>CM060892.1:97638159-98957326 GCA_030762935.1 Hymenopus coronatus
GATGCAACACGAAGATTTTGAAGAAAATCCCCCCACCCCTAACTATCCTTTACGTGGAACTTTTTTCGATAAGTTTTATTTTCTCAAAAATGGCTCTAACGATTTTAATTAAAATATCGTATATTAAAGATATTTACCTGACAAATAATATGTATGTCTTGAACTTTTTAGGAATAGGCTCTGAAGACTACTTTATTCTGGATGAATTTTACGGAATTTTGCATAACTGCTAAGCCGTAAGAGATAGACAAAGCTTACGTCACAAAACATGTAGTGCACATTAAAACACACAATTTGTTACATAATTTTTTATCGTGTAAATCATCGTTTTTGAGATATTACTTGTTATTGGTTTCAGCTTTAAAAAACTTAGTTTTCTCATACAGGAGTTTATCAACTTGTGTCCATACAAACAAAACATAGCAGCCAGCTTGACTACCACTTTAACCTATGGTACTCCCTTATTTAGCTTCTGCTTACAAGGAAGCAAGTAAGAACACTATTTCTGCAATTTTTTTCTCGATTAGCATGAAATAAATAGAAGCATTAGCTTATTAACAATAGTTTGTTGCAGAGATGTAGAGAAAGTCATGTGAATGGAACACATCAGATTTATAATTCTATGTGCCAATCCTCAATCTGTAAGTGGGACGAAAATGATACATCTTAAGACCACGCATCTGTGAAATTTGGCCAAAAGCTGTGAAAAATTAAACAAATTGCTTTTTTATAACACATTTTAGGATATGATTTGTAAAATTTAATGAAATGTATAGTTTTTGCAATGAGCAGACCCACCAAACTACCAATTAACTGAATCTATAAATCGGTAGGTGTATGCTTATTAATCGATACCTACTTCTAATTTTACACCTCATTTTTCAACATTTTATCTGTCAAAAGTGCATCAAAGAAGATAGCCGTATAGCTTTTCGAAATAATGCTTCAATTTTTAAAAATAAATTAAATTTTGAAAAATTGAAATTTTAGAAGATTACGAAATGTAATATTTTTTCTATTAATTAGGATTAATATAAAAACACAATATAACAGAGGTAATGTAAACTCATTTTCTGTAAAGTTCGAATTGTTAACGTGAATATTTTTAAAAATGCATCGCGTTGCTCAGTTTTATTAGGAAAATGGATTTAGACACCAAATAATAATTATTTAAGTAACCATGCAGGCTAGAATTATGTTACTTGGCAAAAATGTCATTATTAATGATAAGTGGTATAAATTTTTAATAAAATACCTTACACACTATGGCTTTTCCAAAATTCACAGATGCAGCAACTTAATGTGGTGCCAACCTATCGACGAACATGTACATTTTCGTACATTAAGTTTGAGTTGCTGGCGCATTAAGGATATGCAGCAACTCATTGTGGCACTATCATGGTGGCCCAAAATGAATCAGCAGCTCTCGCCATACACACCTGTCCATACAACGAACATGTACATTTACTGTCGTATGCGGGAAGGTCAAGAACCACTACTGGTTCTAAAGCAGCAAATGCCCTTGCTTGTTTTGGCCCATTGCGGCGCAGTACGCAAGTCAGTTCTCAAATACTAGGGCCGTCTGATAAATCCCAGGCGTCTCAATGAAAACAGCATTTAAAATTTGTTTGCTGCTTTGTTTCTCAACATAATCTCCAGAAACACTAATACATTTGTCATATCGGTGTTCTTATTTAATTAAACCATCTCTGTAGTGCGATTTATCAAGGTCCTCAAAATAGCTGTTTACCGCATCTATGACCTCCTCGTTGCTGTGAATTCTTCGTGTCCAAGAGATTTTTTGAGGTTTGGGAACAGTTGGTAGTCACTGGGTGCTAGGGCTGGCGAATAGGGTAGATGTTCAAGCAATTCCAGCTTTAATTTGCACATTTTTCCCATTGCAACGACTGAACGATGGACCGGAGCATTGTGATGAAACAAGATTTTTTTTTCTCCAAATAAGGTCTTTTTCTTTTCACCTCATCATTCATACGTTGAAGTAAGCTTGCTTAGTAGTCGCCAGTGATACTTTTAACCATTGAATATGAAGGGGCAGAGTCTCTCAATGTAATGTTCATTTCCTCCTTGATTGCTTTCGGCATTAATCCTTTCAAATGGAAGTATGTAATCACTGCTCGTTTTTCCAAATCCTCCATTGTCATGAAAATTCTTGTTTAAAATGCTGTCATTTGAAAACTAAACAAGCTATTGACCTGTAACTATGGATACAAACTAGTCTAGAGTTAAACTATAGGACGTTACCGTCTAACTGGCCTAGTGGCGCCATATCTGTGTGAGGCCCAGGACTTATCAGTCGACCCTCGTATATGTGTCCCGTTGAGTCGTTACCACCAAGAAATGTAAATATCTCCTCACACAGTCAAGTTAAAAATATGCTTTTCAGCTTGCCTTGAGAGGAAACACTCCAAGTTTAGTGATAATGACGCTTCTGCGCATGAGCGTGTTATGACAACACACAGAATTAAGATGGCAGAATTCACGGAACAGTAGAAAGTGAAATGTTATTGATTAGCCGAACGAAGTTCCCAATTGCAGTACAAAGAAAATGTGTGCAGGAATATGGTGTAATTGTTGCAGATCGTCATACCATTATGAAATGGCATAATCAGCCATTGGAAATAGGATCTGTGTTGAGAAAGAAGAGAAGTGAAAAAAAAAATGTGTCCGCAGCTACAATTGAAGATGTAAGGTAAACATTTCAGCAAAGCCGAAGGAACTGTATTTGACGGGCCAGTTTAGAGCTAGGAATTCCGAAGACGACTGTTCACAGGGCTGTCCACAAAAGATTGTGACTTGGAGGAGCATAAAAAATCCAAGTTATGAAAAGTTGCAGCGGAACGACAAACACAAACGGGCCGAGTTCGCTATTGCATGTCATCCCGCATTGATGATAATGAATTCCTCAACCACATCACATTCTCAGACGAAGCAATCGTTCAGCATTACGACACTGGGCTTTTCTTTGCTGAAAACCCAGTAACAGGAATAATTTAACAGATATGCCAGAGAACATCAGTCCCACAAATGTCAAACTCCAGTACAGAACCTGGCTGACTTGCGAAGACCTGCCGGTCCCCATGGCCGCGCTCACCAAAGCGTCTCGCTTTCGTGTTTCGCGGCGCAGGGGTTCGTGGGTTCGAGTCCCGCCTTGGGCATGGGTGTTATATGTTTGTCCCGATCAGACTCCGGAACTGTATTTTAAAAATTAAAAAAAAAAAAAAAAAAAAAAAAAAAAAAAAAAAAAAGACGGATAATTGACACTCGTGCTTCCGTCACAGCAGTAATGCTGCGGAACACATGGAGGGAGAAAGAGCTATTCTTCAGGCCATCAAAGGCGCACGTGTGGCTGTTTATTGAAACTTGGTGAGTTTGCCTAACTTACAATCTAATTCCGGGTGTGTTCATTAGTTTAGGAGATATTGTTTCTTTATGGTACAAATTTAACGGAACACACTATACAAAATTCACACCCACACACACCTATAAAAATTCAATGCATATTTGCATTTCTATAGGCTTCTTAAAGATAACCTTTGACAAAAGGTAAAACTTACTCTCTAGCTTAGAATTCGTAATTCTCTCCTATTTCACAAAATTAATTATCTCGTGTAATGCCTACAAACGCTCGCAAGGCCATCTTTATATTTTTCAGTAACTGTCGTAATAGTTGGAACATGGCCAATATAAAAAAAATAACAAACTATCAGAAAGTTTGCATATTTGTTAATCTGATACCCGAAATTGATCAAGGAGTAATAAAAACAGTCAAATAATTATAACAGATATTATACTTAAACAAAATCTAAGGCAATAGAATCACATGATTCAAATATTAGCAAAATTTTGAACTGTATTATACTTAACTGTAAAAATACCAAACCAGACAAAATATTTCTTGTTTGTTTTTATCACCTCATTTATCTTCACATGATTGTATATGGATATAAAATAACGCAAACGAATTTAGAATAATCGCATCGGTTACGAAAGTTCTTTAGCATTTTA
The DNA here is from genome assembly GCA_030762935.1 of Hymenopus coronatus. Lineage (NCBI taxonomy): Eukaryota > Metazoa > Arthropoda > Insecta > Mantodea > Hymenopodidae > Hymenopus > Hymenopus coronatus. The sequence continues at coordinate 97,642,186 of CM060892.1, forward strand.
ACATTACTAACATAATGTAATAAATAAGTCGGTTAGCACCCAAATATTCTGTGAGCATCTTCCATGTGCGGTCAGTCACTTACAGTATTTGGTTTCTCAATTTTTGTAACCAGCTGTTTCTTTCTTTATGGGAAGTTTGTGGCGCTTTGTAAGTAGTAAAAAAAAAAAAAAAAAAAAAAAAAAACTTATGACATATAAAAGCGATAAAGAGGACGTGAATAACAATAATAGCACCAACCAGACGAAGTATAAATTCTCCTGTTCTCTTTTATGTGCTTATGTTATTGGTTTTCTTATTTCTTATCTTAATAGTGTGTGTTAGTTACTGAGAATAAACAAGGATATGCTGATGTTATTTAAATTGGTTATTTCCCAACTAAGATTTTCTTTGTAACTGGCAACGAGTCACCCCAAATGTGACAATGCTGCATTCACGGGAAACCAGCATTGCACTGATATTTATAGTTGTTCAATCGTATGTTTTAATACTTTTACTTTCTCTACACGTACTATGTACATAGTGCATAAAAAAGTATTGCATTGCACCCAAAATTTCGATTCCGAAATTTCACCGGAAATACATGTTTTGGGTTCCCCTGAATCCGAAAAGAATCAGTTTTAGAAAAAGGCCAATATGTCTGTATGTGTGAATGTGTGTGTCTGTGTACAGCATTGCTCAGAATTGTAAAGACTGTTAAATACCAAACTGTGAATAGCCTCTAAAGACTTCTTTATTATGACTGATTTTTTATTGATTTTTGAATAGCTGTTAAACCGAAAGAGATAGGCAAAAATTTACTACACAAAAATTTAGATCACGATAAAACAATCAATTTATTTCATATACAATTTTTTCATGGAGTTGGTCGTTTTCGAGATGTTCCTTGTTGATTTCAGTTTTAAAATATTTAAACATTTCTCACGCAGGAACTTGTCAACTCCTGGCCACGTAGAGAAACGGATTTCAGTCCCATAGCAACCAAATTTTAAAACATTTGACTGTCTATTTAGCCTAGTGTATTCTCTTATTTCCTTTCTACTTATAAAGGAACTAGTAATAAGACAGTTTCTGCTAATGTTTTAGCTTTAAATAGAAACATAAGCTTATTAACAATAATTTGTTGCAGAGATATAGAGAAAGTCATGTGAATGGAACACATCCAATTTTTTTTTTCAGTTACTTTATCTTCTTTGTAGTTTCCTGTGTTTTAATTAACTATTTTTTTTAGTGTGTTTTTAATAAATGCGCCCGAAGAACCCACGGCTGTTGGACAAGCAACCTAAAGCTAATGTGAAATGGATAAGCCGTCAAAACACGGGCAAGGCCGAGTATTTCAGCTAGTTAGATTATAAAGAAGTCAGCTGTAGCGTTTGTGGAAATAAAAGTGGTGAGCTCTAATCTAATGTTTGATCATCATTTGTTGCTTGACTTTGCAATGTTGTAAGCGTTGTCGTATTGTTTGTAACAATTCTTTGGTAACAATTCTAATGTTATCGTCTCCGCGTCTTGTAAGATTTCTTTTGGTTCTATAGATTCCATTTCCGTGTCGTCTCCTTAGTGAGGTGATAGCGCAGCTGCTTGCCAAATGAGACCTGGGTTTGATTCCCGGTAGCGGCGTGGGGATTTTTCCAAGCTGGGAGACCTAGTCCGAGGTGTACTCAGTCTCGTGAGGTCCTTAGGGGGCCAATTGAGGAGCTACTTTATGGAGAAGTAGCGGCTCTAGGTCATGAGGACCGTATTTACCGTCGGGGGGTTCGAGGTGCTGACTACGTCTCACACTGCAATACTGCACCCCATCCGTGACGTATGTCATGGACGGTGATAGGAGACGCAGCGGCTGAGCGGAAGGCCAAGGTTCCTTGTGAGCTGTAGTTCATGGAGTTATTATTATTGTTATTATTATTATTCCTACTTCTATAGATTACATTTCCGAGTAATCCAAACTGTCCGCCCTTACATTATTCCATACAATAGCTTATAAAGCTTATAAACATATTATTTCATTGCAAGTAACAAAGGGGTAGCAATAGACTGTTATACAAATATAAATTCCACGGATGTTGTAATCTCCCGTTTCTTCGTAGCTTGCGTGATCCATGTTGATAGCTCTACGTTTAGTACTAACTTTTTAAAACTAATATTTTGTGTAGATCTTCTGTAATTTCCAAATGAAGCTAAGTTACCATAAGCTTTAAAAAAATATGATGTGTTCCATTCACACGACTTTCACTACAAGCTACTCCTTTATATACCTAATGCTAATCGGGATAAGCATTACCAGAAATGATCTTCCTTGTAAGTAGAAGAGAAATAAGGGAATATAATAGGCTAAAGCGATAATAAAATCTTTTAGCAGCTGGTCCTTATGTGGAATAACACAATTCGGTTTTCGCCTTGCACGGTGAGGAGTAAAACAGGAGATGAAACGAAATATGCCCTTCCATTTGAGAAATGTTTAAGTAGCTTAAAATCGAAACCAACAAGGGATGTCTCGAAAATGGTGAAATCTGCAAATAAATAAATGTATAGTATGAAATGTGTTTCAGCGTGATCCTCATTTTTGTGCAATAAGCTTTTGTCTATCTCTTGTGGTTTACCAGTTATTCAAACTTCATCCAGAATGAGGTGGTCTTCAGAGGATATTCCCAAAAAATTCAATATATATTGTAAATGTATTTAATATACGGTATTTTGATTAAAATCGTTAGAACCATTTCAGAGCGAATGGAATTTTTCAAAATATTTTTCATGTAAAAGGTAGTTTGAGGTAGGAAATTTTCTTAAAAATCTTGGAAGCTACTAAAATTAAATAATAAATTTTGAATTTATCGGTCTATTTGCTTTTAAATATGCTGTCCTCACACATTCAGACCTTTTTCTACTTTTTTTCATTCAGGGCACCTCAAAACGTACATTTCTGGGGAAATATCGACATCTAATTTTCGGTGAAATACAATGCATAGTACGTGTAGAGTAATTAAAAATAAAGGATTCATATGTTACACTCCCATAGTTTATTTATCCACGGTAATTGCTTTTTATATAAGTACTCCTACACAAGTTTATTTTCTTCTGCTTCTTCTTCCAGAGCAAGGATTGGCTTCATTGCCGTTCCGAAGCCACAGTTTTAGATGAACTGCTACTTCCATGTCTTCCTACTGGATGATAAGAGTATAGTTGCCACGGCAGACGATTAGGGGATCTTCCTTGTATATACTCTTCTCATGCTATACCACTTCTTCCAGCATAGCATTTTCTCGGTTCAATTCCGCTCTTATTTCTTGGCTGCTTCTTTTAGTCTCTAATATAGATCTTAAACATTTCATAATCCTGCTTCAATTCGACTTTTATCGTCGTCCCTTTCTAAATCCGCATTGCTCTCCACTTAGGATACCTTCTGCTGTTGGTTGCAGTTTCTTTTTAAATATAAGGAAACAAATCTTGCATGCTGGTTTGTAATGATATACCTCTGTAGTAAGAATAGTAGGAGTTTCTTATGTATATTAATTGTTTTTGTACGTTTCCATTCATTGGTAACCTTTCTTTCATTCCACATTTCATTTAATATTTGCAAAAATCTCTTTTTTCTCTTCAAACTAATATATTTTATGAGTACATTATATTATCAATTCCAGGAGATTTTCTATTCTTTAAGTTCTTCAGGGCATTTTCTAGATCTAGTATAGCTATTGCATTACATTCATTAAAATTCTTTGTTTTTACTTCGTAAAATCTTATTCATCTATACTCCTATAATACATAATCCATTCTGTTTTAGAAATTAAATCTATTTTCTTCTATTACATTATAATCGAGATAAAATTTACAATTATAGTTTCATTACACATTGAATCGATAGTCCGGTGTTTAAACACGGCTCACTTTGGCTTTAAAATTTCATATCGTTTCCATGATATGACAGAAACGAGTGAATAGCGACGGTTCTTCAAAAGAAAACAATATTAAGTGGTACCCATATTTCAGAAATGTTGATGTTACAAAACGGTAATTTTAAACAAATTGTGTGGTTTAAAAATATGTAAATCCATTAAATAGTACGTCTCTCTCTCTCTCTCTCTCTCTCTCTCTAGAGCCATTTTGAGAAAAAACAGAACAAAAAAAAAATATCGAAAAAAATTCTTAATGCAAAGGATTTGTCTTTAAAATCTTCGTATAGCATTTTTGTAAGATATTAAACCCAAATATAACTTTTGATATCCATCTAACCTTTCGCATTTGAGGGTTTGGGGGAGGGGATAAATTTACAGGGACTAAAATATTTATTTTAAGTGAAATATAGATACACACTTTATGCAATACCTTCTATGTATTACTTACATTATAGAAAAGCTAAAAAGCTGTTGCAAACGAAACGCACATTAAAACTGTTGAAGCGAATGATTCGGTCACTGAAATAGCATGTAAGCCAGCAAGAAAGAATTTTGTTCTGGTTGAAAAGCTGGTCATTAGTCTCGCAGAGAGTTGAGGTTATGTCAGCTGAGAAGCAAGGGTTGCTGCGGAATCTACCTAGCTGTTCCCTTAAGGAAAGCTGGCATTAGAGAGTCCTTCTATATTCCTCCTGGTCATAAATGTAAATTGATTTCTTTTTGTGGAAGTTCTCGGGCATTGTGTTTGCATGCTCTGCGTTAATATTTTTTCACACCCTAAAACACACCCGCTCTTTCCCCTTTTCATTTATTAATGTGTTGGGGCCTTTGGCACGCCTCACTCAGATGAGAACCTAAGCTATTCATAGGTTCTTATTATGGAGGCTTGATATGAAATCTCTGTTGGATGGGGACAGATCATGGAGGAGCAAGGGTTGGAGATCTCCCCTCCCCTTTCTATTCGTTTCTCAACCACCTCCCACAACTTCTCTTTCCTGCTCCCTTCTCTGCTTTTCGCATCTTCACATTTTCACCTCATTAACGGGCTCGGTAAAGCTACAGCCTCGCGAGAAAGGGTTTGGTCGATATGCACCAGGCGACATCAGCGCCCCTGGCGGCGACGCGACGGGACGCAGACTGAAGTGAGCTGTGCTGTAATCATACCAGATGATGGAATTTCTCGTCCATGGAAAAATGTCATATCTGGAACTCGGGGTCCGTTTCTCTCGCCAGTATTTTACTGCTAAATTATGGGTTTCTACTCAAGAGGTCACTGTTCATGGCTGTTAACTTCCTAATCCCTGAATTAAGCTCAGTTTGAAGAAAAAAATGTTCATATATTAACTTGGATTAGGGAATTGCTGCATTACGGCACTGAACAATTTTTAGAAAGTCATATTTTTAAAACATTAAATTTGTATTCTTCTAATGTTTCCCGAGTTTATTATTGTGAAGTTAGTACCACTTGCTCTGATATATAGTTTGATTATAATTTAAAGCTTTTGTGTTCACCCAAAAATGTATTTCACTAGAAAACATTTCCGGGTTATGGCTTCTTACGATTTTAAATCGTCATTAACCAAGCAATGTGAATCTCGGCAGAGAAATCCATTTGGCGAAGAAGTTTTATTCAAGGCAGCAGTTTATAATTGGCACTATAATTTCAAAAGAGATCAGTCTTTTCTTAGAGATGAATTTCGTGAAAGAACTGCTGTTACTGATGAAAATATTGTAGTTATTCCATTAAGGCTTGATGAAAATCCACATATTATGAATTTATTGGTCAGTATTGTGCGTTAGTACAAATCAAATTCAATATAAACATTTTACACAAGTTAAGCGTGAGAGCATTTTAATCTCGATGTGTTTCGAATAAAATGACTCGATACAAACAATAACGTTTAGATTGTTGAAGAAAAACTTTGGAAAAATTCCAAGGAAGCGTTTAAAAGTTGATTTGGAATATCGTTACTAGAGACGAATCTTAGATTTATTATTCAGGTCCTGGAAAGAAAATATAATCGGCTCAATGGGTCTTTCAAGTATAATTTAACAATGCGACAATGTATAATAAAACAAAAGTTCCACAAATGTATAGTGCTGCTAACAAGACGGTTACAAGAAATACTGACACTGTTGGTACACAAATGTGTCTTTACCGCACATTTTTTTAAAAAGTTCGTGTAAACACCCAAAAGGAAAAAGTCTGATGTGTTCCATTCACATGACTTTCTGTACATCTCTGCAACAAATTATAGTTAAAAAGCTCATGCTTCTATTTACTTCATGCTAATCGAGAGAAAATTAGCAAAAATGGTCTTATTACTTCTTCCGTATAAGTAGAAGCGAAATAAGGGAGTACCATAGGTTAAAGTGAAGTTAAAAGCTGGTTGCTATGCGACTGAAGTTCCTTTGTTTGTATGTACAGGAGTTTATTAATTCCTGTATGAGAAAAATATAAGTCTTCAAAGCTGAAACCAAAAACAAGAAATATCTAAAAAACGATCAACTCCAGGAAAAATGTATATAGCATAAACTGTGTGCTTTAAAGTGCTCTATATTTTTGTGTGGTAAGTTTTGTCCATCTTTTAGCGTTTAGCAACTAAGCAAAATTCCGTAAAATTCATCCAGAATAAAGTACTCTTCAGTGGATATTCTCAGAAAATTCAAGATATTTGGCATGTAAATAGCTTAAATATGTGAGGTTTTAATCAAAATCGTCAAAGCCATTTTTGAGAAAATCAACATTTTCGAAAAAAAGTTCCATGTAAAGAGTAGTTGCGGGCGGGGGGATTTTCTTGAAAATCTTCGTGTCGCATCCTTTGAAGATACCAAGCTTAAATATCAAGTTTGGTATTTAATGGACGTTTTGTTTTTGAGCTATGCTGTCCACACACACACACACACACACACACACACAAACACACACACACACACAAAGACCTTTTACCAAAAATGCTTTCTTTGCATTCAGGGGGACCAAAAACATATATTCCCGGTGAAATCTCGGTATCGAATTTTTGGGTGGAAAACAATACCTTCTCTATACACTATGGACAGAGTATGTGTAGAGAAAGTAAAAATAATTATACATCATGGCAACACATCTTCGCATACAGCAAAGCTAACAACTGAGTATGTAGATGCTCTAAAGGTCAGCACCATGTACCCTCCACTATACTTCCCTAAACTAGCAACTTGAGATTTCTTCCCTCCCCCCCTAAATTAAAGTAAAAATCACTTTTCGTTATCATATGAAGCAGTGGGACAATATGAAACGCTGGTTTCTGATGTGCCTCAAGAAGAGTGATATCATTGCTTTAAGGCCGGTTTCATCGAACACAAACATATATTGATGTTAAAGGGGAATATATTGAAAAACAATAAAATTAAAATCATTTAATTTTTTTAAATCTAATGCTTGTTTGATTTAAAAGAAGTTCCAAAGCCACCTGGTATTACTAACTAAATTATTAAATACTTCAGGGCTGAAATAAAGTGGCTTTTACAGTATTTAGTTTAAAAACGTTTGTTCATAATTACCTAACATCACATATCGTTTTGTGTTTGATTTGCGGGATTATTTTGAACTGTTTTTTAATTGCTTGGGCTTATAAAATTTTATCTTACTTCAGTTACAAAATTTGAATGACTGCTCTACAATTTAGATTATCTGAGGTTTAATCATTGTTGGACAGATGCTCTAAGTTACGTTTTATTTATTTCACACTAATTTATTTCGTCAGTCTTACTCCCCCTCTTATAGAGAACTTAACCTATAGGACTTGTAAGCAAGTGCCTTAGGCCAAAGCTTGTTAGGAACTTACGAGCATTGAAACAGAACCCATAACGAGTGATCGCCCGAGCCAGGCATGAGTGTTGGGAAGAAGATATGAAATAAAGGTGAAATGGATGGAATAAAAGACAACGGAGGAATTGGTGTAATGAATGGCGGGATAAACCTTAGAACCAAGAGGAAACCCTGCCCAGATGTCGGTTTGTCCATCATATATATCAATTGTGGTCACCTGGAATCAAACCCTGGCTGTTGATGACGGGCGAGCTATCTAATCACTGGCTACGGGGCTATCTTTTATTACTTTCTCTACACGTACTATGTACATAGTGTATAGAGACTATTGCACTGCACCCCAAACTTCGATACCAAGATTTCACCGGAAATATATGTTTTAGGGTCCCCTGTATCAAAAAAACATTTTCAGAAAAAGGTCCGTGTGTGTATGTGTGTGTATGTCCGTGAACACGATAACTCAAAAGCGAAAAGTCAGTAAAATACCAAAGTTGGTGTTTAAGTTTAGTATTTTCCAGGGATGCACACGAAGATTTTGAGAAAAATCCCCCCACCCCAAACTACATGGAACTTCTTTTTCGAAAATTTTGATTTCCTCAAAAATGGCTCTTAACGATTTTAATTAAAACATCATATACGAGTATTAAAGATATTTACTTGACAAATAAAATGTACATCTTGAATTTTCTGGGACTAGCCTCTGAAGACTGCTTTATTCTGAATGACTTTTACGGAATTTTTCATAACTGCTGAACCATTAAATATGGTCAAAAGCTTGCCACACAAAACTGTAGAACACATTAAAACACACAATTTATATTATATACAATTTTTTCGTTGAGTTGATTGTTTTTGAGATATTCCTTGTTTTTGGTTTCAGCTTTAAAAACACAACTTTCTCATACAGGAATTTCTCAACTCCTGTCCATACAAACAAAGAAACGTCAGTCGCATAGCAACCAGGTTTTGACTATCACTTTAACCTATGGTACTTCCTTATTTCGCTTCTACTTATATGGAAGCAAGTAATAATATAATTTCTGCTATTTTTTTCTCGATTATCATGAAGTAAATAGAACCATGAGCTTTTTAACAGTAGTTTGCTGCAGAAATGTAGAGAACGTCATGTGGATGTTACACATCAGATTTTTATAAATATATAAAATATAATTATCAGAGCACTGAGCATAGTGTTACATTAAACACAATGTTGTGACATATGTTATTACAATTACTATAAATACAATGAACATCAAATGCAATTATATACATGCAGGTGCTGTCACCAGCCTGCTGATTAGGACAATGGTGGAGCTCGTTACGTGCTCCAGTTGAGCAATTGTTAACATTCTGGGAAGCCATAGTGAAGATCGGAAGTTAAAATTACGCTTGCGAATAAAGGAGCCCCCCCCCCCGAAAATATTCTAGTAAATCATACATTTCTTTTCAATTGTACTAGAAAGTGGATTTGCCTATAAATACGAAATTCCAGCGGTTCGTGCTCATTGTGGAATGATTTTGAATAGAGAGTATCTGGATATTCTGTTAGTATATGGGAAAGCGCAACAGAATGCAACGGACGCACTTCCTCCATATCAACAAAGGTTTCCGCAGAGAGCACTTGCTATATATCGCACGTTTTTGCTAGTTGTGAATCGCCTCCTGGAATCAGGAACAGTACACAAGACACCACATCCACGAAGAGATCACTCCGGTTGTGACCAAGCAACGACGGATCTCGGTACCCTTTCGTTTAGCATTAGCATTGAAGTATGAGGGACATTCACAGACATTTGAATATTAGCCAATCTTTCGCGTGGAGAATACCTCATGGAAAGTTTTCACCCTTATCTTCAATGACACCAGAAGCTACTGCAGCAGGACCATCGACGGAGCGTGGCGTTTACTAGGTGGATCAAACGACAAACTGAACAAGGTACACATTTTGCCAACTGTGTTATTTACAGACGAATGAGGGTTCCACAACACAGTCCATGTAAATCGCCACTGCATGTATTACTGGAACACTGTGAATTACGTTGAAGCGAGTGGTAGCCGTACAAGTCCGATAGGGTTTCAACGTTTGGGCTGGTGTATTCAGTGATCTAATACGCTCGTCTTTTTATGGTAGCTGGGAATTGCTATATCCACTTTCTACAAAACCAGCTGCCCCGTTGCAGAACTATGTGGTATCAATATGATGGGGCGCCAGCTCATTAGACCCATCCTATAATAGCTTTTCTCGATGCCACATACCTTGAGCACTAGATCGGACGGCTTAGACAAATAGGGTGGCCAGCATGCTGACCAGACCTAACCCCGTAAGAAGAAATCCCCCCCATATGGTGTTTTCCATCCTTTATTAAGGGTGGAATAAGCGTCGGTTCTTCTAACACTCTTTTGGTTTCCTTCTACAATGATGAATCTTCTGGTGAAATGCTGGAGAGGTGCCGTTGATAAGAATACCGCACAGGCTCGGGGAACCGCATTATCTTAGCTTGCCGTGACATCACATCGGCCGGATTAGACTGACGATGGTGGTAGACTGAAATCTTGCTTTCGCCAGCATGGTGGCCAGTTCGAACATGTGGAAACAGGTAAGTTGTAAAGGTTTATCCGGCAGATGTCATAGTCACTCTTAAATGCAAACCAGAGGGGTTCACAAAGTTCATAATATGGGCCTGCAAACTTATAGTCTGTACTACATTCTGTAAATTCTCATGGCAGTTTATTGGCTTTATTTTGTATGAAAGAACAGTATTAAAAAGTGAAACATTATCTATGTCTTATGTTTGTAAGTTATAAATACAGTGTTAAATGCATTTATTTATTGAAGTACATTCTAACAAGTAACAGTTTGTGTTTTTATAAAATTCATATAATTAAACTAATTAAGTGAAACGACGTTTCCATATCAAACTATCACTTTTCGCTAAACTTACTAAACATAAAAGGTATCTTCAAGTTGCAGTATTTGAACCTGGGACCTTCACCACTAAAGGCCAACGCACATAGTTGCATTACGAGAGCAAGTCACTTCACGCACAGCGGTGCAAAATTGATACACGCCATGCAGTGGACAGTGTTTACGGCATATCCTGTAAAACGCTGGGACTGTATAACTTCTCAATCCGTCGGCAGAAAAAACTCGCCTTTATTTCTTGCTTACTGAATACATTTTTCTTAAGAATGCCTTCGTTTCAGAGGTTTCTCGTTTTGCTTCGATATATCTATAGTATTCAATATTGCATATAAAATATAAAACAAATATTATTGTCTACTCAAACAGGACAAACAAGCGTCCCAATAAGATCTATCCGGACACCGGGACAACAAACTGGAAGCCGGCATTGCCCCGTTCATATCGGGCAGTCTGGTCACTTTACAAGATAACATTTCACATTTAGACCGTGTTCCTACTCCCAGGTAGTTTGCTGATTATATTTCTTCATCTAACTTCTTCTAGCCCCAATGGCTTTCAGGATTCAAAGCTCACTTCTTCTAGCCCCAATGACTTTCAAGATTCAAATCTCGCTTCTTCTAGCCCCAATGGCTTTCAGGATTCAAATCTCATTTCTTCTAGCCTCAATGGCTTTCAGGATTCAACTCTCACTTCTAGCCCCAATGGCTTTCAGGATTCAAATCTCACTTCTTCTAGCCCCAATGACTTTCAGGATTCAAATCTCGCTTCTTCTAGCCCCAATGGCTTTCAGGATTCAAATCTCATTTCTTCTAGCCCCAATGGCTTTCAGGATTCAACTCTCACTTCTTCTAGCCCCAATGACTTTCAGGATTCAACTCTCACTTCTTCTAGCCCCAATGGCTTTCAGGATTCAACTCTCACTTCTTCTAGCCCCAATAGCTTTCAGGATTCAACTCTCACTTCTTCTAGCACCAATGACTTTCAGGATTCAACTCTCACTTCTTCTAGCCCCAATGGCTTTCAGGATTCAACTCTCACTTCTTCTAGCACCAATGACTTTCAGGATTCAACTCTCACTTCTTCTATCACCAATGACTTTCAGGATTCAACTCTCACTTCTTCTAGCCCCAATGGCTTTCAGGATTCAAATCTTGCTTCTTCTAGCCCCAATGGCTTTCAGGATTCAAATCTTGCTTCTTCTAGCCCCAATGGCTTTCAGGATTCAGATCTCACTTCTTCTAGCCCCAATGGCTTTCAGGATTCAGATCTCGCTTCTTCTAGCCCCAATGGCTTTCAGGATTCAAATCTCGCTTCTTCTAGCCCCAATGGCTTTCAGGATTCAAATCTCGCTTCTTCTAGCCCCAATGGCTTTCAGGATTCAAATCTCGCTTCTTCTAGCCCCAATGGCTTTCAGGATTCAAATCTCGCTTCTTCTAGCCCCAATGGCTTTCAGGATTCAACTCTCACTTCTTCTAGCCCCAATGGCTTTCAGGATTCAACTCTCACTTCTTCTAGCCCCAATGGCTTTCAGGATTCAACTCTCACTTCTTCTAGCCCCAATGGCTTTCAGGATTCAACTCTCGCTTCTTCTAGCACCAATGACTTTCAGGATTCAAATCTCGCTTCTTCTAGCCCCAATGACTTTAGGATTCAAATCTCACTTGGCTGTGAAAAACATGAATCAGGTGTAATTGGGTTTCAAAAGTATACGCTTCCAGAGGTAAATTAATTTGATATGATTCAAATTGGAAAGTTAAGCATTAAGAGGTTAAACGGACATATAGCTTAAATCAGGTTCTCTGACTTCTTACAACGTTATGGTTTGTAGGAATATTGATACGCTTTTGCCCCCGTTTAACATACACTAGTAACTGGAGCAACATAACTAATACAGAAAGAAGTGGTTAAAATATTTATATTTGCTCCATATTTGTTTCAAATTATAGCATCGCCAAACACTAGCCACCAGTTTTTAGTGAAAAAGTTGTTTTAATTAAATAAATCAAGTTCTGGGATATTTTATATCTGTAAGACACTTTTAATAAAGTAATCATATCTTGGTTGCAATCACGCGAGCATGCATTTATCATCTCCATGTGGAAATTATTCTTTGTTCAATGTCTTCTTTTTACTTTCTCTAGGTACAGAAGACCATTCCACCAAAAACCTAGCTATCAAGATTTCATCGGCAATAAATGTTTAAAGGCCCCATGAAAAGCTTTTAGAAAAAGATCGTTGTGTGTATGTATGTAATATTTATGTACATGATATGTATGTGGGGTGCGCCGTTGCGGAGTAGTTAGACCACTCGCCTTTCACTCAGCCGTCCTGGGTTCGCTACTAGGCGACCGCATGAGGGATTTATGGTGAACAAAACAGCGCAGGAGTCGGCGTTTCCAGTTTCCCCGCGTCATTTTATTCCACCGGTGTTCCATCTTCACTCTATGTATAATCAGTGTCCTCTCCTGCGGTGTAGTAAAAGCGGGTGTTAAACACTATAAAAAGTATATATGTAAGAACAAAAATAGTTTATCGCAAACTAAATAACGTAAGAAATAGTATATTATTTAGGTAACTAAGTGATAGAGCAACCGGCTAGAGACCGGGAGATCAGTGGTTAAAATCCGGGATATGGCATTGAATGTTTCTGTCTCACTCTACCTATCCAACTCCTGTACTACATATGGATTGTGTGAAAAAACTATCAAATTATAATTAATTAACTGTTTCTTAACGACACTCAATTGCCAAGTTCATATGAACGCCGTCCGTATGTCGGAATTTTTCCCGCAGGAGTTCTTTTGCCAGTAAATTTACCGACATATGGGCTGTCTCTTTTAAGCGCATATAAAAACCATCGGTCTGGACCGGTTTGAAACCGCAACCCGAAATCAGAAGGCCAGCACCTTACCCAACTGAGATACCCAGACCGACAAGATGCTAATATCTTTATTGCCATTATATTCAAGTTTCATTTATGACTATTCATCCTAAACCATGAGCATAAGCTTAAAATATTTATAAATTATCTTTAATATTCCACACTTGCCTGAGTCAGTAGGTGCATTGACTTTAATTATTATAACCTCACTTTTAAATACCTGACCATCGTTTAAATTCCCCCTATACCTCATGTATCCACAATTAAATGTATAACTAAACTACATTTGAAAATGTTTATCTCGATAACCATTGAAGTCGTTGACCTCTATCACTATTTTTGGCTGCTCCAGTAGGTTCGAGAATGGGCAGCACTAGTTAAATTGACTGAAAACATTTAATGGGGACTAATACAAGTTCTATTTCTGCACAAAAAGGGAACAAAGTATGACATAAACCATTACTGCCAAATGAGCCTATTATCAAATATTTACAAGCTGTCCTCGAAAATTCTAGCCAGAAGACTGAGCAAAAAGCTAGACGAGAATGGACCGCTCGAAGAAGCGAGTTTCAGAGCAGGCTTCTTTACATAAAACCACCTAGAAGCAGTCAACCAAATCCTAGAAAAGTCGAAAGAATTCAAGCTAGGACTTCACATCATATTCGTAGATTTTATAAAAGCATTTCAGTGTACAGCACTCATTCGTACTATACACACTGTTGAGGTAGAGAATAGAAAGGCAGTACATAAAACTACTAGCGAAGATCTACTCAACACAAAGTCAATATCAAGACAGATAAGGGAGGCGTCAAGCAAGGAGACCCAATATCCTCATAACTGTTCACTTACCTACTAGAGCAAGAGTTAAGTCAGATAAGGCACAACTATGGGATATACAAATGGAAAGAGGCTCTCAAACAGCAGGTTCGCGGGTAATGTAGTTTTGTTTATGGAATCGGCAGAAGACTTTGAGGGCATGCTAAATTTAATCCAGCTGCAATGCAGGATGTAGGCCTTCAAATGAAATCCACGAAAACGAAAACTATGCCGAACAGCAGAATCACTAGCATGAGAATGTATACTTAGGTCAAAGTGTGTCCTTTCATGACAGTGGCAACAAAGAAATAAATGAAAACATCTCAAAGCCCGGAGAAAGTTTTGGAAGCTAAGCTTCATCCTAATGAACAAGTCGCAACTGATAAAAAACAGTCAAGAGATCCTAGACAGCTGCATCTTCCGGCAACAAAGGCCACTCAGAGAAAGATGAAAAGGAACATTTTACAGATATCAATACAAGACAGGGTAAGAAACACAGAAGTTAGGAGAAGGGCGCAAGTAAGGACGCAGCGACCGCAGCGCAAGTAGTGGAATTGAGATAGGCAGGCCTTATTGTGAGACTCAAGAGCAATTTTTGGTCAATCATTGCAACAGTATAGGATACCAGAGAAGGAAAGATTGCCTTGTAGATTGACAACGAGATGGGAGGACGGAATGAAGAGGATCGCTGGCAACATCTGGATGAGGAGTGCGAGGAACCGAGACGCCTGGAACAAGTGCATAAGAAGAGATAGTGCGACCGCGAGTCAAGGAGGAGACTTGCAATAGGACGGTGAGATAGAGAACAAATGTTAAATGTAAAAATCTTTAGTGTAGATAACTAGCTTAAGAGAAATTAACTAAGCAACAAAATGTGATTTATACATTCATAGCTCAAATGTGGCAGGAGCATTCGAGCTAACTTTCCTCTTGGAAAGGCCGTTGCCCTCTTATTATTATTATTATTATTATTATTATTATTATTATTATTATTATTGGAAGTTCTGTTTGGAACGAGTTTCCGGTGTTTTTTTTTTTTATGAATAGTCAAATCGTTCTTGTATCAAAGCATAAGAAGCTACAACTACCTCATATTATATCGGCTAACTTTCGTGTATCAAGAATATTACGGCATAAACAAAACTGTTTACATATTAAAAGCACCAAGTGTAAATTGCCATGATTGGCTAAACTACTGCTAAGTACCTGATGAGCCTAGCACAATATCTATGAGCTATCGACTACCAATAACACTTAGTAACTTGTAGAAGTAGTAAGTTTTGAAGATGCACGTTCTTGTATTAATCTAAGTCCAATCTACATCATGATTACCCCACCAAGATCCTACATTGTACATTGCCAAACTTTTAAGCTTCTTAGTCATCTATAACAGCTTTTCGCTTTTTGTCCTGTTAGATTCTAAATATTCTGCTTCTTTTCTAATTCCCACAAATTATATGCATGCATTTTCAAGTTATTTTAAAACTCTTGAACGTACTAAGTTTTATGAATTCAACCTTCACTAATGGATTTCTTGTATACTAGATTCACCAATAATTAATTAGTTTGTTCTAACGTACTCAGCTGCGAACAAATATCATCCAATAGACTTATTATTTGTGCTTTTTACACTGTAGGATGATTTCAATACATATGGTGATTATTTAGAGAAATTATTTATTACTGTATTTTTTCTATAAAATAAATACTAAATAGTTAATAAAATAATAATTCCTACACCATGAAACAGAGAATAATAATTTTGCTTAAGAATAGTTGATATTGTTATTGATAGACCTTTATTCGTCATATTGGACGATGCATGAAATCTGTGAAATTATGCTCAAGTGAGCTCGGGGTCCATGGAACTTTGTCACTCAACACTCATCCTCTCAGGATAAGGGAAAATCCGAACCCCCCCCCCCAAAAAAAAAGAAACTTATACTCACCGTAAGGGAGAGATGCGAACCACAATCTCTTGAATGTGAGTAATACGCTATCCCCCACACGGGTAGTATATGCATTTTCTAAAACAAGCTCATTTAGAGTATTGTTTGAGATTGGAGAAGTTCCTTTAAAATAATAGTGTCGCGACTGTACAGAATACTTATTCTAAATATCAGGTATAACATATTTCACTTTTCGATTTTACAATTCATGGCCTCCCCTCCACACACACACACACACACACACACACACACACACACACACACACACACACGGGCCTTTTTCCTAATAATCTGATATGTTCCATTCACATGACTTTCTGTAGCTGTTCCACAAAGAAGCTATTCTTGCTACAGACTATTCTTTTATCTACATTTTGCTACTCGATACAAACATTAGCAGAATTGGTCTTATTACTCGCTTTCTTTAAAGTAGAAGGGAAGCGATAGCCAAATCTTTAAAACCCGATCGCAATATGAAACATTTGAAATTAGGTTCTCTCAGCCTAGCCAGGAGTAAAACAAGATAGGGTTTAAAATTGAAACTAATATCAGAAAAAATCTCGGAAACGGTTAACGTATAAAATATAAATTGTATGTTTTAACGAGAACTACATTTTCTGTGAAGTAAATTTTGTTCAGCTCTTACGTTTACCAGTTATACAAAAGTCATCCACGACGAAGGTATCATCAGAGACTACTTCCAAAAATATACATTTGATATACATTCATTTATCATGAAAATATCCTAAATATATGGCATTTTAAACAAAATCTTTAGAGCCATTTTTGAGAAAATGAGAAAGTTCGAAAAATATTCCATATAATGGTAGCTTGTGTGGTGAAATTTTCCCAAAAACCTTCATTTCGCATCCTTGGAATTAAATACCAAGTTTAATATTTAACCACATTTTCGTTTTGCAGCTTTGCTGTCGCATACACGCGGACCTTTTTAATTTTGTTTATTCAGGGGACCCTAAAACATGTATTTTCGGTGAAATCTTGGATCCTCTATGTACAAAAAATGCAAATGGAGTTTTATTTTAGGAGCCTCTTTAACTGCTGTGGTTCTCAGCGTCCCATTCTATGCTGCGCGTAAAAGACAGCTTAATTATGCTCAGAGGCCTCTCTATCAGGCTTGAGGTCCTTTGCGTGCCATAAATCTGCGACCTACGGCTTTACTTTCCTTCCGAAGGAAGTCGTGCAAAGAATGTTTACGCCCGAAAAAATTCATCATCCTCCGCCGGGTTTGAACCACGGAGGGTGACTCCTATGTGCATTCTATGCTCATACAGGTAGAGAAAGTAAAGTACCTTTTTGGATTCAAAGGATTCAAAACATGTATTTACGGTTTAAAACTCGATATCCAATTTTGTTTGTATTACATAGCCTCTTTACCTAAAGCTACTTGGTAGAGGAAAGTAAAAACAGCGCATATGATTGTGCTGTCTAATATACGGCAACTGCCAAGCTGCCTTTATTTCTAAAGTTAAATATTTCGTCCATAAATTTATGTAATAAAGCGCTCTAGATGTAACAAACAATGTTTATTGTGCTTTTAGTTAATTAAGTTCGCTGTTTCGTGAAATATAATGTTCATGTAGAGGACGTGAATAATTACGATGTCTTCCTGCGTTATTTCAGTTTGAGCTGCACAAAACATGTATAATGTAAGCCTATTTAACAGCTGAATACAATTAGGGGAGCACACATCAAACACAGAAGAGGTGGCTTACCACGTTGTGCATCATAACAGTTAACAATCAATGACTTACAGAAAATGTTTGTTTATTTCATGTGTGTCAACCTGAAGATTCACTCTAAAGATATAGTTATTTAGAGAATTACAGCTCGACCGATGGGACAGTTCCAAGAGCATCTAAATATTAAATCTAATTTTGTAACATGTTGTCTACATATTTTACCTTCCTTCAGAATAATTTAATATGTTGCATATTTAGTATGTTGAATTAAATTTATTTATTGCTGAAATGTTATGTTCAGAGAAAGACCAACCCGATGTTTCATTTACATGACTTACTCTACATTTCTGTGATATCTAATAGAAATAAAAATCAGTAGAAATGCTCTTATTACTTGCTTCACTACTAGAATGAGTTTAATGGGCTAAAGCGGTAGTAAAATCTATTCAAAACTGGTTGCTATGTGATAGAAATGCGATTATTAGCATGACCAGAAGTTGACAAATTCCCGTATGAAAAAAGTTCTTTTAAGTATTTTAAAAATGAAACCAGTATCAAGAAATATCTCGGAAATGCTCAACTCCACCTGCCATATTGTGTTTTATCGAGTGTAGTAAATTTTTGTCTATCTTTTACGGTTTACCAGTTTTGCAAGTGTCGTCTAGAATGAAGAGGTCTTCAAAGCCTATTCTCATAAAATTCAAAATATACATATACGAGTATTTGTTATGTAAATATTTTAATGTACGCTAATTTAATCAAAAATTTTAGAACCAATTTTGATAAAATCAAGAAGTAACTTAGGTTGGATTGATTTTTATTCTCAAAAATCTCCCATTCCTATTACTGAATTAAATACCAAATACTTAAATACTAAGGGGGTTTCCAATTTTGAGTTATATTATACAGTCACATACACGGGCTGTTTTCTAAAAATGTTTTTCGGATTTGGGGGTTTTCAAAACACGTATTCCCGGTGAAATTTTGGTATGGAATTTTTGGGTGGCATGGGATACTTTTTAAATGCTTGTATATAGAACGAGGTAGAAAAAGTAAAAAGGCTACTCTGTTTCATTCACTCGACTTTCCCTATTGCCTTTCTATAAACTATTCTTAAAATAGCTTATTCTTCTATATTCTCATTTTTCGTTATAAATATATTATACGTTTGCACATTTCACTGTAGGTAAGGTGGCTAAAGTGGTAATCAGAGTTTTGAGAAGCAGATCGTTTTGTGAGTGTTTTTACATTTCCAGCTGTTTACTTCACCATAACACGAGTCAGGTGGCTCAGGTGTTTCGTCTGAAACTGACATTTGGGAGGTCGTGAGATCGATTCCCTCGGTCGAGCTCTCTGACCCTTGCTTTTTTACGGGGCTTTTTCCCGGGCCACTAGGCAAATGATGGGAAAGCTTCTCTATTACACCAAACTTCCTGTCCCTTCATTTCATTCAGTCAGTCTCTTTCAGAGTTATAAGCGAGTGTAAGGTTGTGACACCCTTCCGTAGTGGTGACTGCGCTCTGGAAATACAGCCCTCAGTGGCGGGATGGCGTTGGAAATCGTCTATAGACTCAGGGATTTCGGTCAGACCTGGGATCTAGCGCGCCTCGCGTGGAGATGAGCTATTTGATGTATGTTGGAGACCCTCCACAGGGGATCTTCCACCCCACCGTCCGGTTTCGGCCGCTCGTTGATTATTACCCTTATCTCAACCTATTCTCCTGGGGTCTGACAAACAATAAGCCAATGGCTGCAGTATGGGATCTCTCCGGCAACACACACTCACACACACACACACGCGCGCGCGCGCGCACTTCACTGATGAAAAAAATTACGCCATATCGATTGGAAAAGTGTAAGTACTTTAAAAGTCGAACAATCATCAAAGAATATCTCGCAAGTGATTTATTCGAGAAATGGTTCTACTTCACATATTGTTAACTTAAATGTGTTACATTTTTTGTCCAATCTTACATTTAGAACTCTACAAAATCATTCAAAATAGGAACTCGCTGACTAAACACCCAAAATGTAATACATAAGTTCTACTTGACATGAAAATATCTTAAAAAAAATGTAAGCCATTTTTAGAAAGGAAAAATAGGTAACGGGAATATTTCGATGTTATAGAATTAGCGGTTAGGTCATATGTAGTTGTGTCACATTGTGTCACTCTACAAGAAATTTTGATATGAAGTTTCTTTTTATAGATTTTCAGCGAAATGTGTATGTCAAGCTTTTTCCTTTATTTACCATAGCGAAGAAGTATAGAACGTAAAATGATTAAACTGTCTGCAATGCGAAATTCATGTCCTCAAGTCTGAATCCAAGGCATTTTTATATTAATCAGTAGTATTGAAGTACTACTGTCTTCTGAATTCCATTTACATTCTATAAAATGCACAGGTAAGTGCAGCTAAACAACTGCAACCCTCATCCCACTTGCATCTATTCCATCACCAGCATCTTTTCACAATGGTTTCAGAAATGCTTACAGTTGCAATCATTTTTAAACTAAACCACTAATGGCTTCTGTGACATTGCCGAATAGTCACTTCCATTACTCTTCTATTTTGGAACCACTTCTGCAGATTTCTTCATTGAGTTTCATTGTAGCTCCGTCTGTCATTTACCAAAAGGTTAAGACCTTTTTATCCTTTCTGCACTTTATAGAATGCTCGTTCTATCTAGTGAGTGGTCTTTCAATATTTGCTTTTGCTTTTGATTAAAATCCTTCTCTACTTTTATCATGCGTGCTTGAAATTTGCTCTTTTAAGAACGGTGTTGTCAGAGTGGATATTTCGTCATTCGGTTTCCAGAAAAGGGGCTTTTATGACATGTTTTAAAGCATTGCGACTTGGCTATTTGGCATATGGAATTTTGTGCCAGTTTGGCAGACACTAAATCTATGGATGCATTGTTCATCCAAACGCTGATGGTCTGATTTGCCTATCAAAGCCAATACATCCTTCATTCCTTCTTCAGCACCATGTGTTTCGTTTCTTCTGTAGAGCAGAATTTGGCATTGCTCAGTAAGTGTTATTATTAGTTGTTTATATACACTGGCAAATTATTAATTGTAGTTCAAAGATATACTTTAAATTTTGAAGACACTTAACATATTTTTATCCTCGATTATTGTAAAAGAGCATGAAGAGCATACGGTTTGCAAAAGATTTAATTTATGTAATAATTGAATACATATTTTTTACGTTTAACGTCGTTTAACCTGGTTGGTCATGTTGGACGATGAAACTGGTGAAATGATGCTCAAATAATCTTGGAGCTTAAAGTTACTCGACATTCGTCTTCTCAGGATAAGAAAAAACCCCGAAAAAACTTTATCTGTGTAACTCGCCCTAAGCGAACTCGCGACTTGTTGAATGTGAGGTAGACACGCTACCACCACACTACCCCGAATAATTTTGCCACAACTAAATGTTTATAACAGAACTTGTGTGTCTATTTTCAGTCGCATTAAGATTATCCACGATTTAAGTACATTTTATGTCAGTTTAGCATTAAAATCTGTAGGAAAATACTTATGAAATAATTCTGCATACATAGCTGACCTAAGTGTGAGCATCATCATATGTTTATAAATAGAGCTAGATCTGGGGTCACGGAATTGCCGGATTGAGGTTCGGTGGGCACAGAGTATAACTATGATGTGATGTCGAGGCGTCTCTACAACCCGTTTCAAAACGTGCTCACTGCCTGGCCTCTTACAATTCTTGCTAGTAAATAAACCAGATTGAAAAACGACGAAAATACGAAAGGGTAAGCGTTAGACACTGAAACTTTAACTTCATATACCCAAGATCGCAGGATCAAACCCGGTGGAGGACGATAGATTTTTTCGGGCGTAAAATGGCTTTCTTTGCATGGCTTCCTTCGGAAGGGAAGTAAAGCCGTTGATCCCATGTGGTAGATTTAAGGCATGCAAAAAAATCTCAAGTCTGATAAAGAGGCCTCTGGACAAATAAAGCGGTCTTTCACGCCCAGTATAGACTGGAACACTGAGAACCACAGCAGCTAAAGTGTGTCCATAAATAAAACTCCATTTCATTTCACTAAACAAACATGTGGATGGTTCAATATATTTTGAGTAACAAGAGGAGAGTCTTTTCTTTCGGTAGAGTAAAGATGTATTTTGAATTTCACTGCAATGAATTCTGAGTGGGTATGGTTGATTTATGTTCATTGTCTTTCAGAGATCTGTACATTATTATCCTGAAGTATTTGTATCAAGATTTATGGTTTTATTTATAAAATTACATGACGTTTTATTTACAATTCATATATAATTGTTTCATTATTTTACTTTATAAATTATAATTTATAACGATTCATATAATGCCAATATATTTAATGCGCTACTTTTAAAACAGATTATACCTCAGTGTGTGCATTTTTATGCTACAAACCCCCCTCACTACTCTTTCTTTTTACAGCTGACTGTTCTGTGTGCTCGTGACTGTGTGCGCTGCTCTCCCGTCACTTATAAGTTGATAGCTGGCTTGTTGACCGCTAATGATTGGATGCATTTCCTTCCTGGGAGAGAAATTAGCAGAAATGTGCAGGTGCTACAGGGGTGGAATGCAATACTACATTGTAGATATAGAGAAATATAAGTTTAGAAAACAATATTTAGAGAGAGCTAACGTTTGTCGAAAATGACTTTTTGTAGCAAAAACACAAACATTAATTTTGTTGGCATTCTGGTGATGGATATGTATACGCCTGATTGTAAAAAAACTTATAGCTCGCACTTAGTTGCTGCATCAATTAAATCATAACTGAGTATTAATACATTAAAAATGAAGTGTAAACCATGATAAGTTAACTGTACAATGTGTGTATCCGAAATCATTATATTGCCGTTTTGCAACAATAAATATATCGAAAGATAAAGAATTTAATACAGTTTATACACATACATGCAATAAAATAGAGAAAACATGCAGGTTTGTTAGATTACCTGGCCTCATTGCTGATAAGTCAACATTTCCCACCCTAATACAATGAAAGGGAACTTAATAAAGGACATTATCGTCGGAAATAGTTATTTATGTAAATAGCTTATAATCTGATTGATTGTAAAATGAGTATATGAGTATATACGTGAGCAAAAGATAACACGATACACTTTACGTGATGAGATTATGCACTTGTTACATAAAACGTTTTATTTAGCATTAAAAATACTTAAAAATATTTAATAAATTTACTAAATTAAAAATCTGATGTTTACAATTCGCATGAGATTCTTTTTCTAGCTATTCCGCAAACAAGCGTTTCTTATTCTTTACCTCCGTCATGCTAATCGAGATGAACATTAGCAGAGTTGATCTTATTGCTTACTTCCTTGTAAGTAGAAGGGGAATAAGAGAATGCAGTAGGATAAAGCAAAAGTCAAATATTTTAAAATCCGATCGCTAAGTGAAGCAATTGAAATACAGTTGTCTTGGCTAGGAGTAAACAAAAGAGGGGCGAAAAGAAAGATATCTCCCGTTTGAGAAAAATTGTAAGTAGATACTTTAAAATTGAAACTAATATCTCGAAATATCCCGAAAACTTTTAACTCTACAAAAAATAATGTATATTATATAAACGCTGTGCTTTAATGAGATCTAACTTTAGGTAAGTTATTGTCTGTCTCTTAGGTTTACCAGTTATTCAAAAGTTATATAAAAGTCATCCAGAATAAAGAGTTATTCTCAGGCCATTCCCAGAAAATATATGGTATACATTTCGTTTGTGATGAACATATCTTAAACATATAACATTTTAATAACATTCGTAGTCATTTTTGAGAAAAATTATCGAAAAGTTTGCCTTGTAAAGGTTGGTTGGGGTGGGGGGAATTTCTTGACAATGTATGTCGTATCTTTAAAAGATACCGAACTTAAATACCAATTTTAATATTTAATGGCCTTTTCGTTTTTGAGCTGTGTATGTTTCCCACAGCAAACACACACACACACACACACAAACACACACACGGACATGTTCCTAAAAACAATTTTTCTGGATTCAGGGGTCTCAAAACATGTATTTAGAATTTTGGATAGAATGCAATACATTCTCTATCCACTATGTACACTGTACTTAGGGCTAGAGAAAATAAAAACTATAATCTATCAGGTCACAGATATTGACATAATATGGTTGCTAAGCAGATGTTCAATTTGTTTCAACACATAACTAGAGCGGAAATTGAAAGCTAATGATAAAACTACTGAAAATATGGATTGTATTCTGCTTGACATCTTGATAGAAGCCAAGAGTGCTGAGAGTTTTTTAATTTCAGAACAATCAATGTATATTGTTGTTGGTTTTGGTAAAATAAATTTAATGAGGTGATTCTTATGTTTGAATATTGCTGCATTTGCGAGAGTGATATTTCAGGTTTTCATACAGACATACTGGAGTTAATGTTGCCATGGTAATTACGTCATTCATTTTCTGGCACTGGTGCCAGAAATAGGTAATTGTGCACGATTTATGTCGTCCCAATAAGCCATTTTAGTGCTAGGATTGCATATCAACTAAAATCCAGTTTTGTGTTCTTATAAATACTGGGTAACAAATGTAATTTCAGAATATCTTACGTTAAACATTTCTTAAAATTTGTATTTATTAAAATATTTTTTCACAGAAAAGTTCTACAGCGAAATAAAGCACAAAAATCTTATTGCTTTCTCAACAAGTACTATTTACATAGTATATGTTGAAGGTATATTATTGCACCCAAAAATTCGATAATAAGATTTCACCGGAAGTATATCCTTTGAGACCCCATGAATCAAAAAAAGCATTTTTAGGAGAAAGCTCGGTGCCTGGTAACCATGTGTGTGTTTTGTGTTGTATTGTGTGTGTGTGTGTAAGTGGATGGATGGACAGATGCTCCATAACGAAAAGTCCGTTAAATACCAAACATAGTATCTAAGTTTAGTACCTCCCAGGGATGCGACACGAAGATTTTCAAGAAAATCCCCCCAGCCCAAGTACCTTTTACATGGAAAAACTTTCGGAAATGTTGATTTTCTCAAAAATGACTTTAGTGATTTTGATTAAAATATCGTATATTTAAGATATATGCGTGGTATAAAGTGCATTTTGACTTTTCTGGGCATAGCCTCTGTAGACCTCTAATCTGGATGGGTTTTACTGAATTTTGCATAATTGGCAAACAATAAGAGATAGACAGAAACTTACTACACAAAAAATGTAATTCTGTTATAACACATAATTTTGTCATATATGCTTTTTTGTACAGCTGATGTTTCAGAGTAATTCCATGTTATTGATTTCAGCTTTAAATACTTATGCTTTTCTCATACGGGAATTTGTGAACTCCTGGCCATACAAACAAAGGAATTTCAGTCACATAGTAACCACCTTTTAAAATATTTGATTACCGTTTTGGACTTACTACTCTCTTTTTTCACTTCTAATTAAAAGGAAATTGGTAATTAGACCATTTCTATTAATTTTATATGCATTGGGAAGTAGATAGAAGAACAAGTTTTATAAAAGCAATTTGTAACAGATGTAGAGAAAGTCATTCGAATAGAACATCAGAGTTTTTCATACTTCCAAACGTTGTATTGCCGTTATACACGCAAAAGAAAATGAATTTTGAATAGGTAGAGTGTCGGCATGTTGCCATTGTAGCTCAGTGGTAGAGCAGCCGTCTGAGACCGGGAGATCCGTGATTCAAATCTGACTCTGCCTATCCAGCTCCTGTCCTACACACGGCTTGTGTGGAGAAAACAATTAAATCAATACTATTTGACCATAAGTTTGTTATACTTAAC
Source organism: Hymenopus coronatus (assembly GCA_030762935.1). NCBI lineage: Eukaryota > Metazoa > Arthropoda > Insecta > Mantodea > Hymenopodidae > Hymenopus > Hymenopus coronatus. The sequence goes on from CM060892.1 coordinate 97,667,977, forward strand.
AACATTATAAGGCACCATTGGGGTATGTCATCTCAAAATAATTTGAGATCGCTTTGTGGTTTACCGGGAAACAGTTGAGAAATTTAATGCTGTGCCGGTGTGTTGCTATGGTAGCTCAGTGGTAGAGCAACCTGCTAGAGACCGGGAGATTCGTGGTTCAAATCCCGGCTATGGCATTGCATTTTTTCAGGCTGACTCTACCTGTCCAACTACGCTCCTACACACGGCCTGTGTGAAAAAATAAGTAAATCAATAACTTTTTGACCGTAATAGCTGGCTATACTATGAATCCTGGGACGCAAATACTTAGGACATTGTAAGTCATCAAATACTTGGAGATCACCTAGTGGTTTACCGGGAAACATGCAAGTTAGTTGAGGAATATAATGGGGCGCCGGCAAGTTGCCATGGTAACTCAGTGGTAGAGCAACCGGCTTGATACCGGGAGATACGTGGTTGAAATCCCGGATATGGCAGTGAATTTTTCAGTCTGACTCTAGCTGTCCTACACATGGCTTGTGTGAAAAAACAATCAAAAAACAATTAAACCAAAATGTATTTTATTTAGTAAAGGACTTATAGTCTCTTTGTATATTCTTGAAGAATGCTTTCAAGTTACTGTAAGGCTTCAAGTTTATTTTATTTATTATAAGTAGAAAACTGGGTACATGTAATTCACTGGAGTGTGATTTGGCAACTTTGAACAGAACCAATCTGGCAACCGTGTTTGAAGCAGTGATATTATCCGCTGTATTCTTCAATTCCACTGCAGCATATTCATTTTCAATTATGTCTGGTAGACCAGAAACTACAACTATTCATGTGCATTTATTACGGTAAATGTTATAATTGATGTGCAACGGATATATCACAGTTTCCTATCCGTAGCTATTTTCTCTCTCTCCAGCCGCAGGATCCTGCTGTTGTTTATGGCGATGATTCAAACGCGGGCTTAGTGGCATACGCGTGCAGCATTCAAGCAGCTCTTTCGTAATTGAAAAGGATGCTTTGCGGTTTACACAGCTAGCGTTTATTTATGGCTCGAGTGTAACAAGAACCTCCCCTCCCCCCTCAGGTGTAAAAAAGCCCCAGCTGCTGGACAATGAATGATCTTTTTGGAAAATTAGCGGATACATAATTCAAAATATTCGTCAGAGGGTATCACTGATCGCAAATGTGCATAAACATTTAACGAATTCCATTTACATCTATTTACTCTTTTACAAACTATTTTAACAAAATATTAATCGACAGGGAAGTAATTAAAATTTCCTCACTGGATTGCTCAGTTTTCTCCGAAAACACGATAGGCAATCCCTACTTCCGGAGAAAACTAACTTCCTGCGCCCACCTAGGTAATGTGGGGGTAAGGTTATTTTTTTTTTTTGTGTAGGTTTAACGTCCACTTTTACTGCAATGGCACCGCAGGCGATGACCCTGATACAAGAAGATGGAGACCCGGTGGAATGTGATGGCGGGGGAAATCGTAGTACCTGGAGAAAACCCGCCCCTGTGTGGGTAGCGTGTCTGCCTCACATCCAACGGGTCGAGAGTTCGCAGCTCGCTTAGGGTGAGTTACCAGGGTTTTCCCTTATCCTGAGAAGACGAATGTCGAGTAACTTTAATCTCCATAGACCAGAGATCATTTGACTATCGTTTCACCAATTTTCTTCATCGTTCGATATAACTAACAAAGTTAAAGGACGTTAAACAATAAATAAATAAAAATAAGTATAAATAAATAAATATACTTCCTCGCCTATAGCATCTAGATGGTCGAACCAATCCAATTATGTCACTTCAATTTTAGAAGGTTAGCTGGCACAATTAATTTTTATCTTTAACAGCGTGATATCTTATACACGTGCCAATTTCTATTCCCAAAAATTAAAACAAGAAAAAAAAATATGACGTACCTGTTTTCCAAACAAACTATTCTTACAAAAAATTATCCATTTATCCACATTATGCTAATCGAGATAAGAAACTTAGCAGAAATGGTCTTATTTCTTACTTCCTTGAAAGTATGAGAAGGGAAACGAGATAATACACCAGGCTAACGAGATAGTCAAATCTTTTAAAATCTATCGCCTTGTGAAACAATCGATTTTTTTTTTTTTTTTTTTTGGTAAAACAAAAGTAGGAAACGAAGGATTACTTCTGGTTTGAGAAAGCATTAAGTAGTTTAAAATTGAATCCAAAAACAAGGAATCTCTTGGAATCAGTTAACTATATAAAATATGGATATAACATAAATTGAGTGTTTTATCGAGGTCTGTTATGTTTGCGTATTAAGTTTTGTTTAGCTCTTATGGTTTACATTATACCAAAGTCATACACATTGAAGACGTCTTCGGAGGCTTTTCCCAGAAAATATATACATTTCGTTTGCTCTGAAAATGTAGTAAACATAGACATTTTAATCAAAATAGTTTGAGCCATTTTTGAGAAAATCAACTTTTCGAAAAATGTTTCCTGGAAAGGGTAGTTGGAGGTGGGAATTTTCTTGAAAATCCTCGAATCACAACCTTGGACGGTACAGAATCTAAATTTCAAGTTTGGTGTTTTATGCACACTTAGTTTTTGAGCTATGATCCCCTTTTTTTGGATTTAGGGGTCTCAAAATATTTATTTCCTGTGTAATTTAGGTATTGTAGTATGAATTGAAATAAAATACCTTCTCTACCTACTGTGCACATTGTACGTAGTATTCTTATACATATCTGCTAGAGAAAGTAAACAGTTTGTGTTCCATTCACATGACTTTCTTTACCTATTCTGTAAGCTACGCTTACAATTATTATTCTTTTCTCTACATCACGCAATAAGGTAAATATTACAACAAATTATCTTATTAGTTCCTTTTGAGTAGAAGGGAAATAAGGGAATTCACTGGCTCAAAACCATGATCAAATCTTTTAAAAACTCTTCGCTATGCGATTGACTTCATGATTCGATTCTCTTCACATGGCCAAGAGTAAAACAAAATAAAAACAGAATTCAGTTTCCTATAGGAGAAAAATAAATATTTTAAAACTAATACCAATAATAAGGAACTTTTCGGAAATCGTTAACTACAAAAAAATGTATGTTCCTTAAATTGTAAATTGAATAGTCTGATTAGGATAATTGAAGTAACCTCTTAAGTTTTCAATATATTCTACTTTTATATCCTGAGGGAGACCACTGACAATTTTACTAGTTAAACAAATACTTAATTTTAAAATAGTTGTTTATATATATAGCACAAAATAAAACAACTATATATATATTTATATTTCACAATTCCAAACAAATAGATAAGTATTAATTTTATAGAAAACGCGGCATTGTTTATTAATCAGCCACAGTATAACTATTCATATATTTTAAAATGTGCCTTAATGAATCTCTAGGCTTCATATTAGATATTATTCTCGGCCCTCTATTTTGGGTTAGAAAACAAACAAGCCCTGTTTGTTTTAGTTGTAGATCACCACATTAAAATAATGTATAATATAGTTGATTGTGCAGTAGAATTATAAAATGTAATCAACTTTTTATGTCAGTCCTCATTTTCAGACATCTAATGGCAATAAAAGCTTTATTTAATTTAATTCATATATGGTCAATCTGGTCTCGCAAGTAAGGTTTTGATCCACAGAAATTCTCAAATACTTGGTCTTGTCATGAATCTAACTTTAAAGTTCAACACTCTCTTATAGTTCCTATATTAGGTAAAGTTTTTGAAGGTATTGTACTCCATCAATTAAGGTTATATACCACAGAAAATAACATTCTCAGCCCTTCACAATTTGGTTTTTGTCCAGGTAAAAGTACACACGATGCAATAAAAGATTTATTAGAGGTTGTATATAAAGCATTTGAAGACAAGGAAAATGCTCTTGCTTTGCTATTTGATTTAAGCAAAGCTTTTGATTGCATTCCACGATTCTATATGCTGATGATTCCACTTTTATTTTAACACATAATGATTTTGCTGTTTTAAATAGTATATATTATGTCATAATTCAGAGTGCTACTAAATGGTTCTCTAGCAATGGTTTTTTAGCTAACTGTGACAAAATGCAAAACATTATTTTCAGCCTTAGACAAAGCTCAAATGATGCTGAATACACTAATGTAAAACTTTTAGGAATGGTTTTAGATACAGAATTAACCTGAAATTCACATGTTGAAATGGTCTGAAAAAAATTATCTAAAGTTGTGTATTTACTGAGAACCTTTTACAACAAAGTGCCTTGTAGCTATTTAAAGGAAATACATCTTGCTTTGTTTGAAAGTGTTTTTAGATATGGACTGTTAGCATATGGGAACTGTTCTAAATTGAATGATATTCTACTTCTACAAAAGAAAGCCATGAGAATTTTATGTCATACTTCTTACAATGCTCCATGTAGACCACTTTTTAAGGAACATAAAATTTTAACAGTGTACAATTGCTATATATTACAATTATTATTATATGTGCACAAGAATTTAAGTCAATTTAAACTGAACAGACATGTACACACATTAAATACCAGAAATATTGATAAATTGCATGTTCCATAGTTATTTGATACAGCATTATAGCCTATAATAAGCTTCCTGACCACATGAGAGATCTAAATGTAATACAGTTTAAGGCTAAAATAAAAAAATGGTTGATGGACAATGTATTTTATAATTTGGATGAATTTTTTAATACTAGAATTGTTATATGACTGACTCTTACTTGTGTATACTACTTTGACCATGTCTATTGTACTAATGTACCTAATGACTAAACAAATAAATATTAAATACTAAATTAGAATTTGAACCTGGATTCAAAGATAGTTTGCTGAATGGGCGTTTTAGGAATTTGGCAGTACTTAATTGTGTAATAAACATTTATAAAATTACATATAAAAGAGGTGCAGCTCTGTTATACGGATGTGATGTCTTCAGATAACCTTGAAGCTCCTTTAACCGCCTCTTACTGGCTGTCGAATCTGTGTATGTAAACGTGTCAAAAAAATGTGTTCAAATGGATAAGATAAAACATGTAATAATGTCATAGCATATTTGACCACAACTAATGTTACATACTTCTGTGATAAAAGTTATACCCTCATCACATCTTTGCTCTCTTCTGTGATTAGCAAATAAAATGCCAGATATTACAAATGCTCATTGGCTGCAGCCAAACTATTCATTTTACTTTCTCTAGCCCCATATGTACAATGTACATAGGGAGAAAGAAGGTATTGTAATGCACCCAAAAATTCCATACCGAGATTTCACCAGAAATGTATGAGGGACCGTGTGTGTCTGTGGACAGCATAGTCCCAAAACAAAAAGAACGTTTAATACAAAACTTGGTATTTAGGTTTAGTATCTTCCAAGGATGCGACACGAAGATTTTAAAAAAAATCCCCCCACCAAAAACTACCCTTTACATGGAAAAAATTTCGAAAATTTTGAGTTTCTTAAAATGGCTAACGATTTTGATTAAAATCCCGTATATTAAAGATATTTATGTCCGAAATAAAATGTATATCTCGAATTTTTTGAGAATAGCCTCTGAAGACCTCTTTATTCTGGATGAATTTTGCTGAATTTAGCTTAACTGCTAAACCGTAAGAGATAGAAAAAAACGTAGTACACAAAAAATGTACCTCATGACAAAACACACACTTTTTGTGGAGGTAACCGTTTTCGAGATATTCCTTGTTAATGGTTTCAATTGTGAAGTACTTAAACTTTTCTCACACAGGAAGTGTATGTTTTTCTTTTGTTCTACTCCTGGCCAAGCAAAGAAGTGATTTGCAATGACAATCGTATAACGATAGCTTTTAAAACATTTGACAATCATTTTAGCATAGTGCATTCCCTTGTTCCCTTCTACTTATAAGGAACCAAGTAACAACATTCTGCTAACATTTATCTTGATTAGCATTGTGTATAAAGAGGAATAGTCTTTTGTAGGAGTTTTGTAGAGCAGCTAGAGAAAGTCATGTGAGTGTAACACATCAGATTTTTTATTATATATCACGTGAAATTATGTACAATTCAAAACATATTATGAAAACAGAGACAAAATAATGGAAATATTTCAAAGCATAGCAGAAATCATTAGTGAGGTACATGAAGGGAAGCCATCGAATGATGTGAGAAAATAATTAAATTGGGAAACCAATATTTGGAAAGACAGAATGAAAGTTATTTTGATAGGCATTAATTACTATATTTGCTGCTGTCTTTGTTATTCATACTCGTGTGGTATTATTTAATCTTAATTAGCTGAAGCTTTAGGTCTGATTATAAGAAAATGTTAGATGTAATAGAAAATTAAAGTAAATGCATAAAAAATATTCAATATACTCACATCCTAAACAGAGCAAAATAGGATCCATTATTACAATTCATACTCTTAAGTGTTGGATATCCCTTTTAAAACTGCGATAAAAGTGCGATAAAAGGTTTGACATAGTGTATTATACTCGATAACTTAAATGTGACCAAAACATATGATCAAAGGTTTTATCACATTCTGTGACACCGAAATATGATAGTGTAATATAGGTCTAAATTTAAAACTAACGGTTGCTGATTCATCAGATGGAGCGTTCGTGAAGAATACAGAATTGCAATTGTGACACTGTGAATCCGAGACGATTACAAAAGAAATGGGCGAAGAGAGGCAGACGTTAGACTAATTTCCACAAAATGCTCTTACATAAATAATCTATATATATAAATGAATCGCTAAAATGTATGCACGCGCATTACTTCCGAACGACTAAACCAAATTGAACAATTCTTCTTTTTGTTGCGTTTGTTGTTGTCATGACAAGGTAGGTATATGGAAAAGAAATGTTTAAAAATAGTACGGAAAAGTTTAAAATCTCATAATATGAATAATAACAGTGCCAAACAAACGCGTTTCGATTAATAGCCACCAGATGGCAGTGGTACCACGGTTATTTGTTGCTAAATGGCCGAAGTACTGCTATATTTTCCTCCCCATTCAATGTTATGAATGAATGAATAAGTGTATTTATTAACATAGCAATATCATACATAGAATTTCAACAGTCGCACGGGTCCACAGACCGTACGTGCTTTTGTAATACACATTACAAGCAATATTAAAACAACAACCACAACAAAGAATTAAAAGAGTAAACGCGAAAATAAAAAGACAAAGGAAATACACAGTCAAAAGCAATATTAAACAACAATAAAATTAAGAGTGAATCCGAAAATAAAGATACAAAGATATTCAAATATAGCAATTTAAATTTACAGCACAGAGTAAACCTTCATAAACGCACCCTCTTATAATAGATAATTACACTTAAAAGACATATATACACACATAATATATACAACCCTAGCACAACAGTGACCTAAGTATGACATAATATATATGTATGTAGAACATTGTAGTCACTTTTGTTTAGTTGATCTTATCCCCCCCCCTTCTCTATTGTCAGCCTCCTCAGATCTCAGCTGTCTTGCCTTAAGTAAAAATTTACCTAGCCCGTCCATGTTTTCCGTGCCTGCCAGTAGCGTCCAACATGCTTCTAGCCCTACCTTCGCAGTGATAAAAAATCGCGGCAAATATTTTTCCCGCCATTCCTCCGTACCCCTACATCTTGCCAAGATGTGAGTCCACGACTCTTCCTCCTCGCAAATGGGACAGATTCTCGTACCATTCTCGTCAGAAATTTTCGTGCTCCTCAATGCTCCTAGTCTAATCCACGCGAGCCCCTCTCTACTGAGTTTGGTACCTGTTTTGATGTATTGCTCCATACCCCACTCCGATTTCAGCCCAGACTGTACTTCTAATGACACCTTCTCTGTGCATTGCGCAATCATTTGCTGTCTGTTAATACCACAGAGACGTTTCTTAATTTTTCTCCAAATACTTCGCCTATTATCCTGCCCCGCCATCCAAAGTCTCCCATCCCAATGGTTTCCAACCCTTTCTTTAATTTTGATGCCCACGTCAGATTACTTTCCATTCGCAACTGTTCACAGTAGCAGACTGCCCTAATTAGAGATTGGTTTCCGTGAACGATTGTCATCCAATATTTAACTGCTCTGATTTTGCACTCTATCGTTTCACTGTGTGCCCCGAATTCCCTCATTATTCCGCAGTTTGCCGTACCCCTCCCTAGACCAGAATTCCTTTCAAAAATTGGGCCCTCACTTGATCCAGATTTCCTGTTTGTTCCTACTCCCATATTTCTCCTCCGTATGTCATCGTGGATCTAACTGTCGCTCCGTATACAGTTTCTATTAAGGTTATGGAGATATTCGAAATTCTGCAGCTTCCGCCGCTTTCAACCTTGCCTTGTGTTTCGCAATGTCAATGTGTTTTGTCCATTTTCCGTTCATTGTAAATGTGAGTCCTAAGTACATAACAGATTTAACATTGTCCAGTATCTGTCCTGCATATGTCCAAGTCTCCTCCCTGCTATAAACACAACCCTTTTTGAAAGTCATTGCCTTAGTCTTATTCACATTAACTGTAAGTTGCCATTTATCGCAATAGTGTTTAAGTTTGACCAGTCCTCGTTGCAATCCGTTTACTGTCGTAGAGCACAATACTAAATCGTCTGCGTATAAAAGTGTTAGGATCTGCAAATCCGCTACTACTGGCGCTTGAATATTCTCTGCTATCATTGTATCAGTAATATCTTCCACAAAGAGATTAAATAGCAAGGGAGATAAAATACAACCCTGCCTCACTCCCCTATGGCTTCGGCAGCTGTCGGACACTCTGTTTCTGTCGTACTTCACACAGAATTCGACATTTTGATACATTGCCTGCAATGCTCTAACCATTTTACTTGATAGCCCCTTTCTGCCTAGTTTGTACCATAATGCATTTCGATTGATAGAGTCAAATGCCTTCTTAAAGTCCACAAAAGCACAATGAAGCTTTTCCCGCTTAACTAACAGTTGCTTCGTCCTTAAAGTGTCTAATATAAAAGCGGCATCTATGGTACTGTGTCCTTCTCTGAAACCCATTTGAAATTTTGAAAGTTTGCCAAATTTAGATTCCCAGTCCTTTATTCGGTTATATAACACTCTACAATCAATTTTCTCCATAATTGGCAAAAGAGTAACCCCCCTATAGTTATCCGGATTTCCAATAGTTCCCTTCCCTTTATAAATGGGATGAATAATGCCCTTCCCCCAACAGGTAGGGTAATTCCCCTCAATAAACAATCTGTTACATATCTGGAGCATAGTCCTTAACTTCCTTTCCTTACTCCTATCGTTTAAAATAAAGAAGCAAAGAAGCTTTCCTGGAGACGAACATCTAGAGTAGGTACTTATTTGCCACTAGATGGCCGTATTACTCCTTAATTTTTCTTCCTCATTGAATGCTAAGGGAATGAATCTGGTTATGGAGTCAATGACGCAAGATATCAGTGAAAATCAAATAATTTCTTATTACTAACAATCGTTTCGTTGATCACATCGTTTAAATAAAGAAATAATAAATAACTCTTTTTTTTTGTTTTTGTTTGTTTGTTTGTTTGTTTGTTTGTAATTCTTTAATAATCGTTCTTGGAATCTGAAAATGGCAGAGAAAGGACGGGACCGGGATAGTACACTAATTAAGGTTAATTTCCTATTGCAAATGTTGGTTATTTGAGGTTATGCTGTACATGAGCTAGCTAATGGAGATTTTATCAGAACATGAGGATACCCCTGTCACCATCACATTGCAATTGCGGTGCTATTAATACATTTGATCAAGTAATATTTTGGGTTAAATGGAGATATTTAATATACAAAGCTCTGATCAAATAAAAGCTTATGAATTGCCCAACTATATCTAATTGCTCTTTAGTTCATATCATTGTTAGTTAGCTTCCTTCTTTTCGCAATACCAACTATATATGCTACATTACGCAGACCATTGGGCTCATTCCCTTGTCAGATGTAAAGGCATTATTAGACATTAGCAATGAGAAAATTCCTGTTGAGACTTCTACTGACTTCATTTCCTTTCCACTAAATTTTATCACTTCACAATGCCAAAGGAAGAATTACTATCGAAAGTGTTCCCAAATATTGATGTAAATTACAAAAACTATGCTTTGCTGAGCAAACGAGCCATTTTAGCAGAAACTATTCAGAATATAGATGATTTGAATATAAAAATTCAGAGTAAAATTTATGGACAAATGCATTCATGTAAGTCGATCGATTCCATTAATAATCCAAATGAAGTCGTCAACTCTCTAGCTGAATTCCTAAATTCAATGGATTTGCCAGGATTACCGCCACACAAGGTTGGCTCGGTGATAATTGTGCTACGCAATCTCAATCAGCCGAAATTGTGCAACGGAACAATTGCACAAAGTTATGAAAATTTTGATTTAAGCTACTATAATCATAGGAAACTTCAAAGTCGAGGATGTGCTTATTCCAATAATGCCACCAACGCCAACCGACTTTCCTTCGGAATTGGAGCGTGTTCAGTTTCCGGTGCGCTTTGTATTCACAATGACAACACATCCTAAACTCAATTGTTAGAAGTGTATGGAATATACCTTAAATTGTGTTGTTTTTGCATGGACAGTTGCACGAATCGTGCTCTAGAGTCGGCAAACCGTCGACGCTATTTGTACATTACAAGGCATTACAATAAAGTATTGTCAAATTATTTAATTGTAATTTTATTTCATTGTATAGTCGTACTGTAAACGGAAGATTTTGTCTCAGTTTTTTCATTAGGTACACCACCCCTCCTGAAACCAAAAGAAGAGTTTTAAGCAAAGGAGATCTATCTGTGTCTGTGTGTTTGTCTGCGAACAGCATATCTAAACGGTTTCTATTTACACATTTGTTTAATTCAATGCTGTTAGCATGGCTAAATGGGGGGAAAACAAAGTGCACAAAGACAAGCACAGAGCTCCCAGTTAAGGAAAGTACAAGTATTTGAAAATTAAAACCAGTAACAGAGAGTATGTCGAAAATGGTTGTTCAAGAAGGATTATATTAATAAAGAGTGTGCTTTAACGAATTAATGCTAATTTATTACAAATAATAATTATGTATTTTATATTGTATAATAATATACAGAGTTACTACAAAAGAAATAGATTTCAACTGCCTGTGAAACAAAAACTATTAGAGATAGCAACCTAATTATTTTGGAGGTATGTTGAGAAACTCTCAAAGTTTTGTTTGTTACTATTGGTAACGCTGTAGTGTTTTGTTTGTTGTTGCAGAAGCTGAAATGGCGGAAAATCCTGTGGAAAAGGCATATTGCGTGTTGGAATTTGCTAGAACGCAATCAGCAACTGTTGTCCAACGACATTTTAGAACACGTTACCACAAAAATGAAATGATGCGCTCACAAGAACCAGCATCGTCTTCATCATGTCGCAACATGTCGATGCAAAAGTCACGCCGCATGACCTTATCTTCTTCACTCAAAAACTGCAACATCTGTAATCTGTAAGGCATCATGTGCAGTCGCTTCCGCAAGATTTTCCATACAGTTTGCTGTGGAATTTGTAATTGCATGCTTGCCCTAGATGTCGATTTCTGTGGGCTTCTTATGTGGGCAGAACGAACACTTTCAACGTTTTCTTCCGAAACTCTTGGTCTTCCCGAGCTCTTCTCTTTGCACAAACATCCCGTTGTCTCGAATTTTCTATACCAGTCGTAGATTGACTGTCTAGTCGGTGGCGTTTTGTGGTAACGTGTTCTAAAATTTCATTGGACAACAGTTGCTGATTGCGTTCTAGAAAATTCCAACACGCAATATGCCTTTTCCACAGGATTTTCCGCCATTTCAGCTTCTGTAACAACAAACAAAACACTACAGCGTTACCAATAGTAACAAAAAAAACTCTGAGAGTTTTTCAACATATCTCCAAAATAATTAGGTCGCTATCTCTAATAGTTTTTTTTTTTTACAGGCAGTTGAAGTTGTCTATTTCTTTTGTAGTAACCCTGTATATAATAGTAATTAATAATGGTAATAATAAAGTTATGCCTTTGAAATCCAATGATGTTTGCAAGGTCAGATGGGAGAAACAAAATCCAGACTTCCCAGTTAAGAAAAATATAAATATTTGGAAATTCAAATCAATAACAAAGAATCGGTCAAAAATGGTAATCTAAGAAGAAGTGGTATATAATTAGTGTGCTTTAACGAAATCTAAATTTTGTTATACAGTAAAGGTTTATCTATAATTTAGGTTGACCAGTTATACGATAATCATCCAGAATAAAGAGAGCTTCAGATGCTATACCTAGAACACTTAGGATATATATATATATATATATATATATATTTCAGTTGTCAGGAATATATGTTAAACATGTTGTATTTTAATAAAAATCATTGGAACAATTTATGCAAACATTTTTCAAAAAATCGAACAATGTTACGTGTAAAGAGAGTTTGGGTTGGTAGACTTTCTTCATACTCTTTGTATTGAACCTTTGGAAGAATCTAAACCTTAATATCAAGTTGGTGTTAAAGAGACTTTTACTTTTTTGATTATGCTCCTCACACTACTCACATGATAGTTTTATTATGATAGCCGCAACATACGCATTTGCAAAGGATATCTTGGTATAAACAATTTGGGTGAAATACTAAACTTTCTCTACTTTAAGTACGTAGAAGTGGAAGCAAAACGAAATACCTACTTGTGTATCAATATCAGCACCTTTCAAAAAATGTTTAATGGTAAAACTGTTCATTATTATTATTATTATTATTATTATTATTATTATTATTATTATTATTATCTGGTAGGACATATCAGACAATGAATAAATGAAGGGGTAAAATGGTACTCAAATCAAGAGCCTAGAGTTAGTTGACATTTATCATCTCAGGATATGGAAAACCCCAGAGATAAGCCTTATCCAGATAACTCACCCCATCCTCTTGACTGTGAGATAGACAGGCTACTACTACTACTATACTATAGATGCTGGTTTATACTAATTTCTTTTGTTTTATCGAAATGTTCTAACGATTTTGATTGAAATGCTATATGTTTAAGATATTTGCATCATAGTAAAAATGTTTATTATTATTATTATTATTATTATTATTATTATTAATATTATTACCATAACTTAACGCCCTTAACCTGGTAGGTCATATCAGACGATGAATAAATGAAATGGGTGAAATGATGCTCGAATCAGCCCAGGCGATAGGGCCTACAGTTATCAGACACGTGTCTCCTCAGGATAAAGGAAAACCACAGAGAAGAACTTTATCCGGATAACTCGCCCTAACCAAGATTCGAGCTCGGGTCCTCTTGCGTGTGAGGCAGACAGGGCACTACTACTCTACAGAGACGGACCTTTATTAATTTTTTTTATCGAAAAGATTCTAACGATTTTGAATGAAATGCCGTATGTTTAAATTATTTGCATCACAAATGTGTTATTTTAAGAATATGCTATGATGTTTTGCTTTGGAATTAATTGTTCATAATTTGGTATAATTGCTCAAGTGCAACAGTCAGACTAAGTTACGACACAAAATGATAAATCTCGTTAAATCATACGGTATAATTATGGAATACAATTTTATGTGACGTTAACCATTTCTAAGATATTCTTTATTGATTACAATTTTCAAATTATTATATACTTTTAAAGTGATAAGTCGCTATTCGTATTTTTCTGGTGGTTGTGAATGGAATGGAACTTCAAGTCATTACATTGCGAATTACCTTTTAAACATTTGACAATCGCTTCGATCTGCCGTATTCCTTATTGTATCTGATACATATGAAGGAACAATTTCTGAAAACGTTTAATTCGATTAAAGAATTAACAGCCTAGCGGATGATTCAGGCGGACTTGGCCCGCATGACCCAAAGTTCCGCCTTCAATCTGAAAGAATAGTAAAACAGAAAATATATGGAAACTGCGATTCAGATTGTGAAATGAGTAGAGTGGACGGAACTCAAAACTCCATCCACTTGTGGGGCTAAATGGTATGGTGTAAGCAGGCGAAATGCTAGCTGCACTTAACCATCTACTTGGCGCAGAGCGAAGGTATAGCTCGCCCACCAGTTTTTGACGAATGACATTTTTAAATGAGAGATTAGATGCGAGTCACTCACCTTAACTGTATATTTTCTAAACGTTTTCATAAGGAAGCAGAGCTGTTTGTTATTGTAGCAAAACTGACCTGTTTATAAAAAGTAGCTCACTGTATATTCGCTAAAGGTCATTCGTCTAGAAGGAACGAGCAGCCTGAGATATGGCACGGGCATGAAACCTTAAAAGGGTACTGTTCAGATATCTCATCCAACAGTTCAGTCGCGATATGACCAAACTGTTAGTGGCGTCACATAAAATGGAAATTGAAAAGAAAATCCTGATGTGTTACATTCACATGAATTTCCCCACCTATTTTGTAACAAACTAGTAAATTATTTTTTCTATCTGCTTCATGCCTAATCAAGATAAACATCAATGGAAATGGTATTATTATTTAGTTCCTTATAAGTAGAAGGTAAATAACGAAATTCACTAGCTAAAGCGATAGTAAAATCTTTATAAAAGCTGGTTGCTATGTGATTAAAATGGGCTCTGTTTGCACGGCCAGGAGTAAAACAAAAGAAATATGAATGACAAATTCATAGAAAAAATAAGTATTTTAAAAATGTACCAATAACAAGGAATATCTAGGAAGTAGTTAACTTCCAAAAATATATGACCTAATTTGTGTCTTTTAACAAGATCCTATTTTTTTTTGTCGTAAGTTTTTGCCTATCTGTTACGGTTTACCAGTTATGCAAAGGTCATCCAGGGTGAATAAGAGGTCTTCAGAGGCTATTCCAAGAGAATTCAATATATACATTTTATTTGTCATATAAACATCTTTAATATAGGCATTTTAATCAGTCAAATGTGTAAAGTTTTCCAAGTAAAGGGTAGCTTGGGGCAGGGGAGTCTTCTTATAAATCTTTGTGTCCTATATTTGGAAGATGCTGAATTCAAATATTAAGTTAGGTATTTAATCTACTTTTCGATTTTGAGCTTTACTGCCCACACGCCCGCAAATACACACAGAGAGAGAGAGAGACCTATCTTTTTCTAAAAAGATTTGTTTTTAGTTTCAGGGGTCTGCAAAACGTGTATTTCACTTAAAATCTCGGTACCAAGTTTTTCAGAAGAATTTAAAGTCTTCTCTACCTACCATGAGAGTACATAATTATTGGTAGAGAAATTATAAAAAATAAAGTAGATATAAGATTAAACTTTTATAACAACGGTTTGTGAAGAGTGGGTAGAGAAACTCACGTGTATGCTATGTTTAATTTTTTTTTCTCCTTCAATTGGTTAAAACATTCAGAACTTTTGTTAAACCCTGTTTTCAGTCTGAGTATGTTATCTGAAAATGCAATAACCTCGCAGTCTCAAATTGCTTTGAATGCTGTAAGACTCTTTGGAATCACGAAATTTTGCTAAACAGCATTTAAAATGTTATACAGTTGACAGTTATTCCATTGTCACACCCATTGTTGGATAGGAAACAGCTCCATAACGTAGAGTTTAACCGAGGGAACATAACGCAATTTCAGTTGTAAGCTTTCCATTGTCATATATCATCACTGTCGCATCGACAAAACTCATCCATATCACGTCACGCCATCTGTCGAATGGTATCAAGGAATATACACACATGTTCATTCTTTATCTCTGCTGTTTAACGCTCACTCAATGTCTCCCTTCTCAAAAGTCTTGTCACAGAGGCTTGTCATGATTTGAGGCGCTCTTTACACTTCTTTAACATCATCCTATTTTTACTTTCTCTACACTTACTGTGTACATAGTGTATAGAGATTATATTGTACCCAAAAATTCGATACCGAGATTTCACTTTAAATGGACGTTTTAGATCTCTGTAATAATAATAATAAAAAAAAAAACTGGTGTGTTCCATTCACATGACTTTATCTACATCACTGTAACAAATTATTGTTAAAAAACATATTCTTCTATCTACTTTATAATATCCAATCGAGGTAAACATTAGCAGACTAAACTACTTGTTTCCTTGAACGTAGAAGGAAAATAAGGGAACATACTAGGCTAAAACGATAGTCAAATCCTTTAAAGCTATTTGCCATGTGGATGAAATTCTTTTCTTTGCAGGGCCAGCAGTTTACAAATGTCCGTGTGAGAAAAGTTTATGTACTTTACAATTGAAACAAATGATAAGGAACATCTCAGAAGTGGTCAATTCCACGAAAAAAAAAAAAAACGTATAACATAAATTGTGCGTTTTAACGTGATCTAAATTGTTGTGACGTTTTGTCTATCTCTTACGGATTAGCAGTAAAGCAAAATTAATCCAGATTAAAAAGGCCTTCAGAGGCTATTCCCAGAAAATTCAAGATCTCTATTTTAATCGGGATGCAAATCTCTTTAATATACCAGATTTTAATCAAAATCGTTTGAACTATTTTTGAGAAAATAAATATTTTCGAAAATTTTTCCATGTAAACGGTAGTTTGTGATTGGCCGATTTTCTTGAAAATCTACGTGACGCATCCTTGGAAGATACTAAATCTAAATACAAGTTTGGTATTTAACGGTATTTTCGTTTTTGAGCTATACTGTCCATAGACGCACAGACAGACACATAGGAACCTTTGACTAAAAATCCTTTATTTGGACTCAGGGGACACCAAAACATTTATTTCCGGTGAAATCTCGACATCGAATTTTTGGGTAAAATACAACACCTTCACTATCCACTATGTAGACTGTACATACGGGCCTAGAGCAAGTAAAAAGTATCTTTAAGAAATGGTCCGTGTGTATATGTGTGTCTGTGACACGATAACTCAAAAACGAAAAGTCGGTAAAATGTCAAACTTGTTACATAAGTTTAGTATCTTCCAAGAATGCCAAACGAAGATTTTAGGGAAGTGGAAAAATTTTCCAAAGGTTTAATTTTCTCAAAAATGTCTAATGATCTTTATTAAAATACCGCACATTAAAGATATTTATAGGACAAATAAAATGTATATCTTAAATTTTCTGGAAATAACCTCTGAAGACCTGTTCATTTTGGATCAGTTTGCATAACTAGTAAACGGTAAGAGATAGACAAACATTTACTGCACCAAAAATGTAGATCTCGCTAAAACACAGTGTTCACATATATCCCATACAGTTGTACGTAGAGTTGACCATTTTTGAGATATTTCTTGTTGTTGGTTTCCCTTTTAAAATACTTAAAATTTTTCACATATGGGAATTTGTTAACTCCTGGCAATGCAAAGAAACGATTTTATCCACTTGGCAACCAGCTTTTATAAGATTTTACTATCATTTTAGCCTAGTGCATTCCATGATATCCCTTCTTCTTACAGTAAAACATTTTTGCTAACGTTAATCTCGGTTAGCATGAAATAGATAGAAGCATAAGCTTTTAAACAGTAATTTTTACAACACGTCTGCGTTTTTAGGTTAGAAAGTTTTAAAAGTAATTTCATGAGCTTATACAGCCTGGTGTATATTGAAGCATACATCGGAAAAGTTGGCCGCGCCGTGGCCGAGTGGTAAGACAACTCACCTCTCACCTAGACTGCCCGGGTTCCATCCCAAACGACCATATGTAAGATTTGTGGCGAACAAAGCGACGCAGGGCAGGTTTTCTCCGGGTTCTGCGGTTTCCCCCGCCATTGTATTCTACCTATGCTTCATCTTCATTCCATGTATCAACTGCGGTGCCACAAGTAGTAAAAGTGGGCGTTAAACACTACAAAAAAATTGGAAAAGTTCACAGAGTAGAGGATCACATCCCACCTCAACGCAAAAAAAGAAAACAAAATCTGATATGTTCCACTCAAATGACTTTCTCCTCTAGTGCAAACGCACCGTTTTTACTTTCTCTATACGCACTATGTACATAGTGCATAGAGAAGGTATTGCACTCCACCAAAAATCCGATTTCACCGGAAATATATATTTTTTAGGGTCCCCTGTATCCAAAAAAAGTATTTTCAGAAAAAGGTCCGTGTGTGTGTCCGTGTGTCTGTGAACATGATAACTCAAAACCGAAAAGTCGGTAAAATACCAAACTTGGTATTTAAGTTTAGTATCTTCCGGGGATGCGACACGAAGATATTGAAAAATCCCCCCACTCCAAACTACCCTTTACATGGAACTTTTTTCGAAAAATTTGGTTTTCTAAAAAATGGCTCTAACGATTTTGATTAAAATATCGTATATTAAAAATTTTACCGGACAAATAAAATGTATATTTTGAATTTTCTGGGAGTAGTCTCTGAAGACTTCTGAGTGAATTTTACGGAATTTTGCGTAAGTGCTAAACCATAAGAGAGAAACAAAAACTTACCAAACAGAAAATGTAGAGCACATTAAAACACACAATTTAGGTTTTATACATTTTTTTTTCGTGGAGTTTATTGTTTTTTAGATATTCCTTGTTTTTTGGTTTAAGCTATAAAACTTTTATATTTTTCTCATACAGGACTTTGTGAACTCGTGTCCATACAAACAAAGGAACATCAGTCACATAGCAACCAGCTTTTGACTATCACTTTAACCTATGGTATTCCCTTATTTCGCTTCTACTTACAAGGAAGCAAGAAATAAAGACTATTTCTGCTAATTTTTTCTCGATTAGCAGTAAGTAAATAGAAGCATAAGCTTTTTAAAAATAAATTATTGCAGAGATATAGAGAAAGTCATGTGAATGGAACACATCAGATTTTTAAAAATATAATTCTTCTATCTATTCCATGCTAATCGAGATAAAATCAATATAGAACTGGCCGGATTTTAGTTCTCCATAAGTAGAAGGGAAATTAGGGCATACACTAGAAGAAGCTATAGCCATATATTTTAAAACTTTTAGCATACGATGACATTGAAATTCGGATCTCTGTACATGGCGAGAAGTAAAACAAAAGAAAACAAATGACAACTTCCCATTTTAGAAAAATAAAAATATTTTAAAATTGAAACGACTAGTAAGCAATATCTCGTAAATAGTTTGCTCAACAAAAAATGTTGCGCTATAAATTGCGCGTTTTAACGAAATCTACATATATTTTCTAGCTCTTGCGATATATCAGTCATGCAAAACCCATACAGAATGAAGAGTGCTTCACAGGTTATTCTTATAAAATTAAAGGTATACATTGTACTTAGCATGTAAATATCTTAAATATAAAATATTTTAATCAAAATCGTTGTAGCCAATTTGAGAAAATCGAAATTGTCGGAATTGTTTCGATGTAAAGGGTAGTTGGAGTGGGGGGGATTTTCTTGAAAATCTTCGTGTGCATCCTAGGAAGGTACCGAACTTAAAACACCCAGTTTTGATTTTTGAGCTATGCCCCCCCCCCCACACACACTCGTAAATTTTTTTTTTAAATTCAGGGAATCTCAAAACGTGTATTTGCGGTGAAATCGAGAATTTTTAGTGGCATGCAATACCTTCTTTATACACTATGTACATACATGGTACGTGTAGAGAAAATAATAGCAAGGCATCGTAACAATAGAAGTGTAAAACATATGCCATAAGAAGTATCAGCAAAGGAAGTGGTTGAATAAATGAAAAAAGAAGAAAAGTTATATATATATATGCTGCTATACTATTCTTGCAAACGCTTACAAATGCAAACGTATTCCTTTCTATTTCACGCTTAACAAGATAAACTTTAGCAAAAGTGGTGTTAGTATTTTTTTATACCCCCTCCCCTTTAACATCTAAGGTCTTATTGGAGGCTTTGCACTTGAAACGACTGGTTGTCTATAGATTCTTTTACGTTTGGTTTTAAATCATTTTATTTTCCTCATACATCCAGTCCAGAGTCTGTGGGGGATAGGGAATCGAACCCGGGACCTCCAGGTAAGAAGTCAGCTTGCTGACCACTCGACCACGGAGTTAGTCTTTAGTACATATTGATTTGTTTATATAAGTGGTATAAGGATAAGCTAAGATAATATAATGGTATCAGCTAGGTGGTATTCAAATCTTTTAAAACAGGTCTCTGTGGGATGGTGTTGAAATTACGTTCTCTTTGTTTGACCAGACAAATCAGATGTGTTCCATTCACATGACTTTCTCTACAATAAATTATTGTTAAAGAGCCTATTCTTTTATTTACTCAATGCTAATCGAGAAAAATTGGCAGAAAGGGCCTTACTACTTGCTCCCTTATAAGTAGAAAGGAAATAAGGGAGAACCATAAGCTAAATCGATTGTTAAAGCTTTTAAAAGCAGGTTGCTATGTGACTGAAGTTCCTTTGTTTGTATGGTAAGTGTAAGTGTAAGTATTTTATAGCTGAAACTAAAGAGAAATATCTCAAATTTGGTCAACCTTACCAAAAATGAATGTAAGATAATTTGTGTGTTTTAACGAACTCTAAATTTTTTGTGTTACTTACCATCTCACACGTTTTAACAATTATGCAAAATTCTGCCAAATTCATCCAGAATATATATATCTCAAGTCTTCAGAGGGTATTCCCAGCAAATTGAGGAGACA
This sequence comes from Hymenopus coronatus, assembly GCA_030762935.1. NCBI lineage: Eukaryota > Metazoa > Arthropoda > Insecta > Mantodea > Hymenopodidae > Hymenopus > Hymenopus coronatus. The sequence goes on from CM060892.1 coordinate 97,688,499, forward strand.
CATTTTAATTGTCACGTAAATATCTTATATTTAAGAGATTTTAATCTAAAACGTTGGAGCCATTTTTGAGGAATTCAAAATTTTCGAAATTTTTTCCATGTAAACGGTAGTTGGGGTGGGGGAATTTTCTAGAAAATCTTCGTGTCCCATTCTTGGAAGTTTGGTATTTAACGTTCTTTTCGTTTTTGAGCTCTGCTGTGCACAGACACACACATACACGAACCTTTTTCCAAAAATGATTTTTTTTTGTATTCAGGAGGACCCAAAACCTGTATTTCCATTGAAATCTCAGTATAGAATTTTTGGGTGCAATACAATACTTCTCTATACACTATAGATAGTTTATTTCATAGCTTAGGGCGTGGCCCGGTGACAGCGCTGTCAATGTAATAATACATTGGACAATACAATTGAGTTAAATAAACAATAATGTGAGTAATACTCTGTTAAAATGCCAATGGCATCATAGTATACTAATATAACAGTAATAATAACGCAATATTTTTATTTACTATCCTGACTATATACGAAGTACGTGTAGAGAAAGTAATAAAGACATGAGAAACAACTTCTCAGTTGAGAAAAGTAAAATTGTTTGAAAATTAAAATCTATAGCAAGGAATATTTCGGAAATGGTTAGCTCCATGACGCGATCTACATTTTAGTACAGTAAGTGTTTTGTTTATCTCTTACGGTTTACTAGTTCTTCAAAAAGGCATTCTGAATGAAGAGGTCTTTAAAAGCTATTTCTAGTAAATTCATGTACACATTTTATATTTCATTTAAATATGTTCAATATACGCAATTTTAATCAAAATAAATATTTCCGAAAATGTTATCATGTAAAGAGTGGTGGGGAATTTTCTTTAGAATCTTCGTGTCATATTCATGGAAGATGCTGAACTTAAATATTAAGTTTGGTATTTAATGAACTTTTAGTTTTTGAGTTTTGCTGTTGTTATACACACGCACACACACAGAGTGAATCAGTGGACCTTAAATCCAGTATTTCCAATAAAATTTCGGTATCGACTTTCTGGATCAAATGAAATACATCCTCTGCCTACCAAGTACCGCATACTGAAAGTAAAAATTAATAAAGAATATAAGGTAATATCATTTGGGAAATAATTAACCAGACATAAAGTACAACATCGATGATTCAAAGAAAAATTGGGATACAAATTTTTTTTACTATTTCACGATCACCATGAGTAATGTACAAGTTGTAATTAAGTAAATGAAATGCTTAAATAAATGAGGAAAAATGAATAAAAAGTATTTATATGTTTTTTTAATTAAGACTTATGATTGACACTACAAGGATAGCAATTGGACTTTCTCTACATCTTTAAAACAAATTACTGTCGATAACTTTATTCTTTTATCTACATCATACTAATTGAAATAAACATTAGTAAGTAAATGGAAAATAAGAGAATACAATAGGCTAAAGCGATAGTCAAATCATTTAAAAGCCTTTTGGCATGTGATTGAAATGTATTTCTTTGCATTACGAGTTGATAAGTTCCCGTATGAGTAAAGTCTTAAGGATTTTAAAACTGAAGCCATTATCTCTAAAATGGTCAATTCCACACAAAAAATGTATATGACATAAATTCTACGTATAACCTGGTTTACATTTTTTCTTTAGAAAGTTGATCTATCTCTTACGGTTTACCAGTTATGCAAAATTCATCAGAATGTAGAGCTCTTCAGAGAATATTCCCATAAAATTCAAATTGTACTTTAGTTGTCATGTAAAGATCTTTGATATAAAGTATTTTAATACAAATCGTGGAGTTATTTTTGAGAAAATTAAAATTTTCGAAAGGTTTTCAACGTAAAGCGAAGTTTAAGGTGCCGGGATTTTTGGAAGATACTAAATTAAATGCCAAGTTTGGTACTTTATCGACTTTTCGTTTTTGAGTTATCGTGTTCACATACACAACAACAAGCACGAACACACAAACGCACACGGACCTTTTTCTAGAAAAAATATTTTGTTATATAGGAGACCCTAAAACCTGTATTGCCGGTGAAATCTCAGTTTTCGAATTTTGAGTGAAGTGCAGTGCCTTCTCTACTTTGTACTTTGTAGAGAAAGTAATAAAAAGAGAAAAGATAAAGAAAATGAAATGTAATTAAGTAATTCCATGTGGACGCATAATACTTCAAAAGAAGCTAAAGGCGTGGTCAAGTGGTCAGCGAGCTAACTTCTCACCCGGCGTGTCCCAGGTTCGAGTCCTGTCTGAGGCGGGGAATATTTCTTTAACCAGAATTATTCTCTATCCCACACAGAGTCTGGAAGTATGCATGTGAGGGTGAATGTGTGTGTGTGTGTGTGTGTTTGAGGGAAATAAAAAACAATTTAAACTCAATGTAAAAAACCTACAAACAACGAGTTGTTTCTAAGGCAAAGCCCCCCCGAAATTCCCTTAGATGTTAAAGGGGGCTATATAAATGAAACAATAGAAAAAAATCTGATGTGTCCCATTCACATGACTTTCTCTACATCTCTGCAACAGAATTTAGTTAAAAAGCTTATGCTTCTATTTACTTCATGCCAATCGTGAAACATTAGCAGAAATAGTCTTATTATTTGCTCCTTTGTAAGTAGAAGCGACATGAGGGAGTACCATAGGTTAAAATGATAGCCAAAACTGGTTGTTATGCAGCTGAAGTTCCTTTGTTTGTATGGACAGGAGGTAACAAATTCCTGTATGAGAAAATTGTTTTTCGAAGCAGAACCGAAAAACCAGGAATATCTTAAAAATGATCCATTCTACGAAAAAATGTATATGGCATAAATTGTGTGTTAATCGCGATCTACATTTTGTGTAGAGGAAGCTTTTATCCATCTCTTACGGTTTAGCAGTTATGCACAATTCCGTAACATTCATCCAGAATAAAGTGGTCTTCAGAGGCTATTCCCAGAAAATTCAAGATATGCATTTTATTTTTCAGGTAAATTTCTTTAATATACAATATTTTAATCAAAATTGTTAGAGCCATTTTTCATAAAATCAAAATTTTCGAAATCTGTTCCATGTAAAGGGTAGTTTGGGGTGGGGGATTTTCTCGAAAATCTTCTGATCACATCCTTGGAAGATACCAAACTTATATACCACGCACACACACACGGAAATTTTTCTAAAAATGCTTTTTTTTGGATTCAGGGAGTCTCAAAACATATATTTCCGGTGAAATCTCGGTATCGAATTTTTGGGTACAATACAATACCTTCTCTATACACTATATACATAGTTCGGATAGGGAAAATAATAAGTAAGTAGAAAATATAATTTATTAAAAGTAGTTTCTAGAAGAGTGGTTGGTGAAAGGCACGTGAATGTACCATATTAGATTTATACGCATTAAAAGGCTATTTATGCAGCTGGTGTTAAGTGTGGTTTTTCACGCGGTAATGCCCAGAGAGCCGACAAGGCTACACCAAGCCGGCTGGTTGGCCTCGATTCACAAAAAGCTACATACAATGAAGATGAGGCCAGGGAAGAGGAGCGAGGGCAACAATATAAAAGCGAAGGGAGACTAAGAAGGAGAATAAGGGATAAAGATGATGAAGAGAAGAAGTGTGCTCTGTCTCAGCAGCAGCATCATCGCCCACGCGGCACACGCTCAAGAGTGCACTTGACCGCGCGACTCTCCGTGACCTCCACGCATTTTCACTCCGCACAAAGAACTCCTCTAACATCAAAAGAGTTACTGAATACTACGTAGTCGGTAAAAAGAACGGGACCAAGATGGGGGAAATGCGCGGATCAAATACAGCCTGTCACATAATACAACGTGCCCAAACTCTTCCTTTTCTATCTCGGCTAATAACAATCTAACGTGCTTCCAAGGTTGATTTGATCTATAATTCACGTGCAAAATTCGGTTTGTTGTGTCTACAGGTCATACCCAAGGTAGTGGGTTCAAACCCGGTGGAGGACGATGGATATTTTCGGGTGTAAACATCCTTAGCATGGCTTCCTTCGGAAGCCGTTGGTCCCGTGTCGTAGATTTACGGCACTTAAAAGAACCTCAAGCCTGATAAAGAGGCCTCTGAGCAAAATTAAGCAGTCTTTCACATCCAATTTAGAATGGGACGCTGAGAACCTCAGTAGTTAAAGAGTGTCCATAAATAAGACGCCATTTATATTTACATACGGAGATGACATTAGGAAACTGTTTACAAAAAAGCGAAGGGAGTATAAACAGCTCTTACGGGAAAAGAGAACTAGGTGGCAAGACAAAATTACTCAGAAAATTAGTAATATGTTAACGCGGGGGGGGGGGGATAACGCTGAGATGTGGCAAGTAGTAAAACATTTAAGAGGCAACCATCAGGCGCCCAACGAAATTTCTCCCAGAAAATGGGCAATGCATTTTATGGGAATATTGGGAAAGGTGAAAGGGAAGGAATTTTTATAAAGGAAGTGCAAATTTTGGGAAATCTAGAGATCCCAATACTGGACGAAGAAATATCAGCACGAGAAATAGCACAGGCGCTGAGGAGTCTGAAGGAAGGCAAAGCTCCAGGGTTGGATGGGCTGCCCCCGGAAGTTTTTAAAGCCGCAGCCAATGTTAATGAGTTTGGTAGGAGTGTGCTCCAAATATGTAACAGATTGTTTATTGAGGGGAATTAACCTACCTGTTGGGGAAAGGGCATTATTCATCCCATTTATAAAGGGAAGGGAACTATTGGAAATCCGGATAACTATAGGGGGGTTACTCTTTTGACAATTATGGAGAAAATTTATTGTAGAGTGTTATATAACCGAATAAAGGACTGGGAATCTAAATTTGGCAAACTTTCAAAATTTCAAATGGGTTTCAGAGAAGGACACAGTACCATAGATGCCGCTTTTATATTAGACACTTTAAGGACGAAGCAACTGTTAGTTAAGCGGGGAAAGCTTCATTGTGCTTTTGTGGACTTTAAGAAGGCATTTGACTCTATCAATCGAAATGCATTATGGTACAAACTAGGCAGAAAGGGGCTATCAAGTAAAATGGTTAGAGCATTGCAGGCAATGTATCAAAATGTCGAATTCTGTGTGAAGTACGACAGAAACAGAGTGTCCGAGAGCTGCCGAAGCTATATGGGAGTGAGGCAGGGTTGTATTTTATCTCCCTTGCTATTTAATCTCTTTGTGGATGATATTACTGATACAATGATAGCAGAGTATATTCAAGCGCCAGTAGTAGCGGATTTGCAGATCCCAAAACACTTTTATACGCAGACAATTTAGTATTGTGCTCTACGACAGTAAACGGATTGCATCGAGGACTGGACAAACTTAAGAATTATTGCGATGAATAGCTACTTACAGTTAATGTGAATAAGTCTAAGGCAATGACTTTCAAAAAGGGTTGTGTTTATAGCAGGGAGGAGACTTGGACATATGCAGGACAGATACTGGACAATGTTAAATCTTTTGTGTACTTAGGACTCACATTTACAATGAACGGAAAATGGACAAAACATATTGACATTGCGAAACACAAGGCAAGGGTGAAAGCGGTGGAAGCTCTCCGGATACGCTGCAGAATTCCGAATATCTCCATAACCTTAATGGAAACTGTATACGGAGCGACAGTTAGATCCACGATGACATACGGAGGAGAAATATGGGGGTGGAAACAAACAGGAAATCTGGATCAAGTGAGGACCCAATTTTTTAAAGGAATTCTGGGTCTAGGGAGGGGTACGGCAAACTGCGGAATAATGAGGGAATTCGGGGCACATAGTGAAACGATAGAGTGAAAAATCAGAGCAGTTAAATATTGGATGAGAATCGTTCACGGAAACCAATCTCTAATTAGGGCAGTCTGCTACCGTGAACAGTTGCGAATGGAAGGTAATTTGACGTGGGCATCAAAATTAAAGAAAGGGTTGGAAACCATTGGGATGGGAGACATTTGGATGGCGGGGCAGGAAAATAGGCGAAGTATTTGGAGAAAAATTAAGAAACGTCTCTGTGATATTGACAGACAGCAAATGATTGCGCAATGCACAGAAAAGGTGTCATTAGAAGTAAAGTCTGGGCTGAAATCGGAGTGGGGTATGGAGCAATACATCAAAACAGGTACCAAACTCGGTAGAGAGGGGCTCGCGTGGATTAGACTAGGAGCATGGAGGAGCACGAAAATTTCTGACGAGAATGGTACGAGAATCTGTCCCATTTGCGAGGAGGAAGAGTCGTGGACTCACATCTTGGCAAGATGTAGGGGTACGGAGGAATGGCGGGAAAAATATTTGCCGCGATTTTTTACCACTGCGAATGTAGGGATAGAAGCATGTTGAACGCTACTGGCAGGCACGGAAAACATGGACGGGCTAGGTAAATTTATACTTAAGGCAAGACAGCTGAGATCTGAGGAGGCTGACAATAGAGAAGGGGGCGGGATAAGATCAACTAAACAAAAGTGACTACAATGTTCTACATACATATATATTATGTCATACTTAGGTCACTGTTGTGCTAGGGTTGTATATATTATGTGTGTATATATGTCTTTTAAGTGTAATTATCTATTATAAGAGGGTGCATTTATGAAGGTGTACTCTGTGTTGTAAATTTAAATTGCTATATTTTAATATCTTTGTATCTTTATTTTCGGATTTATCTTAATTTTATTGTTGTTTAATATTGCTTTTGACTGTGTATTTCCTTTGTCTTTTTATTTTCGTGTTTACTCTTTTAATTCTTTGTTGTGGTTGTTGTTTTAATATTGCTTGTAATGTGTATTACAAAAGCACGTACGGTCTGTGGACTCGTGCGACTGTTGAAATTCTATGTATGATATTGCTATGTTAATAAATACACTTATTCATTCATTCATACAGGTCATAAGAACCGCATTAACCGACCGGGGGGGGGGTGGTTCGAGGCGCTGACCAAATCTCATCCTCTAATACTGCACCCCATCCATGACGTCTGGCTGGGCGGTAGGCCAAGGTTCCTGTCGTGCAATTACTGTTACATGAAGTCATTATGGATTGTTAGAAAATAACAATAATCAAGCCACTCAAGGATTAACATTTACTATTTTATTAGATATCTACTTTACTGCCTCACAATTATTTGAATATATCCCAGCACCGTTTACTACTGTAGATTCAATTTTTGGTTCAACATTTTTTGTAGCAACTGGATTCCTTGGTCTTCACATAATTAACGGAACTAGATTTCTTATCACATGCTTGAACCGAATATTATCTACACACTTCTCATCAAAAGAGATAGATAGATAGAGAGAGAGAGAGAGAGAGAGAGAGAGAGAGAGAGAGAAACGGGGGGCTACGTATGGTAACGTACTTTTAAACATTTATTAATTAATCAAACTTTAGGAAACAATATTCGTGTTAACCTTTTCTGCCCAACGTTGTCATTTGGAGTCTTTATCTGTATTTGTGGTTTCAGAAAGGTAAAAGATAACGTTCAATAATTCCCTACCTTCATATTTAGGTTTTTTTTTTTTTTTAAAATTTATTGATACTAATAAGGCTTAGAAGAAGCAAAAGTTAAAATAAAATCCTTTCCAAGATACCTGTTTTTCAAACAAATACGGAACTTTATTCCACCACAATGTTACTGAGGTCCGATCAACACTTAAATAAATAACTTAATCAACGTTTATTTTACCTGGGCCCATACATTTCTTATCACAGTAGCACTGTAGCTTGAATTCCTACCTAGGTTAACCTCAGTCATTGACATCTTGATCATTGGTGTTAGTGTTCTAGAAGTTTACACAACTGAGCTACCAATAAGAAAACGGGTAAGCTCAACTTTTCATGGCAAATGTGCATCCTGTTCCATTAATTTTCAAAAATCAATTTAAATCGAAAATAAATCGGTCTGGAAAGGGTTAATGATATAATAAGTTTCGACTCATTGATAGGCACTTGTTTCCATGCGTGCTTAATTGGTAAATAACGTTTACATTCATCACCTGAGCCATAGGCCTGCCTCAAAGTCAACCTCCATTTCATCCTCCTTTGGCTTTCTCACTCCATTTTGTCATCTTTATAGTTAATACTGTCTTAAACAGGTATGTAAAATGTACAAACTTAGTAGATAATGTATTGTATTCCACCGAAAATTTCAATTCCGAGGTGGCACCAAAAATACATGTTTGGAGACCTCGTGAATCCAAAAAAATTTTTAGAAAAATATCCGTGAGTGTGTGTGCCTTTGGGCAGTATAGTTAAAAAATAATATTTCCGTTAAATACCGCACTTGTTATATAAGGTCAGTATCTTCCATGGAAGGGGCATGAAGAACTTCAAGAGAATCCTCCCAACCTAATACTCGGAAATTTGAATTCTCTCAAAAATGGTTTCAACGACTTTGATTAAAATACCATATGTTTAAGATATTTTCTTGACAAAGTATATGTATATCTTAAATTTTCTGAGTATAGCCTCTGAAAAATTCTTCATACTGGATAATTGGTAAACCCTAGGAAATAGACAAAAACTAACTACACAAAAAATGTTCATCCCGTTAAAACAAGCACATTTTCTCAGAAATACTGTATATTATAGATATTTACATACCTATCATACATTTGTATAGAGTTTACCCTTTGAATGATATTCCTTGTTATTAGTTTCAACTTTGAACTACTTAAACTTTTCTTATTCGGGAAATCATATTTTTTAATTTTCCTCCTAACCACACAAAGAGAACCCAATTTCATTTGTTTCACATAGATAGCTTTTAAAACATTTGACTGTAGGGTTAGCCAAGTGTATTCCCTATACACCTTCTATTTACAAGGAAGCGAACAATATGACAATTTTCGCTAGTATTTATCTCAAAACACATGATGTAGATAAAAGAATAAGCTTTTGAAAGATTATTTCTATTTACTTCGCACTAATCGATATAAACATTAGCAGAAGTGGTCTTATTACTTACTTTCTAGTAAGTAGAAGGGAAATTATGGAATATGTTGCTATGATATTGTTTTTTTCATATCATGGTCAGACAGCTTGGCATATTCCCGTATAAGAAAACGTTTAAATATTTTAAAATTGAAACTAATAAAAAGGATTTTCCCAGAAATAACTCCACGAAAATGTCTATGCTATAAATTGTATCGTTTATGGTTTATGTATGCAAAAGTAATCCAGAATGAAGAGATTTTCAGAGGCTATTCCCAGAAAATTTAATATATACAGTTTATATGATAGGTATATAATTATTTTTTATTTACAGTATTTCTGAGATAATCAACTTTTTCGAAGTTTATTCCATGTTTGTTTTCTGAAACTCTTCGTGTCCTATCCTTGGTAATATAGATGTACGTTCCATACTGGTAAATTGCATCCTTTGTCGGCGATGCTCCAGAGAGAGAGAGAGAGAAACACTTGCACACGCCCGCATGGAGAAGTATTGCTCAACTTTCGCTGTCACAAAATTCGCTCAATGATCACCGACCAACTGCGAACGAACAACTATAAAGTGTTTGAAGAGGTCCACGGACCAGAAACTAACAGTAATGCAAGACGAATTGGCATGACTGCAATTGGAAAAGACACAAAAAAGGTTTTTATCATCGACCTCTTGAGCCCATCGCTTGATGGTATCCCAACCACATGTTACATGCTGATCTGTGTCTAGTTTAACTCGACTGTATTGTACCTAATTGTACTCAAAGAAGAACCAGAAGACGTTGACAAAGAGAAAAGGGAAAATTACACACCCACAACCCCATACTTGAAGGCAAAATACCATCTAAGTAACATAGAGATAATGGTCTGATGGTCAGAGCTCGGAGCATCATTCCTTTACATTTTTTCAATTCCTGATATATGTTTGGACTGAAGAAGGAAAAAATAAAAATAAATTCCATAACTGCAATAAGAGGCTCAATTTCTCATCTTCGAAATCATTTGTAAAATAACCATTTTTAGCATTTTCAGGCTCTATATTCCTTTTATAGAAATTACTTATTGTATGTCAATTTTATGTTATATTTAATAATTATTTTGCACCTTTTAGTTTCCTTTGCATTTGTTATACTAGTGAAAACTGTCGATATTGCATAATCTTTATAGAAGAGTTTCAACTTTTTTTTGTTTACTTTCTGCATACTTACTGTGTATATAGTGTATAGAGAAGGTATTCTATTGCACCCAAAAGTTCGATACCGAGATTTCACCGAAAATACATGTTTTGAGACCCCTTGAATCCAATAAATGCATTTTTTGAAAAACGTCTGTGTGTGTGTGTGTGTGTGTGTGTGTGTGTGTCTGTGAGCAGATTAGCTCAAAAACGAAAAAACCGTTAAATGTCTCTCTTGGTACTTAAGTTCGGTATCTCCCAAGGATGCGACATTAAGATTTTTCAAGAAACTACCCCCATCAACAACTACCCTTCACATGGAACATTTTTTTAAACAGGTTTTTATTCTAAGAAATGGTTCTAACGATTTTGATTAAAAACCGTATGTTTAAGATACTTTTGTGACAAACGAAATGTATATCTTGAATTTTCTGGGAATAATCTCTGAAGACCCTTCATTCTGGATGATTTTTATTAAATTTTGCATAGCTGGTAAACCTAAGAGAGACAAAAATGTAGACCTCGATAAAGCACACAATTTTTCACATACATTTTTTCGTGGAGTGGCCGTTTTCGAGATATTTCTTGTTAATGACTTCAGTTTAAAAAAAAAAAGCTTTTCTCATACGGAAACGTCTACGCCTGGCCACGCAAAGAAACGGATTTCAACCCCATAGTAACCAGAGTTTAAAACATGTGACTGTCGGTTTAGCCTAGTGTAGTCCCTTATTTATCTCCTACTTATAAAGGAACTAAGTAATAAGATTGTTTCTGCTAATTTTTTAGCATGACATAGATAGGAGAATAAGCTTATTAATAATTTGTTACAGATATGTAGAGAAAGTCATGTGAATGGAGTACATCAGGTGTTTTCTTTTAGATAGTTTATAATTTTTCTGTTTTACTCTGTCCTTGTTGACAATCCGTAATAACGGGGAGTTGTTACTTTTCAATAAATAAATAAATAAATAAATAAATTACCGCTTTTCTTTGAAGTTATTGTGTTCACACACACACACACACACACACACACACTCACACTGACACACATACACACACACACAAGCTGCTTTCTAAAAATATTCCTTTTGGGTCACGTAATCATTATGAATTCACAACAAAACAATAGAAAAATGTAGTGGAAACAAGCAATGAAGGGAAAGCTGTACCAACGAAAATAGCGATGTCGGCGGTGCACGTCATAACTAAAATTTACGCTGGGAATCACGTGCATTCGTCGGAAATAACCAGGCTGCTACTGAACAACGTGGCTAGAGAACTAACCTACTGACCTTACCTGAACATAGCAGATGGTCACGCCACATGTGGCCAAAACGTGTAACACAATTGCAACAACCACGAATCCGTTACAGGCAGTTTTGAACTGTACAGATTACAAAATGTGCCATATTGTTTTACAACCAAATGTAAAAATCTGATGTGTTACACTCGCATGACTTTCTCTAGCTGCTCTACAAACAAACTTCCTACTGAAGATTATTCTTCTTTTTACACCATGCTAATCGAGATAAACATTAGCACAATGTTCTTTGCAAGTAGGAGGGAACTAAAGGAATTCACTCCGCTAAACTGACAATCAAATGTTTTAAAAGCTGTAGTTATGCTATTGTCATTTAAATCGCTTCTTTGCTTGACTAGGAGTAGAACAAAAGAAAATGGACACTTCCATTCTGAGAAAAATATAAGAAATTTACAACTGAAAGCAATAACTCGGAAACGGTTACCTCTAGAACAAAAACGTAAAGGACGTAAATTGTGTGTTTTGGCGAGATCTACATTTTTTGCACAGTAAGGTTTTGTGTATCTCTTACTGTTCATCAGTTAAGCGAAATTCGGCAAAATTCATCCAGAATAAAGAGGTCTTCAGAGGCCACTCCCAGAAAATTCAAGATATACATTTTATTTGAGATGTAAATATCTTTAATATATGGAATTTTAATCAAAATCATTAGCCATTTTTGAGAAAATAACTTTTTTATACATTTTTTCATGTAAAGGGTAGTTTGTGGTAGGGGGATTGCCTTGAAAATCTTCATGTTGCATGCTTGGAAGATACCAAACCTAAAATTACCTAAAATTAAATACCAAGTTTGGTATTTAACGGTCTTTTCGTTGTTGAGCTATGTTTTCCACACACACACACACACACACACAGACGGACCGTTTTCTAAAAATACTTTTTTTTTCTGACACCAAAACATATATTTCCGGTAAAATTCGACATCGATTTTTTGGCTGGAATACAATACCTTCTCCACCCCAAAATGTTCATTGTACATGCGGGCTAGAGAAAGTAAAAATGTGAATTGAAACCTTATCTTGATTAACTAGTAGGTTCGACTCCCGGATACGGGGTGCGAATTTTGCTTTAGCTAATTTTATTTCGTATCTTTCCCAAAGTTTTAGAGTTTGAATGTGTGTTATCGATTGAATAAAAACCCAAACACAAATAGAAACCCAATAACAACAGTACACGAGTTAACATTATTTTCTAAAGGCATATTTGAGGTTAAGTCTTGCCAGCCGTAACCGCCGCATGTGCGGCTTATTTAGAAAGTCATAGGTGATTGTTACCGTTCACCTGTTGGCTTCTTTTCTTTAGCTAATTCATTGTTACATCTGTATGAGTGAACATGTGCGCATTGGGTGTGCATTTAAAATCGAAGCTTTGTTTGTCGCACCGGAGGTTTGGAGGTGCCAAAATAAGCACTACTTCTCGAATTTTCTTGCAACATGATCAATAGGTATAAAAAAGGGATCACTTGTAACCTCAATGTAAGCAAGAAAGAAATACTCTGATGTGTTTCATTCATATAGCTTGCTTTAGCGGTTCCAAATACAACTTTTCTTACAAAAGATTATTATTTTAGATACACCATGCTAATCGAGATAAACATTAGCAGAATTCCTTTATTACTTTCTTATTTGTAACTGGAAGGGAAATACGGGAATACATTAGGCTAAAGCGGTAGTCAAATCTTTTAAAAGTCTATACGAAGCAATTGAAGTTCGGTTCGTTTTGCATGGTTCAGTTTGAGAAAAGCTAGGTAATTTAAAACTAAAGCCAATAACGAAGAATATCTCAAAGGTTGACTCTACAAGAAAAATTTGTGATATGAATAAAGTGTTTTAATGAGAACTACATTTTTGTGTGTGTATCAACTGTTTATCTGTTACAGTTTAACCGTTATGCAAAATTCTGCAAATTCCTGCAGAATAAAGAGGTCTTCAGAGACTTTTCCTAGAAAATTCTAAATAGATTATATTTGTAATGCAAATATTTTAATAAAAATCGTAAGCACCATTTTGGGAAAAACAAAATGTTCAAACATTTTGTCATGGAAAGGTTAGTTAGTGGTGTGGGGAATTTTTTTTAAAGTCTTTGTTGCATCCTTGAAGGATGACAAATATAAATACCAAGTTTGGCTTTTAATGTTATTTTCAGTTTTGAACTATGCTGTCTACACACACACACACACACACACATATACACACACATACACACACGCGCGCACACACGCGCGCCCTTTTTCACAACTCTTTTTTTTTCTGACTCAGGAGATCTGAAAACATATGTCGAGTGATACATCGAGTTTTTGGGTGGAATACAACACCTTCCCTTGCTACTAAGTACGTTGTATGTACATAGTCATAGAATAGTAAAATGTACCCCCTTCCAAAAAGAAAAAAACAAAGATGCCTTGCTGCCTCAGTCACAAAGAAATTCACGGCTGAAGAGAAACATTCCCAAAAACATCCCTAGGACGATTTTGAGGTGAAATAAACCTTAAGCCACAAACTCTTAAACTCCAGGAGTCAGTCTGAGACGGAGTCAGTTACGACGTGAAGTTTGGAGCGTGAAATCGTAGCCACCGCCACTGCACGTCGAAACGAAACGTTGCCAGAATTGTTGCGAAAGCATGAAATATTATTTCTAAACATAGTTATTGTACTACCTGTCTGACGAAAGAATGCAGTTGTTGGGGGAGGTCGCTGATGTAGCATGGTACGGTTTATAGTGGTCAGAGAAGACTGGAATATAGTGCAATACAGGCTGATTATCACCTCAGCATAGCGTAGTAAAACTAAACGATCCACAACAGGTTAAACTTTGTTTTCTTTATCTCTAATGGATATTAATTTTCTACTTTGTGAGCGTATGACTACGCGTGGCGGTGTTTGCATTTTCACTTGATTCACTGTGAGATTCAACTGCTGCACACCAGTACTGCCAAACTGTATAGGGCATGCACCGGGAGTGATGACGTAATACCGCTTATCTGTTTGTGTTTACGCAAGCTTCCACCCGTGGACATCTGCATTCATTCTTCAGACAGGTAATAATCAATTAAATAAATCTTTGTTTATTTGAGTAATAAAGAGCAGTTTTGCTACAATATGCTCCAAAGGCGAATTGTTCTATTCGCACGACTTTCTCTAAATCTCATAACAAATTATTGTTAAAACGCTTATTCTTCTGTTTCCCTCATTCTAATGAGATAAACTTTGCCAGAAATGGCCTTATTACTTGGTTTCTTGTACGCAAAAGGTAAATAAGGGAATAGACTAGACTAATATTTCAAATATTTTCAAAACTGGTTGACATGTGGATGAAATTCGTTTCTTTGTATAGTCAAGAGTTCACAAATTCCCGTATGAAAATGGTTTTAAGTGTTTTAAAAATGAAAAAATAAAGAATATCTGGGAAGTGGTCAACTCCCAAAAAAATGTATAGGACATAAATTGAGTGTTTAACGAGATCTAAGTTTTTTGTGTAGTAAGTTTTTGTCTCTTACGGTGTAGGTATTAGTTATGCAAAAGTAATCCAGAATGAGATCAGCAACTACTATTCCCAGTAAATTCAATATATTCATTTTATTTCTTATGTAAATATTTTTGATTTACGGTATTTTAATAAAACTCGTTTGACATTTTTGGGAAAAAGTCAACATACGAAATTTTAGCATAATAGGTAGATAGGGATGGGAGGATTTTCCTTAAAATCTTTGTGTCGCCTCCCGAGAAGATACTAAACGTAAATACCAAATTAGGTATTTTACTGACTTTTCGTTTTTGAGCTATCGTGTTCACGGATACCCACAGGCGCGGACCTTTTTCTGAAAATATTTGTTTTGTTTACCTAATACATGTATTTCCGTTGATTCTCGTCAATGTTTTGATGGAAGGCAATACCTTCTCTACCTATGTACTACGTAGAGAAAGTAAAAAAGAAATAAATACGTAGGTAAAATAATAAGCTATTTTTAGTATGGAAAGTTGTGTGAATGTAATCTATCAAAATTTTAGGAATGGAGCCATGTGTGCGAATCTCTGAGAATAGTATAGCTCAAAAACTAAATGTCACACATATAAATTATATTTTAAGTTCAGTACCTTCGAGGATATGACTTTCAAGTTTTTCAAGAAATTCTGCTTAACTCGTGAACCTTAAGGAATACACAAAGGGGTACAACACAATAAACGTGGATGTTATTAAAATATGCATTATATTTAAAATCACTTTTTTGGAATAACCGTTTCCGAGGTCTTCCTATTATGGTTTTAAACTTGTTAATTTTTGACTGTCACTACAGTTGTTACTCGCAATGTTACTGAAAGAACATTGCATTTCAAGGCCGGTTATAGCAACTAGGGTTTAAAAAAACTGTCTATAACAGTGCCTCTCAAATGCGATGTGCAGATTCCTTACATCGGTCCGAATTGGCTCGGCTCCGCTCGGCTCCACTCGGCTTCGCTCGGGACAATTCGGGACAATTCGGGACGCGTGACAAGCATGTGGAAAGAGGGAGACCGCTATTGCCTTTGCTATCGAGCAGCTAGGGCTTGCATCTTCGATAACGTATACAATTCGTGTTTTGCACTCTGTGCCGGCAGAGTGAATAAATCCTGAGATGCGGTAATTATTTTATTAATAATGATATTATATGTTCTTGGACGCTAGTTTTGCGGATAGCGAGAGTCGGAGGGGGTAGGAGAGAAATTGCCCGCCAGTCTTTCCGCAACGTTGTTAACCAAACAAAGTTTCTTTCTTTGAGGCTCTCAGCTACTTTGGTGAATAGGTTATATACTTGACCGTGAACTAGCTGTACTAGTGCATGTGTGTTAACTCTGACATCTCAGAGAGAATGAAGCTTTAACATTGAATCCTACCAAATGAAGACGGGGAACTGTCTAAGAAAACATGCGCGCACAGTACACTGTTTCCTCTATGTACCTTTTCCTTCAACGAAATATGCAATGTAATTCCGTATGAAAAGGATTATCTCAATTAAAAAGAAGTAATTAGAAAAAAAATCTGATGTATTCCGTTCACATGATTTCTCTACATCGCCGTGACATGTTATTGTTAAAAAACATGTGCTTCTATCTACTTAATGATAATCAAAATATGTAGCATAAGTTGTCTAATTACTTACTTCCTTGTAGATAGAAGGAAAATAAGGGAATACACTGGGCTAAAACGACAGCTGGTTGTCTTGTGTTGCAATCCGTTTCAATGCGGGATCAGGAGTTTACAGCTTTCCGTATGAGAAACTTACAAGTATTTTAAAACTGAAACCAACAACAACGAATATCTCAAAAAACGGCCAACTCTCCGAAAAAAGTGTATAATATAAATTGTGAGTTTTCAATGACCTCTACATTTTTATTTTCTCTATACGTACTATGTACAGAGTGTATAGAGAAGGTATTGTATTGCACAAAAAATTCGATACCGATATTTCGGTATAATATATACGTTTTGAGACACCCTGAACCCAAAAAAAAGCATTTTTAGAAAAATGTCCGTGTGTGTGTGTGTCTGTCTGTCTGTCTGTCTGTCTGTCTGTGTGCAGCATAACTCAAAAATGAAAAGAACGCTTAAAAACCAAACTTGGTATTTAGGTTTGGTATCTTACAAGGATGCGACACGAGGATTTTCAAGAAAATCCTCCCACTCCAAACTACCCTTTACATGGAAAAAAATTCGAAATTTTTGATTTTCAAAAAATTGCTCTAACAATTTTGATTAAAATCTCGTAAATTTAGGGTATTTAATTGGCAAATAAAATGCATATCTTGAATTTTCTGGGAATAGCCTCTGAAGACTACTTCATTCTGGATGAATTTTACGGATTTTTGCATAACTGCTAAACCATAAGAGATGGACAAAAACTTACCACACAGAAAATATAGAGCTCATTAAAGCACACAATTTATGTAATACACATTTTTTCGTGGAGTTGGTCGTTTTTTAAGATATATCTTGTTTTTGTTTCCAGCTATTAAAAACTTATATTTTTCTAATACACGAATTTGTCAACTTCTGTCCATACAAACAAAGGAGCTTTAGTCACATAGCAACCAGCTTTTGACTATCACTTTAACCAATGGTACTCCCTTGTTTCGCTTATGCTTACAAGAAAACAAGTAATAAGGCTATTTCTGTTAATTTTTTCTCGATTAGCATGAAGTAAATAGAAGTAAGAGCTTTTTAACAATAATTTGTTGCAGATGTGTAAAGAAAGTCATGTGAATGGAACACACACGATTTTTTTAAGTACGCTTTTTGCTCTCTTATGGTTTACCAGTTATGCAAAATTCATCCAGAATATAGACGTCTTTAAAGGCTATTCCACAAAATTCAAAATATTATTTTATTTCTAATGTAAATATCTTTAATACACGATGTTTTAATCGAAATCGTTAATAATTTTTGAGAATCAAAATCGTTGTTTTGCATCCTTGGAAGACACTGAAATTAAATACTAAGTTTGGTATTTAACGGAGTTTTCGTTTTTGAGCTAGGCTGCCCCCCCCCCACACACACACACAGACGGACATTTTTTGGGTGATATACATTACCGTATCTATACACTATGTACATTGTATGTGTAGAGGAAGCAATACACGTTCGTAAGAAAAGTTTGTAGCAGCTATATTAAAGTAAAAGCAATAATATATACATTCAAGTAAAGGTAATCCTTTCAATTTTTATAGCTATAACTTTAGTTCATGCCAATTATAAAATATTCTATACATCCGATGGATGTTTTAGGTGTTCCAGAGCAAAGATTTGAATTTATTTTACGCCATGGCGGAAGGCACCATTAAGGTGGCCTCGCATGTTTTCTACATTGAAAGGACAACCCTTGTTTAAAACAGTCATCATCACCAACTTACCCTGTGACGTAATCGTGCAGAGCAGGTTCTCCAGGGGAAGAAAAGACATTCACTGTTTACTCAGCACGATGGAAAATCTCTCTCTCTCTCTCTCTCTCTCTATATATATATCTATATATATCTATATATATCTATATATATCTATATATATCTATATATAGATATATATATAGATATATATTTAAATATAAAGCGACTCATTCTCTCTATTATTACCGATTTTGTATTGTAAATTTTAGAATATTGGTGATGGCTACAGGATGACCAATGTTGTTAATTTGATATAAAATAGCTCTAAATAGAAATATATTTTACTACAGATGAAATAAAATACTATACTTATCGCGTAACAAAATTACACACATAGAACGTACAATTTTGTCTTGGAAATTATTATTAAATCCTTATGTCGGTATTTAAACAAATCATTCCTTTATGCTGGTGAAAATGAGTTACACTATTGATGTAACCAGAGGATAAATTTATTGTGAGCCTGTTTTACTTGGTCGAGATATTTCAATTCTTTTGTCCATCAGTAGTTTTTCAGTATAGGCACTATGTTCTAATTCACACAAAAACGAAGAATTATTTTAAGTTGCGACCTGTTAGCTAGTTTTTGTGACGTGATTTGCAGGTCTTCACCAATGAAAATAACTGCTCACATAAATATGTAGATGTGGGCATGCTAAAATATCGGTCAAGAAAATGACGAAATCTGTAAATTGTGATTGAGGGAAATTAGTGTGGAACTCACTCAGATTCTTTCTATTTCGGAATTTGTCTTTGAGTTCGATGTCATTTTGAAAATCTCTCTATTCCATTTACACTGTGATAGAATAGTGCCAACTTCAACAGAAAAAGGTATAGCAAATAGTTGTATATCACATTCCAGGTTTATTTCTTTAAATCTGGACTAAAATTTTTCCACCACTTGTGGTATTGTATACTTCCATACATGAACCGCCACTGGACAAAGACAAATGCACCTACGGTATCGCCATCATGACATAGTGGTGTCGCTGAAGGTAAACCTCCCCTGTTAGGGAGAGAGCCTTTGACTATTGCCATACCAGGTCGTTGACCTTTTCTGGCATTGGGAAGGGTGGTTTCTTCAAGGACGGGGGTAAACGGGGGTTGTTTTACAGGGGAGTAGGTTTTACATATATATAATACATGTTGCTTTTTTGTTTTTTTTTTATAGGGAGATACCAATGGTAGGAAAACTGACTTGGGTAGGAAGGGGTGGTTTTAGAGGCTAAGCGTCAGTCTGGGGTGTTTGTAGCGGTCCCCGGCGTCGAGATCATATTCCCCGAGGCCACGGTACAGTACACCTACCGGTAGATACTGGCTTCCTCTCTGCCCTGTCCGCGACAATGCAAACGTGGCGCCAGCTAGCTCTTATAAGAGCAATCGACAGCTTGTACTTTTAAAATAGATCGTCCTGCTCAACAGCTAAAGCAGAGAAGTTGCCGATGCATCAGGGGTTAAGATTACAAATATAATTCTGAAGTGTGTGTATTCAAACGACACAATTGAAGCACACTGTATAAGCAAGCTCATACTAAATATGCTTACAAATCCTGTTATAACAGCCTTATTCAAGGAATAGTTTTAAAGTACTGGATTTACAACTACTTTCTCATGATGTCATGACAAGTGTATGAATTAAACTAAATTAAACTACATTACAAAATTTCAAAATCTTGCCTGGCAAATATAGATTTATGCTAAATTTAATGATTAGAGTATGATAACGATTGGTTTTCTTTAGTACTAGTTTTGTTTTATGATTTGTGTTTGTTGTTGTTTATCCAACCAAATATTTTAGTCTTCGTTTCTTTATTCGTTGCTAGCCCATAGCTATCTTCCTTTTCAGTTTCATTTTTTTTGCACCTTTTGTTCCTATGCTTCTTCTCCCTTTTGTAGTTTTGCTTTTATTTGCTGTGCTTTGTTTCTTTCTTTTGCTTACACCGTTTTTTATTTCTTTTTTCTTAGTAAGCTTCCTTCTCTCCCTTTCCTTAAGCCTTGCTACCTCTTGGACTGAGATTTCGGGGATGCATGGAACAAAAAGAAGTAGTCAATGGTGCGCAGCGAGGGGGTGGGCAGTCGCCTCATCCTATTTAATAAGGCTGCTGGATCGATATGGCAGGTAGCTTCTTCGTCTTTCTCTACAACTGCACCTAGCTACACAGATTTTACACTTATCTGCACAACATTGTCACATCTGACCCATTTCTTGCCAAACAGTTCAAATATGAACTTTAAATTTAGAGTATAGAACTTCGTTTTTATGGCAATTTTGGTGCCAAAATGCACAATACGCCGTACCGGCAAATTACCACGGTAGAGCTTGGGAGATCTGTGGTTCAAATTCCGGCTATGACATTGAATTTTTTAGTCTGACTCTACCTATCCAACTCCTCTCCTACATACGGTTTCTGTGACAAAACAATTGAATTATCACAATTGTCCATAATGGTTGGCTATACTATGAATCCTGGGTCTTGAAGTACTTGCTACATTGTAAGTCGCCATTGGGTTGTCATCTCAAAATAATTTGAGATCACCTTGTGGTTTACCGGGAAACATGCGAATAAGTTGAGAAATTCAGTGATCTGCAGACATGCTGCCATGATAATTCAGTGGTAGAGCAACCGGCTAGAGACCAGGAGATCCGTGGTTCAAATCTCGGCTATGGCTGTATTATTCAGTCTGATTCTACCTTACCAACTCCTGTCCCACACACAAATAATAACAAAATGCACAATACTTTAAATTATATTTGGAATGTTTGATTCTAATACATGTTTAGGAGCACTGCACTGGTCAATGACTGTCAAAGTCGAAGAGAGAGTCTGACCATAGTCCGGATTTATACCGCGGATCTCCTGGTTCCCGTCCAGTTGCTCTCACCACTGAGCTACCATGGTGACATACCGGCACAACACAAAATTCTCCAACTGACTGGCTTTTTCTTCCGGTAAACCGCAAGATCTCGCATTATTTTGAGATGTTATACCTCAATAGCTCTGTAAGTACTTAAGTATCGTGCTGTATAGTTAAAGCAACTATTAGGTCATTTAATGTAATTTGTGTAACAGTTTTGTGTTTTAATGAGTTCTTATATTTTCTATGTTTGTCTATCTATTACGGTTTAATCAGTTATATAAAGGCATTCAGAATGAAGAGTACTTTAGAGGATATGCCCAAGAAAACCCTCAGGATACAGTTTTATTTGCCATATAAATATATTTAGTATGTCATATTTTAATCAAAATCATTATAACCATCTTTCAGAAAGTCAAAAGCTCCAAACATATTTCATGTAAACGAAAGTTTTGTTTAGAAGGATTTTCCTGAATATCTTTAGGCTGATATTGACTTTAATATAAGTTTGTTATTTAACGGTCGTTTATTACTTTCTTTACACACACTATGCAAAAATTTCGATACCGAGAAATATATGTTTTAGGGCCCCCTGTATCCAAAAAGTGTTTTTAGAAAAAGGTCCGTGTGTGTCCGTGTGTCTGTCAACACGATAACTCAAAAACGAAAAGCCTTTAAAATATCAAACTTTGTATTTAAGTCCAGGGATGCGACACGAAGATTTTGAGAAAAATTCTCCCACCCCAAACTACCCTTTATATGGAACTTTTTTGAAAATTTCGATTTTCTAAAAAAAATAGCTCAAACGATTTTGATTAAAATGTCGTATATTAAAGATATTTACCTGACAAATAAAATGTATATTTTGAATTTTCTGGGAATAGCCTCTGCAGACTACTTTATTCTGAGTGAATTTTACGGAATTTTGCATAATTGCCAAACCGTAAGAGAGAGATAAAAACTTAAACTTACCACACAAAAAATGTAGAGCACGTCAAAATACACAATTTATGTTATATACATTTTCCATGGAGCTGATCGTTTTTTTTACATATTTCTTGTTTTTTGTTTCAGCTTTAAAAATTATACTTTTCTCATACAGTAGTTTCTCAACAAATAAAGGAACATCAGTGACATAGCAAGCAACTTTTACTATCACTTTAACCAATGGTACTTCCTTATTTCGCTTGTACTTACAAGGAAGCAAGTATGAAGACTATTTCTGCTAATTTTTACTCGATCAGCATGAAGTAAATAGACGCACAAGCTTTTTAACAATAATTTGTTTCAGGGAAGTAGAGAAGGTCATGTGAATGTAACACACCAGCTTCTTTTTTAAGTTGTGCTGTCCATAGACGCACACAGACCTTTTCCAAATATGCTTTCTTTTCTACACAGGGGACCTCGAAACATGTATTTCCGGTGAAATCTCGGTATGAAATGTTTAGTTGGGATATAATACTCTCTCTATGTAACTAGTACGTATATAGAAAGTAATTATGTGGTAACTTTCTTTGAAGCACATTTGAGAGGCAGTGTAAAAATGTTGAAACAAATTACTTCAAAATCTGATCCCTTACACTCTATGACTATCTCTACCTATTGTGCAACAAGCTAATGTCATTAAAGCTTAATTTTCCATCTGCCTCATACAAATCGAAACAAACATTACCACAAATAGTTTTCTTACACGTTTACTTTTAGGTACCTGGGGAATAAGAATATACATTTAGGTTAATGTTATAATTAATATTTTTAAGAGCTAGTCACCATGTGATTATACTGAAATAAATTTGGTTCCCTTTGAATGACCAGGAATAAAACAAGAGATATGAAACGAAAGATGACTTCTGTGTGAGGAAAGTGTAAGTAGTTTAAAACTGAAACGAATAACAAAGAATATTTCGAAAGTTTAACTCTTAAAACGCACAATATATGCAACACACGGTTTTTCCTTTTATTTATTTGTTTATTTTTAACGTGATCAACATATTTTGTGTAGTACGTTTTTGTCTATCTCTTACGTTCACCAGTAATATAAAGTTATCGAGAATGAAGAGAATTTCTGAGCCTATCCCCAGAAGATTCAAAATATATATTATATTTGTCATGTAGATAGTTTTAACAAACTGTTTTTGACCATGAGCGTTTGAGCCATTTATGAGAAATGCAAAGATTTCCAAAGAATTTTCCGTGTTAAGGACAGTTTGTGGTGGGGGGATTTTCTTGAAGATCTTCGTGTCGCATCTTTGGGAGGTTTTAAACTTAAATACCAAATTTGGTCGTTTCGTTTTTGAGCTATGCTGTTCACACACACACAGATCTTTTTTCTAAATCCTTTTCTTAGAAAATATATATATTTCCAGTGAAATTTCGACGTCAAATTTTGGGTTGAATGCAAGGAACCCGGGGCGGAACGGAACGTTTAGTACTAAATTTGTTTAAAATAACGTATTGCATAAAAACAGCTACAAGCAACTATAAGTAATCTTTGAGCATCTGTTGCTCAACTACAATACAGAGAGCCAAAATTCCACCATATGGAAAACTGAAGTAAGCTCCATTCTGTCCCTCCGCCGAGACACAATAGAACCATACAATTTCTTACTAAGACTTAATGTTATTACTAAAAATGTAACTGCAAACTACAGGAAACTTGCATAGCTGAAAATCAGCTTGATTGTCTGCAAATTTCACAATTAACGATAGTTTCATTGTCATCACTATCATTCTAGTGCAATAGTTGTGAACTTATGACACTTCGCATTGGATACCGTCCCTCTACTGACGTGGAGTAAGTCATTCGTTCTTCATTACACGATTTTTGTAATTTCTTTAACCTTAAGTTCTTGGGGCTTTTAGTCCCACATTCCTTAGCAGAATGAGATCTTTTCTTTTTATGAGCTGGAATTCGTTTTTCCCTTTGGGTAAAAAGAGCTGGTAAAAGTAATCTCCAAATATTTCTTATATGGAGAGGACGTAAGCACTGCCCTCCCTTTCTCTCTTGACGTCTTCCGCTTCTCCTAAGCCAACACTTTTGGAATAGGCAGAACATTTTCGTGAGAAGAACAAGGAAATGAAGTTGCTGTTAATGGAGTGGGTGCTCCAAATCCATACTCTCTATTCTTTCTCGATGTGTTGGTGTTTCTGAATTACCCTCTTATTTCTTCAACAGTGAGTACTTTATTCACTGGTGTTGGCGCAACTATGGTGGGTGTTATTTGTTCTGGCATGTTAAGCTTTACCTGGGTATTATTAGGGTCAGAAGGCAAGAAATTTGCTTCAGAGGAAACATAAATGTTCACAGGCCATATGCTAGTTACTTTGAAACCCTGAGCGCAGAACGCATTGTTGATGAATTTTGGACTAACCTACTGCAGAGAGGCGCTACTTGGAAAATGATGACCTTTCCAGAATTCGGCCTCAGTCGTTCATGTTCATGCCGGTACTGATTGCTGAGGGGTTTTCATCTTCGAAAGGTGTAAAGGCTGTAGCGATGTTATAACACTTTTCTCTGGAAAAGTCGATGACATGAAGGAGTTTTTGTATGGATGGTGTGCCCATCTAGTACAAACATTACCTCATTTTCTTTAGACACTGCTTAATACTACACATTTCCGAAACCACCTTGAAAAAAATTCAATTATTGTCATCCAACCGGAATCGTGGACTTCTGCAGAAGACCCAGGATTATTTTTGCATTCGTTTTCTAGAAAACCTAAACATGAGAGACATATATTCAGCAACTGCTGAAATGTATAGCTCGGACGTTACTGTTTCTGCATACTCTTCTAGAAGTTAAAACTGAGAACTTGACGTGTATATCTAAATGCAATTATTTTGTGTGGCCTTTTGGATTAAGTCACAATTGTAGATTTTATCAGCAGTCAATTTCTGCTTGTCTACAATCTCAGCCAGTAGTTCCACGAGTTTGCTGACATTGAATCTGTTAAACCCCGTGAAACTAACACTAGACATAGCCCATGCTTTTGCACACTTAGTTCAGGATGCCTTTTCAAAAAGAGCCTCATCCAATCTTCCCCTGCCATCTGAGTCTCCGTATTAAATGGATGAGAATTTGTTGTTATTATTATTACTGTTATTATTATTATAATATTTTTACCAAATGAAGAACAATAAAGCGACATCGCTATTATAAATCCAAAGTCTGCTTTCCATGGCTTTCAAGTTATTGACAAGTTCCTGCTACTGTGTATAAAGGAAAAACATTACCTTTAGTTTTGTCAATTAGGTCTACCAATGTTCCACTACTTTTAGATTTTCTAACAATCTGTGCTGCGTTGTTTTGGGAAGAGTTTGCTGAACTGCAGCCCTTGTAAATCCTATCTTTTTTTTCAAAAGCTGCTGCTGCTACGGCCTACTGCATATTCTCTCTCCTCTGATCATTCTTGATGATTTGTCGTCCTTTTATAGTTTCTTACCATTTGTGGTAAATAAGAACAAAGGCAGAATTAACAATGGGCTGTAATTGTAATGCTGTAGACTAATAATTTTAATCAAAGGTTAGCGTTTCTCTAAATATCATTTAGTGTATTTTCCACAAAGAAATTTCGCATATGTACCATATTTTAATCAAATTAATATAATTAAAATTGTAGATCCAATTAATAATTATGGTTATATTGTATAGATTATATAATGCCAATTTATTTACACAAACAAGTATCGCATATGTAGCGTATTTTAACTAAATTAATGCTTTTAATAACTTATTATGGGTTAATTAATATCACTTATTATATTTGCATAACAAAGAATTGCATATGTGGTGTATAATAAGTAGGAAATTACACAAAAATAAACGGTATGTAATAAAGAACCACGAGAAACAACGGAGCAGAACCCTAGTTCATTCCACCCCTCCGTTATGACCGCTCAACTTTAAGTTATGATAGAAAATGCCAGAAATTCACACAGAGATATGCGTTTGAAATAATTATCAGTAACAGCTTAATATAACCAATTCAATGTATCTCACCTTGATATTTAAAATATCTGAATTTCACAACAAAGAGCATTAATTCCACAAAACGTTTATTCACTACTGGCATAAAATGGCCATTTGGTCTCTCAACGGACCCTGCATCGTTAATTGGATAGTTCCAGGGATTTCTGAAATCTGGCCCCACATGTCGGGTAAAATAATAAGTAATTCCGTTCCACCCCTTGGTTCCGTTCCGC
Source organism: Hymenopus coronatus (assembly GCA_030762935.1). Classification (NCBI taxonomy): domain Eukaryota; kingdom Metazoa; phylum Arthropoda; class Insecta; order Mantodea; family Hymenopodidae; genus Hymenopus; species Hymenopus coronatus. The sequence continues at coordinate 97,714,877 of CM060892.1, forward strand.
CCCGGGTTCTCTATATGCACAGTATGTGTAGAGAAAGTAATAAAATGCCCATGTCTCGGTTTTCTCTCCCTTATGGTCCCTAATCGACGGAAAAGATTTATATAGTTTTAAGTTGCAACGACTTCTTTAACCTATCTTCCGCTCAACGATCAACTGCCTGGTACTATGCAAGTGCTGATAAAGAATTTTGCTCAGACTAAACTACAAGTACCAAGGCCGCACCTTTTCTTTGGTCCTAAAGACGATGATAGAGCACCCACATTATGTCGATCCTCTGTTGTCAAGCAAAGAAAGTTTCTTTCTTTGAGGTTCTCAGCCATTATGTTGAATTGACCATCTAATTTACCAGAACTATTGAATTATTAAACAAAAACAGCGCACGTGCACGTGGGTAAACTCTAGAGGCTAGACATAGAAGGAAACCCAGGATTGAAGTCACTAGATGAGACTGAGGATTATAGCGTTCATACCTCCATGTTGTCGCTGCTCTGCTTTCGAAATTGCGCGAAACCTACTGAATGAAGACCAGGGAGTCGGGCGCTCAAGACCGCACCAAAGATAACCTATATCCAAGACTTTATGTCGCGAAGGCAAATCCGATGCAACTACGTTCCTTTTTACTTTCTCTAGCCCCATATGTACAATGTACATAGGGATAGAGAAGTATTGCATTCCACCCAAAAATTCGATGTCGAGATTTCACCGGAAATACATGTTTTAGGACCACCTGAACCCAAAAAAAGCATTTCCAGAAAAAGGTCCGTGTGTATGTGTGTGTCCGTGTGTCAGTGTGTCCGTGTGTCTGTGAGCACGATAACTGAAAAACGAAAAGTCGGTAAAATACCAAGTTTAGTATCTTCCAGGGATGCGACACGATGTTTTTGAGAAAAATTCCCCACTCCCAACTACCCTTTACATGGAAGTTTTTTTCGAAAATTTTGATTTTCTCAAAAATGACTAACTATTTTGATTAAAATTTCGTATAATAAATATACTTACACGACAAATAAAATGTATATCTTGAATTTCCTGGGAATAGCCTCTGAAGACTACTTTATTCTGGATGAATTTTATGGATTTTTGCATAACTGCAAAAACCGTAAGAGATGGAGAAAAACTTGCAGCACAAAAAATATAGAGGACCTTAAATCGCACAATTTATCTTATATACATTTTTTCGTGGAGTTGATTGTTATAGACATATTCATTGTTTTTAGCTATGAAAAGTTTATACTTTTCTCATACAGGAATTTGTCAACTCCTGTTCATACAAACAAAGAAGCTTCAGTCACATAGCAATTAGCTTTGATTATTAGTTTAACCTATAGTATTCCCTTATTTCCCTTCTGCTTACAAGGAAGCAAGTAATAAGACTATTTGTGCTCATTTTTTTCTCAATTAGCATGAAGTAAATAGAAGCATAAGCTTTTTAACAATAATTTGTTGCAGAGAGGTAGAGAAAGTCATGTGAATGGAACACATCAGATTTTTATAAGTTCGCTCGTTTATTGCTTTTAAACGCTGATGTATGAAAGGAATTAGTAATTATTAGTGAAGCAATGTAATTCTGAATAATTCTTTTTCGTGTCAAACTTGAGCCTATGAGATAGAAAGCCGAGACAAGGCATTTTTATTTTGGAGCCACTTTTACTAAAATAAATCCCAGCTCGATCTGTAACTTCAGCGTAACAATGCTCCCTTGTAAACATGATTTTTTATTGCCATTAGAAGCAGAATATGGCTATGAAATAAAGGTTATGCGAGGATATCCGAATGTGCATGCGCCGGTGGGGGGTCGTGGTTAAACTACTCGCCTCTCACCTAGAAGGCCCGTGTCCGATCCCAAGCGACCGCATGTGAGATTTGTAGTAGGCAAAGCGGCGCAGGGGGCAGGTTTTCTCTGGTTCTCCGGTTTCCCCCACCATCGCATCCCACCGGTTCTCCATCTTCATTCCATGTATCACCAGTGTCATCGCCTGCGGTGCCACAAGAAGCAAAAGCGGGCGCAAGGTGCCGAAAAACCCGAGTTTGCTGGGTTGACCAGAGTGCAGGATCCTGAGTGATAGTGGTGTCTCTTTCCTACGTTGTCTCACGCTCTGCCTGTTTCTTTCTTCCTCCTCACGTTCTTCACTGTTTCTTCCTCATTGTGAAATGCCCGAGCCGAACCGAGGCGGAGCGGTGCATTTTGCACATGACCGCTGTTTGCACACGTACGAATTGACTGGCGTGTTTGAAGCCCTTGTTTGGGCGCTGCGCAACTTTCTTACGTTTGTTCCACCTAACCTTGTCCAGCACGTCTTAACTGCCACGTGATTAGCCACCTCTCGTTGGCTGCCGTGGTGGAATAAACGACTTTGCGGCACACAATCCTGGTATTTCCTTGTTTAATATTAACATTTACGTTAATATGTCCGATGAGAATTGTCAAATTTAAAATTTTCTAGCCATATGGGTCGAGAATATTAATACATCTAAACTACGCCTTAATATTTATCAAAAACTGCACATAGGTTACTTCGTTTTAAACCTGTCTTCTCGGATGACGAAAACACATTATCTCTTATGGCAGTGTTTATATGCTCTGATCGCTTGACCTTGCACTACAGAGGGTTTTATAGCGCCATTCAAAGGAGCACTTAAGCAAGGTTAAGCAAGAAGTTGAACGCGAATTCTACATATAAGCGGGGCAAGGTTATAAGACACAAGGATTAAATCGAATAGGTAGATTTACTCGGTAAAATTCAATACAATATCCGGAATGTGAACCAGTCTGGTCTCTAACGTTGCTCTAATTACTGAGCTAGCATGGCAACAGCATTAAATTCCTCAACTGACCGGTATGTTTCACGGCAAAGCACAAGGTGATCTCAAATTATTTTAAATGACATACGCCAATGGCGACTTGCAATGTCGTAAGTTCTTTAAGCCCCGAGCTTCATAGTTTAGCCAACTATTAGGTCAATTAGTGTCAATTATTTTTCTACACAAACCGTGTGTAGAACAGGAGTTGGGTAGGTAGAGTCGGACTGAAAAATTCAATGCCATAGCCGGGATTTGAACCACGGATCTTCCGGTCTCTAACCATATTAACTTGTTTATTGAATGCAAGTGAATGGTGGACGCTGTTTTCAGTAAAGTCACATGGGTCACCGGCGGTTGGTTTGTTACCCAGAATATAGCATTTTCATTTGCCCTCGTGTGTCGTGAAATTTTCCTAAGCATCTGTAATTTGACTAAGATCATGAGTGCTCTTTTATGATTGTATATTTTCTTTTAGCATCCCAAAGTATGAGGCCGGCGAATACCAAATGTACATTGGTACCTCTTATGATATTTTCACAAAATAGATTGAGTACCTACAAGTTACCACTAAAAGTAGCTAACTTGTAAAACTAAATACGTGGAGGAGTCCCAGCTCTCTATAAATATATAAATATTAATAACAAAAGGATGGTGTGAAATAAGATTTTATAGAAATAAATGTGCTAATTATTATTTGGTTTGGGATAGTTTTTTTTTTAGGTTATGTTCCTTTAACTAGGCAAATTCTATGGTCGGGCGATGGGTAAATGAACGAAATGCGTGAAAAATGCTCAAATGAGACCGAGATTCATAAAGCTCGAAGTTCTCACGTTTATGTTTTTATGATAAGGAAAAATCATGGAAAATATTTATTTGGGTAACGCATTCTAGTCTATATTCGAACTTGGGCTCAAGCAGGCACGCTAAATTCACATCATAGTGGTGGCTTATTTTTCTTTATTTTGTTTCACGAAGAGAAACATCATATTCCAATTAAGACACAAACATTAGTGAGGTGAAGCCTAATGCGTTCACTAGAATTAACTCATAATAACTGTTCTTTTTACGCACTAAACATTGGTTCCTGTGCTCTGAAACTTCCAAACTGTGATGCTATTCAAGAAAGAAACAAAAGCATTCTCAGACGAGAAGTGTGAGCCAGATGCCTTATGCAACGGGATTAAGTCACAGAATCCAGCACAATAAATAGTGAATTCGGTAATGAATTTGTTATTCCTTAATAAAATACGAGTATAGGTTCCAATAATTTTGTTGCTCGATCACGGCCTGAAAAGCATGGTATATTTTAATAATAACGCCGGCCATGAAAGCCTAGACTATTCCTTGCTTTCTTATAACTTTGCCGGTATGGAAGCTGAAAGATTTGAGAGGAGTGAGGCAGGGACTATGTCCAATTTGTGGGGAGGAGAAGGATAAACTGCACATGTTTAAATGTAAAGGGACGAATGGACAGAGAGTGGAGTTGATTAAACAGAAGTGGATGGGCAGAGATAATGAGGTAGAGATAAAGATCTTCGAGAGGTCAAGGAGGTTAATTTACCGAAATTCTTATGGAAAGGTAAGATGAAATGGACATTACGAATAGATAAAGTTTAATTAAAGCGAACACATTGTGAACTAATTATATTGTATAGATATTAACATGATTAAGTATATAAGTAAAATGGAGGTTGGTGGTATACCTAGAAAATAGTCTGGGCCACAAGAGGTTGCCACTATTGAATTGAACTTAGCACTCAAATTAATAAGCTTTGCCCCGCTGACATGTATTCTTTAGTGTCAATTCCTTTTCCCTGAATGGCTAATGTGCGCATTTGAATGGGATGTACAAGCAGTTTGCACCTCGTCATGATATATGTATATGCTTTCGTCAATCTGAGAGATGAGTTTAAAACAAAGGATCCTCCCATCTATATATTGATAAGAATTTATTGCAAGAGTCCATGTAGTAAACCCCTCTCTGATTCGCTTTTCGGTCGCCATCTGCCAGGACTTCAGACAGACAGTTCCCAGATTGGCGACTTGTCTCGCTATTATTGTTGCACCTGGTCCAGTCAGCCTCTCATCAATGTCTGTCTAGTGAACACGAGTACAGTTGTTTCACAAATGGAGGGTAGTCTAGCCAAAGCTAGTGACTGTCAAAAATCCACCTTCCCGCCTCAGATAAGGGAGACCTATCATTGAAGACCAATAGAAACCCGATTTTAATTAAAGTGACACTTTATTGATAACTAAATGCTATGTTTATCAAAACCATTAGAATCATTTTTGAGAAAATCAAACATTTCGAAAAATGTTCTATTAAAGAGTAATTCGGGGTGGTGATTATGCTGCAAATTTTAATGTCATATGCTTTGAAGATGCTGATCATAATATTAAGTATGGTATGTAATAGACTTTTGGTTTTGAGTTACTGTCCACACACACATAGGTAGAGACACTGATTTGTTTCTAACAATATTTGTTTTTTTATTTTTGTATTCAGTCTTGGTCTCAAAATTTTAAGTGGAAAGCAGTACCTTTTCTATGTACTATGTACAAAGTAGAGAAAGTAGCTAAAACTTGTTTAAGTAAATCAAACGTAGTTCTATTTTAAATGCGGAGTTCAACAGCTTCTTCTCTACCCACTAACTATACATGGTAGTGAAAGGGAAAAATATCATATTTAGGTACACAATTATGTGAAATAAACATTTTGGTTGCATTTCCGAGATAATCCTTGTAATTGTTTTAATTTTCAAACTCTGAAGTGGAAAGTGTTTCTCCTCGTGATCTTACAAAGAGAATGGAACTTAAATGGAGAAATTCGATTTTATCGTTTCTTGTATGCTTCTTGTGCTAACCTCGAAATGGTTTGATCATAAAGAAGTAGAAAGAGGAATAGGTTTTTGTAACTCGTATTAGTTTGTAGGAGTGCGTGTTGAGAAAGTATTATGAATGCAATACATCATCGTTTCTCTTAAGCGTCACGACAGATCAGGAATTTAGAGACGATGGATGGGGGATGAGGTTCCACAATTGCCTAGAAAAAGGAAAAAGTTTAGCGGAAGGAGAACCCCTTATTCAAACCACTCAAATCAACCGATTTTTGAACCTGTGTCTATGATTTACTAGACAGACATCTTTACTTTTGTCAAATTATTATTGCGCCAACACATTCTGCATTAGTCGTTGACCGTGCATGCATATTAAGAGTGCCAAAAGGAAGCAAAAGAGAAAATTAAAGAAAGAAAACAAAAAGAGGACAAATTATCTCTGGCTAAATTAATAAATGTGATCTGGCCTCGCTTATTTTAGCCAGGAAATAGCCCATGTTTGCCAGTTCCTCTGGTTAGCCAGTAGATTCCAACATGATCCTTCTAGTGTAACTTATATTTTTCTTTTCTTTTAATTGGACTGTACACATTGGCTTTTATTTTCTGTACTCTCAAACCTCTTAGCATTAAACATGCCATTTCTGATCTTTCCTTGCTTTCCAAGTGATATGTGTATATTTTCTATATATGTCTCTCTCTTTACCCCAATTCACTCATCCCAGAAGAAAATCTGGTATTTATGTCACATGGAGCGAAATGTGGAATTATCTTCCTGCATCGGTCTTAACCAGTACTTGCTACATTGATCTTATTTTACAATGCGCTATATCTTCATAACTAGAGCTCGGTCCGGGTTCACGAAATTGCCGGATTGAGGTTCGGTGCACACAGAATATAACTACAACGTAATGGAGTAGGCGTGGTCTCTATAGCCCGTTTCGAAACGTGTTGCACGTCTAGCATGGCTCACTGCCTGGTGTTATGCAGTTCCTGCTAGTACATAACATATAACAAATGTCGAAAATACGAAAGGGTGGGCGTTCGATACTGAACAAGCTTGTGGATCATTCAAATATAGTTTGAATGACGAGAGAGCCTTTTCTTTGATATAGTAAAAATGTACTTTGTAATTCACTGTAATGAATTCTGAGTGAGTTTGCTTGATTTATGTTCATTGTCTTTTCAAAGCTCTGCACATTATTATCCTGAATTTTTGTATCAATTTTTATATTTTTATTTGTAAAAGTACAAGGCGTTTTTATCTATAAATTATATCACGAAATAATTGTTTTATTGTGTTTCTTTATGAACTAGTCCGATGTATATAATGCCAATACATTTAATGAGCTACTTTTGGAACAGATTATACCTCAACGAGTGCATGTTTACGCTACAAACTCCTCCCCACCTCTATACTGCTGACTGTTCTACGTGCTTCGTGACCCAAAAAGCCGGTCCCCATGGCCGCGCTCGCCAAGGCGTCCCGCTTTGGTGCTTCGCGGCGCTGGGGATCGTGGGTTCGAGTCCCGCCTTGGGCATGGGTGTTATATGTTTGTGTTTATGTGTGTGTTGTAACAGTAAGAAAACAGTAATCCAGTAATTATTCAGAAAAACAAGGTAAAAAAAAAAGGTAAATATAAGTAGGGTATACAGTGCCGGAGTCCCGATCAGACTCCGGTACCGTATTTAAAAAAAAACAAAAAAAAAAAAACCGAGCTTTATTCAGAAGGTCCCACCTGTCGTAGAACTTCAGAATTAGACTGCTTTGTGTAACTCCAAGAACTCTTATTTCAAAATGCAAACTGGTTTTGTTCATGTACTCTGTTGTTTCCTGCGCCCAAATTTCACTTCCGTGTAGCAAAATCGGCCTTATCACAAAGTTATAAGTATTTACTAATGTGCCTACAATTGTAAATTACGAAGCAAACCAGCAACCCGTTGACAACTCAACATCCGGAGTGATGCAGGTAGCATTTTAAGGAATGCGCTAAGAGTATTTCGTCTGATTTTGGAATGTTGGGTACTAATGTAAACTTAATGTGCATCATGTGTTTATTACTACAACGGTTATACAAACTTCCTCCAATACATTCCGTGAAAGCGTAGAGGAAATCAATACACGAAGTCGTTCCTAAGGAGAAACTATGTATGTAGGTGAATCCCGAGGGTCTTAGCCTCGGGGATGCGTGGGAACGGCGTTCGGAAGAGCTGGACATAAAGATTCGTCGTCTAGAATCCCTTGCTCTAAGCTTCTTTATACCTCCTCTGTCTCTTCTGTGGCATAAATAATTGTATTCTTCTCAGAAAATGGATCCAGTTGTTAACAGTTCGTGAAATTCACGGTTATATCTTTTCCACCCTAAACAGCAACAGACAATTCTTGTTTATTTCTGTGCTTTAGTATATTTTAGAATCTGATTTTATGTCTACTAAAAGTAAATATTTATGTATGTATGCGAGAAGACTACTTCCGAGAATAATAGAACGAACCCCTCTACTACTTTTTACTTTCTATACACGTACTATGTACATAGAGTATAGAGAAGGTATTGCACTCCACCCATAAATTCGATACCTAGATTATATGTTTTAGGGTTCCCTGTATCCAAAAAAAAAGCATTTTCAGAAAAAGGTCAATGTGTCTGTGAACACGATAACTCAAAAACGAAAAGTTGGTAAAATACCAAACTTGGTATTTAAGGTTTGCATCTTCCAGGGATACAACACGAAGATTTTGAGAAAAATCACCCCACCTCAAACTACCTTTTACATGGAAGTTTTTTCGAAAATTTAGATTTTTTTCAAAAATGGCTCTAACGATTTTGATTAAAATGTCCTATATTAAAGATACTTACCTGACGAATAAAATTTATATCTTGAATTTTCTGGGAATAGCCTCCAAAAGACCGCTTATTCTGGATGAATTTTACGGAATTTTATATAACTGCTAAATAGTAAGAGATGGACAAAAACTTACCACGCAAAAATGAAGAGCTCGTCATAAGATACAATTTGTGTTATATACATTTTTTTTCGTGAAGATGGTCGGTTTTTAGATATTCCTTGATTATGGTGTCAGCTTTAAAACATACTTTTCTCATACAGGAATTTATCAACTCCTGTCCATACAATCAAAGAAACTTCAGCTACTAGCTTTTGACTATCACTTTAACCTATGGTACTCCATTATGTCGCTACTACTTACAATGAAACAATTAATAAAGCTATTTCTGCTGTTTTTTCTCCATTAGCATGAAGTAAATAGAATCATTAGCTTTCTAACAATTTGTTGCTGAGATGTAGAGAAAATCATGCGAATGGAACATATCAGAATTTTACATCTTTATACTGCACTAAAGTAAAAATTCTGATATGCTTCATTCATATGACTTTCTCTAGCTGTTCCACAAGCAAACTTTCCTTACAAGAGATTATTATTTTATCTTCTTCATGCTAATCAAGATGAACATTAGCAGAATTCATCTTATTACTTGTTTCCTTGTAGAGAAGGGAAATAAGGAGAACATTGTGCTAAAGCGACAGTCAAATATTTTAAAAGCTGATCGCTATGTGAAGAAATTGAGGTTTGGTTTGTTTTGTCTGATTCCGTTTGAGAAAAGCTAATTCGTTTGATTGAAACCAATAACAATGAATTCTCTTTGAATTTTGCAGAATTTTGCATAACAATTAGAAAGCGCTTCAAAGGCTATTCCCAGAAATTTCAAAATATACGTTTTAGTTATATCTCTAATATATGGTATTTTAATCAAAATTGTTAGAATTTTTTTATGAGAAAATCAAGAGTTTCGAAAAATATTCTATATAGAGGGGACTTGGAATTGGGGGGGATTTTGTTGAAAATCTTCCTGTCACTTGGAAGATACTAAACTAAAAAGCCCAGTTTGGTATTTAACCGTCTTTTCGTTTTTGAGCTATGCTGTCCACACACACACCTTTTTATAAAAACTCTTTTTTCGGACTCAGGGGACCTAAAACATATATTTCTGGTGAAATCTCCGCATTGAATTTTTGGTTGGAATATAACATCTTTATCCATTATGTACATTGTATATACAGGATAGCGAAAGTAAAAATAATTTTAAAAGCCTATTACTCTGAAGATGTGAGGACAGTCTCCAACACGAAAAATCTTATGCGTTGCATTCACATGATTTTTTCTACATATTCTGTAACAAACTATTCTTATAAAAACTTATTAGCCCGCCTGGGTAGTGCGGTGGTAGTGTGACTGTTTCACATTCCAAAAGGTCGTGAGTTCGAATCTCGCTTAGGGTGAGAATATTGCAGCTACAAAGAGAATTATATATACAGCAGCAAATCATTGGTAAAGTGATAATTATCAAAGCAGTTGAAATTAGAGAGGGTGAGTTACCCGGATAAGGTTTTTTTCGAGGGTTTCCCTTATCCTGAGAAGACGAATATCGAGTAATTATTTGAGCATCATTTCAACAATTTCATTCATCGTCCGATATGATCAGCTAGGTTAAAGAACGTTAAGCTACAAAAAAAAAAAAAAAAAAAAAAAAAAAAAAAATCAACTTATTATTCTATCTATTTCATGCTAGGTTAGCAGCAATGTCTTAATTACTGAGTTACTTGAAGTAGAAGGGTATTTAGGGAACACATTAAAGTCAGGTGATAGTACATCTTTCAAAAGTTGATTGCTCTTTGATTAAAATTCAGTTCTCTTTACATGACCAGACAAATGAAAGAAACAGGAATGACAAATTTTCTTAACCCTTTGTTGCCTGTCGGTACCTATAAGTTTCGCTTGTTTTAAGCGTAACTGAACAAATAGGGTTGTACTCTTAAGATTAATTTCATGTTATACTAAACCTTCAACCACAAACGACAAATAATCAAGACTGTTTTATATTGTAAAATTATGTATAATTTTTGCCCTAAAATTGCAGTGATTTTTTTTAAATAAATAAAGGAGTAAAACCAGATAACTACAGACAAATGTAAACCTATTAGCTTACAAGCAGCACACCGTTTATTTTACTTGAGCTCTCCCTCTCCTTTACCACAGTCACTGAAATTTGATCTTGCAACATTGGGCTTACCTATCACTTAACACTAATGGTATTTGAACCACTTTTTTGATGGTAGTTTTGGCAGGATTCTGAAAATTGGTCTAGAAGAATTTAAACTATTATTTAAGAAGAAAAAGATTAACAAAGGCTCTACAATTATTTTCATTTCTATTTTCTCTATTATTTTATACAATAATTTTATAGGTTTATGCCCATATAATTTTTACTAGAACTCCAGTTTTAAACTTCAATTAAAGAAAAAACGGCATATGTAATATACTGATGCAGGCAACTAAGGGTTAAGAAAACCTTTAGTTTTTTTTTTTTTTTTTTAAATTGAAACCAATAACAAGGAGTATCTCGGAAATAGTTAACTCCACAAAAATATGTAGGTATATGACATAAATGGGTTGTTTTAACGAGCTCTACATTATTTGTGTAGTAAGTATTTGTCTATCATTTATGGTTTTCTAGTTATGCAAAAGTCATCCAGAATAAAGAGGTCTTCAGGGACTAATCCCATTAAATTCAATATATACGTTTTATTTTTCAGGTCTTTTTACATCGTTTTATACCGTATTTCAGGAGTTACACACACATTAAAATGCACATTTGTCTGGTAGAATTAACCGAAATATTGCTTTTATTGGCTTCAATATTAAAATACTTAAGACATGCAATTGGAATGACTTTCAATCACATAGCAAGCAGTTCTGAAAAGATTTACTCTAATTTTTCATTCTACTTATAAGAAAATAAGTAGTAAGGTCATTTGTGCTAATCTATATCTCGATTATCATGAAGTAGGGAAGAATAATAAGCTTTTTAACACTAATTTGTTACAGAGATGTAGAGAGTCAGGTGAATGGAGCACATCAGATTTTTTGATTCAGTGGTCCGCAAAACTTATTTCTGGTGAAATATCGACATCACATTTTCGGATTGAATACAACATTTTTACTTTCTCTACACGTACTATATACATAGTACAAGATGTACAATACCGAGATTTCATCGGAAATATATATTTTGGGATCCCTGAATCCAAAGAAGAATAGCTGTTCAACGAAAACACCGTTAAATACAAATGTACGAGGTACGTTCAGAAAGTAAATTCCGTTTCAATTTATCTCCGCTGCGATCGCAGTTCCGCACATGCGAGATAGAAGATCTGTATCAAGGAGAAGATACGTGCGCCATTTTGAGATCGCTGTCAGCCACGTACGCTTTGTTTACAATGTCGGTGTTGATTGAAAATCCCGCCGCTTGTGAAATCAGATCTGTGATTCGTTTTCTGAATGCTAGGAAAGTGAAACCAATTGAAATTTATCGGCAAATTTACGAAGTTTACGGACAAATTGCGATGAGTGATTCAATGGTGAGAAGATGGGTCCGACAGTTCAATGAAAGACATAGTGAAGTAAACGATGAAGAACGAAGTGGGCGTCCATCTTTGGTTACAGAAGAACTAGTTCATGCGATTGATGACAAGGTCCAGGAAAACCGCAAGTTTACAATTAGTGCTCTCGCTATGGAATTTCCCCAAATCTCAGATCACTATTTCATGAAATTGTTACCGAAAAACTGAAATTTCGTAAACTTTGCTCACGTTGGGTACCAAAGATTCTTACTGAGCAACACAAAACAAAACGGATGGGTAGTGCACTTCAGTTTTTAACCCGTTATGATGAAGATGGTGAAGAATTTCTGACACAGATGAGATGAGACTTGGGTTTCTTACGACACCCCTGAAAGTAAGCAGCAATCAATGGAATGGAGGCAGCAAAGGATAAGCCGAAACAATCTTGATACCTCGAAAAATGATGTGCACAGTGGTCTGGGACTGGAAAGGCATCTTACTCATTGATTTCTTACCGCGTGGTCAAACAATCAAAGCAGGTGTTTATTGCGAGACACTTTGGAAATTGCGCCGCACAATACACAATAAGCGCCGAGGATTGCTGTCAAAAGATGTTTTTCTTCACGACAACGCACGACCACACACTGCAAATGTGACGAAAAAGCTCCTACAGGGATTTAGCTGGGACGTATTTGACCGTCCTCCATACAGCCCTGACCTCGCTCCTAGCGATTTTCATCTGTTCTTACATCTCAAGTCTTTCCTTGGCGGTCAACACTTCAACAATGACGAAGAGCTGAAAGAAAATGTTTCCAACTTTTTGAAGACACAGGCGGCAAACTTCTATGAAGAAGGTATACAAAAACTTGTGCCACTCTATGACAAAGGCCTGCAAAATTTCGGCAGCTATGTGGAAAAGTAGTTTAACAGTTGTAGAATTTTGTGCAATAAATAATTATTCTGTATCTGTATACAATTTAATTTGATTACCAAACGGAACTTACTTTTTGGACGTACCTCATATTTAAGTTCAATATCTTCCAAGGATACGACACGAAGATTTTCAAGAAAATCTCCCACCCCAAGCTACCCTTTGCATGGAAACTTTTTGAAAATATTATTTTTCTAAAAACAGCTCGAATGCTTTTGATTAAAATACCGTACATTAAAGATGCTTACATGTCAAAATGTATCTCTTGAATTTTCTGGGACTAGGCTCTGAAGACCTCTTCATTCTGGATGAGTTTTGAATGACCGATATATCGTAATATATTGTTAAAAATTACTGCACAAAAAATGTAGCTCTCATTGAAACACACAATTTATGTCGCATACGCTTTTCGTACAGTTAAGTTTCCGAGATATTCCTTGTTATCAGTTTCGTTTTAAGCTAGGTAAACTTTGGTTTGGTGTTCTTTTGTCTCACCTCTCTTTTGTTTAATCGTAGCCGTACAATGCAAAAACAGATGTTCAGTTGTTTCATTTAGCGACCGGCTTGTTGGACTTGATTCTCCTTTAGTCTCATTTATTAACTTATTTCCCTTCTACTTACAAGGAACTAACAGCATTTCTTCAATGTTTATTTGCATTACTACGATGTATAAATAAAGGAATAATCCTTTGTAAAGTAGGCCGGGATGTGCCTCTTACCAAGACGGCCCAGTTTCGATCCCAGGCGATTTTATATGGGATTTGTGGTGGACAGAGCGGCGCAGGGGTTCTACGGGTTCTTCGGTTTACTCCACCATCGCATGCCACTGGTGTTCCTCTTCATTCCATGTATCATTAGTTTTACTGTCTGCGGTGCCATATGCAGTTAAACCGGACGTTAAACACTATCAAAAAGAAAAACTCTGATGTGTTACACTCGCATGACTTTCTCTAGCTGTTCTACAACCAAACTTCTTACAAAATATTGTTATTCTTTCCACACATTGCTATCGAGATAAACATTAGCAGAATGTTCTTATTACTTAGTTCCTTATAAGAAGAAAGAAACTAAAGGAATGCACTAAAGTGACAGTCAAATGTTTTAAAGGCTCTCGTTATGCGATTGTCATTGCAAATCGCTTATTTGCTTGTCCAAGAGTAGCGCAAAAGAAAAACGGAATCTTCCTGTCTGAGAAAAGTAAAAGTACTTTACAATTGAAACCAATAACAAGGAATATCTTGAAAACGGCAAACTCTACGAAAACATATATTTGAAATAAATTGTGTATTTTAACGAGATCTACATTTTTTGTGTAGTAAGTTTTTGTCTATCTTTTACGGTTTACTAGTTATGCAAAATTCAGCAAAATTCATCCAGAATAAGCAGGTCTTTATTTGTGTTGGGAATAGCCTTAATATATGGTATTTTAAATAAAATCGTTAGAGCCATTTTTAAGAAAAGCAACATTTTCGAAAATTTTTCCATGTAAGGGTAGTTAGGGGTGTGGGGATTTTCTTGAGAATCTTCGTTTCGCATCCTTGGAAGATATCAAACCTAAATACAAAGTTTGGTATCTAACCATCTTTTCGTTTTTGAGCTACGCTGTCCACAGACACACAGACTGACAGACAGACACACATCTTTTTCTGAAAAGAAAACTAGTTCAACTTTTCTTATACGGTTGATCTTCTTTGATCCTAGCCGTGCAAGGTTAAAATAGTTTCAAGTGCTTCATATAGCGACCGGCTTTTTAAAAGATTTGACTGTTCTTTAGCCTCTTGCATTACCTTATTTCCCTTCTACTTACAAGGAGCTAATACAACCATTTCTGTTTATGTTTATTGTATTATCACGCTGTAGATGTAGGAATAATCATTTGTAAAATAGTTTGTAGAGAAAGTCGTGCGAATGGAACACATCCATCAGACTTTTTATCTACTTTGAACAACAATTTTCGAACTGTCAGTGTACTAGCAGGCTCGAAAAACACTTCTGTGAAAATAACTGATGGAAAAATAAACACTGTGAAATCATGAGCACCTTCCTTGAAAGGGTGGATGCGAATAGAAAATCCGAAAGAAGGAGAAAACCTGCTGGTCTCTCCTAAGGAAGACGCTGGTCCATAAACACAGAATAGGTGTTTTATAGTCGAGTTGCCTACGGAATAGCTCCATTTGGGTACGGCAACTCAGCATAAGGTGGTAGCGAAACGACCCGTTTCTCTTTACGACACCTTTACCGTCGATATCGTCCATATCCATGGTTAAGCGCGAAAAGGATTTGCGCACCTGGCAAAACAAAATTATAAGTGCACTTCCAGAGAACAGAGCGCATGCCCTTTTGTCTGTGGCATGAACTTCAACACCCATATCTTCTGAGGGAATACCGTACTTTTCTGGGTCACCACAACAGCTCGGTTTGACATGAAGTACCTACATTCACATGTTTTTCTCTGCCCAGTATCGTTTACTACTTCCTCTAGCAATACTTAGTAGATATAGACTGTAAATATTGTATTCCACCCAAAAATCTGACATCGAGATACACGTTTTGAGGACCCCTGAATAAAATCATTTTTTGAAAAAGGTCTGTATGTGAAGGGTGAATTGATTAAAAAAAAATTAAAACGCCTTACCTATCTAAGAAAATCAAAGTTTGCCCAAAATTCGACTATGTGTATTTGTAAATATTTGTGAACAGTATAACTCAAAAACTAAAGTTCGCCAAATACCCAACTTGGTATTTAAGTTTAGCATCTTCTAAGATTGTAAGACGAAGATTTTCAGAGAGATCATCCCACCCCCAAACTACCTTTTATATGGAAAAGTTTTCGAAATTTTCAACAATCTAAAAATGCCTAAAGTTTTTGATTAAAATGTCGTATATTAAAGGTGTTTACAAGGAAAATAAAATGTATTTCCTGAAGTTCTTGGGAATAGCTCCTGAAGTCCTCTTCATTATAAATGACTTTTGCATGACTGGTAAACCGCAAAAGGAAGACAAAAGCTTACTATTAAAAAAAAAAAGAAACCAACCTAGATCACCTTAAATTATCATATGTAATATACATATATCTGTAGAGCTAAGCATTTCCGAAATGTTGTCTGTCTTTGGTTTAATCTTTTAATCATTCAACCTCTAACAGGAAGCCCTCATCCGTTTCAGATTTCTTTAGTTTAGTCCTGGCCATGGAAAAAGAATCCTGTGGATAGTAAAATATATAAAAAAATTGACTGACGCTTTGGCCTGGTGTATATCCTTATTTCCCTTAAGGAACTTAGTAATAAGACCATTTTGGTAATGCTTCTTTTAATTAGTGTTATGTGGATTAAGTAATAATCTTTTGTGGGAATGGTTTTCTGCAAAGCAGATAGGCAAAGGGATATGAATAGAACACATCAGATTCTTTTTATACTGATATATTCAACAACTACGTTATGAAAGTTATTCTTATTTCTTCTACAAGCTAATAGAGATAAGCTTTTGCAAACATTTTTTCGCTTTATATTTCATTATAGATGCATAGGAAATGGCTATGGTTAAATGTTTACAGACCGTTCACTAAAATGTGGACTTTTAGGCAAAATGAGTACTAAAATTATCAAATAAGGCAATAATAATATACTTAGATAAAAAAATTACAGCTTTGCTGTGAGATTCGCGAACTGGCGATGCCATCGATTAATTGCTCACTATTCATTAATATCATTATGGAAGTGCATAAATATTCCCTTTATGTTTTAATGAGAAATGTTGTCTGTTAGAATATGTGTATGTTCATGTGCGTCTGAACACGGTAACTCAAAAACAAGTCGGTTAAATACCATGTTTGATATTCATCTCCTATTTTCAAAAAAATTTATCTACCCCAAACTACTCATTAAATGGAAAAAATCGATTTTTAAAACTCGATTAAAGATTTAGAATAAAATTCGTATATTAAACATAAAACAAATAAAATGTATAACCTGAATTTTCTGGAAATGTCCTCAAAAATCTCTTCATTCTGAATAACGTCTGTATAACTGGTAAACCGTAAGAGATGAACAAACACTTACTATACAAAAATCACATTTCATCAAACCAGCCATTTATGTAAAACTTTTTGTGGAAAGAAACGTTTCCCAGATATGCCTCGTAATTTGTTTCACTTTTAAAATACTTAAATCTTTTTCTATGTGAATTTGTCAATCCTGTTTCTTTTGTTTTATTCTTGGTCATGCAAAGAGAGCGAATTTCAATCGCATAGCAATCATATTTCAATAGATTTGATTTTAGCCTAGTGTATCCTTTATTCTTTTAGGAAACTAAGTAATGGGACCATGTCTGCTAAAGTATAGATAATTCAATTAGAATAAAGTAGATAAACAATAATCTTTTGTAAGAATAGTATGTTTGCAAAATTGAAATTGATTATTACTTATGGATGCTCAATAACTGCTGGAGAGGCTGTTTAATTTTGCTCAGAGGTCACTTTATCAGGGTTGAGATTTTTTTACGTGCTGTAAATCTATGACAAGGGACCAACGGCTGTACTTCCTTTCCGAAGGAAGCCATTCTAAGAATTTTTAGGCCGCAAAAATCCATCGCCTTCCGCCGGGTCTGAACCCGCAGTCTTCAATACCAGAGGTATGTATGCGGAGTTGGTAGGGGAAGTCATGTTAATAGAACATATTTTAATTGCTCGCGAAAATATTTATAAAGAAAGTAAAAATATCCTTCCGTACACGTTGGACAGCCGATAAAAGGGATTTATATTTTTATTATCTTGGTCCAGAGTTTCCGGTGTAGACCGCGTCTTAAGGCTAAAATCTGCCGACGTTTCGCCCATCTTATGATAAGGCTTCCTCAGGGCTAACTGCGTCTGGTCCGGCTGGCGTACCTTCTTTTATACTGTAGTTGGGACATGCCAAGTACCGCCCTCCTGTGTTGCCATTGGTTATCGTTTGGCCAATGGCTGGGGTCGCTGCTTTCTGTATTCCTATTGGCTCGCTGGCCGCAAGGTGGGATGCTTTTCTTAGCAGAGGTCTCCAGATGGTGTTCAAACTTTATATTTTGTCTGTAGTATTCGCAATGAAATGTTACCTGTGTTAACAACAATAATGTGGCCTGCAGAAATAGGCGCATTAAACAGTTAAATAAAAAAATAGCGAGTGATGAAACCAACATCACCTTATATAAATAATCGAGAGAGCTAATTTTGATTGCACGAATTACGATATTTGCAAACAAACATCATAATATAGGGATTTTTTATATCCTTCGGGAGCAGTATACGCTGCCACTTGCAGTGCCTGTAATAAAACAGTGTACACGCTCTCCTCGATTTGCCTTCCAATATCACAAAAAATAGCCAACACAAAAAGCTTTACATGCAAGTACTTCGCTCTCCACAACAGCTTGTCGAATGGTTATGTCTCCCGCAGGCCGTGCCCGTTAGATCTACTGGCATTTCATGATGACGCAATCACGTATTGTCGAGCCTAAAGACGCAATAAAGACGCAGCGCTAACACGCAGCGTAAGCGCTAGCGCGAAGGAAGGCCTTACACATTGCAGCCGTAGACGTAATGCAAAAAATTTTTAGATGCGTATATTACGTGCGGAAATCTTTCGAGTGCACCCAACGCCACGTAATTCGGGAAGAAACATAGTCATCCATGACAGCCAGAGCACTGTCTCAGCTGATAAGAGGTGAGTGTTCCTCTCTGCCAATAGATTCATGCTACGTAAGCAATGATGTCATCCCTGTTGCAAAATGTAACAAACATTCCTCAATGCAGTTTCAGTTGGCGCCGATTAACTCCAGTGTAAAAGTAAATAAAAACAAGGTCAATGACGGTGACTTTAGAAACGACGATGAAAATGAAGATGATTTAGGAGCGGAGCCCCTGCCAAGCGACAGAGTTTTGGTGCTGCAGCCATGGACGGGACGAAGTGGCAACAGTGTGACGGAGCGGCCACAAGGTATGGCAACTGTCAGGGATTACTATGAATCTCTCCAAGTTTAGATCTATACGCTACCGCAACTTTGAATATTAGAATGTTCAAAACCGAGTGGACTGGCTCTGGCAGTGCCGTCTGTAGCCCGCATTCTGGAGTCCTGGGCTGAAATCCCAAGACTAACCAAAATGGCTGGATTTTTTGCTTTCTCTAATATTTATCTGCAATGCAATAGTAGACAGAGAAGGTTTTATATTCCTACCAAAAATCTGTCAGAGTTTTCACCAGAAATGCATGTTTAGAGACCTCCCTGAATAAAAAAAAACCTTTAAAACATTTAGGTTTATGCGTGTGCGCAGCATATCGCAGCTCAAAAATGTAGAGTCGGTTAGATATCAAACTTGGTATTTAAGTTTCGTATCTTCCAAGAGTGCGATATGAAGATTTGCAATAAAATTCCCCACTTGCAACTACCCTTTACATGGAACATTCTTCGAAAATGTTTATTTTCTCATTATAGGGTATATAATAATGTATTACATTAAATAAAATTAATATAATTTAAAACATGCACTAACGATTTTGAATAAATACTGTATCAATGTTTAAGACATTTTCGTGAGAAACAAAATGTATATCTTGAATTTTCTGGGAATAGCCTCTGAAGAACTTCATTCTGGATGACTGTTGCATAACTAGTAAACCGTAAGAGATAAACAAAAACTTGCTACATAAAAATATGCCATTTATAGAGTTAACTGTATCCAAGATGTTCCTTGTTATTGGTTTCAATTTTAAGCTACTTAAACTTTTCTCAAACGTGAATCATGTTTTACTCTCCTTTGTTAGCTCCTGGCGAGCAATGAGAACCACTTAGCGATCAGCGTTCAAAAATTTGACTATAGCTTTAGCCCAGTGTATTCTATTATTCCCTTTCTGCTTAAAAAACAACAACTAATAAAAACAGTTCTGATAATGCGTATCTCAATTAGTATGATAGATAAAAGAATATTTTTTGTATGAAATGTTTGTTTTTGATAAAGCTAGAGAATGGAGCATATCTGATTTGTTTCGTGGTTTCTCTGTCGCCATGATGATACTGGATTGACTATTTAAATTATATCACGAAATTGGATAGGTTTACCATACTCAAAAATTAGTTACCAAATAAGTGTTTAATTCACTGCTGCACAGCAATTGACTCGACGCGTAGAAAGTCGACAGTTCTCTCACTCCACCGCTTAAAAGTGGACAGTTCTCTCACTCCACCGCTTAAAAGTCACTTCGCGCTAGCACGCCACACTCACTAACTTTGCTTGCAACTCTTCCTTATATAGCTGGGATTAACATCACAGAAGTTCCTTGAAGCTAGTGGAAGATTCTGGCATGTGCCCGTCTCCCATTCCAAGGGTCCCGGATACCGGCGCGTCGCTTTCTTTGTTTACCGCGTTCTAAGGCCTCCAGCCCCGCCAACTCGCATACCAAAGCGAACGTGAGAGCCGCCGCACACTGCAGTGTAACTTTATTTTATACGAGCATCACGTAGATGACTAAAATGTGTTAAGGTGTGTTGTTATTTATTTTACCACAAATAAATACAGTTCTTGTTTGATAAGGTCCTTCTATTGCAGGTAAACTAATAGAAGCATGTATCTTCATTCTTCTTTTGTAGTGTTAAACATATCATTTTTTTTAACAATGATATAATTGAAGCATTAGAACATTTCTTCTTTATTCTTTTTCATAAAACATCTTACGTAACATTCACATGACTTTTTCTACCTACTCTTACTAAAGATTGTTCTCTATCCACTTTATACTAATCTAGAAAAATGCTGACAGAAATGGTTTAATTATATATTTCTCATAAATACGATGGGAATAAGGAAATACACTAGACTTACGCTATAGTAAAAATTTTAAGGAAGAATTTCATTGTTACTGCATTGAAATTCCACTCTCGTTGCATGAACAGTATTGGAAATGAATAACGATTTCTTCTTTGGAAAATTTAAAACCATAACCAGGAACATCTGGATTTGTTTAACTCCACACATATAAAAATATTCACGTCATAAATTGGCTGCTATAACGAGACCTACATTTTTGTGTGGTAGTACTTTGTGTAGATATTTCACTTTGCCAGCTTTGTAAATCATCCAGACTGATGAGATGAGAATTATCGAAAACTTTTCCAACTCTCCGCAAATATGCACCTATTACATGTATGGGCAGGTTAGTAATATTATATTGCTTATGTTGGCTACATTTTGTATTTTTTAATAATTCTCAGGTTTTTAAACTTTGCATTCCGCCCATTTAGTTAGCAACTGACACATTTATTTTATGTTAATTGTAATATACTATTTAGAGCTATACGAATAAGCTAATTTTACCGTCGTTTAATAATAATAATAATAATAATAATAATAATAATAATGATCATAATCATAATTATTATCAGATTGCATAATTAGGCTATCAGGTTAATATTAATTATTAGGGTTTACTTTTCCAGTTAACTATATATTTGAATTGTTTTTAAATCTTTTGTTGTAAAGTTGCTTGTGTGGGGTTTAATTTTAAGGCCGAAGATTTACGACTAAAAACCCAAGAAATTTAATAGTTTGATTTAAGCAAGCCCAATAATATTATATTCAAACGTGACAACAGATGGCAGAGCTGCCCTATACTTAACATGTACAGATATCGCTCCATACGTTAAGAGTTAAAGAATTCAACGGGGTTATTAACTTGAGAACAAATATCTTCCTGGGGGCTCATGTATGAACTCAAGACTCCTTAGAATGAGTTTCTTAATGATATTGCAATATCCTGGAAACGGTTACCTCTAAATCAAAAATGTAAAGAACACACATTTTGAAAACGTTCAAATAATGCTACAAAATTCTTAAACAAAAATGTGATGTGTTCCATTAACATGACTTTCTCTATATCTTTGCAACAAATTTTAGGTTAAAAAGCTTATGCTTCTATTTACTTCATGATAATCGACAGACATTAGCAGAAGTAGTCTTATTATTTGCTTCCTTGTAAGTAGGAGCGAAATGAGGGAGTACCATAGGTTAAAATGATAGCCAAAAGCTGGTTGCTATGTAACTGAAGTTCCTTTGTTTGTATGGACAGGAGTTAAAAATTCCTGTATGAGAAAAGTATGTTTTTAAAAGCAGAAACGAAAAACCAAGATATCTTAAAAATGATCAGCTCCACGAAAAATATGTATGACATAAATTGTCTCTCTTATCGCGATCTACATTTTCTGTAGATTAAGTTTTTGTGCATCTCTTACGGTTTAGCAGTTATGCACAATTCCGTAACATTCATCCACAATAAAGTAGTCTTCAGGGGCTAATCCCAGAAAATTCTAGATGTATATTTTATTTGTCAAGTAAATATCTTTTATATACGATATTTTAATCAAAATCGTTAGAGCCATTTTTAAGAAAATCAACATTTTCAAAAAAATTTCCATGCAAAGGGTAGTTTGGAGTGGGGGGATTTTCTTGAAAATCTTCGTGTTGCATCCTTAGAAGATACCAAACTTAAATACTAAGTTTGGGCTTTAATGGTCTTTTCGTTTTTGAGCTATGATGTCCACACACACACACACACACGGACATTTTTCAAAAAATGCTTTTTTGGATTCAGGGAGTCTCAAAACATGTATTTCCGGTGAAATCTAGGTATCGAGTTTTTGGGTACAATACAATTCAATACCTTCTGTATACACTATGTACATAGTTCATATAGAGAAAGTAAAAAGAGGATCATTCGATTTGACGAGATCTGTATTTTTTTGTGTGGTAAGTTTTTGTCCGTCTCTTACGGTTTACCAGTTATTCAGAATGAAGGCTATTCCCATGAATTTTTGAATTCAAAACATATTTCGTATAAATAAATTCTCGATATTGAACTTTTGCGTGGAATACAACACTTCCCTACAAAATAGTAGTAATAGATAAAGTAAAAGCCTGGTGTGCTGCGTCTTAACCGCATCTTTTATTTGTGCTTGCATAGATTCGCTGATTATCGGGCAAATAGATGAAGTACGAAAAAGTAATATTTCAATAGGCAATGTCAGACAATTCTCACAAATGGCTGTTTCATATTTCAGTACATTTATTCGTAAGATGCATTCTTGTGTTAATTCTGAGTATAAACTGCAATAAGTATAAAAAGCAATTTTGAACTTGCACACTTTCACCAGGTATCAGTAAATATTCCAAGAAAAGTATAGTTTTCTATCTACTTCGGTTTAATTTACAAAACTAACTGCAGAATATATTTCGTTATAAATTCAAAGTGAAAAATTATAGTCTAATTTGTGAGAACTGGATGGCATATGTTTGTTGGCTTAATATTCTGTACATACTCTTTAAATGCAATGTAAAACATGAGAAATACCAAATTTCATAAGAACTTCAAAAGAGAGAGAAAGAATTGAATAGTTTAACAACTAATAATAAATAAGACAGCTTATTATATAAATGGTTATTTTAAAAATTGTTTTTAAAGATATTATATTTACCTTAGAGAATTTTTGCATGTTACTTAATGTTTACCAACATGTGTGTGTGCGTGTGTGTGGGGGGAGGGGGAGGCCGGAGGGGATTCCAAAGGCTTATTGTATGCCAGACAATGAGATAACAGTAATTACAGCGGACGGCCGAACCGAACGGCGGGGAGGGAGCCCACCGTAGAGGGTCCACAATAGTTTCTAAGCAGTTCATCTCGACACAGGCACTAGGAGCCCGCACTCCAAACTCTCTGAGTCTTTAGACAATTTGCCACGCCATCCTCTGAGAGTCGAATTTTCAAAGCGCAGCCACCACCACGGAAGGGCGCCACAACCGCAGTCCTCGGCGACACTTAACAGCCCTGAAAAATATAGATTGAGCATAATGGCGATGAAATAAAAGGAG
This sequence comes from Hymenopus coronatus, assembly GCA_030762935.1. Lineage (NCBI taxonomy): Eukaryota > Metazoa > Arthropoda > Insecta > Mantodea > Hymenopodidae > Hymenopus > Hymenopus coronatus. Next base: position 97,738,749 of record CM060892.1, read on the forward strand.
AGGAATGTCGGAGAAGTGAAGAAATCTTCTAGACACACAGATACTCACAACCCTCACACGCGCGCGCCCGCGAACCTTTTGTTAAAGATAACTTTTTTAGTACTCAGGGGACATAAATACTTATATTTCCGGTGAAATCTCGACATCGAATTTTCATTCAGCTAGTGCTCCGGCAAAACCCCCAAAAAACGCTTCAGAGAGGTCGGACGCGGGGAACCAATCCCAGGACTCTGAGGCGAAATGCCTGAGCCACCTTGGTGGTTAACGGTTGCCAGTTATATTATAAACATTAAAAATATAGAGTAAGACTTAACAAAACTCAGTTTGAATTTCAGTTTTCAGTCTGACTATATCATTCCAACTCTTGTCCTATACATTGGCCAAGGTAGAAACCAATGGTTTCATTATACAACATTCCTTCCAAATAAGTAAGAGTTTGATGACTATTGCCAGGAAATTCGAAGTTCATATTTTATTTGTCATATAATTATGTTTAATACGTAGCATTTTAATCAAAATCGTTTGAGCCATTTCTGAGAAAATCGAAAATTTGGAAAAATCTGTCATAAAAAATATATTGGGATATGTGGATTTGTTGAAAATATTCATGCAACATCTTTGGAAGATGGTGAACTTGATTACCAAGTTTGGTATTTAACCAACTTATCGGTTTTCAGCTAGTTATGCTATTCACACACACACACACGCACACACACACACAAACGAAAAATATTCTAAATATCCTTTTTTATTTATTCAGCGTCTCTAAATGTGATTTCCGGTTACATCTCGGTATTGAAATTTTGGCAAAAATCAACATGTCCCCTAGTTACTGTGCGTAGTATAAAATGAATATAATGTGCGGAAAAATTTGGGTTACTATTAAATAACTATTTTGTTTTTGTGGCTGTTATACCAATGCACAAATGTTGCATTGCATTGGAAGAAATACCTTTGTTTGTTACAAGATCCAGCCCTGTATATGTAACTTTCTCTATGGATAATTATAAAAAGGCTTCGGACATGACTTTACTAAATTTCTGGTACGTTAATTACAAGCGAGCGGAGAGGAGAGACTCAGTAATTGTGTGCTACTGGTTATGATGAATAGCGTATATTAAAGATATTTACCTGACAAATAACATGTATATCTTGAGTTTTCTGTGAATAGCCTCTAAAGACTACGTTATTCTGAATGAATATTACGGAGTTTTGCATAACTGCTAAACCGTAAGAGATGGACAAAAACTTACCACACAAAAAATGTAGATCACGTTAAAACACACAATTTATGCTATATTTTTTTCCTGGAGTTTATCGTTTTTAGATGTTCCTCGTTATTGGGTTCAGCTTTAAAAATCATACTTTTCTCATACACGAATTTGTCAACTCTTGTCCATAGAAACAAAGGAACTAGCTTCTGACTATCACTTTAACCTATGATACTCCCTTATTTCTCTCCTACTTACAAGGAAACAAGTAATAAGTGCATTTCTACTAATGTTTTCTCAGTTAGCAAGAAGTAAATAGAAGCATAAGCTTTTTAACAATATTTTTGTAGAGGTAGAGATGGAATGCAAGCTTTTCCGTATTTAATATGTATATTTAGTAGAGAAAGTAATGCGGATTACGATTAATACTCAAGTGTAAGTTTTGCTGTAGTCATTTTCTCATTGTATTTCCATATAACTTTAAGTGTATGTTTAAATAGTTTAAATAGTATATTCCTGATTTACGTTCCTTCCTATTTTTTACAAAGATCCACTGGGAACAGAACTGTTGATGAGCTGTCTGCCAAGAGTGTGAAAATGAAGTTCTTCTTGAGATCGTGTTCTGGTGATAGCTTCCTCTCTTCAGCTGTCATCAGCCGAATGTTAGGCGCGAGTGAGCTAATGAGTGAATGAGTGACAAGACCAAAGATAGCCGGATTATAAATTCCAAGCACATATGTATTTTTTTTTCTAAGATTGAGCGAGAAGCACATGTGAACGGTTTGAAAAATGGTTGAGCTATTTTCACACGCAGAGCTGTAATCGGTCCTGTATATACAGTTGCTTCATTCAGGGAAAATCTATTTCTGATTCCCCTTTCCCCGAAGTGAACGGTGTCGACACGTGGATGATAGGAAGCCAATAAAAGCTGGGATCTGTGTATCACTTGGAGGAAGAAGCCAATTTCAGTATTGCTGACAGGGATGTGCGCCCGCATATATGTCATGTGAGAGAGAGAGAGAGAGAGAGAGAGAGAGAGAGAGAGAGAGAGAGAGAGAGCACATCAATCCTTTGAGACGTGGCTATTCCAGATTTGCAACCTTGAAGCAGAAACCGCCAACTCAAGTTTTATCTGGAAGACCTGTTGCTGCGGAAAGGAAACCTCGCAAATTCAGGCGCTGATCAAGAAAGACTAAGGAGTAGTAAGTTGTGGTAGTCTTTATTATTAAGTTTAATATAATACAATATTTGCGTCATACAGTCGCATGGGTTGGGTGTCTAAGGATACTTCAATTTAAAATATTACCTACATATCTATTTAATATATCTTTACAACACACACACACACACACACACACACACACACTTGCACTGACAACTACACCTCGTATTCACATATACAGATTACTCAAACACCAAATAAGTCTATACAATATTTATACAAATATTTTATCACTTAGTGCACGAACTTCCATTAAGTATGTGCCAGTCTTGGCCAGTTTTAGCTGTTTATAATCAAATCCCAGAATGCTGATCCTCTCTGTTGAAGCTAAAAATACTTCCGGCAATAATTTTCCCTAACAGCCTCCATCTGCATGCAATCTGCCAAAATATGCTACCAGTCTTCCTGATACCCGCATAATGGGCAAATCTTCCTAGCTTCATCAACTACATTAAGTTTTCCACCCTCACAACCTGAGCTACGCTATTCTCGATCTTCGTTTCATACCGAATTCTAAAATATGTGTTTCTATACTCCACCTAAACTTTATTCAATTTTGTAACTCCAAAGACGATTTTCTTCTACATTCAGATTTTATTTCCTGCCTGTTTATATCGCATAGTCGTCTTTTCATCTTTTTTTAACGTTATATCTATTTTCATTACCGTTTTGCCAAATATCGTTTAAGCCAATCTTTGATAATCCACGTTTTAACCCTGTCGACCACCATTTTGGGTGCTTTTATGTTTTTCATCTGTGACTAAATAGTGCTAATGTTCATTAGACCTTACTGACAGATTAGAAATCCCAACTTATTATGCATGACACAAACATTTCAAAATTAAGAGTAGAAAGTACAGAATCAACGTAAGAAAATTCTCTTTTGTCAATAGAACTATTAACGAATGGAATGAATTGCCTGCAACAGTCTTTCAGGGCTCTCCTCTATCCTCGAAGATTTTAGAATAAATATCGGTACAAAATGTTGGATAATATGTTACAAAATATACTCAAGTGCATGTTTGTGATGTATTATTGAAGAACCAACGGTAAACTTATTGGTAAAACTGATTAGATAGCTTATTATAGAATGTGAATAGTAAAGTAGTTTACGATTTAAAACACATCCGCTATTAAATGTTATCTGCGTAGTACAAAGTCAAACTGGTAGCTGTAATTAATTTCAAAAGTGTTTGCTTCTCTATTTATTTTATAATTGCTTATAAACTGTACATAGTTTGGTTCTTAGTCTGTTTTGTTCATATACTTATTTACTGTTGATTTCTTGCTTCTTTGCAACGTTATTTTGTATTGGGTATACTCTGTCACCGATTAATACCCACTTGCGGTGCATCACACGTACATACACAAATGCATACCTACATTAGCTGCAATCCGCGTGTAGGATGGAGATGGATAGGTAGAGATAGTCCAACTGGGCGGTGACCGGGAAATCTGTGGTTGAAATCCCGGATGTGACATTAAATTTTGTAATTCTTACTGCCTTTTCAGCTATGTACGTATATAATGCATGGTAAAGAAAGGACGCGTTTTAAAAAACATACGCGCGCACGAGTAGCTGAATTTATAATTCACAATTAAAATGTCAGATAAATAGCCAACTTAGTATGAGTATGTAATTTCCAAAACTGTGACTCGAAGATTTTCCAGAATCATTCTTTACTTGGAAAAAGGCTCGGAAATTTTTAATTTTTGTCATAATAATATCTATTTACCATACACACAAGGGCTAATATTAATACTTTAAGTTTTCTGGAAATATCTTCTGAAGTCCTTTTCATTCACACCTAATTTTGTCAACTGTAAACTGGAAAGAGAGAGAGAGAGAGAAAACAACGAACTACAGACAAATATACATCCCTGAAAATCACCACTTTAATTTACTGAGTTTTTTTTTTTTCTCGCAAAGGGCAGATTTAAGCACTGGACCAAAGGCCTTGTACCAAATGCAAACTCCGGGAGAAAGGAATGAGATGAAAAATCCGAAGGTTTATTACCAGCACCTGGTAGAGTGCGGATATTCGGAGTCCCTGCGCAGACGGAAACACGCCAGTGGAATCCCCCAGCGCTCTCTCTGAAGATGAAATGCCCTGGTTTCGCAGCAAACAGTTACATGTGTATCCACCGCGCACCACACACCACCAAACCAACCAGTCAAGCCCCGCGCCTTCAAAGTGAAATGATATAAAATGAACGGAAATGGGGATAAAACAAAATAATTGGTATAGAAAAACTGCCTCAATATTTGCCTGTCGACAAGGGAAAATCACGAAAGATACCAAGTCAGAGTGGGCGATCGACGGGTATCAAACCGCGATCTCTAGAGTGCGAGGCACAGACAAAACAGAGGAATTCCACTTGGTTAAATTACTGATTTTTTTATGTCAGTTTCCAAGACATTCATGAATGTACTTTAATTTCATTACTTTCTCTACACGTTCTGTGTACGTTGTGTATAAAGAAGATATTGTATTGCACCCAAAAGTTCAACACCGAGATTTCACCGGAAATACATATTTTGGGACCCCTTTAATAAAAACAGTCTTTTTAGAAAACTGTCCGTGTGTGTATGTGTGATTGAAAAGCATAGCTCAAATACGAAAAAACCGTTAAATACCAAATTTGGCTCGTATTTAAGTTTAGTATTTTCTAAGGATGCGACCCGAAGATTTGATAGAAAATCCCACCACCCCGAACTACTTTTTCATGGAATATTTTTTGAAAATTTTATTTTTCTCAAAAATGGCTCTTAACTATTTTAATGAAAATGCCGTGTATTGAAGATATTTGCATGACAAAATGTGCATCTTGAATTGTCTGGGAATAGTCTCAGATTTTTCGTTCTGATGAATTTTACATAACTGCTAAACCGTAAGAGAAAATTAAAGATCTCATTAAAACACGCAATTCATGTTATGTGCATTTTATTCATCCTCTTCGTTTCATTTTAGGTACTTAAAATTTTTCTCAAACCATCTTTCGTTTTATCTCGGTTTGTTTTTCTCCAGGCCGTGCAAATCGAAAACCGAATTTAAATTGTTTCTCATAATAGAGGGTTTTTAAAAAATTTGACTATTGGTTTATCCCAGTATATATCCTTATTTCTCTTCTGATTATAAAAACTTCACCTATTTCATTAGTAAATACCTATTTGCTTGTATACACCTAAACGTTGCTAAACTTTTGTATAATATATTGTACCTTATGACCATTATGTTGTTTTTATTAATATATAAGTCGTTTTCGTATTTATTCTGAGGTAAATATTTATTTATTTTATTTATTGAATTTTGAAAATGTTAGTTCTATTTTACAATTGTATATTAGGACTATAGTTGTAATAAGCACTATCCCGATAAACCCAAAGCTGAAAATTTGACCTTGTTGGTATTTAAGCCAACCTTGAAAAGTTGCCTGCTTATATAAAACAAATACAAAAAGTTTTGTGCAAGTTACAAGGAAGTGGAAGTTAGCTTGCAAGGAATACCGTGTAGCATTGGACAAAAAAAAAATTGTATATGTTCCATTACATGACTTTCTCCGTATATTCTGCAAGATATTAAAAAAGATTATTTTTTCATATAAAACATGCTAATCGAGATAGACATAACAAATTCTGTATTTATTTGATTCCTTGTAAGCAGAAGGGAAATAGGTGATAGCAGTTCAAATCTTTCAAAACCTGTCGCTATGCCATTGCCATTTAAAGTTGTTTCTGTTTCTAAAGTCAGGAGTAAAGCAAAAGATATGTGAAACAGATGACAAATTCTCATTTGAGAACATATTAAGTATTTTAAAATTGAAGCTAGTAACAAAGTATATCTCGGAAATGGGCAGCTCTACAAAAAAAAAATTATATTTTATAAATAATTGTGTGTTTTAGTGAGATCTTCATCTTTGTGTAGCAAACCTTTGTGTATCTCTTACGGTTTACCAGTTATGCAAAAGTTATTCAGAATGAAGGGGGATTCAGTAGCTCTCCTTGAGAAACTAAGGATATACTTTTTATTTGGCATGTAAATAAATACCTTTAAAATCCGGCGTTTTAATCATAATCATTAGTCAGTTTTTAAAAAAAAAATCTAAAATTAAGGTAAAATCTTCTATGTTAGCGTGGAAAGATTTTTCCGAATCACATCCTTGGAAAATACTGAATGTAACTACCAAGTGTTGTATTTAACCAATTTTTTGGTTAGGCTATCCACAGAAACACACACGCACGCGCAGACATTCCTACACGCAGGGATCTTTTTCTCTAAATGTCTTTTTAAATTCAAAACATATATTTGCATTTAATTCCTTTGCTGTCAGATTTTTGGATGAAATACAATACATTCTCTATCTACTACCTATATTGTACATAAGTGCTAGATAAATAAATAAATGTCTGAAAATCATGGGGAAAACCCCGATTAGTAGCAATTTTTATTTGTGGCATGATAATACTGCATTATTACTTATTTAGTCTTCCAGCTGAGATTGGATGCTGATATATACTGCGGTCTTTTCATGTGGAAACTTTGTCTCCATATAAGAGAAGTGGGTTTTTCTGATGCAGTGGACCCTAAAACGAGCATTTTCAATGTAAATTCGGTATAGGATTTTGGTAGGAATGTGATACCTTCTCTACCTGCGCACTTTGTATGAAGTAGAGAAAGCAAAAATCTGCCGATATAATGAGATCTGTGTTAAGTTGGTAAAAGTTGGTAAGCAGCTCCTCCCACATTCATGTCTCTTTCTGGTTTTAGTCAACAAAATTGATTGGCGCATCCTTTTTTGCCATGGCGGATGTTTAGCAGAGGCTGGGAACCAAGATTGGGTTTGATTTGATAAGAAACCCTAATCGGTTAAGGTTAATTAATTGTTCAATAGAAAAATGAGAATATAATAGGTATGTAAGTCATATTGATGTATTTTAATTTAAGAGAAGTTGGTGAACGCCTAGTACATTACTGACAAAATTCGAGTCACCCGGAAATTTGCATGATATATTAACACTCAGATGACAGGGCAATGGCACGGAATACAAAGATTAGCGTCCTAACTTTTGTACAATTTTTTTACCTTTCCATAATTACTTCAGAATTAAGATTATCTTAAAGAAATGTTATGAGTATTTGGGCAGAAAATATAAAGACTTTTCAAGTAATCTGAAATTACAACTTATTAAACTGATTTTGAGTTTAGGTAGTTCATTTCTGTATATCTCCGGTCCTTACATGTGACTTCTTCTTTGTTTTGTAATACCAAAATTGTCGAGTCATTTCCTCCTTCAGTTAATTTTCGGTTTGTTGTCTATGCTGAGAAGAAACATAGGTGCCTTTTATATGCTGATGATCATATAAGTATTCACAAAAATAAACATTGGAGAGTTAAAAAAAGACATAAAATACAATAAAAAGCAAAACACAAAAGAAAAACAAAAAAGGGGGGTTGTGGGAAGCCAGTAAAACTGTTACTGCGGTGCCACCTTTGTGTTTTCTAATGGTAAATATCTGTGATTCTTCGTGATCACAAAAGAAATATGGACTTTTAATGTCATTACCGAGAAATAAATTTTTAAAAATATCATTGTGGCTTTACCTGCCATATCCATAACAAGTAATATATAGAGAACAAGCTTTAATAAGAATAATTTTTGTGGTCAAGTGTAACACAGCAGATTTTAACTTCCTTTAGCAAGTATGTAAATCTATCATACTAGGTAGAGAAGGTGTCATATTTGACTCAAAAATGTAACCAGATTTCTTCGGAAATATATTTTTGAAAACCTCTGAATCTAAGAAAAGCATTTTTAGAAAAATACTATGTGTGTGTGGGGGGGGGGGAGAGCATAGCTCAAAAACGAAAAGCCGTTTAAATACCAAACTTGGTATTTTAGTTTAGTATCTTCCATGGATGCGATACGAAGATTTTCAGAAAAATTCACTAATGATTTTGATTAAAATGCCCCTTCCTTCTGAATGACTTTTGAATAACTGATAAACCGTAAGAGATAGACAAAGACTTACTGCACAAAAAATTTGATCTCGTTAAAATACACAATTTGTCATTTACATTTTGTTGTAGAACTAAAGATATTAGACACATTCCTTGTTATTGTTTTAAAGTTTAAACTCAAACTCTTCTCAAATGTGAAGTTCCCATAACTCTTGTTCTACTCCTAGCTATGTAAAAATAACCGAATTTCAATGACAATCACGTGGTGACATCTTTAGCCTAGTGTATTCCCTTATTTCCTTTTTGCTTAAAAGGAGCTAATAACTGATAAGACATTTATGGTATTATCTTGATTATATAGATAAGACATTAATCTTTTGTAAGAACAGGGTACTGCAGAAAATATAGAAAAAGTCATGTGATCGGAACACGTCCGAGTTGTTTTCCTGTGATATATTTGATATCAAAATGGTATATCATCAAAGCAATTAAGGTATCATTTGAGAATTCAAATTCTGATCCTGCGATAACGGTTGTGACTTTGAAATGCATAAACAAACATAAACAACTGTCAATGTTGTCAATTGGGAAAACCTTTTCATGTTGAGCATTGTATTATTTGTCCACTCTTGCATAGAGATTTCTGTTGAATGTTTTAGGTAAACTTGACAGGCATGACATGCTGCCATTACTGCTCCACCCTTCATTTCTATAACATGCGTCGAAAGCAAAGCTGTTTCTGCAGGTGACAGCTCACAATCCCGGCATTTTTTTTTTTTGTTATACCATACCAGTTGATAGTGGTGAGCCGTAATGAAGCTTTTTAATTAAAAATAATGAATCTGCAGGCTGTGGCTGGGATTTTAATCCAGCATAATTTTGTCCTTAATTATGCATGCATATTTCTTAATATAATTAAGGTTTTCCGTTTATTGTAACTTTTATTACTTTCTCCAGCGCGTAAGTACAATTTACCTTGTAGTTTGAGAAGGTAGTGTATTCAATCCAAAATTCGATACTGAGATTTCACCGGAAATACATGTTTTAGAACCCCTGAATTCAAGAAAGCAATTTTAGAAAGGTGTGTGTATGTGTTTTTGGCCAGCAAAGCTCAAAGCTATATTTAAGTTCAGTATATTATAAGGATGTGACATGAAGAATTTCAAAAAAGTAATACCACCCCAAACTGCCATTTATATGGAACATTTTTCGAAAATTTTGATTTTCTCAAAAACTAAAAGGAAACGAATGTATATTTGAAATTTTCTGGAAATTTTCTGAAGACCTCTTCTTTCTGGATAGCTTTTGTATAACTCGTAAACCATGAGAGATAAACAAAACCTTACCATACAAAAAATGTATAAATCATTAAAACACACAATTTGTACTATATACATTTTGATGTAAATTAACCGTTTCCTAGATATTCCTTGTTATTGGTTTCAATTTTAAGCTACTTAAACTTTTCTCAAGCGGGAGATCAACTTACGTTTCATCCCATTTGTTTTATTCATGCGAATGAAAAAAGAACCCATTTTCAGTTGTTTCATATAGCAATATCTTTTAAAAATTTGGCTATCGCTTTAGTCTACTTTATTCATATATTTCTCTTCTACTTAGAAGGAAGCAAGTAATTGAATTAATTCTACAAATGCTTATCTCGTTTAGCATGAAGTAGATATAAGAAGAATTTTTTGTAAGGAAAGTTCGTTTGCTATCTAGCTAGAAAGATTCATGATAATAGAGCACATTAGATTTATTTATACTCGTATTTTAACCTAACTTAACAGGTGATTAAAATGATTGTTACCGAAGGAACAGAATTTATCAACTTCTAAATAACATTTTTCGATTTCTTGCACTCGCATGACGTCTTCTCACTCTATACCAGGAAGGAGCCAGGACAATCACTGTAGAAGGGGCAGTTGAATGAATGAATAAGTGTATTTATTAAAATAACAATAACATACATTAAGCTTCATCAATCGCACGGGTCCACAGACTCTTTTGCAATACACAAAATGGTAAGCAACATTAAAACAACAACAAAAAACAAAACAACAAAGAATTAAAAGGATAAACACGAAAATGAAGGGACAAATATATTCAAATGACAGCAATTTAAATTTATAACACAGAATACACCTTATTCACATGCATTATGTACCCTATTATAATAGACAAACACACTTGAGAGAAATATATACGCAATATATCACACCACAACACGTCACAAGTATGACATCAGTATAACATAAAATATATGTATTAATACATAATAATCACTTTTGTTTAGCCATTCTTATTGCTCTTCTCTATTGCCAGTTTTCTCAGATCTCAGTTGTTTTGCCTTAAATATAAACTTGCATAGCCCGTCGGCATCTTCCGTGCCTGCCAGTTGCGTCCAACATACCACTTCTAGCTCTTCATTCGCGGTGGTAAAGGATCGCGGTAAATATTCTTCCTTCCATTTCTACGTATACCTAAATCTTGCCAACTCTTCCTCCTCGCAAATGGACAGATTCTCATACCATTCTCGTCAGCAATTTTTATGCTCCACCATGCTTCTAGTCTAATCCCCTCTCCAATCAGTTTGGTACTCCATACCCCACTCCGATTTTAGCCCAAACTGTACTTCCAATGAAACCTAGAATCTGCAGTTAGATTGATACTCATTTGCACGTCTTAGGTTCTTGTACATTTAAGGGACACTGGGACTGAAATTTTTACTACAATGAGTCAAAAAAATAAAAAACAGGGTTGTTAGTAAAGCAAATGGTTGTTGGAGCCTTTGGGTTTCTAAGACAGAATCAATATTTAGATATCTCTTGCTTACAACATATTACCTTAAAAACAGCATTTTTCTCAATACTTTTACAATACTTTGGTATAGTTTGGCAGAGGAATTTATTAGTAAACATTGTAGTTTACTAAGTACTTGAAAATAAATATCGTGATGAAAACGTCTCATTAGAAAGAAATTCTAGCTTATCCTTCTAAGAACTTCTGTAAAGGAGGGAATTTATTTCTCTTCTCTAACGCCCAATTAAACACAATTACTCCGAGCTATAGCAGAGGCGACGAATCTTGCACAAGTTAAGGAAAGAGGAGGGTATTCTACACTGTAAAACGCTAGCTGCTCCGCCTGTTCAAGCCAAAATAAATGCTTAAAAGTTCGCACGTTACATTACAATGGAATCTCACTAACTTTGTTGCTAACATTCTAGAAAACTTGCCGGGGGGAAAAAGGAGAATGAATTAATTTGACTAGTAATAAAACCAACATTCTGCAATTTAAAAAAAATGCAAATTTAATCTATGATAATGTAGCATAGTGGAATATGATTTTTATACAGCCAGAGAAAACTTATGTGTAACCTCTGTAAAAGTAAATTAATTTTCGGTTAAATTTCGTGGTATAAACGATTTTTTATGCATCAAATGATTACTAAGGATTTTCAGTGATTGCCAGAGTTTGACTATTTTTACGTAAATTGATTTACATAAATTGAAAACAAGCGATTTTCACGTGAATTCATGTGAATTTCTCAGCGTCCCATTCTGTAGTGGGCGTGAAAGACCGCTTAATTTTGCTCAGAGGCCTCTTTAACCACGCCTGAGGTTCTTTTTAGTGTCGTAAATATATACTTGGGACCAACGGTTTTATTTTCCTTTCGAAGGAAGCCATACTAGGGATTTTTACGTTTGAAAAAATCCATCGTACTTCGCCGGGTTTGAACCCGCGACCTTAGGTATATAAAGTTAACAACAAGTTACTCTTGTATCTGCACTTTTGTGTTGCTTTGTTCAATTTAATGCCATCTTTTAACATCTGGGATAATATTGGCAGCTGTTTGCTTTTAAGTAAATTGCTCATCAACAGAAATATTTCCTCGTTTTTCAGAGTTGTTAATCTTTGAGCTAGCAATCCTTTTGTTGGTTATTAAATTATATTTACATACAGAAAAACATACACTCAGACTCCCAACGAGACCTACAGACTCTAGAGATGGTACAAAATAATCAGGTTGAAGACAAATTTCCACACTCCAGCCAGGAATCGAACCCGGGGTCTCAGGAATTTAGCATGTCAACCATTAGCAATGGACACATAAAAATGGCTATTAACACAATATTTTACTTTAAATTACAGAATTCTGCTTACTGTTGTGCTTTACCTGTTATACTAAATTATACAAAGTCTTCAAAATGAACATGCTTCCTAGATTATTCCCAGAACATTCAAAATGCAAATCTTAATTTGCAATATAAATATCTTAAAAGATATGGTGTTTTCACAACATTGTGAGGGAAAACTATTGAGAAAGTCCAAAATGTCGATAAATCTTCCATATGATAGTTTGAAGTCGGGAATTTGTTGAACATCTTTGGGCCGTATTTTGGAAGATTATGAACTTAAATACCAAGTTTCCTATTTATAAAACATTTAGTACTTTGGTTATGCCCATCAGACAAGCCCACACACAAACGCACACACACAGTACTTTTCCTAAAAGTACTTATACTTCCTCTATACGTACTATGCACATAGTGGATAGAGAAGGTCCCTGCGGTATTCTACCCACAAATTCGATGTTGAGATTTCACTGAAAATATCTGTTTTGATGTCCCCTGAGTTCCAACACGAATTTTAGAAAAATACCCGTATGTGTGTGTATGTGGACAGCTTAGCTCAAAAACTAAGTACCGAATTTGGTATCTTCCAAGATGGCGATACAAAGATTTTCAGGAAAATCCCATATCCCAACTACCCTTTACATGGAACATGTTTTTGAAAATTGTCTTTTTATCAAAATGGATCTAACGATTTTGATTAAAATATCTAGACTACACCTGTTTACAAATTAAAGAAAGAAAAATGTTTACTGACAAATAAAATGCATACCTTGAAATTTCTGGGAATAGTCTCTGAAGACTTTTTCATATTGGATTTTGCACAACTGGTAAATTGTACCAGATAGACAAAAAACTAACACACTAAACATGTAAACTATCTTTAAATCACAGAATTTGTCATATATCTTTAGTTAACCGTTTTCGAGATATTCGTTGTTATTGATGTCAGTTTAAAGCTACTTAACCTTTTCTCGAACGCGAAGTCATCTATCGTTTCATTTCTCTTTTGTTTTGCCCCTAGACGTACAAGCGAACCGAATTTCATTTGTTTTACAGAGTGACCAGCTTTAGTCTAGTCTATTATGTAACGGTAATTTTTAGAGAAAGTCATGTGACACATGTTTTGTTTGTTTCATAAATACGTCAAAACATGTATATTACAATTTTTAAGAGTACAGCACTTTCTCTGTATATTGTATGTAGTTTAGAGGGTAATACCAGTAACTTAAAATACTGCATTCAAAACAATTTCTGCGATTGGCAACAGGAAGTATGGATATTACAACAAGTAGAATCAACTTAGTGAGTTGCATTGGTTATTGAATATGTAGATACGCCGAATTAAAACATTCATAAACATATGTAACGCAATTAGCAGAAACAAAAGGAAAATATATCGCTTTAATACCAATGCGGAGATAGCAAAAATGACTAAAGCTTTTTTAAATACTCATCCTTGCAGCAGTATCAGGTTTTCCGATAGTACGGAATTATTGATAATAATAGCTTTTCGAAATTCGGAACAAAGCTGTATCCATTTAGCGATGATTTTAATAATCATAATAGCTTCTCATCTAGGGTTTTTTTAACAGTATTGGGAGCACATTCTTCGGCGGTGATTGCAGCACGGCTTGTGATCAGCTGACCTTATAAGTCACAGTAATGGCGTCAATTGGAAGATATTTTTAGTTTCTCTAGCCCCGTGTGTACAATGTACATAGTATTGTATTCCACCCAAAAATTCGATACCGAGTTCACCAGAAATATATGTTTTAGGAACACCTGAATACAAAAAAACATCATTTTCAGAAAAAGGCCCGTCATATCATCTTTAATTACTCTTTTCTATTACATACGAATAATATACACAACATTAATAATTACTAATACAGAAATCATTTGAACCGTTTGTCTGTGTGTCTGTGGACAACATAGCTCAAAAACGAAAAGACGGTTAAATACCAAACTTGGTATTCAAGAAAATCTTTAAGATTTTCAAGAAAATCCCCTCACCCTTAACTACCATTTGTATGGAAAAACATTCGCTTTTTTTAAATGACTAACGATTTTGATTAAAATACCACATATTAAAGCCATTACCATCACAAATAACATGTATATATTGAGTTTTCTGGGAAGAGCTTCTGAAGACCTGTTTATACTTTATGAATTTTGTATAACTAGTAAATCGTAAGAAATAGAAAAAAAACTTACTATACAAAAAAATGTAGTTCTTGTTAAAATACACAATGTATGTCGAGATATTCCTTGTTACTAGTTTCAATTACAAAGTAATTATACTTTTCTCAGACAGGACAATCGCATAACGACAAGCTTTTAAAAAAAATTGACTATCACTTTAGTCCAGTACGTTCCCTTAGTTCCCTTCTACTTATAAGGTGTTGAGTAATAAGAACATTCTGTTAATGGTTATTCTGTAGAAAGAAGAATAATCTTTTGTAAAAGTTTGTAGACCGGCCAGAGAAAACATCAAAAGGTTACCATAATGATGGTAAATTACAATATATTGCGATAGCATTATGTTACAATATTAATTTAAAATGTGTTACAATAACACAATGAAATTGGACCGGAGATTAAAAGAAGTTACATTTTTTTTAAACTGAAGGTATTATATTAATTTGTAGATTCCAGTAAATTCCATGAAGACCTGTTGGTGGTTGTTGAGCGCTTCGGACATATCTGTAGGGATGTTGTGTATCTCCCTTTCGTACATTGTTAGATATGACAAGCAGTGTGTTGGACGTTGCAAATGTAGCAAATTGGTGCTGGTTGTTTAGTAAGAGTGGGTTAGTTTGTGGTTAGTCTACTTATTAGGATTTGGTGCTTATGTTCTAGCGACTTGGTGCGGAAGGGAGAAGTAGAGCCCTTTCGTACAGTATGTAGTTTACTAGGGTCGGCCTCTCAATGAGAACAGAATTTAAAAAAAAATTAAAACATAACAACAACAATAATCCCCAGAAAGGCTAATACATTTGTCATATCGCTGTTCTAATTTAATTAAACCATCTCTGTAGTGCGATTTATCAAGGTCCTCAAAATAGCTGTTTACCGCATCAATGACCCACTTGTTGCTGTGAAATCTTCATTCTCCAAGAAATTTTTTGAGGTTTGGGAACAGGTGGTTGTCACTGGATGCTAGATCTGACAAATGAGGTGGGTGTTCAAGCAATTCGAACTTTAATTCACACACTTTCCCATTGTAAGGACTGAACGATGGGTCGGAGCATTGTCGTGATGAAACAAGATTGTTGTTGTTGTTGTTTTTTTTTTTTTTTGTCAAATAAGGTCTTTCTTTTCCTCTCATCACTCAAAAGTTGCAGTAAGCTTGCGTAGTAGTCACCAGTGATACTTTTACCTTTTTCCAAGTAATCAATAAAAATAATTCCCTGTGCATCCCAAAACATTCACCATAACCTTGTTAGCTGACAAAATTGACTGCCTTTTTTGGAGTTGGTTCACCTGGCGCAATCCACTCCTTTGACAGTGATTTACTTTCTGGAGTGTAGTCATGTATCCAAGTTTCATCCATGGTAATAAGCCGTCTCAAAAATTCACGAGATTTTTATGGTAAAGCTCCATATTCTTAACAGAAACAGTTTTTCTTTGCAACTTTTGACGTTGCACCCATCTTTCACAGACCTTGTGAAACTCAAAACATTATTTAGAATATTATCTGCACGTTCTTTTGATATGCTTACAGCTTCTGCTATCTCGTATAGCTTTAATCTGCGGTTTTCCGGTACAAAACAATGTATTTTTTCAATAATCTATAGAGTTATCACTTCTACAGAGCGTCCAGAACGAGGCTCATCACTAGTGCTCGTACATCCCATTTTAACTGTGCAACCCAATTTTTAATCATTTGAGTATGAAGGAGCAGAGTCTTTCAATGCACTGTCCGCTTCCATTAGGCGTTAAGCCTCTCAAATTAATCACTGCTCGTTTTTCCAAATCCTCCATTTTCGTGTAAACTGTAAAATTATCTTGTTTAAAATGCTGTCATTCGAAAACTAAAGCTATTGATCTGTAACTGAGGATACAAGCTAGTCTAGAGTTAAACTATACGAAGCCACCATCTAAATGGTGGTGCCATATCTGGGTGAGGCCCGGGACTTATCAGTCGACCCTCATTCTTGAGGCAGATTTGTGCCAAGCTTTTTACTTTCTCTAGCCCCATATGTACAATGTACATAGGATAGAGAAGGTATTGTAATACACCCAAAAATTCGATACCGAGATTTCACCGGAAATATATGTTTTGGGATCCCCTGAGTCCAAAAAAAGCATTTTTAAAAAAGAGGTCCATGTGTGTGTGTCTTGTCTGTGTGTGTGTGTGTCTCTGGACAACATAGCCCCAAAACGAAAAGACCGTTAAATACCAAACTTGGTATTTAGGTTTAGTATCTTCCAAGGATACGACACGAAGATTTTGAAAAAAATCCCCCGACAAAAATCTACCCTTTACATGGAACAAATTTTGACTTTCTTAAAAATGTCTGTAGATATTTTGATTATAATCTCGTATATTGAAACTATTTATGTCCGAAATAAAATGTATATCTCGACTTTTTTAGGAATAGCCTCTGAAGACCTCTTTATTCTGGATGAATTTTGCTGAATTTTGCTTAACTGCTAAACCGTAAAAGATAGAAAATGTACTACACAAAAAATATACCTAATGAAAAAACACACAATTTTTGTCCTTTACGTTTCTTGTTGTGGAGGTAAACATTTTCAAGACATTGCTTGTTATTGGTTTCAATTGTGAAGTACTTAAACTTTTCTCACACAGGAAGTGTCTGTTTTTCTTTTATTCTACTCCTGGCTAAGCAAAGAAGTGATTTGCAATGACAATCTCATAACGATAGCTTTTAAAACATTTGACAACCACTTTAGCATAGTGCATTCCCTTATTCCCTTCTACTTATAAGAAACTAAGTAAAGGCATTCTACTAACATTTATCTTGATCAGCAATGTGTACAAAGAAGAACAATCTTTTGTATAGGAGTTTTTTAGTGCAGCTAGAGAAAGTCATGTGAGTGTAACACATCAGATTCTTTTTATGTCACACTTAGGTCACTGGTGTGCTATGGTTTTGTATATTGTGTGTATATTATGCGTATAATATTTCTTTTAAGTGTATTTATCTATTATAAGAGGGTACATTTATGAACGTGTACTCTGTGCTGTAAATTTAAATTGCTGTATTAGAATATCTTGTATTTTCGTGTTTACTCTTTTAATTCTTTGTTGTTATTTTAATATTATTTTAGTGTGTATTGTGTGTCTGTGGACCCGTGCGATTGTTGAAATTCAATGTATGATATTGCTTTGTCAATAAATACACTTATTCATTCATTCATAGTTAAATTATATAAGATTTTTCTTTACTCAGTTGGATAGCGAATGCCTCGTAGCAGCAAATCATCATATTTATGAAATAAGTAGCTGCTATTATCGGTGAGAAATTACCTTGTGATTGACATTCCTGCTGACACGCGGCTATCTCGGTACGCTGCTTATTATATTTTCTCCTTATTCGTATGCAGCGGCTGCACTTCCAGATCTTCTTCCGGTTCCTCTTCAATGATAATTTCATCACATCACTTTCACTATCTCCACTGGAATCACTGCTGTTATTTTACTTTATAATCACATGTTCCACTGCCACCTATAATATGCTTTCTTTCCTTGTAATTTCTTTTAACCTCTCATGTGTTGAGCTACTTTTCCCTATTTCTAACTAGTTAGCTCATATATTCCTTTCAACATAAAGCCCTGCTCCTGTACTTCATAAAACATAAATGTTGTATTATTTCGGCTAATATAACCTCAACTCGTTTATCACGCCTGTACGATATTTCAAAACACATGTCACTTTGGTAGTTCCAGGATGAGAAGAGATATAAAAGATAGCAACGAATATTGTAAATCCCTTACGGAATCACTGTGTATAACACAACCGAACTTCAGATCAGTACATGCATGAAAACAAACTCGTACATTTCAACTGAACTCGTCGGAGTTGCAACCCCGATGGCATCATGTCTCTGTCAATAATGCATTCTAATACTACAATTGGTCAGCAACTCTGCCTGATGTCGACACACCCCTCAAGTGTCAATCACAAGGACATTTCCCAACGGTCTTGGACAGTACATATAATTGTTTAAGAGTAGTTCACCCAAAGACATTAAAAATAGTCTGAAAATACTTATCGTAAGATGGGGTATTTTTGCTGACTCCACCCATGTCTTCCACCTGTTTGCTAAGCTCTTAAAAGCGTATTGGGCAGGCCAGTTATCCAAGGGAAAGGGATAATCATGAAAATAACTTGCGGCAAATGAAGTTCGAAGTTGCCATGTTAGCACAGTGGTAGAACAACCTGCTACAAATCCATGGTGGAAACGGCATTAGATTTTTCAGCCTAATTCTATCAACCCAACTTTTGTAAGAACAGTTTGTTTGTAGAACAGGTAGAGAAAGCCCTGTAAATGGAATACATCAGATTTTTTAAATTTAGGGTAATATAATTAACTGTTCCCTTATAGAATTAAGAAGGACCATCCCCTATGTTGTGGTAGAATCTAAATACTATTTTTTCTCGGCAAGTAGTAGTATGGAGTGCATTCAGTCAGATGAGGTATTTAGGAAACAGTTGAAGAGCTATGATGCAACAGTAGTATGCTGATGCATTTCCCTCCACCACTGCCCTCTGCCCGTCATTCTGGGGTGAAGTATGAAGATATTGCTGCCGTTGGCAGGCTGGAGCGCTTTAAGTTTGTGTTGGCAGGAGTTTAAAATGCTGGGAATAGTTCCTGCTTAAGGGTAACATTTTACTGACAAATCATATATTTATGGGCACATCCGTTTATAATTCAGTCCAAAACACATCGTGTATAGGGCGAGTAGTTGCTATAAATATTAATTTTAATATCTCTAATAGCGTACATCTATAGCTTCAGTATTTTGCCTTTATATAAATAGTATAGATAACTTTATTTGCTTTAACATTAACATAGTTGCAAATATATAAAAAAATAATAAATTAATATACCTGAATCCATTTTAGAATTTACTGGCTTCGAAAAAGCTTTTGATTTTCTAGTTAGTCATAATCTTATAAGCATAATGAATAATAAAATGATACTCCATGCATTTAGTAGAAGTAATTAAAGTTTTTATAGTCGAACTAATGAAATTATAAATATCCGCACATCAAAAACACAACACAGTTTCACAGTTAAGGGTGTCAGACAAGGATGTAGTCTATCACCAAAACTATTTAATACCTACATGTATGGATGATCTGATGAAAATTTGCAAGAGACTGTGTAAGTTCAGGTTACAAAATATTTATAAAATATTATTTGATTATTGTATTCTGATCTATTGGTACAAAAAATTGATGTGTTCCATTTACATGGCTTTCTCTACATCTCTGTAGTAAATTGTTGCTAAAAACGTTGTTCTTTAATCTGATTCATGTTTTGATATAAAATTAGCAGAAATAGTTTTATTAGTTGTTTCCCTGTAAGTAGAAGGGAAATAAGGGAGTACTATAGATTAAAATCTGGTTGCTATGTGATTCAAATTCCTTTTTGTTTGTATGGCCAGAAGTTGACAAATTTCCGTATTAAAAATCTCTACAAAAACAATAACAAAAACCTACAAGAGATAAATTATGTATTTTACCAAGATCAGAAGTTTTACTTTCTCTAGCCCGTATGTAAATACAATGTGAATAGTAGATAGAGAAGGTAGTATTCCATCCAAAACTTCTATGTCGAGATTTGGCCGAAAATGCATGCATAGTCAGAAAAAAGCATTTTTAGAAAAAGGTCCGTATGTGTCTGTGGACACCATAAATAAAAAACGAAAATACCATTAAATACCAAACCAGATATTTAAGTTCAGTATTTCACAAGAACTTTCTAGGAATAGCCTCTGAAGACCTCTTTATTCTGGATGAGTTTTGCAGAATTTTGCACTACAGTTAAGAGATAGGCAGACTTACCTACTCCACAAAAAATGTAGATCTCATTAAAAACACAATTTATGTCATATATATGTTTCTTGAAATGTTGACCGTTTTCGAGATACCTATTCTTTGTTATTGGTTTCAATTTTAAATTATCTAGCATTTCTCAAACGAAACCATGCAAAGCGAACCAAACTTCCATTGTTTCACTAGACGATCAGTTTTTAAAAGATTTGACTATCGGTTTGGCCTAATGTATTCCTTTATTTCCCTTCTACTTACAAGGAAGCAAGTAAATAAATAACCATAACTCTTAATGTCACGAGAGGCAATAAAAAGCTCTACCTTTATTTATTAATTTTTCAAGTTTAACGTCCTTTAACCGAGTAATTCATATTGCACAATGAATGAGAATGAAATAATGCTGACATGAATGTAAGGTACATTGAGCTAATTTTTTATTTTATTTATTTATTTATTTTTGTTTTAAAAAGCCATTACATACAGTAAAGTCATCTTCTTGTTCAAATCTGGACATCTATTGCCAACACATGCTCCACTTAAACATGGTGTTGGTGTTGGTAATCTGGACGCATTTCGACAACCTTCATTGTCATTATGTTTTGCAGGTTCTCAGTCATCTGAGGTGGCTGTTTGAGGGGGTGGCAGGAATAAAGGTAATAAGGATAACAGGTCAATAAAGTATTTGGGAAGGATTAGGAAAGGGGAGACGAAGGATTTAATACTGTGGTGTGTCTATTTATTGGGGCAACTGTGCTGACATGAGACTCAGTACCACCGAAGTAAACCGAGTGTTTGTGGGTGACTGCTATGTGGTCGGATGTACGGACCTTAGATGTAGGTATTACGTCTTCACCGAAGCCCAGACCAGACCTACTAATTGGGGTGTTGCCTACCATTATGATGGCGTCTGGTGGCTGCAGTTCTCGAGTGTGTGTAGAAGGCTGTGGATTACTGACAGAAACATCTGTCTCTGGCTATTGGTGATGAGTCGGCGACGTTGTTTACTACAAGCTTCTGGTTGTCAAGGGCGGCAGAGTAGCTTGGTGATATCTGTGTGGTTGTCGGCGAGCTTGTTGGTGAGCAGGTCCTCCAGTTCCATTAGGCATGAAGGCAGGTTCAGTAGTTCCGCATGGCGGTTCTGGACTGCCTCCACGATCCTGGTGTTGGCGTTTCCTGAAGGAGGTAGCAGTAGCAGTAGCTCAAAAAGCCAATTTAACATTTAATCTAAATCCATGTAGATGGTATAGCAAAAGAAAGGCCCGTGTGCAAGCAAACGAGTACTTATACCTTGTAATCGAAATTCAAAGTGAGCAACAAAACCTAAACACATCAATAGTTGGTGCGATTAGAGCCTGGGTAGGAGCATAATGCTTTTTTAAAAACTTCCGCTGCGCGCTATATGCCCTTCTTGCATGCAAATATGCTCTCGCCGTGACTTTGAGTTCCAGGAGGAGCTCAGACGTGTCCTGCGGTGGCTGCTGGGGATATTGAGGCTGAGCGTCTGTCTGCGTTGCCTGGGAGGGCAGCGCAGGTGTCGGCGTCGATGTCCGGGTTGGTTGAGGTGGTCGTTGATGCCTGCTTTTCGGGTATTGGGGGCACTGAGCTTGCCCCGTATAGTTTCCTGTACCTCCACAAGAAGCACAGAACCGGCGGCGTCTGCGAAGGTTATGCTCAGTGCACTTCGTGGTGGTTGAATCGGCGCCACAATAATGGCATCGCGGTGCTGAGGTGCAGGTCTCCAAGCTGTGCCCATAGCCACAGCAGCATCGGCAGGGCCTGTGGCGTTACGTTCGGCTGACCTCAACCAGGGCAGGAGCTGAGTTAAATTATACGACTTTCATATTTATAAGTTAAGGAAAACTTCGAAAAACCTTATCCGGCTTTCGAACCCGAGACCTTTTAGGAGCGAGACAGACTCGAAGTCTCCGCCACTCCCACACATACACTATGGAGGTGGCATTTTCTTATTGGTCTAATCTCATCACATATGTTTGCACCACTAGCAGACCGAATAAAATACATTGTACACGCAAGACAATAAAATAATCTGATGTGTTACATCTCACACGCTACAAACATCTTATAAAAATTATTCTTCTTTCTATACAATGCTAATCGAAATAAACATTAGTAAAAGTTTTTATTACTTAGTCCCTTATAACTAGAAGGGAGCTAAGGGAATGCACTAGGCTAAAGTGATAGTCAAGTGTTTTAAAAACTGTTGTTATGCAATTGTCATTGCAAATCGCTTCTTTGCTTTGTCAGGAGTAGAGCAAAAGAAAAACTGATACTTCCTGTCTGAGAAAAGTATAATTATTTTACATGTGAAACCAATAACGAGGAATATCTCGGAAACGGTTAGCTCCACAACAAAAACTTAAATGACATAAATTAGGTGTTTTGACGTGATCTACATTTTATGTGCAGTAAGATTTTGTCTGTCTCTTACGGTTTAGCAGTTAAACAAAATTTGAAAAAATTCATCCTTCAAAGGATGTTCTCAAAAACTTCAAGATATACATTTTATTTGGGTTGTAAATATTTTTAATATACGGGATTTTAATCAAAATCGTTAGAGCCATTTTTGGTAAATTCAAGCTTTTCGAAAATGTTTCCATGTGAAGGGTAGTTTGTGGTGGGAGTACTTTTTTTTTGGTTGAAAATCTGAGTTTCGCATCCTTGCAAGATATTAAACCTAAATACCAAGTTTGGTATTTAACGATCTTATTCGTTTTTGAGCTATGCTGTCCACAGATACACACACATATACACAGAACAACGGTCTTTTTTTCTAAAACTGTTTTTTTGGGGGGGGGATTCAGGGGACCCTAAAACATACATTTCCGCTGACTGTATGTTTTAGGGAAATTTTTAATAGAATACAATAGCTTCTCTATCTACTACGTACATTGTACATGCGTGCTAGATAAAGTAACATGCCTGGTGCTGTTATTTGGCTGAAAATGTGAACGTTTTCGGGGAATCGGGTCTTACCAGAGTTTCATTGGTGCCATTCTGACAAACATACCATGTGAGTAAGAAAAGGCAAAGCCGATTGGGCAATCCATCCCTTAATCCTTCAAGCCCGCTGGACATTCCATCAGCCTTTTAAAGCAGTGTGTTAATTTAGTCCACCACGTGCGCGAATTACCCAGAAATCAGAACTTTAGTATGCAGTACAGAGAAAAATTAATCTAATTTTGTAACCTCCGGTGAGACGGGTGGAGTATTATCCAACCAGAGAGTTTAGGGATCACCAGTTCATCAGAACTTCATTTGTCGCAAGTTGGGTTTCATATCCATCTCCTTCCCTTTGATAACGTAGCCTATTCAATACGCTTTTAAAAGCATAACAAATATGTGGAAGACATGGGTAGAGTCAACGAAGTAGAGTCTTACCATAAGTATTTCCAGGCGTATTTTTAATGTCTTTGAATGTACTATGTGAAAGGATATGCAGTGTGCATATTAATTTAATATTTTAGTGTATGGAGTGGTTATGGGAAATTTTTTTTCATATATAACAGAATTTCATTTCAATCAACAGATGTTGAGCAAATACTGAAATAGGAAGTACACAACTCGTGTATAGTTTTTTCTGTGCATCAATACGTCGCACGTCCCTCAACAACTTGTATATTCAAATTCTAAAAAAGATACCTAAAATCAGGAAGACAGAATTTAACTTAGGCGAAAAAATGCCAACCTGATCTTGGATAAGTCTACAATGCATTTAGATAGGTAAAGTCACGCCGCAATATTTAATGTCATAGCCGATCTTTTGCTCTCTAGACAGTTGCTCTAACCTCTGAGATGCCAACGCCAACTTGCTGACAGGACATTAAATTCAACTGGCACGCATGTTTCTCGGTAAACCACTAGGTGATCTCAAAACTCTACCTATCCAAGTCCATTCTTGCACACGCCTTGTGTGGAAAAAATATTGAGTACAATGCATTGTTACTGGGTTCAATCTGATATAAGTTAAATGTTCTTATATGTTTTATATTTAATGTTGTTCTAATGTTTTTCAAAATCTTGAAACCTTGCATTTTCAACCTTATACTGGCTACGGTCTGTGAGGCCTTGCGAAAAGACTATTTTTTTCTTTGTTGTTTTTAAAACAATTAGATTACAATGTAATGTCATTTCCTGTTAATTTCAGGGTGAACCTTTATTAAAAATCTGATGTGTCCATTAACATGAATTTTTTTATCTCTTCAGAAAACGAACTGTTCTTAGAAAATATTATTCTTGTATCTCCATCATGCTAATCTTTATAGCAGAAAGGAAATAACGAACACACTAGGCTAAAGTTAATCAAAGCTTTTAAAAGCTGTCGCTATTGTAATTGGTTCTCTTTCCATGGCCAGGAGTAAAACAAAGCAGGGATGAAACGGATGAGGGCCTCCCGTTTGAGAAAATTTCTAAGAAATAACGGGGAATATCTCGGGAACGGTTAGCTCTACAAAAGGGCCTTTTTATTATATGAGCTGTATGTGTTGACGAGATCGGCATTTTTTGTGTAGTAAATTTTTGTCTATCTTTAATGGTTTACCAGTTATGCAAAAGTCAAGCAGAATGAAGGAAACCTTAGGGGCTATTTGCAAGAAATTCAGGATAACATTTTATTTGTCATATAAATAAATATCTTTAAGATACGGTATTTTAATCAAAATTGTTAGGGTTTATCTTAGGAAACCAAAAAAGTATAGGTTGGGGTGGGGGGATGCTTCTGAAAAATCTTTGTGCCGCACCATTGTAAGATACTAAACTCAAATACCAAGTTTGGTATTTAGCCAAATTTTCGTTTTTCAGATATGGTGTACTCTCTCTCTCTCTCTCTCTCTCTCTCTCTCTCTCTCTCACACACACACACACACAATGAGGGAATTCGAGGTGCATAGTGAAACGATAGAGTGCAAAATCAGAGCAGTTAAATATTGGACGAGAATCCAATCAGGGTAGTCTATCTTGAGCAGCTGAGAATGGAAGGTAATTCGAGTGGGCATCAAAATGAAAGAAAAGTTAGGGAAACCATTGGGATAGGATACATTTGGATGGCGGGGCAGGGAAACAGATGGAGTATTTGGCGAAAGATTAAGAACCATCTCCGTGATATTGACAGCAAATAATTGCGCAACGAACGGAGGTGTCGTTAGGAATACAGTCTGGACTAAAATCCGTATGGAATATGGAGCAATACATCAAAAGAGATTCCAAACTACTTAGACTGGTACTCGCGTGGATTAGACTAGGACCATGGCGGATTATAAACATTGCTGACGAAAATGGTGTGAGAATCTGCTCCATTTGCGAGCAGGAAGTGTCTGGGGCGCAAGATGTAGGGGTACAAAGGAATGGAGGGAAAATATTTACCACAATCCTTCACCACATCGAATGGTGAGTTAGGAGCATATTATGTGTTACTGGCAGGTATGGAAGACGCGGTAAATTCCTGCTTTAGGCGAGACAGCTGAGATTTGTGAAGGGTGTTAGTAGGGAAGAGTGGGGGGGTGAGAAGAACTGCTTTACATCATATACTTTTATAGCTTATACATTTTTCGGTTACTGTTTTATTGTGGTGTGTGTATATCCCTTAACATATTTGTCCACTACAACAAGACGCCCTAATACATCGAAATACGGTTTGACATTATTGTGATGCTGTATTTTAATATGTTTGTCTTTTTGTTTTCGTATTCACCCTTTTCATTTTTTTTTTTCTTTTTAATATTGCTTTTATTTTGTGTATCGATGAAGATCAGTGTACGTATACTAGTATTTAAATAAATACACATACATTCTTTACGCATTCCTTTTCCTAAAATGTTTGTTTTTATCCAAGAGTCCTCAAAACATGTGTAAAATCTTTGTATTGAGCTTTTAGGTTGTAAACAATACTTTGAGACTTTCTACACGCATTATTCATACGTGTTAGAGAAAATAAAACTGTTTAGCACTCGTGTTTGCTCCTAATATTAGTTTTAAAGTTGCCCCTAAGTGTCTCGATCAAATGTAAATAAACAGTTATGTATTACTGGGAAGCCTGAACTGGTAGTCTGTATGTATGTAACCTCTATTTATATTTTTATTGCTGTAATACTTTTAGTTTCCTTTACGGAACTGCAGGGCAGGACTGGTACATGTCATAAATATTGAACATCTGCAACGCTGTTACTGCCATGTTCTCCAAATCCCCAGCGTTTAAAATTCGCTGCAATGTTGAGGACGACTACATGACTGCGTGTTAGCACCTGCTGTATGGGGAGTTTACAGCAACATGGCGTGCGTTTCTTTCCTTGTTTGTAGTGGCAGCATTTAGAATATTGTTTTGCATGCTCTCAGCCTCGGTGACAATGTCACTCGACGGTTAGGAAGTACACTGCAAGTATGCTTGTTCTTTATGGGCTCGCCAACCCGGATTGTCATAACATAGGACTGTGAAGGCCACACATTTGGCTTATCTGCCACTCGTGTGTTCATGCTTTTGTGTTTGTGTACGTATTTCTGACTTCGCATTCGAGGAGACTGCAAATATAGTCAAACGGTGACTTTTATAAGCTTGTTTTTTGTGCTTGATGGTTTAAAGTTAGCCTACAGTCAACTCGATTCCTCACAGAGTGTAAAATATTTTCACTTAATTATATCTGGCTCTAGTGAGTGCAGGAGCTCAGTGGCTCAGGCGCTTTGTCTAGGACTGGCATTCGCGAGGTTCCCAGTTGGCTGACGTCTCGCACCCATGCTTTTTTTCGGGGGAGAAATGCTGGGGAGGATTCTTCATTCCCCTGAATTTCCAGTCCCTCCATTTCATCCGTCTGGTCTTCTTTCAGGGTTATAAGTGTCGGCGAGGATTCCCGTGATGGCGCCCTCTCATGGTGTGATTGGCTTTGGAAACTCAGCTCTCGGCGGCAGGATGGCGCTGGGGTTCGTTGGTACTCTGAGGGGCGTTTATTCAGAGCGGGATTACAGCTCTAACCGCGTCGAGATGAACTGCCTGGGAAGTGTTAGGGACTCTCCAGATGGCTCCGTGCCGCAGTCTGGTTCCGGCTACCCTCTGTAATTGCTCTCATCTCCTCCTCTCCTCCCATGGGTCAGACTTTCAAAATGCCTAATCTCTGGCTGAGGTGCGGAATTGCCTCCGGTACACTACACTACGTTGGTAAGAGGGCCCTGTCCCCCTTTTTTGATACACGAGCAGTTGAAATAATTTAATAAGCTAAGACTATTGTAAATATTTTGTCTAATATCACTTCCAGAGGAAACATTTCTCATTCTTCTTTCACTGATAGTTTTGGACCTCAACCCATTTTGACTCCAAATTGCTGATCCTCTCGTGTCCTTATGTCCTGGTTTCGCCTTTCCTTGTGGGTTATAATTTAAAAATGCCTTCCATATTCTATTTTGTATTCTGTCCAAATGTGAGCATGTTTTCTTTATCATTTTATTATACGTACTATTTAATTCTTCTACTTCTAATTTTTAACGGATATTTTATCGATCTTTTTGTCCAGTTCTGAATATCCAGCTATAAATCTTAGGAATATCATTTCTGATGCTTGCCTTTTTTGCAAGTGTAGTTTTGTATTAAGTAGCTTACGTTTGGGATCCATATGCTATACTATGTGTTGCCATAAACTTTAAAATTTTATTTTGAGTTTAGTCTTGCCTTATTTGCTGTTTGTCTTAAAGACAAATTTACTACATAATTGGAAGATTAAGGTACCTCTTTGATACATGTTTTAAATCCAAGAAATTAAATACTCACGCTTATACCAGAATCTTATATTCCAATACTATGTCGGCATAGACTTAGATATAATTTTGTTTTTTCTGTTGATATTTTCATCGTAAAATCTTTCACTATTGTGTTCAACGTGCGTAGCATGTTAATTTAGATTTAGATTTTTGTAGCAGGACCTGAAAGTTTGCAAATAAATTTTGTTTAAATTTTACTTCTTAGTGCAGTTCCACCTATAATTTTTTTCCATAATCTTATTGTTTCGTCAATTCATATATTAAAAAGTGCGGTTGAGAGAACTTTTTCAAAACATGAATGAGAAATTTTCTTAGGCAATCTGATATCATGGGTAATTTATGATATTATTTATTTGACACTCAGGATATAAACTATTTTGGCAGTTTCCTCTGTTTCTACAGAAAACTTGTTCACCATGACAATAATTAAGAATAACATATCAGCGCTGCCGTTTGCCGGAATTTTGTCCGAATTTGAGAAGCACAGAGGATGAGATTAAAGCGTTGCAGGAACATCAACATAAACATGTTGAATTAACGGAAATTTAAGAAAAGGCAACACCAATAGATAATATGTCACTATAAGATTGTCACTGAAATCCGCTTTGTGCATGACCAGACGTAATACAAAAGTAACAGGAACTACTTCCATTTGAAAAAAAGTATAATTGTTTAAAAATTGAGACCAATAACAAGGAATATCTCGGAAACGGCTCTACAGACAAAAAATGTACGTCATAAATCGTGCGTTTTGACGAGATCTACATTTTTTGTGTGGTAATTTTCTTTCTATCCTTTGGTTTACGAGTTATACGAGTAGTACAAAAGTCATCCAGAATGAAAAGGTCCTCAGAGAACATGCCCAGAAAATTTAACATATATATTTCGTTTATGAAAATATCTTAAATGTACAGTATTTTAATTAAAACTGTTAAAGCAATCTTTTGAGAAAATTAGAATTTTTGAAAAATGTTGCATGTAAAGGGCATTGGGATGGGAGATTTTCTTGAAAATGGATCTAACGAATTTAATTAAAATACCTTACTTAAAAATGTTTACATAGCAAATAAAATGTACGCTTTGAATTTTTTGAAATAACCTCTGAAAACCCCTTTATTCTAGATGAATTTTGTAGTACCCGTATAACACCAGATCATTCAAGATATACATTTCCTTTGTCATTAAAATACCTTAAACATACAGTATTCAATCAAAATCATAAGAACTATTTTTTTGGGAAATAGAAATGTTCGAAAAATCTTCCATATAAAGGGTAGTTGAGGGGGGGGGGGGTCATCCAGAATGAAGAGGTCTTCAGAGACTATGCCCAGAAAATTCAAAGTGTACATTCGCTTATCATGAAAATATCTGAAACTTACAGCATTTTAATCAAAATTGTTAGAGCCATTTTTCAGGAAATAAGAATTTTCGAAAAATGTTCCGCGTAAAAGATAGTTGGGGTCAAGTATTCTATTGTAAATGGCTCTAACGAATTTGATTAAAGATATTTACATTACAAATAAAATGCTTAGCTTGAATTTTTTAGGAGTAGACTCTGAAGACCGTCTTATTCTGGACAATTTTGCTAAATTTTGCATAACTGATAACCGTAAGAGATAGAAAAAAATCCTATTATGGACACAAAACATGCTGATCTCGTTAAACCACAGAATTTGTATAATAAACGGATTTTGTTTTTTATGTAGGGTTGACCGTTTGAGATATTCTTTGTTATTGTTTTCAATTTTAACCTACCTAGCATTTCTCAAACGATATGTCACTTTTCATTTCATGTCTGCTTGTTTTACTGCAGGCCATAGGAAGCGAACCGAACTTCAATTGTGTCGCATTGTGGCTATCAGTTTAGCCTAATGCACCCCCTTATTTCCGTTATATTTTCAAGGAAGCAAGTAATAAGATCAATTCTGCTAATGTTTATATTGATTAGAATGATGTAGATAAAAGAATAATCTTTTGTAAGAATAGTTTTATATGGAACACCTAGAGAAAATTATGTGAATGGAACACACCATATTTTTTTCTTGAGGCACCCATCATTGGAAAGAAATGATACCTAATTATGTTCGATTTTCACTGAACTACATGGAATCCTAGTTTTAGCGATTTTAGTGTGGTCTTGGGCGCATATATTTGTAGCTCCGGTGCAAAGGCATGCTACCAGGCACTAGTCGTTGAGCGGAAGACATACTTAAAGTCCGTCGTTACTACTAAAACTTTATATATTTTTTCCTGGCGAATGACCACCCTATTGGGAATAAAACTGAAACACCACTATTCATGTTTTTGATGTATCTTCAGCATAAAAGTCTGATGTATTACACTCGAAAGACTTTCTCTACCTGTTCTACAAACAAACTTCTTAGAAAAGATTATTTCCATTTCTACACCTTGCTATTCAAGATAAGCATTAGTAGAATGTTTTTATTACTTAGTAGAAGGGAACTAAAGCGATAGATATTAAAAGCTGTTATGCAATTTTCATTCAAATTCGCTTCTTTGCTTGACCAGGAATAAAACAAAAGAAACGTGGGCAACTTCGTGTCTGAGAGAAGTATAAGTATTTTAAAATTGAAGCCAATAAAGGAATATCTCGAAACGGTTACCTCTACAACAAAAATGTAAAGGGCATAAATTATATGGTTTGACGAGATCTACGAGCGTTTGTCCATCTCTTACCGTTTACCAGCTATGCAAAAATCATTCAGAATGAAAAGGACTTGAGGACACGTTCCCAGGAAATTTGATACGTTTTTCATTTGTCATGTTAACATGTTTAATATATCATATTTTAATCAAAATCGTTAGAGCTATTTTTCAGAAAATCAAAATTTGCGAACATTTTCCATGTAAAGGGCAGTTAGGTGTTTTGGAGGATTTTCATGAAAACTTTCGCGTCGCATCCTTGCGAGGTACTACACTAGTTTGGTAATTAACGGACTTTTCGTTTGATTTATGCTGTCCAAACAGATATTTCCGGTGAAATCTCTCTCTCGAAATTTTGAGTGGAGTATAATACTTACTATGCGCTAAGACATATGTACAATGTACATAGGTGAGTGGCTAGACCGCTAGGCGGGCCGGGTTCGATCCCAAGCGCCCCCATATGGGATGCGTGGTGGATGAGTGGCATCTGGACGGGTTTTCTCCGGGTCCTCCAGTTTACCCCGCCACTCATCCCAGCAATTGCTCCACCTTTCCAATACAATTTCGCTTACATTTCATATCATCCATTTCCTGATGTTCACGCCTGCCTACGGGCCGACCCCTGCATTCTGTGGTTTCGTGCCGTTGGCTCCCCAACATGCTTCTGCTCCTAGGCATTGGCTTGTAAGTCCTAGGGGGTGTCAGTCCTACAATACGGGGAGGGTCAGCCGATTAGAAACGAAACATATGCGCTAGACAAAGTAAAAATAGCAGATCAATCTGCACATGAACGTGTGAATAAAATCTTGTAAGTTGCCACTGTGTCATTCCGCTTTTAGAAATGATCACTGATAGGCAACGGAAGGTCTAAGAATAGTGGTGATTCATATTTTTATGAATCATATTGTGTCCGCTGGGGGTTAAATGCTATCTCACACGTGTTGTCTTTCTCACGTAAGTGTGGAAAAGAGCAATTTCGCGAAGCGATGCCTCTACATGAGCTCAGGTGTGTGTATGTATGTGAAGCCGGCCGGAAAATAAAGCAGACCCTCGACATCAGTATTCCGATCAGCCTGCACCTTGACCGTTCGTCCGTTGCTCCTCGATTCCGCCCGATCAAATCGCCAAAGCGGGTCACACACGCCACGACAAGGGCTCAGTTTGCCCAGCGTGCCGTAAATGGGGGGAGATTCTGAATCAACTCCCCGTTCATCCTTTTCATCGTGCCCTCCGCTTCACCCTTTCTGTACACATCATGCATGTAGTGAAAGCGTTTCATATTCTGAACTTTTGAAATAGTCTGCGAGTCGAGATAGTTTCCTCAAGTATGAGAGGGAGTCTTCTTTTCTGTTGCATGACGTCAGAGCGACTGTGCCTACAATGCCTACACCTAATGACAGTTGGTGGTGCTTGTAGTGTTTAGATTTTATAATTCATTTGTTTTTCCTTAATAACCTCAGGAATATGGTAGGATATAGTACACATAAACGGGAATAGTGAGAAGGTGTTTTTGGAAAATGTATACCGCCGCCTAAGATAAGATTGGATTCATTTTGCAGCAATTAAACAACATCCATAAATAAACATAATTTCAACAAGACACCTGCTTTTAATCAGTTAAATACTGAGTGCTCAATCACAGAGACAGAGAGATTAGACACATTAAATGAGATTGTAAATATTTTTGTTACATTTTTCAAAGCTGAGAAATTATACAATTGAGGTGATAACTTTTACTTTCTCTAGCCTCGCCTCGTATATACAGTGGTTAGAGAAGGTATTGCACTCCACCCAAAAATTCGATACTGATATTTCATCGGAAATACATGTCTTAGGACCCCCTGAATCCAAAAAGAAAAAACATTTTTAGAAAAAAGGTCCGTGTGTGTTGTCTGTGGACAGTATAGCTCAAAAACGAAAAAAAAAACGGTTAAATACCAAACTTGGGGATTTAGGTTTGGTATTTTCCAAGGATGCGACATAAAGAGTTTCAAACTACCCTTCACATGGAACATGGTTTGAAAATATGTTTCTTAAAAATAGCTCTAACTATTTTGATTAAAATATCACATATTTAAGCCATTTCCATCACAAATAAAATATATATCTTAAATTTTATGGAAATAGGTTCTGAAGACCTGTTAATTCTGGATGAATTTTGCACAACTAGTAAACCGTAAGAGATATACAAAAACCTACTACACAAAAAAATTTAGATCGGTTAAAATTCACAATTTATGTAAAATATATTTTATCGTGGATTTTACCCTTTTCAAGATATTCCTTGCACGTTCAATTGTAGAGTACTATACTTTTCTCAGGCAGGAAGTGTTCGTTTTTCTCTTGTTCTACTTCTGGCCAATCAAAGAAGCGATTTGCAATGAATGACAATCGCATTACGACAGCTTTTAAAACATTTGATTATCACCTTAGTCTAGTGCATTTCCTTAGTTCGCTTCTACTTAAAAGGAACTAAGTAATAAGAACATTCTGATAATATTTATCTCGATAAGAATTGTGTAGAAAGAAGAATAAACTTTTGTAAGAGGTTTGTTTGTAGAGCAACTAGAGAATGTGATGTGAGTGTAACACATGTAAACTTTATCTAATGAAAATTTAATTCATTACAGAACATAAAATGCTACTGCTGTATTGAAGTAAAAATTCCGAAAATTGCAATATATCGAAAAATAAAAATGCACCAAGTTATTGAGCATTGTTTTACAAAGTACAACAGCTATTTTACATTAGTTTTGGATTAGGTTATTTTCTCTTTTTTACTTTCTCTTCACATAGATGCTATGTGCATAATGTATAGACAAGGTATTGTATTGCACCCCAAAATTCGATACCGTGATTTCACCGGAAATATATGTTTTGAGACGCCCTGAATCCCCCCCCCCAAATTATTAGAATAATATCCGTGCTCAAAAACGCAAATACTGTTAAATACCAAACTTGGTACTTAGGTTGATATCTTCCAAGGATGCGACACGAAAATTTTCAAGAAAATCCTCCCACCGCCAATTAATTACCCTTTATATGGAAGAAATTAATAAATTTTGATGTTATCAAAAATTGCTCTAACGATTTTTATTAAAATATATTTAAAATAGTTATCTGACAAATAAAATGTATATCTTCAATTATCTGGGAATAGCCTCTGAAGACACACTTATTCTGGATGAATTTTGCGTAACTGGTGAACCATAAAAGATAGACGAAAACTTGCAACACAAAAAATGTAGAGCTCGTCAAAACGCACAATTAGGTTATATACATTTTTTTTTCGTGGAGTTGACAGTTTTTAAGATATTCCTTGTTTTTAATTTCAGCTATAAAATATTTTTTTCGTACGTGAATTTGTCAACTCCGGTCCATACAAACGAAGAACTTCAGTCACATAGCAACCAGCTTTTAAAAGAGTTGACTATCGATTTAGCCTATGTAGTCTCTTATTTCCCTTCTACCTACAATGAAGCTGCTAATAAGACACTTTCTGCCAATTTTTTCTAAATTAGCATTAATTAAATAGAAGAATAAGGTTTTTAACAATAACATATTGCAGAGATGTAGAGAAAGTGATGTAAATGGAACACATCAAGTTTTTATTTTTTAAAACACAGTAGATGCTACAAATGAGTTTATTTTCAAAACATATTGTTCAGTATACGTCAGGAGAGTATATAAAGCACGTTTATTTGTATATAGAATATACTGCAGAATGAAAAATGTTATGTTCAACATGAAAATTAGTGACAATGTTAGTTAAACAATTGAAGAGAGCAGTTGCTGTGTGAAAGCGCACTCTCTCGCTGTACGTCACTTCAAAAGAAACACTACACGGCAATGAGTTATTCTATGAATTTAGTCGTATACATAAAATAAGAGATAGCGCCAGCATTGTGTTGCCACATCCAACTCATTTTTATCATTTTTATGGACTATCTCCTCATACTGTGCCACTCTATTGAAAAGGGTCTTACAGGGAGCATAAGAGAACAATTAAAGCGGCATTTATTCACTTATATTTGCACTTTTACCTTTAAAGCCCAATTTATTTTCTTCTTATACATAATTTTATATTATACTAATATATAACTTCAATATACAGTAGCCCAAAATTACCCGGTCTACAAATAGACCACCGGGCGTTAATATTGTCAGACCATGTGTGATAATATACAACTGCATGTCTATTTAATGCATTTTATGTTTTAGTCTTTTTTTCTTAAAACTATTAGAACATTTAAGTCAATGCACTTTTGGGTAGTCAAAAGGCTTTTTTCTACTGTTTGACGCAGAATTTAAGCTTGAAGCAATCTAGGTAACTAAAAATAAAACTATGTTGCCCTAAAACAGTATTAAAAATCATAAAATAATATTGTTTGGCACGTAAAAGCCAAAGAATGTACGTAAAGAAATTGCAACGTGACGTCATCGCTTCACGACGCGCACGAAAAGTTCTTAAAATGACGTGTTTAACGAAAGTAACCTAGCCAAGGATAGGTAACAAATATAACTCATTTGTTATGTATAAACAACTAAGAATTTGTGTTTATGAAAGTATATTAAGCAAATAAAACCTAAATAAACATATAATATGAGAGGAGAAGAAGAACAAAAGAGATTACGATATACTGGATGCTGTAATTTGTTTAAGAATGTAACAAAGGAGAAGCACAAATTTTAGTAACAAATAAATTTAGAAAAGTTCATAATTATACGAACATTATTATGTAAATTATTTAAATTCTTTAATTTTAATCACTAGGAGCATATAAAGTATATTGCATATGTATTTCAGGAAAACTGGGAACAAGGAAATCTGTCGTCCCCATGGTGACGTGTAGATTACAATGCTTAAAAACAATGATGTTCAACTTTATGATAGAAGTGAAAATTTTATAAAGTTCCGGTGCACAGTTTCTGATTAGTGAAGACGAAACCATAGACGCTCTCCGAAATAGAGATTAATAATATAGAAATTATATATATAAAATCATGTATTGTATTAACTATCGTCAATAATTTATGAAGTACATAACATAGAGTAGATATTGGGCACAATTTTCTGTACAAGAAGTCAGTTCAAGTCGCGTGCCTTGGTACGCCGCGTTGTTATAACAATTTCCACGAATAAAAGTTATAACTACCAAATTACTTTTACAATCATTCTCTCTTAAAATATCCTACAAACCAAGCAAGGGGATTGAGACAATACAGCTAGAATTTACTTGAAGTAATACCGGGTTTATTAACCATAAACAATTTCGCAGCGGAGAAGAAAGCTTAAAACCGTCTCAACAATTGCTTCGGCGCTAAACAGAAATTCCAGTTCCGCCAACTGTAAGCTTAACCAACGTTACTGATCCAGCGGCAAATTCAAATTTATAAAACACGTCTCAACATAGCTACGACACCGAGGTGCAGGTCGAGAAACGGTGGAGTTGCAGCCAATTCCGAAAGCACAATACCTACCGACAGCGAAGGTGAGGAAACTGAAGGAAGAAGGTTCCGTATCATATTATAAGATAAATTTGAATCAGATATTTGTAGGAAGTTAACAGTCTGCCTTTACACCATCTAATATCTCTGTGAAGAAAATTTAAGAACCCACAGTTTTGACCAGTCAGTGCGGTTCTCCATAATTAATTATTTGAAAGTATTATTGCTATAATATTTTATGATTATTTCATCTATGACAAGGTGTTCTGAAAATATTACAAATCGCTTGAAGGAAGTGTTTAGCGCAGGTTTACGACACCTCACCTTGAATTCGTTATTCTGTTGTTGGCGCTGATTTTAAGTGATGGGCTTTTGATAATGTATAAACCCAAATCTGACTCGTCTTGAGCAGTAATGACTCCTAGAAGAAAATGTATAGTTTTGTAACATGAGGACGCAGTTTATTGCTAAACATACTTTATTTATCATTTAGACATTAGGATGCTACAGCACGCGACATTTGAATCCCTGTTGTCACACATCCAGAGCAGAACACGAGTGATTAATCCAATCACAATTACAAGTGAACTGGTGTATCACAACTCAGAACTGAACTGCATTCGGCACTGTATAAACTCGTTCGCTCCGAACTTTATAACCAAGTGCAAACTCCTTGCCTGTCTAGCTGCCTTGCCCTTACATAAGTTTCTATAATAAGCGGAAGGTTCTGGAAAGAGAAACTACTAGAAACTGCCGAAAATATTCTTCTAGAACGTTAATTACCCAAACTGTGGGGAATGGCTTGTGTAACTATTTTCCCAGGGCCGATCGTTATGCGCATAGCCCGCAGTAGATAAGCTGGGATACGCCCCACTGAATCCATAGGTTCTGAGTTTGGGGTAAGAGGTTATTAAAATATGCAGTATTCATTAAAGCTTCTTCAGTTCAGACTTTCATGTCAAAAACAACAGAAAGAGAAAAGATAGTTATGAACTGCTAGTTTTTCATTCTATCATCAGTAGCAGCAATTTAGTTCTATAGACACGTTCCGGTGCCCTTAGAATTAGTGTCTCCAAAGTATTCTAGGACGACCAAAATTTGTTCTCCGTTTTGGAGAGTAGTTGACAACTCACGCGCCCAACTGCCCTGTATGTGACGTGTGCAGTTATCGCTTCGTGCGTTAAAAACGTTACAGAATTCAACGGGGCTATTTCAAGTTAAAACCGGCCAACGGAGAATTGGAAGAGAGCAACCTAAGATTTCTCCCTCTCAAAGAGAGCGACCGCTCACCGTCTACGCTGATAAGCAGTAGAGTTGAAACAAGGTAAACTCACTTGGTTCTCCGCTTACAGAACGCAACGAAGCTATTTCAAGTTAAACCAGTAACGCTTTTAACGCACTGAGGGATATCTATACCATCCATATAGATAGCGGGTGTCATTAAGGCAACCGTCCCCTGGAGAACAGCAACCGCAATGACGCTCCAACGCCAAGAAAGCACTCGCATATGCATCGGTAAGTTGCTGGATTAAAATAAATAAAATCGGGTATTACATCTCTACCTATTCTGCGCCAAAATATTCCTACAAAAGCGTATTTTTCTTTTTACACTTCGCTAATCAAGATAGACATAAATAAAAATGGTCTTATTGCTTATTTCCTTGTAGGTGTATAGGATATGCATTAGGAATAAACTAGAGAATACGCTAGGCTAAAATCATAGTCGTAAAGAGTGCTCCAGAATGAAAAGGGTTTCAGAGGCCATTCCTACAAAATTCAAGATATGCAGTTTATGAATACCCAAAGGTGAACATTGAGCAAATTCCTTGAAATAATTTTTTTTTTGTTTTGTTTATGTGTCTGTTATTAAAATGAATAATCTAGTTTGATAATCTGTATTTGTTGTATATTACTGGCCCTTAAAAATTATTTTACATGAGGTTTTAAATACTCCTTGCGCACAAGACGGGATAGTTCTTTAAAATTAGAAAGCTCTTTTTATCGCATCCTATTTTTTTCTTCATTTTTACAAATGTTCCACACGATGTAATTTTGGCAGTTTTACTTCAATTTTTCAGACACTCCTAGAACCGTAGGTATTAAATGTTGGGAGTGGTTTTGCTTTATCGGATATCAGAACAATTGTTAACAGTAATATCTACATAATAACTAAAATTAGTGGAAAATATTGTTTCTCATAAATGTGAAAAGTTTGCTCAAAAGATAAAATATCAACAACAACAACAAAATATATTTAAGATTTGTTCTAAATCTTTTTTACACAAGTGATATTTATATTGGGAAAATTGTAATGCTTTCATCGTATATATCCTTATGGTTTGATATGTTACTTTTGGTATAAATATCAAAATTATAGGTTCGTTAATGTAGAGTTTTGATATTTCTACCGCAAATAACGCATCAAACCATAAGGATGTACACGCATTTTCATCGCAGTGGTTTTATACTATTAATTATCCAATTGATTGTTATTTTAATAGTAAACAAAAGATACTTCACACGGTGAAAACATTACAATTTGACTAATATAAATATCACTTTTGTTTAAGAAATATTTTAAAACACATCATTAAAAAAATATACATTAATGTAGAATTTAGAAATTTCAAGCATGTGTGCTCCATTTGATATATAAGTATTCTTAGTATACGTATTTTGATAACAATTCTTCTCCATTTTTAAGAAAATCGAAAATTTTAAAATATATTCCATGTAAAGAGTAGTTTGGAGTGGAGTCGCGTGTATTTCCGGTAAGGAATGTTTTTTTTTTTTTTTTTTATATTACTAAACACACGCACATTCACTCTCACATTCATACTTCCAGACTCTATGGGGGATAGGGAATAATTCCGGTTAAAGAAAAATTCCCCGCCCCAGCCGCGAATCGAACCCGGGGCCTCCGGGTGAGAAGGTAAGGAATTATTGTGTGGAAAGTAATAACTTTTCTCCCCACTATGCACCTTGAATATACTTGCTAGAAACATTAGTAAAAGGCTGTTTTAGAATAAAATCACATATTTGTATTCATCACAGTTGCTGGAACAGTGATTATATATCCACCGCAAAGAAATGCATTAAAGGACAGATCTGCATTTGAAAGCGGGTTTGGAGGGCGAACACAAGCCTGCATTTCCGGTTCAGTAGATAACAATTACGTATTTAGAACACGACAATTAAAGCTAATGCACTGAAGAGTGTTCATTTTCGGTCATTACTGTTATTATAGTTAGCAGCACTGCCGGATTGGTTAGGGGGAACAGCAATAAAAATTTCCAGTGAGTAACCTATCTGACGCTTGCATAAACGGTACGAGTATTAGCAGGCAAATGTGTTAAGGTTAGCATGGAAAACTACCCGCCCTCCTGACAGAGATAGAACTATAATAGTTACATTGTTGTATTCGTGTCAAATCAGTTTGCACTGCAGCAGTGGCGTATGGAAAACGTACTCTGTGTTGTTGGATTCCAATTGAACCTGTAGTGACTTCTGTAGCAGAAATTTGGTGTATGTTTAAATATGACGAGCTTAGAATCGATGTATGGGAAAGGAAGATATTACCAAAAATCTCACATGGCTTTCTCTACATCTCTGTAACAAATTATTGTTAATAAGCTTATTCTTCTATCTTATTTCATGCTAATCGAGATAAACATTAACACAAACTGTTTTATTGCTTGTTCCTTATAGGTAAAGGATATAGGGGGATACACTGGGCTAAACCGACAGTCAAATGCTTTAAAATATGGTTGCCATGATAAAATCAGACTCTTTGCGTGATTAGGTGTTGAAAATTTCCCGTATGAGAAAAATATTAAGTATATTAAAACTGAAATCAATAACAAGGAATATCTTAAAAACGGTCAACTCCAGGAAAAAAATCATATAACATAAATTGTGTGTTTTAACGTGCTCTTACGGTTTACCAGTTATGTAAAATTCCGCAAAATTCATTCAGAGTAAAAATGTCTTCAGAAGCTATTCGCAGAAAATTCAAGATATATTTTTTTTGTCATGTAAATAGCGTAAATATACTATAATCAAAATCGTTAGCCATTTTTGAGAAAATAAAAATTGTTGAATTTTTTTCCATGTAAAGGGTGGTTGGGGTGGGGGATTTTCTTGAAAATCTTCATGTCGCATCCTTAGAAGATACACTGAACTTAAATACCAAGCTTGGTATTTAACGGACTTACCGTTTTTGAGCTATACTATCCACAGACACGCACACACACGGGCCTTTTTCTAGAAATGGTTTTTTTTTGGGGATTCAGGAGGTCTCCAAAGCATGTACTTCCAGTGAAATCTCGGTATCAAAATTTTGGGTTCTCTATGTGCACAGTACGTGTAAAGGAAAGTAAAACTGTATGGACCCAAATATGGTAATGAGGAATGACGAATTAGAAGTAATAAAAAACTCTGAGCCCTTTCATGACACCCACATTTTGAGCTTTATTAAAAGTGCAAGACTTAGATGGGCAGGACATTTAGAGAGAAGTGAGGAGAGAAAGAAAGTATATGGAAAGGAAAACCAGGTGGAAATAGACCGAGGTGGAAGGCCGAGAAAGAAATTGATAGATAATATAGAGGATATAAGAGGATGGAGGAGGAGAATGCAAGATGATGGAGAAAGGGATTCGAGTGAAATAGGCTCTAGGTCTTTCTTACTGCAACACCACGGAGTATCTTGTGGCTTGCGGATATAGTAGTTGCTCTATGCTGTACTACTTGACTCTTTCAACACTTACATTTAATAGAATGGGCTAAAATGTACACTTTGAGAGGGTAATTTCCGAGATATTTTGTTCAGCAGCGCTTTTACTGAGAAAAACTTATCTCAGTATCACAACTGATAAGAGTTGCAATCCAAATTATTCTATAAATGACTGCATATCCAAATATCTTGCCAGTGGTTTGACACTCGGAAAAAAAGAAAAAAAAAAGCAAAACGGAAAGAGTAGGTATGAATAGGGAAGTTATATAGCGTCACCTCACTAATTGTCGGGAGCGAACAGTGAGGTACAGACCCCGTCACCTGTCTCTGAGGTCATTAATCCCTGTAACACTGTTTACTTTTAATCTCTCAAACGTGCCGCATATGCTCTCTGAAATTGTAATTATTTTAGTGATAGTTCAGGCTGCGGTGGCCGGCGCATAGTTCACGTGCGCTGGCCACAGTGTGAAAAAAAATCATACGTTATTTTTATGTGTGGATCTTTTAATCATCAATTGCTAATCATTTACTTTCATACAACTGCAGAAAATTGATTCGTTGTTTTATATTAAAGAGAAATAGCAGCAATTTAGAATTTATACTACGCGTTAAAATATATAGTGGATTTAACTTTATTGAAATTGGTAAATAGAAATTATAATAGAGGATAATCAATGGCTTTTAGATATGCTGTATACAATGTTTGTATCAATATTAGAGATATAGTGATAGTGAAACTGCCCTATTGTACAATACCGTACTGAAGAGCAGATCGAAGTAAAAATAAATATGCCAGAGGCAAATCCTGAATATGCACATATGTCCGCATAGTAACAAAAAGGCACGTTATTGGAGTTTGTTGGCTGCGTGAGTGTGATATGTTTGTCTGGTTGAAAATATTGTAATTCTCTATTACGGTTACTAAATTTTCATTTGTGAAAACACCAGAATAGTAATTGAAAATGATGGAAATCAGCAAAACAAATTATAAAAATTCGAAACTTAAAGTAAGTCCTCTATCCCCAATACTTTTTAATATTTTTCTGGACAACATTCTAAAACATTTTTGAAAAAGCAGTGAATCAAAACAGAACGAAATAAAACTTTAAATCAATTAGCAATTACAGACTTCATAATTTTGATTTTTGACAATGAGGATAGGCTGCAAATTATTATGCATAAATTTAATATGATTTGTAAAAGAAATATGATAGTTTCCAAAACTTACTGCTATACACCAAAAAACAAAAATAGATGACACTCTAATACAGCAAGCAAAGCACTTCTAGATGCCTCTTTAGTGTGATGGTTAGAATGCTAACCTCCAAGTCCAGAGGTTCTAGGCTCGATTCCCGACTAGAGGCTTATTTCCTTAGCCAGAATTATTTTCAATCCTCCCTTGCGTCTGGAAGAATGAAAGAAATTTTGTGTGTATGTTGTGTGAATTTAATAACAAGTCAGAGTAAAACCAAAAAAAAAAAAAAAAAAAAAACAATAATTACACAACAGGCGAAGTCACCGATATGGCCTGAAATGTTGAAGGCGTTAAATAATGGAACAGATCTCGTGTTCCATTCATAAGACTTCCTCTAGCTGACCTAAAAACAAGGCCTTTAACAAAATATTGTTCTTTTATCAATGCCATGCTAATAGATAAACATTGGCAGAATTGGTATTATTGCTTTCTTAGAGTGGAAGTTAAATAGGGAATGCACTAGGTTAAAGTGAGAATCAAATCTATTAAAAGCCTAGTGCAACTTGTTGAAACAACTGAAATTCCATTCTCTGTTGGATTCCCGGAGTTTAGCAAAAGA
The DNA here is from genome assembly GCA_030762935.1 of Hymenopus coronatus. Lineage (NCBI taxonomy): Eukaryota > Metazoa > Arthropoda > Insecta > Mantodea > Hymenopodidae > Hymenopus > Hymenopus coronatus. Next base: position 97,781,726 of record CM060892.1, read on the forward strand.
GATGAAACGAAAGGTAACTTTCCGCTTGATAAATGTTTAAGTATTTTAAAATTGAAACCAATACTAAGGAATATCTTAGAAACGGTTAACTCTACGAAAAAATGCATATATCATAAAGTGTGTGGTTTTTAATGAGAGCTATATTTTTGTGTAGTAAGGTTGTCTGTGTCTTACGGTTTACCAGTTTTACAAAAGTCACCAAGAATGAAGAGGTTATTCCATAAAATCCAGAAAATACATTTCATATGTCATGAACATATCTTAAACATATGGTATTTAAATCAACACCATTAGTCATTTTTGAGAAAATCAAAATTTTCGAAAGATTTTCCACTTAAAGTGTAGGGGGATATTCCTGAAAATTTTCATTTCACATATTTAGCAGATACCGAACCTAAATGCCAAGTTGGGTACTTACCCGACTTTTTATTATTGAGTTATGCTGTCTACAGAAACATGCCCGCGCGCTCAGAATTTGGTTTTTGGATTTAGAGATCCAAAGATATAATTTGCATTGAAATCATAGTATAGATGTTTTTGGTTTAAATGCCTTACTTTCTCTATTTACTATGTACATTGTACATACGTGCTATAGCAAGTAAAATGCACTTCCAATATCTACTCTGTGACATGTATGAATAAGCATTGTGATATATTTAAAAGATCTACATAAATTACATGCAATTTTAGCAACAATTCATACAACATTTCAAAAGAAAACTAGAAAGTAACAAAATTGAGGCTTTATTCAGTGATATCCCTTTCAGTAATGGTCGATATACTCTTAAAGCAAAAGACAGAAGTAAAATTAATGCAGGATAAGTGAGATTCTTATGAGTATACAAGATTATGCTAATTTTTGCCTATACTTCCTATAGTCATTAGTAAAATACGGTGTTTTCACTTTTGCCTAGATTTCCTACAGTCATTGCTAAAATATAGTGTACTCAGTTTTGCCTATACTTCCTATTGTCATTGCTAAAATATGTTGTACTCACTTTCGCCACATTTGTCACTGTTAAAATATGGTGTACTTAGTTTTGCTTATACTTCTACAGGCATTGCTAAAATATTGTGTACTCAGTTTTGCGTATACTTCCTTTTGTCATTGCTAAAATATGATGTACTCATATTTGCCTATACTTTCTATAGTCATTCTTAAAATAAGGTGTACACACTTTTGCCTATACTTCCTACTGTCATTACTTAAATATGGTGTACTTAGTTTTGCTTATACTTCCTATTGTCATTGCTAAAATATGTTGTACTCACTTTCGCCTATACTTCCTTTTGTCACTGCTAAAATATGATGTACTCATATTTGCCTATACTTTCTATAGTCATTCTTAAAATAAGGTGTACACACTTTTGCCTATACTTCCTACTGTCATTACTTAAATATGGTGTACTTAGTTTTGCTTATACTTCCTATTGTCATTGCTAAAATATGTTGTACTCACTTTCGCCTATACTTCCTTTTGTCACTGCTAAAATATGATGTACTCATATTTGCCTATACTTCCTACTGTCATTACTTAAATATGGTGTACTCACTTTTGTCTAATCTTCCTACAGTCATTGCTAAAATAAGGTGTACTCATTTTTGCCCATACCTCCTACAGCCATTGCTAAAGTATGCTGTACCCATTTCTGTCTATACTTCCTACAGTCATTGCTAAAATATGGTGTACTCATTTATTTCCTATTAACTATAGGAAGAAAAGCAAAAGTGAGTACGCCATATTTTAAAACATTTATGTGAAATAAAACCTTGATGTGGCAATGGTCATTACTGAGACATTCTTTTATTTGACTTTTCAAATATTGTGTTGTGTCGCTTTTTCTCGCTCTCTCTCTGAGGAGGAAGAGGAGGAGGAGGAAACTGAATGGTTCTCTTAAAGTTCCGCACTTAGGCTCCTAGAGCTCTTTGTGCTTCATAAACTGGTCTTCAATAAAATCCAATAGTTCCAATAAATCGGATCATGTTTCTGACATCTGTCCCTCTTACAGCCACAGGTTCCAAAAAGAAGGAACCCATGGTTCTATTACTGTGAAAAGCGAATTCGTTCACATAACATGTGCTGGGAGGTTTCAAAATCTATTCTGCATTTCCTCTACTCGGAGTCCACAATAATCCCTATTATGCAAAAAGTGTCTTCTCAGAGTGTTATCCCAGTACGATACCATTCTGAGTTTGGTTCTAGTTAGGTTAAAAGGTACCTTTGTTTGCCGCAAGTTCCAGAATTAAAATCACGGTCCCGTCTGGCGGTAATTTGCTTTTTCCAAATGTGACTATGAATCCTAGCTGTGAGTTTTCTTCATACTTCTGGAGCACACCCGCTCCCCGCTTATCCAGCCTGTCCACACTATCAGTTTAGCATGGCGCATTCCCTTAGTACCCTTCTACTTATAAGAAACTTAAGCAATAACAACATTCTGCTAATGTTTTTTTTTTTCATTTTGCTTAACGTCCTTTAACCTTGTTGGTCATATCGGACGATGAATGAAATTGGTGAAATGATGCTCTAATGATCTCGGGGTCCATGGAGCTTAAAGTTACTCGACATTCGTCTTCTCAGGATAAGAGAAAACCCCGAAAAAATCCTTATCCGGGTAACTCGAAATCACGACCTGTTGAATGTGAGGCAGACACGCTACCACCACACTACCCAGGCGGGCAAACTACTAATATTTATCTCGATTAGCATTGTGTAGAAAGATGAATAATATTTTTAAGAAGTTTGTAGAGTAGCTAAAGAAAGTCATGTGAGTGTAACACGTCAAATTTTTACTATACAAAAAACGAAATATGAAATCTGGAAGAAGTAGAAGAAAAAGTCTTTTTTAAAAGACTGGTTTACAGAAGAGTTGTAGTGAACGACATCTGAACCCAAAGCATCAAATGTTTTTATTGAAAACATGTTTTATTTTAGAAATACTCCTTGTAAGCTTAGACAAAACAAATAGAAAATTGAATGACGTTCTCTAAATGTGTTTTATTGCTCTTTTCCATTTCTCACAATTGCCACGTAATTGGCGCTGGTGGACTGAGTATAGTGTACCCATTTGAACTTTTCTGTTTCAATAAAATAATAGTCCCCTACCCAGGTGATTTACGAGTTGCAATATTACTGCACTGCTTTATTGCATCCACATAAAGAGTGCTTCTGCTACTATATAATATGTGCATGATGGTATGTAATGGAGAAGTGGGGAGTTACCAATTTAGCTCGTTCAATGCCTGCATTTACGAGTTTCTCTTCTCGAATCCATTGTCTCCTTGCTGGAAACAAAAGAAAAACGTCGCTAGAAAAGCAGAGCTGGCAGTTGTTCCATAACAATATTACGTTGATTTACACAGACAACCATCATAAATAATGTTAATTCATCGGCCAACCACAACATCGAGCACTTCTGTTTTCCCTTCCTGGTGGTTAATTCAGCATGCGCGCGCCGCAATTGTTTCCCCAGTAGAAACAACCACAATACCGGTACAAAATAATGAGAAAGCAGCAGCACAAAAATTCACATTCCCTGAAAGGTAAAAAACAAACTCGAAATATGGTTATTTCAATCTAGATAACGCGCGGCTGGTGTGTGTTGATAAAGACCGTGCTATTAAATTTTCACCGGAATATAATTTGTGTTAACGAAGCACCAATCATGATTATCTCCTCAATTGCAGTTCTTGATATTCACATTTTTCAATTAAAAGCTTATACTCAACCATACAAGAACATGAAGAGTTATTTATGACACAAGATTAAAATGTTCAGCATGTTTCTTACAAAAGATTATTCTTTTATACATCATGCTAATCTATATAAACACTAGCATAAACACACAATACCAAAATGATAGTTAATTTTTTCTAAGTTGTTTACTCTACCAAACAATTGAATTATCTTTGCTTACCAGGAGTAAACAAAAGAGAGACGAAAAGAAATGTGACCTCCCGTTTGAGACCAAGTTTAATTGGGTTAAAATTGAAACCAATAACATGGAATATCTCCGAAACGGTCAACTCTACAAAAGTGTATGACATAAATTGTGTGTTTTAACGAGATCTACACTTTTGTGTAGTAAGTTTTTGACTATCTCTCACGGTTTACTGTTACACAATAGCCATCCAGAATAAAGAGGTTTTCAGAGACTATTCCCAGAAAATTAGGATATTTCGTTTGTCATAAAATGTTTTAATCAAAATCGTTAAGAGGCAGTTTTGAGGAAATCAAAATTTTCAAAAAATATTCCATGTAAAGGGTAATTTTGTTTGAGCATATTCCTGAAAATCTCCTTGTCGCAGCCTTGGAAGATACTGAACTTTTTTTTTTTTTAAATACAGTTCCGGAGGCTTGTCAGGACTCCGGCGCTGTATTCCTTTTTCTCCATATTTTCCAGTTTTAACGTTTTCCTTTTACATATACATACACAAACATAGACACAATTACAAACACAGAAACACCATGCCCATGGCGGGTTTCGAACTCCTGTGCACCACGAAGCGCCAAAGCGAGACACTTTAGCGAGCACGGCCACCGGGATCGGCATTAACTTAAATACCAAGTTTGGTAACTTTTCTTTGAGTCATGCTGTCCACCCACACACACATACACACACCACACACACACACGCGCGCCCGCGCGGTCCTTTTTCATTGAATTCAGAGGACCCTAAAACATGTATTGCCGGTGAAATCTCTATCGAATTTCGGGTGTAATACAATACCTTCTCTACCTTCTATATACATTTTACATATGTGCTAGAGCAATTAAAATAGGATTTTATTTTTGCGAAAAGGAACCTTGGAAGATGAGGTCTTGGTTCGAATGTAGCAATTTTACCAGAAAAATAAATTGCCGTTTAACATTTATTGCGTATAGAGTTTTACTTTCTCTACACATACTATGTAAATAGTGTGTGGAGAAGGTATTTGTATTTGCACCCAAAAATTGGATACCGAGATTTCAACAGCAATACATGTTTTGGGTCCCCCTGAATCCAAAAAAAAACATTTTTTGGAAAAAAGGGCCTTGTGTGTGCATGTGTGTGTGTGTGTGTGTGTGTGTGTGTGTGTGTGTGTGTGTGTGTGGAAATGGCTCCAACGATTTTGATTAAAATATAGTATATTAAAGATGTTTAACTGACAAATAAAATGTATATCTGAAACTTTCTTGGAATAGCTTCTGAAGACTTGTTTATTCTGAATGAATTTTGCTGCATTTTTCATAACAAGTAAACGTCAGAGATAGACAAAAGCTTACTGCACAAAAAATTTAGATTTCGTTAAAATCCACAATTTATATCATACACCTTGTTTTTTGTGCAGTTTGCCGTTTTCGAGATATTCATGTTATTTTTTTTATATTATTGTATTTATTGTCGCTTAACTGCAAATGTTTTTTGCAACATAAAAAACAGAACTGTACAACAGTTAATTACAAAACAATACAAGTCATTAGAACACATCACATAAATAGTCATTACAATGTATGGAAATCATCGCAATGAATTACAATAAAATCGTTAAGATACATGAACAGCTTTTAACAAAAGAAATTCTGTATGGATGATTACAGTTACAGTTTGTTGTTGAATGGAAAAATTCTAAGACACTCTGAATCGTTTTTTGATCATTGAATATTGTTCCTTGTTATTTGTTTCAGTTGTAAAGTACTACTTTTCTCAGACAGGAAGTGTCCGTTTTTCTTTTGTTCTACTCTTGGCCAAGCAAAGAAGCTACTTGCAATGACAATCGCATAACGACAGCTTTTGAAACATTTGACTAGCAGTCTGGCATAGCGCATTCCTTTAGTTCCCTTCTACTTATAAGGAACTAAGTAATAAGAATAGTCTGCTAATGTTTATCTCATTCTAATTATGTTTATTAAAATAAATTCCCGTTTAACTTTTATTGTGTACAGATTTTTTATACAGATCTGACATTTGCAATATAACAATAAAATAATCGTACGTGGATTCCAGTGTGTATGCAACTAAGAGAAATAGCGCATAGAGCGAGATCAATAGATATGTGCAGGGAGAATGTTGATGTTTCGTTGTTTTGTTGATTCCTAGCAGTGCTTACCTTAGGCCAGTCAATGCAGCGATTATATTATGCTATATGCTAGTGTTTTCTGGGATGTTTTTATAAGAAATTTAAATGTTAAGCTTCGGCAGCTTCCAAAATTTCGTGTGCTTCTTGGAATTAAATGTTATCCATATTCATATATGCTGTCATTTTATTGCTTAAGAGCATCTGCCCTCTGTGCGAGGTGTCCCGTGCTCGATTCCCGGCTGGGTCGGGGGTATAAGTGTTTCTCTAGCCCAGATTATTCCCTATCCTTCCCAGAGTCTGGGTATTTGAATGTGAGTGAGAATTTAGGTATGCGTTTTTTTTTTTTTTTTTTTTTTTTTTTTTTTTTGATGTTTTACACCCGCTTTTACTACAACTGTCAACCGCAGGTGATGGTACTGATGATACATGGAATGAAGTTGGAGCACCGGTGGAATGCTTTGGGGGGGGGGACCGGAGAACTTAGAGAAAAAAAAACCCCGTGCTGATGTGTGTGCGTAATTATGATTAAAATGAAATATGAATGCAAACCTAATGACGTCAGTACACGGGTTAACACAGTTGTCGTTAGCAATATATTCCAAAAAGTAAATACCGCCGATAGGTCCATGCAGTTAAGGGCGCAGTATAAATTACACGAAAACATAATTCTGATGTGTTCTATTCACATGACTTTCTTTACATCTCTGTAACAAATTATTGTTAAAACTTATTCTTATATCTACTTCATGAAACTCGAGTTAAATGATAGCAGAAATTGTCTTATTACCTCCTTGAAAGTTGAAGCGAAATAAGAGAACACTCTTGGTTAAAGCGATTGTCAAATCTTGTAATATCCGGTTACTATGCGAATATAATCAGATTATTTGCATTACCAGGAGTCTTTTAAAACTGAAAAACAATAACAAGGAATATCTCAAAAATGGTTAACTCCACGAAAAAACTGTATGTTGCAAGTTATGTGTTTTAACGAGAACTACATTTCTGTGAAGTAAATGTTGTCTTTCTATTACGGTTTATCAGTTAAGCAAAATTCACCCAGAATAAGCAGGTTTTCATAGGTTGCCAGAAAGTTCAGGAAATACATTTTATTTGCCATATGGATATCTTTAATATTCGATATTTTAATCAAAATCGTTAGAGTCTTTTTGAGACAATCAGTGTTTCAAATTTTTTCCATGTAAAGTATAATTTAGGGTTGGAATATTTTCTTAAAATTTTTCATGTCGCATCCTTGGAAGAGACTAAACTTAAACACCAGTTTGGTATCTCACAGACTTTTCGTTTTTGAGTTATCGTGTTCGGAGATAAGCGGACACACAGACACACACATACATATACACACACACTTATATCACAGAGACACACATACACATAGACCTTTTTCTAAAAATCTGATGTGTTCCATTAACATAACTTTTTACAACTCTGTGGCAAATTCTTGTTAAAATGCTTATTCTTCTAATTCATGCTAATCGATCGGTAAACAAGGTCTTATTAATTGCTTCCTTTTAAGTAGAAGAGAAATAAGGCAGTGCCCTATGCTAAAACGATAGTCAAATCTTTTAAAATCTGGTTGACAAGTGATTGAAATCCGTTTCTTTGCAAGACCAGAGTTGACAAATTCCCAAATGATAAACGTTCAAGTGTTTTAAAACCGAAAGTAACAAGAAATGTCTTAAAAAGGGCCAACTACACGAAAAAATGTATATAACATAAGTTGTGTGTTTGAGAGAGACCATTTTTTGTGTAGTAAGTTTTGTTCATGTCTTACGATTTACTAGTTCAGCAAAATTCATCCTGAATAAAGAGACCTTGAGAGGTTATTCTTGAAAATTCAGGATATACATTTTACTTGCCATTAAATATCTTTAATATACGGTATTTTAATTTAAATCGTTAAAGCCATTTTTGAGAAAACCAACATTTTCTAAATGTTACTATGTAAAGCAGTATTTTGGAATGGGAGAATTTTTCTCAGAATCCACGTGCCATATCCAAGATACTAAACTTAAATATCAAGTTTGGTACTTGGGCCTTTTTCTAAAAATATGTTGTATTCCATTCCCATGACTTTCTGTATATCTCTGTAACAAAGAGTTCTTAAAAAGCTTATTCTTCTATCCATTTCATGCTGATCGAGATATACACCAGCAAAAACGGTCTTATTACTTACTTTCTTACAAGTAAAAGGGAAATAAGGGAATACACTAAACTAAACCAACAGTCAAATGTTTTAAAATGTGGTTGCAATGGGATTGAAGTCCCGTTTCTTTGCTGGGCCAGGAGTTGACACGCTCCTGTATGAGAAAAAATTAAGTATTTTAAATCTGAAATCAATAACAAGGAATATCTTGAAAACGGCCAAATCCACGAATAAAATGTATATTACATAAACTGGGTGTTTCAAGGAGCTTCTGTTGATTTCATGCTAATCGACAAAAATTAGCAGAAATAGTCTTACTTGCTTCCTTGTAAGTAGAAGGGAAATAAGGGAGTAGCATAGGTTAAAGCGATAGTCAAAAGCCGGTTGTTATGTAACTGAAGTTCTTTTGTTTGTATGGACAGGAGTTGACAAATTCCTGTATGAGAAAAGTTAAGTTTTTCGAACCTGAAAAAAAAACAAGGAATATCTCAAAAACGATCAACTCCACGAAAAAAATGAATGCAACATAAATTGTGTGTTTTAATGTGCTCTACATTTTTGTGTGGTAAGTTTTTGTCTATCTCTTACGGTTTAGCAGTTATGCAAAATTCCGTAAAATTCACTCAGAATAAAGTAGTCTTCAGAGGCTATACTCAAAAATTCAAAATATACATTTAATTTGTCAGGTAAACATCTTTAATATATGAAATTTTAATCAAAATCGTTACAGCCATTTTTTAGAGAATCAACATTTTCGAAAAAAAGTTCCATGTAAAGGGTAGCTTAAGGTGGGGGGATTTTTCTCAAAATCTTCTATTCACATCCCTGGAAGATATTAAACTTGAATACCAGTTTTGTTATTTTACCGATTTTTCGTTTTTGAGTTATCGTGTTTACATACACATGGACAAACTGACACACACACACACACACGCACGGACTTTTTTTTTCTGAAAATACTTTTTTTGGATACAGGGTACCCTAAAACTTATATTTCCGCTGTAATCTCGGTATCGAATTTTTTGGTGGAGTGCAATACCTTCTCTGTACACTATGTGCATAGTACGCGTAGAGAAAGTGAAAATCATTCCAGAATAGAGGTCTTGCACATCTTACCCTTAAGAGATTTTAACCAAAATCGTTAGTCATTTTTGATAAAATAAAAATTATCGATATTTTTCCATGTAATGGGTAGTTATGTGTTGGAAGATCTTCTTGAAGATCTTCGTATCGCATCCTTGGGAGATACTAAACTTAAATACAAAGTTTGGTATTTATCGTACATTTCGTTTTTTTTTAGTTATGATAAACACACACGCACAGATACATACTTCTAGACTCTGTGAGGGATAGGAAAGGATTCTGTTGAAATCCGGGGCCGCGCCGTGGCCGAGACAACCCGGGTTCGATCCCAAGCGATCGCATGTGAGATTTGTGGTGGACAAAGCGGCGCTGGGGCGGGTTTTCTCCGGACTCTCCGGTTTCCCCCGCCATCGCATTCCACCGGTGCTCCATCTCCATTATGTATCATCAGTGTTACCGCCTGTGGTGCCATAAGTAGTTAAAGCGGGCGTTAAACACTACCAAAAAAAAAAGACACACACGGACATTTTAATGCCGGTCCCCATGGCCACGCTGGCTAAAGCGTCTCGCTTTGGTGCTTCGTGGGCAGGGGATCGTGGGTTCGAGTCCCGCCTTGGGCATGGGTGTTATGTTTGTGCAATGTGTATATGTTTGTAAAAGAAACAGTAAAACCAGTAAACCAGTAATCAGTAAAACCTACGGGGGAAAAGTAAATAGGTATACAGTATCGGAGTCCTGAAAATAAATAAATAAATATAATAAATAAAAAAAAATCTTCTCCGCCCCAGTTGGTAATTGAACCCAGGACCTCTAGGGGAGTAGTTGGCTCGTTGACAGCGCATTCACAGAGGCAGTCTTAAGTTTCTAGGCATGCTCTGGAGAACACGACACACATCTAAGGGGGATTCCAGTTCTTTCCCTATATTCTGTAGCACCATCCTGCCAACTCTTGTTTTGTCGCCGTTTTGTGAAGGCAATACTGGTGCCACAGTTTAGTGTTCCTTTGATATATCGATTGTTGTGTATTTGTTTGTGTGTGAAAGTGTCATTCCGTAAGGAGTTGCACACTGCAGCCACCACCAGCTATTGTGCGTCAGATCCTAGAAAGACAGGATATGACAATATTATCGGCGGGTGGCCGAAACCGGACCGCGGGAAAAGAGCCGCCGTGAAAGCTCCTTGACATAGTTCAAGTAGTTTTTTCTCGACGCGGGGAGCGCTAGTAGGTATGAACGAACCCCCTATATTACAGACAACTCCAACGCCATCCCGCTGTCGAGAGCTGAATCTCAAAAGCGTATTTATCACCACGGAAGGGATCTACAGCTGCAGTCCTCGCGACACTTACATCCTTCAGGAATGGAGGAGAGACCGGTTGGATGAAATGAAAATGAAACGGAGGGACAGGCAGTCTAGTGTAACGGAGAATCCTCGAAAAACCAATGGGTCAGAGAACTTGGCCTGTGGAATCGAATCCACGACATCCCGAAGGCCAGTCGCAGTCCAGGCTCGGTTGCTATAAGTGTAACACTTCGGAAAATATAGCTTTTTGAAAACGAATGAATCATTTGTAGTATGGAAGTTTAAAGCGTTATGGAATCTCAATTGTTCCAGAAAAGGGGTCATGAACGTAAGCGTTTGTCAGAGAAATACAGTTTCAGACATGCCATCGTGATGCGCGTAGAAGGCTCGCTAAAGGGGACAGACTAGGTACAAAGGACATATTCTGGGGATTTATAAGGACATTTAGTGTGGCAATTCGCACCCTCTCCTTGCCCGAAACCCTTCTCGTGTTTCCCCTACTATCTACTACATCATACTGCATATGTAATACGCTGCGAGCTACCGTCGTCCCCTCCTACCTTACTGCTTGCAGGTTCCTTCAGCCGCAGTCAAGATCGTTTCTTATGGAGGCGAAACTCTTTTCTTTGCCCTTTTCGTCATAGAAGAACATGCTTTCTGAAATATTGGTCCTGGAATTTCATTTCGTGTGTCCTTGGAAACAAACAAACAAATAACTGAACTGAAAGAAATTTATTGCATCTCCATCGTTTTTATTCTTATTCTGTTACTCCCAGGCACCTGTTACACTTTTGACTGAGGTTTACGTTAACATATCTAATTACATTTAAAAGTAACTAATGGAACATAATTATACAACATCTGATGTGTTCCATTCACACGACTTTCTCTATATCTTCTTATCGAGAAGAAATAGCAGAAATTGCCTTATTACTTTCTTCCTTGTAAGTAGAAGGGTAATAAGGAGGTACCATAGGCTAAAGCGTTAATGAACTATCTTAAAATCTGATTACTATATTAATGAAATTCCTTTGTTTTTATAGACAGGAGTTGACAAGTTCCCATATGAGAAAATAACTATTTTAAAACTGAAACCAATAACAAAAATGATTACAAAAATGGTCAACTCCACAAAAAAAAAAAAAAGTTAAACATAATTTGTGTGTTTTAACAAGCTCTACATTTTTACTTTCTCTACACATACCATATACATAATGTACAGAGAAGATATTGCATTCTACCCAATTTCGATACCAGTATTTCACCGGAAATACACGATTTAGGGTCCCCTGTATCTAAAAAAACCGTCTTTAGAAAAAGGTTCGTGTATGAGAATCCGTGTACCTGTGAACACAACAGTTCAAAAGCAAAAAGTCTGTAAAATAACAAACTTAGTATTTAAGTTTAGTATCTTCCAGAGATACGATACGATTTTGAGAAAATCCCAAACCCCAAACTACCCTTTACATGGAAAAAGATTTGCAAATTTTTATTTTCTCAAAAATGGCTAACGATTTTTATTAAAATGTCGCATATTAAATATACTTTAATGACAAATAAAATATATATATCTTTTTCTCAAGACTATTTTTTTTTCTGAATGAATTTTACGAAATTTCGCATAACTGGTAAACCGTAAGAGATAGACAAAAACTTACTTTGTAATGTAAATATATTCAATATACGATGTTTTAATTAAAATCGGTAGAGCCATTTTTAGAAAATGTAATTTTCGAAAATAGTTCCTGTAAGGGGTAATTGGAGGTGGGGAAATTTTCTTGAAAATCTTCGCGTTGCATCCTTGGAAGATACTGAGCTTAATCACCAAATTGCTATTTAACGGACTTTCCGTTTTTGACCTATGCTACCCACTCCTACACACACGGACATTTCTCTAAAAATCCTTTTTTATGTATTTAAGGGGTCTCAAAACAAAGATTTCCACTGAAGTCTTGGTATCAAATTTTTGGGTGCAATACAATACCTTCTCTTTACTCTATGTAACTAGTAAGTATACATGAAGTAATAAACACACCTGAAATATGTTCTAAAAATAACAATAATGTAAACAATAATAAAAGAACTTTCAGGTAGCCCAACTGCCTATATTTGAGTTTGCACATCTCTTCTTATATTAACAGAGCTACAGAATTCAACGGGGTTATTTCAAGTTAAAACCGGGCACTGAAAATCAGGCGTGAGCGAACTTGTTTTACCCCACTTGCTTATCAGCGGAGACGATGAGCAGATCTCGAACATTGAGAAACGACCGGTTTCAACTTCAAATAGGGCTTCAGAGGCTATTATTGGAAAATTCTAGATATTCATTTCATTTTTAATACAGGACATTTTAATCAAAATTGTTAAGAGCCATTTTTAAGAAAAGCAAATATTTCGAAATAATTTTCCATCTAACGGTTAATTTGGGGTTGAGTAATTTTCCTGAAAATATGCGTGCACCATCCTTGGAAGATACTCAATTGAAATGTCAAGATTGGTACTTAACCGACTTTTCGTTTTGGACTTTGCTGTTCACAGAAAAAAAAAATACACACACACACACACACTTTTTTTTGTTTTAAAAAAATCTTATGTTTGATTCACATGACTTTATCTGTTCTGAAAATGAGCTACTTGTTAGCCATTTTTGATAAAATCAAAGTTTTCGAAATTTTTTCCCAGTAAAGGGTAGTTTGAAGTGGGGGACATTTTCCTCAAAATCTTCGTGTCGCATCCTCGGAAGATGCTAAACTTAAATATCAAATTTTGTATTATACGACTTTTTGTTTTTGAGTTGTCTTCAGAGGCACACGGACACATATGTGGAATTTTTTTTACTATATAGAGAAAGTAAACATTAAACTTTGTTGCTCCGCTATTAAAAATACATCATGAATTCAGTATTTCTTACTTTTTTATTATTTGTTTCTTCTTTCCCCGCCTCTTCACATAAATGTACTAATGCTACATTGCGGTCTGGTATCTGACTCAAGTACATACACTTAAGTTCCTTATATTATTCGGCTCGATTCGATTTGATTTCTCTAGCTGAGAGTGACAGGAGAGGTTTCGATTCGGTACTATGTGATTCGATTCCGCTAAGTGGAAGCAGATCTTTCCTTTAGAGTATCCCTTTGTTAAAAACAGCAGCTTTTAAATGGATACTAATTGCTTTTACCACTGCAGCTACGTGTATTCCATAATGCATCCGCTAGAGTGTTGCATGTGGTTTAGGGAGAGCTGCAGAACAGTTGTAAAAGGCTCCCACAGGATTTAAGTCCCTAGTCTTAGCAACCCCCCTCCCGCTCTCTCCTGGCCCGTCTACTCATTTGAATCCTTGCCCCTGAGATGAGAAAATAAGGATCTCGGATTCGTCTCTTCTGATAGTTTTTGCAGGGTTACAAATATCGATTTTCTTCTCCGATGATAATCTGCTATTGAATATAGTTCTCTTACCGAGCCAGGTAACTCGGGCGTTTCTTCTGGAACTGGCATTCGGTAGGTCTTGGGATCGGTTCCCCGCGGCCGACCTCTCCGACCCCTGGATTTTTCGGGGACCCCGAGTGCTGGGGAAGATTCTTCATTCCCCTGAATTTCCTTCCCTCCATTTCATCCATCTCGTCTTTCTTCCGGGATTGTAAGTGACGGTGAGGACTGCAGTGATAGCACCTTCTCGTGAAGATGAACGAATGGCGTTGGGGGTCGTCAGTATACTCATGGGCGTCTATTCAGACTTGACTAGCGCTCACCACGTAGAGATGAATTGCTTGAGAACTGTTAGAGACCCGCCACGATGGCTCCCTGTTGCAGTCTGGTTCCGGCTGCCCTCTGTAAGTGCTTTAATCTCATTCTCTCCTGATGTGCATTCTCACCTGATGGTGTCTGATGTACAAAAACCTATCCTGGCTGAGGTGCGTAATCTCCTCCGGAACACAACACTAGTAATTCTTTCATGTTTTGTGATGATTTTATTGTATGCATTGCTGGTCCAGTATACTGTGTAAAAATTTTACTAAAATTTATAAGTATGGATTTTAATGTTATTTACCACTATAAGCCTTCTACATTTGTTCTATGTATTGCTTACTGCTACACGAGCACTTAAAGCATTCCATATAGCAATTTAGTCGCTCTTCGTAATTTATCATGACAGTATACAAGAAGGCGGGTTCAATCCTGGTATAGGGTGATCAATTTTTTCCCCGAAAGTAAACATTTTTGCATATCTTTCTTCAGAAGGTAAGAAAAGCCGTTGGTCCTGTATAATGAATATTATACGTGCCCGAACCCCTTACCTCGAAAAAGAAAATTCTTGGGCAATATTTCACCAATTTTTTCATCCGCAAGTCGTGATTTAGTTCTACGGTTCATGTACGGGCGAAGAACTATGTTCACACAGTGGCAAAATCGCGAAATGGAATTTTCACTTGCTCTAGAAAACATCTTTAGGTATTTGAAACACGCCAACACGGTGAGAATGAACATATATACACACCTGTAGGCCTAGCTTTCTACAAAGTTGTAAAAGATGACACGTTAAAGTAAACACACTATTTAACAGAGGCTCGGGAATCTTCAAATGCTAATAGCAGAGGAGCAGAAAAGGGACTAAATAAGAACCTGTGTATACAATAAATGACTTTTACACAGCATAAAGTGATAAATGGTGTTACTCTAACGTTACAACTCTTTCCTTGAGTTTTTATTTGTCAATATATTCTCATTTTAAATTTGCTTCACACACGTACGTACATTCTGACACAAATTAATGAAATTTTGATTGCTACTAATAAAATAACAATAACAAATCTCAGGTATCCATTATTGTTGAAAAGCTTATTTTTCTACCTACTTCATGCAGTCAAGGTAAACATTAGAAGTGGGTTTCTTACTTCTTTAAAAGAGGCAGGTAATTAAGAGAATGTGCTAGGCTACAGAGATAGACCAGTCTTTTAAAAACTGATGTCTATTGATTGAAATCATTTTCTTTGCATTATCAAGAGTTAACACATTTCCGTATGAGAAAAGTTTCATTTTAAACCTGAAAACAATATCAAGGAATACTCGGATATTGTTTATTGCACATATGTATGACATAAATTGCCTGTTTTAATGAGATGTACATGTTTTGAGAAATTAGTTCTTTTCTACCTCTTACGGTTTATCAGGTATGCCAAATTCAGCAAAATTCATCCAGAATGAAATGGTCTTCAGATGCTATTACCAGAAAATTAAAGATATAAGTTTTATTTGCCATGTAACTGTCTTAAATATAAATACTTTAATCCAAAAGAAAAAAAAATTAAAAAATAAAAATTTTCTATTATTGTTTTATGTAAAGGGTGGTTTGGGGTGCGGGATTTTGTTGAAAATGTTCGTGTCGCACCCTTGGGAGATGCTAAGCATCAGTACTAACTTTGGTACTAAACGGACTTTTCGTTTTTGAGTTATGCTGTCCAGACACACACACGCACATGCACACGCACACGCACACACAAATGCACACGCACACGCACATTGACCGTTTTCTGAAAATACTTTTCTTTAGCATCATTGGTCTCGAAATATATTTCTGGTGAAATATCGGTAACGCCATTTCATTTTTATCAAGTTTTTTTGGTGGAATACAACACCTTCTCTATACCTACACAATGTACATATTGTCTAAAAAATAGTATGTAAAATCTGATATGTTTAATACTCATGATTTTCCCTGCATTTCTGTAAGAAATTATTCTTAAACAGCTTATTGTTCTTTCTGCTTCATGCTAATCCAGATAAATATTGGCAGAAATGTCTTATTACTTGTTTCCTTGTAAGTAGAATGGAAATCAGGGAATACATTAGCTAAAGCGATAGCTAAATGTTTTAAAATTTGGTTGCTATGGGATTGAAAACCGATTATTTGCATGGTCAGGAGTTGACGAGTTCGCGCATGAGAAACATTTTAAAACTGAAACCAACAACAAGGAATATCTCAGAAACGGCCTGTACGAAAAAAAATTGTATATGAAATAAATTATATATTTTAACAAGATATACATTTTTCGAAGTGTATGTTTTTATCTGTCTTACGGTTTACCAGCTATGCAAAATTTATCCAGAATGATGAGACCTTCTGAAGCCATTCCTAGAAATTCAAGATAATACATTTTAATTGCCATATAAATAACTTTAACATATGATATTTTATCAAAATCGTTGGTCATTTTGAGAAAATCAAACTTTTTGAAATGTTTTCCATATAAGAGGTAGTTGGTTTTGGGGGTGGGCGTTTTCTTGAAAATCTTCATGTCACATCCTTGGAAGATGCTGAACTTTAATACTAAGTCTAGTATTTTGGAATACAATATTTTATTTTTACGCTACATGCATATTACCGGTGAATAAAGTTAAATATCATGTTCCATTCATAAAACTTTCTCTACCTGTGCCACAAACAAACTTCCCTTACAAAAGATTATTCTATTGTCTACATCATGCTAAATAGGATAAAATTTTGCAGAATTGGTGTTATTACTTGCTTCTTTCTGAGTGAAAGAGGAAATAAGAGAATACACTTATCTTGATGATCCACGTCGTATATCACAATAAACCATCGCACAGCGCAGGTCTGCACAAACTTGTTAGAGGATGACATTGGTAGAATTTTCGAAACGCCTCAAATAAGTTCCAATAGCGTTTCAGGGAAGAATAATGGACGTCCAAAAATGTTATTTATTATTGTGTTGACAACCTTGGCTTTCGAGATAACAACTTTACCTTGCTAGGTGTATGTTAGTTAATTCGATCCTGAAATCTGCAACCATTGAGCTACTAGTTTAAGTTACCCTTTTTTCGATTTCTGTAGATTTGTTCGGAAAATATTAGTGCTTATGCTATTAAATACCACTTTTTATGATAAATATTTGAAACAAAATTCTCGTAAAACTTATCTTTAATAATCATAATTGATAATGTCTGCAAAACAAAATAAACCAGAAAAATCTTATGTGTTCCATTCACTTGACTTTCTCTACATCTCTCCAACAGATTATTGTTAGAAAGCCTGTGCATCTATTTACTTCATGCTAATTGAGAATAAATTAGCAGAAATAGTCTTATTACTTGCTTCCTTGTAAGTACAAACGCAATAAGGGAGTACCAAGTTAAAGTGGTAGTCAAAAGTTTGTTGCTATGTGACTGAAGTTCCTTTGTTTGTATGGACAGGAGTTGACAAATTCCTGTATGAAAAAAGTATTTTTTTCAAAGCTGAAAGCAAAAATAAGGAATATCTAAAAAAATGATCAACTCAACGAAAAAAATGAATATAGGTAATATAAATTCTGAGTTTTAACGTGTTCTATATTTTTTGTATGGTAAGTTTTTGTCCAAGTCTTACGGTTTAGTAGTTATGCAAACTTTCGTAAAATTCTTTCAGAATAAATTAGCCTTCAGAGGCTATTCCCAAAAAATTCAAGATATACATTTTATTTGTCAGGTATATATCTTTAATATACGATATTTTAATCAAAATAGAGCCATTTTTAAGAAAATCAAAATTTTCGAAAAAAGTTCCATGTAAAGGGTAGTTCGGGGTGGGGGAATCTTCTTGTCGCATCCTCGGAAGATACCAAACTTAAATACCAAGTTTGGTATTCAATGGTCTTTTCGTTTTTGAGCTGCGCTGCCCAAAGACACACACACATACACACATGCAGACACATACCGGGACATTTTTCTAAAAATGCTTTTTTTTTTTAGGAGTCTCAAAACATGTATTTGCGTTGAAATCTCGGTATCGAAATTTTGGGTGCATTGCAATACCTTCTCTATACACTTTGTACATAGTGCACATAGAGAAAGTAAAAATATAACATGAGCAATTATTAAAATAAAGATTTAAATCTCCTAACACTAAACCTAAGGAGACCCAGAATGGTCTCGGGAGGATGTTTTGCACCGATTTATATGTACGTGATTAGTAAACTAGGGCCGGCTGATAAGTTCCGGGCCTCTCAGTGAAAACACCATTTACTTTTTTTTTTGCGGGGGGGGGGGGCTTTATTTCTCAACATGACCTCCAGAAAAACTAATGCATGTATTATATCGGTGTTCTAATTTAATCAAACTATCTCTGTAGTGCGATTAACAACGGCCTCAAAATAGTTGTTTACCGCTTGAATGGCCCCCTCCTTGCTGTGAAATCTTCGTCCTCCAAGAAATTTTTTTGTGGTTTGGGAACACGTGGTAGTCGCTGGGATCTGGCAAATAGGGATGTTCAAGCAATTCCCACATTTTTCCCATTCCAATGACTGAACGATGGACCGGAGCATTGTGATGAAACAAGATTTATTTTGTTGTTGTTGCCGAATGAGTCCTTTTTACTTTCTCTACACGTACTATGTACATAGTGTATAGAGAAAGTATTGCATTCCACCCAAAATTTGATACCGGGATTTCACCGGAAATACATGTTTTAGGTTGCCCTGAATCCAAAAAAATCCCATTTTTGGAAAAAGGTCCGTGTGTGTATCTGTGTCTGCGGACAACATAGCTCAAAAACGAAAAGTCCGTTAAATACCTAACTTGCTATTTAAGTTTAGTATCTTCCAGGGATGCGACACGAAGATTTTCAAGAAAATCCCCACCCCCAACTACCCTTTATGTGGAAACATTTTCGAAAATGTTGATTTTCTCAAAAATGGCTTTAACAATGTTGATTAAAATATCGTATATTAAAGATGTTTGCCTCACAAATAAAATGTATATCTTGAATTTTCTTGGAATAGCCTCTGAAGACTACTTTATTCTGGATGAATTTTACGGAATTTTGCATAATAGCTAAACCGTAAGAGATGGACAAAAACTTACTACATAAAAATGTAGAGCACTTTAAAGCACACAATTTATGTTATATACATTTTTTTGTCGAGTTGGTCGTCTTTTAGATATTCCTTGTTTTTGATTTCAGCTTTAAAAAGTTAGTCTTTTCTCATACAGGAATTCAGTCACATAGCAACCAGCTTTTGACTATCACTTTAACTATGGTACTCCTTTATTTCGCTTCTACTTGCAAGGAAGCAAGTGACAAGACTATTTCTGATAGTTTTTCCTCGATCAGTTGAAGTAAATAGAAACATAAGTTTTTTAACAATAATTTATTGCAGAGATGTAGAGAACATCATGTGAATGAAACACATCAGATTTTTTTTTAGAATTGTTTATTTCGGAGGTTTCCCTTGTTATTGGTTTAAAGTTTAAAATACGTATACGTTTCTCAAACGGAAGGCATCATTCGTTTCATATCTCGTTTTACTCCTGACCGCGTAGCTACGACAGTCTTTCGATGATTTGGCTGTCACTTTCGCTTAGGGTATTCCTTTTTTCCCCTTCTACTTTCAAGCAAGCAATAAGACAATTTCTGCTAATTTTTGTTTCTATTGAAATAGACAGACGCATAAGAATAACTTGTTACAAATAAGTAGAGAAAGTCATGTGAATGGAACACATCAGAATTTTTTTTTCATCTCATCACTCAAACGTTGAAGTAAGCTTGCGTAGTGGTCACCAGTGATACTTTTACCCTTTTCCAAGTAATCAATACAAATAATTGCCAGTGCATCCCAGAAAACACTCGCCATAACCTTGTTAGCTGACAAACTTGACCTGGCGCAATCCACTGTTTTGACTGTGATTTACTTTCTGGAGTGTAGTGGTGTATCCAAGTTTCATCCATGGTAATAAGCCGTGTCAAAAATTCCCTGGGATTCTTACGGTAAAGCTCCACACTCTTAACAGAAGCACTTTTTCTTTGCAACTTTTAATCAGGTGTCAACAAACGCGGCACCCATCTTGCACAGACCTTGTGAAGACCCAAAACATTACTTAACATATTACCTGCATGTTATTTTGATATGTTTACAGCCTTATCCATCTCAAACAACTTTAATCTGTGGTCTTCCAGTACCAAACGAAGCATTTTTTCAATGATCTCTGGAGTTGTCACTTCTACAGGCGTCGAGAGCGAGGCTCATCAGTAGTGCTCCCATTTTAAACTGTGCAACCCACCTTTTAACCATTAAATATGAAGGGGCAGAGTCTTTCAATGTACTGTCCATTCCCTTCTTGATTTCTTAAGGCGTTAAGCCTTTCAAGTGGAAGTATTTAATCACTGCTCGTTCTTCCAAATCCCCCATTTTCGTGAAAACTCAAGTTGTCTTGTTTAAAATGCTGTCATTCGAAAACTAAACAAGATATTGACCTGTAGCTATGGATACAAGCTAGTCTAGAGTTAAAGTATTTGGCCTAGAGGCCCGGAAGTATCAGCCGACCCACGTATACATTTTATTTGCATTGGTTATTTTGTTTTAAAGGCCTTATGAATAAGGAAATGAACAAAATAAACAATACATGCCTATAAAATAAGCTGGGAATAATATTGTTTACGATCTCAGTTTTACTTTTTGGGTTCTGTAAAAAAAAGTGCTGCTTTACTTGAACATTTGGCAAAATAAAATTAAACCTCTGGCTATTTATGCATTAAGTGGTGAAGCAAGATGATATATTTAGGTAATTCTAGAGCACCGAGTTGAAAATGTGCGGTGTTTGTAGCATTTGTATTAATAACTACAAACTGAGGTAACGAGCAAATTGCATTCTCTCCACTTCTTCCTGCCAGTCCGTGTTGAAGCACTTCCGTTGCCATATTCTCGCGCTACCGCCTTCTGCTGGCTTCGCAGCTTGTTCAGCATCTGCTAAATGCTTTTGAGAGTTTCAGACTGTCTACTATTTGTCTCGTTAGACTTCTTGTTGATGCAAAATTGAACAACCAAATTAATTTTTTCGGAACTTAAGGTGATATATATTTGAAATTTGACCACAAGTTGTGAAAGACTAAAAAAAAAAAAAAAAAAAAAGTTTTCATTATAAAATGATTGACGACACCGCGGCCAAGTGATTAGTCCGCTTGCCTCAATCCTAAGCGTCCGCATATGGGATTTGTGTTGTACGAAGCGGTATCTTGGTGGGTTTTCTCTGGGTTATCCGGTTTCCTCCGCCACTCAATTGCTCAATCACCTTTCCTATCGTCCATTTCGCTTACATTTCATATCATACATTCCCTCACCCTCATGCCTGGCTACGAGCCGACCACTCGTTCCAGATTAACCATTCTGTGTTTCGTGCTGTTGGCTCCCCGACAGACTTCTGACCCCTAGGCATTGTTTGTTAAGTCCTAGGGGGCTGTCAGTCCTAAGTATGGGGAGGCTAAGTCGACTACAAAAATAAAGTATTCTAAAATCTAATAAAAAAAAGTGTTGTTTTTCACATTTGGCATATTGTAAATATAAATTTCACTTGAGCTACATATGGACAGATGTATGCTTAAAACCTTAACTTTCTTGCAAATTTTCCCAACACTTTTGCATACCCAAAATGTTCCAAACGATGCAATTTTTCACTGATTTAATTCAAAACGTTTATACTAGCTCTCAAAAAACATGAAAGAAAATCGTCGTATTATTAGATACTTTTTCGAAACAATGTTCCAATTTTGATAAATATATCAGAATTGAAAAAATTATAAATTTTGAAGAGTACGAAGGCTAATATTTTTAAATCGTATACAATAAAACTTGAGTTTTGTATGCAATTATTTTTACAAATGTATCCCGTAGCTCATTTTTTATTAAAACAATCAACTTATACATTAAACTTTTAATTATTTAGGTAATAGTTTAGACTAGAATGTTGATACTTGGCAAAAATATATATCGCATACTATGTACTTTCCAAATTTCACAGATAAACCCTAAGGGACACTGGAAGTAAAATTTCAAATTTGTATATTTCGGCGAGGATTGTTGTTAAACTTTTAAGCTAATTGCATTGCTGTTTGTATTAATACGAATACCAAATTTCACTTCATTCGAATTGGCTAAATACTTTGCGAGATCAAACTACCTTATAAATATTTACTACCTAAATATGTTGCATAACAAAAATATTTCACCATCCTCAAAATTTGAGAAAATTGGTTGGAATTTTTTAAATTATAACTTTAAACCAACCACACACACAAATATTTAACTCGGTGATTTCAAGAACTTTGATTACTGAGTAAAGATAACATTTTGAAAAATATTAGAAACTTTAACCTCTAAATTTAGCAATTTTTACTTTCTGTTCATAGTACATGGTACATAAGTAGAGAAGGCATTACACTCCACCAAAAAATTCGTTACCGAGATTTCACCGAAATTATACCTTCCATGATCTCCTGTATCCAAAGAAAAGCATTTTTAGAAAAAACTTGTTTGTATGTGTGTGTACCCGTTAACTGGAAAACTTGGTATTTAAGTTTAGTATTGACCAAGATTTTGATAAAATACAACCCACCCCAAGCTACCTTTACATGGAAAATGTTTCGAATATTTTTATTTTCTCAAAACTGACTATTGATTTTTATTAAAGTATCGTATATTAAAGGTATTTGCATTAGAAAATGTATATCTTGAACATTCCGGAAATAGACTCTGAATATCTTTTCATTCTGGAAGACTTTGTTATAACCGGTAAACTGTAAAAGATAGACAGAAATTTACAACACAAAAACTGTAGATCCCGTTAAAACGTACCATTTATGTCATAAACATTGTTTTCGTTGAATTAACCATTTCCGAGATATTCCTTGATATTGGTCTCTACATCTCTGTAACATAATTCTTCTACTCCAAAGTAATCGAAGTAAACATTAGCAAAATGGACTTACTTTATGAATGAACCATATCAGATTCTTTTAGAATTTTGTTTTGAAAATTAATATAGGTTAGGATGATTTTGTCGCCTGTAATATAATAATAAATATTTGTGAACTTTCTAGGGAATTTTATTTCTATTTAAATAAAAAACTGAGACGTGAGACATTTTGAAATTATGAAAATGTAGTGTCGAGAAAAAAATAAAATGATAGGAAACAGGTCTATTGTAGGATGTTTAAATGGCTGTAGAACTCGAAACAATGAATGGACAGCTACATGTTGCACTATGGAAGGCCAAAAGTTCCAACATCTATTTTCTATAAAACATATTTTCGTTTTTGATGGATTGTAGCCAAAATGTCTCTACGTGTCCCGTAAGGAACGAGAAAAGCTGGCACAGGCAGACCAAATTCGGGGCGGAAGGTTAGAACAGGGTTCCTAACATATCCTGATATTACATCCTTACGCCGGTGGGATCTCCACAGGCCTATTTCTCCCCACGGAGAAATCTCAATGAGGGCTCTACCCACAGCGAACGCCAAGCCAAAAACTTCTACGAAACAATCTCCACCCTAACATGTTTCCACTCCGAAACACAAGGAAATGGATAAAATCTGATGTGTTCCATTCACATGACTTTCTCTACATCTCTGTAACAAATTTTTCTTAAAAACATTATACTTCTATCCACTTCATGATAATCGAGATATACACTGGCAGAAAATGTTCTTATTTCTTGGTTCCTTGTAAGTAGAAGAGGAAAATCTAATGTGTTCCATTCACATGATGTACTCCATCTGTTTGGCAAGTAAACCTTTTATTCAAAACATTAATCTCTTATCTCAATCTTGCTCAAAACGGATAAACATAAACAGATTCTACTATGAGCTCCTTGTAAGTAGAAGGGAAATAAGAAAATGTGCAGGCTAAAGCAATAGACTCGTCCTTTAAATGTCGGTACCTATGTGAAACAATTGAAATTCCAATCTTCTTGCTTGTCAAGAATAAACAAACGAGAAGAAAGATGACTTCCCGTTCGAGAAATGTATAAGTGGCTTAAATTGAAACCAAATAATCGAAATATTCTCGAAAACGGTTAACTCTACAAAAAAGTGCATGTGACAGAAATTATGTGTTTTAACGAGATCTACATTTTTTGTGCAGCAAGTTTTTGTATATCTCTTACAGTTTGCTAGTTATATAAAAGTCATCCGGAATGAAAAGGTCTTCGGAGGCTATTCCCAGACAATTCAAGATATACATTTAATTTGTCATAATAATATCTTACACATAAGGTATTTTAATCAAAATCGTTACAGCAGTTTTTGAAAAAAATTAAAATGTTGGAAAAATGTTCCATGTAAAGGGTAGTTGGGGGTGGGAAAATTTTCTTGAAAATCTTGGTGTCGCATCCTTGGAAGATACACAACTTAAGTTCCAAGTTTGTTTTTTAACCGACTTTTCGTTTTTAGCTATGCTGCCCCCCCCCAACACACACACACACATGCACACAGACCTTTTTCTAAATTTTTTGTTAAATTCAGGGTGTTCCAAAATATGTAATTCCTGTGAAGCCTTGGTATTAAATTATTGGGTGTATTACAATACCTTCTCTATAGGTTATGTAATGCATGTAGAGAAATTAAAATATTGATGTGTATTATCTATTCACATGACTTCTCTATCTGTTCTGCAAACAAACTATTTTCTTACAAATGATGATGCTTTTGTCTACTTAATGCTATTCGAGGTAAACATTAATAGTATTTGTCTTATTGAGTTCCTCTTAAGAAAGAAATAAATAAAAAAAGGAGACACTACTAGACTAAAGCGATATTGAACTCTCTTGATAGATGTTGCTATGTGATTGATATTGAAATCGGTTCTCTTTGCACGACCAGGAATAAAACAAAAGAAAACTCGGTCAGGAGTAAAACAAAAGAGAGATGAAACGAACGATGTCTTCCCGTTTAAGAAACGTTTAGTACCTATATCAATTGAAACTAAAAATAAAGAATATCTTGGAAATGATTAACTACAAAAACGTATTAGACATAAATGTTGTGTTTCAAGGAGTTCTACGTTTTTGGTGTTGTAAACCTTCTTCTATTTCTTATGTGTATCAGCTATAAAACGTTATAAAAGTCAAGATAAGAGTTTCGTTTATCATGAAAACATCTGAAATGTGATGTGTTTTAATTAAAATCTTTGGAACCATTTTTAGAGAGTCCAAAAATACTTTAAAATTTCCATATGAATGGCAATTGGTGTTGAGGCGATTTTCCTGAAAATCTTCGTACTGCATCCTTGGAAGATGCTTAACTTAAATACCAACTTTGGTATTTAACATTTTCTAGTTATACTGTCCACACATACACACACGTTGACCTTTTTCTAAAAATGCTTTCTTTGTATTTAGGGAGTGTCAAAACATACATTTTCGGTGAAATCTCGGTATCGAATTTTTTGTTGAAATACAATACTTTCTCTATCTCCTATGTACATTATACATATGTGCTGAAGAAGGTAATGGATATAGTGTCGCTTTAATATAACCCAGCCCATTCAACCATAGCCAGGAAAAGCTGTAAAAAAGAAAATTAAAAATACAGTTTTTCAATACTGTATAGCCACCTGGAATCGAATCCAAGACTTCCAGAATACGAGTTTCAAACTCTAACCGAGCCATACTCATAGGATTTGACTCGTCTTTTTGTCACAGAAAGTTAATAGTAGTCACATCAACTTAGAAAAGTTGTACGCTTATTTGCAAACAAATTGAATAAGTAACACCTATGCAAATAATGAAGGGTGTCTTTTGTGAAGTCCAACATTATTGTATTTGAACCTAAATTCTCATAATCAACCATTCAGGGATTAGGTCATATGACCTGTTTCACAATCTTTACATTTTGCCTCGTCCTTCTTGAGCTGTACAGAAGTACAACTTTCGGAATCTTTCAACTATTCATTCTACCTGAATTCTAAACTACAGAATGAAGAACCTGGTGCAAGGGTTGGCCTGTAGCCAAGAATGAATAGGAGGAAGTGCTTGATATGAAATGTAGGCGAAATTGATGATTGGAAAGGTGATGATGAAGCAATTAATGGAATGAGTGCCGGGGAAAACCGAAGGTCCCGGAGAAAATCCGTCCAAATGCCGCAGGATTTGAACACGGGCCCCCTAGATGGAGGCGAGCGGTCTAACAACCCAACCACAGTGCCAATTATGTCTATATTTCTCAATTTTCCTCTTATTGCAGATATTTGCAATTGTTTCCTATGTCCTTTTGCTTTGTTTTTTACTTTCTCTATATAGTACATGGTAAATAGGTAGAGATCTTGCACTGAATCCAACAATTCAATACCCAGATTTTGCCAGAAATGCACGTTTTAGGATCCCTGTATCCAAAATAATATTTTTTAGTAAAAGATTCCTATGTTTGTGTTCCTGAGAAACAAATATTAGATTAACTTCCAAAACTTGGTACTTAAGTTTAGTATCTCCCAAGGATACGGAAAAGATATCTTCAGGAAAATCTCCTCACCACAAACCATACTTTACATGGAACAAATTTCGAAAATTGTGCTTTCCTCAAAAATGGCTCTAACAATTTAGATTAAAATACAGCATATTAAAGATGTTTACATGACAAATAACACGCTTATCTTTAATTTCCTGGGAATATCTTATGAAGGTCTGTTTATTCTGGATGAAATTTGCTTAATTTTCCATAACTAGTAAACTGTAAGATGTAGACAAACAATTACTACACAAAAAGTAGATATCGTTAAACACACAATTTATGTCATATGCTTTAAAATTCGTGCAGTTGGTCAGATTTTTAGATATTCCTTGTTAATAGTTTGTTTTAAAATACTATAAGAGAATTTGTCAACTTATGGTCACACAAATAAACGGATTTCAGTCACATAGCATCCGGTTTTTAAAAGATTTGACTATCCATTTAGCATAGGGTTCTACTCCCTTATTTAGTCTTCATACAAGAAAGCCAGTAATAAGACAATTTCTGCTAAACAATTACCATTAAGTAAATAAAAGAATAAGCTTTACAGGAACAATTTGTTACAGAGATGTAGAGAAACTCGTGTGAATGGCGCACATTGTATATTTTTTAATTTGTTTTGTTTTGCAGGTTAAGGTCCTTTAACCTGTAGGTCATATCGGATGCTGAATGAAACAAGTGAAATGATACTCAAATAAGCCATGGGGCTTAAAGTTACCTGACATTCATTTTTTCAGAAGAAGCAGAATCTCCGAAAAATAAATCTTATCCGGGAAACTCGCCTTAAGCGACCTCTTGAATGCCAGGCAGACACGCTACCCCCATTCTACCGAGGTGGGCAAAGTGCTTTCTAATTATATCCAGATGCATGTTTCCCAGTAATGACGTAGGTAATTTCATTTGTATACATTGTATATCCCCATATTCCTTCTGTTTCACTGTCCAGGATCTGTACCATAAAAACCTGATGTGTTCCATTCACATGGCTTTCTCTAAATCTCTATAATAAATTACTGTCAAAATACATATTCCTCTATTTGAATGAATGAATAAGTGTATTTATTGACATAGCAATATCATACATTGAATTTCAACACGGGTCCACATACCGTACGTGCTTTTGTAATACACATTAAAAGCAATATTGAAACAACAAAAACAACATAGAATTTAAGAGAGCAAACACGAAAATAAAAAGACAAAGGTAATACGCAATCAAAAACAATCTTAAACAACAATAAAGAATTAAGAGTAAACCCGAAAATAAAAATACAAAGCTATTCAAATATAGCAATTTAAATTTACAGCACAGAGTACACCTTCATAAATGCACTTATAATAGATAATAATACAAGTAATATATACACAATATATAAAACCATAAACAACAGTGACCTAACTATGACAATATATATATATATATGTGTGTGTGTGTGTGTGTATAAATTGTAGTCATTTTTGTTTAGTTCTTATACCTTTCTCTATTGGCAGCCTCCTCAGATCTCAGCTGTCTTGCCTTAAGTATAAATTTACCTAACCCATCCACGTCCTCCGTGCCTGCCAGTAGCGTCCAACATGCTTCTAACTCTACATTCGTGGAGGAAAAGAATCGCGGTAAATATTTTTCCCGCCATTCCTCCGTACCCCTACATCTTGCCAAGATGTGGTTTCACGACTCTTTCTCCTCGCAAATGGGACCGATTCTCGTACCATTCTCGTCAGAAATGTTTGTGCTCCTCCATGCTCCTAGTATTCCTCTATTTACTTCATGCTAATCGAGAAAAACATCAGCAGAAATGTTATTATTACTTGATTTCTTTTAAGAAGAAAGAAAATAATGGAATACGTTATGCTAAAGCGATAGCTGGTTGTTATATGATCGAAATCCGTTTCTTTGAATGATCGGAGATGATAAGTTCCATTATGAGATTAGTATTATAAAACTTAAACCACTAACAAGGAGTATCTAAATGTGATAAATTCCATGAAAAAGTTTTCAGGACATACATTACGAGTCTTAAAGAGACATACGTTTTTTTGTGCAGGAAGTTTTTGTCCATGTCTTACAAGTTTTGTCCATGTTTACAAGTTATGAAACTTTCAGCAACATTTATCCATAATGAAGAGCTCTGCAGAGGATAATTCCAGAAAATTCCAGATATACATTTTATTTTTCACGTAAATATTTGTAATATGAGTATGTATTTTAATCAAAATCGTTAGAGCTATTTTTGATAAAACAACCATTTTCGGACATTTTTCTATGTCGGGTAGTTTGGGTTTCCTCAAAATCTTCATGCCGCATCCTTGGAAGATGCTTAACTTAAATGCTAAATTTGGTACTTTAACGTCTTTTTGTTTCGAGTTATATTCAAAGACACATTTTCGAAAAATGCTTTTTTCCGGATTCCGGGGACCAAGAAATATATATTTCCGATGAATTCTCGACATGGAAATTTTGGATGGAGTACAATACCTTCTCTATACACTATGTACTCAGTACGTATAGAAAAAGAAAAGAAAAAAAAAAGACTCTGTCATAACCTTGTATAACTTCAGCTGTTTTTCAATATTCTTCGGATAATACGCACATTGTCGACTATCTTCCTTTATGTTGCATATACCTGTCGTAATTATATGAAATATATCAGCCCAAGTAATTATTGTTTAATCTGTTTTAGAATGCCATTCTTTATCTATCACAATTTTTTTCGGACTTGGTGGTTTTTTTTTTCTGGAAAGGCAGATAATTTATTTTATAGAAGATTTTAAAATTATATTTTTTGCAAATCCGATGGAGTACATAGATATCTCTTTGAAGTGTGCCTGAATTAAAAGCCAAAAATTGCCCTAAAATCAAATAGAGGTAATAGTTCACAAGAAGGCCGATACATGCCACTTACCAGAAGGAACAAATCAAACGAAGCCGCAGATGATGACCAAAACCATGTGTATATGTTGCATTAACATCTTGCAGAAGGATTAGACCGCCTGCTTCTCATCTCGGTGGTCCAGGTTTATTCCCAGGTGATGGTATTTGGGTAGCGATTTTCGAAAAAATTACTCTTAAAAGTGTTTATTAAAATACTGTATATTATAAATGTTTACATGACAAATAAAATGCATATCTTAAATTTGTTGGGAATAGCCTCTGAAAACCTCTTCATTATGGATGACTTTTGCATTACTAGTTAACTGTAAGAAATAGACAAAAACGTACTGCACAAACATGTAGATCCGTTAAAATACACAATATACTCCTTCAATTTAAACCTTTTCTCAAATAGGAATGGTATTCCCGTTGTTCCTGTTTATATACAAGGTGGTTCACCTGTCCCTTATTCTCTGATTTTATGCAACCCGCAGATTATAGCCTAACCTGAAAACATCGTTTGCGAGACCCCTCATCTACAAACTAACATTACAGACTTTGGCTCTCCGTTCTATAGCTGTACAGTAGCGTATTTGATTAACGCGCGGTGTTAGCATGAATTCTATAATACTCGGTTCAGGTTCGAATCTCACCAAAACATTGACAATTTTTTCCCCCGGTTAATTCCTTCTTGATTTCGCACAAAGCTAAATAGAATATCGGTACATTTTTTAACCGTCTTGTTTGTTTCTTTTATTGCTCTCTTAATTTGTTTATTCTAACTTTATCAGTTCCATTAAGGTTATGTAACGTCTTAGTAAAATTTATTTTTCAAAACAATTAGAAAGAAAATTAAGGATCGAAAACTGAAGAACACTTAAAATGAACTGTCATTTATTCATAATTCATATACCTTTTACTTCAAACTAAATTTATTAGTGTGACAAACGCTGAACTAACTTTGCACTTTGATGATTAATACGTAAATAGGAAAAAGAGTTCACGCAGACCGCGGGACTCGAACCTCTGACACGTTGATGGTGAGGAGGGAACATGAAACTAACCAGTTAAGCTAACAATCACTACGCCTGCTTATTGCGTTAAAACTTGTAGGTATAGTATATCACATGTCTCCCTCTCGGCTTCTGATCTCCTTACATTAAAATTTGCGTTGCAGAACATATGACAGCGACCCTATTGATATAACATATACTGTAACAGGAGTTATTAAGCGCATGTTTTTGGAATGGACGTAACTATTGCTGCTAAGGTCTATTTTCCTATGAAAAGCAGGCTAGATTTGTGTGGTTTCCAAATGGTTGACAAGCACGGTACTTTCGACCTTATCGCTTTCAGAGTATGAAGTGTTGCCTATCTCCAAAAATAATACGGGACAGGTGAACCACCTGATATATATATATATATATATATATATATATATATATATATATATACTACCTAACTATTAGAAGGTGATTATTACTTTGGCCTAGTGTATTACATTATTTCTTTTCTAGTTATAAGGATCATATAAGATCATTTCTGCTAATGTTCATCTTGATAGTATTAAGTAGATACAGAATAAACATTTATAAAACAGTTTGTTACAAACTAGATACAGAAATACATGTGAATGGAACACATCAGATATTTATGTATGTGAATAAAACTAAGATATTTGGATGTTTTGAATTTGATCTTCACAAAGCAGCCCCCATTGGCAAAAATGATAAATTCAGATAGCTTCTTTCCCGAGATTGTGCATTTTAGTAATAAATTATTCATCCAAAGTAGATAATGACCACACACATTTCGGTTTGTTATAATATAGCAGATTTTCTAATTGTGTCCGCGTTATTGAGTTATAATTGTGCAATTCTTTTATTGCTTTTTCTACACGTACTATGTACATAGTGTATAGAGAAGGTATTGCACTCCACCCAAAAATTCGATACCGAGATTTCACTGGATATATATGTTTTAGGGTTCCCTGTATCTAAAAAAACAAAACCACATTTTTTAGAAAAAGATTCTTATGTGTGTGTTCGTGTGTCCGTGAATACGATAACTCAAGAACGAAAAGTCCGTAAAATACCAAATTTGGTATTTAAGTTAAGTATCTTCTCGGGATGTTACACGAAAATTTTGAGATAAACTACCCTTTACTTGGAAGAATTTTCGAAATATATATATATATATATATATATATATATATATATATATATATATAAAGGATATAAACGGCACACAAAATATATCTTTTAAATTTTCTGGGAATGACCTCTTCATTCTGGATGAATTTTGCGTAACTGGTAAACCGTAAGAAATAAACAAAAACTTACTACTAAAAACAGTCGATATCTTAAAGCACACAATTTATGCCATATACATTTTTTTTTGTGGAGTTGACTATCTTTTAGATATTTCTTGCTATTGGTTTCAGTTTTAAAATATTATATATTTATAACTTCTCTCATATGTAATTTTTCCACTCCTGTCCATGCAAAGAAACTGATTTCATCTGCATGGCAATCAGCTTTCAAAATATTTGTCTATCGCTTTAGCCTAGTGTATCCCCTTATTTCCCTTCTACTTATAAGAAATAAATTAATTAGACACTTTTTGAAATTGTTTATCTAGATTAGCGTGAAGTAGAAGAATAAGCATTTTAACAATAATTTGTTCCAGAGCAGTAGAGAAAGTCATGTGAATGCAACACAAATATTTGTAATATCTCTCGTATAATATTATTTGCATACCAGTGTTTTTAATGAATTAACTATTAATACTAAATATATATAATTTATAAATAAGATTTCATGTAAAATTTGGGCGTATGGGAGAGAGTACCAGACACGGGAGTTTGTGTTTTCTATCTACTTGCAATTAAAAATGCCAACTCGATTTATTACATCGATGTGTCAATGAAATCTTGTTAATTAAGCCATTACGGTTTGATCATTTCTGTCTTAGCTTATATTTCTCAATATGAGTTTGCATTTAATTCCCGCTTCATGTTGATTTTTATATTAAAATATCATTGAGTAAACTTCAAATCATTCCTGCCATTTAATCAGTTTTTGAATAGTATGTATGTTCGTTCTATCGCAATTTGATTTTCATTTATTGGAAACCTTAGAAGTAGTTATTTACCAAGGCGCTTCTTTTTCGTCTTCTACCAGCTTCTTAAAGCTTTCCTATAATACTTGGCAAACTTTCAGGCGAAACAGTGTAATGGCTATACTCGGTGATAGTTTGTTTAGATTCTTTATACTATTTGTTATTGTCCTAGCTGCTAAAATACACTCGATTTGAGATTATTTGGGAAAACCTAAATAAGAGAAATATAGGACACACAGAAAATGTCAAAGCCAAGTTCCTCAAAAGAACCCTAGGCGTCTCAAAGTATATAGCATCACGATTAACATACAGAATATATATTTATTGGTGTCACATATTTAGGGGACGTATTCCTGATATCAAAATAGCAAAAAAATCTCATATGAACATGGGTCTGAAAATCATTTATTTCAGAGATATAACACAAAATCGAAAGTTACATAAATTGCTCGAAGTGCCTTCCTCTTGCTTTGATATGTGTCACCCTCCGTGGTGTAGTGGTTATCATGCTAGCGGGTTCAAACCTGGTGGAGGACAATGAGTTTTTTCGGGTGTAAAAATCCTTAGCATGGCTTTCTCAGGAAGGAAAGTTGGTCACGTGTGGTAGATTTACACTTAGAGTACCCCAAGCCTGATGAAGACGCCTCTGAGCAAAATTAAGCTGTCTTTCACGACCAATACAGAATGGCACGTTGAGAACCACTGTAGTTAAAGTGTCCATAAATAAAACTTCATTTTGTTTTGGTTCGATGTATGCAATAGGCCAACGTTCCATGCTCTGGTACACTCTGTTGCTGAGAAGGAACCTCTGTTGATGGTATCTTCTTCACGGACGAGGCTGGTTTTACTCGTGACGGCGTCTTCAATTTTCATGACACTCATAACTGGGCATTTGGAAAGCCTAATGGAGTACGACAGGACTTACTGCATGCATTGTAGCAAGAGGAAGTCGCTTTGTGTTGTACCTCTGAAATATATGATTTTCAGAGCCATGTTTATATGAACCTTTTGTACTCTTTTGATGTCAGGAACACATCCTCCAAATATGACGCCAATAAAAATACTCTATATGTGCTAGCGAAAGAACAATTCGTCAAGACATGCTTCTACCTTGAACGAAATCATATAAAGAATTACTCCAAGAACTCAACAAAAAGAAGCAGCAGACATGGCCGGTTTTATACCCCACAGACACGGTTCTGCAGAGATTGGACGAACGCCAGATATGAACAACAAGATATCATGATGAGATTCACTGTTCATGGTTTCCATCACCGGATTTGCCAGACAGACAAGTACCACCAGCCGGAAGACCAGTTCAAAAGTAAACTATATGGGTTAAATTGCGATAGACATCATTTAATCTGCTGCCAAAAAAACAACTTTCTCTTATAGAATTGTGTGAAACTTGGACTAAAACGAGAAACAATACACATTTTGTATTATTATGTACTTGGAAAAATTAATTGAAGACAATGATTTTTGGCATTTTATTAGATAGCATTATAGCCAACTCAATTGTCGACCGCCCAAAACATAGTTCAGTAAAACCTTTCTAGCCTGGACACCTATTGTTCAATCTTATGAATTGTCCAACGAAATGGGGATACTCTTTTTACTTTCTCTACACGTACTACGTACATATGCAGTTCATGGAGAAGATACTGTATTGCACCCAAAAATTCGATACCGAGATTTCACCGTTAATACACGTTTTAGGGTCCCCTGCATCCCCCCAAAAAAAAACATTTTGGGAAAAAGGTCCAGTGTGTATGTGTGTGTCTATGAACACGATAACTCATAAACGAAGTCGGTGAAACACATTCCAGGGATTCAGCACGAAGATTTTGAGAAAAATCCCCCCCCCACAAACTACATTTTGAATGAAAAACATTTCGAAATTTTTTATTTTCTCAAAAATAGCTCTACTAATTTTGATTAAAATACCGTACATTAAATATATTTATATGATAAATAACGTGTATATCTTGAATTGTCTGGGAATAGCCTCTACAGACCTCTTTATTCTGAATGAGTTTTGCTAAACTGGTAACCAGTAAGAGACAGAAAAAATTAGACCACATTAAAACACACACTTTGTGATATGAGCTTTTTTTTTTTTTTTTTTTTTTTTTCATAGAACTGACCATTTCTGAGATATTCCTTGTTATTTCCTTCACATTTAAAGTACTTCTCACATGGACATTTTTAAACAGCTGGCCCTGGCATAGAAATGGATTTCAAAAATATAGCAACCAGCCTTTAAGAGATTTGACTGTCCTTTTACCCTAGTGTATTCTCTTATTTCAATCTACTTACAGGGAAGCAAGTGAATAAGAAAATTTCTACTGATGTTTATCTCGATTATCATAAAGTAGGTAGAAGAATGTGCTTTTTAACAATTTGTTACAGCGATGTAGAGAAAGCCATGAGAATGAAACACATAAGATTTTTTCCTCATTCAAGCAGCTTTTGTATATATCAAATAAAAATAGATACTAGAATTTTACACAATACGATGTTTTGCATTTTTATAGTGATAAGTCGCATTCCGTTGAAATAGTTCTTATATTTGACTTGCCAATTGTTACCGTTTCTTGAAAATTATTTTAAGATACAGTGCATGGTATTTTCAAAATTTGACAATGCCCATTGTTTTTCAATAGCTCGTTTGCGTCCAAATAAAAGTTCAATCATTTGTGGTTGAACATTTGCAGATAAATAAGGAATAATTCCGTAATGCACTCAAGAACTCGTTGATGGATGAGTGGATTTTTGTTTGCCAGGAGATATTGCTTTATTCTTGCTTTAGGTTGAAAAGCCCCTCACTTAAACAAAATACCAAAATGAATATAAGTTCCAGGAATAAGAAATACCAGTTCACAATTGCAAATAAAGGACCCCCCTATTAAACAATACTAAAGGATACAAGGGCACAATAACGATAACCTAGCTCAAATTTAGAAACATACAGCTAAGAAGGACCATATGAGTAATCCCAGAAATGTAGAAACAGTTGACAGTTGCAAAGAAACTCCCTTCACATTAAATGGAGCAAAATATATTTATAAAACACCAAAGGTTGAATGCAATTTAACTTTAACAGTCTCTACATAGCAAAATTACTAACATTAACCTAACGGTGTGTATATCTTCGAGAATTTAGGGGCTACAAAAATAGCCGAAGGTAAAGGCTATTTAACATACATGGGTGTCCAAATATAGAAGTTTTACTGTATACATCCTTACAATGCTAATTCGGTAAGCCAATTTGGTAAGCGATTGATAACAGCAGAGTTTGAAAAACCGAGGCCCTTATGCTGAGTTTTTTTCTATTTCCAAGCTTCCGTTATGCTCTTTGTGAACCGAGAGGGATGGCTCAAGTGCTTTCGCATTCGGCAGGTCGCGGGTTTGATTCCCGCGGCCAACCTATGTGATCGATGTGGTTTTTCGGGAGTTTCTCAGAGTCGCCGGGCGAATGCTGGATAGTTTTCTTTCATTCCTCGTTTCCGTTATCATTCTTTCATCCTTCATAACCGCTGGTGTCTTTCAGGCTTGGAAGTATCAGCGATGGTACTCGGTGTGTCATGGTAAAGAAAAAGGATGCTCATATTGACTATTTCCACTTCCCCCTGCTGGTTGTCCTGATGACGACCACATCTGGTGGGGGCGTTGGACCCTATGTGTGTCGGGGTCTCCGGTATGCCTGGTCGACTGTCGGGGTGCTTCAGGCTGGAAAATAATCAATGCGTAGCGACGCTCCTGATTTCGGCCACCCGGTGTATCCTCTCACCTCATCCATTCTACCCGGGGGCGCTGCCTCGTGGGGCGTAGGTACAATAACTACATAGGTTGGATCCGTATCGTCCGATTCACCTCTATCCGTATTCTGATTCTAAATGCGTACTGAATACTTTTTTTTTACGATAGGCATTTAGATCAACGGAATTATATTAACTGAGATATAGGCGGAAACATTTATACATATCTCATTGAGGATAGTTACATTTTAGAATAATCTGAATTTTTAAACGTTATCTATATATCATGTTATATATGTTACGTATGTATGTACGATTAAAAATAATGATTAAAAATTCAAATTCGAAAATCTAACATCTGTCTTAAATGATATCTGCATAAATATTTCCGGTAATATCTCAAATTAATGTGTGTTCTATTAAATATCAAATTATTTGTCCTTATTCAGGTAGGAGGTGAAGAATTGCAAATAATTTAATAGAGAACAATGCGAATAACATATAATTCCTTCTCATTTTGTTCGCGTACTAAGCTTTTAATACAGTTCCATAGGCTTGCCAGGACTCCGATTCTGTATTCTTTTTTTCTATTTTTTCCAGTTCCCTACATTTCCATTTTTGAGCTATTTGATTTACCGTTTTCCTTTAACTTCCAAATTCACATAGATTCACACACTAGGAAATACACAAATACCCATGCCCAAGGCGGGACTCGAACCCAGATCCCGTACACCACGATTCACTAAAGCTAGGCTTTTTGGCGAGCCGACCACGGGCAAAACTTTCAAGGCTTAACGTGTTTTAAACGACCTTGCGTTATGTTCACATATTTCATGCAACGGCAGCTCCTGTGTTTACAATTCGCACACCGCCGACCTGCATTCACGTGACTCACAGAGAGGAATCGAGGGACCGATTCGGTCGCAAACGTTCCCTTCACAATGAATGACTTTACACATGCTAAATATGCCGTTTAATTTACGCCGCAAGTGAAGAATCTGGCAATTATGCGTGGGATCTGAATCATTGGCGATTTCTAAATCGTCAAAAGACGAACGTAAGAGCAATGAGGATGATTTTAGTAAAGGATATGGGAGGGCTAATGCTTGTATGTTGGTTTGAATTATGTATTTGTACAATGAAACTAAATTTAAATAAAGCATAATACTGTCCTTGTGTTCAATATTTTTAAGTTGAATCCTGAATGCATTGTTAATTCTAATCAGATAATAGTGTAAGAAAACAAAAACAAATGGTTAGGTGGGTTGAAGTTTCATTACGACCGATATTCTTCTCTTACATCACACCACTAGTCAGGCAGGGTAAAAGTCGGGGGGAGAGAATAGAAGAGGGTCAACCGTATGACCTGTTACGTAAACAATCAACCAACGTATGAGATAGGGAATAATATCTATCCAAAATCACCATAAAATATTCCTCGTGAACGTAACTTTTAGAAAATAGCGAAAAATTTGAAATACTGGATCATCATATCGTCCTCAAACTCTGATTAAAATATTTGCAATTGTTCACTTCCCAGCTTGTACACACTTATTATATATGAATAGTATTTTGTTGCTTTCTTACCTTTCCAATATAAACTTCCATTGGTAGCAAACAAACAAGCAGGCAAGCATACCTTCTTGGTTCACGTAATCTGTAATCTATGCGAACACATAACATAAATCAACTTGGGCAGTTTAACAAGGAAAGCCGAGTTGTTGCTCCAAGTGACGTAATGAGTTTGATTGGGTAACACTTGTGATGCTCGGAGAACAAAGCCCTGCAGTGGCCGTGGTACAGGGACCAGGTATTTGCCCAAACATGTAGTTACATGCACCAGCAATCTCTGCCCAAGAAATCAGGTCAATTGTCTTGAAAATGAGCTGCCAACCCTCTCTCGAATACCAATATACCACCCGCGTACACGCCACATGACATCATTTCATGTTGTGTCGTACTCCATCCAAACAATGATGGAACCTAATTACATGTCCAAATTTCGAAAGACATTCCCAGCAAATGAATAGCTGTGGTGGAAATTCAAATGCACAGTTAAATGTTCCATCAACTTCGGTAACAGTTTTTCTTTCTTTGTAATATTCTGTATATGTTAAGAGTACAGATTATTTGAAATATTAGCTTCACATTAATTATCTTAATCAAAAGTATAACAATACATTAAAGTTTCACTACAGCTACAAATCTACCCGCTTTTAGAGACACTGGGAGTGAAATTTTGGCTATAGTCGTTCAAAAAATCCAAGTTTTTATACCAAATAGTTGTTGGAACCTTTGGACATGCATGAGAAGCAACATTTATCTGTCTCCCCTTGCTTTGGTCTCTAGAGTCATTTAAATGTACTCCAGTATACCTGTCTCCGGGTATACTATTTCATACAACATTGCTTTTCTGAAAACTACATTTTCGCACTTTCAAAATGTTCAGAATTTTAAAAGTATCTATTCTAATACTCAAGGTGACATAATTATCCTAGCCCGAATAGTAATTTTTCATAAAAATATTTTATGAGGAAATATTATCCACACAAAATTTTGTGTGTGGCTCAAAGATCCACATCAAAAAATTCCAATACATTTTCTCAAATTTTGAGGTATATGGAGCATTTTAGTTATGTAGTATACCGTGCGTTCGTAGATCACCCGGACGGCCCCGCGGCGTTATTGGGCTGGGTGAGGTGTGGCGCGCCTACCGCTCGAGTAGTTCTGTAGCAACCGCTGACACGTCAGTCAAGTTGGATTTGTCGTGAGAGAAAGAAATCTGTGCGAGTGTTTAGAGTAAAACCGTTTTGTCTCTTGATGGCTATTTATCCAGTAATAATGGTTTGAATACATTTTAGAACAACGTATTTCTCTGTGTTATGCAAATGTAAAATGCTCTTCTGCAAGAACGTATCGCAGAGAATTTCAATATCACTTTACAGGTTTTTGAATTCCTAACAGGCCACTATGCATGTCCTTGTCAGTAAAGTCAGACTGACAGAGGAGAAGGTTGATGAAGTAGTGACCCGGTTGGAACACTCGCCTCCAAAAAATCTCTGAGATGTTTATTAAAAGAGTTGACATTTCAGCTTTTGTGGCAACGAAACTTCTGAAACGTAAGCCTTACAAGGTAACTGTAAATCATGCTTTACAACCATATGATTAGTTATTGCAATTAGTTTTTGCATCCCGTTCATTACGGCTGGGTGGGCGACTTCCCTGATGAAGCTTGGTTGTATCCTCAAGCACACATTTCTACTTAGAACAGTAGATACTGGGCTATCGAAAATCCTATATTACTCCATGCAGTTCCTCACCACGCTGCAATAGTCGGATTTGGTGCATGTGAGTGTGCGTAGAATTATTATCCGTCTCATATTTTTCGACACAACCGTTTATTCACATGTTTATGTAAATTTTGTTTTAAACATTTTTTCCGCAAAGAAATGAAAGATAGTGTGGCTGGTTTCAGCAGGATTCAGCTACGGCGCACACTGCTGCGAATTTTATGCATGGATTGGGAAGTTTATGTGGTGACTGAATAGTTGTCGAGAATTGTGGCCATCTCGTTCCCCTGCTCTATTTCCATGCGATTTTTATTTATGGGGAATGTTAAAGAACAAAGTATACACATGAAATCCGCACGTTAAAAGAATTAAAGAATATCATGAAAGAAATGTAGGCATCGGTCAATATGAACTTCAGCGAATAAACCTAGGCAATCTGTTTGCGTGGAAGGTCATCTGTTGTAATGCAGCTAAGCTTAATGTAAGTAGTAGAGTAGTTACCATGACTTTCTGGTCGTTATCGTGTAATTCGTGGAAGGCGCGCCAATTCTCGCCCAGTCCAAGACCGTTGCGGAACAGTACGGCCAATCTACGAGTCCATATTATTATTGTTATTGTTATTATCATCATTATTTATTAGCTATTATTATTAAATTGTATTAATTGTATTATTATTATTATTATTATTATTATTATTATTTTACTATCTAGCTTTTGCCAACGTGACTGTCAACAAAAGTTATATTTGAATCATGATTTATATACGTTGGTTATACCAGTTAAACTATCTTTAAAAGTGTCAGTTTTTCAATTTTACCCAACGTAATATCAATTTCTAAGTCTATTTTTGGTCTTGAAGTTTCAATAAATCACATGATTTGCATTGAAATATACCAAAAGTACTTCGTTTGCTTTAATTTCTTACAATTGCTTCATTAACTAGCTACTGGAAAGGTAGAATTAGAATCGTTCATATCTTTCACAATTGGCGTTCGTATCGTAAAATTCAGAGCTACCAACATTTGATTAAAAACTATCACTAGCCATTAAAATATTCTACAACTAGAGTGAAGCACCGTATTACTCTAGGTTAGTGGGTGTTTATAAACTGATTATTCTTAGAGTTAATAATTTCCACTGCATTTTCAAAACTTGCGAGCGAAGCCGGCCATACACAGAGTAGTGTGTATGACTAAACGGATTTTACTGTTATTTCATTTCATTTCATTTTAATAGTTTCCACTGTGTTTACTAAAACATGCGAGCGAAATATGTCGGTATACAATAGTTTGGGGTGGAGAGACTTTCCTGAAAGGTGACAGACGCACGCACACAGATGTCAAATGTCAATCTAAAAATACTTATGTTTGGGGAGCCCCAAAATTTGTATTTCCAGATATATCTCGGTAGCGATTTTTACATTCTCTTGCACAACGCACTTAGTGGATAGACAAGATATTGTAAACCACCCAAAAATTGGATATCGAGATTTCATCGGAAATACATGTTTTGAGGACCCTACATCAAAAAAATAGTATATTTAGAAACATGTCCGTGTCTGCTGGTAGCACAGCTCAAAAACGAAAAGTCAGTTAAATGCCAAACTTGGTATTTAAGTTCAGTCGGCCGCGCCGTGGCCGAGTGGTTAGACCACTCGCCTCTCACCTAGACGGCCCGGGTTCAATCCCAAG
This sequence comes from Hymenopus coronatus, assembly GCA_030762935.1. Taxonomy (NCBI): domain Eukaryota; kingdom Metazoa; phylum Arthropoda; class Insecta; order Mantodea; family Hymenopodidae; genus Hymenopus; species Hymenopus coronatus. Next base: position 97,823,334 of record CM060892.1, read on the forward strand.
TGACCGCATGTGAGATTTGTGGTGGACAAAGCGGCGTTGGGGTGGGTTTTCTCCGGGTTCTCCAGTTTCCCCCGCCATCGCAGTTTCCACCGGGGCTCCATCTTCATTCATGTATCATCAGTGTCACCGCCTGCGGTGCCATAAGTAGTCAAAGCAGGCGTTAAACACTAACAAATAAAAGTTCAGTATCTTCCAAGCATACAACATTTTCTAGAAAATTCCCCCACCCCAACTGCCCTTTACATGGACATCATTCGAAAATGTTTATTTTCTCAAATGTTTTTCTAACGGTTTTTATTAAAATGTCATAGTTTAAGATATTTTTTATGACAAACGAAATGTTTATCTTGAAATTTCTGGGAATAGCCTCTAAAGACCTATTCATTCATGATGACATTTGCAAGTTATAAGACATAGGCAAATATTTTACTACACGAAAATGAATTCATTAAAACACACAATGTGTTATTCATATTTGTAGAGTTAACAATTTTCAAGATATTCCAAGTTATTGGTTTCAGTTTTAAGGTTCTTAAACTGCCCTCAAACGGGAGACATATTTGTTTACTCCTAGCAACATAGAACACTGAATTTCAATTGTTTCACTTAACGACCGGCTTTTAAAAGAACTGACCATGCTTTACCTAGTTTTTTCATTCATTTCCCTTCTACTTACAGAAACACAAGTGATAAGACAAATTCTGGTCTTTTTTGTGGAGCAGATAGAGAAAGTCTTGTGAATAGAACTGATCAGATTGTTTTTCGGGGTGGGGTGCAGTATATGTTCTACCTATTATGTACATTGTGCATGGTAGAACAAGTAAAAGCATGCTTTCGTAAGAACATCTGATTTCTCTGGGAGAAATACAGCAGCTTTTCTGTTATAGAATAGGTGAAAAGGAATGTAAATGTTTGGTTTACGCATTTGCATGGAATTCGTTTACCTTGTATCGATGTGAGTAGAAAAAATGACCGAATGTACGGAGACTTGATTTTTATCTAGAAAATCAAATTGGTTGGGTTAAGGTGTTTGCAGAATATTTTACTGCGCTGCACAGGCGTGGATAGGTTGGCCGGCATCGAGCTCTCTCGCGAAACGGGGTTAACATCCCAATAAACGGGGAAGGACTATAAAATAGGAAGCAAACTGTTGCGTCGCGACAGAGTACTAAATCTGACGGCGGAGGGGGAGGGGTACATACGCATCGATTAGCCGAGACCTCGCAATCTCTATGAACATTACCTGCGACCTGCTACATTTTTCAGGTTACTTATAACCAGGGTGAACCATTCTTAGCTATTTCTATTGGTCAGTGGAAAAGTTTGTTTCTATTTCTGAGTAGATACAATAAAATAAAGCTGAAAAGATTAATTGCGTAATAAAATAGAGGGAATAAAAATCTGATGGTTTCCATTCACATGCCTTTTTCTACCTTTTGGCAGGAAATTATTCTCACTAAAGCTTATCCTTCTATTCGCTACATGCTAATAAAAATAAGCATTATTAGTAATGGATAGGTAGAGTCATACTGAAAAATGCCATGCCGTAGCCGGGATTTGAACGGATCTCCCGATCTCTAGCCGGTTGCTCTGCGACTGAGCTACCATGACAACATGCCGGCATAGCATTGAATTTCTCAACTGACTCGTATATTTTCCCGGTAAATCACAAGGTGAGATGACAACCCCAATGGCGACTTACAATACTGCAAGTACTTTAGACCCAGGATAGCCGTGTGAAGAACAGGAGTTGGATAGGTAGAGTCAGACTGAAAAATTCAATGTCATAGCTAGGAATTGAACAAGGGATCTCCCGGTCTATACCTATCCAACTCCTGTCGTACACGCTGCTTGTGTGAAAAATCAATTATTCCATACAAATTGACCATAATAGTCGGCCATACTATGAATCCTAGATCTAAAGCACTTGCAGTATTGTTAGTCGCCATTGTGGTTTACCGGGAAAATATACAAGTCAGTTGAGAAATTCAATGCTATACCAGCAAGTTGCCATGGTAGCTCAGTGGCAGAGCAACCGGCTAGAGGTCGGGAGATCCGTGGTTCAAATCCCGGTTATGGCATTGAATTTTTCAGTCTGACTATCCAACTCCTGTCTGTCCTACACACGGCTTGGGTGAAAAAACAATTATTCCATTATTAGTAATGGTTTTATGACTTAAAATTCGATACCAAAATTTCTCCGGAAATATATGTTTTAGGATCCCCTGTATCCAAAATAAAAAAAAAAAAAAAAATCTGAAAACTTCCTTGTAAGTAGAAGCGAAATAAAATCAAATTAGTCTTATATGGACGCTCTTTAACTACATACCAATTCTACATTGGGCATCTTTCACGCTCTATACACAATGCTATATTTATTTGCTTACGGCATTTTATGTAAGCAAATAAAAAATACCATTCTATTAATACAAAATCTCTTTTTAAAATCGACCGCTACAAATTATTTGAAGGGCCGCAGTATTTTAACTGTGCAAAGGTAACAAAATTATTAGTATTTTATTGAAGACCTGTACGAATGGTTGGATGAGGTGAATTCTGTTTTATGTTTATTAATTTGGATTTAATTTATAAGTAAAAAGAAATAAATATTGTTAATTTTTCTCAGGGGCCTTTTTATCAGGCTCGATGGTTTTTTACGTGCCGTAAATCTATGACACGCGACCAAGGGCTTTACTTACCTTCCGATAAGCGTGCTAAAGAGTTTTACACCTGAAAAGAAACACATCGGTCTCCTTTGGATTTGAACCCACGATCATAGGAACCAGAGGCTAGCACGTTGTCCCAGAAGATAGGTTACAGCGATAATTAAATCTCTCAAAAGCTGTTACTATGCGATTTTCTTTGCACCGCCAGGAGCAAAACAAAGAGAGATGTGAAGAATTTTACCTTCCAGATTCAGAAAACTTTTAAGTATTTCAAAACCGAAATCAATAACTAGAAATATCTCGGCAACGGTCAACTCCACAAAAAGATGTATATGACATAAATTGTGTGTTTTATCGTGATATACATTTTTTGTGCAGTAAGTGTTGTCTATATCTTACAATTTATCAGTTATGCAAAATTCAAAAAAACCCATCCAGATTAAAGAGGTTATTCCCAGAAAATTCAGGATATTCTTTATATTTGTCATGTGAATTTCTTAAATATAAACGCTTTTAACCAAAATCGTTAAAGCCATTTTGAGAACATAAGAATTTTCGATATTTTTTTCATGTGAAAGGTAGTTTGTTGTTAAAAATCTTGGTGTTGCATCCTTGGAAGATACCAAATTTGGTATTTAAAGATCTTTTCGTTTTTACTTTCTCTATACGGACTATGTACATAGTGTATAGAGAAGGTATTGCACTCCAACCAAAAATTCGATACCGAGATTTCACCGGAAATATATGTTTTAGGGTCACCTTTATCTAAATAAAAACATTTTTGGAAAAAGGTCAGTGTGTGTGTGTGTGTCCGTGTGTCTGTGAACACGATAACTCAAAAACTTGGTATTTCAGTTTAGTATCTTCCAGGGATGCGACAGGAAGATTTTTAGAAAAATCCCCCCATCCTCAACTACCCTTTACATGGAACTTTTTTTGAAAATCTTGATTTTCGCAAAAATGGCTCTAACGATTTTGATTAAAATTTCGTATATTAAAGATATTTACCTGATAAATAAAATGTATATCTTGAATTTTCTGGGAATAGCCTCTGAATAGTAGTTTATTTTGGATGAATTTTACTGAATTTTGAATAACTGCTAAATCGAAAGAGATGAATAAAAACTTACCACACAAAAATTTTTGAGCACGTTAAAACACACAATTTATGTTATATACATTTTTTTCGTAAGTTCGTCTTTTGAGACATTCCCTATTTTTTGTTTCTGCTATGAAAAATTTATACTTTTCTCATACAGGTACTTGTCAACTCCTATCCATATAAACAAAGGAGCTTCATTGACATAGCAACCAGCTTTTGACTATCACTTTAACCTATGGTACTCCCTTATTTCGCTTCTACTTACAAGGAAGCAAGTAATAAGACCATTTCTGCTCATTTTTTCTGATTAGCATAAAGTAAGTAGAAGTATAAGCTTTTAAAGAATAATTTGTTGCAGAGATATAGAGAAAGTCATGTGAATGGCACACATCAGATTTTTTGGGATATGCTGTCCACACACGGACCTTTTCTAAAAATACTGTTTACTTCCTCTACACATACTATGTACATAGTTTATAGAGAAGGTATTGTAATGCACCCAAAATTCGATACCAAGATTTCACCGGAATTACATATTTTGGGTTCCCCAGAATCCCCCAAAAAAACAAATTTGGAAAAAAGGTCCGGTGTGTGTGTGTCTGTGGACAGTATAGCTCAAAAATTAAAATACCGTTAAATACCAAACTTGGTATTTAAGTTTAGTATCCTCCAAGGATGCGACACCCGGATTTTCAAGAAAATCCGCCACCCCCAACTACCCTTTACATGGAACTTTTTTTTCGAAACTTTTCATTTTCTCAAAGTGACTTTAACGACTTTGACTAAAATATCGTATACCAAAAATATTTACGTGACAAACTGTATATCTTGAATTTTCTGGGAATAGCCTTTGAAGACTTATTTATTCTGGATGAATTTTACGGAATTTTGTATAGTCGTTAAACCGTAGATAGACAACAAATCACCACACAAATGTAGAGCACGTTAAAGCAAACAAACCATGTTATATTTTTTTTTTTGTGGAGTTTGTTTTTGAGATATTCCTTGTTTGTGGTTTCAGCTTTAAAGAACTTACTCTTCTCATGCAGAAATTTGTCAATTCCTGTCCATACAAACAAAAGAACTTCAGTCATATAGAAACCAGGTTTTGACTATCATTTTAACCTCGAGTACTCTCTTTTTACTTTCTCTATATTCACTATGTACATAGCGTATAGAGAATGTATTGCACTCTACTAAAAAATTCGATACAGTGATTTCAACGGAGATATATGTTTTAGGATCCCCTGTATACAAAAAAGGTATTTTGTATTTACAACCGTAAGATGTGGACGTTACATAGTTATCGTGTTCACAGACACACGGACACACACACACACACACACACACACACACACACACACACACGGACCTTTTTGTAACACGATTTATGTTATTTACATTTCTTTCGTGGAGTTGATCGTTTTTGAGATATTCCTTTTTCTTGGTTTCAGCTTTGAAAAGCTTACTTTTCTCATACAGGAATTTGTCCATAAAAACAAAGGAACATCAGTCACATAGCAATCAGCTTTTGGCTTTCACTTTAACCTATGGTACTCCCTTATTTCGCTTCTACTTACAAGGAAGCAAGAAATAAGACTATTTCTGCTAATTTTTCTTGATTGGCATGAAATAAATAAAAGATAAGCTTATTAACAATAATAATTTACAGATATATAGAGAAAGTCATGTGAATGGAACACATCAGATTTTTACTTTCTCTACACGTACTATGTACATAGTGTAGAGAGAAGATATTACGTAATTCCATGGCACGACAGCTCGGGGAACCTTGGCCTACCGCCCGGCCGCTGCGTCCCTCATCTCGGTCCACTACAGACGTCATGGATGGGGTGCAGTATTGGAGGGTGAGACGTGGTCAGCCCGGCCGGTTAATGCGGTCCTCATGATCTGGAGCCGCTAATTCTCCATCAAGTGGCCCCCCAGGGACCTTACGAGTTTGAGTGCACCCCGGGCCAGGTCTCCCAGCGGGGGAAAAATCCCCACGCCTGTACTGGGGATCGAACCCAGGTCTCCCGCTTGGTAAGTAGCAACGCTACCACCGCGCTAAGAAGACGACCTGAGAACACTCCACCAAAAAATGCGATACCGAGATTTCACTGGAAATATATGTTTTAGGGTCCCCTGTATCCAAAAAATGTATTTTTAAAAAAAAGGTCCGTGTGCCTGTGAACTCGATAGCTCAAAAACGAAAAGTCGGTAAAATACCTAATTTGGTATTTAACTTAAGTATCTTCCAGGGATGTGACACAAAGATTTTGAGAAAAATCCCCCCACCCCAAACTACCCTTTACGTGGAACATTTTTAAAAAATGTTGACTTTCTAAAAAATGGCTCTAACAATTTTGATTAAAACATTGTATATTAAACATATTTACCTAACAAATAAAATGTATATTTTGAATTTTCTGGGAATAGCCTCAGAAGACTACTTTATTCTGAGTGAATTTTAAAGAATTCTGCATAACTGCTAAACCGTAAGAGATAGACAAAAACTTACCACTCAACAAATGTAGGGCACTTTAAAACACACAATTTATGTTATATACATTTTTTTCGTGGAGTTCATCGTTTTTGAGATATTACTTGTTTTTGATTTCAGCTATGAAGAATTTAACTTTTCTCATACAGGAATTTATCAACTCCTGTCCATAAAAACAAAGGGACTTCAGTCATATAGCAACTAGCTTTTGACTATCACTTTAACCTATGATAATCCTTCATTTCGCTTCTAATTTCAAGGAAGCAAGTAATGAGACTATATCTGCTAATTTTTTCTCGATTATCTTGAAGAAATGGAAGCAAAAGCTTCTTAATAATATTTTTTGTAGAGATGTAGAGAAAGTCATGTGAATGGAACACATCAGAATTTTTCGCTTCTACTTACAAGGAAGCAAGTAATAAGACTATTTCTGCTATTTTTTTCTCGATTACTACGAAGTACATAGAAGCATAAGCCTTTTAGCAATAATTTGTTGCAGAGATAGAGAAAGTCGTGTGCATGGAACACATCAACATTTTTTGTGTGGAAAGTTCTGTCTATCTCTTCCGGTTTACCATTTATGCAGAATTCAATAAAAATTCAGAATAAAGAGGTCTTTAGAGGCTATTCTCAGAAAATTTAAAATATACATTTTATTGACATATGAATAGGTATCTTAAACATAAAAGATTTTAATCAAAACTGTTAAGTCATTTTTGAGAAAATCAAAATATCATTTTTTTGTTTCATGTAAAGCGTTGTTTGGAGGGGAGGGATTTTCCTGAAAGTCTTCGTGTCGCATCCTTAGAAGATACCAAATTTAAACACAAAGTTGGTATTTAACTGTCTTTTAACGTATTTTCGGTTTTGAGCTATGCTGTCCTCAGACACATACGGATCTTTTTCTAAAAATACTTCTTACTTTCTCTACACATACTATGTGCATAGTGTGTACAACATATATTTTAATGTACCCAAAAATTCGATACCGAGATTTCACCGGAAATACATCTTTGGTTCGCCCTGAATCCAAAAAGAGTGGAGTTGACCGTTTTTTTTTTTTTTTTAGATATTCCTTGTTTTTGGTTTCAGCTTTAAAAAAACTTATTTTTCTCATACAGGAAATTGTCAACTCCTGCCCATACAAACAAAGGAACTTCAGTCACATAGCAACCAGCTTTTGACTATCACTTTTACTTATGGTACTCCCTTATTTTACTTCTTCTTACAATAAAGCAAGTAATAAGAATATTTCTGCTAATTTTTTTCTCGATTAGCATAAAGTAAATATGTGCATAAGCGTTTTAACAATAATTTGTAGCAGAGATGTAGGGAAAGTCATGTGAATGGAACACATCCGATTTTTTTAATTCTGGAGGACCCAAAACATGTATTTCAAGTGAAATCTCGGTATCGAATTTTTGGGTGCAATACAATACCTTTTATATACACTAGTACATAGTACGTGTACAAAGAGTAATAGGAAAATCCTTTTTAAGGGTAATATAATTCTTAAAAATCAGAGTTGTGCAGTTAATGCAAAATTCCGTAAAATTCATCCAGAATAAAGTAGTCTTTAGAGGCTATTCCCATAAAATTCAAGATATATATTTTATTTGTCAGGTACGAAATTTTAATTTACGATATTTTAATCAAAATTGTTAGAGCCATTTTTGAGAAAATCTAAATTTTCGAAAAAAAGTTCCATGTAAAGGGTAGTTGGGGGTGGAGAAATTTTCTTGAAAATCCTCATGTCGCATCCTTGCAAGATACGAAACTTAAATACCAAGTTATGTATTTAGCTGTCTTTTCGTTTTTGAGCTATGCTGTCCACAGACACACACACGCACGAACCTTTTTCCAAAAATGTTTTTTTTTTATTCAAGGGGACCCAAAACATGCATTTCTGGTGAAATTTCGGTATCGAATTTTTTAGTGCATTACAATACCTTCTCTATACACTATATACATAGTACGTTCAGAGAAAGTAAAACGTAGTTCTCTTCTAGGTAGCGGATACAATATTATTTATGTATTCGTTGGCTAGAGGTGACGAAACTCAGCATGGTTCGCCTGCAGTAAGATTGTTGTACTAGAGCTATATGGACGGTGTACAGAGATGCAAAGTGCTCCTATATATAGGCTCCGGGGTATTGATCGTCCGATACTGGCCCGGCTCGATTTGCTTGCCTTGCTTGGGTTTCTCCTCAACCTGCACTTGTATGTACCACATAACCCTCGGCCTAATAACACAATCTCCTTGTTTACATTAATACCACCTTTACAAATTCCCTCACGCAAGAATTCCTACATTAATGGGACACTAAAGTCTAAAAAAAGGCAGTGGTGACCAAATGGCGGCCCGCGGGCCTAATCCGAGCCGTGATTATGTTTCATCTGGCCTACGAATAAATATATAATTTATTCCTTTTTTTAACTTTCTGCATATATCTCGATGGTAGATTTCAAGATTTTGAAGTATTTCGATCACAGATCGAACTTTTCAACAATGCCATAAGATGTTAAGTTGAGTGCCAACCCGGGGATCTACAGTTAGTTCTGTGTGAACTATGTTAGAACTATGTGAGCTCTAATGTGATTCATCTCTTCAAACAACAGAGGTAACGGGTGTTAATATCTGGAAACTCATTTCAAAGGAATATTTTCCACATCTTAGAAACTGGGCTTTAAAACTTACTTCTATATTTGGTGGTAATTACATATGTGAAACTGTCTTCTCTGCTATGAAATTAGTGAACTCAAAGTCCAGAAACAGACTAACTGATTCAATGTTATCTCATATTCTTAAAATTGCAACATCAGAACTGGAAGTGGATTTTAAAACTTCTGTAAAAGATTTTGACAAACCCCATTGTTCTTAGTAAAAATCAATGCTTGCTCCTTCACTGCACATGTAGTAATTTTAAAAATAGTATGCTCTTAAGTTGTATTGCTGTTATTTTATTTTTAATACATTTACTATTAATTTGCCTGGTAAGTAAGGTCCTTCGTATTCTAGCCCTCAGTACATTATTAATTGACCATCACTGTTTTAAAATATTAAAGCTGTTGTATTGAATTACAACAACAAAAAGGAAAGTGTTTGTGTGTCCATGTATTTGTGAACAGCATACCTCAAAAACGAAAAATCGGTTGAATATCTAACTTTATACTTAATTTCAGCATCTTCAAAGCATATGACATGAAGATTTTTAAGAAAATTTCCCCACCCCAAACTGCTCATTATATGGAAAAGATTTCGAAAGCTTGGACTTTCTAAAAATAATCATCAACAATTTTGAATAAAATATCGTATATTAAAGATAAAAAAATATATAGTATATCCAGTGAATTTTCTGGTAATAGCCTTTGAAATCTTGTTCTTTCTGAATAGCTTTTGCACAGCTGGTAAAGCTAAAAAATAGAGAAAAATATACTAAAGGAGTAAAGAGTAGAAAGATGATGGGAATACCTCGTGCACTGCGGCTATGCAGATCTATTGTGGCCCTAGGAGGAGGGGATGAGGTGAAGAAACCACACGTGGCCAAATTCTGTGGTCAGACAGGCCATCAGAGACGCGCGGAAGTCGTTAACGTTTCCGAGGTCGATGATCGTCCCATTGCACGTTTTGCCAGAGAGGGCGTGGAAGCGATCCGTGGACCTGCCAGCCACCTATTATCCACAGGCAGAATCTTCCTAGCATCAGCACCACTTGCCCGCTCTGCCATACACCACAAATCTGAAAGTACACCTGAAAAATGAGAGGGAAAAGGAATTAACGGCAAATGATGTAAAGGAAATCGTGGTAGACGAGGACTACCCTAGCACTTGTGCGGTGGACGAAACCAGGTACTCTTGAATATAATTCGCACACCTTACCGCAGCGTAACTTCGATTGGTAAATGACTTCTAAAACAATCTTACATTCATTAGCCTACAATGCTAGCGGTTTGCTGTCACCTTTTCCTCCGGTAACATATGGAGCTGCTTTATCCGCTTGAGACTATGTGCTGTAGAGCCAGTTTGAGCTGTCACTTATTCGCAGTTTCAGATGATTGATGTTGGCTTTTCGCTCAGTGATATGCCATTTGTCGGTTCGAACAAAACCTTCCTATCCATATAAAAAGGAGACCACAGCATTTCTGATCAGCACTTACAGCTGCGGTTAGTGGTTCTCTGCGTAGTGTAGTTATGGGCACTATCGAATATTTTGACAATGAGAAATAACTATCATTCGGTTTTAAAAGCTATTTATTTTCACAAAATAGATGAAATATTAGCATAGAAAATGCTAAATTAACTATATTCATTCGGACAGTACAATGTAATAGGCATCTAGCCTTAATATAAGATAGCGAAACTGTATTACGATGGTGAGAAATAACTATCGAACTATTCGCGTTTTCATTCGGTTTTAAAAGTTATTTATTTTCACAAAATGGGTGAAAGATTAGCATAGAAAATACTAAATTAACTAGTATTCATTCGGACTTAATAGTACAATGTAATAGGCATCTATCCTTAATATAAGATAGTGAGACTGTATTATGAGAGAAATAGCTATCGAATTATTCGGGTTTTCATTCGGTTTTAAAATATGGATAAAATATTAGCATATTAGTATAGAAAATACTAAATTAACTAGTATAAATTCGGGCTTAACAGTAGAATGTAATAGGCATCAAGCCTTAATATAAGAAGACTTCGATGTGCTTTAATTTTTATGTTAAAACTTATAATCACTACCAGTTATTTTATAGTAATTAACACGATACTTAATTTTACATAATGAATTGTACAGTTTCTCATTCAAACTAGCACATATAACTTTCAATTGGAAGTTTTATGTTGTTTTTTTTTTTAAATAAGATACATGCTGAAGTACAATCCAAATAAAAGCATATAATTTCATGTCCCAAAATGCAATATGCCTGCAATAGCTAAAACACGTTTTTCGTTACATTCATATGAAAATGTAATGAATTTGATACTTGCAATTGTAATTCTTGTAGCCGCTATGAAAGGTTAAGATCAAGGTTTCCCTTTTTTCCTTTCTCTACATAGTTCATGGTACATTGGTAGATAAGTTATTGCATTCAACATAAAAATCTGATACCGAGATTTCACCGGAAAATCACATGTCTTAGAGTCCCCTGTATAAAGAAACCTTTTTAGAAAAATAATTCGCGCGCGCGCGCGCGTGTGTGTATATCCGTCCGTGTGTCTAGGAAAACAATTACTCAAAAACAAAAGTCTGTAAAATACCAAACTTAGTATTTAAGTTTGCTATCTTCCAAGGATGCAATATAAACATTTTTGTAAAAATCCCCCCAAACTACCCTTTACATGGAAAAAGTTTCAAAAGTTTTGATTTTCTGAAAAATGGTTCCAACGATTTTGATTAAAATATCGTATATTAAAGATTATTACATGACAAATAAAACGTGTATATTTTGAATTTTCTGGGAATAATTTTCTTAAGACCTCTTCATTCCGGAATGACTTTTGAATAACTGGTAAACCATCAGAGATGGACAAACACTGGCTGCATAGGAAATATAGATTTCGATAAAACACACAATTCACGTCATATACAACTTTTTTGTAGAGTTGGCCATTTCCGAGCTACTTCTTGTTGTAGATTTCTGATTTAAAATACTTGAAAAATTCACATGTGAGAAAGGTTTTAACTCCTGATCATGCAAAGAAACGAATTTCAATCACATAACAACCGGTTTTTAAAATATCTGATTATCGCCTAGACTAGTCTGTTTTCTTATTTCCTTTCTACTTATATGGAACTAAGTAATAATACCCTTTCAGCTAATGCTTATCTCCATTAATATGAAAACATAAAAATAAGCTTTTTAACAATAATGTTTACAAAGCTGTAAAGAAAATTATGTGAATGGAACACATTAAATGTTTAAAGTTATCCACCTATTTCCAAATTTTGATGTTATGTTATACAGGTTATATTATTATATACATTATTTGGAATCTATAAATGGTTAAAATGAATGAGCTAAAGATTAGGACCTCAAAATATGGGTGGGACCTTGATTTAATAATTGGTTCTTATTCTTTACTTGCGGTACTTGGTCCTAAGGTTGGCAAACAAATCTGATGTAATTCATTCACATGACTTTCTCTATATATCTGCAACAAATTTTTGTTAAAAAGTTTATGCCTCTTATTTACTTCATGCTGTTAGAAAAAATTAGCAGAAATAGTCTTATTACTTGCTTCCCTGTAAGTAGAAGCGAAATAAAGGAGTAACATAGGCTAAGGTGATAGCAAAAGATGGTTGCTATGTGACTGAAGTTCCCTTGTTTGTATGGACAGGAGTTGACAAATTCCTGTATGAGAAAAGTATAAGTTTTTTAAAGCTGAAAAATAAAACCAAGGAATATCTAAAAACTATCAACTCTACGAAAAAAATGTATATAACATAAATTGTTTGCTTTAATGTGCTCTACATTTTTTGTGTGGTAAGTTTTTGTCTATCTCTTACGGTTTACCAGTTACACAAAATTCCGTAAAATTCGTCCAGAATAAAGTAGACTTCAGTGGCTATTCCCAGAAAATTCAATATATACATATTATTTGTTGAGTATATATCTTTAATATATGATATTTTTATCAAAATCGTTAGCCATTTTTTAGAAAATCAAAATTTTCGAAAATTTTCCATATGAAGGGTAGCTGGGACTGGGGGGATTTTCTTGAAAATCTTCGTGTCGCATCCTTGGAAGATACTGCACTTAAATACCATGTTGGGTATTAACGGTCTTTTCGTTTTTGAGTTATGCTGCCCAAGATGGACATTTTTCTAAAAATGCTTTTTTTGGATTCAGGTGGTCTCAATACATGTATTTCCGGTGAAATCTCGGTGTTGACTTTTTTGGCACAATGCAATACCTTCATACTACGTATAGAGAAAGTAGAAAAGAAATGGAAATGGCGTGTTATTTATGGAAGCTCTTTAACTGCTGTGGTTCTCAGTGTCCCATTCTGAATTGCTCAGAGGTTCTCTATCAGGCTTGAGGTTCTTCTTCTTTTACGTGCCGTAAATCTATGACACGGGACCAACGGCTTTACTTTCCTTCCGAAGGAAGCCATGCTAAGGATTTTTACGCCCGAAAAAATCCATCGTCCTCCGCCGGGTTTGAACCCGCGACCTTGGGTATATGAAGTTTTAGCATGGTAACCACTACATCCACAAACATGTGGGAAGCTTCGATTGCTTTTTTTTTCTTTTTTAATTTTTAAAAAATTTTTGTACTACAACTTTATTTTGCATAACAAAAAGTTAGAGGTTGCGTTAAGGTTTGATGAATATGCAAAATTGTAAACAAAGTAAATAAAACAGTAGATACTTTATAGTCCTAAATTGCGGTTGGCATTATATTTGCTTTGGTTCATCAATGAAAGCTACTTGAAAAGTGATTAAGGCTATCGAATGTACGGCATCGTGTAGTTATATTTTAAAACCGAATGGAAAACCTAATGCTTGTAACAATCGAATAATTCGATAGTGCATGTCACTAGCAAAGAATTTTGTGTCACTATTTTGCACAGTTCATTTGACCTGCGCTATATTTGGACAGTACTTGTATTTATTTGCTCTTGATGTTTTAGAGAAAGTATGGCTCGAATTTCTCTTTGAGTGGCAATCCTGCTCACGAGTACACATTGACTCAGTCAAAATCAACAGACAGCTTTTAAATATATAACTAAGAGACGATAATATCAATTTGTTTTAACTGGCGACTAATTTAAATCGAACAAAAGACTAACAATAGATAATACGTTACTTTCTGCCCGTTGTGGTAAACCACGGAACACACATCCCTTGTGTGGTGTATGCCTAATAATTGAGAGGGCATGCATTCAAACCTCAGAGGATGTGATACCAAGAAAGAGCCTGCTCCCACCTGAAAATACAAAATAATCGGTAACTCTAAGTCAGTACGCGATTTGCGGAAATCATGTGGCTCCTCAGAGCATTTATTGTGGCTCTTGGAATAGTTTCACTTCCATTATATTTACATCTAAATTGTAAGTAACTATATTGAAATTGTACAAAACCTTAGTGAAAATCTAAAACACTTACCTGTAGTGCAGTGCAATAGCGTAGTGGTCACAATGTTGGTATTTTTTTTTATAAATTGATGAGGCATACTTATAAGAAATTTATATTAGTTTCTATGAATACTTAGTTACTCTTACACGCGCGCGCACACACACACATACACACACACACACACACAGGGTGTATATAAATGAATATCGGGGTTTTAACTCTTTATAATATTAATTACATTCAACTTACAGTTATGAATGATATGTCAAATGAAAAACTCAAACAGTTTTACCAAGAAACTTATAAATGTTCAATGTGACTACCCTTTGACACACGGCACACATCAAGTCTATAGCCGAGTTCTTCCCAAAGTTGATAAGTGTGTATTCAGCAATTGTAGCAACAGCTACTTCAATCCGGTTTCTTAATTCAGGGAGGTCAGCTGGTAGCAGAGGCACGTACACACGATTCTTGATGAAGCCCCAAAGGTAAAAATCTTGTGGCGTTAGGTCAGGAGAACGTGGAGGCCATGCATAACAAGCGCTGACATTGGGGCCCTTGCGGCCTATCCATCGCTCAGGTACAGTGACGTTCAACCAATGGCGTACTTCGTTATGCCAGTGAGGTGGCGCACCATCCTGCTGGAAAATGAAGTTCTCTGGCTCATTTTCTTCCAACGGAGGGAAGAGCCATTGCTCTAGTATATCAAGGTAAGAAGTGCCAGTTGCAGTAGGTTCACCAAAAACGAAACGCCCATAAACTTTTCGCCGGGATACGGCACAAAAAGCATTCACTTTAGGGGAATCTCGTTGCATTTGTACCATCTCGTGAGGATTTTCTGAGCCCAGGTGCGCGCATTATGAGAGTTAACATGTCCACTAAGGTGAAAGGTCGATTCATCACTGAAGACAATACGATCCACAAAATCGTCATGAAAAAACATGTCGTTTGCGAATTTGGCACGTAATCCGTGGTCTGTCGGCTTTAGATCCTGTAATTACTGTAAACGGTAAGGACGTAGCTGTAAGCGTTTTCTTACAATTTTCCAAACAGTCGACACAGGAACTTGTAATTCACGACTAGCCTTCCGGACTGATTTCTTTGGGCTACGAGTGAACGACTCTCTCACTCGCTCAACAGTCTCTTCACTTACTCCTGGTCGTCCCTTGCTCTTCCCTTTACAAAGGCAGCCGGTATCTTCAAACTGATTATACCATCTACGATGGCTGCTAAGCAACTGCTAAAAAATGTAAAATCGTCAAACTTCAAACTTAAGCTTTCTAAGGCACCATTTTGTAGACTACTACTTTGAATTTGAAGGGGAGAATCTGCTACACTGCACAATTTTGGCATTGCAAACTGT
The DNA here is from genome assembly GCA_030762935.1 of Hymenopus coronatus. Taxonomy (NCBI): domain Eukaryota; kingdom Metazoa; phylum Arthropoda; class Insecta; order Mantodea; family Hymenopodidae; genus Hymenopus; species Hymenopus coronatus. The sequence goes on from CM060892.1 coordinate 97,839,054, forward strand.
AGATATGTGACAGAATATGCCCTCAGCTCTTATCACATTGGTGAGATGAGCCTTGATAAACCTTATCTTCTTGAAAGTCATTTCACAAATACACTTTGATCCAAAAATTCACACAATAACTTAATACACAGAGGTTTCGAACTGTTCTTCTGGACACTCAATTTTTACTTATTTTATGAAATCAGCTTATGGTTTTGAATCCTGCTGGAGATCAAAAACATAATTTCTGAAATTTATAATAAAAGAAAACAAAAATTCACAAGCTAGACCGTAGCTATCGTTAGTGACCAGAATTTAAGACTGATTGAAGTAAGTTTAGAGTGATTACATCACTCGATGAAATCATGAAATAATATAATAAACACTTTTATGAAGGGCTTCAAGTTTATTTCTTCCTCTCCATTTTCTTGAATAAGAATTTGGAAGCAACTCCACTGTATTAATTTGCGGCTATCAATCAACTGACAAACTTCAGCTGGATAGAAGCGTGTATGTATGTGTGTGTGTGTGTGTGTGTGTGTGTGTGTGTGTGTGGTGCATATATTACTGTCGTTATCCTAGGCAATTAACTAAGGTACAAAAACTCAAGAGTGGACCGTACAAAAAAGTCCAGGCGGGTAACTCAAAGAAACACTGACAGAGTTTCACAGTGTATTTATTTGAAACATTTTATCAAGCAGCTGTTAAAAGTATAATGATTTTAATATTCATGCATTTTTGTTGTAATAAGCTTTACATTAGTTACATTTTGTAAGTTACAGGCCTTAAATTAAAATTTTGAAAACTGAATCTTGCGAACAAAGAAACGTCTGATTGTACCAACTATTAAAGTGGAATTTTCAAAATAATGATGATGATGATGATAATAATAATAATAATAATAATAATAATAATAATAATAATAATAACAATAATAATAATATATTAAGCCCCACAAGCGTGCCCAAGCTACTTTGGCGTCTACGCAACGAAACCTTGTTTTGCTCTTAAAGACGATCTGATCTGTCCCTCGGCGAATTTCTAGAGCTACGTGGCTCGCCGAAGAGCGGCGCGCTCGCCAAGGCGTCTCACTTTGGTGCTTCATAGCGCAGGGGATCTGGGTTCGAGTCCCGCCTTGGGTATGGGTGTTATGTGTTTGTGTGTATAAAGAAGATAACCAGAAATTCAGTAATCATACAGTAAACAAAGTAAATCCGATAGGTAACTAAAAAGTAGGGTATACAGACTCCGGAACTGTATTTAAAAAACAAGAGCGGAAGGAATGAGTAGTTGAACTTTTCGCACCAGGTCGCAGCTGAATCTCGTCGCATACATCATTAGTCCATAAATACGTAATGTCAGTGGAGATCTGACGCATAGCTTACAGAATGGGGTAGACTATCACTTCAGAATATATAGTAGCACTACTAGTACTACTGCATCATCTAACAGTTTACTATTAATATGTCAGCACTAGTGAATAATGAATGTGTTTATCCATAGTTACCAAGTTTAAAGTTTGATGTGGCTCTTAGAAAACACTACATTTTTATATTCGGCGCTCTTGTAATATCTTATAGTACCGCTGCTCTAAGGCTTATGCTTCCGGATATTTTATTACAATTTTTTACTTTTTCTATATGTGCATAGTGTATAGAAATTGTATTGTATTCCACGCAGAAATTCAGTAGCGAGATTTCACCGAAAGTATATGTCTAAGTCCTCTGAGTCCTAAAAAATCTTAGATTTAAAGAAATCTCCCAATACCAAACTATTCTTTGGACGGAACATGCTTTTAAACTTTTGCTTTTCTCAAAAATGACTAACGATTTTAATTAAAATACCATATATTAAAGTTATTTACATCATAAAATGAATATATTGAAATTTCTGAGAATAACTTCTGTAGACCTCTTTATTCCGGATGAGTTTTGTGTATTTTATATAACTGGTAAATTGTAAGAGATACAAAAACTGATTACTCAAAACAATTTTATGTCCTTAAAATACACAATTTATGACACATACGTCTTTTTTGTTGACCGTTTTCGAGATGCTCCTGGTTTCGCATTTCCCTCAACGGGAAATCACCTTTAGTTTATCTCTCTTGTGTTTTACTGCTGCCCATGCAAAGCCAACCAAACTCCAATTATTCATATAGCGACCAGCTTTTAAAATACTTCACTGTTGCTTTAGCCTAGTGTATTCCCTTCAAAACCCTCTGCTTAGCAGGCAGGTAATGAGAGAATTTCTGCTAATTAGCACGAAATAGATAAAATAATGTTTTGTAAGGAAAGTTTGTTTCAGAACAGATAGAGAAAGTCATGAGAAAGGAACAAATTTAATATTTCGTCATAAAAATTATTTTAAACTAGAAAGTATCTTCATAAACTAATAAGATGGTGGTCTTGGTTTGCCTTCAATTTCTTGTGTTTGTCTACATTTTCAATTTGCTCTTCAATTTCATTTGTAAAGAAATTAAAGTCCCTAATACTTTTTGGACAATTCGTTGCGGCTATTTGGTACTCGCAATAAACCGCTATAACCAAAGAAAGGGCATCGGTTGCTACCTGTCGCTATTGAAACAAACGTCACCAGGCTCCAGGTCGTGTTACAAAAATCCACTGTTACCGAACCCTTTCGACAATCAGTTGATGAACGTTCACTGATCTTTGATTAACTTTAAGCAACCCAGTGAAAAATCACATTGATAAAGATTAAGTGATTGGCAACCAGTGGGTGATTTTCATTTGCTTTCCTGAAACCGGGCATAAGAATCCATCCCAGCATCCACTACCGATCAGGAAAACGACGATCTTTAGTGAAGTAGGTCACGACTTCCTGAAAGCGAGCATCAGACGCTGCTGCAGCCTGGACCATCCAGCTTTGTGATGTTAATACTAACAATAGCAGTTCCCAATCAATGGTCCTAATGCGGACACAGCACAATCAACACCTTCAACAATAATCCTGGTAAGCTTTGCAAATAGGAAACGTAGAATTCTGTTCGCAGAGATGTCATTTTCGGAATAAATTCCTTCGACTTGCCTGCCGAAACGGAAGATAGGGGAGAGTGTATCTGCTATGCTGACGGAATGTGTCATTGTCCAAAAAGTACCAACTTTTTTCTTGTAAAAGAAAGGGCCATTTGTAGTGTACCTTTAAGAATCTGATGTGTTATATTAACATAGCTTTTTATACTACCTATATTTCATTACTGAGTGCACAAACTATTCTTATTAAATTTTCAATCTTGTATTTGATTTTAATTGAGATAAACCTCTTCGGAATTACAAACGTTTCATATTTCTCACAGATACAAAGGAAACAATGATAGTGAAATGATTAAAAACTGTACGATGTATATTGGCCTTAAAAACCCACACTATTTTTATATAATTATGAAAAACAATTGAATAACATGTAAAACTACTTAAGGGACACACAGAATGAAATTTAATGCAATCGGAAAAAAATTAAAACTGTCTTTTATTTTACAGCAAATGTTTGTTGAAATCTATGAGCATCCATATAGAATCAGTATTTGACTGATTCACCTTGCTTCGGGTTTTACATAATTTAAAGATCGCACAATACAGTACATTCGTATTCTCTTTTGCTAGGGCTTGTATAAGGGGGAAGGGTGTTGCTTGATGCAGTAACCGATCTGCTGGCAGAAAAAAATACGAACAAACAGTACAATCCCGGCATATTATTTTATAAAAAAGCGTTTTTCTCAAAACAATATTCTCACGCCTTCAAAATGTGCCATGGGTCTCAATTTTTTGTTAAAATACATCTAAAATGTCCCAAAATGTGCAAAATATATTTTATATTAAAAGCAACAAAGCTATCCTAACACTATTGTATTTCCTGTATCTCCTACATTACGATATTACGATGCTATATCGTTACAATGCTTCCAAGATCGGATTTGAATTTCTAGATTGTGAGTTTGTCACTATGCGCCATGGTGACGAGGGATCATTCGACGCCCACAGATGGCACTGAGAGACGAAATCACGACTTGCGGACGCGAAATGGCAGAATATTTTGTCCAGGAAAACTTCTTCTTTCAAGGTATGGGGTTCTTTTACATGCAAATAAATATTACACGGGACCACCGGTTTTACTTCCCTTCCGAAGGAAACCATACTAAGGATATTTGCATCCGAAAAATCCATCACCCTCCGCCAGGTTTGAACCTGCAATCTTGGGTTTTAGAGGCTCACATGGTAACCACTGCACCATGGAGGGCGACATCTTTGCAGAATTCCGAATATCTCCATAACCTTAATGGAAACTGTTTACGGAGAGACAGTTAGATCCACGATGACATACGGAGGAGAAATATGGGGGTGGGTACAAACAGGAAATCTGGATCAAGTGAGGACCCAATTTTTGAAAGGAATTCTGGGTGTAGGGAGGGGTACGGCAAACTGCGGAATAATGAGGGAATTCGGGGTACATAGTGAAACGATAGAGTGCAATATCAGAGCAGTTAAATATTGGATGAGAATCGTTCACGGAAACCAATCTCTAATTAGGGCAGTCTGCTACCGTGAACAGTTGCGAATGGAAGGTAATTTGACGTGGGCATCAAAATTAAAGAAAGGGTTGGAAACCATTGGGATGGGAGACATTTGGATGGCGGGGCAGGAAAACAGGCGAAGTATTTGGAGAAAAATTAAGAAACGTCTCTGTGATATTGACAGACAGCAAATGATTGCGCAATGCACAGAGAAGGTGCCATTAGAAGTAAAGTCTGGGCTGAAATCGGAGTGGGGTATGGAGCAATACATCAAAACAGGTACCAAACTCATTAGAGAGGGGCTCGCGTGGATTAGACTAGGAGCATGGAGGAGCACGAAAATTTCTGACGAGAATGGTACGAGAATCTGTCCCATTTGCGAGGAGGAAGAGTCGTGGACTCACATCTTGGCAAGATGTAGGGGCACGGAGGAATGGTGGGAAAAATATTTGCCGCGATCTTTTACCACTGCGAATGTAGGGATAGAAGCATGTTGGACGCTACTGGCAGGCATGGAAAACATGGACGGACTAGGTAAATTTATACTTAAGGCAAGACAGCTGAGATCTGAGGAGGTGGCCAATAGAGAAGGGGGGGATAAGATCAACTAAACAAAAGTGACTACAATGTTCTACATGCATATATATTATGTCATACTTAGATCACTGTTGTGCTAGGGTTGTATATATTATGTGTATATATGTCTTTTAAGTGTAATTATCTATTATAAGAGGGTGCATTTATGAAGGTGTACTCTGTGCTGTAAATTTAAATTGCTATATTTTAATATTTTTGTATCTTTATTTTCGGATTCACTCTTAATTTTATTGTTGTTTAATATTGCTTTTGACTGTGTATTTCCTTTGTCTTTTTCTTTTCGTGTTTACTCTTCTAATTCTTTGTTGTGGTTGTTGTTTTAATTTTGCCTGTAATGTGTATTGCAAAAGCACGTACGGTCTGTGGACCCGTGCGACTGTTGAAATTCTATGTATGATATTGCTATGTTAATAAATACACTTATTCATTCATTCATTCATTCAACAGTTACAGCAAATATTTTTGTGACAAAATTTTAATTTTAAAGTTTAAACTTTAAAATTTTATATTTCAGTAATAAAAATAATTGCAATATCAACGCGTAAAATGTTTGTCTGGTTCAAAGCTCCAATTCAAATTACTCCAACCAAATCTTCTCAAATTTTGAAACATGTTATCTTGATTTTACAACATATTTACATAATAAAATGTATGAAATGGTTTATATATAGGAAAGTATTTGTTTAATTTTAATGGAATTTGGTATTCCTATTTAAGTAACATATGTAATTAGTAAAATGTTCAGCAAAATCTATTAAAAAATATAACATTTTGAAATTTCACTCCCAGTGCCAATTTAATGATAGTGGTAGTGAAAAATTTGAACCATTAAACATAAGGTTATTTCTAATTTATTGTGCGTTTTAAACAGATGTCGGTTTTTGTGCAGTAAGTTTGCTCTATCGCTTAACACTGCAAGCTCAGTATTCAATTTTTGGGTGAACTACAGTCTTCTCTATCTGTACTTCATTTTTTTCTTATTCACTAGAGTATATTTGATGTGTTACATTCATATGACTTTCTCTACCTATTCTGCTACAAAATATTGTTCAAAAAGCTTATTTTTCCATGTGCTTCACGTAAATTAATATTAAGATTTGCAAACATATTTTTATTACACATTTCCGTGTAGATATTCGGGAATATCATACATTCTATCACAGCTACACTATTCAAGTATTTCTCGGATGTCATGCAGTGTTATGACCGTCGATTTTTTCTGATGTCTCTTTGCTCCTATAACGAAATGTATAATGAAACTATTTCTGCAAAGGTTTATTCTGATCAATCTAAAGTAAGTAGAAAAATAAACTTTCATAAAAATGTTGTACTATTGTATAAAAATAAATGATACTGGGTTGAGAAAAGCATATGAATAACATATCAGACTTTTGGCTTTGTCATTCCTACCGGTCGTTTTGTGCCAAAGCAGCAGTATCATGAAAAACAGGAATTTATCCCTGTTTCTTTGACTTCGCGCTTTCCCGAACCGATTGTTGTACCTGTGAAGCTAAGCTCCGAGATAAAGAACTGTGAACATGCTCTCCCAGAGCTCAGAAAAAAGCATTCCGATGTTCAATCGTTGTACTTGCTCGTCCAACAGGGAACACTTTTCAATCCTCTACATAAAATAGTCATTGCAGCAGTATAGGATGTACATAAAATGTGTATACATGGTACGAAAATAAGGAAACTCTTAGGTGACCCAGGTGTTAAGAAAACTAGTGACCGGTGAAGCAGTTGACCCAAGGCCGGCAGTGAATGGCACGTTACACGAGAAATAAATACCGTATCGTCGACTGTAAAATGTTATCGAGTAGGTACATGACTGGCAAGAATAATAATTATAAAAATATTAATTAATTCCTCTAGCACCGCATGTACACTGCACATAGTGAATAGAGAATGTATTGTAATCCACCCAAAATTCCATAACGAGATTTCACTGGAAATACATGTTTTAGGATCCCCTGAATCTAAAATAAAGCATTTTCAGAAAAGGTCCATATATACATGACTTTCTCTAGCTGCTCTACAAGCTTTTATTCTTCTTTCTAAATAACGCTAATCGAGGTAAGCATTAATAGAATGTTCTTATTACTTAGTTTCTTTTAAGTAGAAGGGAACTAAGGGAATGTCTATGCTAAAGATATAGTCAAATGTTTTAAAAGCTGTCGTTAAGAGATTTTCATTGCAAATCGCTTCTTTGCTTGACTAGGAGTAGAACAAAAGGAAAAACGGACACTTACTCTCTGAGAAAAGTATAAGAAAGTTACAAATGAAATTAATAACAAGGAATATCTCAGAAACGGTAAACTCCACGAAAGAAATGTATATGACAGTTTGTATATTTTAATGAGATGTACATTTTTTGTGTAGTAAGTATTTGTCTATCTCTTACGGTTTATTAGTTATGCAACATTCGGCAAAATTCATCCGGAATAAGCAGGTCTTCAGAAGCTAATTCCAGAAAATTCCAAATGTACATTTTTTGCGATGGAAATGGCTTTAATATATGGCATTTAAATCAAAATCGTTAGAGTTGTGTTTAAGAAGAACAAGATTTTGGAAACTTTTTTCAAGTAAAGGGTAGTGAGGGGTGTGGGGAATTTTCTTGAAAAGCTTCGTGTCGCATCCTTGGAAGATACGAAACTTAAATAACAAGTTTGGTATTTAACAGTCTTTTCCTTTTTAAGCTATACTGTCCAGAGACGCGCACACATACATATATAGAGGGAGAAAGTCATGTGCGTGTTAACTATCTTTCTCTTTTTCTTGAAACTCAAGTCTCACAGCAGAACGAATGAGGAGAGATATCCACTTAGCGAAAAACTACCAAGCAAGAGGACGAGATGTTGGACTCTAGGAAGTGTTAGGTTGATTTTGCGAAACTGGAAAGGGTAATTGTCAAACCTTGGAATTAATAATAATAATAATAATAATAATAATAAAAATAATGATAATAATCAGTAAATACAATTTTACTTTGAATACAGAATGGATTTGCATTACCTTTTTAAAGACACTTAGAAATAGCTTTCGGAAACTATTTTATCCTGTATTTCCACTCAGTTCATATACACACTCGCTAACCTCACCGAAATCTTGGAACCAGAAGATTCTGTCGCGCGCCTCATGTTATTGCTTTCTCTACACGTACTACGTACATAGTGTATAGAGAAGGTATTGCACTCCACCCAAAAATTCGATACCGAGATATCACCGGACATATATGTTTTAGAGTCCCGTATATCCAAAAAACCTGATGTGCTCCATTCACATGACTTTCTCTGCATCTTTGCAACAAATTATTGTGAGAAAGCTTATACTTCTATTTACTTCATGCTAATCGAGAAAAATTTAGCAGAAATAGTCTTATTACTTGCTTCCTTGTAAGTAGAAGTGAAACATGGGAGTATAATAGGTAAAAGTGATAGTCATAAGCTGGTTGCTATGCGACTGAAGTTCCTTTGTTTGATTGGACAGGAGTTGACAAATTTCTAAATGAGAAAAGTATAAGTTTTTAAAAACTGAAACCAATAAAAAGAAATATCTCAAAAACGATCAACCTCAAAAATATATATGACATAACTTGTGTGTTTCATCGTGATCTACATTTTTTGGGTAATAAGTTTTTGTCTATGTCCTACCGTTTACCAGTTATGCAAAATTCAATAAAAATCATCCAGAATAGAGAGGTATTTAAGACTATTCCCAGAAAATTAAAGATATACATTTTATTTGGCATGTATAATTATGTATAATGTAATTAAAATCGTTAGAACCATTTTTGAGAAAATCAAAATTTTCGAAGGTATTTCCAGGTAAAGGGTAGTTTTGGGTGGGGGAATTTTCTTGAAAACCTTCGTGTCACATCCTTGGAAGATATCGAACTTAAAAACCAAGTTTGGTGTTTAACGGTCTTTTCCGTTTTGAGCTATGCTGTTCACAAACACACACACACACACACACACACACACACACACACACACACACACATACACACGGATACTCGGAGCGTTTTACAAAAATGTTTTTTTGGATTCAGGGGGACATGTATTTCCGGTGAAATCTCAGTATATAAGTTTTAGGTTGAATGCAATACCTTCTATATATACTATGTACATAGTACGTTTAGAGAAAGTAAAAAAAAGCATTTGTAGAAAAAGGTCCGTGTGTGTGTGTGTGTGTGTGTGTCTTTGAGCACGATAACTCAAAAATGAAAAGTCGGTAAAATACAAAACTTGGTATTTAAGTTTAGTAGCTTCCAGTGATGCGACACGAAGATTTTGAGAAAAATACTCCACCCCATACTACCCCTTAGATGGAAAAATTTTCGAAAATGTTGGTATTCCCAGAAATGGCTGTAACGATTTTGGTTAAAGTACCGTATTTTAAAGATATGTATAAGGCAAATGAAATGAATATCTTGAATTTTCTGGGAATAGCCTCTGAAGATCTCTTTATTTTGGATAAATGTTGCTGAGTTTTGCGTAGCTGGTAAACCGTAATAAATAGGTGAAAACTTACTACACAAAAAATGTAAATCACATTAGAACACAGAATTTGTCATATATGTTTTGTTTGTTTTTTTTTCGTAGAATTAACAATTTGAGACATTGCTTGTTATTTGTTTCAGATTCAAAAAACTTAACATTTCTCTCACACGGAAGTTGTAAACACCTGGCCCTCCATAGAAACTGATATTTACCTGGTTTCCGTGTGGATGAAATCCGTTTCTATGCATGTGTAAGAAAATTTCAAGTATTTTGAATCTGAAACAAATAACGAGAACTATTTCAGATATGGCCAATTCCACGAAAAAAACGTACATGACGTAAATTAATGTGTTTTGACGTACATTTTTTGTGTAGTAAGATTTTGTATATGTTTATGGTTTACCAGTTACGCAAAATTCATTCAGAATAAGAAAGTCTTGAGAGACTAATCCCTGAAAATTCAAGATATTAATTTCATTTCCCATATAAATATCTTTAATACAAGACATTTTAATCAAAATCGTTAGCCATTTTTAAGACAGTAAACATTTTTGAAATTTGTTCCATGTATAGGGTAGTTTGGGATGGGGGGATTTTTGTCAAAATCTTCGTGTCGCATCCCTGAAGGATCTAAACTTAAATACCAAGTTTGTCATTTTATCGACTTTTTTTTTTTTAGTTATCGTGTTCAGGATGCACACACGGGGACCTTTTTCTAAAACTGTTTTTTATACAAAAATGTGTATTTCCAGTAATATCTCGGTATAGAATGTTTGGGTGGAATGCAATACCTTCTCTATTCACTATGTACAAAGTACGTGTAGAGGAAGCAAAAGGGAAAGTGCGAATTGGCACATAGTGAAATTAATACACCTCTAATTAAGGTTCTTAAAAAGAGGATTTTTGTTGAATTATTTGCGGTAATACCAACTGATCGAACAAATAATGTTATTTGGGCTTGATTTATGTAAATTGGTTTTATATTAGTTATGGTAGTAATAAATATAACGGGACCAGTCCTTGTATGGATCATGCGTTTTATTTGGACGTGACGTTATCATTTCACAGGTAGTAGTAGCGCTCTACCGACCGCTAGTTGTATTAGCAACACTATATTGTGTCAAATACAATATCGCAGTCCTAAATTGTAAGTTGTCTAGGTTTAATTCAAAATCTTCTCGGGCTTCTAGCCAGGTAAAAACTTGGCTAGAATCCCGAGAAGATTTTGAATTAATACGTCGCCAGGAAAGCTTCAGTTCTTATGTCTAGGTTTATTGTTATCTGTTTATTCGCATTTGTCCAAAAGGAATTTATTGGGTAAAATTCTTAATACGAGGACGTAGCCACTGTTTGATTTTAATAAATTTAAAAACATATTTTATTAAAGTACATATTAGTTACAAAAGTTCCATGTCAAATTGCTTTTTCTGCACAATCACCTCCGTTATATAAACACTGCCATATCTGTCCACGAGCTTTAGAATTCCCATGTTATAGTCGGCTGCCACTGATCCATTAAGGCAAGACATTCTCACATTCACCAGGCAAAGAACCAGAAATATTAGGAAAAGGAATACATAAAACCTTTAAGGTTACACCTCTCTCTTGTTGAGTATTGTTGTTCACTGATTCTTCAAATTATGTGTGGCGATTGATGGATATTATTGTCGAGTATACATATTTGTTCGACATTGTAAAATATTTCACACCATTTTCTGATATTTCTTGCATTCATTACTGTATCACCATGCACTTTCTTTAGTAGAATTAAAATGTATAGATATTTCAAATTCCGGACAAACAAAAATGGAACCAAAAATGGAACCTTGCCTCTCATCTCATTGGTGGTGGGACTTTGTATAGCACAGTTAATTTTGAACAATAACAGAATACACAATATCAAAATATTTTGATTAAAAAGACGTCGAGGAAACTTCTAGACCAGGGATGAAAATCCTATTGCGATCTTACTTTTGAAAATAAAGATATGCTCTGTCTTGAAATACAACCTCAAGTAACTCAATTAATTAGAACACATGCTATATTGTGTTAATTCGTTGAATAGAACAGCACACTTTCCCTTTTTATATGAAACTTCCAGGTAACATTTTTAACCTTAACTGTATAAATAAGAAGGTAGTTCTCCCCCCCCCCCCAGATTCGTTTTCGCTTTGCTGCTGTGACACTCGACAGGTACCAGTGGCCAACTACCTCGTATTTGACATGTGCAGATATCCCTTGGTCTAAGATATAGTCCAGACTATTCCATCAGCTCCACCATACGCCAGAGCGCAAATTCCACCATCCTGTCGTAGCACGCCTATGTTATAACCTCGAAACAGATGAGGTATACGGACGAGAGGAAACTATGGGGACAGGAAATTAGTGGTAAAATGGGAACTATCCCAGTATTCGACCGATCGGGATAACTTCGGCCAAATTGAGCGAACTATCGGGAGTCGGACCTGAAATACCCAGAATATAAGTCACACTTTCCCGCGGAGTCAGTGGAGAACGTCATGCATATATAGCATGAGCTTTTTACTTTCTCTACACGTACAATGTGCATAGAGAAGGTATTGTAATGCATCCAAAAATTCGGTATCGCTATTTCACCGGAAATACAAGTTTTGGGTCTCCCTGAATAAAAGAAAAAGTATTTTTAGAAAAAGCTCAGTGTGTGTGTGTGTGTGTGTGTGTGTGTGTGGATAGCATAGCTAAAAAATGAAAATACCGTTAAATACCTGGTATTTAAGTTCCGAGGAGATTTCAAGAAAATTCTCCCATTCCAACTACCCTTTACTTGGAACGTTTTTCGAAAATTTTGATTTTTAAAAAATGAAACAATTTTGATTAAAAATCGTATATTAAATATATTTACCTGAAAAATAAAATGTATATCTTGAATTTTCTGGGAATAGTCTCTGAAGACTGTTTTATTTTAATGCATTTTACGGAAGTTTGCATAACTGCTAAACCCTAAGAGATGGACAAAAACTTAGCACACCAAAATTGTACAGCACGTTAAAACACACAATTTATGTAATATACATTTTTGTGTGGAATTGATCGTTTTGACGTATTCCTTACTATTGGTTTCAACTTTGAAAAACATATACTTTTCTCATACAGGAATTTGCCAACTCTTGCCCATACAAACAAAGGAACTTCAGTCACATAGCAACCAACTTTTGACTATTTCAATACAGAAACCGAAAAATGAGAACGTCTCAAAAACTATGAACTCCAGAAAAAAATGTGTGTTTTAACGAGCTCTACATGTTTCGTGTAGTAAGTTTTTGCCCATCTCTTGTGGTTTAGCAGTTATTCAAAATTCCGTAAAATGCATCCAGAATTAAGTACTCTTCAGAGGCTGTTCCCAGAAAATTCAATATATACATTTTATTTGTCAGGTAAATAGATTTAATATATGCTATTTTAATCAAAATCGTTAGCCATTTTTAAGAAAATCAAAGTTTTCGAAAAATGCTCCATGTAGAGGGTAGTTAGAAGTGGGGGGATTTTTCTCAAAATCTTCGTGTCTCATCCCTGGAGGATACTAAACTTAAATACCAAGTTTGGTATTTTACCGACTTTTCGTTTTTGAGTTATCGTGTTCACGGACACACACACACACACGCGCGGACCTTTTTCCGAAAATGCTTTTTTTTTAGATAAAGGGGACTCTAAAACCTATATTTCCGGTGAAATCTCGGTATCGAATTTTTGGTTGGAGTGCAATACCTTCTCTATGCATAGGTAGGTGTAGAGAAAGTAAAAATGACAAACATAGAAATGAAATGAGGTGCCGTGACATTGTGTTGGACTGGCGAGCGCCGCCAGCTTGCACAAGAATACCGCAAACGAACCAAAACAAGCAGAGCATGCTTCCCTCTTTGTTTCTAGTTTCTTAAAATTGTCTTGAGTGCTGTGGCACGCACTTTGCTTACCAAGGAAGCGTGTGTATGTGACAATACTCTGGCTACAGCATCCAATCCACTTTGCTGAGCGCAATGACGTCGAGCCTAAGGCGGTGTGCTGGCTTGTTAGGCCGAGAGTCCTTAACCCCCAACACAAGCACCCTGCACAGCTTTCACGCACTTCTTTCTTTCCTCGTCTCTCCACGGGCTGCCCTTCTTTATTTATGCAAATGAAGGTCATAATAAGAATACAACTTACTGATCTACCTCCAGAAATATTATATTGTACTACGCGTACAGAAATGCTACTTTGCAGAATGGTGAAAAAGCGAAAAACCAAACTAGTTTGCATTGGTTTAATTGTTTTTCACACAAGCCACGTGTAGGACAGTTGTTGGATAGGTAGAATCAGACTGAAAAATTCAATACCATAGCCGGGATTTGAACCACTTGAGTTATTCCATCCGATTCTACCTATCCAACTCCTGTCCTACACACGGTTTGTATGGAAAAAACCCGATGTGTTCCATTCACATGACTTTCTCTACATCTCTGCAAAAAAATTGTTAAAAAGCTTATGCTTCCTTTTACTTCATGCTAATTGAGAAAAAGTTAGCAGAAATAGTCTTATTGCTTGTTTCCTTGTAAGTAGAAGCGAAATAAGGGAATGCCATATGTTAAAAATCATAGTCACTAGCTGGTTGATTTGTGACTGAAGTTCCTTTGTTTAGACAGCAGTTGACAAATTCCTGTATGAGAAAAATATAAGTTTTTCAAAGCTGAAACCAATAACAAGGAATATCTAAAAACCGATAAACATCAGGAAAAAATGTGCAAAACATAGCTTATGTTTTAACCTGCTCTACATTTTTTGTGTTAAATTTTTGTCCATCTCTTACGATTTAGCAATTATGCAAAACTCCGTAAAATTCATCCAGAATAAAGTAGTCTTCAGAAAATTCAAGATATACATTTTATTTTTCAGATAAATGCCTTTAATATACGATATTTTCATCAAAATAGAGCCATTTTTGAGAATATCACATTTTTCGAAAAATTTTCCATGTAAAGGGTAGCTGAGGGTGGAAGGATTCTCTTGATCTTCGTGTCGCATCCTTGGAAGATACGAAACTTAAACACCAAGTTTGGTATTTAACGGTCTTTTCGTTTTTGAATTATACTGTTCACACACACATACTCGGACTTTTTCCATTTTTTTTTATTTTTTCAGGGGGACCCAAAACATGTATTTCCGGTGAAATCTCGGTATGGAATTTTTGAGTGCATTACAATACCTTCTCTATACGCTATATGCATAGCACGTGTAGAGAAATCAAAAACAATTAAATACTAATTGACCATAATAGTTGCCTATGCTATGAATTCTGGGACTTAAAGTACTTGCAAAATTATAAGTTGCCAATAATTTGAGACCACCTTGTGGGTTACCGGGAAGCATGCCAGTCAGTTGAGAAATTCAATGATATGCCGGCATGTGGCCATGGTAGCTCAGTGGTAGAACAACCGCTAGAGACCGGGATATCCGTGGTTCAAATCCCGGCTATTGCATTGAATTTTTCAGTCTGTCTCTACCTATCAAGCAAACTGTACTCCAATTTTATACACAGTGGGATAAACATCTGTATTATAGTCCAAACTTCTAAAATTATTTTGATATTATTTGGTATGAAAGACCAAAAAAAATTTTACAATTTCAAAAATAAATGTATTTTTGACAGTCGGAAAACATTTCCAAGTAGAAAATGGAACATGGGTTTTAAAATACTATATTATCTACAAAAATGGAAGCCTGAAATTTCAATATACCAATGTGATTCTCTGAACACGTATAAAGTTGCGAACCTCAATTACTTCAAGTAAAGAACAGTATCTTTATTAATTTGGGTTTCACGTCTAGGTATTGTTTCGTTATCCCTCAATTTCATTCAGTTATCCTCAGTAGCTTATGAGAAAACTAATATACTATACTAAAATATTAAATTTGATAAACGTCTAATTTAAGGCAAACTTAGAAGTAAATTCAAGTACACTTGAGAGAGAAAAAAGCTCACTGTTCCATTCACATGCTTTTCTCTACATCTCTGTCAAAATTATTATTAAAAACTTTTCTTCCTTCTGCACAATGCTAACCTAATAACATTGGCAGAAATGACCGGACTACTTGCTTACTTGTGAGTAAGAAAAAAAGGGAGTGCTATAGACTAAAGTGATAGTCAAATATTTTAAGAGCTTTAATTTAATTATTTATTTCAAAAAATCCTGTCTACGGCATTACATTTTTCAATCTGACTCTACCTAACAAATTTTAAAAGTTGTTTCTATGAGATTGAAATTCCTTTCTTTGCATGACCAGTGTGAGTATTTTAAGGCGAAACTAATAACAAGGAATATCTTGGAAAGAGTCAACTCTATAAAAATTAAAACAAAAAATGTTTAAGAGAATTTGAACCATAAATTATGTATTTTAACGAGGGCAACATATTTGTTTTTGGAGCAAGTTTTTCTTTATGCAGTAAAAGAGACCTTTTTTTTTTAACCTAATTGTTTTGCTTTGTTTACTGTATGATTACTGAATTGCTGTTTCTCTTCTTTTTACACACACACACATACATAAACATATAATACCCATGCCCAAGGCGGGACTTGAACGCACGATCCTCTGCGACACGAAGCACCAAAGCGAGACGCCTTGGCGAGCGTGGCCACAGGGACCGGCACCTTCAGAGGTCACTCCCAGAAAATTCAAGATATACATTTTATTTCCGATGTAAATGTCTTTAATACAAGATACTTTGAATAAAGATACTTTGAGCCATTTTTGAGTGGATCAAAATTTTTGAAAATCTTTCCACCTAAAGCGTAGTAGGAGGATTTTCTTGAAAATCTTCAAGTTGAATCCTTGGCAAATTCTGAACTTAAAATACTTCACGTTTTTCAGCTATGCTTCACACACACATACACAATACACACATACACACACTTGTTTCTAAAAATTGTTTTTTATTTAGGGGGTCTGAAAATATGTATTTACAGTGAAATTTCAATATCAACTTTTAGGTGGAATTCAATACCTTCTATACAGTTTTACATAGTGCGTGCAGGAAAGTAAAAACAAGTCACATAGATTGTATAGGTGGTACCTGCACCACTGCATGGACACCACTTTTAGAGCAAAATTTCCCCAAAAACATGAGCTAAAATATGCCTCATTATTTCAAGGAGTATAGTTAGGGATTCTTTGAATACGTGCAGAGCTAAGAGCACAAAATGACATTTATAGGATATATTTTAAAAATGTATTTGAAATATACATAATATGTTTAGCACTATAATTTATGTTAAACTTATTGGCAATTTCAATTAAAACACGTTAAATATGTACAGAAAACGTTAAAATTAATTGCATTTGCGATTTTAACTATTTGATCTCCCTTAAAATAGCAAATTTTAAAGATAGAGAAAGTAGTGCGAGTATAACACATAAGATATGTTGCCTTTATTTCAATGAAGTTATTATTACACAAAGCGATTATTATAGGGAACCTGATGCGGTCATTTTGAATAATTGTTTTATTTATCATTAATATATGATATTTTAATCAAAATCGTTAGAGCAATGTTTGACAAAATCAAAATTTTCGAAATTTTTACTCGTAAGGTGTAGTTTGGGTTGGGTGGATATTCCTCAAAATCTTCCTGTGGCAACGCGGGAATATACTAAGCTTAAACACCAGTTTGGTGTTTTACCAACTTTTCGTTTTTGAGTTATCACGTTCAGACACACTCGCATAGATATACACACACGGACTTTTTTCTAATTTTTTTGGATTCAGGGGGGCCTCAAAACATGTATTTGAGAGAATTCTCAATTGAGAGAATTATAAGCATTTTAAAATTGAAACCATTAATAAGACAAATCTCAGAATGTATTTGACATAAATTTTGTCCTTTAATGAGGTAGTAAGATTTGGCTATCTCGTACGGTTTATCGGCTATGTAATAGTTCTCCAGAATGAAAAAGGCTTCAGAGACTATTCCAAGAAAATTGAGCATATATATTTTATATGCCATATAAATACCTTTAAGTTGTGGCATTTTAATCAAAATCGCCAAAGCCATTTTTAGAAAATTAAAATTTTCGAAAACTCCTCCATGTAAAGGGTAATTTACGAATCGGATGACCCATTTTTTTTAATATTGTTTGACGCTCGCTTTTACTACCATGGCACTATGATACATGAACTGAAATGGCGTGTTATTTATGGTCGCTCTTTAACTACTTTGGTTCTTAGCGTCCCATTCTATACTGGGCCTGAAAGACCACTAAATTTTGCTCAGAGACATCTCTTATCAGGCTTGAGGTTCTTTTACGTGCCGTAAATCTACGACACGGGACCCACGGCTTTACTTTCCTTCCGAAGGAAGCCATGCTAAGGATTTTTACGCCCAATAAAATCAATCGTCCTCCTCCGGGTTTGAACCCGTGACCTTGGGTATATGAAGTTAGCATGGTAACCACTATACCACGGAGGACGACACCATCATACATGAAATGGAAATGTAGCACCGGTGGAATACGGCAGCGGGGGAAACCGAGAATACCCGCATCTGAGCCGCTTTGTCCAACATAAATCTCGCATGCGGTCGCTTGGGATCGAACCCGTGCCGTCTAGGAGAATTGCTCAGGTATCATCTGGAGTCCGTATTCGGGATGTCACGGGTTCGATCTGCGTGGCCAGCCTACCTCACCCATGGGTTTTTTTCGAATGTACCCCAGGTTGCAGGCTAATGCTGCATAGGTTGCTTCCATCTCCCTGTTTTCTTGGGTCTCCCATGAGTTTCCATTGCCATTTCATTCATCCATCCCGCTGTGCTCTTTCAAGTTTGAAAGTGTCGCTGATGGTGCTCGGGGCGGAGTGGCAGTGGAACCGAAGGTCCCACAGGCTTTGGAAAAGCCCCGTTGAGTTCTGCAACTCTTTTAACGCGCGGAGGAGTATCTGCATATGCCAAAAACGGAACAATTGGGCCAAATAGTATACAACGAGCAAAGCAGAGAAAACAAAAATAAATATAGGTTAGCAACTCTGAATACAGTTTAACACATTGCGAATCGAAAATGCTAAGGAAAACCAAAACCGTCCAGAAATTATAGGTGTATTTGTGTGTGTAGAGGTTATGGGAAAATTTATGTGAGCCAACACTAAGCTCTCGACCGTGTTGCTTTACGAGATAAAAAGAGAAGTCTGACACCGAAAGCACTATTACGTGGCACTCCTTCCCTATCGATTGTATGAGTCACGATATTACGTTGATACCGACCTTTAACGACGGGCACATTATTGCACTATAAAGCAAAATGCTAGGTTAGGCTCAATGAGCTGGGCGACACTAAACCTGTTTAGTATCTATTATTGTAACGCGGTTAATCTCCGTCGCTATGGCAACATCGCCTTCGGGTATAACCACCGGAAAGCTACGACAAAATGATGCCAGATATCTCAAAAGCATTTTTAATAGTCATAAAGCGCTCGTTCCGACATTTTCCAGCGGAATTGAATGCGTTTTATGTCATGATTTATGATTCCACTTGTAAAGCTTTTTCATTACTGCTCTTGGATTATAACGTGGCATCCTTGTGGCTAAAACCCATAAGAAATCCATTTTAAACCCAGTGTGAGACTGTGATGACACTGTGGTAACGTGAAAGGCTGACTTTCCAGATGTCGCGGGTTCGATTCATATAGTTTTTTTACTTTCTCTAACACATATGTACATACAATGTATAAAGTAGCTAGAGAAGTTATTATATCCCACCCAAAAATTTGATGTCGAGATTTCACTGGGAATATATGTTTTGAGGTCCCCTGAGCCCAAAATAAAGCATTTTTACTTTTTCCATCATATGTATATACAATGTTATTTCTATACGCAATATGTAAATACAATACCACATATGAAGGTAGCCTGTCTACCTCACATTTAAGAGGTCGTGAGCGCTAATCTAGCTTAGGGTGTGTGCATGTTACGGAGGGTTATTTCGCACTGCAGCCGTTGGCTTATTATATATCACACCACTGGAGGAAGTTTCAGAAGGGTGTAATTTCATGAGGGTGGCCGATAAACAGGGAGACAGCCACCATGGAGGGGGTCCCTAACAGTTTGCAAGCAGTTCATTTCAACGCGGGGAACGCCAGAAACCCGTGGCTAAACCCTTGAGTCATCATGAGTATCACCCCGCCGCCAGGAGCTGTATTTTCAGACGCAGTCACCTCCACGGAATGGCGCCTCTGCCGCAGTCCTCGTTGACACAACCCTGAAAGAGAGCGGTTGTGATGAAAAGAAGATGAAATGAAGGGACAGAAAGTCCGGGGGAATGAACAAACTTCCCCACCATTCCCTAGTGACTCGAGAAAACCCTTGAAAAAACCCATGGATCAAAGAGGTCGGCGGCGGGGAACCGAAATATACCTCCCGAATGCCAGTCCCAGAGGAATCACGGCTTGGTTTTCTGAGTGCCATCTGCCCGAATAAGTTTTTTCGGCATTTTTTCTTGTCCTGAGAAGACTAATGTCGAGTAATTTTAAGTTCTATAGACTCGATTTCCATATGAGCCAGTCCAGTTGGTGGACGTTAAGCTACATAAAAATATATTCTATTTTTGAACATTCAACTTTTTGGTCACAATATATGCTTGGTGGAAGATCCGCAAAAATATATATAAAAAAGTTTATGGGTTCCCGTTATTCTAAGAAAAGAAATAATATAAACAGCTATTGTCTAGTTGAGTTCTTTCAGAAATTTCTACGAAAGATTTAAACTTGTGCACTGCCAATAATACCATTGAGCATAATCTCACCCATTTCAATCACAGTCCGATATGTCTATCAGACATCGGCAACACGCTTGATTGTAACCTGAGGTTGGCAGGATTGCTAGGTGTACAGTGGGTAAACACGTGATGGCAGGGTTGGGTTTTCTTACAAACATTGTATCGTATGTCACTTTATAATGTCGGGAACAAAAAGCAATCCAACATGTAAGCCATCGATTCCTACCTTTATGTTTGCCTAAAGGAATCTTTCTCATTTATAGAAAGAGGTGGAATAAGTGTTTAGTTGAGGCACAATTTCTGCATTAAAAAATTTCAATATTCGGCTTCCATTATACAACCCATGCAAGTTGTCATTATTTTCTCAGCATGGTACATGTTTAGAGAATATTTTGCATTCCAAAAGTTCGATATCGAGATTTCCCAGTAAATACAGATCTTATGGTCCCCTGTATCCAAAAATGTTCACTTTCTCAAGCCCGTATACATACTCTAAGAGAAAAATACGCCTGGCGCTGTGGTTTTGCTGCAAATGTGAACGTTTGATGGGGATTCGGATTTAAGGCATTTGGATTTAAGGCAATCTTCATTGGTGTCATTCTGGTACAACATACCAAGAGAGTAAGAAAAGACAAAACCGATAGGAGAGTGCAGCCTTCATCTCTCACCCCGATCGACACTCCGCCAGAACAGTATCAGCAGGGTTTTAATTTTGTACTCCTCGTGCGCGAATTACCTTGCCATTAGAAGTTCAGCATGAAGTACAGAGAAAAGATTAGCCTCCTTTTGTATCACCCGGTGAGGGACGGAATATTGTCCAACTAGAAAGTTTAGGGATCACCAGTTCGCAGCTTCATTTGTCGCAAGTTACGTTTTATGCCCAACCCCTTCCCTTCGGTAAGGGTTGCCCAATACGCTTTTAAGAGCATAACAATTAGTGAAAGATATGGGTGGGACCAACGAAAAACCTCGTCTTACATAAGTATTCCCAGGCGTATTTTTATTGTCCTTGAATGTACAATGTGCGTAGTGGAGAGAAGGCATTGTATTCCACCCAAAAGCTCGATATCGAAATTTTACCTTGAAGTAGAGAAAGAGCTTATCAAGGATGAGAACAATAAATTCTAATGTCGATAAAGTCTTTAATAAATGTTTATGAAAGCGAAAACAATTACAATAACGTAATAAATTTGATAAACTCCAATTAAAGATCCAGGACACATGTTTTGAAGTCCCCTGTATAAAAAAAACATTTTTGGTAAAAGGTTCGTGTGTCTGTGAACACACTAACTCAAGAACAAAAAGTTGGCAAAATACCAAACTTAGTGTTTAAATTTAGTTCTTGCAGCAACTGCACACAAGGAATTTGAGAAAACCCCCCCAATCCAAACTGTTTACATGTAAACAATTTAGAAAAGTTTAGTTTTCTCAAAAATGGCCAACAATTCTGATTTAAATATCGTACATTAAAGATTTTTACATGATAAATTAATGTATATCTTGAATTTTCTAGAAATAGTCACTGAAGACCTCTTTATTATGGATGAGTTTCGTAGAATTCTGCATAACTGATAAACCATGAGAAATAGACAAAACTTTGCAGCACAAAAAATGTACATATCGTTAAAATACTTTGACACATTCTTACTTTCTCTAAATGTACTATGTGCATAGTGTATAGAGAAAGTGTTGTATTCCACCCAACAATTCGATATCGAGATTTCACGGGAAACTTTATTCACGCTTTAGGGTCCTCTCTATCCAAAAACGTATTTTTAGTAAAAGGTCCATGTGTCTGTAAACACGTTAATTGAAAAACGAAAAGTCGGTAAAATACCAAACTTGGTATTTAAGTTCAGTATCTTCCAGGGATGAGACACGAAGATTTTGAGAAAAATTTTCCCCACCCCAAACTACCCTTTACGTGGAAAAAATATCGAAAATGTTGATTTTCTCAGAAATGGCTGAAACGATTTTCATTGAAATACCACATATTAAATATATTTTATGGCAAATAAAATGTTTATCTTGACCTTTCTTGTAATAGTCTCTTTAAGACTTCTTTATTCTCAATGAATTTTGCTGAATTATGCGTAACTAGTAAACCCTAAGAAATAGACGAAAACTTACTACTCCAATAATGTAAATCACTTTGAAACACACAATTTATACCATATACTTTTTCGTGGAATTGACCATTTCTGAGATATTCCTTGTTATTTGTTTCAGATTTAAAATACACACGGAAAGTTATAAACTCCTGCACTGCATAGAAACGGATTTTAATCAATGGCAACCAGCTTTTAAGACATTTTGCATTCATTTAATCTAGTGTATTCCCTTATTTTCCTTCTACTAATTATTAAGATCATTTTTGTTAGTGTTTATCTCGATTTTCACAAAGAAGATAGAAGAATATGGTTTTTAACAACACTTTTGTTACAGTAATGTTGAGAAAGTGATGTGAATGGAACACATCAGACTAGAGGTGGCCTTTTTCAAGATATTCCTTGTTATTTGTTTCCGGTTTAAATTACCAATTTTTCTTAAACAGCAAATCACCTTTCTTTCATCTTTTGTTTTACTGCTGATCAGGCAAAGTGAACCGAACCTCAAGTGTTACACATAGCGACCAGTTTTTTTAACATTTGATTATCGTTTTAGCCTAGTGTATCAAATTATTTCCCTTCTATTTACCAGAAAGCATTCATTCTGCTAATGTTTATCACCCTTTACATGGACAAATTTTCGAAAATTTTGATTTTCTAAAAATTGGCTCTAACGATTTTGCTGAAAAGATCGTATATTAAAGATATATACCTGACAAATAAAATGTATATCTTGAATTTTCTAGAAATAGTCTCTGAATACTACTTTGTTTTGGATGAATTTTACGGAAATTTGCATTAACTGGCAAAGGTAGATCACGTTAAAACATACAATTTATGTTATATACATTTTTTTCCTAGAGTAGATCGTTTTTAGATATTCCCTGTTATTGGTTTCAGCTTTGAAAAACTTCATCAGACGTTTTCCTATTTGTGTCTCTAAATTATTTTTCTGACCAGTCGCCTGATATTGTCTGGACGCAGTCAATATTTGGATACAACTTAAGGAACAGACGACTTTTAATGACTTGTGTCTGTATATCTTTGGGCACATAAATACACCGATTTAATGATTTGTTCTGAGTAAATGAACACAGTTGCCCGGTTTTCTAAGGTGTTTAATTAAATGAATGAAACTTGGCACGTGTTTTTCCTCACGTCAAGTGAACATAGCTTTTAGAAGATACAGATGAATGTTCCTTCTCTCTCTCTCTCAGCCGTTCTGCAAGAGAGAGTAAGGAGATGAGGAAGTTAGTGCAGAGCCGCTATCAGGTCTTTCTGTTTGCTTGTTCACCCGAAATATATTTTAGGTTTCATGCATGCTCGGATGCATCTGAACAATGTTTCTCAGTGGAGTATATACATTACTATGCGGCATAAAGAGATACCTCTATCTCTGTCTATGTCTTTTCTCAGCACAATACAAGGATAAACGCCCCTTTGCGTTGAAACAACAGCGCCTCATGAACTGACTCCGAATTTCTTTCTTCAGGATCAATAACGTTGTTCAGCTTGATGGTAGCGCGCAAGATACTTTTTTGCTTGTCAAGACTTGGGAGGCAGCTTTTGTGGCGATGCGATGATGATTATGAGAAACCCTCTGAGTTATTTAACCTGTAGGATGTAATTATAACCGATAAACAACTGTTTTAAGCGCTACGTCTTCACATTGCTTCATAATTTGTGACTGTTAAACACCAGAATAGAAGTAAGGTTTATCATTCCAGTTATAATTCTAAAACATCTGTTGTATTACTTTTTTGGTAGTGTTTAACGCCCACTTTTACTACTTGTGGCACTTGTGACATATGGAATGAAGATGGAGCACTGGTAGAATGCGATGGCGGGGGAAAACGGAAAACCCGGAGAAAACCCACCCCTGCGCCGCTTACTCCACCACAAATCTTATATGCAGTCGCTTGGAATCGGGCCCGGGCCATTTAGGTGAGAGACGCGGCCTGTTGTATTACTTTCACATGACTTTCTCTACCTATTATGCGACACTATTCCTACAAAAGTTTATTCCTTCATTTACGTCAAGCTAATCTTGCTTCATATCAATCCATTATTTTATTACATCTTCTTAATATTTCTACTAGGTACATAGCACATAGAGAAGATATTGAATTCCACCCAAAACTGATACCGCAAATTCTCGCTTCTGGGTCCACTTGTTTAAAAAATCTGTTCTATTTTATTCGTATGACTTTCTTTAGCTGTTATACACACAAACTATTCTTATAAAAGATCATTCTTTTAGTTACATATTACCAATCCTGATAAATATTAGTAGAAATGGTCTTGTTACTCACTTCCTTCTAATAAGAAGATAAATAAAGTTCCGTACGCGGCCAGCAGTAAAAAATAAATAGATAAATAAATAAGAGATGAAACTAAAATGGCTTTTAGTCTCAGAAAAGTTATAACTTAAACATGAAGCCAATAAAAACGAATATCTCGGAAACGGTGTGACATAAATCATGTGTTTTAACGAGATCTATATTTTTGTGTAGTTCGTTTTTGTATATCTCTTACGGTTTACTAGTTATACAAACCTCATCTAATAGGGAGCCTTCAAGGGCTATTCCCAGAGAATTCAAGTTCTACCTACATTGGTTTGTCATAAAAATCTCAAGCATATCGTGTTTTAATAATTATCGTTATTGCCTTTTTTGTGAACATTTTCATAAATTTTCCCATATTAAGGATAGTAGGGAGGGGATTTCTGAATGTTTCTGTCGCATCATTGGAAGATACATATATTTCTGGCGAATTCTTGTTATCGCATATTTGTGTGAATACAATACCTTCTCTACCGACTATTTACATTGTTCATACGTGCTAGAGAAAGTAAAAATATGTTGTATTACTTTCACATGACTTTCTCTATGGTGCCACATCTGTTCTTACAAAAGTCTATTCTTCCATTTACTTCACGCAAATCTATAATTATTTCATGTTAGTTGAAATACACATTAACGCAATTGATCTTACTACATAATTTTACTTTCTTTACTTCGTACACAGTTCATAGGTAGAGAAAGCATTGAATTGCACCCAAAAATTAATACCGTCATTTCAATGGAAATGCGCATTTTAGGGTCAAATGAATTAAAAACAAGCATTTTTATAACAACATAACTCAAAAATGAAAATTTGGCTAAAAACCAAACTAGATATTTTAATTCACCAAGTTCCAAGATACGACATGAAGATGAGCTTCTACTCTACTGTTTTTCGAAATTTTAATATTCTCATAAATGATTAACGATTTTGATTAAACTACTGTATTAAATACAGGGTTGCTACAAAAGAAATACACAACTTCAACTGCCTATAAAACAAAAACTATTAGAGATAGCAACCTAATTATTTTGGAGCTATGTTGAGAAACTCTCAAAGTTTCGTTTGTTACTATTGGTAACGCTGTGGCGTTTTGTTTGTTGTTGAAGAAGCTGAAATGGCGGAAATTCCTGTGGAAAAGGCATACTGCGTGTTCAAATTTGCTAGAACGCAATCAGCAAATGTTGTCCAACGACATTTTAGAACACGTTACCACAAAAATAAAATGATGCGCTCACAAAAACCAGCATCGTCTTCTTATGTCGCAACATGTCGATGCAAAAGTCACGCCGTATGACCTTATCTTCTTCACTCAAAAACTGCAACATCTGTAATCTGTAAGGCATCATGTGCAGTCGCTTCCGCAAGATTTTCCATATAGTTTGCTGTGGAATTTGTAATTGCATGCTTGCCCTAGATGTCGATTTCTGTGGGCTGCTTATGTAGGCAGGACGAACACGTTCAACGTTTTTTTCCGAAACTCTTGGTCTTCCTGAGCTCTTCCCTTTGCACAAACATCCCGTTGTCTCGAATTTTCTATACCAGTCGTAGATTGACTGTCTATTCGGTGGCGTTTTGTGGTAACGTGTTCTAAAATGTGGTTGGACAACAGTTGCTGATTGCATTCTAGCTAATTCCAACACACAATATGCCTTTTCCACAGGATTTTCCTCCATTTCAGCTTCTGCAACAACAAACTAAACACTACAGCGTTACCAATAGTAACAAACGAAACTTTGAGAGTTTCTCAACATACCTGCAAAATAATTAGGTTGCTATCTCTAATAGTTTTTGTTTTACAGGCAGTTGAAATTGTCCATTTCTTTTGTAGTAACCCTGTATATTTATATGAAAAATACATTGTATTTGTAAATTTTCTTTAAAGCTCTGGAGCTTTCTTAATTATGAATTACCTTTGCATAGCTGTAAAACCATAAGAGGTACACAAAACTAGTACACAAGATCTCGTCAAAACACACAATTTATATCCTATACATTCTTGTTGAGGAACCAACCATTTCGAAGATATTCCTGATTATTAGTGTCAATTTTATAGTTTTTACACTTTTGTGAAACAGGAATTAACTATTAATATTTCTTCATTCTGGCCAAGCAAAGAGAACGGAGTCTCAATCTCATTCCATAGCAAACAGATTTTAAATAATCTTCTGTACTTCTCTGCAATAAGTTATTGTTAGCAAGCTTATGCTTCTATATACTTCATTTTAATTGAAAAAAAAAATAGCAGAAATAGTTTTATTACTTGCTTCCTTGTAAATAGAAGCGAAATAAGGGAGTACTATAGGTTAAACTAATAATGAAAAGCTGGTTGCTATGTGACTGAAATTCTTTGTTTGTATGGACAGGAGTTGACAAATTCCTGTATGAGAAAAGTATGCTTTTCATAGCTGAAACCAAAAACAAGGAATGTGTCAAAAACAATAACTCCGCAAAAAAAATGTATATAAAAATTCTGTGTTTTAATGTGCTCTACATTTTGTGTGTGTTAAGTTTTTGCCCATCTCTTACGGTTTAGCAGTTATGAAAATTCCGTAAAATTCATTCAGAATAGAGTAGACTTCACAGGCTATTCCCAGAAAATGCAAGATATACATTTTATTTGTCAGATAATTATTTTTAATATTTGCGATTTTAATCAAAATCGTTAGTCATTTTTGAGAAAATCAAAATTTTTTAAAAAAGTTCCATATAAAGGATAGTTGGCGGTGGGGGCATTTTCTTGAAAATCTTCGTGTCGCATCCTTGGAAGATACCAAACTTAAATACGAAATTTGGTATTAAAGGACCTTTTCGTTTTTGAGCTATGCTGTCCACACACACACACACACACACACACACACGGACCTTTTTGTAAAAATTTTGTTTTTGGATTTAGGGGGACCCAAAACATGTATTTTCGGTGAAATCTCGGTATCGAATTTTTGGGTGGAATGCAATACCTTCTCTATACACTGTACATAGTACGTGTAGAGAAAGTAAAAATGGGACTATCGCTTTAGTTTATCGTATTTCCTTATCCATCTTTTACAGGGAAGTACTGTCGCAATAAAACCATTTCTGCTAATGGTTAACATGATACGCCTAAAGTATCTAAATAAAATAATTAGCTTTAGTAAGAATATTTTGGTGCGGAATAGGTAGAGAAGAATATGTGAATGTAGTTCAGGTGGCTTAATGCTGACTTGCAAATGCATACACTTTTGATACCATTGTGATAAAAAATTGAATGGCAATAGCAATTTTTTTAAAATATTACAAACATGTGTAAATATTGAAAGCAATAATATCGGATATTTCGGAAATAGTTGATGATATAAAAAAAATATAAAACAATTTCCTTTAGAAAAAGTAGTATATTAATTGTGACGTATGTTTTTGCTTATCTCTCTGTGTTTTTTACATTATACATCCCAAAAAATAACTCTTCCAATGAAAAGCCTTCAAGAGTTGTTTTTAGGAAAAATTAATTAATAACCACTTTATACCTAATGTCAATAAATATCTTATAAGATGATGTTTTAATAATCCATTTTTGAGAAAACCAAATAACCTAATCGGCTCCCAATATGGATTATGTAGACCCGCTAGGGCTTACAAGTGGGAATCTTGGGTCAGAGGCCTGTCGAGCAGACAAGGAAAATTTAAACGTAGAATGAAGAACCCGAAACGAGATATCGGTCGGTATTCAGGCATGAGAGTGATGGAAGTAGATTATATTAACTGAAGGCGTAATGGATGATGGTAAGGGTGATGATGAAGCAATAGTAGAATAGTGGGGGAAAAGCGTAAAACCCAGAGAAAATCTGAACTGATTCCGCGTTTAGCACAAATTTTGTCCTGGATTTGAACTCGGGCTGCTTTGAGGCGAGTGGTTATTGAGGCGATCAGGAGTTTCGTTTTGGCACTTTGTTTTGAGTTAACCCTACATTTGCTGTATTCCCTAAAGTTAAATAAGAACGAAAGTACTAAACTAGCTATTGGCGGATACTGATATGTAAAATAAAGACTCAATTTATTGTTCTTTTCAAAATTAAAAGCTCTCTAACTGAAATAAAAAATATGTTAAACTATAGAGTATCCTATGTTAAGAAATTGCTCCGTGTGTTTACACTCTTTTTGTATCTTATTAGGAACTTTAGTACAAGTATGGGAACTGTCTCTCGATGAGCCCGATCCATTCACCGTTTTTTGATATACAAGAAGTGTGCAACGAAGGTCTCTGACGCTAACACCACCACAGATCGGTGTCTACTTGGAATTTCTCCTTGAAGTCTGCAACTTTTTAGCGCACGAAGGATTATCTGCACACGTTGGGTCACCTGGTATGCATTTAATTGGAATTTACAAACCTTACCTTGGATTGTGCTAGTAGCAGTTTCCAGCCTGAATTAATAATTGTTTTCCAAATGCTTATCTCTCCCCTTTTTAAGTTTCAGTACTTTACTCAAAATGTATATAAGAATTATGTATATTATCTATTTAATTTCCTGATATCATATCTTATATCACTACTCGTATTAACTTTAATATTCCCTTTCCTGTAATCATTATTATTCTGCTTTGATATTTATTGAGATTCTGTTGCATACATATTAATTTATCATTCAATATTAATTATCTGCTCTGTGTCAAGTTTCTTCAAGTCCTAAACATAATACTCGGTTATAAGCAAGTGACAGTAAAGAAGAAATAACACGATTAAGAACGATGCATTATTGGCCCAGATCGAGTTGGACCGTACCTTTTTGGATCTAGAGTCAAGAATGGGAACGATGACGTCTTGTAGATGGAAAAACTATCTGAAGGAGCTTTGGGAAGCGCAGAAAGTTATCAAGCACAGTATGTTTTATGCTTCCTCCAGTCACCTCTCTAGAGGCTGAGGTAAAGCAAGGAAGTTCCTGAACAAACAGACTTTCATGAGAGAAATGGCCGCCCTTATTGGTTTATCCCGGAGTTTTCTTCAAACCAGTCACGAACTGACAGAAACAAAACAGAAAAACATCTACAGTTGGGGCGCCGTGGGTCGCCAAGTAATTAATAACACAGAGTTATGGCGAATGGTGAACATTTATCAAGAGCACCACTACTTCTCCACTTTGCAATAAATTTTCTCTGCTAGCCTTTTTGTCCTTTCGTTTTCATCTTAATTATCGCATTACTGGCTTTGCCCTCCTCTATCTACCTCCACCCACTTCTACTCAAAAACTCGAGTCTAAGAACTTTTTAATAGAAGGGTATTAGAATATCATTAATTCATGAAGGGGTTGGCTAAAATATAATTTATCATACAAGATTTTAACACTTATCGGATTCAGGCATCCTTATCGTTAAATATCTTTATTAGATTGAGTAATAATTTTTATAGTACCTATTCCTTTAATATGTTTATTGCTAATAATGACTATTAAAATTAAGTAACCTACATATTTCGAATTAATGTTATCAGTGGTTTCTGAGACAAGAATTTTAAAGCTAGAATTTACCACACAACTTAAAGTTTGAGTGCAGAGTTTAAGTCTCGGACAGTCATTTGTAGATATAGTTCTGCTTCTGTTATTAATACTTGGACATCAGCGAATAGAATTCTTACGATATAATAAATTCTCTTTATTATGACTAATATTAACGTCGATGCTAACTTCTTGTATTTAATTGTATAGCCGGAGAAAACTCGATTGTCGTTAATTAAAAACAATTGAACGTTTTAGCTTACGTTTATTATGCTAATCTTAGTATTAACTGCTTAACATTGCCGTCCTTTATAAAAAAATCTGATCTGTTCCATTCATATCAATTTCTATACTTATTCTACAAAATATTCTTACAAAAGATTCTTTCCCCATCTATTTCATAATAATTGAGACAAACAGCAGAAATTGCCTTATTCCTTGCCTTCTTGCAAGGGAAGTAAGGGTATACATTAGGATAAAACGACAGTTAAATTTTTACAAGCTGGTTACTATGTGAAAAGAATGAAATTAGGTTCTCTTTGCAGGACCAGGAGTAAAAAGAAGACTTATAAAACGAAAATTTATGTATACATGATATTAACTGTGTGTTTTAATGGGATCTACATTTTTTGTACAGAAAGTTTTTTTATGTCTCTTAAGTTATACAAAAGTTTTCCAAAAGAAAGAGGTCTTCAGAGACTACTCCCACAAAATTTGAGATAAACATTTCGTTTGTCATAAATATTTTAAGCATATGTTATTTTAATTAAATCATTAGAATCATTTTTAAGAAATCAACATTTTCCCACGTAAAGGGTAGTTTCGGGTTGGAGTTTTCCTGAAAATCTGTCGCATCCTTAGAAGATTATGAACCTAAATACTAAGTTTGGTAATTAACGGACTTTTTGTTTTTGGACTATGCTGTCACGCACACCCACACCCACGGGCCTTTTTTAAATTGTTTTTTTGTTTGTGACTCTCAAAACATGCATTTCCGCTAAAAGCTCTGTTTTGAATTTTTTGGTGAAATGCAGCATTTTGTCCATTTACTACATAAATTATATATACGTACTAGAGACAGTAATAGTCCTGCTTATAGCTAAGGATTTCTGAAAGCTATACTTGCCAAAATTACTGTCACAAAGCTTCACATGCTATACATAAAAGCAATTAATCTGCAGTTATGTAAAACCGACACTTTCATTCATATGAGTATTTCTTCCTTCAACTTTTCTGTGTAGAAATTCATTTTGTTTTATGGCCTCCGAACCAGTTTATCTAGTCTGGTTTTTAACAGCGCTATTATTGATTTTGGAACGTGTATCTTCATACTATTGTTTGAATCTTTGCAAAACATTATATCGCTATTCTTCAACTTTGATTTAATTATGTTGAATAACAGTGACCCAAAATGAAAAAAATTAACATATAAGCTTTCATTAAAAAAGTTAGGGAACGTCCACTTATTACGTCACGCACTTGAGGGGAGATTTAACCAAGCTAGATATTAGGTGACCTTGGATAAGGATGGGGTTAGCAGTAGCGTGATGGATTTGTTTCTTTCTAGTGTTTCTTTTTTAAAGTTCTTTGAACATTTTATGAATACTCATTTTGAGTTGAAAGGGTAGAGTAAGTGATGAAAATTGACCAAAGGGTGTCGAGTTTCCTCTTTAATTTCACACACACATATGTATAGGCTTATTTATATTTTTAAAAATATATTGTATTACATTGAATTGTAATACAATAGACTTGTTTTGCAAAAAAAAACTATTTATACAAAATATAATTCCTCTACTAAGATGAAACGAAGACCCTTGGTTTAAAACAGAAACTTGAACTCTGCAAAAAAAAAAAAAAAAAAAAAAAAAAATGTACCTACTATAAATTGTGTGTATTAACAAGATCTACATTTATGTATAGTAAGGTTTTGTCTATCGCTTACGGTTTAAAGTTAAGCAAAATTCTGCCAAGTTCATCCAAAATGAACAGTCTTCAGAAGCTATTCTCAGAAAATTCAGGATATACGTTTTATTTTTTATATAAATAGCTTTAATATGCAGCATATTAATAAAAACCAATAGAGCTATTTTCGAGAAAAACAAACATTTCAACATTTTGCCATTTAAAGTGTAGTTTGGGGTGGGGGATTTTCTTTAAAATCTTCGTGTCCCATCCTTGGAAGATAGTTTCGTTTCGTAATTATCTTACCCTCCCCGTATTTGTAGGACTGACACCCCCTAGGACTTACAAGCCAATACCTAGGGGTCAGAAGTCTGTCGGGGAGCCAACGGCACGAAACTCAGAATGGAGAACCAAGCAGGAACATGAAGTAGATGATATGAAATGTAAGCGAAATTGATGATTGGAAAGGTGATGATGGAGCTTGGTGGAATGAGTGGCGGGGAAACCGGAGGACCCGACGCCGCTTCGTCCACCACAAATCCTACATGCGGCACTTAGAAACGACTCGGGCTGCCTATATGGGAGGCGAGCAGTCTAACCACTTAACCGCCTTCCTTGGAATATGCCAAACTTAAATACCACATTTGGTATTTAACGCTCTTTTAGTTTTTGAGCTATGTTTTCCACAGACACACATACAGATATTTTTCTAACATTATTTTTTGGACTGGGGGACCTTAAAACCTATGGAGAAATCTAAGTATCGAATATTTGGGTGGAATCAATATATTATCTATACATTATACATAGCATGTGTAGAGAAAGCATAAAAATATTTTAAAAAAATACCTGCACGGTGGAGTAGGCTGACTGTAATTGCCGCATCTTTTAAGGGACTTTTGTCATAAAAACTGGAACTTTAATAGTGGGAACTATTTGATACAAAAGAGATACCTGTCAACAGCGTTGTGCACAACCCGTTACTAGCGATGTGGAAATCGAGAGCTTTAGCAGCTTCTGTTTTGTTAATTGTTCCAATGGAGTGGTTTACTGTCAGCGTATCTCTGGAACAGTTCTGCAGCAAATGTCACGAAGTGATTTCCTTCAGCTTCGGAATCAAGTCAAAGTCACAACGGCTTAAATTCTGGGAGTATGGTGAATAATAGAACAGAATTTCTCAGAACAGATAACCCTGTTCCACTCCTCTGTCAAAGGCGGTGTGACTTTAAAGTTTGGAATTACGAGGTGTGCAACTGGAAACCAACCCTCGCAGTTGCCAAATCCTCCACTTACTGGTTCCTTAACATGTTGTGCAGTAAATCACTGGTTTGGACATGTACTGACACGAAACACGAAACTTAACTACCTACAGAGTCTAGTTTGCCTCTCACCACTAGTAGACGGTTGTCTTTTGTTTGCTAATAATTATTGTCCAGGGGAGAGTGGTCCGGTTTGAGGGCTATCATGTTTTGAAGAAAATAGTGCTGCACTTCCTAGCCCCAGTAACCGAACAAATTAGGCTGAGCCTTGTATGGGCCGAGCATTGTCGTGTAAAATGATAATTGGTTTCGGCAGAAAGGGTCGACGCTTCTTTCCCAAAGCTGGTCGCAGCTTGCGTAAAGACAAGAAAGAGGAACGTAATACGTTAGGATAAGACCACCACAATCACATACGATAAACCTACACATTGCTGGGGTTCTTACGGACTTTGTATTAAACTAATCTGATTTGTTCCATTCACATGACTTTCTCTACATATCTGCAATAAATTATTGTTAAAAACCTTATGCTTCTATTTACTTCATGCTAATCGAGAAAAAAATTAGCATAAAGTCTTATTATTTGCTTATTTGCTTCCTTGTAAGTAGAAGAGAAATAAGGGAGCACCATAGCTTCAAGTATTAGTCAAAAACTAATTGCCATGTGGTTAAAGTTTCTTTGTTTGTATGGACAGGAGTTGACTAATTCCTGTGTGAGAAAAGCGTGTTTTTAAAGCTGAAACCAAAAATAAGGATTATCTAGAAAACAACCAACTCCTCGAAAAAAATGTATATAACATAAATTGTGTGTTTTAAAGTGCTCTACATTTTTTGTGTGGTACGCCTTCTCCATCTCTTACGGTTTAGCAATTATGCAAAATTCCATAAAATCCATCCAGAATAAAGTAGTCTTCAGAGGCTATTCCCAGAAAATTCAAGATATACATTTTGTTTGCCAGGTAAATATCTTTTATATGTGATACTCTAAACAAAATAGAGCCATTTTTGAGAAAATCAAAATTTTCGAAAAAAGTGCCATTAAAGGGTAGTTTGATATGGGGGGATTTTTCTCAAAATCTTCGTGTCGCATCCCTGGTAGATACTAAACTTAAATACCAAGTTTGGTATTTTACCGACTTTTCGTTTTGAGCTATCGTGTTCACACACACACACACACACGAACTTTTTTTGTGAAAATGCTTTTTTTTTACATGGAACCCTAAAACATATGTTTCTGGTGAAATCTCGGTATCGAATTTTTGGGTGGAGTGCAAACCTTCTCTATACATATATACATAGTACGTATAGAGAAAGTAAAAATGAAAGTTTCTTTAAAATCCAATGGAGAAAGGATCCAGGAAACTGCAATTTTGACAGTTTCACAATTTATTAGCTTGAGATCCTTTATGAAGCAGCCATTAATGAAATAACTTATTTTATTGTTAATGCATTTTTCTTAGAATAAATTCTACATTTATTACATTTGTAAGTTACATACCTTGTATTCAAAGTTTGAAAATTAAATCCTGTGATGGAAAAATACGTCTGATTATCCCGACTAGCAAAGTGAGGTTGTCAAAATAATAAGGATTTTAGACTTACCAAGATCTATTCAACCCCACAATTTTGCCTAAACCGAAATAAAGCCCATTTTTGCCTATCCTTGTCAGCTACACAACAAAATTTCGCTGTGCTCTTGAAGTACGATCTGTCCCTAGTCGAATTTCCAGTTAAATTGAAGAACTGTCTCCTACGGTGGCCCGCCGAAGAGCGGAAGGAATAAGTAGTTGAACTTCTCCCAACAAGTCTGCAGCTGGATTTAGCGCATACATCACTATGGGTTTTGTTGATGGGGAGGTTTTGTTTATCCCATAAATGCATGCCGACCATGAAGATAACCATATCTGCCTCACAACTTACAGAAGGGTGTAGACAAACATTTAAACTTTCAGACATTCGATTTTCGGCGACACTTTTTGCAGAACTTGTACATAATTTTGCACGACAGTGCTTGGCAGTATACAGAGCAAACTGTGATTTGTCCAGTCAATGGGCTAGAAAGTGTGTCACCATTCACCACACTCCCTGGTGTTTAAGCCCTTGTGACTTTGACTTGATTCCGAAGATGAAGGATCCACGTCGTGGCATTTGCTTCAGAAATGACCCAGATATTCGTCTAGCAGTACAGGGCTAAAATCGAACTATCAACATAACGAAAGCTACTAAATGTATTCTAGGACTTGCAAATCGCTGGCAACACTTTATATTATCCATCTGTTGTTGTAGAGGGTTATGTGTGGAGCTCTTCAGCCTGTATCCGAATGACTGCATGACATCTTAGACATCCAGAAAAAGAGTGCTACACCTGCCAAAGAAGAGAAATACGTGAATATATCTACCTACCTGAAGCGAGTTCAAAAGAAGGATGAAATCGATACATTACATCAAGTGCGATATGAAAACGGAAGCTACGTGTTAGGAAGCAAAGCCGATTGATTTCATTAAATACCAAATCTGAGTAGTACGAGAAAAGGAGACACTAAAACTTGCTAACATGAATCTTCTTTTTTATCAGTTGTAAATAAATAGTTGATAATATTAAATGCCCAACCCTGGTATTAGAAGCAACGTTGATTTGTTATGCTCAAGCCTCTAGTTGCATTCTTTGACATTATGTGTGATTTTATTTTCTCCATTTTAGCTTTGAACAAATGATTCTGGGAATGAAGTTTTCTGGTATAAAGTACCG
This sequence comes from Hymenopus coronatus, assembly GCA_030762935.1. Classification (NCBI taxonomy): domain Eukaryota; kingdom Metazoa; phylum Arthropoda; class Insecta; order Mantodea; family Hymenopodidae; genus Hymenopus; species Hymenopus coronatus. The sequence goes on from CM060892.1 coordinate 97,875,265, forward strand.
TATTCTCCTAACTGTTGAGGATAGCTTAATTAAAATTTATGATAATAAATAAACCGAATGAATATACCGCTCTCACCAAGGCGACCGGGCTCGATCCCAGAGGAGCACATGTGTGATTGTGGTGTGTAAAATAGCACTTGGGGAATTTCTCCACATTCTATGGGTTCCCTGCCATTCATTCCACCATTATTTTATCCCTTTAATCGCCATATTATATAATCATCTTCCTCACTCTCATACCAGACTGATCACCCTTCCTGGCTACTATCTCTGACCCAGAGTCCTCTTTTTTGAGTTATGCTGTTCACATTTCACACAACGTGGGGGGAGGGTGAATTCAACACTTTCCCTGCGTAGTAAGGAAAGTAATAGTAGTTTAGGTTTGTATTGATCCATATGTAGCCCCTTAATAACTAATAATGAGAGAGCGAAACTTGCCAGAAGGAAACTACAGATTTAAGGAGTTGTGGAAAGCAGATCGACCGGTTTCCGCCCAGAGCGTGTGGTACGCTCCTAGCAGAGGTAAATGCATTCTAGCTGTGGGAAACATTAACTTGAGCATGGTTTGTTGCGGAAAGCACCGCGGTAATTAATTATGAGTACCACGAGAGCCAGGCGGGTATTCCAGCCCTTGCCCTTACTCCTACAGCTCAGCAGGATCATGACATTATGGACATTAAAGTTTAACAGTAATCCTCTTCAATATTTTTGGCGCCACACTTAATTTTAGTCGAGCAGTGTAATCTCTGTGTTTCGGAATGTAAAGGAAGTGTTGCACTGATTTCAAGATTCAGCATCAGGAAACGTCCAAATTAGGTACGTTAAGGAACACTGAGTGTGAATTTTCAGTCCACATTTTTGTATAGATTTTTCAGAAAATAGACACCTAAAATTGCTTTACTGCTTACAAGGGGCGTTAAATAAGTCCATAGAATATCCAAGAAATTGCACTCGTAGCATCGCAAAAAGTCTGTATTTAGTTAAACTTCTCTTACTAGATCAAGTTTCAGCCTTTTCCATCACGTGCTTTGTTGCCATAGGAGATTGAATCAACAAATCTTGTGCTTATTTAGAAAGGTGAAAAAAAAACTGGTTTTGTCCGATGATTAACTAAAAGGGTTAACACCGAAAAAGATAAAAACCGAGTTGAATGAAGTTCATGGAACATCTGCTCTTACGTTTGCAACAATTTATAATTGGACATTCGTATTTAAATGTTTCCGTACATCCACAAATTATGAACATCGTTCACTAGAAGTGGCTTCCTCCGAAATTGACAAAATCTAAGATTTTGTTTTGAATGATCAATAAATCAAAATTAGCGAAATAGTAGAGGCCACAGGCATATCACAATGCACAAACTTCCTCAATTTTGCTTAAAAAATTAGGTTTGACAAAGGTCTCGGCAAGATGAATACTGCACTCATTGGAGAATAAACACAATCTGTGATCGATTCGGGAGATGGTTTTGCACTTTTCCGTCGCAATTCTGACGAGATTCTGCGTCACTACATAACTGGATGAAACATGGATACACTATTACACTCCAGAGACAAAAGTACAGTCAAAACAGTGGGTTTTTAAAGACGAACTATCTCCAAAAAAAAAAAAGGCAAAGGTGCAGACAAGACAATGACCTCGGTATTTTTGGGATAAATGGGGCATCATCTATATTGATTACTTGAAGAAAGGAAGAACGATAATGGAAAATATTATGCATCGTTAATCCACCGGTAGACCGGAGAAATTAAGAAAAAAAACACCTCATTTGGTAAAGAAAAGGATTCTCTTCCATCAAGACAATGCAAGGGTGCAAACCCGTGCAGTTTCGATGGCAAAAATTTTATAATTCAGAGTTGAATTACAACAACACCCACCGTACTCTCTAAATTTAGCTCCCAGTGACTTTTTTTAATTTCCAAACTTGAAAAACTGGCTCGGCGGAAAACGATTCAATTGCAATAGTTTATCTCCAAAACAGTTGTCTATTTTGAGGATCTTCCGAAATAATACTTTTTGGAAGGTTTAAAACGGATGGAGAAACGCTGGGGAAAAGTGTATAGGACTAAAAGGAGATTGTTGAAAAATAAATAAAATATCTGCCAAAAATAATTACTTTTTATATATTTCTCTAAGACCATGTTGAGCGATAATAATTATAGCTAAACAAATTGCATTCACAAGGATAAATACTTTGAAAGCAAACAATTGTATATGTTGTAAAATATGTTGCATATTCAAAATGTTCCACGTGTATATAATTTGAGAAAATTGCATATGATTTTTGCAATTGGAGCTTTGAACCGCAATCAAGTGCACGAAAAGTTAGTTTAAATTAATAAATTTAAATTAATATACCCAGCTTATGTAATATATATTTTGTCTTCGTGTCGCATCCTTGAGAGATACTAACCTTAAATACCAGATGTGGCATTTAACGAACTTTCGTTCCGTTATGCTGCCCACACACACATACACTCACTGACATTTTTCTAATAATATTTGTTTCTAAAATTCAGCTGCTCTCAAGACACAATTACCTTCTCAGCCTATTCTCTACAGTGTATATACTTACTAGAGAAAGTAAATAAGCGAAGTATCATTACATTGTTTAGGACTATATGGTTCCTTCTCTTACCTACTTTGGTAGGTATTTCTAGCATGTCAACGTTTAGAGGCAAAAGGTACTTGGTATACTAATATTTAAGCTTTGATTATTACCTCGATTATCCGAAATGTATTTATTATCTTATAAGTAAGGTAATTGTTTTGTTTTTTCCTTTCTCTATACGTACTATGTACATAGTGTATAGAGAATGTATTGTAGTGCACCCAAAAATTCGATACCGAGATTTCACCGGAAATACAAGTTTTAAGACACCCAGAATACAAAAAAAACGGCATTTTTAGAAAAATGTCCGTGTGTGTCTGTCTGTCTGTGTGTGTGTGTGTGTGTATGTGTGTCTTTGGGCAGCATAGCTCAAAGTCCGTTAAATACCAAACTTGGTATTTAAGTTCAGTATCTTCCAAGGATGAGACACGAAGGTTTTCAAGAATATCCCCTACCCCAAACTATACTTCACATGGATAAAGTTTCGAAAATTTTGATTTTCTAAAAAATGGCTCTAACGATTTTGATGAAAATATCGTATATTAAAGGTACATACCTGACAAATAATATGTATATCTTGAATTTTCTGGGAATAGCCTCTGAAGACTACTTTATTCTGGACGAACCGTAAGAGATAGACAAAAACTTACCATACAAAAATTGTAGAGCATATTAAAACACACAATTTATGTTGGATACATTTTTTCTTGAAGTTGAACGTTTTTTTAGACATCACTCGCTTTTGGTTTCAACCTTAAAAACGTTTATTTTTCTCATACAGGAATTTGTCAACTCGTGTCCATACAAACAAAATAACATCAATCACATAGCAACCAGCTTTTGACTATCACTTTAACCTATGGTACTTCCTTTTTTCGCTTCTACTTGTAAGGAAGCAAGTAATAAGAACTATTTCTGCTAATTGTTTCTCGATGAGCATGAAATAAATAGAAGCATAAGCTTTTTAACAATAATTTGTTGCAGAGATGTAGAAAAGTCATGTGAATGGAACACATCAGATTTTTTTTAAAGCTTCCTTTATTGCAATTTGTCCCCATGGACAAAGCTTAACAAATACAAACTTTAACAAGAACACACACAAATGGTTGAATATAGCAATAACAAATGGAAAAATATACAACAAATAAAGTCAAAATTAAAGTTATAATGTTTCAAGTGAATTAGTGGAAGAGCATTAAATAATCATTAAATAAGAACGTCATTCTTTAAGAGAGCTATCGAGCCCTTAAAAACTAACGTATCTAAGTGTTTAAGCTTAGCATCTTGCAGGTGTCCGAGAAAAACTTGGGAATTGTTCCATGGGCACTAATGTATAGTCCGATTTCCTTAATATAGCCCAGTGTATATGAATACTAATGTCAAATATTAATTTAACATTCTATAAAGCCCACAGCATAATTATAATATTAAAATAATTACTAGTCTCATCTGTTAAGAATTAGAAATCTGAAGGTTATCTGTTGGTATCTGCTTTACCCTGCATAATTGCAGCTCGTTTTGGATACTAGTGGTTAGGGTAGCTATAAATCGTCGCTTTTACTACTTGTGGCACTGCAGGCGATGAAACTGGTGATACATGGAATGAAGATGGAGCACCGGTGGGATGCGATGGCGAGGGAAACCGGAGAAAACCCGCCCCTGCACCGCTTTGTCCACCACAAATCTCACATACGGTTGCTTGGGATCGAGCCCGGGCCGTCTAGGTGAGAGGCGAGTGGTATATTTACTTTCTCTACACGTACTATGTACATAGTGTTTACAGAAGGCATTGTAATGCACCCAAAAATTCAAGATTTCACCGGAAATACATGTTTAGAGACCCCTAAGTCCAAAAAAAAAAAAAAAATAGAAAAATGTCCTTGTCTATGTGTGTGCGTGTCTTTGGGCAGCATAGCATAAAAATGAAAAGGCCGTTAAAGACAAAAGTTGGTATTAAGTTTGGTAACTTCCAAGGATGCGACACGAAGATTTTCAAGAAAATCCCCCACACCCAACTACCCTACGCATGGAAAAAAATTTAAAAATTTTGATTTTCTTTAAAATGGCTAACGATTTTGATTAAAATCCCTTATATTTAAGATATTTATTTGCCAAATAAAATGTATATTTTGAGTTTTTTGGGAAAAGCTTCTAAAGACCTCTACTCCGGATGATTTTTATTGAATTTTGTATAATTGGGAAACCGTAAGAGATAGGCAAATTCTCACTACACAAAAATGGAGATCAGGATAAAACACAAATTTATATAATTTACATTTTTTTTCGAGGAGCTGATCGTTTCTGAGATATTCCTGTTTTTGGTTTCAGCTTCGAAAAACTTATACTTTTCTCATACACGAATTTGTCGACTCCTATCCATATAAACAAAGAAACTTCAGTCACATAGCAACCAGCTTTTGACTATCACTTTAACGTATGATACTACATTATTTCGCTTCTACTTTCAAGGAAGCAAGTAATAAGACTATTTCTGGTAATTTTTCTCTATTAGAATGAAATAAATAGAAGCATAGGCTTTTTAACAATAATTTGTTGCAGAGATGTAGAGAAAGTCATGTGAATAGAATACAGCAGACTTTTTTTTAACTCTATATTGAGTATAGTGATTCAGAAACATGCTATATGAAGTTGTATCAGGATCAAAATAACAAGAGCATCGTGTATATGGCGAAGAGTCTCGCCCAAATAAAAGTTATTCAGAAAACTAATATACGTAATGTACTGCTATAGTATCTTATCTCCCGTTTATCATACAACGGTCCAGGAATGGAAACAAGGACCTAAAGGGGAATAAGTGGAAATCCTCATATCCATAGGTATTATGTACTAAGCTTGAATAATCAACGATAAGCTTTCATTGTTGAATACAGTAAAGTAGGTCTTGACATATAATAGCCGCTAGAAATCTTTCCAATTGGAGGCTTTTAAAAACAAGAATCGCAACAGATATACATGGTTTCCATTCTTAGTTTAGTTTATGCTGTTTTTACTTTCTCTGCACGTACTATGCACATAGTAGGCAGAGAGGCTATTGTATTCCACCCAAAAAATTGATGTTGAGATTTCACCAGAAATAGAAGTTTTGAGGTTCCCTGAGTCCAGAAAACAAGCATTGTACAGAAGAAAGTTCCGTGTTTGTCTGTGAGCAACACAACTGAAAAACTGAAAAATAGCAAACTTCTTCAAGTTCAGTATATCCCAAAGATGCCACAAGGAGGTCCCCCCCCCCAATTACACTTTATATGTAAAACTTTTCGAAAATTTTGTTTTTCTCGTTTTTCTAACGATTGTTTTTATAAAATACCTAAGTATAAGATATCTACAGGAAAAATAAACTATATAACTTGAATTTCCTGGTAATAGCTACTGAAGTCCTACTCGTTCTGAATGACTTTTGCATAGAGAAACGTAGCTACTGCACAACAAATGCTAACCTCGTTAAAACACAATTTATATCGTATACATTTTTTTCGTGGAGTTGACCACTTCCGAGATATTCCTTGTTTTTGGTTTCTGTTTTAAACTGATTCAACTTTTCTCGGACGGAAATATATTTTTCGTTTCTCCTCTCTTATTTTACGGCTGATCTTTGCAATGTGAACCGAATTTCAATTGTTTCAATTATGACAGTTTTTGTACGACTTGACTCTGACTTTTGATAGATTAAATATATATACATATATATATATATATATATATATTTTAATAGTTTAATTCCTACCTAATTTTTAATTTTTGGGTGAGGTTATCAACCCTGATTTGCTTTACATAACAGAGAAATTCGTGAGAATGTTACTCATCTAATTTGTATTAGACATCACAAAATACAATTCTATACAGCGCATATACTTTTGAAATATGTTTTAAAATTAAACAACAATGAATCTGTTGCCTCATCTGTTGTTAAAAACAATTTTTATATGTTCATCACAAGAGGTTGGTAGAATTTTAAGTGCATAAGATAAACGAATTCTTATAAAATGAAGATTAAAATTTGCTTAAATACATTAGATAACTATAATAAAATATTTAAAGCTTTCTCGGTGTTGATTATTACAGATGACTTCACGGGATAGCAACCGAGTTGATTAGAATCTAACGTATTAACCTATCGCAGATCTCGTCCAGAAGCCAAGCCTGATTGGTTGGGACTGAACACAAATACAGGTTCACCTCCAAGCTATAAATATTCGTTATTTACGCCTTTTTTTCCAGATCCCTGACGAAGATCACAGTCAAGATGGTCGAAAGCTTGGACTTCTTCGATTCCAATCGGTTGCTATCTCGTGAAGTCATGTAATAATAATTATTATTGTATAAAATATGTCTTTAATAAACAAAATTCTTTAAATACCAGTGAGGATACTGTTATTAACGTGCAAAGTGGGACAAAACGCTTACCACTATACTGGACTTGTAGCAAAATAAGTACATTACAACCCTACTTTGCTGGTTATCTCCACGTCTGCTTAAGTCCATAGAGCAGCGAACAACCACATTGGAGTTACGATGTTTACTGCCTGCTTGCTGGTTAGGTGTGGTTATGCTCGTGGTATATTTATTCAGCACTTATTAATAATAGAACATAAAGAAATATGGTGTTGAATATAGTGATTCACGCAAAACTAATGTTTCAAACTTTAATTACTTCTTTCTGTACATTTATTAATTATTTAAATTCACAGGTATGCAGCTTCAGTTAGCAAAATTCATCCTGGGTAAATTAAAAACAAATACCGCAGATGTTCAGTCTATGCTAAAGTTTATTTTGGCAAAACTGCTATTTTGCCATAATTGCAGATATACTTAAGCTTCAATATTATGCCACCATTATACATGGCGGTAAAATAAAGAAACAATGTAATACTTTTTGTAGCCCTATCCGTTATTATTTTACATAAGAACATTCCAGATTTATGTGCTCTGGATTAACGAGTTGAAATAAAAATATAAGAATGTGTGTTTGTTTGTTATTACACATAAATGTAAATGGCTTATTTCAGTAACATATCAAAGTAAGTGATGTTGACAATTGAATACAAATAAAAATGATATTCCATTAGATGGACCAAAAATGTTAACTGCAAACTTCAAATTTTGACTGACTGAAATATGATATGCTTCATTCCTCTTCATACTTTCCTTGCATCCGTCTAGATCAAACATTTCCAACTTATGATGTCACTCAGAGCTTTACTCTGCTCTGAAGCAGACTGGACCTTGTTGGAGCAGTGGCGTTAGCAGCATGGATACATTATAATCAAGCAACACAATGATTAATTTTCACTCCTTTTAGGTATTTGATAGCCATGGTACACATAGAATTGGAAATAGGATAATGCTACTGTAATTACATGTGAAGTGTAAACTTGCAAAAAATAAAATAAGTACTTATATTTATCGTGTACTTTAAATTTGATAAGTATTTTCTATGTACCAAAGTATGTGTGTATATATATAAATATGTATACACACATATAGAATATATATATATATATATATATATATATATATTCTATAATCCTTGCAAGAGAGACTGTTTCAGCATTATTGAATAATGTTTAAGTGTGATTATTATGTTAACTCGTTCTTCTCCTTGGTGTCTATAATATACAGCAACGTGGCATGAGTAATGTCTCTGTAAATTAAATTAAATTTCTGTAATAATGTTTCTGTAAATTAAATTTCTTGAAATTCTGCATTTCATTGGAACACGCTAAGCATTTTGTTTCAGTATCCACAAACATGAATAACTCTTCCAAAGTGGGAAGAACATTTGTTGGAGTAGGGGCTTTGAGATATACCACTCGTTGAAACCATGACAATACACTGCGATACACGTACCTAAATAGCATAGATACATATCGCCGCTGTTCTTACCTTGACTGTTATGCTCGCTCCTTAAGACTTCTCTGAGGGGAAACTAAGCTCCGACATCACACCATTTTAAGTTCGAAAAGCTTAGATCATTGGTTCTCAAAGTACCACTCATTTGTGAGAGAAATACAGTGGTACTCTATTTTGAGCCATTGGGTAAGGGGTAATTGAGATGTTCTCTATCAAGTCTATCTAGCAAAACATTCCCGTTTCGAGTGGTTGCCACTGGTTGGTGCTGACATCTATCAATAACCATTGAAACATCTTCAGTTGCAAGATAATGAAGTCAATCTGACGAAAAGTTTTGAGAATGGCAGCAATGAGTAGTAGTAAACCAAAGTAAGTTTTCCTAACTTCAAATTAAAGTTCAGATAGTAACATGTGCAAGTCTGGGCGCGCTCCAACAATATGCATTGAGAGGACAGCATGGAGCATGCATAGCAGGTATTGCTCGTCATAAGTTAAGATACATCTCAAACGAGAGCATCTTTAAGGTATGATTTTATATGACTTTAAGGTCAATTTAGGGAGAGACAATATCTTGGAAGACTGCATCATGAGTTGGGCATATTTATCCTTTGCAATCCATTCTTTATTGATTGTACACAGAGTTTAGAAGAGGAAAAGATTCCCTCGAATAACAAAGACCGAGCAGCACTGCCGGCTACAGCAGCAATGGATGAAAAATGGTGGAACAATAGCGTATGTTGCGGGGAAATCATCATTGTAGATAGGTCAGATTTAAGAAGGCCTAAACATTGAATCGGCAGCAGTTAAAAGAATCCTGAAAGAAAAGCTGGGAAGTCTCTGCAGTCGTTGGATCTATACCCACAACCTCATAAATGAGCAGAAACAAGCACATGTACAAAGGGCAGGGAAGTGATTGAAAACTTCAATAGAGGAAGATCCAAAAGCATATTTATTTTTGCAATAGGTTACGAAAGCTGGATTTATCTGTATGAACCACAAACTTAACATAAATCCTCGATCTGGGTTTTTCCAGGAAAACATTCCAAGACACAAGTGATGCGAACAAGAAGTGTTGACAAGATGATCTATTCCATCCTCTCAGCAAGTGGCCACATTACGACGACTCCGCTTGAGGGACAAGAGACTTTTTCCACCATATGGTACTCCAAAAATGTGTGGCACATTGTTCATTTAACGGAGGAAAAATGCGTCCCAAAACAGGTCTTCGTGGAATTTTTTTGCACCATGACAATGTCTCTGCCTACACTCCACAAGAAACAACCCACTTTCACAGGAGTCCCATACTCCCTACAGTCCAGATCTGCCGCAACTTCCTGTCATTTCATTTTCTCGAGTTTTGAAGTCTCAGGCGAAAGAATGGTCGGTGAGGCGCGTGATGTAGTTTGCTTTATGAAAATCTCTTTGGCTTTCTGTGTGTGACGGGCTTATAGTGGGAAACCGCAGGCATCAGCATGTAATATCTGGATGCGTTAGTGGTCCCGCCTACGATCGAACCTGCCACCACGGTTATGTTCTGCCTCTGCGTTCTTCGCTTCGCGCGTTCCTCCTATAGATATCAGAGGCATAATAGTGCTTAACTGCCCTCCTCCTACCCACTAGGATAAGGGAATATTTATAGTGAAAAGGTAAAAACACCGGTTCTATTTTAATCTGCGTCATCAGGAATTGAACAGGATTTATATTTCTGTAGACAATGGGTCAATTAGAAAGTCTACAACATTTCAAAGGAAACCCCTTTTCTGCTTTATCACTGCTACATATTGGTCAAGGTTGGTAGTTGCAGTGTTTATTACTTTCTCTATATGTACTATGTACATAGTGTATAGAGAAGGTATTGTATTCTACTAAAAATTCTATACCGAGATTTCACCGGAAATACATGACCCTCTGAATTCAAAAAAACATTTTTAGAAAAATATCCTTATGAATGCAGTATAGCTCAAAAACGAAAAGTCCGTTAAATACCAGAGTCTTCCAAGAATGCGACACGAAGATTTTCAAAAAGAGTCTCTCCCCCACCCCAACTACTCTTTACATGGAAACATTTTCGAAAATGTTGGTTATCTCAAAAATGGCTCCAACGATTTTGATTAAAATCCCATATATTAAAGATATTTACCTGCCAAATAAAATGTATATCTTGAATTTTCTGTGAATAGCCTCTGATGATATTTATTCTGAATGAATTTTACGGAATTTTACATAACTGGTAAACCTTAAGAGAGAAAGAGAGAGAGAGACAAAAACTTAATATAAAATGTTGATCTTGTTAAAACACACAATTTATGTTATATAATTTTTTTTTTTTTTTGTGTGGAGTTAATCGTTTTTGAGATAGTCCTTGTTATTGGTTTCAGCTATAAAATACTCGTATTTTTCTAATACGGGGATTTGTCAACTCCTGTCCATACAAGCAAAGGAACTGCAATGGCATGGCAATCAGCTATCACTTTAACCCATGGCCTTATTTCCCTTCTACTTACATGGAAACAAGTAGTAAGACTATTTCTGCTAATTTTTTCTCGATTAGTATGCAGTAAATAGAAGCATAAGATTTTATAATAACAATAATTTGTAGTAGAGATGAGAAGGTCTTGTGAATGGAACACATAAGCTTTTTTGTGAGTTATCTGCTTAAAATCTGCGTTAGCCATTCACTATCTACGAACAGAAAGCGCTTCTTTATATTTTTCCAGTGGAATGAATCTACTCTAAGCACTTTAAAACTTTCTCCGTGCTCTGCAAGAACGTTATACAAAGAAGAGAACGAAAGAAGTAGCATTATGAATAGCTGAATATTGGCCTTGCTTTAAGGAAATTGCTTAGGTTTTCTAGAAGCATAACACTTTGAAGAGCGTACTCGATAAACCAAGGTAAATGCGTTGAAAGAAATAAAAGAAATCACAAATGTTTCTGTTTATAGTAAGGCAAATACACTGAATAACAAAACTGGATCCTAAGAGGTTAAAAGCAACGGAAATGGATTATCGATTGTGAGCTTGTTGGTGCTAGATTCGACAGGGGGAACAAAAAAGAGGTTGAAGTAAAAAAACACCATCGTTGTCGATAACATCAAGCTTCAGTCACTGACTCTTGGGAAATGTGGAAAGCATTAGTTTGCGTGAGGAAAGACATTAAAGATTGGAAGTTAACTTTTTCATTATATGTTTAATTCTGATAGCTGGTAAATTTCTCTTTCAGATTTGTTTGGTTATCTATTTAGTGAATATTGGGGAAAAAATAGTTATCGGCATGTTGTCATAGTTAGAAAAACGGCTAGAGACCGGGAGATCCCTAGCTTAAATCCTGGCTACGGCACTATCTATCCAACTTCTGTCCTGACCTCATATTTTCTACACTATGAAGCCGGGCAATTAAAAGTATTTACGATATTGAGAACGCCATTGTGGTTTAAGGTTTACCGGGAAACATACGGATCGTTTGAGGAATTTAAAGTCGTGGCGGCATATTGCCATGATAGCACAGTCATAGAGCAACCGGCTAGAGACCGGGAGACTCGTGGTTAATATCCGCTTATGGCATTGAATTTTTCAGTCTGACTCTGCTTATCCAACTCCACCAGCTTATGTGAAACAGCAATTAAATCAACCCTAATTGGCCATAATAGTTGGTTAAACTTTAAAGCCCGGGACTTAAGTACTTACGACACTGTAAGTCGCCATTGGTTCAAAATAATTTGAGATCACATACCGGGAAATACGGAGGTCAGTTGACCGTACCGGTATGTTGACATGGTAGCTCAGTGGTAAAGCAACCGGCTAGTCACCGGGAGATCCGAGGTTCAAATCCTGGCTATAGCTCGGAATTTTTCACTATGACTCTACCCATCCAACTGCTGTCTTTCACACGGTTTGTGTGAGAAAACAATTAATTATAGTTTTCTAATTGTTGTGTTTTAATATCACAAACCCGATATTGTATCTGCTTGAGCTACCATGACGAGATAATCGTGCTGCATTAAATACTCACTTAATACATTATTCCTGTAAACCTTCAAAGAACATATATTTTGTTATATTCAGTTACTTGTAAAATTAATATTTAATTTTAAATATCAAGTACTTGAAAGTATTAATTATGAATTTTGAAAATTTCAATTGTATGAATGAGATTTTAAAATTGTGGAAGTATGAAGTAGTTACTGGATACTAGTAGTTTTAGAATGTAAATTGGACTTGCTAGACGCCAGCATGTTAGTTAATTTAGTTTATTTTATTTGGTCAATTCAGTTTATGATTTTATTTAATTTTTTTTGTAAAATTATGATTCTTTAGGGGGTGGAATAAAGTAGATTGTCAATGTTTTAAGAAACAGGATGTCAGGATAAAGGTATACATTGCTTTAATTGTGCAAATTAAGGCGATATGAAATATTAGATATATCATTCTTGAATGGCGAAAACATGTATTACTGGTTTGTTTTTCTCGACTTTAAAAGATTTTTAACAGTGCTTAATGCCCGCTTTTACTACTATGGCACCGCAGATGACGACGCCCATGATACACGGAATGAAGATGCAGTAGCGGTGGATTTCGATGGCGGGGGAAACTGGAGAGCCCGGAGAAATCCCACCCCTAAAATTACCTTAAATTAGTATTTTAGTTCTAGGGATCAACAATCAACACTTTTTATATTTTTCTTTAATTATGACGTTTATATTTTAATCCTGCCACTTTTGCAAGTGGTTTATATTGTTGTTTTTATTTTTGGCTGTATTTAACGCCCGCGTTTACTACCTGTGGTACCTCAGGCGATGACACTGGTGGTACATGAAATGAGGATGGATCACCGGTAGAATGCGTTGGCGGGGGAAACCGGAGAACCCGGAGAAAACCCGCCCCTGCGCCACTTTGTCCACCACAGATCTCACATGCGGTCGCTTGGGATCGAATCCGGGCTGTCTAGTTGAGAGGTAAGTGGTTTAACCACTCGGCCACGGAGTGGCCGGTTTATATTGTCATAGAGTCAAACTGTGGAATACATTACTAGAGTTAATACTGTAAATTTCTTATATTTATCAAACATATATTTAAAAATAAATGCAAAATAAACATAAGTCTACTTTGAAACATGGAAAAGGATATGAATGTGGACACTGACCTCTTTTATTTTACCTTTACATAACTCAAATTTCGCATATATGTGATGATATATGGGAAGGAATAAACAAATTAGAAACTGTAATTGCGGATTATTGGCTAAATGACCTCCAGGATAATGTAACAAAACTAAATGATATATAGAAGAATACAAATGGAGGTATGTTATAAAACAAAAGTATTAGCAATAGAGGGGAGACCAAAAATATTGATATATGGATAGAATATAGAACAGGTGAAGGTTTTGAAATATACGAAAATCGAGAATTTAATTAACTAAAATTAATTCTGTTTTAGGAGAAAATATTTAAAGATAAGAGAAAAGGAATTTTATGGAATCAGTTGAAAGAAACATGAGTAAGATTGTGCAAATTAGAATTTATAGTGTTCAGACAATGCCTGTTCTGTTAGATGGATTCTTAGTGCCCAGAATCGGAATTGAAACAACACAAATGAGATTTCAGTTAAAACCGCGACAGTAAGAAACAAAAAGAAAAATAGTGAAATAAGGGCACAACTCAAATAAAAAAAAAAAAAATATAACCGATGAAATTCAAGAGTCCACCCAAAGTACTCGTACCGAAAAATTTAGTTTTATGCTAAACCAGTTTCTATGTTTGTAACGTTTATATCCTTCAAATTAATACTGAAAATATCCCTAAAAAAGCGGGGTTTCCTACAATATAGCCTAAAATAAGATTATCAATCAGACAACAGACGCAACACGAGTAGTTGGCAGGCTGAAGATGGTGTGTTAGACGTGTTCCCATTCTTGCTAGAATTGAACCACATGTTGACGGGAATGTGAGGAATAGAGGATGTTGGGGGAAAGTGAAGGGAGGTAGCAAGTTTGTTCCTCAACGGATGCCAGTCACAAGCAATGGCCCTTGTGCACCACTGGTGTAATTTGTTTACAAAATATTTATTTGGGGGTTGAAATTTTGAAATCCAAGCAACTCTTGAAGGATTATAAGGAGCTTAGCCGTAGCAGCTGTTGGAGGTGCTCCTTCGTTCCGGGAAGCCACGCGGGGAAGCCTGTATCGCCTCAAGCGGCGGTTTTTGGTATTGTAGTCAACGAGGGCGCTAATAAGGAATGGTAAACCTTCGATGAATTTCATTTCCCGACGCCTAAACTCGTCCTCCAGAGGCTTCGTGCAGGAGTCTTGGAGGAAAGCTCAGTTTAGTGACCCTAGGGTATCTTAGTCGTTGGGCAGGGAGTCCTCTCCTAAATCATCTTCAACGTCAATTTCATCTTTATCATTTTTTATAAACTCGCTGTCATTGGCATTATCGTCGCTTATATTTACTATTGCACTGAGATTGATCGGCGCCAACTGAAACTGCATTGAGGAATGCTTTTTACATCTTGCAACAGGGATGACATCATTGCTTGCGTAGCATGAATCCATTGGCAGAGAGGCAGACACTCTTATCGGCTGAGATGGTGATCTGGCTGTCAGGGATCACTATGGAACTATGGATCTCCCCGAGTTTAGGGAAGATTTAATTCAGTTCCTTGTCTATGTTAAACGACGAAATTTGGACAAGTGTCTTTCTTCACTAGGCGCTTCAGATATGAATTGGAGTTTAAATTATTAAAATGCTGGCAGGGCTTTAATTAACAGCATTTTTTGTAATGAAATGATTTGCTTTTAAATAAATATGTATAGTGTGGAGTTTAAGTCAATACACATGCAATAAAACAGATAAATTTGCTTCATCTATTATCCCCTTCCCCCGTAAAATTCACAAACATCAGCTGTTTTCATTATTCGAAAAGGATTTCCAATCTGACTTTTATCCTTTCCCTCAACAAGTGGTGAAATATCTAAGTAGGTACTTCTAATAGAAGTATAGTAAGCTAACATTCTAGTAAATAATCTAGGAACTCCTGTTCATAAGACAGCATCCAATCTACCAGGTGCTAACAATCGTTTCACTCGGGTTATTTATTTATTTTTTTTTTTTTTGCAATTCTCACCTTGTCCAAGCCCTCTGTTGATTAGCCAAATATAAACTAGGATCAGATACCCTGTTATTTTTATTGTAGAAGTTTAATACTAGAGTATTAATAGTTATGATCTTTAAACTTAAAGACTTTGGCGCTATTAGTCTATTTAGAGGAGTCTGTTATATAATCGATAATCCGCGTTGAACCTTACTTATATTAAATTTTTGTATACTGCTTGTGTGTTGGAATTAATTACAAACCAATAGAATATTGACAAACCCAGAGCTGGTGTAAATACAAATGGTGAAAAATGCGACCAATATTAAATAAAGACATACATTAACAGCGTCGGCACATTTCCATGCGCCAAACAGTAAGTGTTGAGTGAGAGTATAGTGACTTTGCAGAAAATGAGAACGTTTGACGGGGACTCGGCTCTTAGCAGATTTTCATTGGTGTCATTCTGATACAACACACCACGCGAGTAAGAAAAGGCAAAACCGAAATCCCTTCACCCCCCCCCCACCCAAACCTAAAACCCCGCTCGACGCTCATTCTGAATAGGTGTATAACCTGTTTATTAATTTAGTCGACCAATGCGCAACTTCGACCCAACTTCGCGCAGAGAAAGGATTAACCCGATTTTGCATCATCCGTTGAGAGAGGTGGTTATTGTCCAACCAGAAAGTTTAGGGATCGCAATTCACAGCTTAATTTGTCGCAAGTTACCTTTCCTGTCCATCCCCTTATCTTCGGTATTATGGCTGCCAAACACGCTTTTAAGAGCATAGCAAGCAGGTGGAAGACATGGGTGGAGTCAGCGAAAAGACTCCGGTATTACCTTAAGTATTTTCAGACATATTTTAATGCCTTTGTGAGTACACATTAGCGATGCAGATCATTGCACTCAAACATCCTGCCTGTATTCTTAAAAGAATGAGTAATTAAGAGAAAAGATTCTGCTCGCCATTAACGGTATCAAAAAATCGTGGTATCGACCGCTCCAATCTTCTTGTAACGTACTGACATAAACGATTTTGCAAATCGTTGAATGAGATATTCTAAGCATAGAACTAACCTTATCAATCCGGCTGATATAAACGCGCCCCCTTCTGCGATAACAAACAGTGGTTCCTGTATGCGAACGAGAGAAGGCTTGTTTATTGATATTTTATCTCCCTGCTGACAGAATACCCAATCAGCCGCATGCATGGTACATATGGCCGTTGTTTCGATAAGCGACATCGGGTGCAGCTGGACCTTGTTTCTGAACATTCTGACCCAGTTGTTCAGCCCACAGTCGTTCAGTAGTATCACAAGTAAATAATAACCTAGTCAAAAACAATCTTGCTACAGAAAGTGGTATCATAGAAAACATCAGAAAATGAGATAGGTGGAGTCAGACTGAAAAATGCAATACCATAGCCGGGATTTGAACCAGGATCTCCCAGTCTCTAGCCGGTTGCTCTTGCACTGCCGGCATAGCATTGCATTTCTCAACTGACTTGCATGTTTTCCAGGAAACCATAAGGGGATTTCAAATTATTTTCAAATGACAAACCCCCATTGCCGACTTACAATGTTTTAAGTACTTCAAGTCCCAGGATCCATAATATTATTGTGGTCAATTAGATTAATTTAATTGTTTTTTCACACTAGCCGTGTGTGGATAGGTAGAGTCAAACTTATGCCGGCATGAGAGACTGGGAGATCCGTCAAATCCCGCCTATGGCATTGAATTCTTCAGTCTGTCTCTACGTAACTAACTCTTGTCCTACACACGGCTTGTATGAAAAAACAATTAAACCAATAACAGAAAATTAGCTTTTATCCTAAAATAATTAAACATCCCATCTGTTGTAGTCACATGGCTTTCTCTATAATGGACATTTGGTAGATCCATCAGCAATTTCAATGCTTAACTTGATGAAATATATTAAGGTTTCTTAAAAACTAATATAATGAAACTTTTATCACTTATTAAACAACGTCGTCTAATTCAGAATCCACAGGCAAATCAAAACTTAGTTAATAATTGCTAATTTGCTGATATTGTCACGCCTGCTGTTATAAACTCAAGAAACTCGCTTGGCAACCGAGGGATTTATCGGGGAAATGTACTTTTCACTACAGCCAGGTGTGCATATGAGGACGCAGGTCTGTTCTACCAGAGACCATAGAGGAAATATGCTACATTATTATATTAGATTAAGGTGAAAGGTTAAGCTACCAATGCAAGAACACAAACACTTCTTACTAACAATAGTTATTATTTTACCTTATACTTAAATCCATATAACACGCCACCATCTTGGTGTGGAGCCAGGCTTGGCTACCTGGAGGAGCCAACGCTCGTTCCACAACTATACCATGATACATACTGCAGAAGAGATACACAATATAGAGAATTAAAGTGTCACTTAATACTTTAAAGCATGTAATTTGACATAACTGGTGACAGACTATTCCATTTCAACCCAAAAATAGAATTGTTAAAAAATATATAATTATGTTTACCTTATTTTTAACTTTTTTTAGGAGTTTATGAAATGCCTAAAAATGTATATACAGATAACATAAACACTTTCACTGGATATTTAGAGAAATACATCGTGTACATGAACAAACAATTTACATCTATGTGTATTACACATTTTTAGAAAAGTGTAACTAAACAAAGAAGTATTTGAAATTTTCTTGCTTATTGAAATGTCAACAAGTTAGCAATTATTAACCTAGGTTATGATTTGAATTAGAGGTAGTTTTCTTATAAATGGTAAATTTGTCACTATGGTAACTTGTATAGTTTTAAGAAACATTAGTATATATTCAGCATGGAAATGCCACTGCCAAATGTCCTGAGTAATAAATAAATCCCCACTGATTCTACATTGAAGAATAAATTAACGCTGAAATAGGAGCAAATATTTCTGATGAAGTTGTTAACATATAATATTTATATGCCATAAAGGGGAACACAGAAGTGCTTATAGAAACTTCGATAAGGAATTTCGATTTTTGGTGGCAAAAATGCACCATAGCTACAAATCATACTAAAACTTATTTCCCTTCCATGAGTTTATTGTGTACTTCATTGGTAAAAGGGGAACAACGAAATATACTAGACCAGAAGAAAAGTCAAATTTTTCAAGTTCTGATCGCTAAGATAGCTTTGAAATTTCGCTCTTTCTGCACGACCAGAGAAAAAGAAGGCTGAATCAACTCTATTTTAGAAACATAATATCAGTGACAATGCTTAACACAAGAAAAAGAAATAAATAGAGAGAGAGAGAGAAGAAAAGAAAGGAAGGAACATCAGGTGGATAGGTAATAGGTAGGTATATTTGTTATTGCCAAAGCCATGTACTTATAATATAGCAACGTCAAGAATAATGTGAGTGCCATCCGTGTATGTAACTGCTCTCATATGGTCGCCCTCCGTAATGAAATGGCCACCATACTTACTTCGTATACCCAAGGTCGTGGGTTCAAACGCCCAGTATAGGATGGGACGCTGAGAACCACAGCAGTTAAAGAGCGTCCATAAATAAAACGTCATTTCATTTCATTGCTCTCATATGTGAGTCATCACAGCTGGGATGCATAAACAACACGGCAGATTGCGCTAGCAACAGGATCCATCAGAACGCGAGATTCTTCTTGATGTTCGAAATGTGTTTCCAAGCTACAGTCTCTAAAGTCGAAGAGATCTATAGTCATCTCTGACAGTTGCCTTACCTTGCGGCCGCTCCGTCACACTGTTGCCACTTCGTCCCGTCCAGGGCTGCAGCACCAAACCTCTCAGTCGCTTGGCAGGGGCTCTTCTCTTAAAATCATCTTCATCGTCCACCTTATCATCATCCTTGCTTCTAAAGTCAAAGTCACTGTCATTATCATCTCGGGCTAACTGAAGTTACATTGAGGAGTGTTTGTTACACCATGCAACAAGGATGATATCATTGCTTATGTAGCATGAATCTAATGCAGACATAACTCTTATCAGCTGGCTGTCGAGGATTACTGTGAACCTCTCCGAGTTTAGTATCTTCGAAAAGCTTCCAGAAGTAGGGAGTTTACTTGGCGAGAATTCTGTATCCAGTAAATCGTTGTAAACGTAGCATTTCTTAACCAAAATTCTAAAAAGGAGAATTCCAGGAAGGTCTAGAAAAATCACCTATCAGTATTTAGTGCGCCCGGTTTTGGAATATGATAAAAACAATAAATATATGAGGCTTTTTTATGCACGCTCTATAACTTCTGTGGTTCTCAGCATCCTATTCTATGCTGGGCGTGAAAGACCAATTAATTTTGCTCAGAGGCCTCTTTATCAGGCTGTGACGTAAATCTACGAAACGGGACCAACGGCTTTACTTCCCTTCCGAAGGAAGTTAGAATAAGAAGCAGCAAGTTGTGAACCATATAGAGTTCAGCAAATTGGACTCTTAGAAAAAATTGGCTAATATGGAAATTCACAAAAAGCGTAAATATTTTGAGCCTACAAAATGTGAGAAGATTAAATAGGAGCCGTTGAAAGCTAGGCTTAAGAAATAGAGGTTTTACTGATTACACTGATATGCATTTTTGTTTCTTTTTTATTTTAATATGTCGCTACCCCAATTTGAGTATGCTGAATCAGAATATGGACTTAGTTTTGGGTTTGGCGGGTTTTCTCCGGGTTCTCGGCTTTCCCCCGTCATCGCATTCCACCGGTGCTCCATCTGCATTCGTGTGTCATCAGTGTCGCCGCCTGCGGTGCCATAAGTAGTTAAAGAGGGCGTTAAACACTATAAAAAAGACACTCATATTTCAGACTAGCTTTCGAAATTTCTCAAGGTTATTCTCTACACTATATTTGTAATTTGAATACTTGTAATTTCCCAGAAAGTTTTCGATAACACTCCTAAAACGAATTCATGCCTGTTTTTCAATGCCTGTCATCGTCTCTTCAAATAAGGTATCAGAAACCAACTTCCTAACCTGTGGCCCACAAATATTCCCTCTTTAACTTTAGCATGGTATATTCCAGAAAACTTCTTGCAGATATATTTGTAGTAGTTCTGATTTAAAACCTTCACATATTGTTTTGTTTATACTCTTAATTGCTTTATTGATACTCTTAAATTATATTTTTCATTAATGTCACGAATCTATCTCACTGGTTCCAAGGTTTTCTTGTCCAGTGATCGAATCAGGCTTTACTATCCCATTCACTAATAAAATGTGGCATTTTAGTGTAGCCTGATTGCTGATATAGTAGCATAGCAATAACTTTTAAGTCTCCACATACCTACAGAACATACATATGTTCTGTATATTTGATTTTTCTAGAAGTAATTTTAAATTATGAATATATTCCTGAGGTAAACTGAATGGGATACTGGAATTGATGCATGTTCATCTCCATTATTATCTTTCAGACTAATTTTAGAGAAATCTATAAAAAGTATCCATTCACCTGGAATCTCTAAACCAGGAATATTGAGACAATATGTAAGATTTCTTCCTGCGAAATTCCTCTTCACAGTGTCTGTACCAAGAAAATGACATTCCCGGAGAGAGGAGATGTTCTTGTTTTAGTCTGGATCCCAATAATTCAACAGAATCGTTAGGAAGATTTAAATCTCTTACCAAATCATTAAATTGTGCCTGTGTGAATTTTTGAGGATCTTGAAACTCCTGTTTTTGGACTTCTAAATCACTTTTGTTGTCTTGAGAATTTTTTTTAGAATCTGATTACTTACGACTACTTTCCAAATGCATCCGATGGAGAAGGTATAGAAAGACCATGTGATATGGGTCTTTTGCTGAAAATAAATTTGAATAAGTGATTTCTTTAATATTTTTTGTGTTGAGGACTGTAGCATCACATACAACAAAAATAACAATCGACATGGCTTAGAGGTTCATGCCAGATCATAGGAATAGCAAAGGGCATACTAGCTTTTTCCTTTACTCCATTTCCTTAGTTGTTCTTCGCAGCTAATTTTTGTCAATATTTCCAAGTTTCATGTGAAAATAGGCATTGTAGGTCTTTTTAACAAATTTTGTACTATTTTTCTTCTCTTTTGAACAACAAAATTGCCACAGATATGGCAAAATATTAAAGAATGGAAATGGTAAAATAATTAGTGAATTCATATTTTCTGTAAATAATTAAGGCATTCACTGGCAACTAGAATAACCTGTTTAGTTCTATATTAATTTAACTAGATTCATAGTTAGGCTGATTTGTTCCGTATACTTGTGCAATGCATTATTCTTTGTGACCTTATCTTGTACATTTATTTTACTGTTCCACGGTACTATCCACTTGCAGAGGAATAAATACATCCTATTTCATATGGGATGCTGAATGTTTGAAATAGGTAAAATGCTCAATTTAGCCTGGGGTCTATTAAGCTTGAAGTCACCCGACATTCGTTTTACGTATAAAGAAAAACCCTGGGGGAATCTTTATCCGAGTACAGTGGCTGTGTCAGAAGTATCCGACGTATGGATAGCGGTTGTTGTTTCAAACAACAACAATGGTAAAAGTACCAACCTTAGAAAGCTTAACTTTGATGTTTAAATAATTTACATTGTTTAGCATTTGTTTGGCATTCATCATTAGTGACTGCTCTCATCGAATTTGTAAACACTGATAAAACTGGTATCGATATGTGATACAATACTTTCAGTTGAAAGGTCTTAGTCCAACTAATATTAAATCTGAGCTAGATTCTACTTTGGGGGTGTCTCCTCGCTCATATACAACATTGAAATATTGGGTGGCAGAGTTTAAGCGTGGCCGTACGAGCTGCCAAGACGAACATCACATTGGTAGACCAAATGAGGTTACCAGTCCTGAAATTGGAAAGAAAATCCACTAAATGGTATTGGATGACCGTCGACTAAATGTGCACCAGCTAGCAGACTTTGCAGGAATTTCAAAAAGTTTTGTACATCGCATACTGACTGAACATTTGTATATGAGAAAGTTGTGTGAAAGATGGGTGCCGCGTTTGTTCACAATAGAACAAAAACAGCGTCAGCAAAAACTCGAGGATGTTTCAGTCGAGTGTTTGGCAAAGTTTCGCTGCAATAAAGCTGAGTTTTTGCTTCGATTCATAACAATAAATGAAATCTGGAAGCATCATTTCACACCTGAGACGAAGAAACAATCAAAACAGTGGATTGGAAGGGGAGAATTTGCTCCAAAGAAGGTGAAGACAGTTCCATCTGCAGGCAAGGTCTTGGCTTCAGTTTTCCTGGATGGATATAATTTTCATTTGAATATCTTAAAAAAGAAAAGTAATCAATGATGAATATTCTACGAATTTGTTACAGCATTTGAGTGATGAAATCGAGCTAAAAAGTCCGCATTTAACAAAAAGAAGGTTTTGTTTCATCAAGACAAACACACCAGTTCACAGGTCCATTATCGCCATGGCCAAAATCAATGAGTTCAAGCTCCAATTGCCTCCTCATGTACCATATTTGCCAGATTTAGCCAGATGAAGAAATGGCTTGGTTGTAGATGATTTAGTAACAATGAAGAGGTGGAGTCTGCAGTTGATGGCTATTTTGCAGACCTCGATAATTCTCATTATAAACAGGGTATGGAAGCTATTGAAAACTGTATCGAGACTTTGTGGAGAAATATAATGTTTTTTCCCAAAATGTTTGTGCTTTTTTTGTTTGACTGGGTTCTTCTGGGTCAACCCTCGTACCTCACCGTACCAAGATTTGAACTCGGGAACTCTTAATGAAGAGAGGCAGACACGCTTCCACATACCACAGAAGTGGTGTCAACAAGCTTTTGCTAGCCTCAGTTATTTTTTAGTAAAAAACTATATGCACTCGTGGTATTATAGAAGATACTTTCTGAGACATCTGAGGCCAATGTATCAGATATTAGTACTATGAGCACAAGCTGTGCACTGTTCTTGTGCCACTCTTCCTCTTAACTGTGAGTTTGTGTAATTTTGCAGTAACGAGTTCAAACAGCGAGCTTGTGCGTCAGAAACATGGATCCCTGCCCATAGCATTCTCCCTGGTGTGATTAATAGATGGCCATACAAACATTTTGGTCATTTATCGTCATTTTGCGCTCCCCGGAACCGGCGAGAGACAGAGATATCATTAGGGCAATGAAACTACAGCACACAAACCAAAGCACAACGCAAAAATAATTATAGAAAGAATCTGGTGTGTTACACTCGCATGACTTTCTCTAGCTGTTCTACAAACAAACTTCTTGCAAAACATTAATCTTCTTTCTACACCATAATAATCAAGAATATTCTTAATTAGCAGAATGTTATTATTTAGTTCCTTATGAGTAGAAGGGATCTAAGGGAACGCTCCATCTAAAGTGATAGTCAAATGTTTTAAAAGCTGTCGTTATGCAATTGTCATTGTAAATCGCTTCTTTACTTAGCCAGGAGTAGAACAAAAGAAAAATGGACACTTCCTATCTGAGAAAAGTATGAGTGCTTTACAATTGAAATCAATAACAAGGAATAACTCGGAAACTGGTACCTCCACAACAAAAACGGAAAGTACATAAATTATGTGTTTTGACGAGATCTCATTTTTTTGTGTAGTAAGTTTTTCTCTATCTCTTACGGTTTACTAGTTATGCAAAATCCAGCAAAATTCATTCAGCATAAGAATATTTCAGAGGCTATTACTAGAAAACTCGAGATGTACATTTCATTTGGGATTTAAATGTCTTTAATATACGGGATTTTAATCAAAATTGTTTCAGCCATTTTTGAGAAAATTAAAGTTTTCAAAACATGTTTCATGTAAAGGGTAGTTAGGGGTGGTGGATTTTCTTGAAAATCTTTGCGTCGCATCCTTGAAAGATACCAAACTTAAATACAAGTATGGTACATTCACAATAATGTCGCAGCACGAACATTTTCAAATGCAGTAACGCAAAAAGTTGCACAACTATTAATAAATACCAGTTTCGATTTTTCAAAATAAGATAGAAATGTATTAATATTATATCTGCAACGTTTGCAATGTTTAATTCTCTTAGAATGGATGTTACATATGTTTTGGAAGCCACTTAAAAGCGTTGCGATGGTTAAATTACCCTCTATATTAAAATTTAAAGCAATTATTCTGAGATGTAAATTATCTTCTCCCACAAAAATACAGCTAGAGTTACAAAAATTATTTTCGAAGCGCTGTAGAATGAGTGTAATAAAACGCCTAGTTTGAATTTCTGTATTGGTCTAAGATTAAATTTAAAAAGTAGTTAGTACAATTGTGCGCCGTTTTTTCTGTTTTTTACTTTATAAAGTAATTTTTTTCAAAAATAAATCTATCTACTTCAGGAACATTTAAACGGGAAATTTGTTACATATATATAAACTAATGTAATTTTAAAATTGTGCATTTAGCTGAATATGTATAGAAGAAGGTAGATTTTGATTCCAGCTAATTAAATCTAATAGATTAATTAATATATCCAGAATGAAGGCATATTTGAATGAAACTTGGTGTATATGAATGATTCTTTTGTTATAAGCAATCTAGCTACAAAAACTCTGATGTGTTTCAACCACATGACCTTCTCTAATTATCCCATAAGCAACCTTTCTTAACAAAAGATTCTTCTTTTACCTATTTCATACTAATCGAGATAAACTTAGCAGAAATGATTTTATAGCTTGCTTCCTTTTTAAGTAAAAGAGAAATAAGGGAATACACTAGACTAAGGCGATAGTCAAATTTTTCAAAAGTTATCGCTGAGCGAAACAATTAAAAATGGTTTTATTTTGCATCCCGAGAGTAAAACAACAGAGATTAGATGAAAGTAGACTTTCCGTTTGAGAAAAGATTTAGTAGTTTAAAATTGAAACAAATAACGAGGAATATCTCAGAGAAGATAAACTCTATATGATATAAATTGTGTGCTTTAATGAGATCAGTATTTTTCTTTCTGTTACGCTTACGATTTATACAAAACTTATTCCGGAATAAGGAGGTCTTCATAGGATATTCCCAAAAAATCAAGGTGTACATTTCGTTTGTCATGAAAATATCTTGAATACATGAAACTGTAATCAAAATCGTTAGAACTATTTTTCAGAAAATCAAATATTTTTAAAAAATTTTCAATGTAAAGGGACATTTGATGTGGGGGATTTTTCGGAAAATTTCATCCTAAGATACTGAAGTTGAATACCAAGTTTGGTATTTTCCCGACCTTTCGGTTTGAGTTATGCTGTAAACAGACACACCTCTGGCCTTATTCTTAAAAACCTTTCTTTATTACTTTGTCTAGCCCCGTACATATGTATAATGTACATAATAGATTTAGAAGATATTGTATTCCACCCAAAAATTCGATACCGATATTTCACCGGAAATACATGTTTTAGGAACCATGAATACAAAAAAGAGTATTTTCTGAAAAAGGTCTGTGTCTGTATTGGTATTTAAGCTTTGTGTCGTCTGAGGATGCAACACGAACATTTTCAAGAAAATTCCCCCTCTCCTAACTACCCGTTATAAGGAAAAGTGCTAGAAAATGTTGTTTTTCTTAAAAATGGCTCTAACGTTTTGATTAAAACGCCACATATTAAATCTATTTCCATCACAAGTAAAATATATATCTTGAATATTTTGGGAATAGGTTCTGAAGACCTGTTTGTTCTGGATGAATTTTGCTGAATTTTGCATAACTAGAAACCCGTAAGAGATAGGAAAAAACTTAAAAAACAGAAATGTAGATCTCATTAAAATACACAATTTATGTCAATTGCATTTTTGTTGTGGAGTTTACCGATTTTGAGATATTCCTTGTTATTAGTTTTAATTGTAAAGTACTTATACTTAGGAAGTGTCCGTTTTTCTTTTGTTCTACTTCTGGCCAAGCAAAGAAGCGATTTGCAATGACGTTCGCATAATCGCTTTTAAAGCAGTTGATCATCACTTCACCATAGCGCATTCCTTTAGTTCCCTTCTACTTATAAGAAATTAAGTAATAACATTCTGCTAATGTTTATCTCGTATAGTATTGTGTAGAAAGAAGAATAATCTTTTGTAAGAAGTTTTTTGAAAAGCAGCTATAGAAAGTAATTTATTCGGGACGCCTCAAAGAATGTATTTGTTGTAAAATATCAGTATGGAGTTTAGGGTGGAACAAAATACCTTCTGTATATACTATGCACATTGTACATGCGTGCTAGATAAAGTAAAAATCTGATGTGTTCCATTCACATGACTTTCTCTATATCTCTGCAATACATTATTTTTAAACAGCTTATGCTTCTATTTACTTCCTGCTAATGGAGAAAAAATTAGCAGTAATAGTCTTATTTCTTGCTTCCTTGAAAGTAGAAGCGAAATAAGGGAGTACCTTAGCTTAAAGTGATAATCAAAAACTGGTTGCTATGTCACTGAAGTTCCTTTGTTTGTATGGACAGCAGTTGACAAATTCCTATATGAGAAAGGTATGTGTTTCATAGCAGAAACCAAAAATAAGGAATGTCTCAAAACCGACGAACTCCACGAAAAAAAATGTATATAACATAAATTGTTATTTTAACGTGCTCTTCATTTTTTGTGTTGTAAGTTTTTGTCCATCTCTTACGGTTTAGCAGTTATTCAAAATTCAGTAAAATTCATCCAAAATAAACTAATCTTCAGAGGCTATTCCCAGAAAGTTCAAGATATACAGTTTATTTGGCAGGTAAATATCTTTAATATACGAAATTTTAATCAAAATCGCTAGAGCCATTTTTGAGAAAATCAAAATTTTCGAAAAAAATTCCATGTAAAGGGTAGTTGGGGTGGGGAGATTTCTCTCAAAATCTTCGTGTCGCATTCCTGGAAGATACTAAACTTAAATACCAAGTTTGGTATTTTACCTACTTTTAGTTTTTGAGTTATCGTGTTCACAGACACACTGACCCACACACACTCGGACCTTTTTCTAAAAATACTTTTTTTGGATACAGGGGACCCTAAAACATATATTTTCGGTGAAATCTCGGTATCGAATTTTTTGGTGGAGTGCAATACCTTCTCTATACACTATATACATAGTGCGTATAGAGAAAGTAAAAATTAAAGCTCTAGCTTTAACGCTTTAGAAAGTCTCTTTTATCAACTCCATGTCCATTTGGATTTGGTATTTTGTAAATATCGTCTATTTACAACCTTATTCCAGAAAATATTTTTAGTACCACCCCTCATTTGTGGTACAACGTAAGTCTTCAAGAAAGCTGTAAGTCTATACTTGCTACCAGTTCTACTCAAGCAGATGCTGATTTCAGAAAAGAAGCGATTATGGGTTGCCACCCAAGTGTCAAAGGAAATGTGGAAGCTGCTCCAGAGACGGCAGCTTGTCTCCGCCTTTAATTAAGAGTTCCTGTCTACCTTTGCGTGTAATTCTATAACAACACACCTCTGTGTTTGATGGCTAGCTTCTTTTTCAGCCAGCTCCCTTTGATAAACACAAGCGGCTTTCGGACTTGTGCTCAACTTGAACGATATTCACGCCAAAGCCTTATATAAAAAAGGCCAGCCCACAAAGAGACTTGGGGACCTCATCAAACCCTCCGAGCAATATTTATTGCTGTAAGATGAATCCGGTGTCCCTACATGTAGAAGAAGTTTGAGCCACCCCCTTCCAACCCTTAGCACGGAAACTGAAACTTTAATCATTTCCGTCGCCACTGCTAGGGAGGTACGAGGGAAGGTATGATTATTTCCTCTGGTGATGAAACGCCGGGCGTTTCTTAAGAAGTTTCAAACGCTAGTGAAGCATTCTGAAATTACAGCTCACGACTCACAATCGGTCGGGAGAGAGGCCAACTTCGCTACATTAATTACTCGCACTTATGTTGCTCCAATTAAGCAATTATATCAGGTTATTACTAGCTGTTGGAGCACTAACGCTTATGGTATTATATGAAATATAATCGGCGTCGTGACTAAGTGTTTAGACCGACCGCTTCTCTCCCAGAGACCTGCATGTGGGAGTTTTGGTGAGTGAAGCGAGTTTTCTCCGGATTCTCCGGGAAGATCATTTTCGCTAATGTTTTTCTATAATAGATAGAAGAATAAGCTTTTAAATAATACTTAAGTCACAGAGATGTAAACAGTCATGGGAATGGAACACATCAGATGCTTAGGGCATGCTGTATATTTAGTACAATTAATGAAGTTTATATATTGCGGAAACGATGTATTTAAAGAGTAATACAGGAATTCGAAAAAGGACACATAAATCAACAGACAATTTTGTAATATCCTTCAATTTTGGATGCTAGTTTATGTGAATTTGAAGTAAAAGTGAGCGAAGAAAGTGTTTTTCATGGTTATTGAGAGAAAAATCCAAGATGCGTTTATTAATATACTTCCAGAAACCTCAAGGAAACTTTATTTAAGTAGGTATGCGAAATTCAAGGACTGTTTTATGGATAATGAAGCAGACGTAATGTATGGTAAATGGGTTCATTGTGTGGATTTAGTGACATAATTAAATCAAGATTTTCAAGGGAGTTTTGTACTGTTGTATTTTTTTTTTTCGTAGCTTAACGTCCTTTAACCTTGTTGGCCATATCGGACGGTGAATAAAATTGGTGAAATGATGCTCAAATGACCTCGAAGCCCATGGAGCTTAAAGTTACTCGACATTCATCTTCTCAGGATAAGGGAAAACCCCAGTGAAAATAAAATCTTATCGTGGCAACTCACCCTAAGCGAGATTCCAACTCGCGACCTTTTGAATGTGAAGCAGACACGCTATCACCACTACGGGGCAGCACGTCTTCTAATGCCTTGAAGCAAAAATACGCAGCAACCTGTTCGGCAGTATTTCATCTAACCCGACGCGGAGTTTCAAAAACATTGATGTCCTCTGGCTCGATAATAAGAATATAGTTGTAATATTACAATAAATTTCAATTATGGGAGACATTTTTTGTTTTAGTGCATATTATTATCAAGAAAAAATATACATGACCATTTTAGTGTATGTTAAGTTTTGTTGAAGCTGCATTTTATGTTTTGACAACGTGTTTTGTATTTTGTTAGAATTTAAAGTAAACGTTTTGTTGCCTAGTAACTACTAACTAAAGCATTAGTGATTACTATAACAGTAGATAAAAGTTATAATAGATAGCATAATATTGAAGAACATTTTAGGTTTTATTTATCTTGGAAACCATATTTCTTATAATTAAAATAAAAACGTGCAGTAATAAGAAGCAAAACAAGAAAGATTTTGTAAAACAATGACTGTGCTATCAAATTTACATAGCAGCGAATGTTTGATGCTAATAAAAGGGATGGAATAGAATAAATGTATCCAGAATGAGATATTCAAGAGCATTAAAAGGATGCTTAACAACAGACCGCATTAGAAGTGAAGATATACGCAAAGAATTGGAAATTACATCCCTCCTAGATAAAGTTAAAAAATACAGAATAAAATGGATTCAACATTAGATTAAGTGGAAATAACCTGGAAATATGCATCTTGGGAGAGAGATCTAAAGAAGACCAAGAAGACGGCGGAATGAAGAACCGGAGCAAGCAAGAAGGGCTATCCATGAAGTTGAAGATGATATTTCCTGCCATCCACTTCACTATCATTTCATATCAACTCCCTCACTTTCATACCACGCAATGGGTTGATCACCCATCCTGATTTCTGTCCGATCCAGAACCTCTGCTACTTAGCAGGCGCTTCATCCCAGGTGCCGACAATCCTATATATAACGAGGGTAAACTAAGAAAGAAAGAAATCTAGACAAAAGATATCTAGACAATAGCATTCAGCTAAAAAATTGGTATCAAAACTTCACCGGAAATATAGGTTTTTACTGTTCCTGTATAACCGTATATATTTTTGAGAAAATTCTCCGTGTGTGTGTATATGTGTGCAACTTACGGAAAAGGTATTTCACTCACATAACATTCTCTGTTAACTCCTCTACACACTAGGTATCACTATCCTTATTCTTAACCTTAAAAGCTTATCTTAGCCGCCTTGCCCTTCCCATATGGAGGACTTCACTCCCCGTGACTTACACGTGGATGCCTGACGAGAAGTCAACAAACTTAATCACAGAATGAAAAACCCGGATTGGAGGATCGGTCCGTAGCTAGGCACGAGTGTGACCAAGTGGAACATATGAAATGAAGGACAGATAAAGCTGACGAAATCGGCTGGGGAAGCAGGAGATTCCGGATAAAAACCGCTCAGATCTGCTCTGTTGACCACAAGTCCCACATGCTATTCCCTGTGCTAGGTGGGTTAACTAAGTTTAACTAACCGGCTTCAACGGCACCAATTACATTTGTAGGGTCGGATTATTATCAGAGAAAACCGTTCGATTACTTTTTCTACCACGTAAAACTCATATGAGTGAGCAATTAAAGCTGTTATATCAACTTACGGTAAACAGATTAATCTCGCTAAAAGAGCCCAATAAAAAATAATAGTTCCCATGACTATAAATTATTGATCTAATATGTTTTAACTTAATTCCCCCACTTAAAGCATGTTGACAACAAAATATGAAGTAATAGTAGATAGAGAAGGCATTGCTTTCCACCCAAAAATTGCATAGCCTTATTTAAATGCAAATACACGTTAATACTTTCTCTACAGGTACTGTGTACATAGTGTATAGAGAAGATATTGTAATGCATCAAAAGTTTGATACCGAGGTTTCACCGGAAATACATGTTTTGGGCCCCCCTGAATAAAAAAAACATTTTTGGAAAAATGTCCGCGTGTGCGTGTGTGTGTGTGTGTGTGTGTGTGTGTGTGTGTGTGTGTGTCTGAGGACACCATAGTTCAACCACGAAAAAGCCGTTAAATACCAAACCTGGTATTAGGTTTGGTATCTTTCAAAGATGCAACACGAAGATTTTCAAGGAAGTCCCCTACCACAAACTACCCTTTATATGGAAAAATTTCCGAAAATGTTGATTTTCTTAAAAATGGCTCTAACGATTTTGATTAAAATCCCGCACATTAAAACTATCAAGATCCCAAATAAAATGTATATCTTGCATTTTCTGGGAATAACCGCTTTATTTTTGATGATTTTTATTGACTTTTGCATAACTGGCAATTCGTAAGAGATAGACAAAAACTTACTATAAAAAATGTAGATCACGATAAAACACATAATTTATATCATACCTATACATTTTTTGTGTAGTTTTTGAAATATTCCTTGTTATTGGTTTCAGTTTTAAAAAACTTGTACTTTTCTCATACATGAATTTGTCAACTTCTGTCCATACAGATAAAGAAACTTCAGTCACACAGCAACCAACTTTTGACTATCACTTTAACTTATGCTACTCCCTAATTTCACTTCTACTTCCACGGAGGCGAGTAATAAGACTATTTCCGCTAATTTTTTCAATAAGCGCTTTAAGAATGATTTGTTGCAGAGATGTACAGAAAGTCATGTGAATGGAACACATCAGATTCTTTAGAAAATGGTGTGTGTGTGTGTGGTTTT
The DNA here is from genome assembly GCA_030762935.1 of Hymenopus coronatus. Taxonomy (NCBI): domain Eukaryota; kingdom Metazoa; phylum Arthropoda; class Insecta; order Mantodea; family Hymenopodidae; genus Hymenopus; species Hymenopus coronatus. Next base: position 97,907,329 of record CM060892.1, read on the forward strand.
TTTGAACAGCATTACTACAAAATGAAAAGTCGGGTAAATACAAAACTTGATATTTAAGTTCAGCATGTCAAGGATGCAACACGAAGATTAAAAAAAATATCAATTATTCCAAGCTATCCTTAACATGGAACATTTTACGAACATTTTTATTTTCTCGAAAATGACTAACGGTTTTAATTAAATTATAATATGTTTAAGATATATTCATAACAATTGAATTTTACGTAAACAGTCTCTGGAAGTCCTGTCCATTCTGAATGACTTTTGCATAATTAGCAAACGGTATGGACTGGCAAAAAAGTTACTGCATAAAAAAGTAGAGCTCGTTAAAAAAACACAATGTATGTCATATGCATGTTGATCGTTATGTTATATACATATGTTGTAGCGTTAGTGATTTCCGAAATATCCCTTGTTATTGGTTTCAATTTTAAAGTATTTATATTTTTCTTAAACAGAAAATCGTCATCCGTCTTTAATCTGTTGTAACCTGGTCATAAAAAGAAAAATACGAAAATTTCTTACTCGCTTTAGCCTGGTGAATTCGCTTATTTCCCTTCTGCTTATAAGGAACTAAGCAATAATACATTTTCTGCTGATATCTATTTCGATTAGCAAGAAGTAAGCAGAGGAATAATCTTTTGTAAGAATAGTTTGTTTGCAGAATAGGTAGTGAAATTTATGAGACTTTCTTTGGCTATATTTATCCTAATGTGTTCTAGATATTAAGGGGATATCGAAGTATTAAAAGTTATTTTTAAGGTATTAAAGCTAGAGCTTTATTGGCATAACTGGCAACGAAAGAATTCTTTATACCAAGTTTCATTCAAGTATACGTTTCATTCTGGACATATTAATTAATTTATTCCATTTAATTAACTGAAATCAAAATCTATCTTTTCATAGAGATACGAGCTACATGAATAATTTTTACTTTCACTATTCTGCATATACAATGCAGATGCATAGTGGATAGAGAAGGTATTGCAATACTCCCAAAAATGTTCTCTACCAAGATTTCACCGGAAATATATGTTTATGGGTCCCCTGAGTTAGAAAAAGTTTTGCGCGCTCAAAAACGAAAAGACTTTTAAATACCAAACTTAGTATTTAGGTTTGTTATCTTCCAAGGTTGCGACACGAAGATTTTCAAGAAAATGCCCCTTGACAAACTACACTTTAGATGGAAACATTTTCGAGGATTTTCATTTTCTCAAAAATGGCTCTAATGATTTTGATTAAAATCCCGTATATTAAAGATATTTACATCCCAAGTAAAATGTATATCTTGAATTTTCTGGGAATAGCCACTGAAGAACTCTTTATTCTGGGAGAATTTTACCGAACTTTGCTTAACTACTAAACCGTACAAAATAGACACAAACTTACCGCACAAAAAATGCAGATGTCAAAAGACACAATTTATGTCCTTTACGTTTTTGTTGTGGCGGTAACCATTTCCAAGATATTTCTTGTTATTGTTTTCAATTGTGAAGTACTTATACTTTTATCAGACAGATGATGTCCGTATCACTTTAGCATAGCGCATTCCTTTAGGTTTCTTCTACTTATAATGAACTAAGTAATAAGAAGAGTCTGCTAATGTTTATCTCGATTAGCGTTGTGTAGAAAGAAGAATAATATGTTGTAAGAAGTTTATAGAGCAGCTAGAGAAACTTATGTGAGTGTAACACATCATATTTTGTTAAAATTAAATTTCTTAGTATCTCTGATATTACAGTGGATAGTATTTTTAGGAAATATTTTATATTAAAGATAAAAATAAAGAAAATATAGGACAAAGATAATATAATAAGTAATTAGATACTAAAGGATTTATAATGTATTTTCAAAATAATTTTACAGCATCTCTAAAAGGTTGAAAAATACAAAAGGGAAAAATTTCAAACTGTGGCGTATGATTATATTAAGTTTTATTGCCAATATTAAAAAAAATGTTAGTAAAGAATTCTGCACTCTTTGGGGAATAGTTTCAGACCTCTAGATGTATTTTGTGGGAGAAGACAACTGAACCTGGGAAAAATGGCTTTAAACTTTAACATACACATTGTTTTAACCAGGACGCTATAAAATGGCGCCCAAAATATGTGTTAATCCGTCCAAGTAGAAACAAACACTGCAAACGTGTACTTTAAAGTATGATGCATTTTTTGCACTAAAATGGGTAAAAAGGCATATCTATGTCACCTTATATACAGGACGTAGAATGGTAATTATATTTGCTTCACTGATTCCTTTTGTTCCAAACATTCAGTGACTGCATTTCCCTGATAATAGCAAAAAAAGGTAGGAGGTTGAGTGAGCAGAAAACGCATTACGTGCATGTGGTTTCGTGCTGAAGGCTGCAGATAACGATCAGGATCTACCACAGCCCTGACAGACGTTTCCAGTAAACTCTAACAAACAAGAACTTGTTTCAAGCTTCTGAAATTTCCCTCCACATACTGGCGTGCTATATGTCACTGCAGAGCGAGCACATCAGGTAGGAACAGGGGAGGAGAAGAAGAAATGAAAAATAGTGACACAAGAAGAAGAGGAGAGAAATGCAAAAGAAACCTAGAGCGCCTACGAAAGGATCTCTCACTTTTTTCCCGGCCACTTAATACCCCCTCCTCGCCCCTTCCTACTTCGCTCTTCACATTGTCTTTTATTCTCTTTATCTTTCTCCGTGCTTTGTCTGAGTCGAACAATGAGTACAAGAGCGAAGCCTGGCTTGGACACGAAGAGAGGGAAAAATGGAAGGCTGCAGTGAGGGAAAAAGTTAAAAAGTAAAGGAAATTCTACACTGCAACAAATCCTTAAAGCAGACGTGCTCACGACCACCATGTTTCATATTTGATGACACAGGCAGTTGTTTCAAATGGAAAACGGTGCATCTGCAGTGTCCTCCAGACAATAACTCTACTACTTTGTCATCTTCAAATGCGAAGTTCCTAGACGCTGTTTCAGATCTTGAAATTCAGCCTTCAGCTTTATTACTCTAATAAAGTTAAGTGTGGAAACCAGGTTTAATTCCTTTCTCTAATTCATACTTAAGATATAGCAGGAGAAGGTAATGCGTTTCATCCAAAAGTTTATAACTAGATCACAAGGAATACACGTTTTAGACTCCACTGACTCTAGAAAAAAAAAAATCTATGTGATCCATTCACATGACTTTTTCTATCTCTCTGCAAAAAATTATTGTTAAAAAGTTTGTTTCTATAAACTTCATCCTAATCGATAAACAATTAGCAGAAATAGTCTTATTACTTGCTTCCTTGTAAGTAGAAGCAAAATAAGGGAGTACCATAGGTTAAAGTGATAGTCAAAAGCTGGTTGCTATCTGATTGAAGTTCCTTTGTTTTATGGACAGTTGACAAATTCCTGTATGAGAAAAAATCATAAATTTTTCAAAGCTGAAACTAATAACAAGTAATATCTCAAAAACTATCAACTGCACGAAAAAATGTATGTAACATAAATTGTGTGTTTTCAAGTGCTCTACATTTTTGTGTGCGGTAAGTTTTTTCCATCTCTTACGGTTTAGCAGTTATGCAAAATTTCGTAAGATTCGTCCAGAATAAAGTAGTCTTTAGAGGCTATTCCCAGAAAATTCAAGATATACATTGTATTTGTCAGGTACAAATACAGCAACAATATCTTTAATATACGATATTTTAATCAAAATCGTTACAGCCATTTTTGAGGAAATCAAAATTTTCGAAAAAAGTTCCATGTAAAAGGTAGCTAAGGGTGGGGGGATTTTTCTCATTTTTCTCAAAATATTAGTGTCGCATTCCTGGAAGATACTAAACTTAAATTCCAGGTTTGGTATTTTACCGACTGTTCGTTTTTGAGTTATCGTGTTCACGGACACACACACACACACACACACACGGACCTTTTGTGAAAATGCTTTTTTTGGATACAGGGGGACCCTAAAACATATTTCCGGTGAAATCTCGGTATCAAATTTTTGGGTGCAATACAATACCTTCTCTAACTAACTCCATGGCACAACAGCTCACGGGGAGCCTTGGCCTACCGCCCGGCCGCTGCGTCCCCCATCTCGGTCCACTACAGACGTCATGGATGGGGTGCAGTATTGGAGGGTGAGACGTGGTCAGCGCCTCGAGCCCCTCCCGGCCGGTTAATGCGGTCCTCACGACCTGGAGCCGCTACTTCTCCATCAAGTAGCTCCTCAATTGGCCCCCCAGGGACCTCACGAGGCTGAGTGCACCCCGGTCCAGGTCTCCCAGCGGGGGAAAAATCCCCACGCCGGTACTGGGGATCGAACCCAGGTATCCCGCTTGGTAGGCAGCTGCGCTACCACCGCGCTAAGGAGACGACCATATCTTCTCTATACACATGTACATAGTACCTACGTGTAGAGAAAGCAAAAAGACGATCCTAAGGTTGCCGCGATTCCTCACAGGAGAGCCGAAGCGGACATTATTTTAACTTCCAAGCTGTGTTTGAAGCTATTTAAGGGGACAAGGTACTCTGAAATGGCAAAAAAAAAAATGACACTTTTTATTCTAAAAACTAACAAAATCTCTATTTCTAGTGTCAGAAAATGTATACTTTTAGGCAGGTAAGAGGATTTTTAATGAACCTAAATATAATTTAAATGCTAGTCTGCATTTCTTTGAAGCTGTTATCCAGTGCCTCTTATTAGAACATTTGTATCTTGAAATTCAGTTTTCTCAAAACAGAAAGTTTTCTCAGAAAGTATGAAAGCTGGAAAGCTGAAATTTACAGCACACACACACACATATATGAGACATAGCTGAACTCTCTGAACCACAATTATGATGTTATAGTATATATTGATCATATTAAGAAAGCAACAACATCGCGAATTTTCCACATTTTTACTTTTTTGGATTTGGAAATAATTTTTCTTTTCAATTCTACTGACATTGTATCATATCTAAATAATTGAGATTTAGAAGTTAGCTGATCATACTAAGAACAAGCATTCAAAAGTGTGATTATGTATTGCAAGTAGTATCAGGGAAAAAGGCACATGAATTCACATGTTTAAGACTAAGTTATATTATTTTTCTGCTGAATGAAATACTTTAGACTCAACCACATAAGCTATTAATACAGTCACTTGAAATATTTGTCATAGTTTATAGAATAATTCATACAACTTTCCCGAAAAACAGTTGAATACCTTAAGAGCAGTGGTAATTCCACTCAAGGTTGAATTTCCGTGTGGTCAGACTACCTTAAGCGACATACGTCCTATAGATGGAGTACAACCAGCCTTAAAACAAGCATTCCTTTACATCATGCCGCTTTGCTGCAACTGACAAGTAGACATTAAAAGTCCAATTCAGCTAACTTCGCTATCCTGGACAAATGGCAACGTAATAGCAATTGTTACATATTTTCAGTTTTACTATTATGCTTGGTCTTGGTATTAACGGTGTTTACTTTAACTACTGAGGTAAACCACGAAAAACACAAACAGCTCGGCCTACAGAATCTTAACTTTTTTTTAAATAAAAATATAGTTCAGGAGGCTTGTCAGGACTCCGGCGCTGTATTCCTTTTTCCTCTTTTCTTTCCAGTTCCCTACATTTCCTTAGTTGAATTATTAATATTTAACGTTTTCCTTTTACACATATATAAACAGACATGTACACATTTACAAACACAAACACCCATGCCCAAGGCGGGACTCAAACCCAGGATCCCGTGCACCACGAAGTACCAAAGCGAGGCACTTTGGCGAGTGCGACCACAGGGACCGGCATTTAACTCAGGACCTCCTGAATGAGGAACATAGACGTTACGGTGTGGGCCTACCCGTTGAGTAAGAGGATCAAATGCTCTTAATTAAATAAAACAAACCTGATGGGTTCCATTCACATTACTTTCTCTACAATTATTGTTAAAAAACTTATTCTTCTATTTACCGAGGAAAACTTTTCAGAAATGGCTTTATTACTTGTTTCCTTGTAAGTAGAAAGGAAATAAGGGAATACACTAGGCTAAAGCAATAGTCAAATGTTGTATAAGCCGGTTACTAGCGTGACTGCTATGTGGTTGAAGTTACTTTGTTTGTATGGCCAACAATTGAAAGTATTTTAAAACTGAAACCAACAACAAGGAATATCTCTAAGACGACCAACTCCACGAAAAAATGCACATAACATGAATTGTGTGTTTTAACGAGCTCTGCATTTTGTGTTAAGCTTTTGTCTCCCTGTTACGGTTTGCCAGTTATGCAAAATTCTGCAAAATCCATCCAGAATAAATATATCTTCAGAGGCTTTTCTCAGAAAATGTCAGATTTAATTTTATTTGTCATGCAAATATCTTTCATCAAAATTATTTTTGAGAACTTCAAGATTTTTGAAAATTCCTCTATGTAAATGGTATTTGGGGGGGGGGAATTTTCTTGAAAATCTTCGTGTCGCATTCTTGAAAGATACTGAATTTAAATATACCGAGTTTGAACTATGCTGCTCCGCCCCCCACATGCACATACGGACACTTTTCTAAAAATATTTTTTTGTTTTTTTATTTTAGTGATCTGAAAACATATATTTACGGTGAAATCTCGGTATGGAATTTTTGGGTGCAATACAATAATACACACTTTACACGCCATGTACATAGTATGTGTAGAGAAAGTGAAAACAACACGGAATATTCTTTGTAAATGGTGTGCCTTAACGCTATATCAGAACGTTTTACATCGCGGAAAACATTCTTCGCTAAATCATGATTCTGCTTAATTTTATTTCTCAGGCGTGTTAACATAAAACCTCCTGGCTCCCACTTTTGAAACATACTCGACCACAAAATCTGTCGTGGAATAGCAATCATTAATTTAAATCTGCAGCGCCAAGCACATAAACGATATTTCTTCTTCGTCCACGTGTTTCTGGATTAAGAGATGCAAAAAGCGGTGACGGAAGAAGATATACATAATGGAAACGAGGTTTGTTGGCGACATTGATTAATGAAAGCTTCCTGCATTTTAAATATGCCTTGACCCAGTTGAGGAATCAAGAACTGCTCACGAAAGAAGCTTACACTTTTTACTTAATAAAAACTCAAAAGCATCTCCCAAGATAAATCGAGAGTATCTTGAACTAGGGTATTATATCGGAGCAGCAATTTCATTGATAAATTATACATACAGGGATGTATGTAAATAGTTAGCAATTTACCAGCACAAACAAGAATTACATCCAGTGTATAAACTCACAATCTAAAGCTAAAACAAATAAACACAGAACGAAAGAAAAAAACGAAAATATTGTAAATTAGCAGTTTGCATTTCTCTCTAGGCAGTAAAAGTGGTGCATTCAACCCAAAACTTTGATAACCGCAAATACACATTTTGAAGATCCTAAATAAAAAAAATATGTGTTCCATTCACATGAGTTTCTCTACGTACATGCTAAACATTATTCTTAAAAAAGAAGCCTATTCTTCTATCTACTTCTTGCTAATCGAGATAAAATTAGCAGAAATAGTCTACTTACTTGCTATCTTGTAAGTGGAAGAGAAATATGGGAGTGCCATAGGTTAAAGCGATAGTCAAATACTTTAAAAGCTGTTGTTATGTAATTTAAATTCTTTTGTTTATATGGTTAGGAGTTGACAAATTCCTGTATGAGAAAAGTATAACTATTTTAAATCTGAAACCAACGACAAGGAATATCTCAGAAAAAAAGAAGGGAAAAAACCGTAAATGACATAAATTATGTGTTTTATGTAGATCTATATATTTTGTGTAGTAAGTTTTGTCTTATCTCAAATGGTTTACAGTTATGCAAAAATTTAGCAAAATTCATCCAGAATAAAGAGGTCTTGAGAGACTAGTTCCAGAAAATTAAAGACTTGCATTTTAGTTGTCATGTAAATATATTTTAATCAAAACCCTTAGCGACAATTTTTCAAAGAACAAAACTTATCGGAAATTTTTCGAAGTAAAGTATTGTTGGGGGAAGGTGTTTTCTTAAAAATCTTCCGTGTCCCATCCTTAGGAGATGCTAAACTTAAATACCAAGTTTGGTATTTAAAGGATTTTGCGTTTTTGAGCACACAGATATTCTACGAAAATTCTGTTTTACTTTCTGAACACGTACTATGTGTATAGTGTATTCAGAAGGTATTGTATGGCACCCAAAAATTCGACACCAAGATTTTACCGGAAATACATGTTTTGGGTCCCCCTGAATCCAATAAAAGCATTTTTGTGAAAAGGTCCATGTGTGTCTGTGTGTGCGCGCGCGTATGTGTGTGTCTGTGGACAGCATAGCTCAGAAACGAAAAGACTGTTGAATACCAAACTTGGTATTTAAGTTTGGTATCTTCCAAGGATGCAACACGAAAGTTTTCAAGAAAATTCTCCCACCTCCCACTACCCTATACATGGAACATTTTTGGGCAATTTTGATTTTTTCAAAAATGGCTCTAACGATTTTTATTAACATATCGTATATTAAAGATATTTCCTGACAATAAAATGTGTATCTTTTGAATTTTCTGGGAATAGCCTCTGAAGACTATTTTATTCTGGATCCATTTTACGGAATTTTGCATAACTGCTAAACCGTAAGAGATGGACAAAAACTTACCATATAAAAAACGTAGATCACATTAAAACCCACAATTTATGTTATGTATATTTTTTTTTCGTGGATTTTTCGATTTAGATATTTCTTGTATTTCATTTCAGCTTGAAAAACTTGTATATTTCTCATACAGGAATTTGTCAATTCCTGTCCATACAAACAAAGGAACTTCAGTCTCGTAGCAACCAGCTTTTATCGTATGGTACTCCATTATTGCGCTTCTACACACAAGGAAGCAAGTAATAAGACTATTTATGCTAATTTTTTCTCGATTACCATGAAGTAAATATACCTAATAAGAAGCTTTTTAACAATAATTTGAGTGATGTAGAGAACACATCAAATTTTTTTGTTGGATTCAGGGTATCTCAAAAACTTAACACACAAAAAATCTAGAGCACATTAAAACATACAATTTATGTCATATACATTTTTGTCGTGCAGTTGATCGTTTTTGAGATACTCCTTGTTTTTGGTTTCAGCTTTAAAAGTTATAATTTTCTTATACAGGAATTTAACAATTGCTGTCCATACAAACAAAGGAACTTCAGTCACATGGCAGCCATCTTTTGCTATCACTTTAACCTATGTTACTCCCTTATTTCGCTTCTACTTACAGGGAAGCAAGTAATACGACTATTTCTGCTAGTTGTTTCTCACTTAGCATGAAGTAAGCATAAACTTTTTAACAAAAATTTGTTTCTGAAAATGATTTTTTTTTATTTTTTTTATTCAGGGCGTCCTGAAACATTTATTTCCGGTGAAACCTCGTTATTGAAATTTTGGGTGGAATACAATACTTCTCTCCCTATGTACATTGTACATACGGGACTAGAGAAAGTAAAAAGTATTAATCTTACACATGGTGGTAAAGCTAATGAAAGAGTTATTACTAAATGACTAATTCTGATAAAACTGTATAGGAATAGATAAATATATAAAATTGTTATACCAAATTATGATAAAAATGGAAATAGAAATCTGATGTGTTCCATTCACATGACTTTCTCTACATCACTGTAGTAAATTATTGTTAAAAAGCGTATTCTTCTATTGGTTTTATTTTAATTGAATTAAACATTAGCAGAAATTGCTTTAACTACTTGCTTCCTTGTAAGTAGAAGCAAAACTAGGCTAAATCGATAGTCAAATCTTTCAAAAACCGGTTGCCATGTAGATGAAATCCGTTTCTATGCAAGGCCAGGAGCTTACAGCTCTCCGTGTCAAAAAAAGTTTAAGCATTTTAACAAGGAATTTCTCAGAAATTGCCAATTCAAAGAAAAAAACGCATATGACATAAATTATGTTCTTTAACGTGATCTACATTGTTTGTGTAATAAGCTTTTGTCTATCTCTTACGTTTTAGCAGTTATACAAGGTTCAGAAAAAATCATCCAGAATAAAGGGACCTTCAGAAGCTATTCCCAGAAAATTCAAGATATACATTTTATTTGGGATGTAAATATTTTTATTGTACAGGATTTTAATCAAAACCTTTAAGAGCCATTTTTGAGAAAATCAAAGTTTTCGAAAATTTGTACATGTAAATGGTAGTTTGTGGAGGGGGGAATTTCTTGAAATTTTTCGTGTCACATCATTGGAAAATACCAACTTGGTTGGTATTTTACCGATTTTTCGTTTTTTAGTTATCGTTTCACAGACACGCGGACACGCACACACACACATACACACCTTTTCTAGAAATGCTTTTTTTGGATTCTGGGGGTCACAAAACATGTATATCCGGTGAAATCTCGGTATCGAAGTTTTGGTTGCATTACAATACCTTCTCTATCCACCTGCGTAGTGTTGTGGTAGCGTGTCTGCTTCATATTCAACAGGTCACGATTTCGAATCTCGCTAAAGGTGAGTTACCCGGATAAGGTTTTATTCGGGGTTTTCCTTTATCCTCCTGAGGAGACTAATTTCAAGTTGCTTTAAGCTTCATGGATCCCGATTTCATTTGAGCATCATTTCACCAATTTCATGCATCGTATGATATGACCAACCAGGTTAAAGGATGTTAAGCTACAAAAAAAAAAAAAAAAAAAAAAAAAAAACAACAAACAAACAAACAAACCCTTCTCTATACATTATGCATGTAGTACGTATAGAGAAAGTAAAAATAAATGTGGATTCTCTATTTGTTTATTTTCAATTAAGAGTGTGAGTTCTTCATGAAGTTAATTAATAATTAAGTTTCTGTGTACCCTGAATGATGTAAAAATGAATAATTAACTACCCTAGCTTTGTAAGCACACAACAAACAAAGGTGTATTTTGGAAGTACATATCTCTTAGAGCAGCTTACAGTGCCTAACCGTAAAGCACATGGTTTATGGTATAACTTCCAGACGATAGAATTCTATGTTCCACTGGAGAACTGGGCAAATGTTGAACTCTGAGAACACCACACACATTTGAGAGTCCATCTCCCTTGACGATCTACCTGTTGAACGTGGTGGGCATTCTCCGCAGACCAAACAGTACATGTGGTAGCGGTCCGCTCCAGAGAAATTGCCGAATGTAGATTTCCTGTTTGAGATTGCAGGCAAAACAATGACGGAAATTAACTCTCTGACCGAAATCGATTCCATTCTGTTTCCATGTCACTGACGATGGTTGTTCGACTGCAACTTCCAGTTAAGATTTAATGTTTGCAACACAACCTGAGTCACTCTGTTGCTGCAGAATGAGATGTTGACTCAAGAGCGCGTGAGTTTTTGCAGGGACGAAACGTGATGCGAGTTTTTAACACCCTGCAACAGTCCGCTAATTTTGTCACGGTAAAACTTGCATGCGGGTAGCGAGAGGACTAATCGATAAATATCTACGCAAGGTTATCGCCAATGTTACAGTACAGCTGTCATGAACAAGTAATCTTCACAATAGTACTAAAAGAGAACAAAATCTGATGTACTCCATGCACATGACTTTCTCTATATCTCTGTAATAATTATTGTTAATAGGCTTATTGTTCTATTTCATGCTAAACGATATAGGCATTAGCAAAAACGGATTTATTACTTAGTTCCTTATAAAAAGAAGCGAAACAAGGGAATACACTCGACTAAACAGATAGTTAAATGTTTTAAAACGTAGTTGCTATGGGATTGAAATCCGTTCTTTTAAGTTGACAAGAATTTTTAAACTGAAACCAAGTACAAGGAATATCTTAACAGCGGCCAACTCCAAGAAAAATGTATATAACATAAATTGTTTGTTTTAGCGAGCTCTACGTTTGTTAAGTATGTTTTTGTCTGCCTCTTATGGTTTACCAGTTATGCAGAATTCCACAAAATTCATCCAAAATAAAGATGTCTTGAAAGGCTGTTCCCAGAAAATTGAAGATATACCTACATTTAATTCCTTATGTAAATATCTTTAATATACGATATTTTAATGCAAATCATTACAACCATTTTTTGAGAAAATCCAAATTCTTGAACATTTTTCCATGTGAATGGCAGTTGGGGGGGGGGGATATTCTTAAAAATCTTCGTGTCGCATCTTTGGATGATACTATACTCAAATGCCAAGTTTGGTATTTAACAGAATGTTTATTTGTGAGCTATGCTGCCCACAGGAACACACACATTTTTCTAAAAATGCTTTTTTTTTTTTTTTTTTTTTTTAAGGAGTCTCAAAATAAATATATCCGGTGAAATTTCGTATGTAATTTTTCTCCATACGCTATGTACACAGTATGTGTAGAGAAAGTAAAAATATATTATGTCTTAGTATAGCCGGTACTACAGGCAATGGACACCAATGAAGCACACGATGAAATTATAATCGAGAAAGATAATTTTGTTAGGGAATGTCACAGACCTATGTTTAGAGTAGCTCCCCGGAATTTGCTATTAATGAGGAGGGGGCTTATGAGGACTCTCCTGGCAAAATCTGAACCGCGCGCCTCCCAGTGAGTGCCTGTATGTATATGTGTGCATATATGTATGCTTGTATGAAAAGGTGCACATACAATTTTTATTAAGAGTGGAATTATAATTAAGCTATTTCTGTTTTTTGTGAAATAAAATATTCGTGTATGCATTCATGTAACTATGTGCAAATGTATGCATGTATGTTTAATATATGTATGATTGTTTGCTTGTGTGTATTTTGACTTGAACCTCTTTTTTCACTGTCACGCTACATAGGTTTATTTTTTTTCACCCCACTTCAGTTCTTTATTCTACTAATGTGTTCAGGCTTAATGTTTATTATGACTTTAGTTCTGCTTCAATTTTCACTATCACTTCATCTAGATCTTTCTGTCACTTCAAAAATGAATATATTGTGGTTCAATGTTCGCTGTTACTACCTTTAGTTCTCTCTATCGCTTGAATAATGTACCCTGCTTCAATTGTCACTGTCACTTCACTCAGTTCTCGCGATGTAGCAACGTAATGAAATACGTCATGTAGTCTCTTCTTCCATGGACTCCTTAAGTCACACGTCACTGCTAGCCGTTGCCATGGAGATGCCCAGCCCTCTTTCCATACAAAACTGATTCCTTATGTAAGTTTGTATAGACCTCTAATATAATTAATAATGCTTAGTGTAATTGTGCTATAAAACACCAGATTCAATTACTTTGGCTTTAGCCACCATAATATTTAGAATAGTTGAGATGGGACCAAAGGCGTTTTTCTCGAGAAGGTTGTGTATTTCATCCCTGAAAGTTAGCACATGACCCTTCGCTGCACTCGCCCTTTCTGTAATAGGTATTGTACTCGGATTTACATTAGAAAGACCAGGTATTGTTCCCGAATTATGCAATTCCGGAATTTCAGGTTTAAAAATGTTGTGTAGCTCAGCTAATTTGAAATTGGAAAAGCAAACCTAACCTAACTAACCGAATATCAAACAAATGCTATTTGGACCTCATAGCGTTACCTAACCTACGCGATTGCTGGGGTTACTCGAGTATAAATGCAGCATGAGGTACATTTATCGTATATTTTGTGTTTATAATTACGTATTGTACCGATTAGTCACAATAACAAAATCACCCCATTCTTTTGATTTACTTCAGTGTTTGATTTGATTCTCTGTTTCTGTTGTTATTTTGTGCATATATGTGTGTGTGTTTATAAACGTTAGTTTAATGAGTTGAGTGTAACTAAAGTATTTTCACTCGGAACATTTTAAACTATGTGTCGTGTGGTATGTATTTTCTCAACATAGGTACCTAATATTTACACATCTTTACTATACCAAACAATGTCGCCCGCCGTGGTGTAATGGTTACATGCTAACTTCACGTGCCCAAGGTCGCGGGTTCAAATCCGGCGGTGGACGATGGATTTTTTTCGGGTGTAAAACTCCTTAGCATGGCTTCCTTCGGAAGGAAAGTATAGCCATTGGACCCGTGTCGTAGATTTACGGCACGTAAATGAACCTCAAGCCTGATGGAGAGACCTCTGAGCAAAATTAAACGGTCTTTCACACCCAATTTAGAATAAGACCTGAGAACCACAGCAATTAAAGAGCGTCCATAAATAACACGCCATTTCCATTTTTTACGAGATCCTGTGTTAACTTGCCGTAAAATATTATTGTTGTTATTATTGTTGTTATCGTTATTGCTATTGTTGTAAAGTGTATTCTCAAACATTTTGCTCTTATAAAATACAAAACAAGACATTTTTATTCTTTAAAAGTTGTCTGTGAAGTTGTATTCCTGTTCATTGCATTGTACGCTTCAAATTAAGTTTTGCATCTAGTGTTAAATTCTTATGGCGTAAACGATTGCCATGTTCCTTAATGTACAATGATATAAATTGTGATAGTGAAAGAAGTATAACTTCTGATCTTATTAAGTGATCCTATACTTTGCTTTAAAATCAGTGTGTTATAAAACGTATTATAAATATTGTGATAGGTAGTGTTTCAGATAATGACAACATACGGAAAATAGCGGAAACTATATTAACTTATTTTCTTGAAATTAGGCATTTGACCTAAAAAAAGTTTAACCCTATAACATTAAGTTTATACATTTAAACATTAAAAATCCATTACCGATCCAAAAACTAAAGTTTCACCGTAGGTATTTAGAGGTTATCCCAATGTATGCAAAGTGAAGTTAGCTATGTGTTCTATGCTTTTTTGTTAAGCATATGGGTAGTAAAAAATTTATATAATATTACTCATTTCATTTGTAGGATGAAATATGAAAGTAGTGTTTAATTATTCTTAACTCGTTCGTGAATCACCATTTTATATCGCAACGCAACGCCCATTAAAAGCGAATATATTTACCACTATAACTGGTAATTACTATAAACACCTAACAATAACCAATACAGAACATAAGCGCAATTATATTCCAATTTTAGTTATCTAAGAGTAATAAATAATTAATCTAGACTTTTCAAAATAAAATTTTCGCAAAGCACTGCACGAATTTACAGAACAGACTCCTTCGCAAAAAGTTGTTTAGAAAATGCTAGCAACGGCTGACGTCATTGTTTAAGGAATCCATTCGCTTTACTCACTGGGGAGTGGGGGGCGCACACGAGGCCTCTCTAATCTCTTGCAATAGCACATCCACTATACGTGACTCGTCACTAGTCAAACACTTTATATTGCGTCAGAAGCGCATCATTCACGCCTCCTTATACTAGAATCGGCTGATAAATCTCGGGACTCTTGATGAAAACAGCATTTAAAACAGAAAGGCTAATACATTTGTCATATCGGTGTTCTAATTTAATTAAACAATCTCTGTAGTGCGATTTATCAAGGTCCTCAAAATAGCTGTTTACCGCATCAATTACCTCCCCGTTGCTGTGAAATCTTCGTCCTCCAAGAAATGTTTTAGGGTTTTGGAACAGGTGGTAGTAACTGGTTGCTAGATCCGACGAATATAGTGGATGTTCAAGCAATTCGAACTTTAATTCGAACATGTTTTACATTGGAATGACTGAACGATAGGCGGGAGCATTGTCGTGATGCAACCTTTTTTGCCAAATGAGGCCTTTTTCTATTCATCTCAGCACTCAAACGTTGCAGTAAGCTTGCGTAGTAGTCATGCTAGTTTTACCCTTTTCCAAGTAATTAATAAAAATAATTCCCTGTGCATCTCGGAAAACACTCACCATAACCTGTTAGCCGACAAAATTGACTTTGCCTTTTTTGGAGTTGGTTCACCTGGCGCAATCCACTGTTTTGACTGTGGTTTACTTTCTGGAGTGTAGTGATGTATCCAAGTTTCATCCCTGATAATAAGCCGTCTCAAAAATTCGCTGGGAATTTTACGGTACAGCTCCACATTCTTAATAGAAACAGTTTTTCTTTGCAACTTTTGATCAGGTGTCAACAAACGCGGCACCCACCTTGCACAGACCTTGTAAAAGCTCTAAACATTACTTAAAATATTACCTGCACGTTCCTTTGATATGTTTACAGTTTCTGCTATCTCAAACGACTTTAATCAGTGGTCTTCCAATACTAAACGATGCATTTTTTCAATAATCTCTGGAGTTGTCACTTCTACAGGGCGTCCATAGCGAGGCTCATCACTAGTACTCGTACGTCCCAATTTAAACTCTGCAACCACATTTAGTCATTGAATATGAAGGAACAGAGTCTCTCAATGTACTGTCCATTTCCTCCTCGATTTCTTTAGGCGTTAAGCCTTTCAAATGGAAGTATTTAATCGATACTCGTTTTTCCAAATCCTCCATATTCGTGAAAACTGTAAAAGTGTCTTGTTTAAAATGCTGTCATTCGAAAACTAAAAAATCTATTGATATGTAACCATGGATACAAACTAGTCCAGAGTTAAACAATACGATGCCACCTTCTAGCTGGCTAGCGGCGCCATATCTTGTGAGGCCCGGGACTTAACAGTCGACCCTCGTATATCCTTTGGAGTTTTCGAGAGAGTTCTTAAGTATTTTGGAAGCGGAGGAGAAAGAAGAATGCAGAAAAATCCCGTTATCTAGATAACGTAGATATATCCTCTACGCTTATGTGATTACGCTGTCAGTCTTCCGGTCGAAACTACAATTATAGGGGATAAAGGGGGAATTCACTATAAGAATCCTCTAGACGATCGTATAATAATTTTGTAAAGAACGGGGAGAGGGAGATGGAATTCGTCATTCGAGTTTAAAAAGTATTGCTGCAACATCAAGTAAGCCAGATAGTGAGAAATATGACTACTGCAAAGCTGCATATATAGAGGAACGCACTGTGAATATATGTCTCTCCTCATTTCACCCATATAGTAAAACATCAATCTAATAGTGGTGGTAGTAACCAGAAAGCAGAATAAACGAAGTTCCGAACTAGTCAAGCCACGATTCACCAAATTTATGTAATACTTCCAATAGTCTACAAGCTATGATAGATAATTCTCATCAGTTATTAATTGAAGCAGTGACAGGTAAGCCAACAGAGCCTAGGGAGTTTGTTCACTTCATGAAAAGACGTTTAATTATGTTGAATTTAGTATTTGGTTCATTAAAATATTTAAATAGTTACTATCACGAATTAATTTCTAAATATATTAGTATCTGTTTATATATAACAATAGCAACATTAATAATAATACCTATTAATAAACTGTGAATTACAAAAAACAAGTTATTTTTCAACATAAATGACTTGTTTTTAAGTGTGTGTGTTCATAAGCAATTTACCACATAATACAAAGTAATCTCACATTGTTTTAGTTAAAGTTGCACATATAGTTCGTGTTTGCAAAAAAAAAAAAAAAATTGTTCATAATTTTAGAGCTTTAAAATATCAAAGTTTTATTTCCAATCAGGAATTTTGTATCAGAACGAATCAGTATACTCAGATAAATGAATAAACATGTGTAAATAATACATTTCGATGTCGGTTTGTTGCTCATAAAACGAGTCATTAAGAGAATAAATATTAGCGAGATTGCTTCCCTTGAATTCTGCTGGGACTCTGATTTTTTCGGTGTCATTCTACATTTTTAGCTTCAGCTTCAACATGCGTATGTGAAAGAGCAATTCATATTGAGTGACCAAATAATGGTTAACTATGACCGCAGGACCTAAAAACATACCTTGAAAAATCTAATGCGTTCCATTCGTATGGCATTCTCCACATCTCTATAACAAGTTATTGTTAAAAAGCTTATTCTTCTGTCTATATAAAGCTATTGGAGATAAGCAGAAATAGTCCTATTATTTGCTTTCTTATAAGTAGAAAGAAATAAGGGAATATACTAGTCAAATAATTTAAAAGTGGTTGCTATGTGATTCAAATCTGTTTCTTTACATTGCCAGAAGTTGACAAATTGCCGTATGAGAAAGGTTTAAGCATTTTAAAAAGCGAAATCAGTACCAAGGAATATGTCAAAAAGGTCTACTAAAAAAAAAAAGTATGACTTAAATCTTAATTTTTTGTTAAGTAAGGTTATGCCTATCTCTTACTGTTTACCAATTATGCAAAATTATGCAACATTGATCCAGAATAAAGAAGTCTTCCAAGTCTATTCCCAGGAATTTCAATATATACATGTTATTTGTAATGTAAATATTTTTAACATAATCAAGATAGTTAAAAGGCATTTTTGAGAAAATAAAAGTTTTCGAAAATATTTCCATATAAAGGTAGTTTGGGGTGGGGGGATTTTCGCCAAAATCTTTGTGTCGCATTCTTGTAAGATACTAAACTTAAATACCAAGTTTAGTATTTTATCTACTTTCCGTTTTTGAATTATGTTCTCGGACACACACACACACACTGGCCTTTTTATAAACATGTTTTTTTTTGGGGGATACAGGTAATCCTCGACGTATCTTTACGTTGAAATCTCGGCATCGAAATTAACATGGAATGCAATACCTTCTCTACCTATGTACCATGTACTATGCAGAGAAAGTAAAAGGGTGCGTGCGCGTTTGTGTGTGTCTGTGAACTGGGTAACTCAAAAACAAAAGTCGCATAAATAACAGTTGGCCCAACTTTCCCTAAAAAGAGTTACAAAACTCAACACTATTTCAGGTTGAAACACTACCAGTGGAGTGAGCTTCGCTTTACATTTCTATTATTAGTGGAGACTTGAGAAGGTCGCGCTCATTTCGAGGGATGAAACAAAGATCGCTCTCTCCCAGTTCTTCACTGGCAGTTTTAAACTTGAAATAGCCCCGTTCAGTTCTGCATCTCTTCAAGCCCAACAAGGGATATCTGCACACGTCAAGTAGGAACGGGGCGTTGGGCGACCTGGTATTTAAGTTCAGAACCTTCTAGATATACGACATGAAGATTATCAAGAAAATTCCCTCGCTGCAAACTACCCTTTACATGGAAACTTTTTCGAGAATTCTGATTTTGACAAAAATGGCTCCGACGATTTTGATTAGAATACCATATGTTTAAGATAACTTATGACAAATGATGATAAATGAAATGTATAACTTGAATTTTCTGGAAATAGCCTCTGAAGAACTCTTCATTCTGGATGGCTTTATACAACTGGTAAATGGCACGCCGTGGCCGAGTGGTTACACCACTCGCCTCTCACCTAGACGGACCTGGTTCGATTTCAAGCAAAGTATGTGAGATTTGTGATGGATAAAGCGGCGCAGGGGTGGGTTTTCCGGTATCCCCCACCATCGCATTCCACAGGTACTCCATCTTCATTCCATGAATCATCAGCGTCATTGCCTGCGGCGACAAAAGTAGTAAAAGCGAACGTTAAACACTATAAATATATACCGTATGAGATAGGATATAGTATATATAAAATTGGCAAACCGTATGAGATAGGCAAAAGCTTACTACATAAAAAGTGTTGATTTCGTTAAAATACACAATTTTCGTGATATTCAGTTTTTAAAGTTAACCCTTTCCGAGATGTCCTTGTTATTGGTTTCAATTTTAAAATATTTAAACATTTTTCAAACGGGAAATTCTCATTCGTTTCATATATGGTTTGTTACACTCCTGGCAATGAAGATTTTTTCTGTTATCTTGAAATTATTCCCATTTTGCAGTTACCGCACTTGTATCGCAATATATCTGTGTCCTATATTTATTGCTGTCCTTTCTCCCGCATAGCATTTTACAACTGCCATACTTAAAAATCTGATGTGTTCCAATCACATGACTTTCTCTACATCTCTGCAAAAATTATTATTAAAACACTTATGCTTCTATTTACCTCATGCTATTCGAGAAAGAATTAGCAGAAATAGTTACTTAAGAAATTATTACTTAAGGAAGTACCACAGGTTAAAGTGATAGTCAAAACCTGGTTGATATGTGACTGAAGTTTCTTTGTTTGTATGGACATCGGTTGGAAAATTCCTTTACGAGAATAGTATACGTTTTTTAAAGTTGAAACCAGAAACAACGAATATCTCAAAAACAACAACTCCACGAAAAAGTGTATATAACTAAATTATGTGTTTTAATGTGCTCTACATTTTTTGTGTGGTAAGTTTTTGTGTGTCTTTTACGGTTTAGCAGTTCCGTAAAATTTATCCAGAATAAAGTAGTCTTCCGAGGCTATTCTCAGAAAATTCAAGACATACATATTATTTGTCAGTTAAATATCTTTAATTTGCGATATTTTAATCAAAATCGTTGAAGCCATTTTTGAGAAAATCAAAATTTTCGAAAAATGTTCCATGTAAAGGGTAGTTGGGGTGGGGGGATTCTTGAAAATCTTCGTGTCGCATCCTTGGAAGATACTGAACTTAACTATCAAGCTTTGTATTTAACGGCTCTTTTGTTTTTAGCTGTGCTGTCCACAGACACACACTCGCACACATACACACGAACCTTTTTCCAGAAATGTTTTTCTTTGGATTCAGGGGGACCCAACACATGTATTTCCGGTGAAATCTTGGTATCGCATTTTTGGGTGGAGTGCAAATGCCAGAGTTATTGTGAATGGAACTTGAGAACGACAGTAAGGTAAGCAGAACTGACTGATGCTGCTATTACGATAACAGATTGATGTAATTGTGTTATGTAAATTGAGTTTAAGCTTTGGTTTATAATAAGATGACGTGGTAGTACATTGTTGCATGCGCAAGAAACGAGTAGTTACGTGGCTGTATTTTTTCCAGCACAGCTGGAGATTGATTAGCGTTCTGGCGCTGTCAGAAACGTCAGGAGGTCCTGGCTTGACATTTGTTATCCTTTATATAACACAACCATTCCCATTTCTTAATTATAACATTCTATATTACACAGCCAGTAGATCTGCAGGCTTCCTTGCAGAACCTGCTAAGGAAAGTATTCTTTAACACTTCACACGAAACTCCTATAATTATAATATGTAAATCATAAAACATCTAACGTGTTCCATTCACATGATTTCTCTACACTTCTGAAAGGAATTATAGCTAAAAAGCTTATTCATCTATCTACTTTATGCTAATAAATATAAGCATCAGCAGAAATGGTTTTATTACTCGCTTCCTTGGAAATAGAAGGGAGTACAGTAGGCTAATTGGATGTAGGCTGTTGCTGTATGCTTGAAATTAGTTTCCTTGCATGGCCAGGAGTTGACAAATTACCCAAGGAGAAAAGCTGAAGTATTTTAAAACTGAAACTAATAACAAGAAATATATTGGAAATGGGCAGCTCCACGAAAAAATGCATAATATAAATTGTGTATTTTAACGATATCTGCATTTCTGTGTGATCATTTTTTGTCTATCGCTTATGGTTCACCAGTTATACAAATGTCATCCAGAATGTAGAGGTCTGTAGAGGTTATTCCTAGAAAATTAAAAATATATATTTTATTCATGAGGTAAATATTTTCTATAAGACAGACAGGCAGACGGAGACCGACGGACGGACGGACGGTATTTTAATCAAAGTCATTAGGGCCATTTTTGAGATCAAACTTTTCAAATTATTTTTCATATATAGGGAAGTTTAGGCTGGATCATTTTCTTCAAAATGTTCGTGTGGCATCCTTGGAAGACATTAAACTTATATTCCATTTTTGGAATTTTACGACTTTTCTTTTTTGAGTTATCGTGTTCACAGACACACACACACACACACGCGCGCGCGCGCGCGCGGACACATACGGACGTTTTTCTAAAAATATGATGTGTTTCATTCACGTAACTTTCTCAACATCCCTGTAACAAATTATTGTTCGTAAGCTTTTTCTTCTATCTACTTATTACTAACTGAGATAAAAATTAGCAGACATGTCTTATTAGTTCCTTACAAGTAGAATGAAAATATTGGAATACACTAAGCTAAAACGATAGTCAACATTTTTAAAATCTGGTTGCTAAGTGGTTGAAATCTGTTTCTATGCATGGCCAGAAGTTTAGAAATTTCCACGTGATAAAAGTTCAAGTATTTTAAATCCGATACAAATATCAAGGAATATGTCGAAAATTGTCAACTACACAAAGAAAACATATATGGCATAATTTGTGTGTTTTAACGCGATCTAAATTTTTTGTGTAGTAGGCTTTTGTCTATCACCGATATTCACCAAAATTCATCCAGAATAGAGAGGTCTTCAGAGGCTATTCCCAGAAATTAAAGACATGCATTTTATTTGCTATGTAAATATATTTAATATTTGGCATTTTAATCAAAATTGTTTGGATAATCAACTTTTTTTCCATATAAAGAGCAGTTTGAGGTCGGGGGATTTTTCGTAGAATCCCGGTGTCGCATCCTTGGAAGATACTAAATCTAAATACCAAGTTTGGTATTCTACCAACTTTTCGTTTTTGAGTTATCGTGTTCACATACACACACGGGGCCGCGCCGTGGTCGAGCGGTTAGATCACTCGCCTCTCACCTAGACGACCCGGGTTCGATCCCAAGCGACCGCATGTGAGATTTGTGGTGGACAAAACGGCGCTGGGGCTGGTTTTCTCCGGGTTCTCCGGTGTCCCCCGCCATCGCATTCCACCGGTGCTCCATCTTCATTCATGTATCATCAGTGTCACCGCCTGCGGTGTCATATGTAGTTAAAGCGGGCGTTAAACACTACCAAAAAAAAACAAACAAAAAAAACCACACACACACACTTTGTTCTATAATTGTTTTTATACAATGGACCCTAAACCGTGCATAGTACATGTAGAGAAAGTAAAAAATCTGAAGTGTTCCATTCAAAAATGTAAATGGCGTGTTATTTATGGACACTCGTTAACTGCTGTGGTTCTTAGCGTCCCACTCTATATTGGGCGTGAAAGACCGCTTAATTTTGCTCAGAGGCCTCTCTATCAGGCTTGAGGTTCTTTTACGTGCCGTAAATCTACGACACGGGACCAACGGCTTTACTTCCCTTCCGAAAGAAGCCATGCTAAGGATTTTTACACCCAAAAAAATCCATCGTTCTTCGCCGTGTTTGAACCCGCGACCTTGGGTATATGAAGTCAGCATGGTAACCATTACACCACGGAGGGCGACGTTCCATTCAAATGATTTCTCTACATCTCTATAACAACATTTTATTATACAGTTTACTCTTCTATCTTCTTTATGCTAATCAGTACAAACATCAGCAGAAATGCTTTTATTGCTCGCTTCCTTGTAAGTAGGAGAAAATAAGGGTATACACTAAGTGTAGTCAAAGCTTCAAAATAGCTGGCTGCTGTATGATTGAAATGTGTATAGTTGAAGTATTTTAAAACAGAAACCAGTAAAAAGAAGTATCTCGGAAATAGTCAACTCTACGAAAAAAAAATTATATAAGAACATGTACAAGAATATGTATGTGTGATTTAATGAGATCTACATTTTTTGTATAGTACGTATTTGTATCCCTTACGGTATACTAGTTGTGTAATGTCACCCAGAATGAAGAGGTCTTCAGAGATCATTCCTAGAAAATTGAAAATATACATTTTATATATGAGCTAAATATACTATATATACGATATTTTAATCAAAATTTTAGAACCATTTTTGAAAGGATCGTTTTCAAAATTTTCCAAATGAAGGGTAGTTTAAGGTAGAAGAATTTTCTTCATAATCTTCGAGTCGCATCCTTGGAAGACATTAAACTTAAATTCCAAGTTTGGTATTTTACGACTTTCTGTTTCTGAGTTATCGTGTTCACAGACACATATATGACTTTCTCAGCATCTCAGTAAGAAATTATTGCAACAAGGCATTCCTCTATCTAATTCATGATAATTGAGATAAACATCAAGAGAAACCGTTTTATTAGCTAGTTCCATATAAGTAGAAGGAAAAGAAATCTACAGTCCTATGTTTTAAAATGTCATTGCTATGAGATTTAAATCTATTTCTTTGCATGGCCTGGAGATATCAAGTTCCTTTATGAGAGCATTTTAACTATTTTAAAACTGAAACCAATAACAACGACCATCTCGAAATCGGTCAAATGCACGCAAAAAATGTATATAACATAAATTTTGTGTTTTAAGGAATCTACATTTTTAGTGTATTAGGTTTCTATCTATCTCTTACGGTTTACCAGTTAAGCAAAATTCAGGAAAATTAATCCAGAAGAATTAGCCTATAGTCTTCATAGCCTATACCCAGAAAGTTCAAAGATTTACCGTTTTTACTTACTCTACACCCTTTATCTAAAAAAAGCATTTTCGGAAAAAGGTCCATGTGTGTGTATGTCCGTGTGTCTGTGAACACGATAATTCAAAAACGAAAAGTCGCTAAAATAACAAACTTATTTAACTGGTAAACCGTAAGGAATGGACAGAAACTTGCTGCACAAAAAATGTGGAGCACATTAAAATACACAATTTATGTTATATACACTTTTTTTCGTAGAGTTGATGTTTTTGAGATATTCCTTGCGTTTGGTTTCAGCGTTAAAAAACTTATGCTTTTCTCATACAGGAATTTGTCAACTCGTGTCCATACAAATAAAGGAGCTCAGTCATCAGCTTTTGACTTTCACTTTAACCTAACTTTCGCTTCTTCTTACAAAGAAGCAAGTAAGAAGACTACTTCTGCTAATTTTTCGCGATTAGAATGAAGCAAATAGAAGGCTTTTAAACAAGTATTTGTTACAGTGATGTAGAGAAAGTTATGTGAATGGAACACATCAATGTTTTAGATTCATTAGGTCCCAAAACATGTATTTCTCGTAAAATCTCGGTATCTGATTTTTTTGTGTGCAATGCAATACCTCCTGTATACACTATGCACAAAGTACGTGTAGAGAAAGTAAAACGTAATTCTTTTTTCACCTTACTTAGAACCTGTGCTAAGATTGTTAGATAGTGTTAGATACGTATGCTGCTTGTAATTGAGGTGTAACGTTTTCTCATGTACTAATAAGTGATTTTAACTAACGTAATTGTTGCAGGATCTAGTATTTTCTACTGTGTACATAATTTTGTGCAATTCACACAAAAATGACATATTGAGATTTCATTGAAAATACACATGTTAGGTTCCCATGAATAAAATAACGTAGAAGAGCTCTGCGCTCGCGCGCGTGTGTGTGTCACTGTGTCCGTTATGTTCTGTGAGCAGCATAAATCAAACAGGAAAAGTCAGTTAAATACCAAACTTGTCATTCAAGTTCAATATTTTTCAAAGTTAACACGAAGAAATTGCCCTGTTCGAAACTAATCTCTAAAATTTATGAGGGGTGCATTGGATCGAAATGTGAGGGGTGTACTGAGCTCCATTCACATGTCTTTCTTTACATCACTTTAACAAATTATTGTTAAACAGCCTTATTCTTCCCAAGGTCGCGGGTTCAAACCCAGCGGAGAACGATGGATTTTTTCGGGCGTAAAAATCCTTAGCATGGCTTCTTTCGGAAGGGAAGTAAAGCCATTGGTCCCGTGTCGTAGATTTACCTGATAGAGAGGCCTCTGAGCAAAATTAAAAACTGTCTTCTCACGCCCAATTTAGAATCGGACGCTGAGAACCACAGTAGTTAAAGAGTGACCTTAAATAACACGCCATTTTAGCTTTATTCTTCTATCTACTTTATAGTACTCGAGATAAACATTAGCAGAAATTGTCTTAATTACTTACTTCCTTGTAAGTAGAAGGTAAAAAAGGGAACACACTAGACTAAAACGATAATCAAAAGTTTAGGTATTTTAAACCGAAACATATATAGAGGAATATCTCATATATTCCACGAAAAAACGTATATGATATAAATTGTGTGTTTTAACGAGGTCTACATTTTTTGCGTGGTAAGTTTTTGCCTGTCTCTTAGGGTTTACCAGTTACGCAATATTCAGCAATATTCGCCTGCAATAAAGACATCTTTAGAAGCTATTCCCAGAAAATTTAAAATATACATTTTATTTGCCATTTAAATATCTTTAACATATGGTATTTTAATCAAAATCGTTTTTGATAAAATCAAAATGTTCGATTTTTTTCCCAAATGAAGTGTAGTTTGGGGTGGGGGATTTTTCTCAGGATCATGTCGCATTCCTAGATGATAATAAACTTAAATACCAAGCTTGGCACTTTACCGGCTTTTCGTTTTTGATATATCGTGTTCGCAGTCGCACACTGACTCACACTAACCTTTTTCTAAAATGCTGTTTTTATGCAGGGACCCTAAAACGACTATTTACTGTGTAATCTCGGTGTAGAATTTTTTGATGGAATGCAATACTTTCTCTATACACTATGTGCATAGTACATGTAGAGAAAGTGGAAATAACAGCCAGAACTACCCAAATTCAATTTTTGGTTTTGATATTGATCATATGTTTCAGATAGCTATCACAAATAGAATGTAGATCTAGAATTTTTGGGAATAGTCTCTGAAGCACTCTGGATAACTTTTCCATAACTGGTAAACGTAAGAGATAAACAAAATCTTACTGCCCTAAAACCATAGATATCGTCAAAACACACAATTTATGTCAAATGTATTTTTGCCGTACACCTAACCATTTCCGAGATATTACTTGTTATAGGTTTAATTACTTATACGTTTTTCAAATGTAAAGTTGTTATTCATATGTTTTCGTTCTGTCATACAAAAATAATAGAATTGCAATATCGTCACACACAGAGCGGCTTTTAATACATATCAATCTCGCATAGGTTACTATATCTCTTACTCCTCTTGTAAAAGGAAATAATATGTTATGAAACCTTTTATTCTAACGTTTATTTTAATAGTGTGAAGAAAATAAAGACTAAGCTTATTAGGAATAGTTTTTTTGCGGTGTAAATAGAGAACGTTATGGTAATATGGCACATCGGATCTTAATTTTCTTTTTCCAGTTGCGTTAGCTTTAGTTTAGTGGTAGCGTGTCTACCTCACATTCAAAAGGTCGAGTCTCGCTTAGGGTGAGTTACTCGAATAAGGTTTTTTCGGGGTTTTCCCTTATACTGAGAAGACGAATGTGAAGTAACTGTAAGTTCCATGGACCCCGAGATCATTTAAACAATTGCATTCACCGTCCGATATGACCAACCAGGTTAAAGGACGTTAAACTACCAAAAAAAGAAATATATATAGTGGTTTTGTGCTTGCAACATAGATATGGCACAGCTCGTTATTTACTTCCATTTTACTTTCTCTACTCGTACTATGTACATAGTGTATAGAAGAGGTATTTATTTCACCTAAACATTTGATACTGAGATTTCACCGGAAATATCTGAGTCAAAAAAGTTAGAAAAAGGTCTGTGTGTCAGTAGACAGCATAGCTCAAAAACTAAAATAGCGTTAAATACCAAAATTGTATTTAAGTTTGCTATCATCAAAGTATGGGACACCAGACTTGCAAGAAAATCTCCCCACCGCAAACTAGCTGTTACATGGATAAGCTTCTTAAAATGTTGCATTTCTCAAAAATATGCTAACGGTTTTTGTTAAAATACCGTATATTAAAGATACCCTACACATAAATTGTATATTCTGAATTTTCTGGGAACAACCTCCGAAGACGTGCTCATTCTGGATGAATTCTTCTGAATTTTGCATAACTGCTAAACCGTAAAACATAGATAAACACTTGTTGAATAAAAATTATAGATCTCGTTAATACACTCTGTTTATGTCATATACATTTTTGTTGCAGATATGATCTTTTCCGAAATATTTCTTGTTATTGGTTTCAATTTCAAACTACGCATCTTCTCAAATGGGACCACCTTTCGTTTCATCTCTCTTTTGTTTTTCTGGAAATGCAAAGCGAACCGAAATTTAATTGTTCACATAATGACTGGCTTTTAAACTTGAGCCTGGAGTATTCTCTTATTTCCATTCTGCTTATTAGGAACTAAGTAGTACGACCAATTCTGTTAATATTTATCTCGTTTAGTACGTTGTAGGTAGAAGAATCAATATTTTTAAGAATAGGCTGAGAAAGTCATGTGAATGCATCATATGAGATTTTTCTATTAGAGAAATATTTCTGCAGTTCTCTTATGGATACAGCTGCTGCAAATGCTTTCCTAAAACTTAATGTAGCAGTGTCGAGTGAGATGGCGCCGCAGTAACGTGTGTGTCCGGCATTCGTGAGGTCGCGGGTTAGATCACCGTCGACTGCGCACTTGTTAATTTTCGTGGCATCTCCTTGTTATTTTCTAATGTCGTGGTCCTTATCCTTCACGACTTTCTTTACTTCATTTCCCTTTGATACCATTTCTTTATCTTTCACGTGTGTTTTTCTGGGTTCGTGGTTTGTGGCAGTGCTGGTAGGGGGCGCGCGGATACATGAATGTTGTTCTCAGCGTTGTGGGGTGTTGTGGTCGCTGTCCTCACGGGGGCGAGGACGATTATCGACACACGGAAGCTACGGTGTTGGCGACTGCATGGCGGCTCCAGGCGCCGGATTGAGGAACTCTCCCAAAAACAGTTAGGGACTTTCGCGTGCCTTCATAGTCTGTCTGCATACGGCCTATGGCCATCTAAGTCTTCCCGCTTTATCCCTTCCTCTTGTAGATCTTAGTGCGTGAAGTGCCTGACCTTTATCACTTAATGTACCACGCAATGTAGACTTATTACTTGTTAGAATAGCGTGGAAACAGCACCTAGTTGTTTATATTATTAGCAGGGTTAGGTTAAAACCGCTTTTATAACGTTTTGCTATTCCAGATTGAGATATGCTATGGAGTTTAAAAAAATGTGTAAAATTGTAACCATCTTTCACATAAAAGAACTAATTTAGTAATAAAACAATTAATTTCTGGGTATTTTTGGTAGCTCAGACAGGGTAAGAAAGAGAAAGGGAGCGAGGGAGCTGAAAGTTGTGCTATGCGGCATTGCTATAAGTGTGATCTTTTATTGCATTTTACCCCAAATGTCATACAGCAATTTTATTGGAAATACACGTCTTGCAACTCCCCGAAACCAAAATTAGCATTTTAAGCAAAATGTTCATTGTGTGGGCGGGAGGTGTTTGTGAACAGCATAATTCAAAAACGAAAAATGGGATAAATGTCAAACTTGGTATTTAAGTTCAGTATCTACCAAAGTTGCGTCACGAAGATGTTCAAAATAATCTCTTCTGTTCCGGTCACTATGTCAATTTTCCCATCTCCTATTTTCCTCATATGAAGGACTTGCACCCCCAGGACTTACAAACTAATGCCTGGGCTCACATGCCTGTTGATGAGCAGACTATGGATCAGATAGAGTTTACAGGGATTGAGGATTGCTAGATGTTAAGAAATGAAGACGAAATGATTGATAAGAAATGTGATAATGGAGCAGGTAATGGAATGATTGGTGGAGGAAACGGAGGGACATGCAGAAAACTCACTCAAACGCCGCTTTCACCACTACAAATCCCATATACGGTCTCTAGGATTGAACTTGGACCGCCTAAGTGAGAGGCGAGAGCCTGTCTAAAGGCCTCATTCCAGTTTCTTCATTCTATAATCAAATGTTATTAGCTTTTGGGCAGATTTCGGACTCTAGGCACCCACATGGAAGTTCTAGGAGTGTTAGCTCTCCTTACGTAGAGGGTAGCCGAACAATTTAAGTAGGTACTTGCCAATTGGCACTGTTAATATCGATAAAAAATGAGTGAAAGTTCTGGCTTAAATACTTTCCCAGATAAACCTTGGAAAAGGAGAGTCACACTTTTGTCTTATACACGCTTTACGAAAATAAACAAACAAAAACAAAGCAGAATTAATTACCAATATACGAGTGTAAGGTGTTAGGGGTGCAAGAGCGCAAACGTCAACGGCAAATTCCCTGACGTTAAGCTAAAACATAATTTCCTGTACCATTTTCTTCTATAGTACATGGTTGCATAAATAACGAATAAAAGTGGTCAAATGCTTGATTGCGAATATGTCATCACTCCTTTCTCATTTATTTCTGCAATTAGAACAGCAAAGCATAGCTGTATAGGATGAGTAATTTGTGTTTTTACCAAAATGCTAAAATGAGTTGGTTAGCCACAAAATTATATTAAATCATTGGATTCTAGCGTATCTACTGGAATAAACTCGTGGTTATAGGCTTAGCAAATACGGAAACGGAACGTTGGCAGTAATGTTGTGCCTCGACACCATGCACAACAGTTGGTTCTGTCAATGCTTCAGAGGCGTTAAACGCATTCAGAACAATAGCAGTCTTTTCAAATCAAGAACAACTAGATATGCTTCTTGCTTATGGTAAAGCTTAATCCTTTAGATTAATATTTCTGGGGATATTTGATAAGTAAAATGCATCATCAACCGGTTCCTATCATTTATGATGTTAGAATATGTGTGTTTGAGGTAGCCATATAGCTCAGGCAGAAAGCACAAACTCTAACGAGGGTATGGCATAATTGGCTAAGAAGATGCGATGCCTGCATAGATTATAACGGAGCACATATTGAACATCTATTGTAATTGAACATATATTGGTGATGTTGCAGTCATTGATAATTAATACATATACTGTTTAGTAGGCGGCCCGGGTTTGATCCCCAGCGCCCGCATGTGGGAATCGTGGCGGCCGAAGCGGCGTCTGGCCAGGTTTTCTCCGGGTCCTCCGGGTTCCAACAATTGCTCCATTATCACCTTTCCAATCATCAACTTCGCTTGCATCTCATATCATCCACTTCCTCTTGTTCATTCCTAACTATGGGCTGACCCCTCTTAACAGATTCTCCATTCTGTGGTTTTGTGCCGTAGGCTCCCCGACAGGCTTCTGCTCCTAGGCATTGGCTTGTAAGTCCTAAGGGGTGTCAGTCCTACAAATACGGAGAGGATAAGCCGATTATGAAGCAAAACGAAACTGTTAAATACATACTGTTCCATGATACACATGATTGAGGTATTTCCTAATGCACATTTGGATTTACTTTATCTTGATCATGAGTCTAAATATTATGCGTAGTCTCTTAAGCAGCTTTTAGTTCAGGTCTCGGTGAATACGATCGGATAGCTTGAAAGAAAACCATCCTACCCTTCGTTAGTGGCGGCAGCTGATAATAAACACACAGGCACGTGGTAAGCCGTATTTCAAGCACAAAGCAAATATAAAAACTCGGTTCTTAAGACTTACTCTATTGCCAGACTCTGCAGATAATATATTCCCTAATATTCAGTTATCTCCGTGACTTTTCAAGTTTGCTGAAATTATTATTGAACTTTAGTATGCGTCATATTTGGACCTCTGAGCAGGCAAAATTTACGCACTTATACCCATAACGCCCTGTGTAAACCTTAGTTCTTCCCAAAAATAAGCAATGACCAGAACTACAAAACCATAACTTTGTGGTGATAACAATGCAACGTATTTTCCATGCATATATTGTGTATCAATTATGTAAATTACCTAACCTGGTTGAAAGGAACTGGAAGATAAATCAGAGCACTGAAAGTTGTAGAAACAAAAAGCGTGCTGTTACAATTATCGTATTTTATTACTGTAGATCTGTATTTTCCATTCGCGTTCTGCATTGATTATAGCTGAACTAATAAACATAATGAAACGAACAATATTAACATTTTAATCACCTGTGAAACCAGTAATAATATATTACAGACGCTTTTGAAATATCATCCTCTATTTTAATATCCTGAACGTTTTGTCAGCTGTGGGTCGATTTTGAGCGTAAATAAAATTTTGCTAATGAACTTAATCATCGTTTTTTTGATGTTTCATTGAAACAATTGTATGTCACCAGTATTATGGGTAATTTAACAAACGGGTGTTCATTGTAATACTAATTATGTTTTTTCCCAGGGCCTGTTAATTGAATTAAAAATCTGTCACGCTGTTTGCCTTGAATAGACTGCTAATTATTGTGCGGTTTCGCGGTCGCCGTTCAGAATTCATTGATTGCTCCAGAGCAGATATACCGCAAATTTTGTTATCATATATTGTTTAAGATTCGGTGGAGCTCTTTTATTTCGCTGAGCCTAAATTCACAATAAATAACAAACTGGAGGGAAACATAGCATATGTATCTCTTTGTATACCTTCATTACGCAGTAGATTCAATAAATAATCAACAGAAAACTAGCAAATATATTTTTCTTTCAAAATTAATATTTTTCCAGAAATTGAAAGTACAAGCTTTAAAAAAAAAGCAACTTATACATATATGTTATCGAAAATCATGCTTAGACTTCATTTAATGGAACTATGTAAACTTTAATTTTTATATTTTTATAGAACTTCACATTTTTATATTTCCAGCACAAAGAGCTACATATTTAAGGTCACCATTACAACTTTATCTGTATAAAATTTAATAACTTAAAACATAAAAGATGTTTGTTAGTCTGACATATTTTTATTTCAATATATTCAGTGTGTATGATCTTAGAAGGGAAATTCAAATGCCTTTTATTTTATTCGCATAAGAAAACAGAACTACTGTTTAGTTCATAAGGTAATAAAAATTATAGTTGTAATATACTAATAAGGGCGTACTATATTTCATATTGTAGGGTATCAAGGTGGAAACGAACGCTACGGTTTGCAGTGTGATAAAAACCTAAGTAATTAATGAAATTAATGTAAGAGTAGATACGAGGTGAATCTGGATTAACAGAACGCTGACGCTTCAAACCGTAGGATACTTAAGCTGACTGAATTGAGTCAGATCACCTGGACACCTGATAAGTAACTTCTCCACGTACGTGTTCTCGGTGGTTTTTTTTACAATTGGTGTGTGAGGAAGAACTTCACCACCGGCCAAAGTACAGGGTTACTACAAAAGAAATAGACAACTTCAACTGCCTGTAAAACAAAAACTATTAGAGATAGCATCCTAATTATTTTGGAGGTATGTTGAGAAACTCTCAAAGTTTTGTTTGTTACTATTGGTAACGCTGTAGTGTTTTGTTTGTTGTTGCAGAAGCTGAAATGGCGGAAAATCCTGTGGAAAAGGCATATTGCGTGTTGGAATTTGCTAGAACGCAATCAGCAACTGTTGTCCAACGACATTTTAGAACACGCTACCACAAAAATGAAATGATGCGCTCACAAAAACCAACATCGTCTTCATCATGTCGCAACATGTCGATGCAAAAGTCACGCCGTATGACCTTATCTTCTTCACTCAAAAACTGCAACATCTGTAATCTGTAAGACATCATGTGCAGTCGCTTCCGCAAGATTTTCCATACAGTTTGCTGTGGAATTTGTAATTGCATGCTTGCCCTAGATGTCGATTTCTGTGGGCTTCTTATGTAGGCAGAACGAACACGTTCAACGTTTACTTCCGAAACTCTTGGTCTTCCCGAGCTCTTCCCTTTGCACAAACATCCCGTTGTCTCGAATTTTCTATACCAGTCGTAGATTGACTGTCTAGTCGGTGGCGTTTTGTGGTAACGTGCTCTAAAATGTCGTTGGACAACAGTTGCTGATTGCGTTCTAGCAAATTCCAACACGCAATATGCCTTTTCCACAGGATTTTCCGCCATTTCAGCTTCTGCAACAAAAAACAAAACACTACAGCGTTACCAATATTAACGAACAAAACTTTGAGAGTTTCTCAACATACCTCCAAAATAATTAGGTTGCTATCTCTAATAGTTTTTGTTTTACAGGCAGTTGAAGTTGTCTATTTCTTTTGTAGTAACCCTGTATTTACAGACAGACCAGAGGCCCTTAGGTTGGATTAAAGGCCTAGGTCAATAGCAACATTCCACCGTGTAACTCATCATTACCCTTCCTTTCATTCATTTCGCTTCATTTCATACCATTAGTTCCTCATTCTTATTCCTGCCTATGGGGCGTTTCCTCACTGACTCCTCTATAAGCTTCAGACCCTAGGCTCCCAAGTGTAAGTCCCAGGGGGTCTAACTCCAAACGGGTAGGGTAAGCCAACTAAGTCAAGTGAAATTTTAATTAGTATCGGTCCAAAGATCGAAAATTGCTTTTTCTAGTAAATGATTGTTGGACATGTTGGACGTCTATAGAGAATCAAAATTTAGACGTTCCCTCCTCACTTCGAGCTCATCAGTTATTTAAAAACATCATACAATGCACATATTTTCTAATATAATATTTTATAAAACACTGTTTTTTTTTCAAAATACATTATCATATCTTTAAACTATTTCACGCGTCTCAATGTTTTTGCAGATGCATTTACTGTAATGTTACAGGTGACAAAATTATTCAAATACGGATAGTAATATTTGAAAATGTATGTTTTAGTAAAGAAGAATTAGATTACAATGACCAGTTAAAGAAAAACTCGTATGATCTTGGAACTAAAATCAATTATTTCAGAGTTACAAGACAATATTGAAGTATCCAGAATTTGCTGGAAGTGGCTTTTGTAATGAGGTAACAAACGAATGACTAATGTAGTACTTGTATGTGAAGAAATAAGCAATTGCATGAGAGTAAAAAGGGATTTACAAAATTAAGATGAGTTATTATCTGGTACAAATCTAGGGGCATACGTAACTTAAAGGAAAATTACATAACAGATAATTCAGAAAAGTAGTCCATGTACTGCTTGCACACGACTTTTCAATTAAAAGCAGCAAGATAAACTCGTCTCTTTGGTTGTGCTCAAAACTTCATTGGGATCAATATGTATAAAATAATGTATAATTTAAGGCCAGGTATTATTCTGACGATTATTTTCAGTGACCCATCCGTGGTATAATGGTTACCATGCTAACTTCATGCACCCAAGGTCGCGGGTTCAAACGCAGCAGAGGACGATGGATTTTTCGGGTGTAAAAATCCTTAGCATGGCTTCCTTTGGAAGGGAAGTAAAACCATTGGTCCCGTGTCGTAGATTTATGACACGTAAAAGAACCTCAAGCCTGAGCGAAATTAAGCGATCTTTCACGCCTAATATAGAATAGGACGCTGAGAACCACAGTATTAAAAGAGCGTCCATAAATAAAACGGAATTTTCTCTGTGACTCATGTTATTTTCTGTGCTCTTGGCCAGGGGATATTCTTTCTCTGTAATTCTGTCACTCAGTCTTCTAAATAAAACTTCAGTTGGATAGGTAGAGCTAGACTGAAAAATGCAATGCCATGTCCGGGATTTGAACATGGATCTGGTTTCTAGCCGGTTGCTCTAAGTACTGAGCTATGATGGTAATATGCCGGCATGACATTAAATTTCTCAGCCGACTCTCATGCTTCCGGGAAACCACAAGATAACCTCAAATTATTTTGAGATGACATATGCCAACGACGACTTACAATATTGTAAGTACTGTAAGTCCCAGGATTCATAGTATAGCCAACTATTATGGTCAATTAGTGTTAATGTAATAGTTTCTTCTCACAAGCCGTGTGTAGGACAGGAGTTGAGCAGGTAGAGGCACACTGAAAATGCCAACACTGAATTTGTTAATATTTTCACTAGAGTAACTAATTTCACCACATATTGTGGCCTAAAAAATAGTTTTCTGTGACAGGCTGAAAGCAAAGTAACTTCATTAATGTAAAAATTGTATGACATGTGGTATGGAAGTTACAATTTACATTTCTCGTTTTAAATAGAGTTTACAACTGCAGATATAATAAATAGCCAACATTACCAGGGAATGTTAGGAACTTTCTGTCTGGAAAGAAACATTTGACGGTGTAGGTTGGAGAAGAGAGTGAAGTGGGGTTGAAGTGGAAGTGTGCGGGTTGCGGTGAATATCGTGCTCAAGTGTAGGGGCCCGAGGGGAACGTCTCCAACCAGCAACATTAGTCACAAGTCAGCGCTATAGTCTTCCTCTTGTAATTCAATACCCCGCCTACCTGGGGGTTACCCAACTATTTTGTCTTCGTCTTCCGAAATTGCATTTCCCCATGGAGTCGAGATGCCCCTCCTCTCGGAGGCCCGGATTCCTATGTGTCAGCCAATATATGTATCTCTTTGGTTTGGTTTTTTTAGTCCTGGCAGCATTTAATTTGCTTCCTCTGTTTCGATTGCATGAAATAAAGAGAGAATTGCAAACTGCTACTATACCACATGTTTTTCTCTGTGCTCTATTGTATTCATTTTGCGTTCATTCACTTCTCTTTACTTCATTGTCCTCCTGTGTATGTTTTCTTTGTCTTTTTTCCAAGCTTCTTGCAACTAGAATCGTTTCCACGAGAAGATAATTGTACCGAATGATCCCGAGTTGTTCCGAACTTTATAATGCTCTACTTATAACAAAATTAAGTATATATAAATAATAATAATAATAATAATAATAATTAATACACTTGCATTTTCTATCATCCATTTCCTCACGCTAATACCTGTGGTTTCGTGCCGTTGGCTCCCCAACTGGCTTCTGACCCCCAGGGATTCGCTTGTAACTCCTTGGGGGATATCAGTCCTGAGTATGGGAGCGGGGGGGGGGGGTAAGCCGGCTGCAAAAAAAAAAAAAAAAAAAAAAAAAAAGTAATGCAATAAGTTAGTGGTAATAACATTTTAACCATGATTTTACTCAAATACACATGGTTTAATCCAGCCACTCTCGCTAGAGGCCCTGAAATCCCGCCCATATTTCATCCGTTTGGACATACCTTGAACAATGTAATGTAGTGTCCCACCCTTCCCAGTGATCTTGGCGTGCACAATTCTGTGCATGGTTTCAAACTTTTATTAATCAGAATCCTAGGATTTTGGCTCATGGAGTGGCTACACAAACTCTCAGAACACGCGTATATGGGCACAAAGAAATCCTAATTCCTACATGCAGAACCTCTAAATGCACAATGGTGCGCAGTGTCTCGTAGCCGTATTTTTCATGAGAATATGGTAAACACTGAAGAATACATTAGAATATTCACTGACTTCGTTAGTCAGTTAGTTAACAAGATGGTGCAACGTCACACGTCACGTGCAAGCATGAGGGAAATCGGAAGCTTTTTACTTTCTCTACACGTACTATGTACATAGTGTGTAGAGAAGGTATTGTAATGCAACCAAAAGTTAGATACTGAGATTTTACCGGAAATACATGTTTTGGATCCCCTGAATCCAAAAAAAAAGTATTTCTGGAAAAAGGTCCATTGTGTGTGTGTGTGTGTGTGTGTGTGTGTGTGTGTGTGTCTGTGGACAGCATAGCTCAAAAACGAAAAGACCATTAAATACGAAACTTGGTATGTAAATTTGGTATCTTCCAGGATAAGACACGAAGATTTTCAAGAAAATCCCCCCACTCCAGCTACCATTTACATAAAACTTTTTTTCCAAAATTTTGATTTTCTCAAAAATGTTTCTAGCAATTTTGATTAAATTAGCGCACATTGAAGATATTTAACTGAAAAAAATATGTATATCTTGAACTTTCTGGGAATAGCCTCTGAAGACTACGCTATTCTGGATGAATTTTACGGAATTTTGTATAACTGCTAAATCGTAAGAGATAGCTAAAAACTTACAATACAGAACATGTATAGCACATTAAAACACACAATGTATGTTATATAATTTTTTATTGATCGTTTTTTTTTTATTCCTTGTTTTTGGTTTCAGCTTAGAAAAACATACTTCTCTCATACAGAAATTTGAAATTTGTCGACCTGTGTCCATGCAAACAATGGAACTTCAGTCACATAGCAACCAGCTATTGACTATCACTTTAACAAATGGTACTTCTACTTACAAGGAAGCGAGTAATAAGACTAGTTCTGCTATTTATTTCTCGATTAACATAAAGTAAATAGAAGCAATTTGTTACAGCGATGTAGAGAAAGTCATATGAATGCAACACACAAGATCGAATCATGTCAATTTGGCCACCAATATCTCCTGACATAACACTACCGACTTCTTTCCGTGGGAACGTCTGAAGAGAGAGGTTGACAGTAATAGGTCACGTACAATTGCAGAGTTGGAAGATGCTATACGTCAAGAGATTGATGCCATTATTGAGTGGACTTTAATAAAAGTATTCCAGCATTTGGAGCGACGTGTACACACATGCTTGTATGTGAAAGGGCATCATTTTCAGCATCGGATGTGACAGTGTGTAGTTCAAGGTATGTGTACACAAATGTTCATCACAAAACTCACATAAATGGTCAAAATATAGGCAAAAGTTTGGGGCTTCTAGCGAGAGAATCACACTGTATGTGGCCGCGCCGTGTCCGAGTGGATAGACCATTCGCCTCTCACCTAGACGGACCGGGTTCGATCCCAAGCGACCATATGTGAGATTTGTGCTGGATAAAGCGGCACTGGGGCGGGTTTTCTCCTGGTTCTCCGGTTGGCAGAAACCATCGCATTCCACCGGTGCTCCATCTTCATGTATCATCAGTGTCGCCGCCTGCGGTGCCATAAGTAGTTAAAGCGGGCGTTAGACACTAAACAAAAAAAAACACTGTATATCAGGCATGGACACGGGAGGATGGATAGCCATTTAACGTGCGTTACTCACCCCACTTTCTGTTGCCGAGTGACGAAGGTTATAACTTTATTACTCCTTATGGTTAACATACAAAATTGTTTCTCTTTAACAATAAATATAGAAGTGAAGTTCCATTGCTATTTAGACTTAAAACATTTTAAAATTAGTTTATTAGCATTATAACTCTTTTGGTTTTGAACTCCATATTCTATAATTGTGCATAATATCTTCTCTCTGGAGGTTTCCTCAGGGGTGCGTATGACTTCAATTTCAGTTTGTTAAGCTTACGTTCTCTCTCCAACCCTAAGAGGAATGATTTAAAATACACTTCAGATTTAGTATTAATAAATATTATATATAATTATGTATTAAATCGCATTAAATAGGACTAATATATGCTCAATATGTTCCAGACACACAACGAAATAAAAATCTAAAAAGTGGAGTCATATTGTCCCTTTTATATGAATACAAATATTCAGAAAGTACCTTTAGAAATTGTAACTAAATTCCTGTAAGATTTTCAAGTTTTGCTTTATGCTTCTGTCCATAGTGGCGCTTTATATTTTCAAATTGAAATTCGCATGTTAAACAGCAAACTTTCCTGTTTTTGTAACTTATAAAAATAGTCACTCTTCATGAAACAGACGTTCTGATGAATTATGCGTGTCGGATACAAAGGTAAAGCTGAACAGCAATGAAGGGAGGGATAGCTGGTGGTGTGGGGCAAGAACGCGTTTCAGTGGAGTGGCCCTTTTGAGCCGATTTTGTCCATGCCTGCACTATATTATTTGTAATGGTGAAAATCTGTATGATAAGGATGCTTTCAAATGAATATTTGCCACACGATTGATAGTGCAGTTATATACATATTGTATGCAATCTTTGCGTTGTAAATTGTAATAAATAAATAAATAAATAATTCGTCATCAATTTCTGATATAAGTGTGAGCATCTTTATAGTACGTAAATAACAAATTAACTTCTTTCCCTGTAGTCAGTATTATCAGCTGGTGTGTTGAAGCGATAAGCAAGACAGCCACATGCATGTATTTCTTTCTTGGGAGAGAAGCTAGTTGGTATTGCGGGCTGTGTAGCCTTTTAGCAGAGTATTACCGGTAAAATCTCAGTATCTAACTTTTGGTTGCATTACAATACCCTCTCTACACACTATGTACATAGTACGTGTAGAGAAAGTAAAAAGCTTCCGATTTCCCTCATGCTTGCACGTGACGTGTGACGTTGCACCATCTTGTTAACTAACTGACTAACGAAGTCAGTGAATATTCTAATGTATTCTTCAGTGTTTACCATATTCTCATGAAAAATACGCCTGCGAGACACTGCGCACCACTGTGCATTTTTTTTTTTTTTTTTTTTTTTTTTTTGTATTTTAGTTTTTTATCAATTCTTTTAAACATTTGCATGTGCTGGGAGAATTTAAATGTTGTATAATGCCTTATAAATTCAAATATTTATTGCTCTACATTAAATAATATACAGAAGTTCCTGCATCTTCGCTGGTCAGATAAAAGAATGTCATAACATGATACTACTTGAGTATAGGCTAGAGTTAAAGTAGCACGGAATATTATGATTTTAAGTTTCTGTAGAACTGTTTTTTTTTTTTTTTGTATTTTAGTTTTCTTTGTTGTATAATCATTTAAATTCTCCCAGCACATGCAAATGTTTAAAAGAATTGATAAAAAAACATATAATTTGTTGCAGTAGCATTGTTTGATAATTGCCTCCCGATTTTAAACGAGGAAATTTGGTCACCACCTATTGCGACGGCAATTTTGCAATCAAATTCAATCATGAATTGGATAACCGGTGTTGTTTAATGAGTTCCATTGCAACAAATAGGTATCCAACACACCATTGAATATAAACTCAAAATTAAAATTTCATAAAGCATTCGGCGCCTTCCGTTTATCACCATGTACTACGTAAGGATCTTTTCGTTCAAGCCTCTCTTGAATCAAAATGGCGGACGATTATACCTCCTATTTATAGTACCTTAGCTTTAGGAAATAAGTCATTACTATTATTCGCCTGAGCTAATACCTATATATGATATTAATACAGTAGCAGCCTGGGTAGTGTGGTGGTAGCGTGTTTACCTCACATTCAACAGGTCGTGAGTCCGAATCTCCCTTATCCTGAGAAGACAAACGTCGAGTATATTTAAGCTCCATGGACCCCGAGATCATTTGAGCACCATTTTACCTATTTCATTCATTGTCCGAAATGACCAACCAGGATAAAGGAAGTTAAGCTACAAAGGGAAAAAGAGAGAGAGAGAGAGAGAGAGAGAAAGAGAGAAAGAGAGAAAGAAAGGCGGCACCATCGCTGAGTGGCTAGCCACTCAGAAGGGATTTGTGGTGGACGAAGCGGTGTCTGGGCGTGTCCTTCGGTCTCCCCCGCCACTCGTCCAACAATTGTTCTATCATTCTCTTTCCTATCATCCATTTCGCTTACATTCATATCATCCACTTCCTCGCGCTCATGGCGGAACACTCATACCAGGACCTTCATTCTGTGGTTTCCTGCCGTTCGCTCCCCGACAGGCTTCTGACCCCTAGACATTCGCTTGTAAGTCCTAAAATACGGGGAGAGTATGCCGACTACCGAGACAAAAGAGAGATAGTGCACACAGATAGACAAATAACACTTTAACTACTCAACAACCAAGTAAAGCATACTAAATAATATATGAAATAAGGCAGACACTGAGAAATGTTAATTTATTGTAGTAGAAAATACATTTCAAGTGGGTGAAACCACACACTGGAATACATTGAAATGAAATAGCAGAAAGCGAAGGAAGCAGCACAAGAAAATGTATCAGTCGTGAATAACAATCAGGAAAGCACGAGAAGAAGGAATCGAAAAATGACAAGAGGCAACATGAGCAAATCATTTTCATCATCAGTGAAAAGAAGATAACGTTTAAAAATACCCATACAGCACAGAGAGCGGCATTCTCAACTGGATATGTGAAGACAAAAGAGTATTTACATATGTTTAAAATAATACACAGTCCAATGTTTATATGGGAGGAAGAAGATCAATCTATTAATCATCTGAATTATAACTGCAAACTATTGAATGATCTCAGTGACAATTATAAAGAACATAATTAATTCGAGAGGAAAACGACCAGTATCCAATGAAAATGTATAGATAAAGATTTAAACATTTTTAAAAGGTATTGGCTCAAAAATTTTGATAAATTAAGATAACAAGGAAATAAATTCTGTGTCATTCTTTATGTATTTTATTTTTAATATGTAACTTTTGTTAAAATTGTAGATTTTCAAGATGTAGTATTGTAATAAAAATGGGACATACCAAATAAATTTAAAAAAAATCATGTGTGTTCCATTCACATGACCTTCTAAACGTCTTAAAAATCTGAT
Source organism: Hymenopus coronatus (assembly GCA_030762935.1). Taxonomy (NCBI): domain Eukaryota; kingdom Metazoa; phylum Arthropoda; class Insecta; order Mantodea; family Hymenopodidae; genus Hymenopus; species Hymenopus coronatus. Next base: position 97,949,047 of record CM060892.1, read on the forward strand.
GTGTTCCATTCACAAGACTTTCTCTACATATCTGCAACAAATTACTGTCAAAAAGCTTAGCATGAAGTATATAAAAGCATAATCGAGAAAAAATTAGCAGCAATTATAACTTGCTTCCTTGTAAGTAGAAGCGAAATAAGGGAGTACCATGAGTTAATTTGATAGTCAAAAGCTGCTTGCTATGTGACTGAAGTTCTTTTGTTTGAATGGACAGGAATTGACAAATTCTTGTATGAGAAAAGTATATTTTCAAAGCTGAAACCAAAAACAAGAGATATCTCAAAAACAAATTTACCTAAAAAATGTATATGAAAGAAATTGTGTGTTTTATTGTGCTCTACATTTTTTGTGTGGTAAGTATTTGTCCATCTCTTGAAGTTTAGTAGTCATGCAGCATTCAGTAACATTCATCCAAAATAAAGTAATCTTCAGAGGCTATTCCCAGAAAATTCAAGATATTCATTTTATTTGTCACGTTTAATATACGATGTTTTAACCAAAATTGTTAGAGCCATTTTTGAGAAAATAAAACTTTTCGAAAAAAGTTCCATGTAAAGGGTAGTTGGGGGTGGTGGGATTTTCTTGAAAATCTTCGTGTCGCATCCTGGAAATACCAAACTTAAATATCAAGTTTGGCGTTTAATAGTCTTTTTGTTTTTGAGCTATGCTGTCCACACACACACACAAACACACACACATACACGGACCTTTTTCCAAAAATGCTTTTTTCGGATTCAGGGGGACCCAACCGGTGAAATTTCGGTATCGAATCTATGGGTGGAATACAATACCTTCTCTATACACTGTGTACATAGTACGTGTAGAGAAAGTAAAAATATTCCTCTTTCTTCCACTACACTAGGCTAAGTAATAGCAAAATGTTTTAAAAGCTCTCGCAAAAGATTTTCTTTGAAAGTCATTTCTTTGCATGACCAGGAGGGGAAAAAAAAAAAAAAATCACAGACGATTTGACAAAATTAGAAGTGTTTTTCAATTGAAATCATTACAGGGAAGATCTCGAACACGGTTAGTTCCACTACAAAAATGTAAAGGGCATAAATTGCATGTTTTGAAGAGATCTACATTTTCCCCATATTAAGTATGTGTATATCTTTTACTGTTTACCAGTTATGTGAGTGTCATTCAGAATAAAGAGAAAGTCCTTCAGAGGCCATTCCCAGGCAATTCCAGATGGATTATGCTGTCCCCTGATATACACAAAAACACACACACAGACTTCCGTAGTTTGAGTGTTTCTCCCCATATTTAGGACTAGCACCCCCTAGGATTTACAAGCGAATGTCTAGGGTTCAGAACCGAGTCGGGGAGCCAACGGCACGAAACCACATAATGGAGAACCTGGAACGAGTGGTCAGCCCGTAGATAGGCATGAGCCTTAGGAAGTGGATGATATGAAATGCAAGAAAAATAGATGAAAGGAAAGGTGATAATGGAGCAATTCGTGGAGTGAGTGGCGGGGAACACCGCAGGGCTCGGAGAAAACCTGCACAGACGCCGCATGTCTACCAGAAATTCCACATGCGTTGTTGGCTTATTCTTACCGTATTTAGGACTGACACACATACTATCTACTTCTAAAAATGTTTTTTCTTAATTCAGGAAGTCTCAAAACATATGATTCCGATGAACTCTCGTTATCGAATATTTGATCGGAAAAATAGCTTCTCTTACTACTATGTGCATTGTACATACGTGATAGAGAAAGTAAAAAACCACACGGAACTTCTAATGCTCTTTTTTAGGGGACCACAAAACAACTACTTCCAGTGAAATCTTGATCTCGAATTTTTGGGTAGCGTACAATACCTTCTCTGCCTGTTATTTAGTACATTGTACATTGAACAGAAAGTAAAAACGCACCAGGGGTCACAAAGTGTAGTTAACGAAAGCATCTATAAGCTTATATAATAGCAAATAACTCTTTAATACGTTTTCAATCTATCAGGACCTTTTATTTTGCCTCTAGAAGCAAAACCTTCTAAAGCTGTTCTTATTCCTGTGAGTGAAGAAGTACCTTTGGTTATGCCTTTTGTCTAATACAGTGCATCCCCCCACCAATCTGCTGGTCAAGCTAGTCATTCTCCCGTCCTGTTACAAATCCAATTCCAACCTGAAGCGTTATCTGGGGAAGCATCAGAAGGAATTCTTTTCCCCTGGGAATCAATCCGTTCTCCACAGTCAATTCCGAGGCGAGATGCTGCTTCTAAACCCTGAAGAACCACCACCTGGAGTCTGTTCCCCTTCCTAAGGTTTGTAACTCGTAGATCTGATCTTCTCAGATTGATTTATAGCCTTTAAAGCATCCAGAAATAAGAATTTCTTTATCCGTAACTCCCAATCGGTTATGTTCGAATCTTTGACCAAGTCATGTGTAAACATTTTAAATCGCCCTTTTTACTTTCTCTAAACGTACTATATACATAGTATATAGAGAATGTATTTCATTCCACCCAAAAATTCGATACAGATATTTCAGCAGAAATAGATGTTTTAGGGTCCCTTGTATAGTAAAAACACAGTTTTAGAAGAAGGTCCGTGAGTTTGTGCACACGATAAATCAAAATCGAAAAGTAAGTAAAATACCAAACTTGATATATGTCTAATATCTTGCAAGAATGCGACATGAAGATTTCGAGTAAAATTCCCTCACCTCAAATTACCCTTTAGATGGAAAAAATTTGATTTTCTCAAAAATGACTCTTAACGATTTTGATTAAAATAGCATATATTGAAGATATTTACACGACAAATAAAATGTTTATCTTGAACTTTCTGGGCATATCCTCCAAATACCTCTTTATTCTGGATGAATTTGATGGATTTTGCATAACTAGAAAACCCAAAACTTACTACACAAATGAGACAGTAACTCTTCTATATCCGCATAATTATGTAACTAATAATAAGCTCTATTGATCAACGATCTATATTACCGATATTGATCATTATACTTAAGTAAATAGATAGCCTTTGTATATAGCAATGTATTATTAATCATAGTAAGAGGTAATAAGCTTTGCTTTAACTATTATTTTACTTGTGAATATTTGTATTCTGTCAATAGTTTTACACACTAAGGCGACAAGATTTGAAACGTGGTTTTAACTGTAAGTGCTCAGGTTTTCCGTTAGCAAGAGACTTGATATATTTTCAGTTGAACTTTCAAAAGAAAACATTCTAAAATGTCATTGCCCTGTCTTTTGTATAACGTTGAGTGACTTTAGGGAATAGAGACATAAGTACATGCAACCAATAGCAAGAAGGGACGCTATGTATACAGAAGGATGTTTAAGTTCAAAATTACAACCGTTTTGGGCAGTTCTACACCAGATTCCGTGGGTGACACTATGTCGGTCGCTGAAGCAAAATCGCGCCAAACTTCTTACCGCATTTGAAACAAAGATTGCTTTCCCCAGATGTGATTACCTACAAGTTTGCAGGAGTCACTTGGTTGTCAACAGTCAGGGTTTCTACCGTATAATATTATACTATGCATAATTTTTTTTAATAATACTTATGAACAAGTGATTAATGTTATTTTTCTTCACTACCTTTTTGTATTTCCTTCTGTACCACGCCCTGTATCGAGTAATTCATGTTCGCCGATGAAGAGGAACCACCTGAGCTAAAACCGGAGCAGCAAAGACATCAAAAGGTAAGGAAATGTCACTAACCGGACCAACAGACCCCCACGATAACGCCGACGCATTTACTATTTAAGATAACAATCAGAACAAAGTTATAATAGCAGTTGCACAGGATATGTAGATCTTGTTGTAACACGCAATTTATGTCATGTACATTTTTTTCGAGGGGGTGATCATTTTTTGAGATATTCTTTAAATTCCTTTCAGTTTTAAAATACTCTTTTAACTTTTCACCTACGGGAATTTGTCAACTCTTGGCAATTCAAAGAAACGGATTTTAAACACATGGCAGCCAGTTTTTAAAAAAATTGACTATCCTTTTAGCCTAGTGTATCCCATCATTCCCCTTCTCCTAACAAGAAAGCATGATTATCGAATAGCATGAAGTAGATAGAACAATAATTTGTTACTGGACGTAGAGAAAGCCATGTGAGTGAAACACATAATATTTTTTCACAATAAAGTGGATAATTTCAATCCTTAAAATTCTAAGAAAACTATTTTTCCACTTGACAAATTTGAGCTACAACTGAAGTTGTAAATGGACACGCGCATGTCAGCTAATACACACACTGACGGATTTTTCCTTACTCAAATCCTCCTTCCTTTAATTTTTTACCAATGTGTTTCATAATTGTAATACTGCCTCCAAAATGTACATTAAAAAAAGCATCTACTTTTTCGTAATTATGATGCATTTTTGAGAAATAAACTATTAATAATTCTTTAAAAAGCTAGAAATATGGAGAATGTATGGGTCGAGTACAATACCTTGTTCATCTACTTTACATATTGTACATGCTTGCTAGAGAAAGTAAAATAGGACTAATGACTTATTTTAAACAAAATCATTAAAAACATTTTTGGGAAAATCAAAGCTTTCGAAAATGTGGCATATAAATGGTACTGACACTTTGGAGTGGGATTTTCTTGAAAATATTTGTATCACATCATTGGAAGGTAGAAAGAGCTGATTTTGCTGATCTTTTTCTAAAAATGCCTTTTTGGATTTATGGGACCTAAAAGTCTTGTGTTTCTAATGACATTTCGACATTGAATTTCGGTGGAATACAACACCTACTATACATAGTAAAGACAGGCGATTCTAGACAGTTCTGTTTGAGTTTCCACTAGCTCTATAAGCCAGCAGGTTTATTAATTAGTGAGTGCATATGTGATGCGACAAAACTGCTGTTTCCTAAGTGAGTTTGTGATGACTATCGTAATGTGCTATTATAAGTGCTCCAATTGTTGGGGAATAGAGAGGTCTTGTGTTCAATCCCCTAGCAAGTGAGCCGAGTGAATTGCCAGTGAAATTGGATAAAGTCACAGTGCTTTAAGGCCAAATGATCTTAAACTTCAAATATTTGAAGTGGTTCAATTATCAGTAAAAAATCTTATGTGTTGCATTCACATGACTTTCTCTACGTCACTATAACACATTATTGTTAAAACTATATTCTTCTATCTAATTTATGATAATAGAGATACACATTAGCAGAAATTGTCTTAATTACTTGTTTCCTTGTAAGTGGAAGGTAATAAGGGAGTACACTAGGCCAAAACCATAGTCAAATTATTTAAAAGCTGGTTGCCCTGTGGATGAAATCAGTTTCTATGCAGGGCGCGGAGTTTACAAATTTTTGTGTGAAAGAAGTTTTAAGTATTTTAAATCTGAAAAAAATAACAAGTGACATCTCAAAAATGAGCTATTCCACAAGAACAACTTTAATGACTTAAATTGTGTGTTTTAACGTGATCTACATTTCTTGGGTAGTAAGTTTTTGTCTATCTCTTAAGGTTTAGCAGTTAAGCAAAATTCAGCAAAATTCATCAGAATAGATGAGACTCTTCAGAGACTCCCAGAAAATTCAACATATAAATTTTATTTGTCAGGCAAATATCTTTAATATATGATATTCTAATCAAAATCGTTAGAGCCATTTTTGAGAAAATTAACATTTTTGAATTTTTTTCCATTTAAAGGATGGTTGAAGGGGGTGGGATTTACTTGAAAATGTTCGATCTCCTCCTTGGAAGATACTGAACTTAAATTCCAGGTATGGTATCTAACGGATTTTTTGTTTTTGAGCTATTCTGTCCACACACACACACACACACACACACACACACACACGCACACACACACACACACACGCGGATCATTTCCTAGAAATGCTTCTTTTTTTTTTTTTTGAATCAGGAGGCCCCAAAACATGTTCTTTCGATGAAATCTCGGCATCGAAATTATACATAGGTGATGAGAAAGTAAAAAAATCTGAAGTGTTCCATTCACATGACTTTCTTTATATCTCTGTAAATTATTATTGTTAATATGCTTATCTATTATTTATTTCATGCTAATCGAGAAAAATTAGCAGAAATAGTCTTATTTCTTGCTTTATTGTAAGTAGAAGCGAAATAAGGGAGTACCATAGGTAAAAGTGAAAGCCAAAAGCTGGTTGCTATGTGACTGATGTTCCTTTGTTTGTATGGACAGGAGTTGACAAATTCCTATATGAGAAAAGTATAAGTTTTTCAAAGCTGAAACCAAGAAAAAGGAATATCTCAAAAACAATCAACTCCACGAAAAAAATGTATATAACGTAAACTGTGTGTTTTAACGTGCTCTACATTTTTTGTGGGTTAAGTATTTGTCCATCTCTTACGGTTTAGTAGTTATGAAAAATTCATCCAGAATAAAGTAGTCTTCCGAGGCTATTCCCAGAAAATTCAAAATATACATTTTATTTGTCAGGTAAATAACTTTAATATTCGATTTTTTAATCAAAATCGTTAGAGCCATATTTGAGAAAATCAACATTTTCGAAAAAAGTTCCATGTAAGGGGTAGTTTGGAGTGGGGGTATTTTTCTCAAAATCTTCGTGTCGCATCCCTGGAAGATACTAAGCCTAAATACCAAGTTTGGTATTTTACCGACTTTTTGTTTTTGAGTTATCGTGTTCACGGACACACGGACACACGGACACACTGACACACACACACACACACACGGAACTTTTTCTGAAAATACTTTTTTTGGATACAGGGGACCCTAAAACATATATTTCCGGTGAAATCTCGGTATCGAATTTTTTGGTGGAGTGCAATACATTCTCTATACACTATATACATAGTGAGTATAGAGAAAATAATAAGCTTTGAATCTTGTTTTCACATTTAACAATAAAATATAAAATGCAAAACATTACATGAAAGTTTAGTTGTAACCATTGCGAAACTCTCTTAGAGAGGCAGAAATTGAACTTTCTGGATGCAGTTTCCTTGCTTAACACTAAATAAAATATGCCACTAAAATCATCGCTTGTCCAATGTAAAACTTAAAAATAGAAGATGTTTAATTTGGCATGTGACATCGCACAGGGAAAATTCTACATTTTACCCGATTTAATGAAAAAGGTGGTGCGGGTTTTTCCAATTGCTTTTCTTGGAAAGTGTGCCTTGTGTTTTGTGAATATTTTACTCAAAATACAACCCGGATGAAATCCGGAAAGACTACTATTTTAAAAGTGAAAAATTGCAGATTAAAAATACATATTAAGATTTTGCGACCGTGCCATGGCAGAGTGGTTAGACCGCTCACCTCTCACTTGGGCAGCCCGGTAGCCGCATGTGGGAATTGTAGTGAACGTACGGCATGCGGGAGAGCTTCCTCCAGGGTTCTCCGCTTTCCCCCGCCATTCATTTCACCAATTGCTCCATCATTACTTTTTCCATTTCGTCTACATTCCATATCGACTACTTTCTCATGCTCAAGACCGAACTCGTGCCCCATAACTGCATGCTCTGTCTGATCTCTGTAGAGTATAATTTCCCCCTCCCCTAAAAGAATGAAGATTTTAGAAATATATTGTGAAACATATTTTTTCTTTCTTACACGGGTTGACCTTTATACGTTGTAAAACTAAAATACTTGTTCGCATAATGATAGAAACCGTCATTTAATATATAAAAACCCATATTCGTATTTTGCCAGTATTGTTACTTTCAATTCGCAAATTCATAAAAGTGACCCAAACTTATTCAAAGTATATTTTAAACAGGTTCCCATATGAGAAAATTTTAAGTATTTTATAACTGAAAACAATAACAAGGAACATCTTGAAAACGGCCAACTCCACGAAAAAAAAAAAAAACATTTATGAAATAAATTGTGTGTTTTATCGTAAGCTACATTTTTTTGTGCAGTAAGTTTTTGTCTATATCTTATGGCTTACTAGGTATGCAAAAATCAATAAAAATCTTCCAGAATAAAGATGTCTTTAAAAGATATTCCCAGAAAATTCAAGAAATAAATTTTATTTGGCATGTAAATAGATTAAATAATCATAAGAGATTTGAATAAAAAATTTCGAAAATTTTTCCATGTAAAGGGTAGTTGCGGGCGGGGGAGGGATTTTCTTGAAAATATTGGTGTCGCATCCTTGAAAGATGCAAAACTTAAAAAGCAAGTTTGGTATTTAATGGTCTGTTCGTTCTTAGGCTATGCTGTCCTCAGACACACATACGCACAAACACGGACCTTTTTCCAAAAATGCATTTTTTTGGATTGAGGGGGATCCAAAACATGTATTTCCTATGAAACATCTGATGTGTTCCATTCACATTACTCTCCAGCTGTTCAATAAACAAACTTTCCTAAAAAAGATTATTCTTTTACCTACTTCAAACTAATCGAGATAAACATTACCAAAAATGTTCTTATTACTTGCTTCCATGTAGAAGGGAAATCAGGGAGTACACTAAGATAAAGCGTGAGTCAAATATTTTAAAATCTATCGCTATATGAAACAATTTAAATTCGGTTCTTATTTTGCTATCCTGGGAGTAGAACAAACGGGATAAAACGAAAGTGTAATTCCCGCTTTAGAAAAGTTAGTGTAGTTTAAAATTGAAACCAATAACAAGGAATATCTCGGTATTTGTTAACTTGACAAAAATGTATAGGCCGTCATTTCCGAGTTATACAAAAGTCATCCAGAAAGAATAGATTTTCAGAGGCTATTCCCAGAAAATTATATATATATATATATATATTTAAGAAAATCAAAATTTTCGAAAAATATTCCTTGTAAAGGCCTGTTGGGGTGAGGGATTTTCTCGAAAATGTTCGTGTCGCATTATTGGAAGATACTGAACTTAAATACTGGTTTGGTATTTATCTGACTTTTTGTTCTTGAGCTAGGCTGACCACATACACACACAAAGTTTTATAAAAATGTTTTTTTTTTTTTTAGTCGGGGAGTTTCAAAACTTGTATTTCGGTGAAATTTGGCACTCGAATTTTTGGGTGGAATACAAAATTGTGACAATGCATCCTTATATGTAACCACTCTCACGTTCGCTTTTGGTATGCGGCGGTGGAAATTGAATGGTAAATAAGGAAGTGCGGCGCGACGGATACCAGAGACTTCGTAACGCGACACATCTGGAACATTCTAAATTTTTCTAGAGCTTTGGTTTACATAAACTTCCAAAAATTTCTGTGAATGAAACTTTCTGATGTATCTTTTCTAAAAAAACTATTGAACACAGCTAAAGTACATTTAAGGACATCAAATCTAAACTAATGTTGTCACTTTTTTAAATTTATACCACAGATGTAATATTATGCAAATAGGTTAGTGCAAATTTCAGCAATTTTTTCCTAATGGTTATGCAAAATTTGTTTGTTTTTGTCATATCATTAACAAGTTTCTTGCAACAAAAATATTAAAATTTTGGTTTAATGTTTTAAATCTAAGTTCACAATGCATTTTTTTGAAATTTCCCTTTGTTTCTCTGTACCTCGTTTAGTTTAGGCTCCGAAAATTTTTGAGGTATGAATTTGCTTTTTTGTCATAAAAAATAAAATTTTGGGGTTTGAAAATTGAAGATACATGCTTAAATACATCTCACAGTAAAACCTAGCAAAATTCTTCTTCATTGTATCTCTGTGAGCATTTACAGTATTTCTGTAACAGAAAAACTGCTTCGCAAGGAGCATTTTACGGGAAGAAAAATGCTGAAAATATTTATATCGAGAAAACAAGGAGATCGGAATACATTAAAATCCCCATATTAGTAGGTTGGATCCTCAGCTTTCTTTTCCTTTCTGATGCTGGCTTTTCTTGTCCTTTTCTTCTTGCATTGCCGCTTAGCTTCTGTATAACTTTGTTTTTTACTTTGCATGATACGAATGAGGATGTTTAAATTATTTTGTGGGATTAAGTAAAAAATAGATTTTTTGAGATTTTTCATAAAATTTCAATCATACATACCCTTAAGAAAATAAAATGAGTTATACGTTGTGGGTTTACCTTAGTTCATTTTACTTTCTCTGCCACAACCATATTAGGACATGCTATTACAATATACCCAACAATTGATACCGAGATTTCGTTAGAAATTCACATTTTGGGAACACAAAAATAAAAATAAAGATTACTTTCTCTACCATGTATATACATGTGTTTGTGTGTGTGTGTGTGTGTGTGTGTGTGTGTGTGTGTGTGTGTGTGAGAACAACATTACCCAAAAGCGAAAAGTGCGTTGAAAGTAAACTTGATATTTACGTTCAGGAGTTGACATGGATGCAACTCAAACACCTTCAAAAAATAACTCCACTCCAAATTACTGTTTACATAGAACATTTTTAGAAAAATGATATTTTCTTTAAAATGAATTATTTCTTCATAAAAGTGTTGATCTCATTTATACACAAACTTTTAAGGCACTGCCTTTGTTTTGTTTGCCTTCTTTATGGTTTTAATTTTTCAATACCAATATATTTCTCAAAAGATAATTCGTCATTCTTTTATTTTCTCTTTCTCGCTTTACTTCTGACCGTGCAAAGAGAACCAGCTTTTAAAAGACTTGACTTTCGGTTTACGCAAGTGTATTTTTAGGTACCTACAAGGAAATCAGTAATACGATCTGTTCTTTATCTTCATAAATGGCACCATAGGACATAATCACGACTTGCGGACGCGAAACTGACAGAACCCTGGGACCTTTTCTTTCAAGGTATGAGGCTCTTTCATGTATAAATAAATGTTATACGGGACAAACGGCGTTACTTCTCTTCCGAAGGATTTTTACGTGTTTTATAGTGCTTAACGCCCGCTTGCACTACCATGGCACCGCAGGTGATGACACTGGTGATACCTGGAATGAAGATGGAGCACCGGTGGAATGCGATGGCGGGGGAAACCGGAGAACCCTGAGGAAACCCACCCCTGCGCCGCTTTGTAGACCACAAATCTCACATGCGGTCACTTGGGATCGAATCCGGACCGTCTAGGTGAGAGGCGAGTGGTCTAATCACTCGGCCACGGCGCGGCCACTCCCTGTTTGAAACCACGACCTAGGACATTAGACTTCTTTAATGCGTGGTGTAGTGTGCGTTAAAAATTATTTTAATTAGGGTTTTAACTATTTAATGGCTTTGGTTTTTAATTTTTAATTTCTAATTGAATAATAAAATACAAGTTATATATAGAATATTTTGTTGTAGAATCTTTTTTTGCCTTAAATGATGTATTTTTAAAAACAAAAAGCAAAATCCATGGCCCTCGTCATCATTCAAACGTGCCATCTCACTGATTATTTTACTTGGGCCCACCCCGTCCTTGATTCGAACTTGTGACGCGGAGCTTTGAATAAATGGTCGGTCTACCGTTCACCATTAACGGTCATTCGAACAGCTTTGGTTGTGGTTCTTGGAAAGGGATATGAAGTCACTTTGGAATTAGAGGAAATCAGGAATATGTACCAAAATAATTCTGACCTTGCGGAGCGGGAATAGCGGATTGGACATGTAATACCCAGATTCAAAGTTCCATCTTATGTCAAAAACAATATTAAAACTTAAAAATAGATGTTAATTATGATTACGCTGGCATCTATCTACAGATAATGAAAGCAGTAGATTGGATCCTATTTCCATTGCTTGTCACGAACCACTGAACTGACTTGGAATAAGGAGAGGAGGACTTGACAGGCTGGCAGTTATTTACCCATCTGACTACGGATGACTTGCTTTGACTAGAATAGCTCTATGTGACTACGGATTTTAGGGCAGATTGACTGGATAGCATTCTGCACCATCTGCTTGGCGCGAAGCGAAGGTAGTATGAGGATTATTCTTAAAAAGCTATTGTCCATCACGTACTATCAATGATCTATCTTGCAAAATAGTTCCGATATGATTAAGCTGTTGAAGGGACTTAGTGTATAATTAGGAATATATGTGTAAGGGGCCTAAAAGGCGGGCGCGGGTAATATGATCTGTTAGAGAATATTTTGAAGAAGAGAAATTTAAATGACAGCCTCCTATTCAATCTCCAAGCCACTTGGAATCTGTAAGCATACCTGGTTAAAGTCGGGAAAAGAAAAGTATGAAATCAGCTTTTAGCCAAAATTAGAAACTCCTGGAAGGAGGAGAAAAGATTGTAAGCACGTGTCGCAAACTTAGGTACTTTCCTGTGGGTTACTATACGCAGCCATTTATTCTTATTATAAAAGAAAGGAACAATCTACTATCTTCTAATTACGTGTCTCCTTTAAGAATACCCAGCTCTTCGTAGGTAGCAACCCTTCTTTGCGTAAAACAGGGAAGAATTTAGGTTTTCGCTTCAAAAATCTGATGTCACATTCACATGACTTTCTCTACCTATTCTGTAAAAAATAATTCTTACAAAAGAATCATGCTATGCGTCAATTACAGAAGGGAAATAAGAGAATAAAGCGATACAAGTATTTTAAAGCTCCGTTTGCTTTACATTTAAACAAAAGAGCGATGAACGAAAGTCACCCCGTTAGAGGAGATGCGTAGTTTAAAACAAGGAATATCTCGGAAACGGTCAACTCTCCAACAAAAATGAATGACATAAACTGAGTGTTTTAATATCTACATTTTGTGCATTTCTTACAGTTAGCCAGTTATACAAAATTCAGCAAAATTCATCCAAAATGAATAAGTCTTCAGCTATTGCCGAATATATTAACACATTCATATTATTTATGATTTAAAATTTTAACCATAATCTTTAGAACCACTTTTGAGAAATACAACATTTTCAAAAATATTTTCCATGTAAGGGATAGTTTGAGGTGATGAGATTTTCTTAAAAATCTTCGTGTTTATTTGGAGTACCATGTTAGGTATTTAACAGTATTTTAGTTTTTGAGCTATGTTGTCCACAGACACACACATGGAACCTTTTACTTTCTCTATACGTACCCATTATGTACATAGAGGATATAGATGTTGTATTGTACCTAAAATTTCGAAACCAAGAGTTCACCGAAAATACCTGTTTTGGAAACCCCTCAATATACTAAAACAATGTCCGTGTGTTTATGTGGAGGGGGGTCAGCATAGTTAAAAAATGAAAAGTCCGTTCAGTATCAAACTTGACATTTATGTTCAGTATCTTCCAAGGATGCAACAGATTTTCAAAAAAATACCCCCATCCCCAATTAGAAAAAAATCAGCATTTTTATTTTCTCAAAAATGGCTCTAACGATTTTGATCAAAACCTCTAATATTTTAGATATTTAAATGAAAAATAAAATGTATATATACAGAGTTTTATGGGAATGGCTCCTAAAGATCTCTTTATTCTGGTTTGAATTTTTTTTTTTAAATTTTGCATAATTAAATTTATTTGTGTAGTAAGTTTTTGTCCATCTCTTACGGTTTAGCAGTTATTCAAAATTCAGTAAAATGATATGATTGTATCTCACCGTAAAAAAATGATGTATTTTTACCAACCTATTATATTATCCCTTAAGGGACTTTGGAATTGCAATTTTGACTAAATGGATCAAACAGTACAAGGCTGTTTTTCATTGCAAATACGAGGTACGTCCAGAAAGTAAGTTCCGCTTGGTAATAAAATTAAATTGTGCACAGATACAGAATAATTATTTATTGCACAAAATTCTACCACTCTTAAACTACATTTCCACATAACTGCAGGCATCTGTCATAGAGTGGCACAAGTTTTTGTATACCTTCTTCATAGAAGTTTGCCGCCTGTGTCTTCAAAAATTTGGAAACATTTTCTTTCAGCTCTTCGTCATTGTTGAAGTGTTGACCGCCAAGGAAAGACTTGAGATGAAAGTCGCTAGGAGCGAGGTCAGGGCTGTGCGGAGGATGGTCACACATGTCCCAGCCAAATCCCTGTAGGAGGTTTTTCGTCATATTTGCAGTGTGTGGTCGTGCGTTGTTGTGAAGAAAAACAACACCTTTTGACAGCAATCCTCGGCGCTTATTCTGTATTGCGCGGCGCAATTTCCAAAGTGTCTCGCAATAAACATCTGCTTTGATTGTTTGACCATGCGGTAAGAAATCAATGAGTAAGATGCCTTTCCAGTCCCAGAACACTGTGCACATCATTTTTTGAAGTGTCAAGATTTGTTTCGGCTTAACTTTGCTGGGGATGAAGTGTGCCTCCATTCCATTGATTGCCGCTTACTTTCAGGGGTGTCGTAAGAAACCCAAGTCTCATCTCTTGTGACTATCTGTTTCAGAAATTCACATTCGCCGTCTTCATCATAACGGGTTAAAAACTGAAGTGCACTACCCTTCCGTTTTGATTTGTGTTACTCAGTAAGAATCTTTGGTACCCAAAGTGAGCAAAGTTTACGAAATTTCAGTTAATCGGTAACAATTTCATGAATTAGTGATCGTGAGCTTTGGGGAAATTCCATAGCGAGAGCACTAATTGTAAACTTGTGGTTTTCCTGGATTTTGTCATCAATCACGTGAACCAGCTCTTCTGTAACCAAAGATGGACGCCTACTTCGTTCTACATCGTGCACTTCACTACGTCCTTCATTGAACTGTCGGACCCATCTTCTCACCATTGAATCACTCATCGCATTTTGTCCGTAAACTTCGCAAATTTGCCAATACATTTCAATTGGTTTCACTTTCCTAGCATTCAGAAAACGAATCCAGATCTGATTTCATAAGCGGTGGGATTTTCAATCAACACCGACATTGTAAACAAGCACAACAAAGCGTATGTGGCTGACAGCGATCTCAAAATGGCGCACGTTTCTTCTCCTTGATACAGAGCGTCTATCGCGCATGTGCGGGACTGCGATCGCAGCGCTGCAGCGGAGATAAATTGAAACGGAACTTACTTTCTGGACGTACCTCGTATTTGCTGGAAGCTTTGAGCATTTATATATAATCAAATTGAGCTGTCCATCCTTGCTTCGGGTTCTAGAGCCATTTAAAGATTCTATAATAATACACCAATTTTCAAGTATACTATTTCATTAAACAACGCTTTTCTCAAGACTACATTTTCACGTTTTCTAAATGTTCGACGCGTGTCAATTTATGTTTAATAAAACTGAAATTTCCCAGGTTGTGCAGAAGTATTGATTGTAATATTATAAAGGGCAAGCTTATCCTAGCACAAATATCAATTTGTAAAAAAACATATCTTTATGAAAAATGATTAATTTTAGAGAATACAAGTTCTAAGTTTTTTTTTATAAAATTATATTAATACAGTTATCCAAGTTATTGAAATATCTCTTTTTAAACTTGTATGTTTATTTTGCTTATGCAGTATATTTACATAATTTATTAAACTATTTATATCTACAAAAGTATTGTAGTATATGGGGGTTTGTTAGTGTAAATATTTTTATTGTTTGGGGGTTTAACAAATAAACCTGACTCACCCGTTAATGACACTTGATAGAAAAATTCGTTAGTGACGGTTTAGATATTTAGGTTATTTAAAACAGAACGCTATTTCAAACGTCCAATCAGTTTAGCACTTTCAGCGCCGCGGCGATGGAAGGAAGCTAGTTACAGTCAGTTGCACGTGCTGCGAAACTAGTTAGCAATCTTAAGGGTGTCTCCGCATGATGCAGGTCAGACCAGACGCCAAATACAACATGGTCAATGGCTATCAGTGTAGGACGCCTTGGTATACGTAATGAATTGTATTCTTGCTTTAATTTATAATGTTTTAACTTTCGTGTGTACCAGTTGTCTCGTCTAGCATTTATTCCTGATCACCAGTGAAATATTGGTATCTCTCATTCACCAAACATGCCGCCCGCCATTACGCTTATGTTGTGTTCGTAGAGAATTCTATTCCAGCTATTTGTAGTTATTGTATATGGTCTAACGTCACACATGCATTAGGGACGCCTTATTTATTGGTGGAGGTGATACTATTTATCCAGTTTGAATGATATTTAGTGTTCATATTAACGTAATTGAAATGCAGCCACAATAACAATTTTAGAATAATCTTAGTTCTCTTAAGGGCTAAGGCTTTCAGCCTATTAGCAAGATAGCTTAAAAAGACTCATTAGGGGAGCTAATCCTAAGGAATACATTTCACTCTTGTCCTACAAAGTAAACACTTTTCATTAATATTAACACTATTTTTACATAAAATATTTGAAAGTTCTTCCATACTACTTTGCCCTTTTTACATTAAGTTTTTGAAGTTCTTTCCACACTTCTATCTCTTGCACATCGACCGCAGGTGTCCTGCTTTTTGTTTAAAGAATAAGAGGACCCAACTGGTGCTCAAGTATTTTCTTCCTGTTCTGGGCCCTCACTTGGTTGTAACATGTCCACCCTCGAAACGCGGCCTCCTCATTTCTAGTTGAGACGCTCTGTCAAGATAACTGCGTCTCCCATAACAGGTGCAATGGCTATGATTGGTTGCTGAACAGTTTACTGCTTTTCTCCGTCACAAAAAAGTTTCTTTTAAATTATCGAGTGAGTTCAGAAATATTGTATTACATTATGCAGTGCTTTTTAAATAATATGGATGAATGATTAAGAAACAAAATGTACTGTTCATTTAATCATTATTTCTTTATGTAACAGTGCATATCCGTTGTGCAGTTCAGCGGCTGCTTCTAGTCAGCACACAATGGCGGAAACATGTGATACCAGTGTGGTGAAACATAAGTAGGGAAAGAATTATTTTTAGTGTATATAAAAAGTTTTGTGAAAAATATTTTGCTATTTCATTAAACAATATTCTTAGCTTATCGGTAGAATTTACCGGTGTTTCAAAAGCAGCATGAAGTTTTCGAACCTTTTAAATTAGCTGAGGTGCGACATCTTGTGTAAGCAGTTTTTCAACAAGTGACAATTGTAAATGCAGTGAATAGGAATCACACATTGTTTGGGGAGAGCAAAGAGTGAGATTTGAGGGGAGTGATGGGCATTGTCGTTGGACGACTAAACAGCAATCTCTGTGATGGTTCAGATGACTTGTTGCAACTGCAACAAATGACTCGTATCTTGAAAAAGTGGGACCAGATCTACAGAATAGTTCTTCTGATAAGTCACTGCATTATGACACTATATGAAAGAAATTTTCAGTGTTGGGTTGTGCATGTGGAATGCTAAAATGGCAACAACAAAAATGATGTACGTATGAAATACTTCAGCAAAGTTTCAAAACAATATGTCTGCTTTTTATAATTTTACGAGAGAATTTTATATTTCGTACTGAATGTGTAAGACTCGCCTACCTATTTTATTGTGTTTTATTTATTATATATTTAATAGAATCAAGCATTATCTGTGGACAGTGAAAACAGATAACTATTTCTTTTCCTGCAAAACGTTGGTACGCGGTTTTACAATTGTACGGCAGACTAATTAGCTTAGCAACAACGTGGTCTGACCACGTGCGTTCGCAGAAGAATACATTCGATTTATTTACATCACTGGTGAAGTAAAGATGGACCAATAATGCATACATAATGTCATATGTAATTATTGCCTCTCATTGACTGCTGTCGTGGAATTGGTTGTTGTGCGATACAAACTGGTTTCTTATGCAACATGATCGTTTATCTTAATACGTACTAAAAGAATTATAAATGTTTCGTTTTCATGATCTTATGGTTCAACTAAATACGTAAACGAGTAAATGCTTTGGAATGCAGCCAAAATCTCGCATAAAATAAACAAAGCATTTCTTCGTTTCAAATCTGTCACTTAGGACAACGAAAAAAACAGCATAGTATATTTATTAAAACAAGTGTTTTTATCGCTTTTCGTTGGACCGCCATAATGCGTTGATTATATCTCATATTATCTCATTCATAATATGAGCAGTAACTAATTATGATCTATTTGGCTCGCGCGGAGCTCCCCTATCGCCCATATCTTTACTTTCTCTACATATACTCTATGTACATAGTGTATAGAGAAGGTATTGCATTGCACCTAAAAATTCGACACCGAGTTTTCACCGGAAAAACATGTTTTAGGACCCCCTAAATCCAAAAAGAGAAGTACTTTTAGAAAAAGGTACGTGTGTGTCTATGGACAGCATATCTCAAAAACTAAAACACCGTTAAATAATTATCTTCCAAGAATGCGACACGAATATTTTCAAGAAAATCCCCCCATCTCAAACTGTTCTTTACATGGAAAATGTTTTGAAACTTTTATTTCTCTCAAACATGGCTCTAACGATTTTGATTACAATACCGCATTATAAAGTTATTTACAACACAAAATGTATATTTTGAATTTTTTAGTATAGACTCTCAAGAGCACTTTATTCTGGTTGATATTTGCAAAATTTAGTATAACTGTTGAACCGTAAGAGGTGGACAAAAACTTGCTGCACAAAAAATATAGATCTCGTTAAAACGCACAATTTATTGCATGCGCAGTTTTGTTATAGAGTTGCTGTTTCTCAGATATTTCTTATTATTGGTTTCAATTTTAAAATATTTAAACTTTTCTTAAACAGGAAGAGTACGTTTTTCTTTTGTTCTACTCCTGGCCAAGCAAAAAAGCCAATTTCAATAACAATCGCTTGGTGATAGCTTTTAAAACATTTGACTGTCACTTTAGCATAGCGCATTCCTTTATTTCCCTTCTATTTATAATGAACTAAGTCATAAGAACATTCTGCTAATGTTTATCTCGATTAGTATGGTGTAGAAAAAAGAAGAATCTTTTGCAAGAGGTCTGTTTGTAGAAAAATTATACAAAGTCATGTGACTGTAACACAGCATTTTTAACACTTTCAAAGCAGCAGTCCAAGTTGGCAGAAATCGCAGGCACGTGGCCTGAAAGCGACGTGATTTTGAAAATCTAACACTGCCTGAAATTGCAACCTTTGAATAGGTTAATGTAGCAAAAATCAACTTGGCTATATGAAAACACAATTAGCAGCTAAAAGCACTTTCTGCAAAACATCAGTAAATAGGTCATATGCTCAAAAGTGCTGCTATCTATTGCACTACTCGTAATAACCCTCAAGGTCAGGAGGTGTTAATTGTACATAGCTAACAACGTAAGAACTTTTTGTAAACACAATGACAATAGTCAAATGAGGCTAGTATTATGCAATGGTCATTGAAAATGGCTGTTTTGCTTTTCCAGGAGTAGAACAAAAGAAAAACGGACACTTCCTATTCATGAAAAATGTAAGTATTTTAAAATTGAAACCAATAATAAGGAATATCTTGGAAACAACAACTCCACAGCAAAAATGCATATGATATAAATTGTGCCTTTTAACGATATATATATATATATATATATATATATATATATATATATATATTGTGAAGTAAATGTTTGCCTATCTCTTATGCTTTAAAGTTATGCAAAATTCTGCAAAAATCAACAGGAGGGCATTCCCAGAAAATTCAAAATATACATTTTATTTGTGTTGTGAGTAACATTGAAGCACTCAAAAGTTCTGAAATTAGCGTTAAAATCATTTATTTGTTAAGATGCTGTGAATTTACAGGACCATAGTGGCGCCACCGAAGTGTGGAGTTAGTCCAATATCTTGCTTTAGGGTTCAAAGAAAGTATAAGTACAAGCAACTCGGCTATCTCTAAAGCTATTGTGCAGAAAGCTAGTATCTCCACAGCACGTAATGTTTCCTAGCACACAATACTTTAAAATAATGCCACACAGCAAATGTGTACTTATGCAAAGCCATGTAAACACTTTAACAAATATGCTCCCGACCACATAAATACACAATACAGAAACAACGCCGAGAGTTTATACACAGATTTGTTGGCTCAATTATTATACAGCTCTCTTGGTGCTAGGAATCTGTTGTATGTTTTGGGGTGAATTTATTTGCTAAATTCTAATATAATGGAAATATTTACAGCAAATCTTATTTATTTCTAGTAAAACACACGGTAGATGTAACATAATATGTAAACAGTCGACTAGTTTTCTTTCTGTCCACGTGCACAAAGTGGTATTCAATGTTAAAAAACCTGATGTGTTCCATTCACATGACTTTCTCTACATCTCTACAATAAATTATTGTTAAAAAGCTTATTCTTCTATTTAATTAATGCTACTCGAGAAAAACATTAGCAGAAAGGGTCTTATTAGTTGCTTTCTTGTAAGTAAAAGGGAAATACGGGAATACACTAGGCTAAATAAATATTGAAATACTTTAAACGCTGGTTGCTATGTGATTGATGTACCTTTGTTTGTATTGACAGGAGTTGACAAATTTCCGTATGAAAAAAGTATAAGTATTTTAATAACAAGGAATATCTCAAAGACGGCCAACTATACGAAAAAAATGCATATAACTTAAATTGTGTTGTTTCAACGAGCTCTACATTTTTTTGTGCTGTACGTTTTTGTCTCTCTTACGGTTTACTAGCTATGCAAAATTCCGCAAAATTCATCCAGAATAAACAGAGACTATTCCCAGAAAATTGAAGATATGCATTTTAATTGTCATGTAAATATTTTAAATATAACATATTTTAATCAAAACCATTAGAGCCATTTTCGAGAAAATTTTCAATTTTTTTTCCATGTAAAGGCTACTTGGTGGGTGGGATTTTCTTAAAAATCTTCGTGTCGCATCCTTGAAAGATGCCAAACTTAAATACCAGGTTTTGTATTTAATAGTTTTTTCGTTTTTGAGCTATGCTGCTCAAACACACACACCCGCATACGGATATTTTTAAAATATTTTTTTTGGACTCGGGGGGTCTCAAAACATGTATTTTAGGTGAAATCACGGTATCGAATTTTTGGGTGCAGTACAATAACTTCTCAATACACTATGTACATAGAACGTGTAGAGAAAGTAGAAATCCGATGTATAACATTCTTAAGATTTCTCTACTTAGTATGCAAAAAGTTTATCTTCTCCATGCTAATCAAAATAAATATTAACAGAAATAATCTTAATGCGTATTGCATTGAAGGTATTTTTACTGTTTGTGTGCGAGTGTGTGTGTGTGTGTGTGTGTGTGTGTGTGTGAATGAATGAGGGCGCACCGTGCGCCCCTGCGGAAAGGATAACCTAAAACCGGAAGGTAGATTCAATAACAAACTTGATAATTAAATTCAGTATATTCGAAGGATGCGACACGAACATTGTCAAGAATATCATCCACGCCGAAATTTTTGAATTTTATATTTTCTAATAAGGTTGATTAATATACCATATATCAAAAATATGTCCATGGCATGCATAAATTGAACTTTCTGGAAATAGCCTCTGAAGACCAGTTCATTTGGACTTTTACGCTGCTGGTAAACCGTAAAGAATGAACAAAATATTAAAACACAAAATAGTGTATTACAATACTGTCGGTGATTTTAATTTTGATTGATTTGTCTTCCATTCGTTATCATTATTTAACTGACGAAAATTCCAAACTGGATCTCGGTAGAACACACATTTTAAGATCAATCATTTTTCTCTTTGAGATAATCATTTCCGAGATATATTTTTGTTATTGGTTTAAAGTTTTAAATTTATACTTATCACAGTGGAAGTTGTCATTCGTTTTTTGTTTCGTCTGCTTCTGCCCATGCAAATTAAACGGAATGTCGCTGTCATCACTTAGCGACCAGCTTTGAAAATATATTTTCCTATCGCTTTAACCATATTTCTCTTGTATATAAAATAAACACGAGTATTTTGAATACGGGAAAGTGTTGCGAAAAAGTTTGTGAGAAGACAAGGCTTAAAATTGAAACTTCCTGCTAATAAGATGTCGCTGCATACCTATTTAAATATTCAGTTAATTAGTAGTTCATGTGCCCCAAGTGGGAAAAAATATACATTTTATTAAAGTTTAGAACTCATTCTATTGTATTATGATAAAATAATTTTTGAATGTTTAATATTGTTGTTTAACTTGATTAAACAAAGTTTAATCCATGAGCTGGCGATAATTGACAACGTCGTTTTTTCCCTCTGAACGAAATGCCAATCACTTTCTTGAACTTCGCAGATTAGAAATTCGTGTGCAGTAGTAAATAAAAACATTCAATTAAAAAGAAAAATCTAAATATTACGTGGTTTAACTGCGATATAGTTTTTATTTCTTATTCTTTGATTATTTTGTGAATTTAAGAAAAAATTGAGTAGATTTTTTACTACTAATACTATACTACTACTACTACTACTACTACTACTACTACTACTACTACTACTACTACTACTACTACTACTACTACTACTACTACTACTACTACCACCACGACCACCACCACGACCACGACCACGACCACCACGACCACGACCACCAGTAGAGTATCGGATTCCACATCTCAACAATTGATTGACTTCATATGCGTCCGACCCCTGGAGGAAGGATGTGATGAGTGCAATTTCCGAGGGTGGCCGACAGCCGGACAGGAAGGGAGCCGCCGTGGAGAGTCCCTAACCGTTCACAGAAAGTTCTTCATGAAGATGCGGGGAGCGCTAGGAACCCGTGGCTCAGTACTAGAAAACCATAAAACCGAATCCGCAGACAACCTCTAGCGCCATCCCGCCACCGAGAGCTGTATTTCCAGAGTTCAAACTCCTCCGTGATTTTTTTGATAGCGTTTAACGCCCGATTTTACTACCGTGGCACCGCAGGCGATTCTCCAAGAAATAGCACCTCTGCCACAATCTTCGTCGACACTTACAATCCTGAAAGAGACCGGTTGAAATGAAGACGAAATAAAGGGAGAGGAAGTTCGAGGGAATGAACAACCCTCCCCAGCATTCACCTAGTGATGCTAGAAAATCCCGAAAAAATCCATGGATCAGAAAGTTCAGCCACGGGGAAACGATCCCACGACTTCCCAGAGAAATCTAGCCGTTTAGGTGCATTTTCACTAACTGCCCACACAAAGTGGTTGCTTATAAAACAAGGCATTCATTAGGATTGTGAGAATATACAGACAATAATTTTTAACTTCGATCTACTTTCACTACAAAAATTCTAACTGAATCTGTAATAGCAATGTGACAAAAGCCCCTAATCAGAGGTTGGTCGCAGGTGTCTGATCCGAAGATTTCGTATTAAAATTTGACCCAGACCATTTGGTTTTAAGAACTTAAGGAGTTGCGAGTCATTTGAGAAATTTAATGATTTCGGCATGTTGCCAGCGGTAGAGCAACCGGTTGAAGACCGGGATATCCGTGGTTCAAATGCCGGCTATGGTATTGAATTTTTCATTCTGGCTCTACCTATCCATGTCTGGTTGTGTTTTATCTTGATTAGCTTGACGTAGATAAAGGAATACTCTATAAGAATAGTTTGTTTGCAGAACAGATAGAGAAAGTCATATGAATGGAATACATCATACTGTTATGTTATAATAACATTCTGTCAAGTGCTTGAATGCTATGCAATGAATAAGATAAATACAATGAAGGAAGTTCTCACCGGATATCAAACTGGAGTGCTGACATATAAATGCGGACATTTCCAGCAACGCTATGAGAAATTTTCTCCACTGTCCTGTCGTCCCGTTTCACCAAAAGGACTCATAAATGCAGCGACAGGAAATGAATTCAGAAGGGGAGGAATAGAAATGCTATGTTATTCTAGGAGAAAGCCATGTGTGTCGCTGCGGTACATACATACAAAATCAAAAGAGGCAGAACCCTGAAGAAGATATCTACTTGAAGGACGGCTATCTTGAGGGCTGAACCCCTGCCTGCACCTGTGGCTACCAGCTTTTGCTAACGTCACCCAGTTTGTTTGCTCTGCCTGCGCGGATAGCGACAGCAGAATCGATTTTGTATTTTACCGGAGGAGAAGGAAGTGGCGCAAAGATTGCCACATGCGATACATGTAATATCGATATACTCGCGAGGTCATGCTGACCCAACCACTCTGCTTACATACATCAGCCCGTTCTGTCTTATCACACCACAGCATACCAGAGAACATTAGAGCATGCCTTTAGCTATTTACAAGCGAATGTTTCGTGAGTTAAAAGTGTGACTTATAACATATGAATATCCTGCAGAGAAAAATCACAATAACGTTTTTAGATGAAAAAAAATCTTATGTGTTACACTCACAAAAAGATTATTCTTCTCTCTACACAATACTAATCGAGATAAGCATTAGAAGAATGTTCTTATTACTGAGTTCCTTATAAGTAGAAGGGAACTTAAGAATACACTATGCTAAAGCGATAGTCAAATGTTTTAAAAGCTGTCGTTATGCGATTGTCATTGCAAATGCTTCTTTGCTTGGACAGGAGTAAAACAAAAGAAAACAGACACTTCCTGACTGAGAAAAGTATAAGTGCTTTACAATTGATACTAATAAGGAGCAGTATCTTCGAAAACAGTCAACCGCATGAAAAAAAATTGTACGGTATATAAATGGTGTATTTTAACGAGGTCTACATTTTTTGTGTAGTAAGTTTTGTCTATCTCTTACGGTGTACTAGTTATACAAAATTAAGCAAAATTCGTCCAGAATAAACAGGTCTTCAGAAGCTATTCTCAGAAAATTCAAGACATACATTTTATTTGTGATGGAAATGGCTTTAATATGTAGTATTTTAATCAAACTCGTTAGCCATTTTCAAGGAAAATAAAATTATGCAAATTTTTTCCATGTAAAGGGTAGTTAAGGATGGGGGGATTTTCTTGGAAACCTTCGTGTGGCATCCTTGAAAGATACCAAACTAAATACCAAATTTGGTATTAAACCGTCTTTTCGTTTTTGAGTTATGCTGTCCACACACACACACACACACACACACACACACACACACACACACACACACACACACACACACACGATTCCTTTTCTCAAAATGCCTATTTTGGATTCAGGAGGTTCTAAAATATGGATTTCCGATGAATTCTCGGTATCAACTTTTTTGGTGCATTACAATACCTTATCTATCCACTATGTACATTGTACATAACTAGAGTCGGTCAAAACAGCTTTCAGTTTCGCTCGTTTCTCGCTGCCGCTAACCTCGCCCCTCGCAGCCAGTAGATGCAGCTGAACGTATGGTTGGCAGGAAGAGAGTTGACTAACGAGCTTACGAGATTCTCATTTACTCCAAAGACTCACGAGTATCGTTAATAGCAAGACTGCGGAGTAATGCGCGGAAACTCGCAGAGTTAGAATGCAAATGATCTATAGTTTTGTTATAAATCAGTATGTAAACATTTTTGAAGCAGTAATTCTGTTATCCGCTCTAATCTAAGTATATTTATTTTAGTATTTAGAACTACATTTTTTTCCCTGGCGCTGGTTTGTTTTAAACACTTTGGTAGGTATGTATAAGCTTCTCCTATGTGCTATTTGTTACTCAGAAAGTAAAAGATGCTTATTGTAGTTATATGTTACGTCTCCCCTTGACCTTGTGACTTTACATTCACCTTTCAGTTATCAAATGAGCCTGGATAGCAGTGCAGTGTTTATTTTGACCTGCATTTTATTACAATAAGCTTGTTCCGCTGGATCAGGTTGAGTGCGTTGCTCATCAGAGTTGCCAACACATGATTATTTTTTCCAACAGATCAGCTCATAAAAATCCATTAAAATCCATTAAAATTAGTCATTTCCGTATTTGCTTTCAAAAATAAAAATTAAAACTTAAGGTCAGCACTTTGGAACAATTTCTTGTTCAGGTCAGAAAGATGATTAAGGGAAGTGTTAACTACAAACAACGTGAGAACAGCTTCTGCATCTGCACGGTCATACGTGTCTTTAATAGGCTGAAATGGTATTTTTGACTGTGAAGTTAAAAAGGGTTCAGCTGCTTTTAGATGTTTCTTATTTTTTCCATGAAAAAGTTAATCTGACAAGAACACATTTTTACATTGCATTGGCAATATTGGCACCGCGCACTACTAGGTTCCCTGGGCATCTCTAACAACCATTTCTTTAATTATTCACTATTTAACCATTCTGTTCTAAAATGTCGTACATACCGCAAAGCCTTCTGTTCAATTTAAAAAAAGAACGAATTAGCACTGCGTTCAGTTGCTGAATTCAGAATCCACTCTGATAAACATGTGGTCATATAACACAGTGTCATGTTTGCGGAGTAGTTCAGTCATCCGAGAAGTTTGTTGCCGTTAGCACTAAACAAAAGATAGCTGTTACATTGCTGAACGACACTGCCTTGTAGGTACACAAAGATATACATCCGTGACAGTTTTTCTAAAGAAACTATGTTATTACTTAACAATTGCTAATAATATCCGTCAAAAAGTGCGTCATCCATGAAAACTAAATTTTACCCGTCATATAACTTGGCAATCCTGTTGCTCACTAAAACTTTTGTATAAGATGAAGGAGTGCTATTCCCACAACGCTAGACAGTTTCATTTTACAGCTGCAGAAATATGCGAAACTGATACGTTACGAACTATGTTGACGGGTGCAAGCCAACGCAGCATCCAGACATAACATACCAGAAGTGATGACAAATCTATAGCATTCCTTCAGGTGATTAGGTAATCGTCTATAAAATTGTTAAAATGGGCTAAAAATTTATAAAATTATGCATGTTTATCTAAACCTGAACAACATATACTAAAGCAATATTTGCCTAAGATCTGTAACTTCTATTATTTCATTTGTTTAAATGATTGGAGATTTAAATAGCCTACCAAGACAGGGATGGCAATTAAATAACTCACGCTAGAGAACGGGTTAAAACGAAATGTGGTATCAAAGAATATGCAGATATAAATGTACGTGGTGTCCACTTTTATTACAAGTATTTAAATATTTTATTACTCCTGAGAAGTTTATGTAGCATGAAGTAATTCTATTTTCGATTTTATCTGAAGTTTGAGTATAAGTTATATACATAGCAACGCAAATGATAGGTGCGTCATTAGCATTAATATCGCTTATTCAAACGCTTAATGCGTTTGGACATACATATATGCTGCTAAACGATGAGTCATCTTGTGTTATTAATGGGGCCCAGAGTTTTAGCTTTTTACTGTCTTAACCTCTTTAGGTTTATAAACAATTCTCGTAGCTTTTTCTAGGCATTTTAAACAATGCTCCTACCTTTTTCCTTGTTATTCAAGCAAGTCGACGACAAAAGCCTTTTAAACATAATATAGATAAAAACATGAAAACTATTATACTTCATGGAATCATGCTATTAATATGTACATTAATTTAAAACAATGTATTACACAGATAACGCGTGCTGGAATATTGTAATTAACATATCAAGCACTTGTTTTTAATACATAGCACCCGCATAAAATAAAGTTCAGTTGGTAGCACTGTTGCTATACACAACCAGCCACATCGCAAGATGTCATTGGCGCTTACTTCATTCGCGCTATTTCTATACCAAGAGCATTCTTTCCCTGGATAACCCCACATGTAAACTCAAAACAAAACTAAACGAATTGCTAACAAAAATTGTTAATTAAAATGAACTGAAAAGAAAAGCAAAACTTAAGTTTGTTGGATTTTAGGTCTTAATGTCCCATTTAGCTTTTTTTAGGCTGAATAAAGTTAGCACCGAAACCGCTTGAAATATAAAAGTACTTTGAAGCTTTCTAATTTACAAGGGGGAAAATAGATATATATATCCGGTCCCTAGTTATTGCGCAACCAATTTATTCCACGGATCATACGTCAACTACTCCGCCTGTAGTTACGAGAATTCTCGAGTTACCTCGCTCGTGAGCACTAGTTCTCGATGCACGAGACTCTCGTTGCCACACTCGAGGGTGGCGTGGCTTACGAGTAACGAGCGAGATCGGCACGGGTTTTGACCGGTTCTAGTACATACGGGGCTAGATAAAGTAAAAATCTGAAGTGTTGCCAGAAAAGTAACAACTAAAATCAGTTTTAATGACTTTAGTATAATTTTGTATAATGTACAGCCACATCATATTAAAACGAAAGACATTAATAATTTTAATTTTTTTAATATTTTGATCTTTGTCTATACGATGTCAATGGATATTTTGAAGCACTAAGTATTAATACATCCTGACTGTGGGTATTATTGTTCTAAATGTTATACTTTCCTTATTATGTAACTGACAATGTCAGTTATGTATATGCTATCAGACAAATTGCTTGCATTCACATGGCTTCCTCGGCACATTCTTTTAGAGCGTATTCATAGAAAATCTTACTCTTTTTACTTTTCTTACACGTAATATATACATAGTGTATAGGGAAAGTAGTGCATTCCACCCAAAATTGATGTCGAGATTTCAAAGGAAATACACGTTTTAGTGCCCCCTGTATGCAAAAAAGCATTTTTAGAAAAAGGTTCATGTAGTGTGTGTCCGTGAACACGATAACTCAAAAGCGAAAAATTCGTAAAATATCAAAATTTGTATTTCAGTTTAGTATCTTCCAACGGTGCAACACAATTATTTTGGCCCTAAACTCCCTTTTCATGGAAAAAAATTTAAAACACTGATTTTCTGAAAAATGGCTTTAACAGTTTTGATTAAAATCCGTATATTAAAGATATTAGAATGTGGATGTTTAAATTTTGGGGAATAGCCTCTTAAGACATTTTTTGGTGATTTTTGTTGAATTTTGCTGAATTATGCGTAAACTAATAAATCGTAAGGGATAGATAAAAAGTTACTACACAAAAATACTAACATATACATTTTTTCGTGGAGTTGACCATTTTTTAATGCCTATTGGCGATACAAACAAATGGACTTCATCCACATGGCAACCAGCGTTTTAAAATATTTGACTGTCGCTTTAGGCGAGCTAATTCAGATTTTCCCTTCTACTTACAGGAAAACAAGCAATAAGACCAATTCTCGATTAGCAAATAGGAGAATAAACTTCCTAACAGTAATGCATTACCAAGATCTAGAGAAAGTCATGTGAATGGAACATATTAGATTTCTTTATATTTTTTTTATTTATTTTTATTGTTCCATTTATACCTCCCCTTTAACTGCAGGATCCCATCGTGGCATTTCCCAGCCATTAACAATGGTTGCACTGTAGTCGTTAGGTTCCTATTTATCTTAAATTTTTACTTATTTTAGACGTACTATGTAATTAGTATATAGAGAAGGTATTGTATTCCACCCAAACATTGGATACTGAGATTTCACCATGAATATATGTTTTGAGACCTCCTCAATACAAAAAAGTGCATTTTTAGAAAAATCTAGTGTGTGTGTGTGTGTGTGTGTGTGTGTGTGTGTGTGTGTGTGTGTGTGTATGTGGACGGCATAGCCCAAAAATGAAAAGCCTGTGAAGTACAAAACTTGGTATTTTATTTAGTATCCTCCAAGAATGCGACATACTAGCATGTATATGGAAAGTGTTTTTAAAATGTTGCTTTTCTTAAAAATGGTTCTAACACTTTTCATTAAAATACCGTTCAGATATTTATATCACAAATTGAATTTTTAGAGTTGCTTCTGACGACATCTTCATTCTGGTTGAATTTTGCTCAATGTTGCTTGACTGGTAAAGAGTAATAAATAGACAAAAAACTACTGCACAAAAATGTGAAGCTCGTTAAAATACACCATTTATATCATACTCATATTTGTTGAAGAGTAAACCGTTTCCGAGATATTCCTTGTTATTAGTTTCAATTTTAAACTATGTAGCGTTTCTCATACAGAAAACCACCTTTCTTTTCATTTCTATTTGTATTACTGCTGGCCGTGCAAGCGAACCGAACTTCAAGTGTTCGCATAGCGACCAGCTTTTAAAATATCTGAATATCGCTATAGCCTAGCGTATCCTCGTATTTTCATTCTGCTTAGAAGGAAGCAAGTAAGAAGAAAATTTCTGTTAATGTTTGTCTCTCTTATCATGATACAGATAAAATAATATTTTGCAAGAATGGTTTGTTTTCAGAACAGAAAGAGAAAGTCTTATGAATGGAACAAATAGATATTTTATGTTTCGTTTTCTAAATAACCTGTTAAAGTTTCAGAATTCCTCAAATAGCTTAAGTTGTCTGGTTTAATTATTTAAACCAGTGATTACAAACTATCAATCCATGCTAGCGAACCATTGCAATAAAATGTTTACAGAATGTATTTTCAAATGATACCATGGTAAATTTCACGTTTAGAAGCAGAAAATGTGCGATTGTTTTAATGAGGTTTCCCTTTTAATATCCTTTTGTAAAAGGCAAGCTATAATGTTTTCTAGACGTCTCCAACATGCTGTAAAATCCAATAAATAACTGATTGAGAATGCCTTTTATTATGTTTTCGCCACCGCCTTCAAAAGGTGGGAACAAAAGGCGATTCCATTACTTTTAAGGGTGGAGCTGCTTCACTTGATTAATTCGGTGAGTTAAGGTGTGTTGGAGGTACTACAATTTTCAAACACATTTAACAGCAATATATCCTTACTTTTTATTTTCTCTACACTTACTATGTACATAATGTATGGAGAATTTTTTTTTTTTTTGTAGCTTAACGTCCTTTACCTGGTTGGTCATATCGGACGATGAATGAAATCGGTGAAATGGTGCTCAAATGATCTTGGGGTCCATCGAGCTTAAAGTTGCTTGACATTTGTCTTCTCAGGATAAGGGAAAATCCCGAAAAATCCTTGTCCAGGCAACTCATCCTAAGCGAGATTCGAACTCACGACCTGTTGAATATGAAGCAGACACGCTACCACCATACTACCCAGGCGGGCTGGAGAAGGTATACACCAAAAATTCCAAACAGAGATTCCATGGAAAATACACATTTTGAGACACTCTGAATCAAAAAAAAAAAAAAAAAAATAGAAAAGTATCTCTGTGTGTGTTTGTGTGTGTGTCTGTGTGTATGTGTTTTTCTGTGGGTAGCATAGCTAAAAATGAAGATTGTTTTATACCAAACTTGATGTTTAAGTTCATTATCTGCCAATGATGTGACCCGAAGGTTCTCAAGAAAATCCCCCCAACCCCAACAACAATTTAAAAAGTTTGAGAAATAGCTCTAACGATTTTGATTAAAATGTTTTATATTTAAAATACATATTTACATGACAAATAAAATGTATATCTTGAATTTCTGAAATAGCCTCTGGGGGCCACTTTATGCTGAATGAGTTTTTATGAATTTGCTTAACTAGTAAACGGAAAGAGATGGACACTCTCGTTAAAACACACAATTTGTGT
Organism: Hymenopus coronatus; assembly: GCA_030762935.1. NCBI lineage: Eukaryota > Metazoa > Arthropoda > Insecta > Mantodea > Hymenopodidae > Hymenopus > Hymenopus coronatus. The sequence goes on from CM060892.1 coordinate 97,980,112, forward strand.
CATAAACACTTTTTTCGTAGAGTGGGCCGTTTTCAAGATATTCCTTGTTATTGGTTTCAGTTTAAAATGTTTAAATTTTTTCACTTGGGAACTTGTCAACTGCTGGCTACGCAAAAAACAATTTCGTTCCCATAGAAACCACATTTTAAAACATTTGACTGTCTATTTAGCCTAGTGTATTCCCTTATTTTGCTCTACTTACAAGGAAACAAGTAATAAGACAATTTCTACTAAAGTACATATCGATTAGCATGAACTAGATAGAAGAATAACTTATAAAATAACTTGTTACAGAGATGTAGAGAAAGTTATGTGAATGGAACACGTCAGACTTTTTTCTTTGGGCTTAAAAATATTAAGCCTTTATAAATTCTTAGCCGTGTCAACAATTAGAAAATTCGAGTTTTATGTGTTTTCGTTGTGACTGCTGAAAAGTATATGAAATAACAGGAGATACCGAATGAAAAATCTATTTTGTTACATTCACATTAATTTTTATACTTGCTATGCAACAAATTATTTTTACAAAATATTTTTCTTCTCTCCAATCCATGCTAATCAACATAAGCATTAAAAAAATGGTCTGGTCAGTTTCTTAGAAGGGAAATAAGGGAATACATCAGGCTGAAACGATAGTCAAATCTTTCAAAAACTGGTTACTATTTGAATGAAATTTAGTTCTCTTTGCATAGCCAGGAGTAAAACGAAACAAAAAAGGAATCCCGTTTGAGATAATTCTAGATATTTTAAAATTTAAAATCTATAAAGAGAAAACATCAAAATGTTGACTTCAGGACATAAATTGGTTTTCTAACGAGACGCACACTTTTGTGCAGTAAGGTTTTGTCTTACAGTTTACCAGTTAGTCAGGAGAGGATTTCAGAGGCTATTGCCAGAATATTCAATTGGGTACATATTTGGTCATATAAATATCTTTAAAGGGTATTTTAATAAATTGGTCAGTTATTTTTGAGAAAAACAAAACGTTCCGAAATGTTTCATGTTAAGGGTAGTTTGATTGAAAGCATACCTTTCGTACCCTTGTTTGGTATTTAATGCTCTTTCCGTTTTTTTTTCTAAAAATTACTTTTGGTTTAAGGGTCCTTAAGACATGTACATCTATGAAATCTCGGTATTGAAGTTTTTAGTGGAATACAATATCTTCACCACTATCTACATAGTACCCGGTAGAAAAAATAAAACATGTGATATATTCACGTGAATTTTTCTAACCTATTCTGCAAAAAATACTTTTAAAAAACTTATTCTTCTATCCACTCCATGTTAATCAAGATGAACATTAGCAGATAAGTCTTATTAGTTATTTCCTTAAAAGTGTAAGGGAAATAAGGAAATACATTTGGCTAAGGCGATAATCAAATTATTTTAAAAACTGGCCAGAAAGTGAAATTTGAAATTTCATCCCCTTTGCATGACCAAAGGAAAGGAAAAAAAAAAAACAGAATGATGACTTCCCATTTGAGATTGAAAATTGAAGATTTTATCCTTTTTCTTTCGTGTTCATTCTAAGAGAAAATCATTTCAAAGTCATCACACAATCTCCAGCTTTATAAATATTTGATTATTGCTTTAGCTTCTGTATTCTTCTTATACCTACAACGAAATATATAAGTGAGTAGTAAAGATAAAGACTAGAAAACCACAGGTGGCCACAGTCCGGGTGCAGAGTCTCAACTGTTTGGCTGACCTCGACTCCAGGAGCGCCACGGAATCGCCAACACCAGAGTTCCGGGCATCGGCAAGGCAAGTGTTCCTGCCCCCACAACTGTGACCATAGCACTATCCCAACGTCGAGAACATTATTCAGAAAGCACATGATCCACACGCCACTTGCCAACACTGCCACACATCACAAGAATAGAGGCACACATACATGACAGATGATAAGGAAGGGAGGAGAATAAGCACTACAACATTCGCATAAGTGACGAAGGGGGACCACGAGAGACCCCAAGATAGTGCAGTGAACGGGGATCGAACCCGTAGTCTCCCGAATACGAGTCGCAGACGTTAAGACAGCGCCACGTCGCTCAGTAATGAATACTTAGAGAGAAGAACAAGCTTTTATAGAACTAGTTTGCTGATGGGCAAACGCAACACATTAGATCTCTTTTCTATCTAATTACTGTCCATTGTGATAAGTATTCACCAGACAAGTTTTAAATTAGTTAAAACCAGGGTGATAAGTACTTTGTAGTAAGTATTGTAAAATATTCACCCCTTTCAAATAATACGCCTGAGCTCGTTAGGTTGAAAACCACAATAACAAAATAAATGGGGTGACATCTGGTGATAGTCGGTGAAGCGACTCTCGCCTGAGCAGGGCACCTCCGACGCAAGGACAAACAGAAAACTAACAGAACAATCTTCACCGCAGAGCAGGAAACAGTTATGGCGAGGGTCATTTCGTGATTCAGAAAAGCATTGTAAATTTTCGACTAGGGCAAAATTGGGGGTTCAACATGTTTGGTGAGTGTGTTTTATTATTATTATTATTATTATTATTATTTTACCAATGGATTTGGGAAATTGACGAAGACCATGGTAATTCTATACTGTGATAGAAAAAGTGGAATAGCCATTACTATCAACATATGTTAAATCCTATACTTGCAGGTAAATTTCTGTCTCGCCATCTCAATTCTGATTTATCTTTTAAACAAAGAATTATTTAGACATTATATCCTCTCTACAAGTCAGAAATTAAAACATTCCTTCCTATACTGGGGTTCTAATTTTAGACCTTTGGAAATTTATATATGGGATTTTTATTGAAAAGAGTAGTAACACCAGTGCAATATACAAAATCTACCCAAGTTGTTTCCAGCCAAACTGTAGATTAAAGTTCTAATTTTGATAGAAGCAAACGAGTAAATGAAAGATTTTTGCTCCTACCCATAGGAAATATTTTAGCTAATTTCGCCCATTTTATTCGTTGTCTACTGACAAAGAACATTCCGGTGGTTCGGGTCAGCATTGCAATTTTGGGTGTCGGCCTTCAGTTCGTCGCGTGGGAAGAATATATGAATGACAGAGGTTGGAAACATAACAGAGCACAAAACAGTAGCACTCTGAAAAATGTTTCTTTGCCAAGGTTACTTATGTTCATCTGTTAAAGGTTGCACATTACCAAATGTATTTGGAAATAATTATCTTAAATGACTGATTTGTGCAACGAAGAAGTTGGTTCGTGTGTATTTAATTTTATTAATATTTGTTATACTTTTACTCTTCTCTCTTCTCAGGTTTGTGGTATACGAGACGCATTATTTTTTTTTTTTTTTTTTTTTTTTTTTTAGTATTGTTTAACGCCCGCTTTAACTACTGCGGTGACACTGATGAGACATGAATAAAGATGGAGCACCGGTGGAATGCGATGGCGGGGAAACCGGAGAACCCGGAGAAAACCCGCCCCAGCGCCGCTTTTTCCACCACAAATCTCGCATGCGTCGCTTGGAATCACACCCGGGCGGTCTAACCACTCGTCCATGACGCATTCTGTACTTTGGTTTCAACTACCAAAATAAATATTGTTATTTATCTTTTGAATATGTTTGAATCATTGCAGATAAAAAAAACACACACAGAAGCAAGTTATAATACATATTTTTCACCAGAATACAACATTTTTACCCCTTCTTGTTCCGTTGTTAAGCAAAACGATCTTCTCTTTTCTTTACAGTAACTATAAACAGAAATGTCTGTGTTGCCGTGCGTTCATTACAAGGCCTTGTAACGTCTGTATGTTTCAATAATGCTTTCCGTCTTTTTGTCATTGTTACAGTTGCTGGTCACATTATAACACATTATAAATTCCTTTGCTTAAACCTTTTTGCATTAGAATGATCACACGTCTTACAAATACATAAATAGCATCAGTAAAACAATTCAACAACAATTCACACAAAAATTAAGTTAAATGTATGTCTTAAGCTATTTAGCCAAACGAATTTCAGGTTAATAATAAAATTACAAAAATAAAAACCTTATATCTTGTGGCCTTAATATTGTCACATTTATTAGTTTCATAATAATAGGAAACACTACTTTTCAGCATACACTTTGATGAGTTTTCCTAATACAACAGATAATAAAAGAGACCTGTTAACAAAATAGCATCATATCATATAAAATAATGGAACACCGCACAATATCGTTTTGTTTTCAATGTATTGGAACCTTTAATTTCAACACGAAAAGTTTTCAAATCGATATACGTCACGTACACATTACGGTGTCCATAAACACCAGAAACAATTGCTTAATTTTTATTTCTCGTCCTTTCTCTTTATGTATAGTCTGATATGTACAACAAAAGTCACCAAAAAACATGAAATTCATTACATAAATAGTGGAAATGGAAATGAACGGAAAACAGCCTGTGCTTGAAGGCGTCAACTTCAGACGTCAGAGTCATGAAATATTGGTTTAACATCTTGACTTGAGGTGTGAATAAGAGGCAAAAACAAAAGAATGTGTTAAATTCATGATTTTGGCACAGTTGCAATTATTGAAAGTCAGTTGATTTACCTGGCATTTGACAATTTGTTAGTACAGCATTGTTATTTATCAAAAGAGTTCAGAAAATAATTACATTTTTCTGAAAAGCCTTAAAATAAGCTCCAACCAAACATTTCCAGTCATAAAGCCATTAAAAAAAAAAACATTTCACAAGAAAGAAAAACAAGGAGGAGAAGAAAATAAGAAAGAGCTTTATACTGTTGCTGTTATTCGTGCCCACCATTATTCTATATGCCGCTCACTTTTTATCTGTTTACAAAAACATAAAAACTTCCCATGGTAAAGCAAACTCAGTGTTTATAAAAATTAGAAATTACAAACTATAACTGAATATCCAGTTCGGAGTATGATTACAGAACGTGAGGATGTTAACTTTTACTTATCTGTTATTACTTTCTCTACTTAGTACATGGTATATGGGTAAAGAAGATATTGCATTCCACCCAAAAATTCGATACCAAAGTTTCACTGAAAATAAACATTTTAGGGTTTTCTATATACAAAAAGCATTTTTAGAAAGAAAAAAAAAAGCCGCGTGTGAGCCCGTGTGTCTGTGAACACGATAACTCAAAAACAAAATGGTCAAATATTAAACTAGATGTTTTAAGTTCAACATCTTCCAAGTATGCGGCAAGAAGATTTTCAAGCAAATGCCCCAGCCCAAGCTAATCTTTGCATGGAAACATTTTACAAATTTTTATATTCTCCAAAATAGCTCCAACGATCTTGATTAAAATACCGCATATTAGAAACATTTACATGACAGATAATATATATTGTATATATAATATACCTTGAATTTTCTGGGAATACCCTTTGAAGTCCTCTGCATTCTCAATGACTTTTGCATAACTAGTAAAACGTAAGACATTGACAACAACTTACTGCTTAAAAACATAGTTCCCGTTAAAACACACAACTTGTCATATGCATTTCTTGTGGAGTTAATCATTTACACTTTTCATCTCTCTCTTCTATTTTACGGCTGACCTTTGCAAAGCGAAACGAATTTCATTGGTGTCGCAGATCGACAGCTTTTAAAGGATTTAGTCTGGTGTATCCGCTTATTTCCCTTACTAATAAGGTATTAACCAGTATGGTCATTTATATGCATGAAGTAGATAGAATAATACGGTTTTATAAGAATGGCTACAAAGTAGGTGGAGAAAGTCATGTGAATGTATCATATATGAGCTTTTTAATGTTAGCAATATTTGATAGATACGTTTGTAGCCAATTCGATTACGTAGAATTTGTGTGTGTAATATACAATACACCTAAATAATTATGTGAAGTATAATACTAATATAATATTAATAATAATAATAATAATAATAATAATAATAATAATAATAATAATAATAATAATGACGACTTAGTCAGGTTTCATCAGTTGCTATGTTAGCAATCTTTTCTTTCAATAAGAACTCTTAAAAAAATTATGCTGTTATCCCTAAGGTAATTTAATATTTTAATCATACGTTATTTTTGCAACCAAACTTATTGCAATGTTTCTATATTTGCAGAGCACTAAAAGTGTCATTGCTGTTGTAATTAGTTATTAGACTATTTCTATTTATTGTCAGAGAGGAGACTGATGAATAATATGTGAAGAAGCTGCTACTTTATTGCTTGGAACCGTATTTAAAGTTTAAGTTTAGTGCTTTTATTTATTAATTATTTTGTGGCGCCATGAAAATCATTAAATAATTATTATTCTTATGTAATAGTTCAAACATTGTCAACATAAATATTCCTATTTTACGTCGTATTAGAGAATGATTAAGATGGTCTTGAAAGTTTTCTAAGCATCACATAAAATTACACAATTAATCGCTGAAAATGCGAATGAATTTCGAATGTAAAGCTGGGCAACAGTTTTCAATTTATGTCAAGTTTGGTGTAAAATAGCTCAACGGTGTAGAAGCCTAAAAGAAAGAAAGAAGGAAAACGCGCGCCTGCATATAAAATGCCCCCTTTTCCTAGATCGCATTTTATTTTCTGTGTAGTTTCTATCTGCAGAAAGCCAATTTTATTCACCCTGCCGGATCAATTCAGGGTCAGACATACAAAAACGAACCTATAAATAATGTTATAATCGGTAAAATCGAGAAACGAAAGGGTGCTTCGAATACTGCCTCTATGAAAGAGTTTCATTGTGGTTGGTACAAAAGAAGCGTTAGATCAATACGACATAATTTGGTCTTCGACAGGAAGGTGAGAAGAATTGCTTGCCTATGTCATTAAACTGAAGCATGACCACGACATTTATTAGAGAGCTTTCGTCAGACATGTAAACGGAGATAAAAGCACTTTCGTGCTTATTTCTGCACTTTTACTTTTATTTTATTTTGGCGCCTAAATTCAACAAACCATTTCCCTAATAGTCTTCTTCGTAATAATGTATAGTGTAAGTTCGGCAGTGCGGTCATATTTTGAAGAAGTGAAAGTACCCTGACATCCAAGATATAGAAAGTATACGAGAGAAGTTCGCAATGAGGTAGAATAGAACTAACTACATTTGTCATTACCAACACAAACAGCTGCGTTCCATTATGGGTCAATTTTATGCCCGTCAGTACACATACGTAAACTCACATTTTGTCACCACATAGATATGTGTTTCTAGCATATTAATATTTAATGACAATTTTAAAAAGAGTAATTTATCCAATAATATTTTTAATTATAGCACGAGTAAATATTGTACTCATTTTCATTAGTGCGACAGGTTTCACGAAGTCATATTAAGATTATTTACGAGATGCAATATTTTATGCAATCTTGACATTATATTTCAGGAAATAATTCAGGAAGGAATTCGGCACCTATAATTGATATACATTAGAATAATTTCAATGATAGTAAGTGAGATATTAGCTTATCTCCCTGCTTTTTACTTTCTCTACACGTACTATGTACATAGTGTACAGAGAAGGTATTGCACTCCACCAAAAAATTCGATACCGAGATCTCACCGGAAATATATGTATGAAGATCCCCTGTATCCAAAATAAAAAGTATTTTCATAAAAAGGTCCATATGTGTATGTCCGTGTGCCTGTGAACACGATAACTCAAAAACGAAAAGTCGGTAAAATACCAAACTTGGTATTTAAATTTAATGTCTTCCAGGGATACGACACAAAGATTTTGAGATAAATCCCCCACCCCATACTACCCTTAACATGGATTTTTTTTCGAAAATTTTGATTTTCTAAAAAATGGCTCTAACGATTTTGATTAAAATATCGTATATTAAAGATATATACCTGACAAACAATATGTATATTTTGAATTTTCTGGGAATAGCCTCTGAAGATTACTTTATTCTGGATGAATTTTTTCGGAATTTTGCATAATAGTTTAACCGTAAGAGATGGACAAAAACCTACCACAAAAAAAAAAAAAAAAAAAAAAAAAATGTAGAGCACGTTAAAACACACAATCTGTATTATATACATTCTTTTTCGTGGAGTTGATTGCTTTTGACTATTCCTTGTTTTTGGTTTCAGCTTTGAAAACATTTTACTTTTCTCCTACAGGAATTTGTCAACTCCTGTCCATACATACAAACAAAGGAACTGCAGTCACATAGCAACCAGCTTTTGACTATTACTTTAAGCCATGGTACTCCCATATTTCACTTCTACTTACAAGGAAGCGAGTAATAAGACTATATCTGCTAATTTTTTCCTCGATTAGCATGAACAAATAGAATAAGCTTTTTGACAATAATTTGTTGCAGAAATGTAGAGAAAGTCATGTGAATGGAGCACATCAGATTTTTATTTACTTTAACGAACCATGCATTTCCTTCCTGGGAAAGAAGTGAGCAGGTGTTGCGGACTGTAATGTTAGCTTTTATTAGTTTACACCGCTAAATAGTTATAAATTCAGATATTAATTTGTATAATTTTAATGCTGCACAGAGTATTTGCATCTCCATTGTTGTTTATAATGCTTGTTGCTTGGAATGCCGGTGTTACGTTCATTGCCATAACGATTCATTGTGGCTGTTATTGGCAGGTGTGCCATAATGAGTCGACTAAGCATTATATCGACTACAGTAACAACCTGTTTGGGTTGCCAGGATTGAAAAAAATTAATTCTTAATAATAGCTCTTTCTGTGTGAGAGAAAAAATAAACTAGATTCAGCAAGTAGACATTCCATATAGGTACAATTATCTGAAAAAAACAAACAAATTATGCCCTTTTGTACTTTTGCATGAGTATGATGACTTCGATCACATTGTCCTTATTCTTAAATGTTTCTTTTAAATTAAAACACGATGTCAAATATAAATTTCTTGAAGCTTCAAAACAGCAAATGTTTCAGCTGTAAATATTACTTCCATAACTATGGAAGATAAATGGCACTAATGCATTAAAATTCCTGCTAAATAATAAATAGTGGAATGGCGGGAAGTTTTCAAATCAAGTATTGCAGATATTTTAGTTCAGGAAAAACAAAGGTATAAACAGTGCCCTTAAAAAGCATATACACATTTTAACAACACAAATCCTTTATTATATGTTAGCATTTAACTTAATTATATATAAAAGTTTAGAGAAAGTTTCTTGTACATGCTCAGTTAGTGTAGATTGTCAAGATGGCTGATGTTAGAGCTAGAGAACATTGAATGTCTGCTTGTAAATGTGGCTAGTGTTCCCGCGGGGATTTCTACACATGCTGATATAATTTCTTGACCCAGCGTAGGTGGAGCTCTGCAATATATGGCTTGCTTCAGGCTCTCTAAAAAAATTGGCTGGGAACTCAAATACACCACTTAGTCCTATGTAGATTCTCTTCCACGAAAGTTGGTACCCTTCGATGAAAGTGTGGGGACACCCCGTCTTGTAGATAGAAGAATTTGCTGTTTTCATAAACTGCACGCGCAGGTGGCAAAACTGAGTAAATGTTTAACACTTTTAGATACCTGATATTATTAGTAATGCACCTTCAAAAATGAAGAGTCCTACCAGTGTTAAACCCTGGATGACAGTTTACACCAGACATGGACGATTGTCGATATGAACATTTATACTAGACACCGTCACTGACGTAATCACACAGAACAGGTTCGTCCGGAAGCAAGGACAACGTGCAGCGCGGGCACTGTTTATTCAGCACGACTGACGATGGGGCATACAGTGGCGGGACCCATCTGTCTAATCCACACATTCTCTGTTAAGATTGTGCTATATTAAACTATTGGTGATAGCTACATGATAGTCAATATTATTAATCTAATACACAATAACTGTAAAGAAAAATATCTTTCATTGGACAATAAACAAAATACTACTACTTAGGCGTAACAAAATAGCTCACACAGATCATTTGAAACTATTTACAGAAAGAAACCTGCTATGTCTTAGAAATTATAACTAAATCCTGATGTTGGCAATTAAACAAATCATGTCTTTATCCCTGTGGAAATGGGTTAATGCACGTATAATGCTTACACTGTTGATTTAACCGAGTATAAATTTACTGAGACTTTCGTAGAAATATTTTAATTCCTTTGTCCTGCAATAGTTTTTCAACATTATGCTCTGCCCTGCACACAAACGAAGAATACATTTTAAGTTATGGTCTAATAATTGGTTTCTGTGACGTGGCTTACAAGTCTTCATTATTAAAAACAACTTCACATAAATATGTAGATGGTGATCATGCTGAGATACCGGGCAGCAAGATGATGAAATCTGGAAAGTGTGATCGAGGGATATTGCTGTAGAAGTCGCTCAGATTCTTTCTATTCTCGAATTTTTCTTTAAGTTTTATGTCATTCTGCAAATTTATTACTTCTAGTTGTAGTGTGGTAGAAATAGTATCAACTGCAACACAAAAATATGTAGCAAATAATTTTATTGTACATCAGGTTCCAGGTGTATTATTTCTTTAAATCTGGAGTCGAATTCTTCAATTATTATGCACTTCCATAAATGAACCGCCAATGAACCAATGACAACGCACTTAGGTTATCGCCGCTACAGTGCAGCTCCTGATTGGTACTGACTTCCTCTCTGCCCTAACCGTGTTGCCCGCACAGTCAATGCCTGCCCTAACACCATTTCACTTTGTTATTATAGTTACTGATTTTGACATTCTGGTGCCTAGTAAATAGTCAGGAAGATTCTCTTTTATCTTAAGAGTACTTAGGACTCATTTTAAGACAAATTATTGAAATGATAATTTTTCCTTTCTACAAAAATAAATTCTTTATAATGTAAGTGAACCCCAGCTTGAATCTTTAATTATGGCACAATGAAAGTTTGCATCCTTCCATTTGGCACAATTGTCATAAATAAACTTTTGTTTGTAATAAAATACTGGATTTCCATCGCTAATGCAATTGCTGAGTACAATATGCAATGGCCTGCACCACTGGTAAAGAAATAACAGAAAGAGAAAGAAAAACAACCTTTCAGAAGAAAGTAAGGAAGTTGTCGTTCATCGTAGAAGACACCACCCAATAGAAAGAGACAAATGGTTCAGAAACTACAGAATGAGGAAGCAGGAAGGGAAAGATATGATTTTGGCGAATTTTGATGATTAATATTAGACAAATATTAAGTTTACTAAAATGTAAAAAACTATACTTTTTTCGCATTATTTTTCACTCAATCTGCAATAAAAACTACACAAATATTCTAAATACTATTGAAAATCATGTTAAAGATCAATTAGTTTTATTTGGAAAATAAAAGTCCGTGGTGATTAACTATCAGAAGTAATATCATGACACACCTGACCTGACCAGATAAATAATTCACCTTTTCGCAAATATTGACCATGAAATGTTAAATTATATAAAAAGTAACATTATATTCAATACGATCTTGCAACTGACCTACTCACTTACTAAATAAATGAATGATCAGGTAGCAAATTGTATATGATAAACTAACGTCTCTATATATGAAATAGTCATTAAAATTTGATAACATTTTAGCTTTAAAGTATGTAATGACATTGTGTCTTGAAATTATTGTTTGAAAGTATATATTTTAAAAATAGTTTTTTAATAATTTATAAATGTATCAAATAATCACGTGCAGAAGTAACAACCCTGAAAAAAGTTGAAACTGTATGAACACAAGAACACAATCCACGAAAATAAACTTTTCGTACCTCAACTATTATTCAGACAATTCTTATGGAATTTACAGTATATTGTTAGGAATATTATTAGCAGCCTAAAATCTTGAGTAAAGAGCTTCAAAATGTTGGAAAGTCCTCTAAGCTGTTTTAAGTATAGTACCATACAGTCGTCGTCTTAATGTCACCTTCCTCATTTAGCATATGCTGAAACTTCCGTTCGGCGATCACGGTAGTCCGCATTAATTTTTTTTCGTAGTCGGCTTACTCTCCCTGTATGTAGGGCTGACACCTCCCCTCCTACAAACAAGAGCTTAAGGGTCAGAAGGAGCCAAAGACACATAAAACACAGAATGAAGAACCTAGAACGAGTGATCGGTCTGTAGCCATTTTAGTAGACTTACCCTCCCCATATTTAGGTCTGACAGCATCTAGGATTTAAAAGCGGATGCCAGGGTTCAGAAGCCTGTCGGGGAGTCAAAGGCAGTAACCACAAAACGGAGAACCTGGAACGAGTGGTCGATCCGTAGTCAGGCATCAGCATGAGGAAGTAGTGCTATGGATGACAGGAAAGTTTATGGTGGAGCAAACGGTGTAATAAGTGGGGGAAAACTGGAGAACCCGGAGAAAACCCGACGCTTCATCCAACAACATGCAGGCGCTTGGGCCACATAGGTGTGAGGCGAGAGGTCTAACGGCGTCATCTTCGTCATTTTTTTTTTTTAATATTACTTATTCCTCTCTTTTTCTTTTTTCCCTAGATTTCCTTTTCTAACTTACGATTTTTTTTCTATTTTTGTCAATTACACATACATTTCACAAACACATAAACACCCATGCCCAAGGCGGGACTCGAACCCGCGATCCCCTGCGCCACGAAGCATCGAAGCGAATATTTAATACGTGCCGCCACTTAGTGGCTTTAGAGTGCGACGTGCACTCACACTACTAGCGCCTGTATCAAGAGCTTATTATGTAGTAGGCTTCTGAGGTTAAGTTGAAAAACACTGTACTTCGATGCCAATTTTGGTTTCAATCCAAACTTTTGTTTTGAATCATGCCATTCACTCACTAACATACTGACAAACAAAGACACAAGATTTTCTATAAAACACTTTTTACTTATCTATCCCATATGTACAATATACATAGTGGATAGAGAAGGTATTGTATTCCACCCAAAAACTCGATAGCGAGATTTCACCGGAAATATGTGTTGAGGTCCCCTGAGTCTGAAATTTTAATTTCTCTGCACGTAATACGTACAAAATGTAGAGAGAGGGTATAGTAATGCACCCAAAAATTCGATACCGAGATTTCACTGGAAATATTTTGAGACCTCCTATATTAAAAAAAAAATCACTTTTAGAAAAACGTCCGAGGACAGCATAGCTCAAAAACTAAAAGACTGCTAAATACCAAACTTGATATTTATATTATCTTACAAGGATGCGACAGGAACATTTTTTAATAAAATTCCCCCACCCTGAATACGCCTTACGTGGGAAAATCTTTGAAAAGTTTGTTTTTCTCAACAATGGTTCTAACAATTTTGATTAAAATACCGTATATTTAACGCATTCACAACACAAATACATTTTATATTTTGAATTTTCTGGGAATAGACTTTGAAGAGCTCTTTAATCTGGTTGAGTTTCTCAGAATTTTCCATAACGGTTAAACCGTAAGAGATAGACAAAAACTTACTGCACAAAAATGTAGATCTCGCTAAACCACATGGTTTATGTCATATACGTTTTTCTCGTAGAGTTGACTGTTTTCAAGACATTCATTGATATTGGTTTCAATTTTAAGCTTAACTTTTCTCAAACGGGACAAAGCAAAGAGCTCCGAGCATCACTTGTTTCGCATAGCAACCATCTTTTAGTATATTTGATTATCGTTTAGTCTTATGTATCTTCTATTTACAAGGAACAAATAATAAGACAAGACGTAGATAATAGAATAAACTTTAGGAAGAAAAGTTTGTTTACCGAATAGGTAGAGAAAAGTTTTGTAGATGGAACAATAAGATGTCTTGGATTCAGAGTGTCTCAAAACATATTTCCGGTGAAATATCCAAGTGGAAGTTTTTTGCGAAATACTGAAGAGAAAGTAAGATTGCCTAAAATTGCGGAAAATGAGCAATTAATACTCTAAAATGGTAAAAAATAGCATGCTTTGTTTTAGATACTAATAAAACCACTATTATTTCTAGTTTCAGAAAATGTATACTTTTGGGGAGTTAAAAGGATTTTAATCAATTTAGATATAATTTAAATGCTAGTTTGTATTTCTTTAAAGCTGTTGTGCTATGCCCCTTTTTAGAATATTTATATCCTTAAATTCAGTTTTCTGAAAACAGCATGTATCTTTTTCTCAAAGTTTGAGAACTGGAAAGCTGAAATTTTCCATACATATATACAAGATATAGTTGAACTTTCTGGACCACAATCGTAATGTTATAGTATATATTGATCAAATTAAGAAAGCAACAACTTTGTAAATTTTCCACATTTTGACTTTTTTTATTTTGCAAATCTATTTCTTTTTTAATTTCTACTGAAATTGTATCAGAGCTAAATAATTGAGGTAAAGAAGATAGCTGATTATAGTAAGAATAAACATACAAAAGTCTGATTATGTATTGCAAGTAGTTTCAGAGGAAAAGGTACATGAATTAGCTTGTTTTAAGACTAAGTTTTAGTGCTTTTCTGCTGAATGAAATACTTTTTATAGACTCAACTACATAGCTATTAATGCAAACAAGCACTTGAAATAATTTTCATGATTTATAGGGTAATTCATACAAATTTCTGAAAAACAATTGAATTTCTTAAGAGCGGTGGTTTTTCAACTCACTTAAGGTGTAATTTCCGTAGTTTCAGACTACCTTGTCCCATTAAGCGTTTTACTAGATCAACTTGAACCACTTCGATTATATTCCTCGAAAGCTGAACAATTTACTCATGAATTGCAAGCAAAAACACTGTTGCCATGGAATGAATGTGTTTTACGCACATTCTACAGTGCAATGTTCAAGATGCACAATGTGTGTAGGGGCAAAGTAAAAAACAAAGGGCATCTGTTTTGAAAGCGCACGTTTGTTAGGGGCAAGGGCAAGAAGTGTGTTATTATTCCTTCTTTTTATTAGCACTTGCAGAGTGAGAATTGCCTCTTCCAGAAGCTAACTTTTTATCACGCCTTGGACATACGAAAGTGTCTGCGCTGAATGCCAGATGCGACCTTTTCTGCTCACCCGTCTTACCATACATAACACACTCCAATCCTTAGAGAGACTCTTGAATTTTAAAGGCTTTTACGCCCGCTACTCCATCCCTTCTGAGATCGTTCGGTGCTCGTAGCTTCCAGCCTTGTTTCTGGTTAAGAATGAGTTTTCCTTGTTCGTGGCGAGAAGATTAACTTAATGTTGGAAACAAAGCAGCAACAGAGGCCTTAAGATTACTTTATTATTCATAAATATGTTGATTAGATGAAAACCTGTACAACGAATCGTGTAATAAAGTATCATTTTGGAAATATCAGAGACTACACACATACATTACATACAGGATGTTTCAAGTTTACGGGGCATAATTTCAGTTATGTATTTCCCACATGAAGACAATCAAAATAGTTCATTGTAACGTGTGTCCGGAAATGGTTCATTTCCGAGTTATGGCCTTCACAACATTGGAATTCACTGGAACGTTTTTCTTTCCGCAGGTCTTTGCCGTCAAAGGAGACATTAGGAGGGCGCTCTGATATTTCATTCTGAGGAAGGTTACATTCAGTGTTCTTTAGGCGTTAAGACTGTGCGACATGTATTCAAATCAAGAGCTGGCAGAGATACACTTCATGTACGGTAAGGCGGACGGCAATGCTGCGCTGGCTCGTCGTTTGTACCAGGAGAGGTACCCACAGCGACAATGTCCAGATCGGAAGACATTTGTACGTCTCCATTCCCGTCTGTGCGAGTATGGAACATTCACCTCTCCTGGTTTGGGAAGGGGACGACCAAGATCTACAACTCCAGAAGTGCAGGAGGAGATTCTGGAGGCTGTGGACAGGGCTCCTTCTATCAGCACACGACGGTTAGCGTTGCAAATCAATGTTCCTCATACGACTGTCTGGAGACTGTTGAACGAGTATCAATTGTATCCTTATCATTTGCAACGTGCACAGGCCCTGTCACCAGCAGATTACCCTGCACGAGTTAGGTTCTGTCAGTGGTTCTTGCAGCAGTGTGGTGTAAATCCGAACTTTTCTGCCGTCGTATTATTTACAGATGAAGCACAGTTCACAAGAGATGGCATAACAAATTTCCACAATCAGCATGTATGGTCGCATGAAAACCCACGTGCAACTGTTGTATCTCATCACCAGGTGCGGTTCTCCCTCAATATGTGGGCCGGTATCATTGGTGATCGATTAGTTGGATCCCATGTACTTGTAAACAGACTTACGGGGCAGGCGTACACAAACTTCCTGGTAGGTAGAGGTGGCCCAATTGCTTGGCCTCCACGCTCACCTGATCACACGTGTTCCCAAAACATTTATTTCCGGTGAAATCTCAGTATCAAAATTTTGGGTGAAATATAATACCTTCTCTATCCACTATGTACATTGTGCATACAGGCTAGATAAAGTAAAAGAGAAAACCAAACCAGATTGCTTTCCCAGCATAGCACTTCTTTTATTTTTATCCTATGTGAATTGTTGCAATATTTTTAGCAGTTTAAAGTGAATTTTGAGGGACCCTATATATCATAGGTTGGAGAACTTCATTTAGTTCAGGCTCGTTTTTGCAGTACAATAGGCAAAACGCCAAGTAAGGCATTGAATGATGGAAATTCAACTAACCAACATGATAGCATATGGAAAGTTGGGTATTGAACATGTCTGATGCGTTCCATTCATATGACATTCTCTACATCTCTGTAAATAATTATTGTTAGTAAGCTTATTCTTCTATGCTTCTTTTACTTCATGCTAGTCGAGATAAACATCAGCAAAAATAGTTTTTTCTTAGTTCCTTATAAGTAGAAGGGAAATATGGAACACACTAGGCTAAACCGATAGTCAAATATTTTAAAATATGGTTACTATGGAATTGAACCTGTTTCTTTGCGGGGTCAGTAGTTGACAAGTTCCTGTATGATAAAACCAATAACAAGGAATATCTCGAAAACGGCCAACTCCACGAGAAAATGTATATGACATAAATTGTGTATTTTAAGAACATCTATATGCTTTATGTAGTAAGTTTTTGTCTATCAAGATTTACATTTTATTTGTCTTCTAATATCTTCAATATAAGAGATTTTAATCAAAATAGTTTGTCATTTCTGAGAAAACAAAAAGTGTCGGAATTTTTTCCGTCTAAATGGTAGTTGGTGGTTGGGAGAGTTTCTTGAAAATCTTCGTGTCGCATCCTGGCAGATACTAAAATGAAATATCAAGTGTGGTATTTAAAGGACCTTTTGTTTTTGAGCTATGGTGTGCTGAGACATACACACACGGACATTTTTCTAAAAATGCTTTTCTGGATTCAGGGAAGTCCCAAAACAAATATTTCCGGTGAAATCTTGGTATCGAATTTTGGGTGCAATACAATACCTTAGCTCTACACTATGCTATGTACATATCATTGTAGAGAAAGGAAAAATACTATCGTCAAAAGAAGGGTTTATAGTAATAGTATTTAGTAAATGGGTGAATTAGAGGCTAGTGGATCGAAACAACATTTCTCTTTAAACTGCATTCTGCTTCGGTAGTAGCTTCTGAGCCCTCATTTTCTGTATGAGTAAAGTGTAAGCCCCACGGTATGTTTCCAGAATATTGCATACCGGCACGCCACTTTAGGCACTGGTCCAAAATCATAAAGAACAAAATTAAACCGCAGCACTGGAAGTGCGGTTTCCAAGAACAGTTAAAGAAGCAGTAAAACTTCTGCACTTGAACATCTTTACTTCCCCAAAATAATTCCTGGCTAGAACAGTATCCAATGTCCGCTCACCGAATTTTAGCTTAGGTGAGTTTTATGCTTTGAAAATGCTGTATAATTAAAGCGTACTATGCTATTGCAGCATTGTATCTATGTATGTTATTTAACTGCATATTCCATTACATTAAGATTAATCTTATATACTTTGGTAAACATTTACACTCTCATATATTAATTAGTACAGCATATAATTATACGAAGTTCATCCAGAAAGTTTTTTTTTTTGTTAGTGTTTAACGCCGCTTTAACTACTTATAGCACCGCGGGCAGTGACACTGATGATGCATGAATGATAATGGAGCACCGGTGGAATGCTATAGCAGGGAAAATCGGACTACCCGGAGAAAACCCACCCCAGCGCCACTTTGTCCACCACAAATCTCACATGCGGTCCCTTGTGATCGAACCCCGGCCATCTAGGTGAGAGGCAAGTGGTCTAACCACTCGGCCACGGCGCGGCCATCCAGAAAGTAACGAACGATTTGGTATAACTAAATAAAAACAAAAGTTATCAACACAAAATTTTATTTACAAAGTTACAGTAGCTTACTCTGTTTTTCAACGTAATTGTCAGAGCCTTCAAGATATTTATTATCACGTGGTACCAGTTTTTCAATGCCGATGCTATGCTTTTATTCGTTTTTTTTGAAAGCACAAAATGTTCGGCAAATCGAATATTTTAGGCAAATAACGCAAGTGTATAGTGATAATACAATGAACGAGTCTTCAGTGAAGAAATGACTCATAATTTACGATTAATCAAGGATGAACGTGTGTGTACGAAAAAGAGCGGAGTGGAAGCTCATCAATCATTATGGAGGAGTTGAATGCCAATGTTGGTAAAAGAATTTAGAAAAGCCGATGTTTCACTTTGGACATCGTATATGACTTTTTGGATGGAAAAGGCTTCCCAGCCGTGAAGTCATCGAAGTGGCAGTGACATCTTGACTCTTTAGCGGTGAAAGAGTACATCATCTGCGTTAAAAACCAGTACCACGTGACAACAAATACTTTGAGGCAATGACGATTACGTTGAAAAATAGAATTAAATATTGTAACTTTGTAAATAAAGCTTTGTGTTGATAACTTTCGTTATTATTTAGTTATGCCAAATTGTCTGTCACTTTCTGGATGGGCTACGTAAATCATTAAATTAGATGAACTAATATTTCTTATCTAGTAAACTTTATGACATACTTAACTTATTAGTGAGTCTGAGAGTAACCAATAATATACATAAAATTGTGTTTATCAGTCAATTTACAGATTTTCAAAATTAATCCTATTAGCAAACCTACTGAAACTTTTAGTGTGTTTTTATAAGTTCTGTTGGTCTTGTGTCCATCTTCCATTGTTATTGCTGAATTCTTTTCTTTCTTTGTCTAACACTGTGTGTGTGTGTGTGTATGTGTGGTGTGAGTGCATATGTTTATGTGTGGATGCATGGTAACAAAACTCTCTTACACTCCAACAAACAACTCGCTATTTCTTCCACAAGCTGATTAGTCAGAATCTCCTCACAAATAACTGTCTTTCTTCAATATTTCCATAACGACTCTGGCATATATTTTGCTTTTGAAGGCCGCTGCGGCGACGACTATTAGTGCTTGCTACAAATTTCCCTTCAAAACGGAGTTCTGGGCAGAGCTCCGTTCCCCTTTGTATACCTTTCGATCACGTCGCAAAAGCAAAAAAAAGCATGTGTTACAAACTCATTCAGGTGTAACTGTGCCCGAATACGACGTCAAGGAATCTTCCGATAGCACACGTTTCTATTCGTATAGATGTAACAACCATAGTTTCGACATCAAAAGAACTTGCCACCGAAACAGGTGTCCACTAACGCAAGAGTAATAATAGAGGGCAACAATCACCTATGTCTTACGAAACAAGCCGTTCACACATATTCGACGATTACTGATGCAGGACGTGCTTACGGAATGTATCTATGTATGCGTTTTGATTTTATTTTCTAAATTACGAAAACGTGAAATGAATTTCTTTGTTTTATTTTATTTTTTAAAACTATTTTTTTTTCTTCCACTAATATACGAAAATTGACATTGTATTCCACCCTAAAGTTATATACTTATATAGTTTCAGTACAAATTTGCTTTGAGCTCTACATACACATGCTTAGAAAAAGGTACCCACGCAGACTGAAAATTCGGATATTTTTATTTAGTATCAAGAATAAATGGCGAAGAACTCCAGAAATGCTTTCCACATTAAGACACTATCCTGTATTGATCTTGTGCATGTGTGCGTGTCTTTAGGCAGCATAGCTCAAAAACGAAAATTCTGTTGAATATCAAACTTGGTATTTAAGTTTAGTATCTTCCAAGGATGGGACACGGAAGATTTTCAAGAACAGTTCCACATCCTATACTACCCTTTACATAGAAACATTTTCGAAAAATGCTATTTGCTCAAAAATGGCTATAGCGATTTTAATTAAACTTCGTATATTAAACATACTTACATGGTATAAAATTTATATCTTGAATTTTCTGGCACTAGCCTCTAAAGACCTCTTTATTCTGGATGGATTTTGCTGAATTTAGCAATATTGCATAATTGACAAGCCGTAAGAGTTAGACAAAAACTTACAATACAAAAAATGTATATCTCGTTAAAAGACATGTATATATTGAAGCTGAAACTAAACACAGGGAATATTCCAGAAAAAACTGTCAGTTCTACAAAAAACAAACAAAAGAAGAAAACCTATATGGCAAGTTATGTTTTTTAACGAGATATACATATATATATATCTCATTCTTGAATTTGTCAACTCCTGGCCAAACAAATAAACGAATGTCAATCATATAGCAATCAGATTTTAAGAAATTTGATGATCGCTTTAGTCCAATGTATTCCCGTATTTCCTTCTACATACTTGCAAGGAAGCAAGTAACAAGATCATTTCTGCTAATTTTATCTCAATTAGCATGAAGTAGATAGAAGAATGAGCTTTTTGGCAATAATTACATTTGTTGCAGAAATGTGGAGTGATGTGTATGGAACATGTCATATATATTTTTAATATGTTCCACACGATGCAATTTTTCACCAATTTGTTTTAACATTTTATATTGCCTCTAAAAAGTACATTAAAGGAAAATCACAATATGAAGTTTTCGAAAAGCGGTTCTAATTTTGACAAATTATATATTATGAAAAATTAATACTTTTTCTAATTAGGTATAAGATAAACATGATAATGACTGATCTATAGGTAAATTAATTTCTTATAAAACTGAACTTTTTATGTAAATATTATTTAAAATCGTTACGCGGCTCATTTACTATAACAATGAATTTAGAGAATAAAACGTAATTTTCTATTTATGTAATATAAATAATATAATTTATTTGTTGAATAGGAATTAGTTACATTTAGAACTTCATCTATTGTTATAGCTTAATTATTGGATTGAATAGCTTTGTTATTTATAAGTTTTGTAATATTAATTTATTAATTAGTAATCATACAACCTGGAATGTTGATACGTGCCAGAAATATCGCTAATATTGACTACAATAACTAGTGTAGATTTCAATAAAATATATTGGTGAGAATTTTCCAAATTTCATACATATATTACCTTAAGCTTTATTGATTTCATGCCCTTCCTTGTACTGTTATATAAATTTAATAAGGAGTGGCCAATTATGAACTGTGCTCCATCTCGTAACAGTTGATATTCTAATTTTAACAAGTTCCTTTCTCATAAGCACTGCCTAAAATGCTAATCTAATAGACAAGGCAGGGCTGGCCTTCCCTAATAAGTTTATGTCACAAGTCTGCGTGGTGCATTATAAAAAGAGAAGGTTCGCGTGGAATTTCAATCAGCAATGTGCTGTGATGGATAGTGGCGCATTATCTAACGTAACCGGTTAAGGAAGATGAAGAACGGAGGCTTTCAATATTGTTTGGCACGTGTGCATCATCCCTTCAGAATCCCCTTCTTATCGAAAATAATGGGAGTCGCTAACAAGACTTCTTTCAAAGCTTTCACCTTTCTATTCATCGTTGCGATTTGAAAAGCAGGCAATTTTACAGCTTTATATCGCTGTACTATTTGCATCGTTCATGTTATTACCTGGCACAGCTGCAGCTGTTGGATATTTTCCTTTTATCCTCTTTGGAAGTAACCTTAAATTTATAGAGAAGCTGAAATATAATTCACTCGAGGCACATAGCACAGCGCTGTGGTGCTAAATCTGTTCGAAATAAAGCAAAAGTAATGGTTTTCATGGTAAATGCAAAAACAAAAAGTGTTTCAAGGAATAAATCTTAAAAATAAGTCACATCGTTTAACGACATAGACTACTAAATCTTTACAGACCGTGAAACAAAGCACCACTGAGCGATATGGCTCTGCAGCACTTTCAGACTTGCATTCGGAAGGTTTCTAGTTCGATTCCCGTTGAGTCTTTGATATTTCATGCTTTTCCTAGTAAGTAGGCGGAATCTGTGGTGCTTTCTCATTTACCACGACTTTCTTTCCATCAATTCCTTTTTTTTTTTTTTTTTTTTTTTTTTTTTTTGTCATGTTCCAGTTGTGCCTCAAGGTTCCATGGTGTAGGGCGATGCCGGGCAGATGAAGGTCTGTTAAAAGGAAATACCTTGCCCACCAGAAAGGTACTTTAATGAGCGACCTCTCTAGGCAACTTCAGAAGTAGTAAAGGTGTGCTGCAACTCTTAGAGGAGGAAATCTCAGGTATGTGAATGATTTTTGTACACGTTCAGTAACTGTATAGCTGGATTGTAATAGTTTATTAAGTTTACAGATTTGCAAAGATGTTTTTAACTGTTTTCATTTATAAATATATTTTTATTTTTGTGAATTCATAAAATATTTTCATTAGATCTTCGTGGTTTCTAAAAAACAATTTTCAAGATTATCAATTTTGCGTATATTTGAAATATTATTCTGAAGAATACACTTCGTTACATATTTTCTGTGGTTGATACAAAAATTTAAGTTTTTGGAGTTACCTGGAGTATTCATATATATTTAGAAATGACACCAAACCAAGATGTAGATGTTGTTGCTGAAGTCCAATGTGTTACGAAAGTATAGTTATTAACACCAATGAATAAAATCGAATAACACATCTCATAAGGGTGGATTAGCCAGTTATCCAGGAACAAAGCAGCGCACCCGGCCTGTCTACCAGAAATAGTCCCATGTAGCTTGGAAATCTCCGCGTTTCAAGCTTTCGCAGTGAATACGTAAACATATCGAAAGGGTGCACAATAGTTAGCTCACATTAAGCTCCTTGTTTGACGAAACTAGCTAAAGCATTTGTACCTTTAGTTATTCTTCCAACATATTTAATCACAACAGGCTATGAATGAAATGAAATTACTGGGAAAATAAGCTGGGATACATACGCCGCTAATTTTATGTTTTGTTGGAAAGGTAAGGGGCATGCACCTGTGAACGACGTTCCGAAATTGCACATTTTTGTAAATCAAATTTCAAGGGGAGTATATGTAAATGTTGACTCGAAGAATATCCAAAGGTTCCAACATTTGTTTACTACAAAACATGTTTTCCTGTTATTGACCGATTTATTTTAAATTAAATAATTAATTTACTGTTTTTACTTTTAGTGCACGTACTATGTACATAGTGTACAGAGAAGATATTGTGATGCACCCAAAAATTCGATATCGAGACTTCACCGGAAATACGTGAATTCAAAAAAAGTATTTTTGCACAAAGCCCCATGTCTGTCTGTCTGTCTATCTATGTGTCTGTGGACAGCATAGTTCAAAAACGAAAAGTCTGTTAAATACCAAACTTGATATTTAAGTTTGGTATCTTCCAAGGATGCAACATAAAGATGTTCAAGAAAAACCCCCCGCCCCCAACTACCCTTTACATGGAGATTTTTTTGAAAATCTTGATTTTCTCAAAAATAGATCTAACAATTTTGGTTAAAATATCGTATATTAATGATATTTACCTGACAAATAAAATGTATCTCTTGAATTTTCTGGGAATAACCTCTAGATACTTCTTTATTCTAGATGAATTTTACGGAACTTTGGATAATTGCTAAACTGTAAGATATGGACAAAAACTTAGCACACAAAAATATAGAGCAAGATAAAAGACACAATCTGTGTTATATACATCGATTTTTAGCAGCTTGTTACTAGCATTCTCAAGATTTAATCTCGAACTAATCACTTGACAGTGCCTCATTAACTACGTTCTTGAGTTATGTAGCCTACTCTGGAGGCGGTTTTTCAACTGCTCTGGTAGCTTAATGTGTAACGCAGGAAGCTGATGTCCCAAAGCTCACGAATTCGATTCCTGCCATAGAGTAAATGTTTTTATAATTATTTTTTTCATTCCAGACGAAGTGCTGCGATACGTGGTGTACTGGCACTTCAGAAACTTATAGCCGTTACTTCAAAATTTCAACAAAACAGGCCATAAACCTCCTATCTCAAATTACTTATTTAAGTAACCTACATGAAAATATTTCAGTATAGTTCATTAAAATTCTGTATATATATATATATCCGAATTTAAATCCAAAAGCTTTTTGGAAGGATAATAGAGAAAAAAGGTCCCTGGTATACAGGGTTACTACAAAAGAAATAGACAGCTTCAACTGCCTGTAAAACAAAAACTATTAGAGATAGCAGCCTAATTATTTTGGAGGTATGTTGAGAAACTCTCAAAGTTTTGTTTGTTACTATTGGTAACGCTGTAGTGTTTTGTTTGTTGTTGCAGAAGCTGAAATGGCGGAAAATCCTGTGGAAAAGGCATATTGGTGTTGGAATTTGCTAGAACGCAATCAGCAACTGTTGTCCAATGACATTTTAGAACACGTTACCACAAAACGCCACCGACTAGACAGTCAATCTACGACTGGTATAGAAAATTCGAGACAACGGGATGTTTGTGCAAAGGGAAGAGCTCGGGAAGACCAAGAGTTTCGAAAGAAAACGTTGAACGTGTTCGTTCTGCCTACATAAAGCCCACAGAAATCGACATCTAGGGCAAGCACACAATTACAACTTCCGCAGCAAACTGTATGGAAAATCTTGCGGAAGCGACTGCACATGATGCCTTACAGATTACAGATGTTGCAGTTTCTGAGTGAAGAAGATAAGGTCATACGGCGTGACTTTTGCATCGACATGTTGCGACATGATGAAGACGATGCTGGTTTTTGTGAGCGCATCATTTCATTTTTGTGGTAACGTGTTCTAAAATGTCGTTGGACAACAGTTGCTGATTGCGTTCTAGCAAATTCCAACACGCAATATGCCTTTTCCACAGGATTTTCGCCATTTCAGCTTCTGCAACAACAACCAAAACACTACAGCGTTACCAATAGTAACAAACAAAACTTTGAGAGTTTTTCAACATACCTCCAAAATAATTAGGTTGCTATCTCTAATAGTTTTTGTTTTACAGGCAGTTGAAGTTGTCTATTTCTTTTGTAGTAACCCTGTATTACATATCAATGAAGAAAACAGACATACATTGATAAGGTAAACAGCGAACAAAGGGAGGAAATAGCAAGGTTCAGAATTGGCGTTTGCATAGAGATATATAAAAATAGATCCCACAGCAAATGTCCCTTATGGTTCTTTTTTCCTTAGGAAAGGATGGCAGAAGCTTAGATCGGTTTTTAAATACATTTAAGAAAAAAATCTAATGTGTTCCAATCATATGACTTTCTCTAGCTGTTCTATATACTGTCTATTCTTACAAAAAATATTCTTTTATATACATCATGCTAATAGAGATAAACATGTCTTATTACTTGCTTCTTTGAAAGTAGAAGGGAAATAAATATAGGAATATACTTGGCTAAAGCGGTGTTCAAATATTTTAAAAAGGACGCTATGTGAAACCAGTGAAGTACGGTTCGCTTTGCTGTCCAGCAGTAAAATAAGAGAGACAAAATTAAAGGTGTCCTCCCGTTTGAGAAAAGTTGCGTAGGTGGTTTAGAATTTTAACCAATAACAAGGAATATCTCGAAAATAGTTCACTACACAAGAAAAACACACAAGATTTAAATTATGCTTTTTAACGAGATCTACATTTTTTGTGCTTTATTTTTTTTGTCTACCTCTTACGGTTTACCTTTATGCAAAATTATCTTCAGAGGTTATTCCTAGGAATTCGAAATAGAGTGTTTGTTTGTCCTGAAAATATCTATAATATAACGTATTTTACTCAAAATTGTTCAGCTGTTTTTGAGAAAATCAAAATGTTCGAACATATTTCCATATAAAGAGTAGTTTGGGATGGGGGAGGGTTTAAATCTTCGTGTCGAATTCTTGGGAGGTACTAAACTTCATACAAAATGTGGTATTTAACGGGTTTTTCGTTATTGAGCTATACTGTACACACACACACACACACACAGACACGCATACACACATTTCACCTAGACGGCCCGGGTTCAATCCCAAGCGACCGCATGTGAGATTTGTGGTGGACAAAGCGGCGCAGGGGCGGGGTTTCTCCGGATTCTCCGGTTTCCCCCACCATCGCATTCCACCGGTGCTACATCTTCATTCCATGTATCACCCGTGTCATCACCTGCGGTGCCACAGTAGCAAAAGCGGGCGTAAAACACTAAAAATACACACACATACATAATCTTTATCCCTTTTTCTAAAAATCCTCTTTTTGGATTGAGGTGTCTCAAAAATGTATTTCCGGTGAAATCTCGGTATTGAGTTTTTGGTTGGAATACAATATCCTCACTATCTACTATGTGCGTTGTACATATGCGCTAGAGGAAGTAAATATTGGAACTGGTCTGTGCTGAGGGAGTTGGAGTTAATATAATTTTCTATTAATTATTATCGTTTTGTTAAGTTATAGGGAACTAGATGTGAGTAGATGTGATTATGTGGGTGGGTATTATGGGCATTTAGTTTAGAGGCTGGATTGAATACCCGTCACATTCACGTATGTATTAGCTTAACACAAATAAATAAATAAATAATCTGGTGTGTTCTATTCACACGACTTTCTCTGTGTCTCTGTAAAAAATATTCTTAAACTTATTCCACTATCTGCTTCATCTAATATCTCCTATCTTAATCGGGATAAACACTAGCAGAGATTGTCTTATAAGGGAATACACTAAAGTGACAGTCAAATATTTTTGAAAGATGTTTACTATGAGATTTAAATCGTTTCTTTACATGGTCAGGAGTTGATAACAAGGAATATCTCGGATATGGTCAATTCCACGAAAAATATATATGGCATAAATTGTATGTTTTTAACGACATGTACATTTTTTGTGCAGTAAGCTTTTGTGTATTTCCTAACGGTTTATTAGTAGTTATGCAAAATTCATCCAGAAAGTGGTTATTCCCAGAAAATTCAAGATATATAGGTATTTAATTTCATGAAAATATCTATAATACAAACATTTTGGGTTTTGGTGGGATTTTCCTCAAAATATTTGTGTGATATCCTTGAAAGATACTCAACTTAAATACCAGGTTATATTTTACCGTGTTTTCGTTTTTGAGTTATCGTGTTGACTGACACATGCGCGGACCGTTTTTCTAAAAATGTTTTTTTGTAGATTAACATCATGTCGGTCAATGAATGAAATCAGTGAAAGGATGCTCCAATGATCTTGGGTTCCATGGAGATTAAAGTTATTTGACGTTCGTCTTTTTAGAATATAGGAAAACCCCGAAAAAACCTTATCCGGGTAACTCACCCTATGCCAGATTTGAATACATGACCTGTTACTTCTGCTTGTTTTATAGTATCAAATTTTGCTTTATGTGGAATACCAAAAATATTTTATATTTTAATAATTAAATAAAAAATAATTAATATTTCCCGAATTAAATTCGTTTATTAAAAAACTAGATATCCTTAAAAACGATAAGCATTTCATATAGGGGACCTAAAAGTGCGTTTCCGGTGAAATCTCGGTATCGAATTTTTGAGTGGAATGCAATACCCTATGTACTAGAAGAGAAAGTAAAAAATATATATATATATACATATTTGTTATTAATATGATTGTCTCCATACTGTTTGAATTGAGCTAATTTATGAAAAACAGCTAATAGACCCGCTAAGTTCTTTGTTACCAACAAATATAAAGTTTCCACTGGGATGGGGTAGCGAATTCCAACTTTAAAGGGAATTCTATTATGTCAGTTTAGAGCGATAGAGACATAAATTAAGTCTGTGGGATGCCCGAGAGTTTGATAGAATTAGGAGATTCTTCGATTGTTCCCTAGCCACATAATCAGTTTTACCAACCACTATAAGTTAAGTAAGGATGCATCAGAACGTACACACAACTTCGGGGAAACTTTAGCCTATCTGGTCACAAGTTAGGGAAGAGCTGTGTGTAGGGTTTTGGTAGCTCTATGAGAGGGTATGAGCAAGCTTAGGCGGGAGTTTTGTGTGTCTCCAGGTCAGTTGGCTTCAAGAATATCGCAAGCTTTTCGGGAACAATGTCAGTGTTAGAATATTATAGCAAGAGCTCGGTCCACTGTCACGAAATTGCAGGATTGAGGTTCGGTGGACATAAAGTATAAATATGACGTAATTTAGTAGGGGTGGTTTCTACTGTCCGTGTAAAAACGTGTTGCATTATTTAGCATTGCCCACTGCCTGGCCTCGTTCAGTTCCTGCTATTAAATAAACTAGTAAACATTGAAAGAGAGTGAAGATTGAAAAATGTCGAAAATACAAAAGGGGAGGTGTTCGACACCGAAGAATCGTGTATATGATTAAAATATATTTTGATTTGCAAAGGAGATACTTTTCTTTCCACACAGTAAAATATATGTTGTAATTCACAGCAATGAATCCTGAAAGAGTTTGGTTAATATATATTTATTGTCTCTTCAAAGCTCAGCATACTATTATCCTGACTTTTTTTTTTGTATCAAGCATTATACTTTTATGGTCGTCTCCTTAGCGCGGTGGTAGCGTTGCTGCTTACCAAGCGGGAGACCTGGGTTCGATCCCCAGTACCGGCGTGGGGATTTTTCCCCCGCTGGGAGACCTGGCCCGGGGTGCACTCAGCCTCGTAAGGTCCCTGGGGGTCCAATTGAGGAGCTACTTGATGGAGAAGTAGCGGCTCCAGGTCATGAGGACCGCATTAACCGGCCGGGGGGACTCGAGGCGCTGACCACGTCTCACCCTCCAATACTGCACCCCATCTATGACGTCTGTAGTGGACCGAGATGGGGGACGCAGCGGCCGGGCGGTAGGCCAAGGTTCCCCGTGAGCTGTCGTGCCATGGAGTTATCATACTTTTATTTGTAAAATAACAAGGGGTTTTTATTTACTAAACATATTATGCTATAATTGTTTGATTGTATTTCTTAAAGAATTAGAACGATTCATATAATGTCATTACATGTAATAGCTACTTTTGGAACAGATTATACCTCAATGTGTGCATGTTTACGCTAGAAACCCCTCCCTACTACTGCCTCTTTATACCGCTAATTACCTTGTGTGTTCGTAACTGTGTGCACTTCGGAATCCAAAACCGAGCTTTAGTTATAGCATTAGAAAGTTTCAGCCTGGGGCGTATTCTGAGAACTAGCTAGCTACAAAACTCGTAAATTGCGAGGAAAGAATTTCTATTGCATTAATAAATAACAAATAATGCGTTCCAAATCAGTTGGCTGTTTACATTCTAGCTTATTGTTACCCATAAAAGGGGTGACGATAAAATTCGATTCGTTCGTCTTCTCATGCGGGAGTATCAGGACTGATCGAAGTGGTAGAGTGGGTATTTTAACGGGAAGAGACGAGAAGGTGTAATGCCCTATTCACAATGAAATGTAAGCGCAGACATAGCGTAAGCGCAGGACTTTGCACCCATGTTATTCAATGAAAGCATTCATATAAACATACGCAACACCCTATTCAGTGCAATGCACGAGTTCGAAATTTCAAACTTTATCCTTACTTTGCATGCATATAGAGAGAGAATTTTGCATCCTTTCCTTTATGCATTGCTTGCTGTGCAACAGCCGATGATCGAAATGCAAGATTTTACATCACCTACTGTAGGTATAGATACGTTCTTCTATTGTCGTGCAGCACCAACCATCTCTCCTTTCCCTCAAGAAGTAATAGCAGACTTCTTGCAAAACCTTTAAATGAATGGGTATACCTAACCATCTGCGCCAACATTTCTTGGCTCTCACAAATCGTAAGGTGCAAAGAGATAATTCACATTTCTTTATTATACACTTTATCGCTTTCTACAGTCTACAAACTGGCATTATTTTCAATATTTTGCTCAAACAGTTATTGTTACATCACTGCCACGGGTGTTAGTTGTGTGCATGAAAATGTGATGTACTATTTATTCAGTTATGAAGATTTAGTGATTTTCTTATATGGTTTTGTGGTTAGGTTATTCAATTTGAAAGTTGCGGACCGTTTGGAAGATTTTCACATGTAATTTACAGACATAGGAACCAGTGCCATCTTCTTGCATTAAGCTTACCACTGTATTGTTAATGGTCTTTCCTTGCGCTTGCGCTTATGTTGCGTTAAGTCAGTGCTAGCATCTCATTGTGAATGTGCCTTAAATCATTACAGCAAACCTCTAGGGTATTTTCTCTTGCCATGCAAAGCATAGCCGACGAGCCCCAAGGACAGCCGAAGCAAAGCTGAAAATACGGATTCTTAATTTGCCTAATGCATACAAAATCTAAAGTTATCCATTTCTAAATAGATCCAGGTGTTCATTACTTTCTATATTCGAACTATGTATATAGTGTATAGAGAAGGTATTGCACTGCACCCAAAAATTCGATACCGAGATGTCACCGGAAATACGTATTTTGAAACTTCCTGAATATAAAAGAAAACATTTTTAGAAAAATGTCCGTGTATGTGTTTGTCTCTGTGTGTATGTATGTGTCGTTGAGCAGCATAGCTCAAAAACGAAAAGACCGTTAAAGCCCAAACTTGGTATTTAAGTTTGGTATCTTCCAAGGATGCGACACGAAGATTTTCAAGAAAATACTCCCACCCTAAACTATCCTTTACATGGAGAACATTTTGAAAATTTTGATTTTCTTAAAAATGCCTCTAACGATTTTGATTAAAATATCGTATGTTAAAGAAACTTATCTGACAAATAAAATGTATATTTTGAATTTTCTGGGAATAGTCCCCGAAGACTTCTTTATTGTGGATGAATTTTACGGAATTGTGCATAACTGCTAAAGCGTAAGAGATGGGGGAAAACTTACTACACAGAAAATGTAGCTCACAATAAAACACACAATTTATGTCATATACATTTTTTTCGTGAAGTTGATCATTTTTAAGATATTGGATTTTTGTTTTAGCTTTGAAAAACATATTTTTCTCATACAGGAATTTCTTAACTCCTGTCCATACAAACAAAGCAACCTCAGTTACATAGCAACTAGCTTTTGGCTATCATTTTAACCTATGGAACTCCCTCATGTCATGTAATTGGAACACATCAGATTTTTTTCACTGTTTTATTTAATTTAAAGGTTTAGTTTCAGTAACTTCAATTCTTGTGTTCTTCGTATTATTATTATTATTATTATTATTATTATTATTATTAGTGGCGGCGGCGGTGGTGGTAGTAGTACATGTCCTGAAATTTACCAATTTTAGCAAGTCAGATGGACAAAGGTATTGGGAGTTCAGGAGGCTAATGGCAATTGTTCAACAACCTGAGCATTACATTAAATAAATAAAAATAAATTATTCAATTTATATTGTTAGTGTGGTAGTGTCTGTACTAATAAATTTCATTGAAACTATTTACAACATTAAGTATAAGTTTCATTAAATCCAGAACAAAAATGTATACCTACATTAGGAGAGAAGAAAGAACATAAAAACCTGATGTGTTCAATTCACATGGCATTCTCTAGCTGTTCTATGCAATTTTCCTTATAAAAGATTATTTTATATACAGCATGTTAAGATAAACATTGCCAGAATTCGTCTTATTATTTGCATCTTTGTAAGCAGTAGGAAATAAGGGAATACACTAGGATAAAGGGGTATGCAGATCTTTTAAAAGCTCGTCGCATAATTAAAGAATTGAAATTCGAACCGAATTTCTTGATAGTCGTAAACAAACGAGAAATGAAAAGAAAGATGTGTCACATTTGAGAATAGTTTACGTACCTTGAAACCAAAACCAATAATTCGGAATATCTCGAAAATAGCTAACTCATAAAGAAAGTATATGACATAAATTGTGTGTTTTAATGAGATCTACATTTCTATGGCGAGTTTTTGTCTTTCTGTTTACCAGTGAAACAAATGTTATACAAAATTCACCCAGAATGAAGAGTTCTTCAGAGGCTATTCTTATATTTAACTCGTTTGTCATGAAAATAGCTTGAAACACATGACATTTTTAATCAAAATTGTTAGAGCCGTTTTTCAGAAAATTAAAATTTTCGAAAAATGTTCCATTAAAGTGGTGGGAGGTTTTCTTGAAAATCTTCCTGTTGTGTCCTTGGAGGATACTGAACTTAAATACTAAGTTACGTGTTGATCCGACTTTTCGTTTTTAAGCTATACTGACCACAGCCAATACTATATATACTATACTAGCTGCCCGCCCCGGCTTCGCACCTAATGAAAAAACTGAGACAAAATCTTCCGTTTACAATATGACCATGGAAAGAAATAAAATTACAATTAATTTCACAATACTTTATTGTAATGCCTTGTAATGTATAATTTTCCTTCCGGAGAGGGAAACAAATAGGGCTGATGGTTTGCCGACTCTCGAGCACGCAACGTACAACTGTCTATGTGAAAAACACAGCAATTCAAGCTACATTTCACACATTTCTAATGATTGACCTTGGGATTTATTATCATTACGAATGCAAGGCGCGCGGAAAACTGAACACGCTTAAATTCAAAAGGAAAGTCGTTTGGCATTAGTGGTATTCTTGATATAAGCACATCCTCGCCTTTGAACTTTCCTATGATTATAGTAGCTTAAAATCAATTTTTTCATGATTTTTTAATACCGAGTCTTGTTCCGTTGCAGAATTTCAGCTGATTGAGATTACGTAGGATAATTATTACCGAGTCAGCCTTGAGCTGTAAATTGTGTGGCGGAATTCTGGAAAATCCAATGAATCTAGGTATTGAGTTAGATAATTGACGAATTCATTTGGAACGGTAATGAAATTGATCAACTTAAATGAATGCATTTGTCCATAAATTTTACTCTGATTTTTTATATTTCATATTAGTTGCTGCTAAAATGCTTCGCTTCGCTCAACCAAGCATGGTTTTGTAATTTACACCAATATTTGGGAACACTTTCGATTTTAATTCTTCCTTTGGCGTTGTGAAGTGACAAAAAATTGGTGGAAACGAAATAAGGCCAGTAGAAGTATCAACAGGAATTTTCCCATTGTCAATGTATAATAATGGCTTTGCATTTACAAAGCGCAATGTAGCATATATATTGTTGGTATAGCGAAAAGGACGAAGTCAGCGCACCCATAAGGTAGTGTGGAAAGGACGGCACATGCAGTGAACAGCATGGGTAAGCAACTATATTTTCTTCTATGTAAAAACAGCCATTTTCAAGGCTAACAATGACATATTAGTTGATGTTAGCTTTGAGTATTAAATTTATCCATTTAACCCAAAATATTACTTGATAAAATATATTAAGAGCACCGGAATAGCAGTGTGACGGTGATGAGGGTATCTTCATGTTCTGATGAAATTACCTTTAGCAAGCTCATGTAACACATAACCTCAAATAACCAACATCTGCAATAGGAAATTCACCTAAAATGGTTTACTATCCAGGTCCCGTCATTTCTGCGATATTTTCATATTCCAAGAAGATTATTGGCAGTGTGCATAGTTTATAACTTGTTCATTGTTAAGAATTACAACAAAAATAAACTTATTTCTTTATTTAAACATATATGCTACATAAAATATATTTAATTTTCACTTATCTTGCGTCATTACCAGGTGCATTCGCTTAACATTGAATGGAAAAGAAAAATTTAGCAATACTACGACCCTCTAGCTGCAAATAAATAAGTACATACTCTAGGTGTTCATCGCCAGGAAAGTTTCTTTGCTTCTTTATTTAAAACTATAGGAGTAAGGAAAGGGCAGTTACACATGAAAATGTTTTTGAATTTCACTGCTGGGTTGCGTCATTGTCCTGGTAAACTGTTGCGTGACCTTAACATTGATAGGGAGGAAAAATTGAACAGCACTACGGCCATCCAGCGGCAAATAAATAAGTACCTTCTGTAGGTGTTCGTCGCAAGGAGAGCCTCTTTATTGTAAATTATAGGAGTAAGAAAAGGACAGTTAATAAATAAAAACGTATTTGAATTTCATTGCTGTGTTGGGTCATTGTCTCGGTAAATTGGTGTTTACCTTAAAATTGAATGGGGAGGATAAATGGACAACACCACTGCCATTTAGCAACAAATAACCGTGGTACCACTGCCATCTGATAGCTATTAACCGATTGCCTGTATGCTGGTTCATCTTATGAGACTTTAAAAACTTTCCCGTACTATTTTTAAAGAATTCTTTAATTTGGTGCAGTCGTTCGGAAGTGATGCATGTACATACATTTCGGCGATCAGTTATACACACACACACACACACACATGTACATATACACACGCGCGGATGTTTTTAGAATTTTTTTTTTTTTGATTCAGAGGGTCCCATAACATGTAGGTATTTCCACTGAAGTCTGGATATCGAATTTTTGGATGCAATATAATACTTTCTCTATGCACTATAAAAAAAAAGGCAAAAGTGCTAGATCTGAACTTCGTTGCATTATACGCATCTGGTTTCAGTATAAAAATCAAATCATTATGATTATCAGCAATGAAAAATGCTATTTCCGTTATTATAAAAAATGCATTTTAAGTCGTTTCTTGCGCTTCAGTGCAACAAAGAACATGGGAGCTAAGTAATAAATTCTTGTGAATCATGTGGTTCTCACCAATTAAAGAGAAATGCTACAAAATAACACTAAATAACATCGTACCTACGTTACAGCTCAGATGAAGACTTCATCACGAAACACAAACACACAAATTCCGCGGATCATCTCGTGAGATGACTGCCGCAAATGGTTCAATTCCTCGACGACAGAAATCCGTTACTTGATTATGAAGCCACTGAGCAACCGCTGTATGAATTTCTTCGTGACAAATCTGTTTCCACGATGGCGTTCTTTTAGCTTGCCGAACAGATGAAATTCGAATGGTAGGAGATACAGACTATGTCGCGTGCTTCCATACCTCCTATCTAACACGAGGAAGCGCGCTTGTGGTGTTGTATTGTCATGAATGAGAACAATGCCTTTGTTTACTCACTGCGTTTGTGAATTTCAGGAATCTCAGACACTCTTGTGACATAACGTATGACTATTTCCTTCGCATGATGCCATTGCACTTTCGACCAGTAAATCAAAGGTGCGCTACTAGATCGTTTTACATGGATCTATTTTATTTTAATACTATCGCAACTTTCAATATTTTATTACTTTATTTACTTTGGAATACTTTTTCTTCTCTACCTGTGAACCATGTCCAGTCAAAAATCTGATGGTAGGTAGAACATGGTCCTGGAACGCATCAATAACTTCTTCTGCCGATGAAAATTGTAGCCCAGGCATTTTATTTTTGAAGTTGGGCCAAAAAAACAAAAAAAAAAAAACACTGATGTGTTACACTCGCATGATTTTCTCTAGCTACTCTATAAAGACATTTCTTACAAAAGATAATTATTTTTTCAACACCACTCTAACCAAGATAACCATAGCAGAATTTTATTACTTAGTTCCTTATAAGTAGAATGAAACTAAGGGAATGTACTAGACTAAAGTGATAGTCAAATGTTCTATCGTTATACGATTGTCATGCAAATCGCTTCTTTGCTTGGCCAGGAGTAGAACAGAACAAAAACGGACACTTCCGTCTGAGAAAAGTATAAGTACTTCACAACTGAAACTAATAATACCTCGAACTAAACTAGGAATACCTCGAAAACGGTAAGCTCCACGAAAAACATGTATATGACATAACTTGTGTATTTTGACAAGATCTGCATTTTTTTGTATAGTAATTTTTCTATCTCTTATGGTTTAATAGCTATGCCAAATAAAGCACAATTCATCCAAAATAAACAGGTCTTTAGAAGCTATTCCCAGAAATTTCAAGATATGCATTTTATTTGTGATAGAAATGGCTTTAATATGTGGCATTTCAATCAAAATCGTTAGAGCCATTTTTAAGAAAAACAACATTTTCGAAAATTTCTCCATGTAAAGGGTGGGGATTTTCTTGAAAATCGTGTTGCATCCTTAGAAGATGCCAAATTTGTATCAACTTGTACCAAGTTTGGTACTTAACCGTATTTTCGTTTTTGGACTCTGCTGTCCACAGACAGACAGACACCACACTCACACGGACTATTCTGAAAATGCGTTTTTTGGACTCAGGGGGGCCTAAAACATTTATTTCCGATGAAATCTCGACTTCGAATTTTTGGGTGGAATACAATACCTACTTCTCTATCCCTATGTACATTGTCAATACGGGGCTAGAGAAAGTAAAAAAGTAATTGGTTCCCAAATCGGAACCGTACGGCGGCTGAGGCAATATTTCGACTTTTGAATGTTCAAATAGTAGGTTGTTAGACGAAATGTATGAGCGCTGGCATTGTCTTGATGAGGAACGGTCCGACGGCACTTGTTTGTTTTCTGTTTCACCGGAGGCTTCGGGGAAAACAGATGGTTGTATACCATTCAGATTTGATTGTTTTACGTCCCTCTAAAGGCACTGTTACAAATAGCTAGTTTTTCTGAAAAACAGACGATCATTTGTTTCGATATACTTCGAGTGTGAGCAGCTTTTGTATGATTTAGTTCATCTTGAAACACTTATACAGTCGACTGCTTTGTTGTTCCGGCTCTTATGTATAGATTCATGATTCATTATCTGTTACAATTTCATAAGTTCTGAAGCATCACCATTGTATTTATTGAGCTTTTTGTGCACCAATCGACACGAGCATCCTTTGGATATTGTGTCAATTTATGTGGCATCCAACCAGAGAAAACCTTTTCCATGGCTAATGATCATGCAATATTTATATATGCTGATGGAACTAATGACTAGCATTACTCCTGTCTCGCAGTATGTGACATGATCTTGAGCTATCATTAAAGTTTTCTGGCACAGCAATTGATTTTGGACGACCTACACGAATTTCGTCATTGAGCGAACGGCGGCCACGATTAAACTCGTTATACCAACGTTTCACAGTAACAAAAGATGGAGCTTCATTACGAAATATAGTAGTAAGTTGATCAAAGCATTTTTGTTTCGATAGTCCACGTCGAAATTCATAGTATATCATCGCATGAATAATTTCATCTTTTGGTTCAGACAATTTTGAATCCACTGTAAACAAAACAAATAACGCTTTATTTATAAAATATCTAAAGTAGTTAAGGTCAACAATATCAAACTTTTCAATAGAAGCACTAGATGGCACCTACACCAACCAGTTTTGCTTAAGAACCAAAATATAAATAGTAGCCTTTGTATATCCTGCAACTGCATCGTGTATTCTTCTAGCTATTTATTTTCTTTGAATCGATATTATGTAATAAAATAATATCCACTATTATTAGTGTAAATGTCCCAATACACACACTTCTCTGAAATGGAAAATCGTTATAATTGTTTTTAAAACCAGATAATGCAAGGGAACGGAATTTCAATTCATCATAGAGTGATGAAGGATTTGATCATCTTAGCCTAGTTGTCTCGTTTTTCTCCTTATACCTAAAGCAATTTCTGTTAATGTTTTTCTCGATTAATTTGAGGTATCAAATAATAACTTTATAATAGCTTGTTGCAGAATAAGCAGAGAAATCAATATGAATATAGCACTTAAGTTTTTTTTTTTTTTTTTCATTTTTGCTCCGTCTTAAGTTCTAGATAGACACACATACAGATACATATTTTATTAGCCATTGAACAATTCCAATTTATAATAGACTTTGTCAAATGAACAACATGAGTACTATAATAGACCAATAACAACCACAAATTAAAATATAATTTAAGTGATATTGGTGCTCTTTTATCTTCGGAATATTTTGTCTATCTCTGGAGTTAATTCGGGTACAATTTCTTTGGATTTCTGACGTTTGTTTAGGTTTTGTGCATTAGATTACACACACGTTTTCACTTCCAGACTCTGGGGAGCAAAGGGGGTATGTTTGCTAGAGAATTATTCTAAGCCCCAGCTGAGAATCGAACCCGGATCTCATTGAATAGCAGGCAACTGAGCTGCGGATTAGATTTTTAGAAATTATACATTTTGTATTAACAACACTTCAATTAATTATAATCGTCTCCACATGTCAAATACTTGTTTCCTATATATTAGTGTTGAAGTTTTGCATAATTATAAAACTTATTATATTGTTCTGTAATCATATATACATTACATTTCCTCATTTGTACTTTTTTTTAGCACGTATACAAAGCAAACAGTAGGTAGATAAGATATGTTTTATTCAATCAAAAAATTCGTTATGAGATTTTACCTGAAATATGTGTTTTAAGATGTTTGAAAACATACACACACAAACATTTTTAGTAAAATAGGAAAGTCCATATGTGTGTGTGTCTGTGAACAGAATAACTAAAAGAACAAACAAAATACTAGTCTTGGTATTTAAGTTCTGCATCTCCCAAGAATGTGCCACAAAATTCACTCTGATACACAAGATACAATTACTGAAATCGCCTTTAATTAATTACACTAATTCTTTAAATTTTAGATTTTCAGGATAATCCAGCACCCCAACTATGCTTTACATGGAACATTTTCACAAAATGACTCTTTTGATTAAAATACACTACCTATATTCAAGATATTTACATGACAAATGAAATGTATATCTTGAAGTTTCTGGGAATAGCCTCTCAAGAGTGCTTTGTTCTGGATGAATTTTACTGAATTTTGTATAAATGGTAAATCGTAAGGGTTGGACAAAAACTTACTATGCAAAATTATAGATCTTGTTGAAACAATAAGTTTATGACATATATATTTTTTCCCCTTGAGTTGACCATTTTGTAGATACTTCTTTTTGCTGGTTTTGGTTTTAAAATAATTTAAATTTTTCACATTTGTCAACTTCCGGCAATGCAAAGAAACTGGTTTCAATCTATTAGCAAACACCTTTTAAAAGCTTTGATTATTGCTTTAGCCTAGCGTATTCCCTTATTTCTCTGCTACTTGCAAGACTATTTCTGCTAATGTTTAACTCAAATAGCATGAAGTAGAAGAATAAGCTTTTTAACAATAATTTTTTGCTGAGATGTGGAGAAAATCATGTGAATGGAAAACGTCAGGTTTTTATATTACTATTATTCAGAATTATTTGACAAACGCAAATTAAGTCAGTACTAAATAGAAGTGCTTTTTAAATATACTTATTTATCCAATTTGAAAACACAGTAAAGAAGGCTTGCACATCTCTGTGTGTTTAAAAGAGGCGTTCAGGTATAATATATGATAGCCCCAAGGTGTGCAATCAACTAAATAATATTTTTCTCCGTCGTTAGCTAGCGAGGCAAAAGATTCCTCTTACCTTTGCACATGGAATAAGAGAAAAATTTTACAGCGGCGGATATTTACTAAATGAAAGAAAATTAACTAGCGTTGATGTGCTGCTCCCAGTCAGCTGCTCCAGTGGTAGGCTGCGAGTTCCTTTTCTCAGGGGACTCGAGGATGAACCTAGAATAACCCACCACATTTGCTGAAAATATTAAATGATCCTAATAATAATACTCTGTTTGAAACAGATCATGAATAATCAACTGTCCATGATTTAAACACGAGGAGTTGTAACTCCTTCATACTAAATGTGCCAAGAACTTTTATGTTATGGATAATTTTTTTATTGTTTCATTTGCATAGCACACTTTAATGGTCATATCTTTGACTTGTGAAACTGTAGGTTCAGAACATTAGGTCAATAAACCTTATATTACTAAACACACGCACATTTACTCTCACATTCAAAACTTCTAGACTCTATGGGAGATAGGAAATACTTCTGGTTAAAGAAAAATTCCCCGCCCCAGTCAGTAATCGAACCCGGGACCCTTAGCACTGCATCACTGATCTCAGTTAAACTCCCATAGCTTAGGAAAGATGTATCAAGAGTCTTGAAGGGTAATAAACAATAGAGCTTGTTTAAGCGCAAGAAGCACAGATTTCATTGATGCAGTCACTTTTATTAGCCCAATTCTCTCCTACATCAGTCTATCCTACCGTAGTTCATATGTTCTACGTTGCTAATTGTTCAGTTCTAAGTATTCTTTCCCATTCTTAGAAATGGTCAACTTGCAATTCTTGATTTTTCAACAATTTTTAGATTCCAGACCATACTGACTTTTCAAAAATTTAACCCGGAAGTTAATTACCTTCACCACTTGAATTTTTTCCTAATTGCTTCACTCCAACGCTTGCCTCACTAATTACTCTTACATAGAAACAGAGTTTGTAACTAGTGATTTAACACATAAAATATGAAATTGATCATAAAATATGAAATTATTAGTCGCAATTAATTCTCTATTTTGCCATTGTTTGTTCATAAAATAATAAATGAGTAAATAACTACGTTATTAAGAAAGGGCGTTTTATATGTTATATCCTCCTGTATTTAGGTTACTTAATCGTGCCTATGTCAAACAAAGATGGCCAGAATTGGATTTATATCAATGTTGTCGTCATCTTCTTAGAATGGGCTTATAGGCCTGTTTCCTCATCAAGAGATTGTATCTTTCCATCGTGTTATTTGACAACATACTTTTTTAAACCGTTGGGTTGGTATTCAAGTAAACTCTGTGGAAGCCTGTTCAGTGGCATTCTTTCTATGTGTTAGAGCCAGTCCTTTCATCAATCTCGCTTGCACAGCGTCCAGGGAAGTTTATAATTACTGATAACTATCAAGAGTTAAGGTAGAGAATGCTGAAATGAAGTTCTTACTTCATCAGCAGGTTACACATCACTAGACATATGATCATTAAAGCTTATCCTTCAACGCACTTCTAATAATTGAAATACATTTTATTCTACAGTTACACGCATTTCGAGAAGAATTAAGAAAAATACAATATGCGAATGTGACTTTCAGAGTTTTAAGAATTATATTGCTATATGATGTACCACGAGAAAGAATCAGATATGCTACATTCAGATGACTGGCTTTACATACTCTGTAACAATTACAAAAGCTTGTTCTTTATACTAATCAAAGTAAACATTAACTGAAATGAAATAACTACTTAGTTCCTTATGGGTAGAAGCTGGCCGCTATATGATAATATTGAAATTCCGTTCTCTTTGCATGACCAGATGTAAAATAATACAAATATATAACGTATTGGAATGAATTTTGAATAAGGTTATACAATAAGCTAATTCGGTTGACAAATCTTTTAAAAAGTGGTCATTATATGATGGTTTTAAAATACCGTTCTCTCTACTCCACCAAGAAAAACAAAAACGAATAACTACTTTCCATTTAAGAGATTTCTAAGTATTACAAAATTGAAACCAATGTCAAGTAATGTCTCAGAACTGTATTTTACATAAAAGAGATTGCACTTTTTGTACAGCAACGTTTTGTCTGTCTTTTACAGTTTACCAGCTATACAAAGTCGCCCAGAATAAAGAAGGCTACACAGGATATTCCCATAAAATTCAAGATATACCTACTTTATACGTGTTGAAAACATATTAAACATACTGTATTTGAATAGGAACCATTTGAGGTATTTTTTAAGAAAATCGATATGTTTGGAAAAGAAATTACTGAAATTAAGTACAAAGTTTGAAATTGTATTTTTCGTTTTTGAGTTATACTGTTCATAGACTCACACGCGGATATTTTCCCAGGAGCTATTTTGTTTTTGGATTCAAAACATATTGGTGAAATCTGAACATTAAATTTGTGGGTGGATTACAATTGCTGCTCTACCTACTAAGTACATAGTATGTGGTAGAGAAACTAAAATAAGTTCACATCTGCTATTTTGTGCTCTGAATTCTGTACCAATTCAAAAAAAATACAGAAATCCATTGCTCTCTACAGTGATGAGGCAACTTTTAGCTTATCCTTTAGGAAACACTTCGTTGTTTAAATTGCTACCCACATTTAATATAGAAACTTGTGCTTTAAAAAGGTACGTGTTTTTTGTTGTTTTACTTTTCTTTTTGTTCAAGTGTATGTCTGTTTGTTTCTATGTTTTACCTTAAACATAAATGACTCGTTTTGTCGGAATCTATGAAAATAGCTTGCGAAATTTTGGAAAAAAATCTGATTTTTTTCCATTCATATGAATTTCTATACTTCTGCAAACAATCTGTTCTAACGAGATATTATTCATTTATCATGTCAATGCAGATAAGAATAAGCAGGAAGCAGAAAGAAAATAAAGGAATACAGTAGCCTAAAGCAATAGTCAAATCTTATAAAAAATTGAAGTAAAACAAGGGAGATGAAGCGAAAGGTGACTGTTCGTTTGAGGAAAGTTACGAAGTTTAAAATTGACACAATAACAAGGAATAGGTATACTTTTAAAATTTAAAATTTTCGGGCTATTTTGCCGTGGTCTGTAGGTTAAAATATGTTTACTTAAAATATTTCTACCTAACGTTTCGTCCCTGTCTGTGATGACCCCGCCCACCTGTGTCCGAGTATATATACTGGCTATAAACCGCACTGTTGTTATTCTTTTCGAGTTAGCGACGTGAGCACATTTCCTCTGAAGATGTCCCTCACAGACAGGGACGAAACGTTAGGTAGAAATATTTTAAGTAAACATATTTTAACCTACAGACCACGGCAAAATAGCCCGAAAATTTTAAATTTTAAAACTATGGACACCGGCCGTGAAAGCTTACGCATATATTTAATAGGTATACTGTTATATACTGTTCTGCATTTTTTATAGTAAGCTTTTGTCTATTCCTTGCGGTTAATCAGTATGCAAAATTTATCCAGAATGAAGAGATTTACAGAGGCTATTCCCATAAAATTCAAGATATACATTTTATTTGTGATATAAATAGTTGCAATATAAAGTATTTTAATCAAAGTCTTTACAGCCATTTTTGAGAAAAAAATATTTTTAATAAGTTTTCCATGTTAGGAATAGTTTGGGATGGCGGAATTTTATTGAAATCCTCTGTTGCATCCTCGGGAGACATATAGGAATTTTTTCAAAAAATTCTTTCTTCGGACTCGAGGAACTTAAAAACATACATTCCCGAAGAAATCTTAAAATCGAATTTTGGGGTGGGATTCATAGCCTTCTGTGACTTCTATGTTCGTAGAGAAAGTTAAAAAAAAACTACAATGTTTAGAACTACATTGGTGTTAATAGCATTGTTGGACAATAAAAAAGAATCTGATGTGTTCTATTTACATAACTTTCTTTACATTTTTTGTAACAAATTATTGCTAGAAAGCTTATTCTTCTATCTAGTTCATGCTAATGAAGATAAACACCAGAAATGGTCTTATTACATACTTCCTTGTAAGTAGAAGGGAAACAAGGGAATATACTAGGCCAAAGCACTAGGTCATATCTTTTAATAGCTGTTTGCTATGTGATGGAAATGCCTTCTTTGTATAGCCAAAAACTGAACAATTTTCGTGTAAGAAAAGTGTAAGTGTAATAAAACTTAAAACAAGAACAAGGAATTTCTTAGGGAAAAAAGTAAGATAAATTTTGTTTTAGCGAGATCTATATTTTGTGTTTAGTAAAGTTTTGTCTATCTCTTATGGCTTACTAGTTGTGCAAAACTCAGCAAAATTCATCCAGAATAAAGAAGTCTTTAGAGACTATTCCTTGAAAATTCAAGATATACATTTTATTTTATATGTAAGTATTTTTAATGTACGATATTTTAATCGAAATTGTTTAAGCAATTTTGAGAAAACTAAAAGTTTTGAACATTTTTCCATGTAAAGTGCAGGTAGATGGCGGTGGGGAAATATGTTTTGAAAATCTTCCTGTCGCATCTTTGGAGGATACTGAACTTTAATACCACGTTTGGTGTTCAGCGGACTGTTCCTGTTTGAGAAATACTACTCACAGACACGACATTTTTTCTTGGATTGGCGATCTCAAAATATATATTTTCGATGGAAATATTTCAGGGAATACAATACCTTTTCTATGTACTATGTGAATAGTACGGGTAGAGCAAACAATATTATAAAAAAGGTCCATCATAGAATTATAGTTCATTAATCTTATACGATTGATATAATTGTTTTTTTTTTTTTCGCACTAATCGTGTGTAGGTAGTCATTGGGGTTGTCATCTCAAGATAATTTTAGATAATCTTGAGGTTTACTGGGAAACATGCAAGTCAGTTAAGGAATTTAATGCTATTCTGGCAATTTGCCATGGTAGCTCACTGGTAGAGCAACCGGCTAGAGACCGGAAGATCCGTGGTTAAATCCCGGCTATGGCATTTGATTTTTCAGCCTGACTCTACCTATCCAAACTTAAATAGCTTCTACGATAAAGGATCCTGCAGTTAACATTGGTGGGATAGGATTTTCAGTCTTTTCTCTTAAAGCTTGTTAAATTTATATTATTTTTTTTTATAATTGGTCGTTATTTCTCCCATTACCGACCTCATAATTGATCTTTATTAAATCTATTTCTCTTGCTCGTAACAATTGCTGTTATTTAACTACTGACTAATAAAAAAT
The DNA here is from genome assembly GCA_030762935.1 of Hymenopus coronatus. Lineage (NCBI taxonomy): Eukaryota > Metazoa > Arthropoda > Insecta > Mantodea > Hymenopodidae > Hymenopus > Hymenopus coronatus. Next base: position 98,024,622 of record CM060892.1, read on the forward strand.
AAAATAAACCAATGGAGGGGTTCTGCCCCAACCTGCTGCAGGTGCTCTCACGAAAGGGACGGAATGAAGAAAAAGATTGTTAGGGGAAATGCTGGCTTAGAGCAATACTATTGACTTTACAAATCGCCTCTCTCTCGCACCCTCCAGTTCTACCTGAAGAAGAGGACGACCGAGTTCAGCAGAATGAACTGGATGCTAGAACAGACAAAGCAGGTGTGAGAGTAAACTTGGTAGTAGTAGCAAGGCAAGAGAAAGCAGCATTAACAAAAAAGGGGGGAGATTTCCCAACCACTGCATTAGCGAGCTGATTTAATTTACACAGCATTTGGAGAGACCAATTCAGACTTAAAGCGGGTGAGAGGTGTGTGTAAGGTGGCTGGAAGGCGGTAGTAAAGTAAAGAGTAAGCAAGGAAAACTCATAAATTCTAAGGGACGCCCCCTCACCAACACACACTCATGCTTACATCCCGGATTTTCTCTTTAATTCAATAATAAATATACAGCGGATTTGTAACGTGCTTCAGCAAGTAACAACGTATAAAACGTGGTTGAATTTTAAAGTAATAGAATATTAATTGCAACACATAATAAAAGTTGCTTTCCCGAAATGTCTGGCTAAAGAATGCACATATAATAAGCAAAAATCTATTGTGTTCCATTCACATGACTTTCTCTACATCTCTGCAACAAATTATTGTTAAAAAGCTTATGTTTCTATTTACTTCATACTAATCGAGAAAAAATTAGTAGAAATAGTCTTGCTATCTGCTCCCTTGTAAGTAGAAGCAAAATAAGGGAGTGCCATTGTTAAAGTGATAGTCAAAACCTGGTTGCTATGTGACTGAAGTTCCTTTGTAGTATGGACAGCAGTTGACAAATTCCTGTATGAGAAAAGCATACGTTTTTCAAGGCTGAAACCAAAAACATGCAATATCTGAAAAACAATCAAATCCACGACAAAAATGTTTATGACATAAATTGTTTGTGTAGTAAGTTTTTATCTATTTCTTACGGTTTACCAGTTATGCAAAATTAAATAAAAATCATCCAGAATAAAGAGGTCTTTAGAAGATATTCCCAGAAAGTTCAAGATATACGTTTTATTTGTCATGTAAATATCTTAATTGTAAGTGACTTTAATCAAAATCGTTACAGCCATTTATTAGAAAATAGAAATTTTCGAAAAAAGTGCCACGTAAAGGGTAGTTGGGGGTGGGGGATTTTCTTGAAAATCTTCGTGTTGCATCCCTGGAAGATAGCAAACTTAAATACCAAATTTGGGTTTTAACGGTATTTTCGTTTTTGAGCTATGCTGCACAAATACACACACAAGGACATTTTTCCAAAAATGCTTTTTTTGAATTTAGGGGGTCTCAACATATATTTCCGGTGAAATGTCACAATCGAATTTTTTGGGGTTGCAATACAATACCTTCTCTATACACTATGTATATAGTACGTATAGAGAAAGTAAAAATAAATATACAGTATGATACGTTATGTACACAAAGAAAAATCATTTATAATATTCTTGGGTAATACCACTTAAACTAGATATTATTCTTTCACTTTCACTTTGCCGTAATATACTATTACAAATTTTTAAGAATTTATGAAGTCTATTTTGCTATTTACGTTGAATACGAGGGACAGTATTTATATTTTTAGGCTATTAATAAAAATCAGTAATTTGTCATTGAACATGCTTCATTGCTTCTCCAAATATTCTCTTTTACGTACTACGTACAAAGTGCATAGAGAAGGTATTGTATTGCGCCCAAAAATTGGATACCGAGATTTCACCGGAAATATACGTTTTGGGACCACCTGAATCCAAAAAAAAGCACTTATAGAAAAATTTCTGTGTGTGTCTGTCTATCTGTCTGTGTCTATGTGTGTGTGTGTCTGTGGGCAGCATAGCTCAAAAATGAAGAGACCGTTAAAAACCAAACTTGGTATTTAAGTTTATATCTTCCAAGGTTGCGACACGAAGATTTTCAAGAAAATCCCCCACCCCAAACTACCCTTTACATGGGAAATATTTAGAAAATGTTGACTTTCTTAAAAATGGCTCTAACGATTTTCATTAAAATCTCGTATATTTAAGATATTTACTTGACAAATAAAATGTATATCTTGAATTTTCTGGGAATAGCCTCTGAAGGCTACTTTATTCAGGTTGAATTTTACGAAATTTTGCATAGCTGCTAAATCGTAAGAGATGAACAAAAACTTACCACACTGAAAATATAGAGCACATTAATACATAATTTATGTTATATACATTTTTCGTGAAGCTGGTCGTTTTTAAGACATTCCTTGTTTTTACTTTCAGCTTTGAAAAACATACTTTTCTCATACGAGAATTTGTCAACTCCTGTGCATACAAACAAAGGATTTTCAGTCAAATAGCAACCAGCTTTTGACTATCACTTTAACCTATGTTACTCCCTTATTTCGCTTCTACTTACAAGGACGCAAGTAATAAGACTATTTCTGCTAATGCTTTCTTATATAGCATGAAGTAAATAGAAGCCTAAGCTTTTTAACAATAATTTGTTGCAGAGATGTAGAGAAAGTCATGTGAATGGAACACATCGGATTTTTTTCTCCATTTGTTGTACTGTTTAACTTTTGCTTTTACTACAATGATACCGCGATGACACTGATGAAACATAAAGTGAAGATAATGCAGCGGTGGAATGTGATGGCGGGGGAAATCAGAGAACCCAGAGAAAACCCGCCCCTGCACCGCTTTGTACACCAAAAATCCCACATCAGTCGCTTCGAATAAATGTGCAGATTTAGCGAATGAAGGATTTCAATAAAAGTAAGGAGCATGTTTATTTTTAATTTTTTTATTACGTGCATAGTTAATGATCCGGATACAAAGTTTGCAGGTTATAGTATGCTGCAAAGCCTTCAGATGTCAACAAACGGAGACGTAGGCTTGTGCTACTCCGCTTGCATGCAAGAAGTAGCGGCGTGAGTTTGAGATTTTATGTAAATAAAACAGCTGACGCGCAGGTAACTTTGTTTTCTCGGTGCCGAGTATTGTAATCACTAATAACTTTGAAGATTCGTGATCAATAGTAATATTTAAAGAGATATATCTAAATATAGCATACACTCTTATTCGGGATACTAAGAATTCAATAAATGAATAGTTATTCACTATAATGTGCTGTGTTTAATTTTTCCATTTCTCTTAGAGTAATTTTACTTTCTCTGTCAACGAATGTACAATATACATAGTAGTTAGAGAAGGTTTTGTACTCCACACAATAATTCGATACAATTTCACCAAAAGTACAAAAAATATATGTCCCTTAATCATCTCCTCCAAAAAAAAAACAATTTTAGAAAAAGATTTGTGTGTGTGTGTTTGTGAATAGCGTAACTCAAAAAGGAAAAGAAAAGACGGGTAAATCCCACAGTTGTTATTTAAAGTTCAGTATCTTCCTAGGATGAGACACGAAGATTTTTAGGAACATCACTCACCGCAACTACCCTTTACCTGGAAGATTTTTTGATCATTTTGATTTTCTCAAAAATGGCATTAAAGATTTTGATTAAAATACGATATATATTTTCCGGAATAGCCTCTTTAAAACAGTAAGAGAGAGGCAACAGCGTACTACACAAAATGTGTAGATGTCGTTAAGCACAAATTTATGTCATACATATATTTTTTGTGGTGTTAAATGTTTCCGAGACATTCCATGTTATTGGTTCCAGTTTTATATTTTAATTTCATATCTGTCTTGTTATACTCGTGGACATCCAAAAGCGAATTGAATTTCAATTGTTTCACATAGCGAAGGGATTTTAAAGGACTTGACTATGGCTTTAGCTAATGTATTCCCTTATTTCTCTTCTACTTAAAAGAAAATAAAAAATAAAAGCAATTCTGCTAAGGTTTATCTAGATTATAATGCAGATATAAGAGTAATCCTGTAAATGCAGCATCAGATTTAATTTTTGTAATGGTTGGAAACGTTGTTTACAGTTTAGTATCACGACGAATAAAAAGTCAATGTTATTTTCAAAAGTGCAACTAATTTTTCTTCTAAATACCATCTCTTCTTGTTGTTTTCCACCAGCGTACTTCCTCACACGGAAGACACCCCCAGGACTTACTGGCTAATGTCCTCAGGAGCAGACGGCTAAGGATCGGAAAGGGTATCTAGGGGTAGGGATCATTCCAATACCTGGTATGATCGTAAGTAGGTGTATATATAAAGTGTGGGCAAAATGGGTAATAGAAAAGATAATTATGAAGCAGTTGATGGAACGAAAAGTGGGGAAAATCGTAAATAAACCCTCCAAACGCCTCTTGTCCACCAGAAATCCCACATGCGGTCCTCCGGGAATGAACTCGGGCCGCCTAGATGTGAGGTGAGCGGACGGCTAATACTAAAAGTACGTTTATAAGTACGATCGAGTATACCGAATACACTTGCCTGCCTTTGCAGCCCTTTCGAAGCGAACTAACCGAGATCAAGGCACTTCTGGTTGACAGCCCTCAGATAAACAGTGAAAACAGCGTCTCAGAATCGTGGGATTGTTTACGGAATCCTACCATTATTTCAATTAATTTCTGGGAAAAGGGTAATGTAGCTGAAAATCAAAATCATACGCCTTATGCTTAGAGATAACCATCACGAAGCTTCACGGAATCAATTTTACATTCTCTGCATAGTATATGGTACATAGGCATTGCACTCAACCCAAAAATCGGATACGGAGATTTCACCGAAAATACACGTTTTTGGGTCTCCGGTATAAAAAAAATTGGAAAAGATCCGTGTCTATGTTCCTCGTGTGTGTCCTGTGTTTGTGAATACGCGTATTAATTATAGTTTTTTTCCAAGGATTCGACAATGAATTATTTGAGGAAAATCCCCCCACGTCAAAATACCCTTTACATGGACACATTCTGATTATCTCAACACTGACTAATGATTTTGATTAAAATTCCGTACATTAAAGATACATGTCCAAAAATGTATATTTTTAATTTTCTGAAAATAGTCTCTGAAGAACTCTTCATTCTGGGTGAGTTTGGCTAAATATTTAATAACTAGTAAACCGTAATAGATAGACACAAATTTAATACATAAAACATATAGCTGTTAAAACAAGCAATGATGTCATATACAGTTTTTCTGTAGAATTGACCATTTCCGAGATATTTGTTGTTGGCTTCAGATTTAAATACATAAAACTTTCCTCGTACAGGAATTTTTCAACTCCTGGTCATGCAAAGAAACGAATTTCAATCACTTGACAACCAAGGTTTGGCTGTAGCTTTTGCCTAGTACACTCGCTTATTTCCGTTCTACTTGCAAGGAAGTAAGTAATAAGACAATTTCAACTAAGCTTTATCTCGATTAGCATTAATTAGAAGAATGAGTGTCAACAATATAATTTGTTACAGAGATATAGAGAAAGTAATGTAAATGGACATATCAGATTTGTTTTCACATAACCTCTGCAGGTAAGAGTAATATGGAATTAGACTTTTTTACATTATATGACTAAGGGAACGCACTTATTTCATATCCACCGGTAGGTAAATATAATTAACAGCTCAAATACTCGAGCTTCCCGTGATTTGACCGTTTATCCTTACAGTATTTAGCCTTGGGTTTTGGTTGTCCATTAACAGTTTATTTGGGCGCAAAAATAAAGTATTACACAGTACATTTAAAAAGTTAAGTGGAATTCTCAGGACACTATACAGAAATAAAAGTAACTGAGAAAAGAGCATGAATAATACAATTACCACAGTTTGTAATGATTTGTTTTGAATCCAACTGTGACTTTCACGTTGCCGCTTGGAATACCTGTAGTTCAACGTCATTTAACCTGGTTGGTCATATCCGACGATGAATGAAATTGGTGAAATGATGCTCAAGGGATCTCGGGGTCCATGGAGCTTAAAGTTACTTGACATTCGTCTTCTCAGTATATGGGAAACCCCCGAAAAAAACCTTATCCGGGTAACTCACCCTAAGCGAGATTCGAACTGACGACCTTTTGAATGTGAGAAAGAAACGCTACCACTACACTACCCAGGCAGGCTGACAATATTCCTTTATTTCGCAGTAACCAACATAGATCGCGCTTCAAAGGATACCAAAGGGGGAAAACAAAACAAAGCCACCAAAATTAAGAAATAGAAGAGGAAGAGATGGAAGAAGAGGTTCTTCGTCTGTTAGAAGCTCTTCTGGTTTACATGTCCAATCCCTCTATAATTATTAAGCCAATTGGCTTCGTTTTCTGCTTATAAAACACCACAAATTTCCTATAGAGAAGTAGAACTGTTGGTTAGAAAATTTGAGAAACTTACACATTATAATAAGCAAATATCCAAAAATCGGAGTTTGTTTGCAGAATGTGTAGAGGTTAAAATTCACTTATTTATTGTTTATTTAAACATATTTTCTTAAGTACAACTGGCCCGTATTTGGTGCGTTAAAACAGTTGCAGATCTCATGGGATAATTTTTCAAATTAAAACTCGCCAGATGGAGGGAAATCCCGGAAAATCTTCCTGTCGCATTCTTGGGATATACTAAAATTAAATGCCCTTAGTGACTTTCAAATGGGTTGAAGTTTGTCCTTGAGCGCTATCAGACCGGCAGCCAATCGGAGTGCTGCTGTGTTGACAAATTGCATTCTCGCTTAACTGAGGAGTAACGCGCTAAGTGATTCCGTCTCTCAAGTAATGATGCTCAGTATGCGAGTGAGAGGGAAATATGAAAATAATGTGGGTAGCGACCTGGCAAAACAGAGCACGATAATGCATCTCATTCGCTGCAGAGTAGAACACTTCCATTTAAAAAACATTATATTTGTGTATTTAAGGTACGTTTTTGAGTAATGCTGTCTACAGAGATACGCGCGCGCATACACACAGACGTTTTTTTTTCTTTCTAAAAAATGTTGTTTTAGGATCCAGGTGACCTTGGATGGAATCCGGTGAAGTCTCGACAGTGATTTTTTTGGGTGTAATAGAAGACTTTCTCTCCTACGACGTACCTGGTAGTGCAGTAAAAATAAAAAGTAATAATCACAACTATAAGGAGCTATTCATTCTAGTTTCAAAATTCAAATACGAGACTTTATCCAGCCACTAGATGGCATTCTCCTCGAAGACGTGAGCTACGTTATCTGTTCACAAGAAAATACTCCGATTAAGAAAGACGTCATTACTTCCTGTAAGGTTGTCTTGTTTTCACCGTAAAGGATTGTATCCGTTACGTTTATTGTTTCCACTATTGGATTCTTCGACCAGGAAATGTTAATGGAGTAACCAACCTTTACTATGAGAATTTGTAATAACAATTCATTTCTATCACCGTTTGGAGCCGGTGTATTTTTTGCTTCTCTAAGAGCATCATTCACTTACGTGAGACTGTCACGAGGTACATTCCGCAGCATTTTGCTCTTTATTTGCTCGCCTACATCCCTTTCTTCTTATTATTCTTTTTTCAGTTACCGGAGAATGGAGTGAGAGGAAAAGGAAAAGGTGTTTTCTTCTCTTCTGGTTGCCTCTTCACCGACACTTGACTGTCCGTTTTTCCTTTTGTCAGCCGTTATTGCCTACTCCCTCCCACCCTGTTCTTTCCGAACCAGTCGCTTAACTAGCTCGCCACTCCAGACCAACTTCTGGTAATAGCGCCTTTTACTGGAGTTCAATAGGACGAAAAAAAGACAACGAATGGGGTGAGGGAACATAGCGCGCTGAAATGAATCGCTCCCTCCAGTTATCAGAAGCAAAAGAAGGGAGTGCTCTCTCCTGTATGTGAGATGCAGAAAATAAAAGTAACATAGGCTTGTGGCCCAGGGGAGTGATAGTTCATAAACATTAATAATTCGCTCTCACTTTTACTTTCTCTAGCCTCGTATGTGTAATGTACATAGTGGAAAGAGAAGGTATTGTATATTTCACCCAAAAATTCAATACCGAGATTTCAACGGAAATACATGTTTTTGGACTCCATGAATCCAAAAAGAGCCTTTTCAGAAAAAGGTCCGTGTGTGTGTCCGTCGGTCTGTCTGCGTGTCTCTCGTCATAGCTGCAAAACGAAAAGACGGTTAAATACCAAACTTGGTATTTAACTTGGTATTTAACTTTGGTATCTTCCAAGGATGCGACACGAAGAATTTCAAGAAAATCACCCCACCACAAACTAGCCTTTACATGGACAACTTTTCGAATATTTGTCCTTTTCCTAAAAACTGACTCTTAACGATTTTGATTAAAATGCCGTATATTACATATTTTTACATTCCAAATAAAATGTATATATTGAATTTCTTGGAACAGCCACTGATGACCTCTTTATTCTGGATGAATTTTACTTAACTGCTAAACCGTAAGAGATGGACAAAAACGCACAACACAAAAAGTGTATATCTCGTCAAAACACACAATTCATATTCTTTACGTTTATGTTGTGGAGGTAACCGTTTCCGAAATATTCTTTGTTATTGGTTTCCATTGTAAAATATTGTACTTTTCTCAGAAAGAGGTTTTTCTTTTGTTCTGCCTGGCCAAGCAAAGAAACGATCTGCATTGGCATTCGCATAACGATAGCTTAAAACATTTGACTATCACTTTAGCATACCTCAGTCCTTTAGTTCCCTTAAACTTATAAGGAGTTAAGTAATAAGAATTCTGCTAATGTTTATCTCGATTAGCATGAAAATATAAGAACAATCTTTTGTAAGAAGTTTGCAGAGCATGTGAGTGTAACACATCAGAATTTTTATTTAACTTGGAGAACCTCAAAACTCAGATGTCCAACAAAATATCAACATCGAATTTTTGGATGGAAGACTACTTTATCTACCACATACTTAGTACGTATAGAGGGAGTAATAAATAGCGACTTACCACTTGAAAGAAATATAAGTGTTTGAAAATTCAAACCAATAATAAAGAATATCTTGAAAGTTGTTAAACGCAGAAAATGTTCTTTGTATAAATTGTGTCCATTAGGGAATACTACATATTCGTGTAGAAATATTTAGTTTATTTTTTACAGCTGGCTATAAAAAAGTTATTCAGAGTGAAGAGCAATGTGCAAGTATTTCAACATCCTCATATTAAAGTTATGGTATTTAATCTAAAATATTACGGTCATTTTCGATGAAATCAAAATTAAGAAAAATGTTTCATATAAAGAGCAGTTCAAATTTGTAAAATCGCCTCGTTAATAGACACTGAACTGAAATAACAATTTCGGTATTTAATCTTTGAGTTAGCAGATAAAAAAACTCACACACACATTCAAAACGAAAAACAAAAAATGATATTTTCCATTCGCATGATTTTCTGAAGATATTCTGCAACAGATTACACGTACAAGACAGAAGATAGTTGAAATGTTCGTATTAATTACTTTCTTATAAGTAGAAGGGACAGCGATTTTCAAGTGTTTTAAAAACTGTTGCTATGTGATTGAAAATCTTTCTCTGTATGTCCAGGAGTTTAAAAATTCAGTAGTACAAAAGTTTTTAAGTATTTTAAACTTGAAAAACCAATAACAGGAATGTCTGGAAAATTGTTAACCCCACGAAAAAAAGTTTATGACATAAATATTTAACGAGAATATCTACATTTCTTGTTATCCAGAATGAACTCTTCAGAGGCTATTCACAGAAAATTCAAGATATAACATTTTATATACCATGTCAATTGTTTTTAATATGCTGTAATTTTAATAAAAGTCTACAGCCATATCTGAAAAAGTAAAAATTTTCGAAATGTTTCCCATGTAAAGTGTAACTTATGGTGGAGGGATTATTTTTTTCTTCGAAATCTTCATCTCACTCTTGGAAGATACTAAACTTAATTACCAACTTTAGGACTTTACTGACTTTTCGTTTTGAGTTATGGTGTACACACACGCGCACACATACACACATACACATACATACGCACACAGAAATTGACCGTTTTCCTTAAATGCTTTCTTTTTTGTTTATTATTAATATAGAGGACCCTAAAATTTGTATTTCCTGTGAAATATTGGTACCGAAATTTGTATTGGAATGAAATACCTGCTCTAACCATAGTATTATAGGCATATCCATTGTACATACGTGATAAGAGAAAGTAAAAAACAGTTTTGTACATTCAGGACTCTGAAAACTGAAACCTTGATATCAAATCTTTGGACGGAATGCAATTCTTTCTGCACTGACTATAAGTAAGGAATGGATTAGGAATAGATCATTGTGGCAGAGCATAGCAAGTATGCCCTTGAGGCCCTGTTCGGCTTGCATGGGGACATAATGGGAAATACCCTAAGGTTGACTAGATCCGGATGAAGACTGGCACAGCTATGAATGGGGTCTCTAATTGTTTCAGATTAAATGACTCTGACAGTATGCGAAGCTAGCCCCGAGTCTACGGGGTTTAAGTGCGCAAGCCACCGCCCAGCCGCAACCCTCCGAACATTGTCACCTCGTCCTTCAAGGATTAGGATTATTCTAAGACGTCATAAGGACATAGGCTCTTGGGTACGACAGATTACGGGAGAGATCCGAAAGTCGGCCAAATTTGGGTGACAACGGCCGCAAGCTAGGTCCTGTCATGGGCCCCGAACCTCTTTGGGAACCCTTAGAGGGAGCTTTAAACCCGAAAGGGGTCGAACGCTCTCGACTTTGACACAAGCACAGACCACCACCAAACACCGCCAGCCCTTCAACATTGAAAATGATGACTAGGAAATGATGGAAATAGGAAATGGTGGCCCGCAAGATTCTGGCGATATAATAACTACCCAGCATTCGCCCGGCGATCCGGGGAAATTCCCGAAAAGCCCTGAGTGAAGTAGGCGGAAGGAGGTCGAACCCACGCCTTCCCGAATACGGGTCATGAACGAAACCGCTTAAATCACCTCTCTCGGTCTTCAACAATGAAACAGAAATGGGACCAGGAAATAGTAGACACCAAATTTGGGCGAAGTAATGAACCTTTCCAGCATTCGTCTGATGACTCGGGGAAACCCCGAAAAGAAATATCTGATGTGTTACATTGACACGGTTTTCTCTACATTTATTCTGCTACAAACTATTCTTACAATTATTTCTCTGTCTACTTCATGATAATGGAGTTAAACATTAACTTAAATGGTTTTATTACATTCATTTTTATAGGCTCAAGAGAAATATGGAACATATTAGATTAAAGAAATAGGCAAGTTTTAAGAGCTGATCGATATGTGAAGGCATTCAAAATTTGTCCTGTTTGCGTGATGAGGATAAAAAGGGGGGGGGGAGGAACTAGAATATTGACTTCTATAAGAAAAGTATACTTGTTGGACAATATAAACCAAAATTAAAATTTCTTTTGAAAACGGTAAACTCAAAAAAAACAAAAAAAAACAAAATCTGATGTCTTCCATTCACATAACTTTCTCTAGCTGTTACCGTAAAAATTATTCTTTTATCTATTTTATGCTAATCGAGATAAACATTAGTAGAATTAGTTTTATTACTTGCTTTCTTTTAAGTTGAAGTGAAATAAGGGAATACGCTTGGCTAAAGCGAAAGACATATCTTTTAAAATCTCATTATTATGTGAAACAATTGACGTTCGGTTCGCTTGACATGGTTCCGTTTGAGAACATTTAAAGTTGAAAACAATAAGGACAAATGTCTCGAAAACGGTCAGCTCTACAAGAAAAATGTATAGGTATCACATAAATTGTGTGATTTAACGAGATCTACATTTTGGCGTGGTAATTTTTTTTTATCTCTTACGGTGTAACCATAATGAAAAAATTTAGCAAAACTCGTCCAAATAAAGTGGTTTTCACAGGCTATCCCCATAAACTGTAAAGTACCTATGCATTTTATTTGTGATGTAAATATTTTTAATATAAATTCTTTGTTGTGGTGGTTGTTTTAATATTGCTTGCAATGTGTATTACAAAAGCACGTACGGTCTGTGGACCCATGCGACTGTTGAAATTCTATGTATGATATTACTATGTCAATAAATACACTTATTCATTCAATATACGCTATTTTAATCAAAGTCATTACAGTCAGTTTTGAGAAAAGAACCAATATTTTCATTTTTTTTCCATGGAAAGGGTAGTTTGTGGTGGGGAGATTTTCCTGAAATCGCCGTGTCGCATCTTGGAAAATACTGAACACAAACACTAAGCTTGGTAATTAACGGTATTTTCGTTTTTGAGCTACGCTGCCCACATACCACACACACGCACGATTCACACATGGGTATTTTTCTATATTTGGATTCGGGGGACTTCAAAAAATATCTCCGGCGAATTTTTAACATGGAAATTTTGGGTGGAATACTATGTACATTGTAGATACATACGGGCTAAAGAAAGTATTTAAAAAAAAAAAAAACTGTGGGTCAGGAAGGTCGGCCATTGATATCAAGCCTAAGACGCTCCAAATGTGAGTCTTGCACGTTACCGATGCACCATCTAGCTCGGAAAAAGAGAAAGCATGAAAAAAGGAAGGAGCTATTCGGATTTCTGGCATTTCTTTTCTTTGTTTCGTCCTGAGATCTAGACCTCTAAAGCAACAAGAGTTGTGTATTTCCTTAGTGTCAGCTTGAGTCGTTCCCAGAAGTGTACCATGGTCCACCTCATTTTCTGTACCGTGTCGTTGCATCCCTCTTCTGATTACCAGAGCCTTGCGGTGTGCTGAAGCGATCCCGGACTTGATTGCTGGGATGACGTCGGAGATAGTGGGTCACCTCCCGCAGGAACGCTAAAGATCCGGAGGCATCTACTAATGGCACCCGGTAGACGTTCACATGCTGGATGTATATCAACTTCTCTGTCACACAACTAGGAGGCTTGAGGAAAGTCTGCTCATCATGCTTCAGATAAACAGCTTACACTTCCTGCAACATTTCTAGCCCACCTCTAGTACGTGCATTGTAGACAGAGAAGGTGTTGCAATTTGATGCGAATATTCCACTGAAAATACACTTTTTGGAATCCCTGAGTATAAAACAGCAGTTTCAGAATGTTATGTGTTTTTTCTGGAGGCAATAATCTCGACGGGAGGTGACATGCGCCGGTTCAGCAACATGGGATTTCGATTCTAGCTCGCGGTTGCATGGATCTTTTCTCTCAGGGATGGTTCGTTTATATTTTTCTTGTTGGAACTCTTTAATTTCCTTCACTTTTCTGTCGATGTTGATTCCATGCAAACACACATTGCCTTACGCACCGTTACTTTCCTTTTTTATGCAGCTTAACGTCCTTAAACCTAGTTGGTCTATCGGACGATGAATGAAATCGGTGAAATGCTAAAATGATTTCGCTGTCCGCATACCTTAAAGTTACTCGATATATCTTCTCAGGATAGCAGAAAACCTAGAAAACTTTTATCCTGGTAAATCACTCTAAGCGAAATTCAAATCGCGACCGTTGCTATTGTTATCTTTTAAGTAAACGCGCTGACATATTTGGCCACGTAATAATTTGAGTACTTATTAATAACTTGTTTGGTGCAGCCGCAACCTCATTTAACGATACATTTTAGTAACTTGAGTACGTTCTTAACACACGAAAATTTATCGAGTTCCCAACTATAATGAACGAGTTCCCAACTATAATGAACGAGTTTCCAACTGTGATGGCTGATTTTCCAAAAACGAGTGTTTTTCAAGATTTTAATTTCGGTTATTTCACTTTTCCTTCTGTGATTCTCGCTTCACCACGAATATGATATTTCGTTTACCGGTGGTCAGTTTATATATTTATTTTTAGGAAGCAGCCTGACTACGTGCGCAGGTGCATTGAACATCCATCCCTTGGTGTCGAATTTTCACTAAGTAACTAAATATTTGCTTACGAGCGGGTTGGCTGACTAACACTTCCTACCTCGCCATTGTTTTGCTTCTGGCCAAGGAAATAGCTCCGTGCGGTTTATCACATTCCTTTCCTCTAAAAATGTTTTATCGTTTACGAAATGTGTTTATTTTATGTTTATTTTTAACATTATTAATACATTACCGTTATTATTGCCATCATTGTAAGATCTGCTATGTGACACGTACCGTCTCTCTGTGGGTGACTGTGTACGTGTTTGTGTCTGTGAACAGCATAACCAAAAGCGAAAGCTGGGTTAAATTTTTCTTTCTTGCTTTCTATTGTTCGTCCCTTCTTTTATCCTTTTTTAATTTTCTTTCTTTTCTTCTTTCTGTGTTTACCTCCTCATATTCAAAACTTACATCCCTCCAGGGCGTAAAAGTCAGTGCCTGTGAAAAAAGTCAGTTTGATTCATTCTGGATCAAAGAGAAGTCAGGATAGGTGATCAGCCCGATGCTTAGTAGAAAGTGAGGAACTTGATGTCATGAAATGACGGTGAAGTGTAAGACAGAAAAGAAGATTATTTAACAATTGGTGGAATGAATGGCAGGGAAACCGGAGAACACGGAAATAACCGCCCAAATACAGTTTCGTCAACCACAAATCCCATATGAGGTTTCCTGAGATCGAACTCTGGCCACCTGGATAAGACGCTAGATGCGGCTAAATAACACGTACTATGTACATAGTGTACAGAGAAGGTATTCTATTGCAACCAAAAATTCGATACCGAGATTTCAATGGAAATACATGTTTTAGGTGCCCCTGAAACAAACAAAAAATGAACGAAAATGAACTAGAAGTTCTTTAAATACTAAACTTTATATTTAAGTTCAGAGTTGGCCATTTTTAAGATATTCCTTATTATTAGTTTCAGTTTTAAAATATAAAACTCTTCACATACGGGACTTCTCCGCTCATGATAATCCAAAGAAAAGGATTTCATCCACTTGCAACCAGCTTTTAAATGGTTTGATTATCGTTTTAGGCCGTGAATTCCCCTATTTTTCCCCTACTTGCAAGAAAGTATTTCTGCTCTTGTTTATCTTGCTTAGCGTGAAGCAGATAGAATCATAAGTTTTCTATTATTTGTTATATAGATGTAGAAAAAGTATGTGAATGGAACACAGATTTTTAGAAAAAGATCCGCATATTATGTGTGTGTGTGTCCATGTCTCTATGAACACGGTAACTCAAAAACCAAAAGTTGGTAAAACTTGGTATTTAAGTTATATACTTATCTTCTAAAGCTAGGACACGAAGATTGAGGGAAAAATCTACCCATCCGAAGCTATCTTTTTCATGGAAAAATTTTCGAAAAATTTTATTTTCTCATAATGGCTCTAACGTTTTGATTAAAATACGACTCGTTAAAGATATTTATATGACAAATAATCCGTAGGTTTTGAATTTTCTGGGAATAGAAAGAAAGAAGAAATCTTCATTCTTGATGAGGTTTGCAGCATGCACATCTGATAAACCCTAAGACACACACATACAAAACTTACTATACAATAAAGTAGATCTCGTCAAAACACACAATATATCATAAACATTTTTTTCATGGAGTTGACCATTTTTGCGATATTACTTGTTTTTGATTTCAGGTTCATATGTTAATTTTTCAACTCCCAGTAATGCAAAGAAATAGATTTTAACCACATGGCAACCAGATTTTAAAAGATTTGACTATCGCTTTAGCCTGGAGTATTCCTTTATTTCCATTCTACTTACAAGTATGAAAGTAATAAGTCCATTTTTGTTAATTTTTATCTCGATTAGCATGAAGTAAATAGAAGAATAATCGTTTTAATAATAATTTATTACAGAGATGTAGAGAAAGTCGTAGCTTTTTAAAAATAATATCCTAATTTTGATAAAAAAATAATCACTTGGAAAAAAAAGTGTTTTGCAGTACGAGAAGTAATAATTGTTCCGCACTAATTAAAACAAGAATAAAATATAATATGACAAATCTATTTGTAAATATTTTACTGTGAGATTGTACCTTTAAAATGCATTAGGTGGTTCAATTTTATTAGAATAATGTATTTATGCATTAAAATATTATTTGCTAAGCAATGGAAGAAAGAATTTTGTCACTGGCAGAAGTATAACAATTATTATCGTAATAATGATATAAATTTCACTAAGACATTGTAAGAAAAACTCCCTTTTCACTTTCACTAGCACAATATACATAGTGGATAGAGAAAGTATTCTAAAAATTCAATACCAAAATTTTACCGAAAATTACATATCTTGAGACCCTTAAGTCCAAAAGAGCATTTTTAGAAACATATCCATGTGCTTGTTTGTGTGCCTGTGGGAAGCATGCCCCAAAAACGAAAAGTTGGTTAAATACCAAACTTTATATTTGTTTTCAGTCTCTTCCAACTACTCTTTGTAAATAAACTTTTTTTTTAAATTTTTATGTTCTCAAAAATGGTTCTAACAATTTTTATTGAAATGCCATGTGCTCAAGATATTCTTATGACAAATGAAATGCATATCTTGAATTTTTGGGGAATAGCCTCAGAAGACATCTTCATTCTGGATGATTACAAAACTTTTGTATAAATGGCAAACTGTAAGAGAAAGACAAAAAAATTAGGTATTTATAAAACATCAATAATTTATGTCTAGTATATTTTTAGTATAGCTAACCATTTTCAGGATATACCGAGTTAATGGTTTCAGTTTCAAGGTACTCAAATGTTTATCAAACGAATATATCTTTCTTTTCGCCCCTCTTTTGTTTACTCCTAGAGAACCGAATTTCAATTGTTTCACATAGCGACCGGCTTTTAAATTATTTGCCTCGCTATAACCTAGTGTATTCTCTTATTATTCTTCTACTTACAAAGAAGTCAGTAATGAGATGGCTATATTTATTTTGATAAGTATGGCATAGATGACAGTATAATCTTTTGTAAAGAAAGTTAGTTTTTGGAACATCTAGAGAAAGTCATGTGAATAGAATTGTCTCCAACGGTTAACTGTCTGTTCTAATTATATTAACCCAGGTGTTTCTTCACCACACTTTGTGTCACTAGATAATGTTACAAGATGCTATTCTCTTCTAAATTCATGACCCTAAACCAATATTTCAGGATTCCTGTCAATATTTTTTCTTTACTTCCTATTCTGATATACTATGTATACATTGCGTGTAGAGAGAGTAAAAAATTGATACCTAACGGTAGCAATGGATCGATTAAAAGAGTAAGATTGATGATGTACAGTACGATTGAGGTGAATTGAATTAATTAATTAATTTGTTATTTGAATTTAAAAAGCTAACCGTTTAACATAGGTTAAGCTATATGTATAATAAGAAAAATGTTTTAGAAGATGAATATTTAGGTATCTAAGATAATCATCTGTGCATATAAGCTCTGGTATTCTACTCGAGAAGGCAAGTCGTATGATTTTGGCTACCAGAAATTCCACAGTAACCTCAACGACAACTAGCAAGGATATGAATCTAGCGCCTCAACTGCTAGCGGTTTCAATAAGGGATTCAGACACCGACCACAAGCTCAGCAATAGGAACGCGAGAATTATCCATTAATTAATGAAATACGAATTACAGCAAATATCATTGATTTAACACATCAGAAAATTACAAAAGAATCGCATACACTCGAATTCTTACTTTCTTTATACGCACTACGTACATAGTGTATAGAGAAGGTATTGCACTCCGAGATTTCACTGGAAGTATATGTTTTAGGGTCCCCAATATCCAAAAAAAGCATTTTCACAAAAAGGTCCGTGTGTGTGTCCGTGTGTCCGTGTGTCAGTGTGCCCGTGTGTCTGTGAACACGATAACTCAAAAACGAAAATTCGGTAAAATACCAAATTTGGTATTTAAGTTTATTATGTTCCTGGGATGCGACACGAAGATTTTGAGAAAAATTCCTCCACCCCAAACTGCCCTTTACATGGAACTTTTTTCGAAAATTTTGATTTTCTCAAAAATGGCTCTAACGACTTTGATTAAAATTTCGTATATTAAAAATATTTACCTGACAAATAAAATGTATATCTTGAATTTTCTGGGAGTAGCCTCTGAAGAGTAGTTTATTCTGGATGAGTTTTACTGAATTTTGAATAACTGATAAACCGTAAGAGATGGGCAAAAAGTGACTACACAAAATGTTAAGCATGTTAAAACACACAATTTATGTTATATACATTTTTTTCGTCGTTTTTGAGACATTCCTTATTTTTGGTTTCTGCTATGAAAAACTTATACTTTTCTTACACAGGAACTTGTCAACTCCTATCAATTTAAGCAAATGAATTTCATTGACATAGCAACCAGCTTTTGACTATCATTTTAACCTATGGTAGTCCCTTATTTCGCTTCTACTTACAAAGAAGCAAGTAATAAGACTATTTCTACTCATTTTTTTCTGATTAGCATAAAGTAAATAGAAGTATAAGCTTTATAAGAATAATTTGTTGCAGGGATATGGAGAAAGTCATGTGAATGGTACACATCAGATTTTTTAATTTTGCGGGCCTTATGCAGCCAATTTTCAAAACTTTTCTTTTATCTTGTAGGTACATACGTTCCTGATGTATTTTAGAATGTTACTGCTGTTTTAAATACTTAGTTTATTGTTGACAGTTAAAAGGACTATAAGTGTTTTCGAAGGCTCAGCGAATTTGCATTAAATTTTGCTTGAAAAATTAAATAAAGTGCTCGATATGTTGGCTGTGACTGTTGGCAAAACTACTATGAGTAAGACGAGGGGTTTCGACTGGTATCGACGCTTCAAAGAGGGTCAAGAAGACTTTGAAAATGACAATCCCCTGGACGTTTTCCACTACTATGTGGAAAATGCAAAGAAATGGCTAGTTATAGAAGTTATGTGCCATATGCATGAAGTGATCCGAAGAAAATGACCAGAATTTTCGCAAAACCACTCGTGGATAGTGTTTTTGCTCACACCTTAACCCTTGTTTGTGATTTTTTGTCAAAACCCAGAAACATTATGTTTCCTCAGCCACTTTATTCGCTGGACATGGCCCCCTGCGACTTCTTTCTATTCCCGAGACTGATAAGAATAAGAAAGGACGTCGTTTAGCCACTATTGGTGAGCTAAAAGCTGAATCGCTGAAGTAGCTGAAACTATAAGGAAAAGTGAGGTTAGAGCTGCTTCTAAGATTGGAAAAAGTGCTGGCACAAGTGTATTACATCTGAGGGAGTTTATTTTGAAGGGCACAAAGTTGATGTAGATGCATAAAATTTTTAAAAAAAACAAAAATTCCGGTTATTTTTTGAGCACACCTCCTACATATACCATACAATCCAATCTAAGAGAAGCTTCAATTTAAAAAAAAATATGACGTGTTCCATTTATATTACTTTCTCTACATTCTGTAACAAATTATTGTTAAAAGACTTATTTCTATTCAGAAATGGCCTTATTACTTACTTCCTTGTTATAGAAGAGAAATAAGGGAATGCAACAGGCTAAAGTGATAGTCAAAAAGGCTGTCGTTATGCAATTGTCATTACAAATCGCCTCTTTGCTTGGCCAAGAGTAGAACACTTCATGTATGAGAAAAGTATAGTTCATACTCAAAATTAACCCCTAATCCTGATATAAATATTGTCAAAACAGAAAGTATCAATAAAAATTTCAACAATCAGCTAGGAAAGGCTTTAATAAACCGAATTAATAAATATACAATCGGAGGATTTGGTAATTGATTACTACCTTTAATATTAGGAGCACCAGATATAGCATTTCCTCGAATAAATAATATAAGCTTTTGTCTCTTACCTCCTTCTATTATTCTATTACTTGTTAGAAGAACTGCTGATAAAAGCTGGTTGCTATGTGATTGAAAAGCCTTTGTTTGTATGGCTATGGGTTGACAATTGCCCGTATGAGAAACGTATAAGTATTTTAAAGCTGAAACCAAATAACATTTCAGAAATGGTCAGCTCTACAAAAAAAGAAAAAAACAACTACATAATAGAAATTGTGTTTTAAGATATTTTGTGATATAGTTTTTATCTGCCTCTTATGGTTTGCCTGTTTTGTAAAATTCAAAAAAAATCATCCAGAATAAAAAGGTCTTTAGAGGCCATTCCCAGAAAATTCAAAATATAAATTTTATCACATAAATGTCTTTAACATGTGAGGTTTTAATCAAAATCATTATAGGCATATTTTTGGAAATCAATTTTTTTGAAAATTACAAGTAAAGTGTAGGCACTCCGTATCGCATCCTTGGAAGATACTCAGCTTAAATACCAAGTTTGGTATTGAACTTTTTTGTTCAAATCTGGAATCTGGACATCTGGACGTGCTCCACTTGGACATGGTGTAGATGGTGTACCCTGGACGCGCGTTTCAGCAACCTTCGTTGCCATCCTGTTGCAGGTTAGTAGACGTTAGAAATAGATGTCCAGTTTTGAACAAAGTTGATAGCTTCACTGTATGTAATGACCTTTTTAACAGTTTAAAATTGGTATTGAACTTTAGTTTTTAGTTTTGAGCTATGCTATACAGACACACACACACACACAACAACACACACAGACCCTTAGGGGGTTTCAAAGATGTATTTCTGGTGAAATAGTGGTACCGTAATTTTTGGGTGGAATACAATACCTTCTCTATACACTATGCACATAGTGTGAGTAGAGAAAATAAAAATGATGGTCTTCTGTTTCTGCAGAAAGTGGTAAGGACTTATCGTGCCGAAAGTTGAAGTTGTATTCAATAAGTTGGGTTGGAAAAATCCACAGTATATAACTTTATATTGGTTATTATACGCAATAATAGCGATATCTTTGACTTCTATATAATTCTACCTTTCATGATTATTTAACAAAATCTTTTATTATCTGAATTCATTGTTCTAATAACAATTATTCATGTGATACATTTTTGAGACTACTAACGCAATAAAATCCAATTTTATTGTAAATTAATTTACAAATATATGTTACATCTTATACTTTATTGACCCTAATTATTTTAGAAAAGTTTAATTTCGTACTCTCCAAAATTTAATAATTTATTTCTCAAAAATGGAGCATTACTTTGAAAAACTATATGACCATTTTGTTTAATGCACTTAAAAGTATAAAAATGTTGAAACAAATTAGTACTAAATTGTGTCGTGTGAAAATTTTGAGTATGGAAAATTGCTGGAAAAATATTTGTAAGAAAACAAGGTTTAAGGTTAGGAGTATCTAATAATAAACATGCATCAATTAGCTGGTTGAGAGCTTGAAGTGTGAAAAGCGATATCTTTCCTTAAAGTGTAGAATTCATATTATTTTCTGTGAAACAGTTTTTTTTTTTTTTAACAATTTTTGGTCAAATTTTACAGATGTATCACTTTAATATAACCTGCTTTAGGATATTAGTGGAATATATGTATATATATATATATATATATGTATAATATGTATGTATATATGTATAAAAGAATTTCCTGCCAGACGAAATTACGGCACACTGGTGGCGTTGATATGAGCTTGACGATTGACAAATATCCACTTTTTTCAGATGAAGCAGAAAACCTGTCGCATGTTACATTCATATAATTTCTTCTACCTACAATTGATTGTGTATTAAACTGGAAGTACTCTATTCCACCCAAAAATTCGATGCCGAGATATAGCCAGAAATACATGTTTTCAGTTCGCTGAGTTAAAACAAAGAATTTTAGAAAAGGTCCGTGAAAAGAATTCACAATCCCTGCAAGTTGCGTATGCTCCGTGGTGTATCCTTAGCAATTCTTAGAATGGGAGCGATATTCTGCTGTTTTGTATCACGTTATCATAACGCAAAGTAATTTGTAGATACATACATTTCTGATTCAGATGCCTCCATATTATCAGCAATAAATGTTTTCATAAATACCATAAACAGCTTTTGCTTAAGATTTCCTCTAAAGTTTTTCGTATTAATCTACGATCTCACTGAAATGGACCGTCTGTCATTTGTCGATATTTGTACTATTTTGTTTTTCCTGTCACTTTTAATAACGTAGCAAAATCTCCGCCAAACTACAAAAACTACGTGGCAACAACCACCTTTGTTTTTACTTTCTCTACACGTTCTAAGCATATAATGTATAGAGAAGGTTTTGTAATTCACCCAAAGATTCGATATTCAGATTTCACCGGAAATATATTTTTAGAAGCCCCTGAATTCAAAAAAAGCATGTCCATGTGTATATGTATGTGGGCAGTATAGCTCAAAAACGAAAAGTCGTTAAATACAAAACTTGGTATTTATGCCCGATATCTTCCAAGGATGCGACACGAAGATTTTTAACAAAATCCCCCCACCCCAACTACCCTTTATCTGTAAATTTTTCGAAAATGTGATTTTGTCAGAAAAGGCTCTAACGGATTTGATTAAAATACCGTATATTAAAGATACTTACATCACAAATAAAATAATATCTTGAATTTTCTGGGAATAGCTTCTGAAGCCGTATTTATTCTGAATGAATTTAGCGGAATCTTGATAACTGAAAAAGTAAGTAAGTAAATAAGTAAGAGATACATAAAAGCTTACTAAACAAAATATGTAGATCCCGTTAAAACACACATTTTAAGCTATATATATGTTTATATATATATATATATATATATATATATATATATATATATATATATTTTTTTTTTTGTGGAGTTGGCAGTTTTTGAGATATTTCTTGCTATTGGTTTCAGTTTTAAAATATTTATACTTTTCTCATACGGGAACTTGTTGATTCCTGACCACGCAAATAAACAATTTTTCAATCCCATAGCAACCCCATGTTAAAACATTTGACTGTCGGCTTAGCCTAGTGTATTCCCTTATTTCCCTTCTAATTATAAGGAAGTAGGTAATAAAACCATTTCTGCTAATGTTTATCTCGATTAACATGAAGCAGATAGAAGAATGTGCTTATTAACAATAATTTCTTACACAGATATAGAAAAAGTCTTGTGAATGGAACTCGTCAGTTTTTTACTTTCTCTATACGTACTATGTACTAACTGTATTGCACCCAAAATTTGGATACCGAGATACGCGTATTTAGACCTCCCGTATCCAAAAAAAAAAAAAAAAAAAAAAAAACATTTTTAGAAAAATGTGTGTGTGTATGTATGTGAGAGAGAGAGAGAGAGAGAGAGAGAGAGAGAGAGAGAGAGAGAGAGAGAGAC
Source organism: Hymenopus coronatus (assembly GCA_030762935.1). NCBI lineage: Eukaryota > Metazoa > Arthropoda > Insecta > Mantodea > Hymenopodidae > Hymenopus > Hymenopus coronatus. The sequence goes on from CM060892.1 coordinate 98,047,703, forward strand.
TGTGGGCAGTATAGATCAAAAACGAAAACACCGTTAAATACCAAACTTGGTCTTTAAGTTTATTTTCCAAGGATGCGACACGAAGATTTTCAAGAAATCCCCGCACCTCTAACTGCCCTTTACTAGGAACACTTTTCGTAGATAGATTTTCTCAAAAATGGCTCTAACGATTTTGATTAAAATCTCTTATATTTATATTATTTATTTCACAAATAAAATGTATACCTTCAATCTTCTGGGAATAACCTCTGTAAACATGTTTATTCTAGATGCATTTTGCAGAATTTTGAATGACTGGTAAAGGGTAAGAAATACACAAAAACTTATTAGACAAAAAACGTAAATCTCGTTAAAATACACAATTTATGTTATAAACATTTTTTCGTGGAATTCAGTCATTGAAATATTTCTTGTTATTGGTTTCAGTTCTAAAATGCTTATACTTTTCTCATACGGGAGTTCGTCTTCTCCTATCCATACAAACAAAGGAACTTCGATCACATAGCAACCAGCTTTAACTATCACTTAACTTATTTTCTTCTACTTACATGGAAGCAAATAATAAGATTCATTTCTGCTAATTTTATCTCGATTTGCACGAAGAAAACAGAAGAAAAAGATTTTTAACAATAATTTGTTGTAGAGAAAGTGATGTGAATGGAACACATCAGATTTTTACTTTCTCTACACGTACTATGTACATAGTGTATAGAGAAGATATTGTACGCCACCCAAAAATTCGATATCGAGATTTTACTGGAAATATATGTTTTAGGGTCCCCTGTGTCCAAACATTTTTTTTTCAGAAAAAGGTTCACGCGTGTGTGTCCGTATGTCTGTGAACGCGAAAACTCAAAAATGTAAAGTCGATAAAATACCAAACTTGGTACTTAAGTTTAATATCTTCCAGGGATGCCACACGAAGATTTTAAGAAAAATCCTCCCACCCCAAACTACCCTTTACATGGGACTTTTTTCGATTTTTTTATTTTCCAAATAATAACTCTAAGGATTCTTATTAAAATATCATATATTAAAGATATGTACCTGACAATAAAATGTATATCTTGAATTTTCTAGGAATAGCCTCTGAAGACATCTTTAATTTGGATGAGTTTTACGGAATTTTGTACTGGCGACCAGTAGGATATGGGCAAAAACTTACCACACAAAAAATATAGAGCACGTTAAAACACAAAATTTATGTTACATACATTTTTTTGGTGAAGTTGATCATTTTTGAGATATTTCTTGTTTTTGGTTTCAACTTTTAAAACTTTTACTCTCATGCAGGAATTTGTCAACTCCTGTCCTTACAAACAAAGGAACTTCAGTCTCATAGCAACCAGCTTTTGACTGTCACTTTAACCTTTAACTACTTCGCTTCTGCTTACAAGGAAGCAAGTAATAAGACTATTTCTGCTACTTTTTTCTCGATTAGTATGAAGTAAATGGAGCGATAAATTTTTTAACAATAATTTGTTGCAGAGATGTAGAGAAAGCATGTGAATGGAACCAACCTCTCGTAGGCTGTGTATTCTACACCATAATGTGAAATCATCTGAGCCCCTATCTTTGCCCAGATCTGGTTGATATTAAGACAGAATGACAGTCGCGCGGACGATGGCTCATAAGTAAGCCCAGGTTAATTAACATTTTATTGCACTGGAAAGACTAACAACGGCGGGTTAACTAAATATAAATTAAGGAAATAAACGCAGGTATTCCAGAGAGGTTCATGCCTCTCGCAAAGTCTCGCCTCAGAGCTCTTAACTGTTTAATCACACTCTTAAATTATAATGCCGACGTGGAGGTTTTTCGAGTGTGCGAACCGCGGGCAAGAGAGGTATACAAGTAGCGACGTCAGCAGACCTACTCCAGTACTCTTGTTATAACGCTCCTCGCGAAAAAAGTGAAATCTTTCATATTGCTTTCCTCAGAGAGAAATAATTACTTATTTAAAGCGCAATATCTTAAGCTTATCGACATTTATACACTCCCTTCCTTTCCTTTTTCATCAACCTTCTTTTTTTTATGGTTTGTTACAAGGAGCTCTTCTCTATAGCAGGCATCTCGAATGACTGTAGAGGTTATGGCTGTTTCGTTCTCTGAATATTCGTACATAATTCATCAAAGGACTCTAGTATTGCCATTGACAAAGGAAACGAGATGAAAGAAGTTACAGAAACGTCTACAGAACGCTTACATCAGCATGGTTCAAAGAAGAAACCAGGGAGTTTTAATTTCAATGCTTCCTCCACGTAAGAAAATGTTGCATTTTTCATTGCAAATATGAATGAGACTTAACAAATGACTATTATTCCTGGGATGCTTTTTGCAGGTAACTTTTATAGATGCTATATAGATATTTTATCTGAATGATTAGAATAAAACTAATTATCCTTAAATATTAAAAACAGTACATATATTGATTTAATTTTTTTTTTCACACAAGCTGTGTATAGGACAGAAGTTTGATAGATAGTCAGGCTAAAAAATCTAATGTTTAGTCGGGATTTGAACCACGGGCAACCGCTCTCTAGCCGGTAGCTCTACCACTGAGCTAACATGGCAAAATACCGGCCTAATATTGAATTTCTCAACTTGCTCGCATGTAAGATGACATACCCTAAAGGTCACTTGCTTAGTAATTTGCATCACCTTGTGGTTTACCGGAAACATACGAGTCAGTTGAGAAATTTAATATTGTGCCGGCTAGAGGCCGGGAGTCCGTGGTTCAAATCCTGACTATAGTTTTCAGTCTAATTCTACCTATCCAGCTCCTGTCCTACACAGGCTTTTGTGAGAAAACAATTAAATCAATACAATTGACCATAATAGTTGATTATACTATGAATCCTGGGACGTAAAACTCTTGTGACATAGTAAGTCGCCATTGGGGTTGTCATCTCAAAATAATTTAAGATCACCTTGTGGTTTACCGGGAAACATGCGAGGCATTTGAGAATCTTAATGCTGTGCCGGTAGCTCAGTCGTAGAGCAACCACTAAAGACCGGGAGATCCGTGGTTCAAATCCCGCCTATGGCATTGAATTTTTCAGTCTGACTCTACCTATCCAGCACATATATAAATTCATAAACCTTTAGTAACACGTTCAATCAGTCTTTAGCATTAACCCCATTATGCGAATAACACACACAAACTCTTTAGGGCTAACTTATAGATGTAGATAAAACTTTAGATTGGAAAATACACATTCAGAATATACCAAAAGAGATTTATTCTTCTTAAACGACAGTTAGCAATCTCTTACTTAAGATCCCTGTTCTATTCTCTAATATACTCCCTGATAGCTTTTGATATGTATTTGAGGTCAGCTTAAGGAAGCAGATTTGAAACCATTAAAAATATTTCAGGACAGAGCTAATGTAAATCTATTAGCCGTTCGTAACTTAACTCTCACTAAAATTATTTAAGAAAAATTAAAATATTACATTTGTAATTAATAATTAAAGTTAATGCGTTGTTTATATTAAAATCCACATTAAACCAATTCGTAGGAACCTAGAAGAATATAACAAGAAAATAAATCAACACAGACACGCCAGTAATTAAGCATTTATTTTAACCATTCTGAAAGTGTAACAAGTGGAACAAAAGGCTTAATATTTCTCAATTAAAACCTATAATGAATTATTATATTATCTATAATAATCATTTTAACCATTCTGAAAGTATAACAAATGGAACAAAAGGCTTAAAATATTTCTCAATTAAAATCTATAATGAATTATTATAAGAAATAAAGAATATATCTTATTTCGGAAATATAAATTAAAACAACCACAAATATAATTCAAACCAAAATTAGTGAAACACATTAGTTTGGCTATCATTATAGTATTGTTTTTATTCATTAGTTTTATTGATATTAACTTTGGAAAGGGATTTTGTACTTATCTTTCCAATGTTTTTATATTTCATTATTTAATTTATGCCGTATAATTTGTGTTTTGTAGTTATTTATGATTTGTTATTATGCAAATATACACGGTGTCCTTATAAGCACTGCCTTGTAAATCTAAACTTGCTTGTGATTTTTCATTTAATTTATAAACATTTCAAGCCCAGTGTAAAATGTTCTATATTCCATTTCGTCCTTCCATTTATTGTTAAATGGTTGAATGTGAATAGTGATATTATTTCCTATATTAATTGCATTAATGCCACATCTCAATTTGTATACAGCACCTTGAAGTGATCTGTGTTCGTTGGGATTTTTTCATAAATAAATAAACAAATTAAAATAAGAATAAAATGATATAAAACTAATATGTAATTCGCAAAGCAGATGATAATTACTATTTTCTGACAGTTTTCAAGGACAATAATAATAATACCGTAACATTTGTTACTTAATTAGCTATGCATTGTGTAGATCGACATGTCAAATAAGATAAAAATCCCGATTTGTTTCATTCACATTACTTTGTATAACTATTATGTATAATACTGTTCTTTAAAAACCTTGTTCATCTTATCAATTTCATGCTAATCAAGATTCTACTATCAGAAAGCCCCTTATTACTTTATTCCTTATAGTAGAAAGGAAAACAGGGATTGCTTTAGGCTAAAATAATAGTCAATTTTATAAAAGCTGGTCGCTCTGTGATTAAAATTCGGTTCTCTTTGTATGACCATGGGTAAAGCATCGAAAAATAAATGGCAAGTTCCCATTTGAGAAAAGTTTAAGTATTTTAAGATTGAAACCAATAACAAGGGATAATTATCTCAGAAATGGTTAACTCAAAAAAAAAAAAATATATATATATATATATATATATATATATATATATATATATAAAACATAAATTGTCTGAGTTTTTTGATAGAAAGTTGTGTTCTATCATAAGCTGGTTTATTTGCAATGCGAAACTCATTCAGAATGAAGAGATCTTTAGAGGCTATTTCCAGAAAATTCAAGATATACATTTTATTTCTCATCTAACTAGCTTTAATATATGTAGGTATGGTATTTTAATCAAAATCCTTATAGCCAGTTCGGAGCAAAAATTCAATGTAAAGGGTAGTTTGAGGTGGAGTTATTTTTCTGAAAATCTTCGTGTTGCATCTTTGGAAGAATCTAAGCTTAAATGCCAAGTTTGGTGTTAAATGGATTTTTGGCTTTGCAGTTCTCAGACATACACATACACGGATTTTTTCTAAAAATTTCTTTTATTGCTTAGAAATCCTCAAAACATGCTGCAGCAGGGCTCTAAGTTTACTGTATTATTAATACTAATACTAATAATAATAATAATAATAATAATAATAATAATAATAATAATAATAATTTGAGCCATAATGTAATGTAATGTATCAGGCTTCGTCATGCTTAATTTTATGTACAGGTATAGTATTGAATCTTTGTCATTTACATCATTACTCTACATTGCACAACTATAATAAATAATATTAATTAGAAAATATTTACAAATTTTGTAAGGCTTCACACAAAATTATAATCTATTATTTACAAGTTTGCATATCACTTACATTAAACACTACCTAATTTATACAACAATCTATTCTATATAGGCTTTTATTTTTAGGTATGGTTTAGCAACATTTTTAAAGGAATCATCTCGTGAAGATTGCATATAACTTTGTAATTTATTGAATAATATTGCTCCAGTAAGGTTTGCGGTTTTTTATATTTTCCTATAATGTTTATTTATTCGCCTAATATTGTATAATAAAGGTCCTTGTTTCGGTTATTGCTATTCTCATTATTTTTAATTAACAATATTAGTTCTTCTGACTTCTCACCCGGATATCCCGGGTTCGATTCCCGGCTGAGGTGGGGAATTTTTCTTTTGCCAGAATTATTCCCTATCCCCCACAGAGGCTGGAAGTGTGTATGTGAGAGTGAATGTGTGTGTGTGTGTGTGTTTGAGGAAAATAAAATGATTTAAACCAAACGTAAAAGAACCTACAGACAACGTGTTGTTTCAAGTGAAAAGACCCCAATATGACCTTAGATGTTAAAGAAGGCTATATAAATGAAACAATAAAAAAATTAAAAATAAATAGTTCTTAAAGTAAAATAATATTACCGTCATTTTTTTTTTTTTTTTCATTTTTAAATATGTCCTTAGCAAATTGTCGAAATGTTATATTAAATATAGATTCTCCGTTTTTTTTTATCTGAATCACAAGTACCTACTCAATTTAAATATTCTGTTCCATTCCAAATTTCTGTTCCATATTCAATAACTGAGTAACTCGTTCCATAGTAAACTGGTTTTATACTGCATTATCTAGATGATTCGCTTCCTCACTGACAGCTTTCATATTAATTTACCATCAGTATGAGTTTTGTAAAAGTTAAAAATCAAGTGCTAAAAAGTATATAATTATTATTATATTAATAATAATAACAATAATAATTATTAATTAATATTAATAATAATAATAAATTAATAGTATTCTACGAAGGAATATGAGCCAACGATACATTTTAAAGTGGAGTGATACCGCATAGTAAACTTTAAATCACAAAGATTTTGTCTGAGGGTCATTTTCTTAGCAAAGTCTGGAATTACGAGTTAACTCGTCTGAGGAATCACGATAGATATGCAAGGTGGTGCTCCACCATATTTCTACACAATAGCGCAGATGTTTGGTGATCAGTATGCACCTTCAGATTCTCAGATCTTAAGCTGGCTGATTTTTAGTTCTGGGTTTAGTTTAAAGAACGAGTTTTCCTGACACATCCAACAACCCCGCTGCAACTGAAGAATGCATATCATACAAGGAATTTCGAATATTCTAAGATATTATCTCCAAAATTATGTGCATGAAGTCGCAGCCAATATATCTACTATACGTTAGCAAAGAGAACGGCAACACTTTTATCTGCACTCATCTTGGACACCTGAAGCAATGTAGTTTCCGACTGAACTTTACAAAAGTGAAATTTAAGTGACCATCAGTATTATTTCCGCCAAAATATTATTTTGCATACAGGATTTTCCGGTATGCGTACATTTACCATTTTGTTTAGGCAATCTATAGCGTAATTACATGCAAGGGTAAACATGCGTGTAATTTTATGTAAATAGGTATCATTCCAGAGTAGTCATGAAGAACTTCAGGGAGGCGTAACATTAAACCCTTAGATAACTCTTAGGAAGAAGATGCATAGAGGTTCTAGCAAAGTAGGCAAAAACTCTTTGCAGCATTATTCATTAAGACCGAGCGATAAGGCTCCTGGGTAACCTGAGAGGCTCGCATTCGAGTCCCTTTAAATTGGCCTTGGGCTTTTTCGTGATTTGCTCTGATTGGTAGGCGAATGCCGTAAATTTCTTACTCATTTTTAAAGGTTTTTTCCACTATATAAGCTGTTGTCTTGATTTCCTTTTTCCATTCTTCTAGATTATTCCAAGATCCATCTTCCAGGCCATTATCTCTCATTATTGCTATAACACTTCCGCTCTAAATATGCCTACACCGCTCCCCCCCCCCCTCTCTCTCTCTCTCTCACTCTCTGGCTTCCTGGTGAAGACAAATGCAATGGACATCTCTAATCTGACATTCATTGCACGTAGCTGAAAACTGTTTTTGTTCTAAATCTAAAACGGTTAATAATATTTTCTTGCAGGTTTAAGTTCTTCTATAACGAGACACGCGTAAGCTGCTAAGCCATCTTCTACTTTAATTGTATTTTTTTTTTTTTTTTTTTTTTTTTTGTGTTTCATCCAGTGTCCAAATTATATCTCAAATTATTTTCGTATCATTAAATTGTATTATGTGTTATGTCTCAACTCCAAGATATTCCATTTAATTCTTAATAGCACATGGAGCATGAGAAATAAGCTTCTCATCTGTATCCTTGTCAATATTAATCCCAAGTATTTAAAATTGTTCACCACCTTAATTAAACTATTATCAAAAGTATTAAAATTTCTGCTATTTCCGCCAACAGTCAAATATTATTTGTGAAGTTTATGTTTAAGTCTTCTAATTTATAACAATTCATTATTTTTTGTGAGAATTTTATACCATCTCTGGCCATTGGCAAAAAGTAATACATTTATGGTTTTAGTTTCAGTTTCAATACCCATTGAACCACAAAATATATTCCATTGACCCAAAACTACCTCTAAATACATCTTAAATAGACATGGTGACGTTCTACACCCTTATCTCGATCTTTTGAACTCCAATGAAATTACTTTTACACATTTAACAACCGCTTTAAAGTTGTAATGCAGTCTCTTTACAAGGTTAATAATAGATTCTTGTATATGCATTTTTTCTATTGAATCCTATAGTTCCTTTTTCCCATTTCCTTATCAGGTTTCAGGGTCAAATGATCAGGCAAATGGACCGCGGGGACAGCGTGTAGCGGTGAAACTTACTTTTTGGAACTGTATACCCTGGTATTCAGTGTAGAGCGGCCCTTTTGGAGACCTCTATGTGGGTTCCGCCGCCGTCAGATGCAGTATCTGGAGACGTTAGGAACCCCCTAAGTCTGGTCGCCCTCTGTCTTCAGCTTCACTCCTTCCTCATGAATGTATCCAGTAACTAAGAGTGAAAATCCTTCAACTTTTCCTGACCCCAATAAACAGTAAGACCAGTGTTGGATTATATCGACTACAAGCGTCCTTGGACTGAATAATAGTATCCGTACTCTCAACCAAATTTCATGTAAAAGAGTATTTCATAGATAATTTATTTGCCATAGGAATACAAGTATTCATGACATCGTCAACATTTGTACAATTATATCAAAAAATCGAGTAAATTTTACACAATAAAATTCATTTAAAATATATAGAGGATTTGGCCACAATACTAAATACCCTGCTCTGAGCTAAATTCAAACGGGAGGAACGTATCACCAACACTTCAGTACAGATTTAGTTTTTACGATGTACAAAATTCTTCCTATTAAATTGCCAGAACTCAACCGAGAAGCAAACACGCTGTTTGCGCGAAATTGAGAATGAAACCAGCGTAGATTTGGCGAATATTTCTGAGTCCAAGGTCGCTACATTGTCAATATAGTCTAACTAAACTCACAGGAAGTATACATTAAATTTTTACACGTTGGGTAACACAACATTATTTCATATCCTTGTTACTTCACTCTGTTTTGTGAATCTCACATTTTTGTTAACTAACCAGCTGAAATTTTGGCATGCAAGGTGGGTTCACGGCTTAGAAATTATATTTCTAATTTTGTTTACCAATGCTTATAGAATTCGGTGAATATGTATGTTTCTTAGGTCTCTTTGCACCATTTCGAGCAAATTATTTGGAAGTTATCCATTTTAGAGTAAGAGTAAAACTGATGTAAAGGTGTCATCACGAAACCCACACCTCAGGGGTAGAAAAATGTTCGAAGAATTAATCTGAAGAATTTTAATTACGAATGAGGCTTCTTCTTAACACGTTTCTTAAACAACTTTTCTTTATTCCTTTTAGGACAACATAACAACAGCCCTTCACTAACGGTACAAGAAGTTAAAAAATTCTCGGAAGGAGACAATCTGGAGATTTTAGAAATACTTTTGCTACATAAAATATATCATGTTCTTTTCATTATCCCCAAAAATGGTTATTATTAATTTGATTGAAATACCATGTATTAAACATATCTATATGGCAACATAAATGTCTATGTTGAATATTCTGGTTATAGCCTGTAACCTTTCCTTATTTGGAGGACTTTTAGATAACCAGTAAACGTAAGAGTCAGACAGAATCTTACTACCAGAAAATATAAATCTTATTAAAACACGTAATTTAGATCATATGCTTCTTGAGAGGAGTCAATCATTTCCCAGATACTCTTTTTTATTGGTTTTAATTGTAAAATACGTAGGTATACCTTTCTCAAACGGAAGCTGGCATTTGTTTTTCTTTTATTTTACACCTGACCATGCAAAGAGGACCCAATTACAATATTATCGCAGAGCGACAGGTTTTAAAAAATATGACTATTGTCTTAGCGTATTGAATTCCCTTATACTTACATCAAACTAGGTATTGAGACCATTCTGCTAATGTTTATCTCGATTAACATGAAGTAGACAGAAAAATAAGCTTTTCTAAAGATAGTTTGTTGCAGAATAGGAAGAAAAGGCCATGTTAATGGAATACATATCAGACTATTTATTTAGTGCATCTTTCTATGTAAACATTTTCCATTGAACTATCCTTTACCTTTTAACCCTTTGTTGCCTGTCGGTACCTATAAGTTCCGCTTGTTTTAAGCGTAACTCTACAAATAGGGCTGTACTCTAGGATTAATTTCATGTTATACTAACCTTCAACTTAAACATCAAGTATACAAGACTGTTTTATATTGTAAAAATATATGCAATTTTCGCCCTAAAATTGCTGTGATTTTTAAATAAATAAAACAGTAAAACCCACATAGCTACAGTCATATGTAACCCCAAGCATCACACCGATTATTTTACTTGGGCTCTCCCCGTCCTTTACCACAGTCACTGGGATTTGAACTTGCAACATTTGGCTTTGAATGGATAGGCAGTCCATTACCTATCACCTAACACTCATGTCCATTTGAACTACTTTTTTGGTAGTACCTTTGGCAGCATTATGAAAACTAGTTTAATTGGGAAGAAAAGATTAATAAAGAATCTACTTATACTTTTACTATAACTCCAGTTTTAAACTTGAATTAAAGGAAAAAACGCCATATGTAGTATAATAATGCAGGCAATTAAGGGTTAAAATTGATTTTGAAAGGTTTATTACATTACATTTATAGACACGTGTACTTTCACTAAAACAATTATGGCATTGGGTGTTGTATGTGTTCCAAATAACTTGTTGTTATTAATGTCCATTACGTTTTATGCTGTTCAGAATTAAATTTCCCTATCTTGTCGCGGAACTGAAATTTTCCAGTGAAAATCCGCGCAGTTGATATGTTTACAGTGCAGATGGCATGCAATTGATGTGTTTACAGCGCAGCTGTTTACGCGCAATTGATGGAAACCCTTCCCTCTGCAAATGATACCCACCCGTGTTCTCAGAATGTCTGGAAAATGAGATGATAAACTGAAGGGTAATGTGTTTTTCCGAAATGCCACGAGGATCATTTGTAAAACTCGTTCGATGACCTTTAGATCCCAAGCTCGCAAAGTGTAACAAACTAGGAATGAACATTGCCAGGAATAAAGTTGCAAAAACAATAATAACATTTGTATGTTAATCGTTATTGCTTTTATAAATAGCATTCGCGAATATTAGCCTCAGTTTAATATTTATTTAGTTATATGTATTTAGCTCATTAAAAAGTTTATATGATCTGGAGCTAGCACAAGATCTATCCCCAGCCAGACAGAGCGATACATTTCTTTTTCGTATTGTTTTTACTTTCTGAACCACTTTGTTGTTTCAATTTTAGCCACTTAAAGTTTTCTCAAACGGGAAGACATCCTCTTTGTTTTCTAGTGACAATCAAAGATATTGGAAATTCAATTGCTCCATATAGTGACCGGTCTTTAAAATATCTGACTATCGCTTTAGCCTTCTACTTACAAGGAGCTAGTAATAAGACTCACTTCTACTTTTGTTTAACTTGATCAGCATGCTGTGTATAACAGATTAATGTTTAGAATAAAGGGCTTGTTTACCGAATATCTAGAGACTTCATGTGAATGGAACACATTAGACAACGGACTAGACAAAGTAATTAAAATAGAAAGTCTAAATAAGGTATAATAGCACTGTAAGAATATATGTACAGTATTATGGTTCATAGAAATCTAATCTCTGTAACAAATTATTGTTAATAAGATTATTCTTCTATTTCATGCTAAAACCTTGGCAGAAACGGTTTTATTACTTAGTTCCTTATAAGTAGGAGGGAAATAAGGGAATATACTAGGATACACCGACAGTCAAGTGTTTTAAAATGTGGTTGCTATGGGATTGAAATCCGTTTCTTTGCGTGGCAAAGCTTTGACAGGTTCCAGTATGAGAAAATATTAAGTATTTTAAAACTGAAATGAATACCAAGCAATATCTCTAAAACGGCCAACTCCACGAAAAAAATGTGTATGACATAAATGTGTTTTACCGAGATCTACATTTTTATGTAGCATGTGTTTGTCTATCCCTTACGGTCTTCCAGCTATGCAAAATTCAATAAAATCATCCAGAATAAAGAGGCCTTCAGAGGATATTCATAGAAAATTAAATATATACATTTTATTTGTCACTAGCTGCCCGCCCCGGCCTCACGCGGGTGATGTACCTAACGAAGAAAACTCAGACAAAATCTTACTGTACGACCATGCAATGAAATAAAATTAAAATTAAATAATTCGTCAACACTTTATTGTTATGCCTTGTAATGTACAATTTTCCTTCCGGAGAGAAAAAAATAGCGCCGGTAGTTTGCCGACTCTCGAGCACGCAATGTATAACATGCGAAAAACACAATTCAAAGTATATTACACACACTTCTAACGGTTGACCTTGGGATTTACTGTCATTGCGAATGCAAGGCGCGCTTAAATTCAAAAAGAAAGTCGGTTGACATTAGTGGCATTCTTGGAGTAAGTATACAATCGCCCTTGAACTTTCCTATGTTATAGTAGCTTAAATCAAAATGTGCATAATTATTTTAACAGTGAGTTTTGTTCGCTGCATAATTTCGGTTGATTGATATTGCGTATTATAATTATCACCGGGTCAACTTTGAGCTGTAAATTGTGTGGCGGGAATCCTAGCAAATCAAGTGAATTTAGGAATTCAGTTAGATAATTGACGACTTCATTTAGATTGGTAATGCAATTGATCGATTTAAATGAATGCATTTGTCCATCAATTTTACCCTGCAATTTTACATTCAAATCATCTACATTCTTATTAGTTGCTGCTAAAATGGCTCGTTCGCTCGACCTAGCATAGTTTTTGTAATTTGCACCAATATTTGGAAACACTTTCAATATTAATTCTTCCTTTGACGTTGTGAAGTGACAAAATTTTGATGGAAGCGAAATGAGGCCAGTAGAAGTGTCAACAGGAATTTGCCATTTGCCAATGTCTAATAATGCCTTTTCATGCGAAAAGCGCAATGAAGCGCAATGGTCTGCGCAATGCAGCATATATAAGCAGCGTCGGCAACCAAGATGTCGTTGGCATAATAATAGTAATGGCAGTGATTTCATAGTGTGGTGGGTAAACGTTGGCACAGGCAATGAAATACATTATGGAGAAAGTCACAAAGTAACATTCATGCATCTTGCCAATCTTTCTTTCTTTTACTCCTAATGTTTTCCACCTCTTTCTTTATTTTCCTATGTCAAAATAGTCATTTCTAAGCCTAAGAATGGCATAACTAAAGAGCAAGTAGATCTGGTTGTGTAGTTGAGAAGCTTTTATTTTATGATCGCTTTTGTGTATTAAATTTCTGCATTTAACCCAAAATATAACTTGATCAAAAGTATTAAGAGCAACGCAATTGCAGTGTGATGGTGACGCGGGTGTCTTCATGTTCTTTAGCTAGTTCGTGTAGCACATAACGTCAAGTAACCAACATCTGCAAAAGAAAGTTAAACCTAAAACGAATTCGGTCATTTCTCCGCCATTTTCAGATTCCAAGAAGGGTTAATGGATATGTGCGTTGATTATAATTTGTTCATTTTAAAGAATTACAACAAAATTATACTTCTTTATTTAAATGATATGACCAAGGGAACGATAGTTAATACTTAAGACAATATACATTTGATATCCAGTTATCTTGCGTCATTGACTCCATAGCTGGGTGAATTCCCTTAGCATTGAATAGGGAAGAAAAATAGAGGAGTAGGTACTACGGACATCTGGTGGCAAATAATAAGTACGTATTTTAGGTGTCCGTGGCCAGGAAAGTTTTTTTATTTTAAACGATATGTGTAAGGAAAGGGCGATTAATATATAAAAATTTATTTGAATTTCACTGCTGCGTTGTGTCATCCCGATAAACAGTTGCGGTACCTTAACATTGGATGGGGAGGGAAAATACCACTATGGCCATCTAGTGGCAAATAAATAAGTACTTACTCTAGCTGTTAGTTGCCAGGAAAGCTTCTTTGCTGCTTTATTTTAAACAATAGGAGTAAGGAAAGGACAGTTATTATAGAACAGTCTATGTGAATCACTGCTACATTCCATCACTGTGTCGATAAACTGGTGCGTTACCTTAACATTGAGTGGGGAGGGAAAATATAGTACTACTACTACAATTTAGCAACAAATAACCGTGGGAATTACTACCATCTGGTGGCTATTAAACGAAATGCGTTCGCTTGCCACGGTTTTTATTCATATCAGATTTTAAATATCTAAATATTCGTTGGAAAACAATGCCTTTTCTATCCATATATATATATCGTACATATGGGCTAGAGAAGGTAATAGAAATAGAAAGTCTAAGTAAGTTATAAAAAGAACAATGTAGAATGTATGTATATACAGTATTATGTTACCTCTAAAAATGTAGATATATCATATAGAATAGATAAAGTCATGTCAATGTAACACAAACTTTTTTTCACTTTTAACTTTCTCTACACGTACTATGTACATAGTGTATAGAGAAAGTATTGCACTCCACCCAAAAATTGGATACCCAGATTTCACCAGAAATAAATGTTTTAGGTTCCCCTGTATTCAAATAAAGCATTTTCAGAAAAAGGTCCGTGTGTGTCTGTGAACACGATAACTCAAAAAAGAAAATTGGGTATAAAATACCAAACTTGGTATTTAAGTTCAGTATTTTCGAGAGATGCGACACGAATATTTTGAGAAAAATCTCCCCACCTTAAACACTCTTTACATGGAACTTTTTCGAACATTTTTATTTTCTCAAAAATGGCTCCAACGATTTTGATTATAATTCGTATATTAAAGATTTTTACCTAACAAATCAAATGTATATCTTGAATTTTATGGGAATAGCCTCTGAAGACTACTTTATTCTGGCCGAATTTTACGGAATGTTGCATAACTGCTAAACCGTAAGAGAAAGACAAAAACTTACCATGCAAAAAATGTAGAGCACGTTAAAAACACAATTATGTTATATAAGTTTTTTTGTAGAGCTGATCGCTTTTTTGATGTTCCTTGTTTTTGGTTTCAGCTTTGAAAAACTTATACTTTTGTCATTCAACTCTATCCATACAAACAAAGGTATATCTTCGCAACCAGCTTTTGACTATTTCTGCTTATTTATTCTCAATTAGCATGAAGTAAATAGAAGCATGAGCTTTTTAACAATAATTTGTTGCATAGATGTAGAGAAAGTGATGTGAATGGAACAGAACACATCAGATTTGTTTCGTTCGACTGATGTGATAGAGTTGTATCAGAAACGCTTCACTGAGGGATCCTACATTCCGGGAGAAGTAAACTTGAACAACTCGAGTACTCAAGACAGGTAGAAGCATTTCAATTGGAAACTGATCGCCCTCCAAACTGTCCCTACCACACTCCGAGCATGCGTAACAGTTGTCGGTTGTTTGTGCAGCGATTCGAGACCGAGAGGGCTTCACGATCCCAGTGCCGCGTAACAGAAAACCGAAAAGTTAGTTCCCGGTATTTTAACCCTTCAGTCCCTATCGCAATAAAAATGTCAAAGTATAATCCATCATGATAAACTTTAATATGCCTTTATGTATTACTGAACTCTTGGACTGATAATTACATGTGTAAAATGACATGGCGAAGTGGTTAGGCCTCTCGCCTCCCCTTTAGGTGGCCCGGGTTCGATCCCAAACCCCCGCATGTTAGATCTTGACTGGTTTTCTCCGGGTCTTCCGGTTTCCCCCGCCACTCGTTCCAAAAATTGCTCCATCATCACCTTTCGTATCATCCGTTTCGCTTTCATTTCATATCATTAATTTCCTTATGCTCATGCCTGGTTACGGGCCGACCACTCGTTCCTGGTTCTTCATTCTGTGGTTTTTTGCTGTGCATCCGCTTGTCAGTCCTAAATACGTAGAGGGTAAGCCAACTGCGAAAAAAAAAGGACGGTACCTAATTCCAATTAGAAGTAAAAACGTCTTAAAATTGGGGTACTTTTGTTCTTTTTCTTCTTTTTAATTACTATACTTAGTACATACTACGTAGGTTAAGAAGGTATTCCACCCCACCCAAAAATTCGATACTGAGCTTTCACCGGAAGTGTACGTTTTAAGGTTACTCTTTATACAAGAAAAAAAAGCATGTCAATGTGCGTGTTTGTATCCGTATTGGGTATTTATATCTCTTCTGTAAACTAAGCTTCCTAAAACGTATTTTCTATTTACTTTAAACTAATGCAATACACATTTTCATTTTTGCGATGCTTAATTGTTGTTCAGTTCAGTCACATAGAGAATTGATACCAGCTGGTAATGATCAAATTTATTACCTGTAGATGGAAACCTAATAGAAGGAAAAACGTGATACGAGCTATCTAGGTAATGGATCACGTATGTTTAAAGATACGTGTGATAGAGAAAGTGATAAAATAGGAAGGGAAAAAATGAATACAACAATTAAAAGAGAAAACATTGTGATATGTTGCGTTCACATGACACTCTCTATTTCCCTGCAACAAATTATTGCCGAAAAGGTTATTCTTCTATCTATTTCATGCTAATTGAGATAAACGTTAATTTTGCTTCCCTATCAGTAGAAGGGAAATAAGGAAGAACCCGGCTAAAGCGATACTTAAATTTTTTAAAAGCTGGTTGCTTATGATTGAAATTAGTTGTTTTTTTTCATGGCAATTAGCTGACAAGTTCTCGTATGTATACAATATTTTAAAAATTAAATCAATAACAAATACACCTCGGAAACAGTCAGCTCCACGAAAAAGTATATGACTGAGTTGTGTATTTAAACGAGATCCACATTTGTGTGTAGTAGTAAGCTGTTATCTATTACTTACGGTTTATTAGTTATGAAAAAATCATCCAGAATGAAGATTCATAGAGTATTTCTATAAAATTAAAGATATACCTTTGCTTATCATCAGAATATATTAATCGTATGGTATTTGAATCAAAATCGTTTGAGGCATTTATGAGAAAATCACATATTTCGAAAAATGTTCCTTATAAACGGGGATTTTCCTGAAAATTTGCGTGTCACATCCTTGGAGAATGCTAAACTTAAATTAAAAGACATGTTTTTGAGTTATACCGTCCACACTCACATATACACATCCTGACTTTATTTATTTATTTACTTATTTATTTATTGATTCAGAGCACCATAAAAATAAATCTGAAATCTCGGTCAAATTTTTGGTTGGAAAACATATCTGCCCCATCCATTATATACATTGTACATGTACATGCTAGAGAACGTAAAACAGGATTTTCAGAAACAGATCCACGTGTGTGTCCATATGTCTGTGAACAGGATAACTAAAAAAACAAACAAAGTTGGTAAAATACCTAACTTGGTAATTAAGTTTGGCATCTTTCAAGGTTGCGGCACGAAGCTTTCAGAATAATACCCACCCTATGGAAAAAAATTTCAAAACGTTTAATAACTCAAAAATGACACCAACGATTTTGGTTAAAATACTGTGACAAATTAAATGTATATCTTGAGTTTTATGGAAATGGTGTCATAAGATATCGTTTTGGATGACTTTTGCATAATTGGTAAACCGTAAGAGAACTGTAGCTTACTATACAGAAAATGCAGATCTCATTAAAACACACAATAATATTCAGTTGTTTTTTTATTCGTGGAGTTCACCATTTCCCAGATATTTATTATTATTTGTTTTATTTTTAAAGTGCTTAAAATTTTATCAGTGTAAAGAAGCGAATTTCAGACGCATAGCAATCAGCTTTTAAAAGATTTGACCGTCGCTTTAGCTAATGTGTTCCTTTATTTCCCTTCTACTTAAAAGGAACAAAGTAATATTACCAATTTCTGCTGATGCTTATTTTGATTAGCATGAGATAGAACGATAAGCTTTTGAGCAATAATTTGTTAGAGAGATGTAGAGAATGTCATGTGAATAGAACATATATGATTTCCCTCTCTCCTTTTTTATCATTCTTTCTTCCTTAATTTTATTTCACTTTGTCTTTCACATAAACCTTCATGTGTAAGTGGCCCATTCCGCTAGATCACTTATATGTGTCGTTTTTCTCTCAATAAGGTTTCCACCGTTAGGTAACCAAATTTAACCTCACTCAGCCGCTATCAATTCCCGCGTAACTGGACTGAAAAACAATTCATGGACACGCAGACCAAAAGAGTTATTTGATTAGTTTGACGTAGATAGAAAATTCGTTTTTGGAAGTTTATTTTACAGATGGGATATAAAAATGGACAGGGATCCAGATATTTTGATAAATATTACTTTAATGTATATCCACTTTGCTGTGTTTTTTCTCTTCGTCTAGCAGTTTCGTTCAAACTTATCACATAATTTAGTTTCTGATATATTTTGCATGGTCTGAACTGAGCCGCAAATGAACACCACACGTCGCTATAGACAATCAATCAGTTTGCTTCCAAGTTTTCATACTTCAAATCGTGACCTCCTGGCCTAGGTACTGTGGGTAATTTGCCTTGCAGATATGTTTCAAACTCCGTTACACCTCCACGGTCTCAGAGGATAAAAACACCTATTCCTTGTGTATACCTCGCCTTCTTGGAGGTAACCAAAATGTAAACTTACTACTCTAAATAAGTAAAATTATAAGTCTGCAAATATTCATGTAACGTTGTTCATTACACTGTTCTTAATGCAAATGTCTGCACCTATTCTCCTGGCAACCTGCATGAACGCAACGCAACAAAATTTGCGTAATATTTAACTTTTAATACGTAGCATAGAACATATTGGTTTTATGGATTTTATGGGTTGAATTTTGCTGTATAAAGCATTCTTTCCTCGCTTATGTCGTGTGTGGTTACAATCATTGTTGGAAACGTGCACAGTAACATAAGGCATAATATTTAGGTATTCTGAATACGTCACATTGAATCCGAAAATAACATTTCATATCCCTAGAGAGCGAAAATAATTATTTTAAATGTTATTAAATTAAAATTTAATCTGGAAGGAGGCAATAAGGGAGAATAACTCATCCTCATTGGTCTGACGTCATGCTCAGTAGGAAATTGTTAGCCCAAAAATGATACTTGTTTTTCCACGTATCATAGGTATTGACTTCGTTTAAAATTAACTTATGTTGTAATTAAATGCAGTTTTTGAGTAGCATATGTAGCAGAACATTTTTATTTTTAAATCAATATGAATTCTGTACAGCTGTTGAAACAGAGAGACACTAATCATATATAGTTCTTCTGTGCACTGAAACATTGCAGCCCTCAACAATTTGTGTATTCACATGCCAGAAAATGAAATTAGGAATGAAAGGATTTTGCCATTGGTAAGAAATCACAAGGATATATAAGAAAAATCTACAATGTATTATGAGAGGGTGATTGTGTCATAAGTTAAATGCACTGTTATATTTTTCTTTGTTTTTGCTTACTTTCCTTCTAATATGAATTATGTAGTTGTAAGCTTCTATTTACCACGTATAACCTCCTTAAGAGCTCTATTCTACATTTTAGATGACACTATGTAGGTATTTAATAAAAGGTAGTAAGGAATACAATATTATCCAAACATAACCTATGTTTTATCGTGCCATATTAAATTCATTATCGTCACAATCACCTAGATCATTTTCATATAACAAAATAAAACCTTATTGATTTATTGGTTCTTTATAATGCTATCCTGACACAAAATTAGAAGTGCTTTGGAAATTGTTAACGTTGCATCAGCGACTCATTGCGTCAACAATTTGCAACTACTTTCATTCTCCGCTATTAATTTTGTCTATTTAATTCCAATTTTAAGGGAAAAATCTACAGTTAAATGAAAAATAATTTTAAGCCAGATCCTTTACTTAATACCTTAGGTCATTGCGAATAAGAAAGACGATTGCTATTCTTCACTGCTCTCATTCGAAAACTAAGCATTGACATTTTTTAATTTTTTAAATATGTCGTTATGTTTATTCCAAATTAGCATATTTGAATCACAAGGCCTATAATAGGTGGGATGTTTGCTTAGTATTAATCTTTTAATGCACAAATTTTGGCAGCTATAAAACATTCTTATTTCTGAAAATCTTCTACCATTGATGCATTCATGAATGCCAGATTATCGATTGTGCTTTTTTTTAAATCATTCATCTGCTATTATGATAAACTGTGAAAATAAAGCGCTAACTAACAATATACAACCACTGTCAATGCAAGCATTATAGGACAGCTTCAGCTCATGACGTCACAACTAGTTATATTCCCAATTAATTCAGGGACGAATACTTTTATCTAAAGCAGGGTTATGTATGAAACTACTACTTCTACTGCTACTGCTGCCCCAGGCATGTCCATATTACAGAGCTGAGGGGAAAGCGCAGTAACCAATTCCACTCCGTGTGAAGCATTGAGGCATGCCACTGTGCAACGTAATGTAATACTTTTAAACACAGGGCCCTCCTCATCTACATCTTTTGTTTTCCTTTTTATGTTTTGCGTGATTTCGATGATATGTTTTACTTTAGAGAAGTACACCAATTACTGATGTTAAGGATAATGTACAGAAACGTAATAGATGAACTAAATGATCATGCGTAGTCTACTGGGATACTGGTCTTTAATATAAAACATATCAGAAACGCTATTCTCGCAACTGTATATGGGACCAGAAATGTTCATTAAATGCGACACTAATAATTGCAATTTGTAAAATGAATCCTTAGACAATAATTTAAATAACTTCTTTCTAACATTTTATGTTTGTACACTTTTGTAGAGCAAGTAATTCCATTTGGAGCGTTCATGTGGTATCTCATGTGGTATGATATGGATGCTTCTCTCATTTCGAAGCTATGTTTTATTAAATACAGCACATTCGCTGCTGGACACTGTACGTATGCGTGGCAGTATGTGTGACTCACCACATTTCGGGCGTAAAAATCCTTAGCATTGCTTCCTTCAAAATGTGAGACGTTAATATATGGAAGCCAAGCGTTTTCATATCAAGTGTTTATTATTTGTTAATGGAAGAACATTGATGCTATATTGATTTATTGATGATGTGGTAAAGGAAAATTAATTACTGAAAGTAATTAGCTTGTAAGTGTTCTGTGAATATCAGAATATTGAA
The DNA here is from genome assembly GCA_030762935.1 of Hymenopus coronatus. Lineage (NCBI taxonomy): Eukaryota > Metazoa > Arthropoda > Insecta > Mantodea > Hymenopodidae > Hymenopus > Hymenopus coronatus. Next base: position 98,068,906 of record CM060892.1, read on the forward strand.
TTTAATGTGTATTTTCAGTATAATTTAAATTATGATCAGAAGTAACTATTTTAAAAAATGCAACAATGATGATTGGATTGCTACGTGCATGAAAAAAAAAAGTTGTTCTTTCTAGTATAGTGCATCCCCAAGCGTTGTATACTCATATTTAAGCATTCACTAAGCATAAATAGCTTATGAAATAAATATTATATTTACCAAAAGTAATTGATTTATAAATAAAAGGAAGTCTGTTTTATATACTTCCTTAAAGAATATTTAATAGAGAGAAAAACGTGTAGCCTATATAAGAGCTGAATAGACGCTCAACCTTTGTCATTCCGTATTGGTCACGTGATCATCATTGCTCGGCACAAGTGTAGCGCCCTAAATGCATTTGGTGGAAACGCGTGCTGTTACCACGCCAGTGGAATGCAATCTTAATTTATCAGTGCCATCATAAGGTGTTAATAATTATTGTATCCAGTAATATTGAAGAATGTACAAGAACATCTTGCCAGTGAATCATTTACAAGTATTATATTACCTGTAATGCATTATTTCCCTCGGCCACGATTCTGAGACGTAATAATGCCTATTACAGTAAGAAATACTAAAAAGAATCTTAATTAGCTTGCCGAAACATTATAATTAGTTCTCATTAAATATATTTGTAATAAAGGGTAGTAAAACCATTGGTTCCATGTCGTAGATTTATGGCACATAAAATAACCTCAGACCTGATAAAGAAGCCTCTGAGCAAAATTAAGCCGTCTTTCACGCCCAGTATACGAATGGGACGCTGAAAACCACAGCCGTTAAAAAGCGTCTATAAATAAAAATCTGATGTGTAACATTCACATGACTTTCTCTACATCTCTGCAACAAATTATTCTTAACAGCTTATACATCTATTTACTTAATACTAACCAGTACAAAAAAATAGCAGAAATAGCCATATTACTTGCTTCCTTATAAGTAGAAGCGAAATAAGGGAGTACCATAGGTTAAAGTGATAGTCAAAAGCTGGTTGCTCGGTGACTGAAGTCCTTTTGTTGGTATGGGCCGCAGTTAACAAATTCCAGTATGAGAAAAGTATAAGTTTTTCATAGCAGAAACCAAAAATAAGGAATGTCTCAAAAACGACGAACTCCACGAAAAAAAAAAAAATGTATATAGCATAAATTGTGTGTTTTAACGTGTTCTACATGTTTTGTGCAGTAAGTTTTTGTCCATCTCTTACGGTTTAAAAGTTATTCAAAATTCAGTAAAATACATCCACAATAAACTACTCTTCAGAGGCTATCCCGGAAATTTCAAGATATACATTTTCTCATGTACATATATTTAATATATGAAATTTTAATCAAAATCGTTAGAGCCATTTTTGACAAAATTGAAACTTTCGAAAAATGTTCCATGTAAAGGGTAGTTTGGAGTAGGATGATATTTCTCAAAATCTTCGTGTCGCATCCCTGGAAGATAGTGAACTTAAATACCAAGTTTGGTATTTTACCGACTTTTGGTTTATGAGTTATCGGGTTTATAGACACACACGGACGGACCTTTTTGTGAAAATTTTACTTTAGATAAAGGGCCCTTCCGGAAATGTATGTTTTAGGGTCCCCTGTATCCAAAAAAGGTATTTTCAGATAAAGGTCCGTGTGTGTGTCAGTGTGTCAGCGTGTCCGTGTGTCTGTGAACACGATAACTCAAAAACGAAAAGTCGGTAAAATACCAGACTTGGTATTTAAGTTTAGTATCTTTCAGGGATGCGACACGAAGATTTGAGAAAAATCCCCCCACGCCAAACTACCCTTTACATGGAACTTTTTTCGAAAATTTTGATTTTCTAAAAATTGGCTTTAACGATTTTGAATAAAATATCGTATATTAAAGATATTTACCTGGAAAATAAAATGTATATTTTGAATTTTCTGGGAATAGCTTCTGAAGACTACTTTATTCTGGGTCAATTTTACGGAATTTTGTATAACTGCTAAACCGCAAAAGATGGACAAAAACTTACCACACAACAAACATAGAGCACTTTAAAACACACAATTTATGTTATACACATTTTTTTCGTGAAGTTCGTTGTTTTTGAGATATTCCTTGTTTTTGGTTTCAGCTGTAAAAACATACTTTTCTCATACAGGACTTTGAGAGCTCGTGTACATACAAACAAATGAACTTCAGTCATATAGCAACCAGCTTTTGACTATCATTTTAACCTATGCTAGTCCCTTGTTTCGCTTCTACTTACAAGGAAGCAAGTAATAAGACTATTTCTGCTAAATGTTTCTGATAAGCGTGAAGTAAATAGAAGTATACGCTTTTTTAAGAATAACTTGTTGCAGGGATATAGAGAAACTCATGTGAATGGTACGCATCAGACTTTTTCACTATATTTCACCACCTTAATTGAAGAAGGAGAAAACGAGTTCTGACGTTAGTGTCTTGCAAGAGTTTATCTAGGGATATACTTACCGAATAAGAAATATTATTCTATGTTTAGGAAATTACGAATAACGCGCTTGACATATCAACGTTCTTAGGCTTTGAATGGTTATCGATTGCTTAAACAATTTTATAGCACCAGAGAGCTTTTGGAGTCCTTTGCAAATGTTGATTTTTAATTGTTTGTGTGGTTTGTATTTTAATTGGACAACGTTTTCATGTTATTCTGGTCACTCGATTGAAAACAAACACTAAATTAATAACAACTTTACTCAACACTGTCAACGCCTATATGGGAACTTCTAATGCTACATTTCAACTTTTACCAAGAGGTGCGATAAAATCACCCAATAAAATCTGATATGCAATCACATGATTTTTTTTGCACTACTTCTGCCATATTTTCTTTTAAGACCTTGTTCTTTTATTTCTTCTATTGTATTGTACCCAAAAATTCGACACCGAGATTTCACCGGAAATATATGTTTTGAGACCCCCTGAATCCAAAAAAAATAATTTTAGAAACATGTCCGTGTGTGTGTGTCTGTCTGTCTGTCTGTCTGTCTGAATGTGTGTGTCTGTGGGCAGCATAGCTCAAAAAAGAAATTACCGTTAAAAACCAAACTTGGTATTTAAGTTTGGTATCTTCCAAGGATGCGACACAAAGATTTTCAAGAAAATCCTCCCACCCCAAACTACCCTTTACATGGAACTTTTTTCGAAAATTTTGATTTCCTAAAAAATGGCTCTAACGATTTTGATTATAATCCCGTATATACTGACATTAACATACCAAATAAAATGTATATCTTAAATTTTCTGGGAATAGCCTCTGAAGACCTCATTATTCTGGATGAATTTTGCCGAATTTTGCTTAAATGCTAAACGGTAAGAGATAGACAAGAGCTTACTACACAGAAAATGTAGAGCACGTTAAAACATACAATTTATGTTATACACATTTTTTTCGTGGAGTTGATCGTTTTTTAGTTATTCATTGTTTTTAATTTCACCTTTCAAAAACTTATATTTTCTCATACAGGAATTTGTCAACTCCTGTCTATGCAAACAAAGGAACTTCCTTCACATAACAACCAGCCTTTGACTATCACTTTAACCTATGGTACTCCCTTATTTAGCTCCTACTTAAAAGGAAGCAAGTAATAAGACTATTTATGACTTTTTTTCTCGATTAGCATGAATAGAAGCATAATCTTTTTAACAATAATGTTTTGCAGAGATATAGAGAAAGTCATGTGAATGGAACACATCAGATGTTTAGGTGTATGAAGGATACAGTAAACTATATTAAGATTCTACTAAGTGCTAATACTAAGTTGTTTTTTTTTTATGTGGGGATCTCTATGTGAAGACTTTAAAAGTCCATGTTCTTCACATAAGGAAAACAAATAAGAGCTTGTGTATTGTAAAACATATATTTATTTACTCAAAGTTGGTTACTATAAGGTATTTAATTCACTGCTGCAAGCAATTCACTCGACGCTTCAACAGTTGACGGATTTCTCCTCACGACACAATTCACGCTATAGCAACTCCTACACCTATGTCTACATTAGTTCATTCTTCGACTTTGGTTTCAGCAGCAGTTTATTCATGAGTTTAGTAAAGCTTTTCCTAGATGTATATTAAAATTCTTATTTCAACAATATTTATATCAAGGTTAGGGGCTATTTTGAGTATGACTTGAACAAAATTATTACATTATCTACATTAAAACAATTAGGTTTAATAATAAGAATTTTGTCTATAGAATTTTCTTATTTAGCTTTTGTTCATTTATTGACTTATGCTTTATTAAAGGCATTATTATTTGTGTGGGAATAATTACTCATAATGTGAAAAATATTCAGGACATTCGATTTATATGAAATTTACCAATTTTTATACCTCTAACTTTTACATGTTTTACAGTATCAAAATGTTTTATGTGGTATGCCTTTTAACAGGTTTTTAATCTAAGCATATGTTTTAGAGGTAGTTTTTTTTAAGAAACTTAGGCATATTTACATATTTTTGTATATCTTTTCTATGGAATTAGCAGTTTGATAGTATTTTCATTTATTTTATTACGTTTAACCAGGGATTTTTAAATTAGTACCAATATATAGTTTAAGAAAGCAAAGATAAATAATAATTGATGGAATATAGGGATCAATAATATTTGCAATGTTTGGGGGAAGATTATTAAATTGAATAATTTTTAACTCCTTATTTTATATGTTTACCACTAATTAGGAAAATAATGCCTATTTTGGCGAGATTATTAGAATTATGATATGGAGAATTATATTTAAATGCAGATTAAATTATTAAATTAAAATATTCTGGGATAATCATTTTTTTTTTTAGGTTTTATATAATTTATACCTTTAACTTTTGCCAAAGGGTTCTCTTCTTTCCCTTTAATAGCCAGATCGTTCAGGAAAATTGTGGAATCCGAAGCTACTGAAAGAATCTGGTCTTGCATTTCAATGCTTCCTTGCTTACCAAGTTCTCCAATCCTACCGACCATCCATACCAAAGCGAACGTGAAAACTGCCGCAGCGCAGACGCGATGTCCCATTGCTCTTCCTCAGGGCTGTGTCCTGCCCGCACTATCGTAACGGGCTAGACAATCCAAATGGTCCACTTCGTTCTTGCCTCAAGGTAGTTTCTGGACTCGGCAAACGACATAATTTATCCTTGGAACCTTGACCTGACTCTTTGTCCGGTTTCGGCGATATAACCACACCTGAACATCCTGCTGGGAACCTTCCTATTTGCTTGTCGGTCGTAACAGATCTCCTCCTGGTTGCTCGCATCGCGGGTGTGTTGACAATTTGGACGGTTCCCGAAGTCCTTCGACAGCCGTTCTACCAGACGTGGCATCAAGGTAAATACGCCTCTTAGCATGACCACGTCCTCCTTCAAGGTCACCCTGTGGACTCCAAGATGCCCATCAAAACTTCTCCATCGAGTTGTAGGACCCTCCTGTAGATGTCAACCTTCGCATAATGGCTCCTGAGGGCGTCAAGCCCCAATATCACCTCCTCATTTACTTCCACGACATCACGCACATACTGATAGTATTCCCTCCCAGTGTTAGCTCTAGCAGGGCCTCCTTCTCCACAGGTAAGATGTCGCCCGACTCCATTACTAGTTGGTAGGCCAACTGGGTGTTGGTGTCAGAAAGCCCTTCGCCCTGCCTGGTCTGATTACAGTCACGGCTGCACAGTATCTAGCACAGCTTCCCTCTATCCAGCCGTCCGCAATGAGACATTCTTCAATTCCTCTGTCTAAGGCACACAGCGTGAAGCGAGGATACGGCGATGATGGCTCAGGTGTGCCCCCGCCACGACGGATCTTATTTGTGTCCCGCCGGTCAGCGACTTGATTGTGGACAACGTTTCACTAGGTTTTCTGAGAGGCCGCAAACCCAATACATACAATACATACAATACATACATACTGGCTCGTCGTCTCAGTCGCATACAGACCTTCATCAAGTGCCAAACTCGTCCACATCCCTAACACATATCACTAACGGTTCTTGTCGTTAATTCCCTTTCTACGTAGCACTAAGTCCCACTTATCTTCTCAGTTACCCCGGCCGCCAGTTGTTCCCTCCTCTGGCTTATTGTCTATGGGCAGGCACCACCTGATCATCGTCTTAGTGTGGGCAGTTTTGTGCTAGGCTGGTTACACCTCAACACTAACCACTGAAGGATCTTTACCGATGGCTCTCTCTCTGTCCCCGCTATTGTACCGAATATTTCTAATCCTCCAGGTAGGAGCTAGTGTAGCCTTAGCCGCCTTCATTCTCAGTACTGTAGTTAATGCCTCGTGGCTCGTATTATAATCGCCGGGCATTAGGCTCTGTCGTAACTCACGCACGCAGCCTCCTGGGAAACGTAGCTAGTAGATAAGTTCACCAAGATTGTGTTCACAAGCTGTTCAATAGCTAGCTTCCATGTCTAACAGTTGGCTAAACTATGAAGAGCGGGATTTAAAGTACATACGACTTAGTAAGTCGCCATTGAAATATGTCATCTCATAATAATGTGAGATCAGCTTGTGTTTTACTTGGGAACATGCGAGTCAATTGATTAATTTCATGCCGTTGCAGCGTGTTGCCATGGTAATTCAATGGTTAGAACAACCGGGTAGAGCCAGGGAGACCCACAGATAGTCGCCCTCCGTAGTGTAGTGGCTACCATGCCAACTTCACATACACAAGGTCACGGCTTCAATCACGGAGGAGGACGATGGGTGTTTTCGGGAGTAAAAATCCTTAGTATGGCTTCCTTCGGAAGGAAAGTAAAACCGTTGGTCCCCTGGCTTAGATTTACGGCACGTAAGAGAACCTCAAGCCTGATAGAGAGGCCTCTGAGCAAAATTAAGCGATCTCTCACGCCCAATTTAGTATAGGACGCTGAGAACCATAGTAGTTAAAGAGCGTCCATAAATAACACGCCATTTACATTTTTATTTTATCCGTAGTTCAAATCCCGGCTATCCTATTCCTGTATTACACACGGCTTGTGTGAAAAAACAATTAAATAAACAGGAACTAATTTGTATTGCACAACTGCCTATTGTACAGTGGCAGCCAACGATAAGTGACTAGCTCACGTGACCATTAAGAGATACGGGGCAAACCTTATGTGTTTTGCTGCAACAACAAAAGAGGTGTATGACGATGCAAGCACGTGTTACGTGTCACTGACCTGCGCCGGCCAGCCCTTTGTCCCGCCTGTTCCGGGCTCTAAACTCGGAAATTAGATCACCACTCGGCCTAACGATGCGTGAGGCAAGGCCTTGCTTATCCCTTCTAGCGATGTCATCTCACAAGCGGATTTTTCAAATGCAATTTCCGGGCTCAGGAAGAAACATCTTCTTTTTAAATCCCGGTTAACGTCCTACCGCAGACGTTTCGTGAATAAGAAGAAGCTATATTTTCCTAAAGATGACGGTAATTCATTCTAGAATGAGGGAATCGGCAGTGGGGTGCTATGTTCTCTGAATATTGATGGCATTTTTCTTTATTCAGTGCTCATTTCACAGAATGTTCTTGAAGGAATTTGAGTCATTGTTCAAGTATGCACAATTTCCTAAATCAAGTAAGCAAATAAAATATGATCTAAATCCAAATCGTTAATGATTTCATAATCTCCTAAGGCTATAAATAAACTTTTAGTAGAAAATTAATAATGATAATTTTGATTTTTTGTCTTTCATTCTTATTATTTTTTTTTTTTTTTCCTTTCTAGTTAACCTTTTCCAAGGTATTCTTTGCAGTTGGTTTGCATTTTCAAATACTAAATGCTTTTTAAATAAACCGATTCTCGTCTTCTTTTTCTCGTGATCATGCAAAGAGATCATATTGAACATCTCTTAAAATCTTGACTATTGTTTTGGCGTAGTGTATTCCATTGTTCCGTTTTTACCAGTGTAGTATGCAATAAAAATGCTTTCAAATGATTATATCACTTATGAAGTGGAAAGAAAATGAATGGTTAAGAACGTGCAGTGAAACTCGAGTAAATTTAGTACATTTAGGTTACTTTTGGATGGATACAGTATATATGTTATTTATGTGATATTTAAATGTGAATTAGAGGGAGAAATATTCATATGCACCATTTTCGCAATTATTTCATTGAATACTGATGTGAGGAGTTTGGGTGTGAAAACTATGGAGCCTTTAAATAAGCTCATTGGTTTTGTTATTCTTGCTTTCTTTGTTTGTTTCTTTCTTTCACTTGGGTTCATCTGGTAAAAGGCTCATTGTGCCAACCCTCCAGGCCTCTAACAGGGAACATAGACAAAATAGTGTACTCGGATGGTAGTACTCTGGTTCCTTGAAGAGTTTCCCAAGAATTGCCATTAAGAATTTCTCCTTGCTACTAGCACTTCAATAGAATGTTTCGATTTCACATGCGCAGAATCTAACAGTCTGATTACCCTGAAATCTTTTTAAGTGCTTTCTCGCTACCTCACTGCATACCCAATAACACGACTACCTATTTTTACCTCAAACGTGATGCATTTGCTATAAGTCTGCATGGTTCTTTAATAAGTAATTTCTCATTCCGTATTCCTGGAAGCCTGTTTCAGAGCAGAAGATGATTTTTACACCAGTTATTTATTGTATCTCTCTGAACACCTTGGTGTTCCCAGAGGTGACTCTGGTGTTGGTTGTAATTGTGTCGATCCTTGCTTTGCTACTTTATCCGCTTTCTCATTGTCTTCAATTCCTTTATGCCCTGGGACCCATAGCAAAGAAACTTTGTTATGTTCTGCCAAGTTGAATAAGCCAATGAAGTATTCACCTACCTTTCTTAAAGCCAATATAAATCTGTTCAGAACTTTTGGTCTAGCCTGGCTCTCTGAGAAAATGTAGATGCTTCTTTTATATTTTATTCTACGATTATCTTTTATATATTGTATAATGTTGACGTAAACATGAAGTATTTGTGTTCAATCCGCGATATTTCAATGATGTAACAGAAAATACTCCTACAAAATTAAAAGTCTGATGGATTACACTCAAATAGCTATTATCTTCATACTTGTCTATAAACTATTTTTACAAAGACTTTTTTCTGACTACTTCATATTAATTCTGATAAATATAGGAAGAATTAGTTTAATTGAATTTTGGGGTATATACAGTAGGATTAAGCGATAATAGGTTTCTTTCTCTTCCTCCTTTATGTAGTACTATGGACTTTAAAAGGCGCTATACCCTGTGGGTCAAAGAATATCGAGAATGGGATGACTGGCCCAAATATATTTTAGGATTTATTATCTTATGTATCATCTTATTGCTTTTATTTTAAAAGCAACCAACATAAAATCACAAATAAAAATAATGTATTAACATTTATAACGAATAACAGAATAACTCGCTAAATCTATTATAACACAAAAATAAAAAGCTTTGAGATTCGATTATTTTGGGAAGATAGAATTTAGTGTATTTTACTACCGATTCAGTCTACCACTCATAAACCCAAATATAAGAGGGAAATTAACTCTGACGAGAAAATCTGATGTGTTCTATTCACATGGCATTTTCTAGTTGTTATACACATAACTTTCTTTACAAAAGATTGCTTTTTTCTCTAAAAATGTATTTCCGGTGAAGCCTCGGTAACGAATTTTGGGGGTAATATAATAACCTCCCCTATGCACTATGTACACGGTACGAGTAAGGAAATTAAAACTTTTTTTTTTCAGACTCAGGGGAGCTAACTGGTGAAACTTCGATATCGAATTTTTGGTGGCATACAGTACCTTCTCTATTCAATATTTACGTTGTACATACGGGCTAGAGAAAGTAAAATTCTAATGTGTTTTCTTCAATTTACCTTCTCTACATCTCTGTAACAAATTATTGTTAAAATACTGAGTCTTCTATCTACTTCATGATAATAGCTTAGCAGAAATTGTCTTATTGATTGATTTCTTGTAAGTAGAAAGAAAACAAGACTAAAGCGACAGTCAAATATTTTAAAAGCTGGTTACCATGTGGTTGAAATACGTTTCTTTGCATGGCTAGGAGTTGAAAACTTTCCGTATAGAAAAGTATTTTAAAACCAATAAAAATGAATAACTCAAAAATGAACAACTCCACGAAAATCATGTACTTGAAGTTGGGAGATACATTTTTTGTGTAATTAGTTTTTGTCTATCACTTCTGATTTGCCAGTCATGCAAAATTCAGCAACATTTCTCAAGAATAATACCACAAAGTTAAAGATATAAATTTTATTTGCCATGTATATATCTTTAATATACGATATTTTAATCAAAATCGTTAGATCCATTTTTGAAGAAATCAACATTTTTGAACATTTTCCCATGCATACGGTAGTTTGGGGTGGGGGGATTTTCTTCAAAATCTTCGTGTCGCATTCTTGATAGATACTACAGTTAGATATCAAATTTGGTTAACTCCTTGGCACGACAGCTCACGGGGAACCTTGGCCTACCGCCCGGCTGCTGCGTCCCCCATCTCGGTCCACTACAGACGTCATGGATGGGGTGCAGTATTGGAGGGTGAGACGTGGTCAGCGCCTCGAGTCCCTCCCGGCTGGTTAATGCGGTCCTCATGACCTGGAGCCGCTACTTCTCCATCAAGTAGCTCCTCAATTGGCCCCCCAGTGACCTTACGAGGCTGAGTGCACCCCGGGCCAGGTCTCCCAGCGGGGGAAAACTCCCCACGTCGGTACTGGGGATCGAACCCAGGTCTCCCGCTTGGTAAGCAGCTGCGCTCCACCGAGCTAAGGAGACGACCTATCAAATTTGGTACTTTACTAAAAAATGTTTTTTTTTGGTGCTGAAGACCCTAAAATGTGTATTTTGGGCGAAATCTCGGAATCTAATTTTTGGGTGGAGTGCTATGCCATGTCCACCTAAGTACTATGTACTATGTATTGTTTTTGGTAGTGCCTAACGCCCACTTTTACTACATAGGCACCAAGGCGATGACACTAATAATTAATGGAATGAGATGGTGGGGGAAATCGGAGAACCCGGAGAAAATCTACCCCTACGCCGCTTTGTCCGCCACAAATCCGCATTCGTGAGAGGATGTATTATGGAGAGAAATTAGAAATGGATAATAGAAAAACTCTTGGATCAAATTATACAACTCATTATTTGCCTAACAACTAAGAAAATCCGCTAAAAATCTGTCGATTAGGTTTGTCGCCCTTGAGACTCTGAAACCAAAATGTCCCGAATGTGCTACCGCGTAAGCTATTCCTGACTTAATGTGTCGCAATTCAGTTCAGTAATAAACAATATCTTATATATGGTGAATACCACAACATAGTATTTGACAAACTGTGTGTTTTAACGATATCCATATCTTTTACTTTCTCTAGCACGTATGTAGGTACGTACTACGAGTGCGTACATAGTGTATAGAGAAGATATTTATTACATCCAAAAATTCGATACCGAAATTTCGCCAAAAATACATGTTTTGGAGTCCCGAATCAAAAAAAAAAACGTTTTTAGATATATGTCCGAGTGTGTATGTGTTTTATAGCTCAAAAACGAAAAGTCCGTTAAACAGAAAACTTGATATTTAATTGCAGTATCTTCCACGGATGCATTATGAAGAAATTCAAGAAAATAATCCCTCAGCCAACAAGCCTTTACATAGAAAAAAAATCGAACATTTATTTTTTTCTCAAAAAGGGCTCTAACGATTTTGATTAAATCGCTTATATTTAAGATATTTACAAGACAAATAAAATGTATATCTGAATTTTATAGGAATAACCTCTGAAGAGCATACTATTCTGGAATAATTATTCTGAATTTTGCCCAACTGGTAAAGCGAAGAGAGAGACAATAACTTTCTACACAAAAGATTTAGATCTCGTTGAATCACATAATTTATGTCATAAACATTTTTTGGTGGAGATATTCCTTGTTACTGGATGTTATTGGTTCCAGTTTTCAAATACTTACTCTTTTCTCCTGGCCTCGCAAAGAAACGGATTTCAATCCCTTAGGAACCATATTTTAAACCACTTGTTTGTCGGTTTAGCCTAATGTGTCCCCTTATTTCGCTTCTACTTACAAAAACGCAAGTAATAAGAACGTTTCTTATATTAATATATTAATATAATATTTACCTTGATTAACATTGTAGAAGAATAAGCAGAGATATTGAGAAAGTCATGCAAATGGAGCACATCAGACTTTTAAAAAGTGTGTGTATATCTGTGTATGTCTGTGGATAGTATATCTCAAAAACGAAAAGACCGTTAACAATCAAACTTAGTATTTAGGATTAGTTTGTTCTAAGGATGTGACCCGAACATTTTTTAAAAAAAATGCCCCCCACTTCAAACTACCGTTTACATGAACTAATTGTTGAAAATTTTGTTTTCTTAAAAATGACTGTGACGATTTTTATTAAAATTACGTAAATTAAAGATATTTATATCACAAATAAAATTTATATTTTGAATTTTCTTGGAGTATCTGAGGTTTTCCTCATTCTGTATGGCTCTTGCATAACTGATAAACCATAAGAGAGAGACGAAAAGTTTCTAAATAAAAAGAGTAGATCTGTTAAAACACCAATTTGTGTCATATACATATTTTGTACAGTAAACAGTACCGAGATATTGCTATTATATGTTTCAATTTTAAAATACTTTTCTCGAACGGCAGTTTCTACGTCTTATATTTTATATTACTTCTAGTCATATAAAGAAAACCAATTCAATTGCATCACATAGTGAGCACTGACTATTGCTTTAACCTAGTGCTGTGCTTCATTTCCCTTTTACTTGCAAGGAAGTAAGGAATAAGAGAATTTCTGCTAATGTTTATGAAGTAAGCAGAAGAATAGTTGTAAGAATAGTTTGAGAACAGGTAGAGAAAGTCAGGTGAATGAATTTTAAATTCTTCATGCGTTCTGCAGTTTCTTTGCTTTCTTGTCTTTAGTTATATTTATAGCCTCGATTATAATTTTCAAAATAAGTTGGTGTCTAAATAAATGTCATTAGCATTTTATTCCTTATTGCTATACGTTCATTTACCTGTCTTGTTGGCCCATCCCGCAGATCCAAATTGCAACAGTTCCTACTCGTCGGCACTGGTCCTCTGGTCAGGACTCCTGTGCTGTATCCCCTATTTACATTTCCCCCCTAAATTTACTGTATGATTACTGGTTTCATTCTTCCTTTACACAAACATATACACATTGCACAAACATAATACACCAATGCTCAAGGCGGGACTTGAACCCACGATACCCTGCCCACGAAGCACCAAAGCGAAACACCTTAGCGAGCGTGGCCATGGGGACCGGCATCTCTTTGGGCTGTATCTCGCTCTCTTCTGGGCGCTGCGGTATCTTCGTGCCGGCGGCTGAAATATCATAAGACTCGTGTCTTTCTCAGGGAGTGGAGAACAGAAAGGACTCGAGACATTTTTACTGACTTCTATTTATTTACCGATTGAGAAGTCGACACCCCCGAGTGTATATGTTCTTTGATTTTATAATGTTGCGGTTCTCGTGGCTCGAGACCTCGCGCGGTGCGGTAAGAACTTCTCTCTTCGCGAGCACCACTTTGAGAGACCTAAACTCACGCGCGGTTACTTCATCTTCCTTACCGCGCTGCCCTAATTTGGCCGTTCTGGGCACTAGAGTGCACTTTACTAATTGAACGAAACAGACAACTAGCAACGAGCAATAAGCTCTTGTGTGTTCCTCACACCCGTATTTATGTGGTTTTTAAACCTGGCTTTGCGCCTTACAATCACTTTCTTATTGGGAGAACGTTTTCGCGTCGGTTTCTTAATTTCCCTGCAGTTTCCCATTGGCCGAAACCTATTTGCCCCCGTAGACGTGGCAAATATTGAGAATTTCTGGTGGCCTCCTTTGACCTCGCGCGCTGAACACGACTTTTGGAATACAATATCAGCATAACGGTAAAACGGTAAAATTCCTAGCGACTTTGGCCCCTGCCGAAATAGCCTGTGAGAAACTGCTTTTTCCTCTCAAAAGAACAGTATACCAGCGCTACTATATTCAGTTTTAGATATTAGTAATGATATATCATAAATTCTATTATATTACTACCGATAAAAATCTGATATGTTCCATTCACAACAAACTGTCGTTAAAAAGCTTATGCTTCTATTTACTTCATTCTAATTGAGAAAAATTAGCAGAAATAGTCTTATTACTTGCTTCCTTGTAAGTAGAAGCGAAATAAGGGAGTACCGTAGGTTAAAGTGATAGTCAAAAGTTGGTTGCTATGTGACTGAAGTTTCCTCATTTTTATGGACAAGAGTTGACAAATTCGTGTAAGAGAAAAATAAGTGTTTAAAGGTGAAACCAAAACAAGGAATATCTAAAAAACGAACAATTCCATGAAAAATACATATAACTGTATAATTATATATTCAATTTATTTTATATTTATCACATAAATTGTGTGTTTTAACTCCTCTTCATTTTTGTGAGGTAAGCTTTTGTCCATCTCTTACGGTTTAGCAGTTATGCAAACTTTCGCAAAACTCATATAGAATAAAACAGCCTTCAGAGGCTATTCCCAGGAACTTCAACACTTATTTCTCAGGTAAAGATCTTTAATGTACAATATTTTAATCAAAATCGTTATAGCCATTTTTGAGAAAATTAAAATTTTCGAAAAAAGTTGCATGTAAAGGTTAATTTGGGGTAAAATTTTCTCAAAATCTTAGTGTCGCATCCCTGGAAGATACTAAACTTAAATACCATGCTAGTTAGCATTTTACTAACTTTTCGTTTTTGAGTTAACGTGTTCACACACACCCACACACACACACTCATACACACACACGCGCGCGCGGACCTTATTCTGAATTTTTTTTTTTTTTGGATACAGGGGACCCTAAAACTTACATTTCCGGTGAAATGTCTGCATCAAACTTTTGGGTGGAGTGCAATACCTTCTCTATACACTTTGCACATAGTACGTGAAGAGAAAGTAAAAATAAACACATATTTACATTACAAAAAAAAATACACTGATAAATAATTAGGTGGCCAGGAAGAAATTCCCGCCTCAAAATGTGGGGCTTTTTGAACTCTGGGTAGTTTAACAGAAGTCATCTGATTCCCTTGGTTGATTCTTGAGAATTATTGCATGATGGTTTCTGGGAATCCTGGGCACCACTAATTAGCCGAGAGTGTCACATAACAAACCGCCATCTAAGGAGCTCAGAACACCATCTATTGGCTGTGACTTAATGACCAAACCTGACATCCATATTGCTATCCCATTAAGCTCCAATCAATATCTTCTCTTGCAAAACGCTGATCCCAAATGGTCACAGTCTGGTTACAGCCCCAGATGCTGACACACAAGTGTGCTCAATATCAGTTGCTGTTCTTGTGGATTTTTCGATGAAGTGAATAGGGAACAAATAAGGAAAATTACGAGTATGACCCACAGTATCAGTAGCTACAAATATGATTTGTTACATTTACATGGTGTATTTGCTTCTCTAGCATGTATATACAAATAAATAAGTAACTACAAATCTGCAATACCAGACTCCGGTACCTGATTTAAAAATCTTATGTATTTCATTCACATGACTTTCTCTATATCTCTGCAACAAATTATTCTTAAATAGCTTGTACTTACTTCTATTTACTTCATGCTAATCAGAAAAAAATAGAAATAGTCTTATTACTTGCTTCCTTGTAAGTAGAAGCGAAATAAGAGAGTACCATAGGTTAAAGACATAGTCAAAATCTGGTTGCTATGTCACTGAAGTTATTTTGTTTGTATGGACAGCAGTTGACAAATTCCTGTATGAGAAAAGTATGTTCTTTAAAGCAGAAAATAAGAAACAAGGAATGTCTAAAAAACGATGAACTCCACGAAAAAATGTATATAACATAAATTGTGTGTTTTAATGTGTCTACATTTCTCGTGTAGTAAGGTTTTGTCCATCCCTTACGGTTTAGCAGTTATTCAAAATTCCGAAAAATTCATCCAGAATAAAGTACTCTTTACAGACTATTCCCAGAAAATTCAAGATATACATTTTATTTGTCATGTACATATCTTTAATACACGACATTTTAATCAAAATCATTAGAGCTATTTTTGAAAAAATCAAACTTTCGAAAAAAGTCCCAGGTAAAGGGTAGTATGGGGTAGGGGGATTTTTCTCAAAATCTTCATGTCTCATCCCTGGAGGATACAAAACATAAATACCAAGTTTGGTATTTTACCGACTTTGCGTTTTTCAGTTATCATGTTCACAGCCACACACACACACACACACACACACACACACACACACATACACGGACATTTTTTTCGAAAATGCTTTTTGTAGATAAAGGGGACCCTAAAACATATATTTCCGGTGAAATCTCGGTATCGAATTTCTGGGTGGAGTGCAATACCTTCTCTATACACTATGTACAGAGTGCGTATAGAGAGAGAAAGTAAAAAATTGGGGCATTTATTCCAAATACTTTGTCCTTTATTTCCAAATTTAATTTATACATCCATACAAAATTATTTTCTGGATATTAAATAAATTAATGTAAAAATAAAATAAAAAACTATATATTTCAATTTTATTAACTTCTATTAACTTTTTTCTTTAAATACTTTACACAAAATTATTTCATTTGTTAATATATTTCTCTTATATTCTCTTTTTACTTTATCACGTATGTATATGCAATTTACACAGTGACTAGAGAAGACACCTATTACATTGCAACAAAAATTCGGTGTCAATATTCCACCAGAAATACGAATACGCATTTTAGAAAAAGATACTTCTGTGAGTGTTTGGAACAGCCTAGCTTGAAAAAGAAAAGACCGTTGAATACCAAACCTGATATTTATGTTTAGTAGCTTTCAAGGCAGCGACACAAAGATTTCCAAGAACATGGAAACGTTTCAAGAAAACTTTCACATTCTCAAGACAAAACAGGTCTAACTATTTTATAATATTGTATATCAAAGATGTTTACATTAGAAATAAAATGCATGTTTGGAATTGTAAATAGCCTCAGAAGACTCTTTATTCTGGATGATTTTTTCAGAATTTTGCATGACGGTTAAACCGTAAGAGACAAACAAAAGCTTACTGCACAAAAGGTCCAGTTCTCGTTAAAACACATAATTTATGCCATACACGCTTTTCTTGTAGAGTTGACCATTTTCGATATATTGCTTGTTATTGGTTTCAATTTTAAATTACTTAACATTTTCAATTGGAACCATACATGGCGAAACGAACCTCAATTGTTTCACATAGCGACTAATCTTTTAAAAGATGCGACCATCGCTTTAGCATAATGTATTGCTTTATTACCCTTCTGCCTACCAGGTAATAAAAATCTGACGTTACGTTCTCTAACTGCTCTACAAAACTCCTACAAAAGATTATTCTTCTTTTTACACAATGCTAATCAAAATAAAATGTAAGCAGAATGTTATTACTTAGTTCCCTATAAATAGAAGGGAATAAGGAACTGCACTATGCTAAAGTGTTTGTCAAATGTTTTAAAAGCTATTGTTATGCGATTGTCATTGCAAATCACTTCTTTGCTTGTACAGGAATAGAACAAAGGAAAAACAGACACTTCCTGTGTGAGAAAAGTTTAAGTACTTCACAACTGAAACCAATAAGGAATATCTCGAAAACGGTTATCTCCACAACAAAAACGTAAAGGACAAAAATTGTGTGTTTTGTCATGAGGTACATTTTTTGTGTAGTACGTTTTTCTATCTCTTGCGGTTTAGCAGTTAAGCAAAATTCAGCAAAATTCATCCAGAATAAAGAGATCTTCAGAGACTATTTCCCAAAAATTCGAGATATACGTTTTATTTCGGACATAAATAGATTTAATATACGGGATTTTAATCAAAATCGTTACAGCCATTTTTAAGAAAATCAAAATGTTCGCAATTTTTCCATGTAAAGGGTAGTTTGTGGTGGGGAAATTTTTCCGAAAATCTTCTTGTCGCATCCTTGGAAGCTACTAAACCTAAATACCAAGTTTGGTATATAACGGTCTTTTTGTTTTGGGGCTATGCTGTCCACAGACACACACAAACACACACGGATCTTTTTTTAAAAATGCTTTTTTCGGACTCAGGGGACCCCAAAAGATATATTTCCGGTGAAATCTCGGTACGGAATTTTTGGGTGCATTACAATATCTTCTCTATCCCTATGTACATTGTACATATGGGGCTAGAGAAAGTAAAAAGAATTTTGCTAATGGTTATCTCAATCAGCATTATGTAGATAATAGAATAATCTTTTGTAATAATAGTTTGTACATGGAACAGCTTGAGAAAGTTATGTGAATGGAACACATCAGGTATTTTATTACATTATATTTTATTTAATTTACTAATTATAAACTTTACTATCATCAATATAACTCAAAAAGCTAGTATCCAGCAATAATTAAAGCTTTCATCCAGTCATAAATCATATTATCCTACATCACCCTAGGCCGCTGTAACTGGTTCCTAGCATATTTTCATTCTATTTACTATATTACTTTTTATATATAAATATGTCATCATTCCACTAGTCTTATTAATGAAACATTCTAAAAAATTTAAAACATTCAACAACTTTATAATATACCAAAAAAATAAATTTATTTAGTATAATACTTATCCATAAATCTCATTAAACTTCATAAAATTTATTAAAATGCTTTATCATTACTCCAGTAATCATAAGCGTTAAAATAAACTTTATCTTTGTTACAAAGTTCTTTTGATATAAAAGCAATAAGCTAATTTAAAGAAGTTTATTTTAAACTTAAATCTTCACTTCCTTTTCATCATTTATAATAAACCATAACGCTTTGTTAACCATCACTTTACATTTATTATGCATCTTTTAAGCTTATTTAACGCTAATCATTGAAATATTAAAACACTTTATTACCACTTAACTTCACTTAAAAAACAGAAAAAGAAGGGTTTTTTAAGATCAGTATGTAAATACAATGCACATATGTGATAGAAAAATTATTGTATTCCACCCAAAAATTCGATACCAAGATTCCGGATGAAATAAATGTTTTGATGACCCTAATAATAGACTTTTTGATAGTGGGCCACGTGTGTAGGTGTGTGTAAACAGCATAACTCAAAAATCTGATGTGTACCATTCACATGACTTTCTCTATATCCCTCCAACAAATTATTCTTAAAAAGCTTATTATTCTATTTACTTCATGCTAATCTAGAAAAATTAGAAGAAATAGTCTTATTGCCTTCTTCCTTGTAAGCAGAAAGGAAATAAGAGGGTAGCATAGGTTAAAGCGATAGTCAAAAGCTGGTTACTATGTGTCTGAAATTCCTTTGTTTGTATGGATATGAGTTGACACATTCCTGTATGAGAAAAGTTAAGATTTTTGACCCTGAAAACAAAAACAAGTAATATCTCAAAAACGAGCAACTCCAAGAAAAAAATGTATATAACATAAACTGTGTGTTTTAATGTGCTCTACATTTTTTGTGTGGTAAGTTTTTGTCTATATGTTACAGTTTAGCAGTTATACAAAATTCCGGAAAATTCACTCAGAATAAAGTAGTCTTCGGAGGCTATTCCCAGAAAATTCAAAATATACATTTTATTTGTCGGGTAAATATCTTTATTATACGATATTTTAAAATATCAAAATTTTCGAAAAATGTTCCATGTAAAGGGTAGTTTCGGATGGGAGGATTTTTCTCAAAATCTTAGTGTCGCATCCCTGGAAGAATCTAAACTTAAGTACCAAGTTTGGTATTTTACCGACTTTTCGTTTTTGAGTTATTGTGTTCACAGACACACGGACACACGGACACATACACACGGACCTTTTTCTGAAAATACTTTTTTTAAATAAAGGGGACCCTAAAACATATATTTGCGTTGAAATCTCGGTATCGAATTTTTTGATGGAGTGCAATACCTTCTCTATACACTACGTACATAGTTCGTATAGAGAAAGTAAAAACGAGAAGTAAGTTAAGAACCAAACTTGATATTTCGATTTTTAATTCAGCATCTTCCAAGGATGTAACACGAAGATTCTCAAAAATCTCCCACCCCAAACTATCCTTAAATGGAAAAAATGTTGAAAGTTTTGTTTTTCTTCAAAATGGCTCAAAGTATTTCTTTATAGGTGTAACTATTTACATGGCAAATAAAATGTGTATCTTTAATTGTTTTGTGAACAGTCCTCTTCATTCTACTATTTGTACAGTGTTAAACGTCCAGTTTTACTTTCTCTATATGCACTATACACATAGTGTATAGAGAAGATATTGCATTCCACCAAAAAATTCGATACCGAGATTTCATCGGAAATATATGTTTTAGGGTCCCCTGTATCCAAAAAAAGTATTTTCAGAAAAAGGTCCGTGTGTGTGTCCGTGTGTCCGTGTGTCGGTGTGTCCGTGTGTCCATGTGCCTTAACGAAAAGTCGGTAAAATACCAAACTTGGTATTTAAGTTTAGTATCTTCCAGGGAAGCGACACGAAGATTTTGAGACAAAATTCCCCCACCCCAAACTACCCTTTACATGGAACTTTTTTCGAAAACTTTGATTTTCTCAAAAATGGCTCTAACGATTTTGATTAAAATATCGTATATTAAAGATGTTTACCTGACAAATGAAATGTATATTTTCAATTTTCTGGGAATAGCCTCTGAAGACTACTTTATTCTGGGTCAATTTTACGGAATTTTGCATAACTGCTAAACCGTAAGAGATGGACAAAAACGTGCCACAAAAGAAATGCAGATCACTCTAAAACACACAATTTATGTTATATACATTTTTTTCGTGGAGTTGATATATTCCTTGTTTTTTGTTTCAGCTATAAACATACTTTCCTCATACAGGACTTTGTGAACTCTAGTCCATACAAACAAAGGAACTTCAGTCACATTACAACCAGCCTTTGACCATCACTTAAACCTATGGTACTCCCTTATTTCGCTTCTGCTTACAAGGAAGCATGTAATAAGATTATTTCTGCTAATTTTTTTCTCGATTAGCAGGAAGTAAACAGAAGCAATAGCTTTTTAACAATAATTTATTGCAGAGTTGTAGAGAAAGTCGTGTGAATGGAACACATCAGATTTTTACTACATATGGCAGCGCAGCAGTGGCATACTGATGATACATGGAATGAAGATAGAGCACCTGTGAAATACGATGGTGAGGGAAATCGGAGAACCAGGAGTAAATCTTCTCCTGCGCCGCTTTGTCCCCACAAATCTCACATGCGGTCGCGGTTAATTAACTATTATGTGATGTACTCACTTTCTATTCCATATTCATGGTGATTAAGTCTTTACAGAAAAGATTTCATTAAATTTTTATAGGCACAAGCGGCATAAAGGAAGCTGAAAAAACTGTAAAATACTTTAAAAAATCTCTTGTGTACCATTCACATGCCTTTCTCTACCTCTCTACAAAAATAATGTTATTAAAAACTTATGCTTCTATTTACTTCATTCTAATCGAGAAAAAATTAGCATAAATAGTCATTACTTGCTTCCTTGTAAGTAGAAACGAAATAAACGAGTACCATAGATTGAAGTGATAGTCAAAAGCTGGTTCCTAAGTGACTGAAGTTTCTTTGCTTGTGTGGTCTGAACTTGACAAATTCCTGTATGAGAAAAGTATACGTTTTTTAAAGCTGAAACTAAAAACAAGGAACATCTAAAAATTGACCAACTCCACGAAAAAAAATGTATCTTACACAAATTGTGTGTTTTAATGCACTGTACATTTTTTGTGTGGTAAGTTTTTGTCCATCTCTTACGGTATAGCAGTTATGCATAATTCTGTAAAATTCGTCCAGAATATAGTCTTTAGAGGCTAATCCCATAAAAGTGAAGATATACATTTTATTTATCATGTAAATATCTTTAATATACGATATTTTAATCAATATCATTAGTCATTTTTGAGAAAATCAAAATTTTCAAAAAAATTTTATGTGAAGGGAAGTTTGAGGTGGGGGGATTTTCTTGAAAATCTTCATTATGCATTCTTGGAACTTACCAAACCTAAATATCAAGTATGGTATTTAACGGAGTTTTCGTTTTTGAGCTATACTGCCCCCCCCCCACACACACACACACACACACGGATCTTTTCCTGAAAATACTAATTTTGGATACGGAGGACCCTTAAACATATATTTCCTGTGAAATCTCGGTATCGAATTTTTTGGTGGAGTGCAATACATTCTCTATACACTATGTACATAGTGCGTATAGGGAAAGCAAAAAAACATAGGAGTTATTTACATGATTTTCTCTACCCATTCTTGCACAAAATATTCTTTCAAACGCTTTTCTTCCATCTACTTCATGTTAACCGAAATAAACATGTTCAAAAACTTCCTAATACTATGTGTCTGTAGATACAAGAGATTTGAAGACTACAGCCGGCCTTTAAGGTATCTGCAGTCCCAATGGCCGCGCTCTAAAAGTGTTTAGCTCTAGTGCTTGATGGCGCAGGGGATCGTGGGTTGGAGTCCCGCCTTGGGCATGGAAAATTAATAGGAAAACAAACAGGAAACTTAGGGAAAACAGAAAATAAAGTGAAAAAATAGCAATAGTCAAATATATGTTTAGAGAGGGTCGAGTAGTACATAGGTGCGTCAGATCAGGACAATTCTTTCCAACAAGTTCTATACAGACTTACTTATTTCTCTCAATTTAACCGTGCCTAATAATTTTTTTTAAATTGTACTAAATTTTTAATTCATTTGTGTACGGTTTTAAATTTCAGTCACTTTTTAATATTGATTTTGCTCTTTTAGCTAAACATTTTACATTGTTTTACTTCCAGCCAGTTTTGACCAAAATTCGCAATATTCCCTACATTCCGGTCATACTTTTTTCACTTTTTCTTTATAATTCGTCCAAATATAGACAAAGAGAGATAATAAAGGATTTCCATTTGAGAGAAGTAAAGGTACTTGAAAATACAGCCAATAATAAGGATTAACTCGGAAATGTTTAACTCAAAAGAAAATTACATATTGTGTACTTTAACAAGATCTATATTTTATGTGTTAAATAGGTGATCTATTCAGATTGGTCAGTTTCTCAGAGACTATGCTCAGAAAAATAAAGATATACTTCTCATTAAATATATTTAAAATTTCGCCCTCCGTGGTGTAATGGTTACCATGCTAACTTCATACACCCAAGGTCGCGGGTTCAAACTCGGTGGAGGACGAAGGAGTTTTTCAGGTGTAAAAAATCCTTAGGGAAGGGAAGTAAAGCCGTTGGTCCCGTGTAGCTTTACGGCACGTAAAAGAACCTCAAGCCTGATAGAGAGACCTCTGAGCAACATTAATCGGTCTTTCCCGCCCAATTTAGAAGGGGACGCTGAGAACCACGGGGGTTAAAGAGCGTCCATAAACAAAAAACACCATTTACACCTTTGAGAAAAAAATCGAAAAATATTCTATGTAATGGGTAGCTTGGATGGGGAATTTTCTTGAAACTCTTTGTTAGATTCTTGAAAGATAATTAAATGTCAACTTTGGTTTTTAACTGCGATATTCTTTTTTCAATTATGTCGTTCTTAGACAAGTAAACACTGACCATTTTCTGCACAATATGTTTAATGAGCTTAAAAGCATACATTTCCAGTGAAATGTCGGCAAAGACAATTATAGAAATTACAGTACTTTACATACTTGCTTTACACAGTATATGAAATAAAACAGTATATGTGTGTTTTAGAAAATAATTAATCTCAGCTCAAGTACTTCATGTTTTATTAACTAGTGTTTAACCATTTTTAAATCGGCAATTCCTGCTTCTGTCTTGAAAATTTTAAATAGTAAGTTATATACGGTGATCCAAGGAGCATTTCGAATAGCGAAAAATGCTGTTAAAAAGGAATTGAGTAAACTACGGTTTTTAACGCGGACCAATTAAATAGTATAATTAACATTCTTCTAATGAAAAAGAAACTAAGAAGTGAAGTATTATTAGTAAAGTAAGTTATTAGTATAATTGTACTGGATAATAATTAATATAATAAAGATGTACGAAACAAACCAATCGTGGATTTTCATTCTTTGCTAAATTTCAAAGATACAGTGCTTTAAAACAAGTGAATGCAAGAGTAAGATTTGTGTAGTACTTTGTGCCTTAAAGTTGGTGTATAGCCCCATATAAAACTTCACTCTCTAGAGCTAGTACACCGTGCTCCGTTTATAACATAATAAAAGAAAAGCTTATAATTTCAAAATTATGCATATAGATTGATTAAGGTTGATACCATTTGAAAGAGGAGGTTGAGAAGTTTTAATCTAATGGTGGGTTAATTTTTAGAACGGCTATGCATTGCGCGCGCGTGCGCAGATCATTGCACAGTAGAATGCATATTCAGATGTTGATCAGTCATCTTATGGACGCCACAACAAAAATATTTTGTGTGTAGCATTAGCAGAATATGTCGGTAATTCTTGTACAGTGCCTGTTTCCGTCAGTGCAACCTTAGACCTAGGAACGCCGATCCAATGAATCCGTCAATAATGAAATGGATAGGTAGCTCATAGAAATAGAATGTTTGATGTCAAGTGTAGGTAAACATAGCATAGGTGTCTGAAAGCAATATCGAACGCATTTGTGAGACATTTCAGACAAAGCCCAAGAAATCCATTCGAAGGGCTAGTATGCGGCTGAACAGCCCACCAGCAATAAGTCATGCAGCTACATAGAAGATTGTGCTTTCAAGGGTACAAGCCACGACTTCACTGAAGAATGCATCGAATAGGGAACGAAAATAACTATACAATGTTGGTAAAAGTAGTCGATGACGATACAGTCCTAGCTCAAGTCTGCATCTCAGATGAGTCTATGTTACATGTTTGTGGACAAGTAAACAGACACTATTGTTTTATCTGGGGTTTGAAAATCAATGTGTCGTATTTGAACAACAGTGGGATGTTTGGTGTGGATCATGCGTGACAGAATCATCGGTCTCTATTTTTCCTGAGAAGACGGCACCGCAAACAAGTACTTGGAAGTGTTGCAGCTATATGCTGTGCTTTAACTCCCCTATAGAATAATTTTCCATCAAGATGTGGCACCTCCACAGTTTTCCAACATAGTTCGGACATTCTTGGACACACAGTCCCCAGGAAGATGGATCGGAAGAGGATCGCAGTATATTACATGGCCTGCCAGCTCACCATACCTGACACCACCTGATTTTTCTTTCTTGTGGGGATTTGTTAAGGTGTATAGGACCAGTTGGTCTGGTTTATATGACCAGTATGTGATTTGACACATTTACGATAAAGAATTTATGCTACTGTCAATAATGTTACACTAAAGATGATTCTTAATACATGGGTTATGGTTGGAAACGGTAGGACATTTCCTCTGCCACCCTTGGCATCCATGTTATGGTTTATAACCCGTGTTATGCACTATAAGGATACAGATTAAAAATAATTCTAGCTTTTACTATTTTACTCTGTGGTTTAATCTCCAAATTCGTATTAGTTCAAAAGTATTGGTTATTTCTTTATTATAAATTTTATTTTTCGTCAATCGCATTTAACAGATGCCCTCTTCATCTCATGATGTGTCCTAAACCGTTGATCTTTATTTTCTGTTTAGCATGCTCTATATATATATATATATATATATATATATTCCCATTCTTTTTAAACCTTTTCCGCTTGTTATACAAACTGTCTTTCCGTCCACTGAATTTCCTACATTTTCCTCCAGCACCTTACCTCAAAGCTCTCTAGATACTTTCTTTCAATTTTCCTCAGTATATATGTTTCCTCATTAAAGCTACACCCCAAGTGTATATTTCAAAAGCTTCTTGCTAGCTTCAAATCGGTAGATCCCTCTTTGTTGAAAGCGCTTCTGGACAACGCCAACCTTTCCCTAATGTCTTTGGTGCAGTGGGCATATCTAGTGATCGAAATAAAGATATATTATTCAAACAACTCAACTGATCCTCACTCTTCGAAGTCTTCTTCGTCATCGAGTTTTCCACATGTATCTCCTTCATGTCTTTTTCCAGTCTCCACCAACTGATCCAGCTTCCTTTGTGATTCTTCTTTAGCTTTCTCCATAATTACATCATTGATACTTTGTTACATATGATTCATCCTCCTTCTTTAAAATCTCCTATTTCTTCTAGATCTTCATTAATTAACCACTCTCCAAATTTGTTGAACAGCGTGGGCGATAAACAACATCCTATCAAACTCTTCTTCCTATTGTGCTCTTCGTTGCTACTCCATTTTCTCGTATCTGAGGGTTTGTCTAATATACAACTTCTTTAATAGTTTTCTGTCTCTATTACTATTGTAATATATTTCAGAAGTCTCAAACTCTTCCCAGTTAACTTGGTCGAACACGTTTTGCCTGTCGATGATTCCTCAACGTTTCCCGGTAAACTACAAGAAAGCCCGGGACTTAAAGTACATACGACCATGTAAGTCGCCATTCGAGATCACCTTGTGGTTTAGCGAGTGAGTTGAGAAATTTAATACCGTGCCGGCATATTGTCACGCAAGCTCAATGGTTAGAGCAACCGACTAGAGACCGCGAGGTCTATGGTTCAAATCCCGGCTATGGCATTGACTTTTACACTGTGGCTCTATCTATTCTACTCCTGTCCTACACACGATTGTGTGAAGAAAGAAAAAAAAAAACATTAAATTAGCACATTGGTTGGCTAAACTATGAAGCCCGGGACTTATATCACTTATGACATTCTAAATCGACATTGGGGTATTTCATCTCAAAATAATTTGAGATCACCTTGTGGTTTAGCGGGGAACATGCGAGTCAGTTGAGTAATTTAATGCTATGCCGGCATGATCTCAAGGTAGCTCAGTGCTTAGAGTAACTTGCTAGAGATCCGTGTTTCAAATCCTGGGTATGGCATTGAATTTTTCAGTCAAATTCTACCTATCCATACAAATATCTTGATTGGCGTGCAATATTCTTTCAGAGATGATTTTCGTGAACCCTATAGTATAATTGCTTCCGCTTCCTTTTCCGAAGCCAACGATGATCTTCATCAGTCTTCTGTTTAGTATTATTGTTACTTTATCTTTGTTCTAAATAGTTCTACATTTGTCCATGCCTCTTCGCTTATGGTTTCAGTTTATGGCAATCATAGGCACATCCAAAAAGTCTTCAACTATGTATATTTCGATACAATAAGAATAGAGTGTATGAGTAACTTAATGAGAAGGGAATAGAGAAGATAATGGATTGTTTTTGATAAAATAGACGATACGAAATGATAAAGGAGTTTGGGTGAGCCTGTTTTAATGTGCTCGCTGAGCAACATGATGCGGCTGCCATGCTGCATAACAGCAATGTCTGTGCACTATACCATAGAAAGATATAGAAAATCCAATGTGCAATTTTCAACCCCGTTGTATAAAAATACGGGGATAGGTACGGTGGAAAAAAAGCTTTGTTTCCAGACAATGTTTTTATAAAAGTAATAAAAAAAGAGAGGAGAGTTCTCACACCCTAACTGGCCCTCCCTCTTTTTATCACTACCTCCCTGAAACACTCATTTTTTAATTTTCCGAGCTGGCTGCACTCTACGTTCATTCCGTGTCAATTCCCGGGCCCTAACCTGTCCGCCCCTCTCACATAGAATGACAGGAATTTTTTTCTACTCCCGATATGAAATTCTCGACGCAGCACTTGCCTGGATGCGGTTATTTATTTTCATTGCTTAACGTTATCGTGGCAGTTTTTCTGCTGTTATTACCCATTTCCTAGAGAGGAAAGT
Source organism: Hymenopus coronatus (assembly GCA_030762935.1). Lineage (NCBI taxonomy): Eukaryota > Metazoa > Arthropoda > Insecta > Mantodea > Hymenopodidae > Hymenopus > Hymenopus coronatus. The sequence continues at coordinate 98,096,687 of CM060892.1, forward strand.
GCAATCCTGCGCTATAATCCTGCAGAGCCTTAATGCGTTAACAGTTTTAAGACTCCGATAACATTTATGCAACACAATGCTGCACGTTTTAGCATTTAGCTGAAAATGTTTGAACATTCCATGGTGATAGTTACTTTGCTAGTACACAACAATCATTTTGGGGTTTCGTAGATCAGTGCCTCATTTTCAAAATGATGCATTGCATTATATACTATTTCCAGAGGTTTATAAAACCAATTGCATACCTATATCGTAATTAACTCAATAACTCAGTAAATGTAAGCTTTCCTTCACAAATATCTTGCAGATTAACTACAAGTTGGATACAATATTTTACGCAATTTCAAGACTGTAAATTATGGGAAATTATTTATGAATTAGCTCGGCATCCATAGTAGGATACATGAGATGCATTTCATTGGTTAATACCTGGCGCGTTGAACCGATACAGAAGACGTCCTGAGAGAAGTCAGTGGGTGTTACATACTTTGATGGTAAATAATTAAAAATCAAGATCTTAAGTACTCTATATTTAATATTGTACTTATATAGTTGTTTGAATCTATATAGGTCAGTAACGAGTACACAAAAGTTTCATTTCCTCTGTATAATTTCTAGTAGCCTGTAATACTGTTATTACGTCATTGATGTAAGAAGTATACTATTATTGGCACACGTATCGTAATGAGCCATTTATGCAGGAAATTGAATGCAGTAACAGCTTGTCTAATGATAGGATTGCATGCGCCTATAACTTCTAAGGTCATTATAGCGTGAACAAATGATTAGTCATCGCATTTATGTTCACTTGCTTGCTATTCTGTTAATTTTTATGCTTTTTTAAGTTGGAGTTGCTTTATTATTATCAGTATCAATCACGGATTGCCTTTCTGATCTGATCCAGATTTAGGTTATATCCTTGCTTTTATAACATACAACAACGTTTACGTAAGATACCATCATTACAACTCTTGAAACCTAGGAGTATTTGAGTTCCGAAGCCCACAAAGTTACGAACACACGGAGTAGACAGCTGTATAAAGAGAGGTAGTGGGAGGGGTTTGTGGCGTAAAATTGCACACGTTGCGGTAGAATCTATTCCAAAAGTATCCCATTACATGTATTAACGTCATATGCATCAATTCATAAAGTAATACAATAAAGCAACTATTTCATATATGATTAGTATATAAAACGCTCACATTCACAAATAAAAGTGTAATGCCTGATTTTAGGGTAATAATGTGTAGAGATTTGAAAATACAATGAACATAAATCAACCAAACTAACTCAGAATGCATAGCAGTGAGTTACAAAATACATCTTTACTGTATCGAAAGAAAAGGCTCTTCTCCTATCACTCTAAGTATGTTTGAATCATCCAAAAGTTTGCTCAATGTCGAATGGCTACCCTTTCTTATTTTCGAGACTTTTCAATCTGCAATCTCTCTGTTATCTACTAGCAGGAACTGAACGAGGCCAGGCAGTGAGCAATTCTAGATAGTGCAACACGTTTCAAAACGGACTGTAGAGACCACGCCTACTGCATCACGTCACAATTATACTCTGTGTGCACCGAACCTCAATCCGGCAATTTCTTATCACCGAACGGAGCTCTAATGGTCAAATTTCAGGATTTTAAAGTTGTTTTCTTCATCGTTTAATAGTCATTTTTGGTCTCTTCTACTATTCCAGAAACACTTGTACGTGAGCTTGACTCACACGTGCTCCGCGCTCCAGCCATTTGTTATACGTTATTATGAGTTCTGTTTACATTCAATTCACACACACACACACACACACATTTACACACTCACTCATGAGAGCCCTGGCTGAAGAAAAAATTCCCATTCTCTAGCAGGGAAAGAAATCTGTGACCTGTAGGTTTGGAAGCCAATTTTCTGACCTACACAAATTGGAGTCAATTTAAGTGAATTATACGACACATTTTCCCAACCTAATCACAATGGATAATTAATTTTGGTGGTCAGTTTCGTATATAATTAGGATTATAACTATTTCGGAAGGAGCTCAAGGTCACTGGAGCGAGCATCGCACGCAGGCCATTGTGACCCGTTGCACCTTACTGGGAGGGAGGGCGTCATAAGGGCCTCCAGACCCGGATGAAAATTGGAGTAGGCATGGAGGAGTCCTTAGCGTATCCAGATCGAATGCATCCGACGTCGACTTAGCCCTAACGAAAAATCCCTAGTTTCCTAAGGTCCTCTGAAAGGACACCTACCCGAAGACCCCCCAGATCGGTTCCAGAGAGTGATCCCGCAACGATACTAGGGAAGAAACCTTAATAAAGCGCACAACCATCGCCCATCTGCAACCTACCGAACACCTGAAACAGACAACAAGGAAGTGCTGTGCACAGGAAATTATGACCGAGTCAGATGGCTCAGGCGTTTCTTCTGGGACAGGCATTCGGAGGTCGTATGACCGGTTTCCTACTGCACATGTTTTTTTTTTTTTTTTTTGGAGTTTTCCCGGGTCACAAGGGGAATGCTGGAGAGAATTCTTACTCTCCCGAACTTCCTGTTGTTTCATTTCATCCAACTCGGTCTCTTGCAGGGTAGTAAGTGTCGACGAGGATTGTGGCATAGGTTCCATTTTATGAAGGTCTGCGTTTTGGAAGTATAGCTCTCGGCGGAATGGCATTAGTGGTTTTCTACGGATTCAGATGATCTATCCGGGACTGAGCCATGGGCCCCTGGTGCTCCACGCGTCGAGATGAAGAATTGGTTATGAACTGTTACGGATTCTCCAGTCAGGGAGTCGGCCGCCATCTGAAATGACACTCATCTCATCCTTCCTTCAGGGGTTTGACGTACAATAAGCTCACGGCTGCAGTGTGGAAGACTCCTCCGTAACATACCGAGAGAGAGAGAGAGAGAGAGAGAGAGAGAGAGAGAGAGAGAATGATGTACAGAAAGGTAGAACATGAACCATCCCGCTTTACATTCCGACCTGAGAAAACAAACATGGGTCAGATTTAATTCTGGATTTCACGAATGCGGGGTATAGACGTCACCGCCTGGGTCATCTCGCTCGGCTTTCATAAGCAATGAATTAGAATGTTGTATTTTATGAGGGGAGAAAGACGGTATTGATCACTGTTTCACTGAATGTAAAGAGGTAAGAATTGGAGGAAAGACACTTAGCAATACAAACGCAATAGTATGCCAATATAGGTGGTCGCGATGAAAAGGTTGAATGTCAAAAGGGACGTAGAAGAATTAAAGAAACAGGGCAACATTTGGTAAAGGTATAAGAAAACATAAAGAAAAAATATGATGTGTTACACTCACATGACTTTCTCTAGCTGCTCTACGAAACTCCTACAAAAGATTATTCTTCTTTGTACACAATGCTAATCAAGATAAATATTAGCACAATGTTATTACTTAGTTCCCTATAAGTAGAACGGAATAAGGGAATGCACTATGCTAAAGTGATTGTCAAATGTTTTCAAAGTTATCGTTATGCGATTGTCATTGCAAATCACTTCTTTGCTTGTCCAGGAGTAGAACAAAGAAACACAGACACTTCCTGTGTGAGAAAAGTTTAAATACTTCACAATTGAAACCAATAACAAGGAATATCTCGAAGACGGTTACCTCCACAACAAAAACGTAAAGGACAAAAATTGTCTGTTTTGTCATGAGGTACATTTTTTGTAAAGTACGTTTTTTTCTATCTCTTACGGTTTAGCAGTTAAGCAAAATTCAGCAAAATTCATCCAGAATAAAGAGGTCTTCAGAGGCTATTCCCGAAAAATTCGAGATATACATTTTATTTCGTACATAAATAGCTTTAATATACGGCATTTTAATCAAAATCGTTAAGAACCATTTTTAAGAAAATTAAAATGTTTGCAAGTTTTCCATGTAAAGGGCAGTTTGTGGTGGGGGGATTTTTTTTTTTTTGAAAATCTTCGTTTCGCATCCTTGGAAGATATTAAATCTAAATATTTAACGGTATTTTTGTTTTGGGGCTATGCTGTCCACAAACAGACACACACATAACATAAATAACATTGGAATACACATCTTATGTATTTATTATTCTGACCCTTTACTATTTCTCGTGTTAGGGAGGAAGGGCCTTTGTTTATTTTTACTAAATTCATCCCTTCCTTACCGATCCAATTCACAGAGAAAGTCATGCGAATGTTAAGTATCAGAGTCTTCTTTATTGTATAATTGTAATATGGTACTGGTGAATATTTTAACCGTGGTGTGTATTGATAACTTAAACTCCGTGCTTTAATCGTTGTACATAAAACATAAATGGCCTACAGAATTAATGTAGTAATAACAAATTGATAAATTTATACATGAGTGGCAAAACGTAATACCAACTGTCAGAACAAAATAAACTGAACCGTTCCCATTTAAATCTATTGTATTGGATGTAGTCAATTTAGGACGAATTAACGTTCGCATTGCAAGCGACCGGCTGTAAACAAACAATTGAAAAAACGAAACATACAAAGTATTCATTAACCACACCTGCAATTGATTCCTCCACAATAATCTCTCTTTCTTTCTTTTATTTTCGTAATTCCGAGCTATTTGCCTGTTATCGCACTAGGTACAAATTCTGCTGCAGAGTACTGATCTGACAACTTGGTTTTAAGCTGGAATTGCAAGGTAATTAATAATTGATCTACAGGCATGGCACTGTTACAGGACTGTAATCAACTGTTGTACATTATTGGCGAATATTAAATTGAGAAATACCGGGTCTTCAGATGTATTAGGTCCAGTCCAGTGTGATTGGCAGGCTGAGAGCAGCCCGAGATGTGTTAGACGTGTCCCTGTTCTCAGAGAGAACTTAACCACGTTCTGACGGGATTGTGGGTTTTGTAGGATGGCGGGTGTGTTTTGGGGTTGTGGAGTGACAGGAGGAGGCGAATATTGCTCCTCGACGGTCGCCTTGATGGTGCAACGGCCCTTGTGCACCGCTGGTGTGTTTTTATCAAAATGTTTCTTGAGATTAAATTTTGAATCCAAGCAACTCTTGAAGGATAATAAGGAGCTTAGCCTTAGCAGCTGTTGGTGGTGCTCCTTCGTTACCGGGGATGCCCGCAAGCCATGCGGGGAAGCCGGTATCGCCTGAAGCGGCGGTTTGTGGGATCGTAATCCCCAAGCTACCTGGGCTTAAATGCATTACGGCATTATTAGTTCAGCGAGCACCGTCTCAAAGGGGAGGTACGGAACTGAACCTTGTACTGTATACATTGGAAAGTTTGTAGATAGGTTGATGTACCAGGTGGTGAAGAACTGTCTTTCACTAGGACATTTTGTGTGTTCTTTTCACGCGAGATGGAGGTGACCACCGAACACAGAATTTGTATGGTTGAGTGCTACTTCAGAATACGTTTACCTATCAATATAAATGCTGTGATTGCGTGTTGGCAAGACTTAGAGGAGTACTCCAAATGTAAATATTGTAAACGTACGACAAAAGCTCATGACCTAGAAACTGTTGACATCCATCCCTTCTATATATCGTTTGCTGGTCCTTTGCAAGAGGCAATGCATGTTACGCTACCTAGTATTGGCGTCATGCACAGATAAACATCTGGCGGCAAAGGACGAATAAATCTTAAGACCCTATATAAAGAGTATATGAGTTTTATACCGAACAGGATGGCTTATGCTTATGGTTTCGTCTGTGGCCCACTTTCAGAACGTCGAGGGTGGCCGGCCTGCCTGACAAGGGTTTTTTCGAGGTTTCCCCATGTGCGCCAGGCGCATGCTAGGTAAGTTAATTACCTCCTACAAATTTTCCGGTCCACCATTTCCTGTTTACATTATTTCCTAATCATATCTCTTCCAGGGTTCAAGAACCAAGCGACAGTGATTCCTGGGTTGCGCTGGATGGTTATTTGCGTATTGTAAAATGGTTAACCTGGCTGGTCGTTGGAACCACTCGATCAGGACTGGCCTTCAGTTTGGGTCTATCGAGAGGCCCGAGGCCCGTGAACTGGGCCTAAGGTGATGCAGAGGTTCCAACTGTAGCCGAAATGTAGGACAGTGCTTGTGCCCAGTTCATCCGGTTCTGATCGCCCTTCGGGTGTCTCCCCTCATCCTTCTCTCCTTAGATCACGTAAGAGGCAAAGGGCCACAAGGGCCTCCTACGTCTTTTGCTCTGCTCCAGTGTCCTAGGGGCGCTGTACGTATCTAATCCTATTTCTGAGATTGGAATTTATGGATCCTGGAAAGATGTATGGTACAGCAGATGGAGAAAAAGCTTATGGGGATTTTGAAGAACCCTATTCTCTTTGTTATTAAAATTGTGATTGTAATCATAGGAAATTCTCTACTCACATTTATACCAACTACTTCTACATAAGATTAGACTCTTAATTATAAAATGTATTATGTATTTATAAAATAATTCAGTATGCTAAATCAATAGTAATATATTTTCAAACTCAATTGGTATATTCTCTTTGCATGAGCACGAAAAAATGCACACAGTCACATTCTCTCTCTCTATATTTCTCAATCGGTATATTATCTTTGCATGAGCACGAAAAAAGGCACACAGTCACACTCTCTCTCTATATATATATTTCTCTCTCTCTCTCTCTCTCTCTCTCTCTCTCTCTCTCTCTCACAAACAAACGATTGCACTTGAGAAAAGTACGAAGTGCTTACAAAGTGTAAATAAATGACTAGGAATATCTCTGAAATTGATAAGTTAAAAAAGCGTATGATTTAACTGAAATTGTATGTTTTTTTACATATTATCGTTTTTATACGAAAGATTTGAATATATTTGTTTTATGTTTTATGTAGATATACATATTTAGCAGTTCTGAACTAAAAGGACTTTACAGGTAATTGCCAAAACATCAAGGCTTTTCACACAAATATCATCATAGGATTAGATTTTAATCAAAACTATTACTTATTTCTCAGAAAAGGAATACTTTTGAAAAACAAGACCATTCAGAGGGTTGTTTGAGGCGAGGAAGTTACTTTCAAATTTTCCCTTTGAACCCTTAGAAGATGCTGAACTTAAATACCAGGTTTGGTACAGAACCACACGACCCACACTCGTGGGCCATTTTTCTAAAAAATATCGTTACGTGCAAACGATTGAGGTTCTCAGTTTTGCAAGATTGTTCAAAATACCTTTCATTTGACTGGGTTTACACGTTTTTCCTATAATTGTTTTTTTTATTTTCGATGAATATATGTTATATATGGCTTTTTATACGTTATTAGAGGATATTTGAGACACTAAAACATTTCAAAAAAGTGTACTTGGCATGGGGTAATTTTCGTGAAAATCTTTGCGTGGCATCTTTGAAATACATTAAACTTAAATGCAAAATGTAGCATTCGACTTTTTGTTTTTGAGCTATGCTCTTCAAGAAACCCACGCAGGCATAGACGCACTTTTTCTAAAACTCTGATGTGTTCCAGTCCCTAACTTTCCCTACCAGTTCTACAAATAAACTTTTCTTAGTTCTAATTGAGATAAGCATTAGCAGAAATTGTCTTATTGCTTGATTCCTTGTAAGTAGGAATGAAATAAGGCAGTTCACCAGACTAAAGCGATAGGCAATTATTTTAAAAGCTGTTTGCTATGTGGTAAAATTGAGATTCGGTTTTTTTTTAATGGCCAGGGTAAAACAACCGAAATACATATTGACTTTTGAGAACAGATTAAACAGTTTATAATTTGAACCAATAACAAGGACTGTCTCGTAAATTGTTAGAGACAAAAAAAAATCAACATATATATGTAGGGATAAACAGAAACTTACTACAGAAAAAATGTACAAAATGTACACACAATGTTTGTTATATGTTTATATACATGACAAACATTGTGTGTTTTAATGAGATTACATTTTTTCTGTAGTAAGTTTCTGTTAATCCCTTACGGTTACTCAAAATTTATCCAAAATGAAAAGAACTTCCAACGCTATTCCCAGATATGCATTACGTTTATTATAATAATATCATTATTACGTTTATCATCTTAAACTTATGGTATTTAACCAAAATCAATACATATTTCTTTAAAATACATTTTCTTTTAAAATATGCCTTGTGAAGGGTTGTTTGGGATGTAGATTTTCGTGAAAACCTTCATAATCCATCCTTAGAAGATAGTGAACTTAAATCCTATGCGGGCCTTTTTCTAAAAATGGTTTTCATACAGGGGACCCTAAAACGTGTATTTACAGTGAAATCTTGACAGGTAATTGGGTAGAATCTAACTTCTAGATGGAGAAAGTTGGGGGAAAAAAAGTTTCCTGCGGTCATTAAGCACCTCTATTTAAAAGGCTTAACATCGAAAGAGATAAAAGCCCAGTTGATAAAGTTCATGGCACATCTGGTCTTGCGTTTGCAACAATTTATAATTAGATAAATTCATTTAAAGGTGGCCGTGCATCCACAAATGATGAACATCATTCCGGACGTCCAGGAGAAGTGACTTCCTCTGAAATTATTGGCAAAATAATCCAGGATATGGTTTTGAGTGTTCGACGAATCAAAGTTCGCAAAATAGAACGATAAATGGAGAATATTATGCATCATTATATTTCACCGGTTGAACGGAGAAGTCAAGAAAAAACGCCCTCGGCAGAAAAAAAAAATTCTCTTACATCAAGACAATGCAAGGAAGCAGTACTGCGCAGTTTCGATGGCTAAGATTGTAAACTTAAGGTTGGAATTACTAAATCCACCATATTCATCAGATTTGGCCCCCACTGACATTTTTTCTTTATTTCAAACTTGAAAAAGTGGCTCGGCGGAAAGCTTATGACATCTAAGGAAGAGACCATCTCTTTAACAGGTGAAATCCTGCTTTTTGGAAGGCTTAAAACAGTTGGAGAAAGGCTGGGAAAGGTGTATCGAGCTAAAAGGAGATTATGTTGAAAAATTAAAAAAAAGTATATACCAAAAACAATTTGTTTTTCTGTCTTTTTCTAGAGACTTATTGAACGCCCCTCGTGACATAGTACGTGTAGAGAACGTAAAACTTTATTGAGAACGAAGAGCAGAACTGCAGACTCTATTCCCAAAAAGGTTTTCATTTTTCAAAATAAAATCATAATGCAAAGAGTAGTTAGGATTGAAATTTAAGCAAATTCCTTATGTGTTATTGAGAAATGCTACTCGCACACGTGAACCTATTTTCTAAAATAGGTTTTCTTTTCTAATTAACGACGGCCTCAAAACATTACTGGTGAAATTTCTATATCATAGATGGAGTTATAGCCTGAATACAATAGTTGCTCTATCTATAAGATTCGTGGTAGTAAAGGTAAAGATCTGACGCGTTCGATTGATGACTTTCTATACCTATTCGGAAAGCAAATTATTTGTACAAAAGAGTTATCTTCTAACTACTACATGATAAACGAGATAAAATTTAGCAGAAATGATTTTATTACTTAGTTTCTTATAAGTATAAAGGAAATAAGGAAATACATTAAACTAAAGCGATAGTCAAATCTTTTAAAACCTGTTAGAATATACAAAAATGCGGTTCTCTATGCATGGTCAGTTACAAAACAAAAGAAACAGGAATGACGACTTCCCGGATCGGAAACGTTTATGTATTTTAAATTTGAAACCAATAACAAGGAAGATCTCGGATATGGTTAACTCCACAAAGAAATATAAGTTAAATTGGGTGGTTTAAAGATCACCATTTGTTTTTGTAACCTTATGCCTATTCCTCATGGTTTACGAGTTATGCAAAAGATATTACGAATGAGGATAGCTTCATAAACTATTTTCCGAAAATTCAAGGTATATTTTTTTTTTGTCAATATTATTTTAATCAACATCGTTGGAGTAATTTTGAAAAAATCAAACTTTTCGAAATGTTTTTCCATGTAAAGATTAGCTTGGGTTTGGTCGCACTTTCTCGAAAATCTTCATATCGCATTCTTGGAAGATGCTGACCTGAAAAATTAAGCTTGGTATGCAACAGCCTTTTCGTTTTAAGTGACCGTATTAATGGACACACGGAAATACTCACATATACACCCACACACACCTTTTTCTAAGAATGGTTTTTTACTTTCTCTATCCACTATGTACATAGTGGACTTGTACAATGTACAAGGTGGATAGAGAAGGTATTGTATTCCAGTCAAAGATTCCATACCGAGATTTCACCTGAAATGCATTTGACCCCATGAATCCTAAAAAAAAAAAAAAAAACATTTCAGAAAAATGTTCGTGTATGTATGTGATACTGTGTCTGTGTCTGTGAACAGCATAGCTCAAAAACGAAAGGACGGTTAAATTACCAAACTGGTGTTTAAGATTGGTATCTCCCAAGAATGCGACACGAAAGTTTTCAAGAATGTCCTCCATCCCTAACTACCCTTTACATGGAAAACATTTCGAAAATGTTGTTTTTCTTAAAACTGGCTCTAAAGATTTTGATAAAAATACTACATATTAAAGCCATTTCCATCACAAATAAAATGTATGTCTTGGATTTTCTGGGAATAGCTTCTGAAGACCTATTTATTCTGGATGAATTTTGCTGAATTTTACATAGCTAGTAAACCGTAAGAGATAGAAAAAAAGCGTCCTACACAAAAATGTAGATCTCGTTAAAATACACAATTTATGTCATACACAATTTGTTCGTGGACTTTACTGTTTCGAGATATCCTAGTTATTAGTTTCACTTGTAAAGTACCTATACATTTCTCAGACAGAAAGTGTCCGTTTTCTTTTGTTCTACTCCTGGCCAAGCAAAGAAGGGATTTGCAATGACAGTCGCACAATGACAGTCTTTAAAACATTTGACTATCACTTTAGCAGAGCGCATTCCTTTAGTTCCCTTTTACTTTTAAGGAACTAAATAATAACAACATTCTGCTAATGTTTATATCGGTTAGCTTATGGAAAATAGAATAATCTTTTGTAAGAAGTTTGTTCGTAGATCAGCTAGAGAAAGTTATGTGAGTATATCACTCGAGTTTATCCCCTTGCTTTTATGGGTACAGAGGAAGCTGATCTATGCATTTCCAGTGAAATATTGTTATCGAATTTTTGCATGGAATGCAATACCTTCTCTACTTATGTACTAAGTGGAAAACGTAAAAGCTTTTATTGTCCATGGTAAATTTGTTGGAGGATGAACTGCTGCCTTTCTGAAGAGACAATATGCAGCTTGGGTAGGAAGAAAAGTGAGTAGACGCCAACATTTATTGATATAAAATACAATTGTGTGTCAAGAATTTTAATGCACTCATTCAAAGCAGACGTGTACAAGACCTTAGCCATTATCGTTTACATGGTCGCGAAACAAAGACGCCGGGATTTCTTGTGTGACCCAGGGTCACATGCCTTGACATTGCTGCGAACCTGTAGGAGTAAGACTCAAGATTTGCATAAACAGCAGTGGCGCCGGTCAGGGCTGAGGGGGGGGGCACTTGAAAATGATGATCAGACAACACTGTAGGTAGAGAGAGGAGTCATCATTATTTGCAACCTGTCGAGCCTCTAGCCTTCCAAGAAGATACTCAACCGTCACAGTTGCTTTAAATAAACTAACTTAAGTTAGGTCGTCTCCTTAGCGCGGTGGTAGCGCGGCTGCTTGCCAAATGGGAGACCTGGGTTTGATTCCCGGTACCACGTGGGGAATCTTCCTCCGCTGGGAGACCTGGTCTGGGGTGCACTCAGCCTCGTGAGGTCCCAAGGGGGCCAAACGAGGAGCTACTTGATTGAGAAGCAGCGGCTCCAGACCAAGAAGACCGCATCAACCAGCTGGGAGGGATTCGAGGCGCTGATTACGTCCCACCCTCCAACACTGCACCCCATTCATGACGCCTTTGGGCCGAGATGGGGAATGCAGCGGCCAGGTGGTAGGCCAGGGTCCCTTATGGACTCTCGTGCCATGGAATTACGTTTTAACTAAAGTTAAGCTGAAATTACGTTAAAGTTGAAATTAAGAAGGTATTATTACTAAGAAGATTCCGAGTCAGGTCTATGACTGGCATTCGGGAGGTCTTGAGTTCGATTCCCCCAGTCAATATCTCTGATCCATGAGTTTTTTTATCGAGGTTTTCCCGGGTCACTAGGGCGAATGCCCGGGAGGTTTCTTCGTTCCCCTGAATCTGCTGTTTTTCATTTCATCTCTATGTCATTCCAACAGATCCTATTTAGGGTTGTAAGCGTCGGTGAAAACTGCGGTAATGACACCCGGTGGCATTGCGGTCATCAGTGGGACGTGAAGTGTTCAGACTGACCCAGGCCACAGGCTCCTGTCGCTCGACGCGTCTATATGAATCGCTTGGACTAAGTTAGGGACCCCCCTCTCCTCCGTGGTCCGGTTTCGGCCGCCCGCTCATAGAACTCTCATGTCATCCTGTTTTCCAAGAGTCTGACCCACATAACGCCATGGTGGTTGCAGTGTGGAACCCCATCAGGAATGCACCAGCCAACTAAGATCATCTAAATATAAAACTAAATCAATTAAGACAAGACTGCCTCTGATGCGTGCTATTCTCAAAATCCAGAGATCCGAGGTTCGATTTCCGGATGGGAATTATTTTTGACCAGGATCATTTCCTATATTCGCTAGTCTAAGATTATACAATAAGAGTGTGAGAATATGTGTGTATATGAATAACCCAAAAAGTCAATGAGTGAACATCATTGCCATGAGCAAGTGTATAGGTAAAGCTATCCATATGACTTCTGGTGTCAAACGCGCATATAAATGAACACAAAATTTGATATATTCAATTCACATGAGTCTCTATCTACCTGTTCTGCAATCAAACTATTCTTACGAAATATTGTTCTATGTATTGTATATTAGTCGAGATAAACATTATCAGAAGTAGTCCTTTTTCTTAGCCCCTTGTAAGTTATGGAGAAATAGGGAAATACATTAAGGCTATGCGATGATGTTGAAATTCACTTCTCTTTGCAAGGCCAGGAGTAAATAAATGGGATGAAAAGAACGAAGGCCTTCCGATTGAGAAAATTATATTTTAAAATTGTAGCCCATCACAGGGAATATTTCAGAAATGGTTAGCTCCACAAAAAAGTATATGACATAAATTGAGTATTTTAGCAAGCTCTATATTTTTTGTGAAGTAAGTTTTTCTCTCTCTCTCTCACTCAATCTCTCTCTGTCATGGTTTGTCGGTTATGCAAAAATTCATAAAAAATTAAAAGGTTTCAGAGACTATTCCCAGAGGATTGAAGATAATATTTTATTTGCAAAGGAAATATCTTTAATATATGGTATTTTAATCCAAATCCTTGGGCCGTTTTTGATAAAAAGAATTATTTTCACACCTTTCCATGTAAAGGGTTTGGGTGCGGAAATTTTTAAACTCTTTGTGTCGTATCATCCTTCGAAGACATTAAACTTAAATACCAAGTTAGGTATTTTACCGACTTTCGTTTTTGAACTGTGCTGCCTCCCGCAAACACACATAGATATGTTTTTGGATTCAGGGTTTCCCAAAACATTTATTTCCAGTGAAATATCGGTAGAGCTTTTTTGGCATACAATATCCTCTCTAGCTACTATGCAAGAAAACGAACCTCAAGCCTGATAGAGACCTGTGAAAAAAATGCCCCGTTATTTCACACCCAATATAGAATGGGAGCAACAAGTTATTGTAGTAAAGGAGCGTCCACAAATCTAAACTCAATTTCAATATTATAAAATAATTGTAGTACCATTAGAACATATTGTATATGCAGGATGATTCAAAATCACTTTTATAAAGTTCGGATCAGGTTCCTTATCTCAAAACAAGACAAAATGTTCATAAGCAAAACATGTCCTAAAACCCTTCGTTCTTGATTTATTGAGATTCAAAATACTATTAATGAAAACATTTTAAAGTGACACATTATTCTATTTTTTACCTTTTCAGCTTGTTGGGAGGTGTTTCAGACAATCAACACTGGTAGCAAATGATCCAAATATCCTCTTGCGTCTAGACACACATGTACTCTTCGAAGCATGGAATGTCAAATACTCCCAGTCATGTCGTATGATTTCCAGGCTTCCATGACACGTAGATTAAGAGTTTCTTCAACCGGAATGTCTGCTACATAAACCAATAGTTTAAGGCGCTCCAAAAAATAAAAATCCAAAGGATTGAGATCGGAGGAACGTGCAGGTCATGGAACTGGTCCTCCTCTACCTATCCATTTGTCATGCTAGATACCAGTCATTGCATCTCAAATGATAAGACCAAAATGTACTAAAGCATCATGCACAAATCACATGTTTCTTCTTATTTGCAGAGGCACATTTTCTAGTAAGTGTGGGAGAGTATTCTGAATGAAGCCCCTGTAGACAGCGATTGTAAGGCGTACTGGGGGAATGTTTTACACATCTGGTAAATGAAAAATGCTAAGAAGCAGCCATGGCATCACAACACCAACTCCACAGGGTAAAATGGGTCAAAGTCTTCTATGAATGAGTGCATAAATAAATGAAGTTATTCGGTTACACGGTAAAGCCGTTAAAGGCGACTTTTATTAAAAAGTTGATAATGCAAAACAAAAAAAAAAAAAAAAAAAAAAAGCAACGAAGCGTTTTAGAGCATTTATTTATATGAACCTATTTTCTTGTTTCGGTGTCAGGAACCCATCTCCAAACAATGTAAAAGTATTTTGAAGCATTCTGTGTGTATATTACAATAAAATTCGATGGGCTTAGTGATACTGTACAGTTTTGTTAAACATGATTGTACAAAATCATTAAGAATGTGCATATGGGTTGCCAGCCAGCGGCAATTCCAAGTTGTTTATATATATATACATATATATATATATATTTATTTTAAATTCAAGAGACAGTCTCTGTGACAATGTCTTGAGTCTTAGGTGGTAAGGATCAGGAGGTGTGTATTCGTGTTGGTTGCAGTCCCTTTGCAACCGCTTGTAACTGATGCGGTTAGGGAAAACCTGCGGAAGTCTTAGATCGTGATATGTATAAGATGCTCTGCTCTACTATTAGTATTAGCCAATGGCGTTCCCTGGAGAGGTGGTTTGGTTTGGCAGTCCTGGTTAGCCATTACAGGAAGGATCATTGATCTTTATGGCTCATTTTCTCTATTATACAGTACGCCATTGTTTTAAGAGATAATTTAGTACATTTTCTGTTCAATTGTATGCACTTAAACGCTGAGTCTTTAGACAATATTTATTTTTTTCCTACTAATTAACACTGGTTATCTTGGCTTATGCATTTGTGTTTCGTGTATCCATCTTGATCTGATGGTGTCATCTCCTGTCTTTCGCTGTGGTGGTCCATCTGTGGCCGACTGTTTTCTTGAGATCGTCTGATTTCCCGTTGTTCCTCTTGCTGTCCTCGGTATCCATATCGTTGGTCCATCTGTTGGGGTCTTGCCTCATGATGTGTCCCGCCAATAACTAGGCGTAAATATCTGATTTGGATTCTCTGAATTCGTTGATCTGGGAACCCTAGATAAACTAACTGTCCTATCAATAGATCAAACGATGATGTATTAACAAGGTGCTTGAAGTGCAGAGATAGTGGAGATTGTGCACAGACTAGGTGTCTTATTGGACGGATCCTCTGGTGGAGTTCCTCAACTAAGCATGTAGTTCCTTGTTGAAAACAACACTGCCTTGCATAAGCAACCTAAAACTTCAATCGTCCGAAAAGTTAACGAGGAACGATTTTTTGGTGGCAACGTGAGTGGACCAGCATAACCATACAGCAAGTTTGTTCCACGTAAAATTTAAGAATGAAAGAGAGGATCTCAATCATTCCTGCTTAACCGCAATTAATAACGAATATGAAAAACCAAGACATACCTGTAAAAGATAGGAATAATAGATGACCCCACATGTTCATGTCTACTAGAGGAGCAGACGGTAGAACACTTATCTAAAGATGCCCAAAACAACAAATGGAAAGAAACCTTCTGAAACAAGCTATAGATCTTCAGAAAAGCAAATCGACAGTGACAGAGGAATTACTAATAAATTAATATCTATGTAATAAATTTGTCAAAACAATAGTCTATGATACTGTAAACCTGTATATAGAATATTGGAAGTGTATGATGATGTCGATTTCCTTTAATTCCTAGGTGGAACATAGGGCCGCAACAAATCTTCGCCATCGAACTCTATTCCTTGACAAGACATATCTTCTTCAATGATCTATTCAGTTCTCTCAATTCCGTCTCAACAGTTCTTCTCCAAGTTACCCTCGGTCTTCCAATCCTTTCTCCCTGAGCATTCCATTGCAATACCTGTTCAGCTACATTTCCACGATCCTTTCTCAGGATATGTGCAATCCATGTCCATTTACGCATATTTATTTCTCTATCAATTGGTAACTGATTTGTTATTTAGCATAATATAGCGTTACTAACGATTTTTAGCTTCCAGATTCTCAATATGTGTTTAAGACATTGGTTAATAAAAGTTTGGAATGTTTTATTTATTTCTTATGTCGTTTTCCAGATTTCACATCTGTCCAACAATACGGATAATATATTTGACCTAAAAATTCCAATTTTGTGACTTTCATAAGGTTCTCAGCTGTGAGATTTAATTATTTAAGGAAAATTGTACTGTTAATATTAAGATATGTAATACAAAAGCAGTATATAGTAGTAGATTGTGTAGCGGAGCATACTCGATAAAATATTAATTAAAATAAAGAAGATTCCAAGTAAGCTTGCTGTTCAAGATAAGGTCCAGTGCGTACCTACAACAAAATCATATATTGAATAATTTTCCGTTTGTATCTGAACTTAACATTTTGAATTTTGGGGATTTATATGGACGCATATGGATGAACAATGCCACAGAAAATTTATATCTGAGCGGCCCTATAAGCCCAAAAATGCAACATATTAAAGCTATACTTGGACACTAGAGGATAGATAGAAAAGGTAAATACAACAGTAATAAGATTTCTAAGAGCAATAACTAGATTAATACTTTAAATAAATAAAGAAATGAATCATTTACATACTATTAAATACTACAAATTAAACAAAAATCAACGGAAATATAAATAACAATTACTAGCATATATTAAGAATTAAAGAGGACAGAAAACTAAAAATTCAAGGAACCTATATACTATCAAATGGGAACACGAGGACAAAATAGAATGATGTGTTTAATTTATTATCGAACAAAGTCTTAAGTTTCTTTAATTTACTATCCCCAGTAATACCACGAGTGCTAATAGCTTTTCGGAGATTTAATTAAAATTAACGAATTCTGATTGTCATCAGATAATTACTTCGGTGGTGACAACAAGCTGAGTCTATAATTCACTAAAACTGTTTAAGACAAGTTATAAGCAAGAGGAGAATTCCACAAGACATTACTGGGAGAACCGTGCCATTTTTACATTTTAAAAAAGAATGTAAATTTTAATTTGGGGAGGAGGAATTTTCCTGAAAACTTTCTTCTAGCATACTTTGATGAGACATAACCTATATTTCAAAATTTTTAGTTAAGCTGTTCACAGACACACACAGTGGCTTTTCTCTAAAATGTTTTCTCTTGATTCAGGGGCTTTGAAAATGTGCAATTCGGTAAAATCTCGATATCAATTTTTGAATGAAATGCAATACCTTCTCTAATTAATATGTACAGTATGTTTGGTAGAGAGAGAGAAAGAGAGAGAGAAATGTTTTTCTCAAAAGATATTAAACGTATCTACATGATATGTAGGACACTTTTCGATTTCCTAAAAATGGTTGTAACTATTTTAGATAAAATATCATAAATTAAAGATATTTTTATATAACAAATAAAAGGTACATCCCTGGAAAAGGCCTCTGAAGCCTTCTTTATTTCAGATGACTTTTGCATAACTGGCTAACAATAAGAGACAGACAAAATCTTACTACACAAATATGCAGAGCTCGTTAAAACAAACAACTTATATCAACTTGTTTTATTCTTATGGAGCTAATTGTTTCCAGATATTCACCCAAAAATTTGATACCGAGATTTCACCGCAAACACATGTGTTCAGCACCCCTGAATCTCAAAATCATTGACGGTATACTCTAAGATTCATTGACTTTTTAGTTTTCCGTCTTTCTTAGTTCTTAATATATTTTAGCAACTTATTTTTATTGGTATTGCTTTTTATTTAATTTGCTTGTATTTCACAATAAGTAAATTATTCATGTATTTGTTTATTTGAAGGATGATTCCTGTTATTGCTCTTAGAAATCTCATCACTGTTGCATCTATATGTTCCTGTCTAACCTCTTTTGTCCAAGTTTAAGTTTGATGTGTAGCATTTTTTGTTTTTTTACGTCGTTTAAATGCCAAACTTTGGATTTACGTTTCGTATCTTCCAAGGATGCAACACAAAGATTTCCAGGAAAATACTCCCACACCAAACTAGTCTTCACAACTAATTACATTAAATTTTTTTCTAAATTTTAGATTTCCTAAAAAGTGGCTCAGATAAATTTAGTTAAAATACCATATACTACAGATATTTACATGAAAAATAAAATGCACGTTGATTTTCCTGAAAATAGCATCCGAACCTTTCTTCATTTCGAATCACTTCTGCATAATCGGTAAACAATAAAAGATAGACAAAATGTTCTACAAAAAATGTAAAGCCATAATATAGCCTGCAGTTCTAAAGATTTGGCTATCGTTTAGCCCAGTGCATTTCTTAATCCTCTTGAAACTATTAGAAAATATATAATACACCTTTTCCGCAAATCTTATTAGATTAGCAAAAATCAGCTAGAAGAATAAAGTTTTGAAAACATGGTTTGCTGCAGTAGAGGTGGAAAAAAGTATTGTGACTGTAACACATCAGCCTATTACCCATATCAACCTATTACCTTAATTATGCTAGTTAATCTGGTGTTCCACAGTAAGCAGAAATGGTAAATTTTAGCAAATAACAAAACTATCACATTATATAGATAGTAATTAACGATAACATTTTATACAATAAGTATGGGGGAACTTTAAAAAAATGTGATGTGTTCCATTCACATTACTTTCTCTACATCTCTGCTAAAAATTATTGCTAAAACACATTTGCTTATATTTACTTCATGCTAATGAGTAAACATTTACAGAAATAATCTTATTAATTGTTTGCTTGTGAGTAGAAACGAAATAAGTGATAGTCAAAAGCTGGTTGCTATGTGACTGAAGTTCCTATCTTTGTATGGGCAGGAGTTGAGAAATTCCTATATGAGAAAAGTAAGTCTTTTAAAGGTGAAACTAATCACAAGAAATATGCCAAAAAAGATCAATTACACGAAAAATGTACGTAAAATAAATTGTCTGTTTTAACGTGCCCTATATGTTTTGTGTGATAAGATTGTGTCCGTCTCTAACGGTTTAGCAGTTATACGAAATGCCGTAAAATTCATCCAGAATAAAGTAGTCATCAGAGGTATTGTCACAAACTTCAAGATGTACATTTTATTTGCTGGTAAATATCTTTCATATACGGTATTTTAATCAAAATCGTTAGAGCCATTTTTAAGAAAATCAAACTTTTGCGAAAAGAGTTGCATGTAAAGAGTAGTTGGGGGTGGTGGGATTTTATTGAAAATCTTCGTGTCTCATCCTTCGAAAACACAAAACCTAAATACCAAGTTTTGTTTTTAACTGACTTTACGTTTTTGAGCTATGCTTCCCTAACACACACATGCAGGACATTTTTCTAAAACTTTTTTTTCTGTATTCAGGGATCTCAAAACATGTATTTCCGGTGAAATCTTGGTGCCGAACTTTTGGGTGCATTACAATACCTTCTCTATACACTATATACATAGTACGTGTAGAGAAAGTAAAAACTGTTGCGTTCCATTCATATGACTAGCTCTATATCTCTGGAACAACTTTTTTTTCATTTATACAGCCCCCTTTATCATCTAAGGTCATATCGTGGGCTTGAAACAACTCGTTGTCTGTAGGTACTTTTACGTTGGTTTAAATCATTTTGTTTTACTCAAACACGCACACATTCACACTCGCATACAAACTTCCAGACACTGTGGGGGGATAGGGAAAAATTCTGGCTAGAGGAAAATTCCCTGTTCCTCTGTAAAGGATAGTTTGAAATGAGAGTTGTTTCTCAAAATCTTCGTGTTGCGTCCTTGGAAGAAACGAAACTAGATTATGAAGTTTGTTATTTTATCAATTTTTCATTTTTGAGTTATCGTGTTCAGGGGGGCACAGACACACGGACACACACGGACATTTTTCTAAAGATGCTTATTTGCATACAGTGGACACTAAAACGTGAACTTCTAGTGTAACCTCGAATGCTTGGGTGAAATGCAATACCTTCTCTATACACTATGTGTATAGTCCGTGTAGAGAAAGTAAAATAGAACATTTTTTTAAAAATTGTGATGTGTTCCATTCACATGACCTTTTCTGTATCTCTGCAACAAATTAATGTTAAAACACATTAGCTTCTATTTATTTCATGCTAATTGAGTAACAATTTGCAGAAATGATCTTATTACTTCTTTCCTTACCTTGTAAGTAGAAACGAAACAAGGGTGTAACATAGGTTAAAGTGATAGTGAAAAGCTGATTGCTATGTGACTGAAGCTCCTTTGTTTGTATGGACAGAAGTTGACAAATTCCTATATGAGAAAAATATAAGTTTTTCAAAGCTGAAACCAAAAAACAAGAATATCTCAAAATTAATCAGCTCCACAAAAAAAAAAAAAAAAAAAAAAAAAAAAAAATGTAAATGGCATAGACTGTGTGTTTTATCCCGACCTACATTTTTGTGTAGTGAGTTTTTGTCTATCTCTTACGGTTTACCAATTATGCAAAATTCAATAAAAATCATCCAGAATAAAGAAGTCTTTAGAGGCTATTCCCAGAAAATTCAAAATATACATTTTATTTGGCAAGTAAATATCTCAAATATAAGGGACTTTAATCAAAATCGTTAGAGGCATTTTTAAGAAAATTAAAAGTTTCGAAATTTTTTCTATGTTAAAGATATTTGGGGTGGGGATTTTCTTAAAAATCTTCGTGTCCCATCATTCGAAAACACCAAACTTAAATACCAAGTTTGGTGTTTAACGGTCTTTTCGTTTTTGAGCTATGTTGTCCACAGACACACACACATAAACAAGACAGATAGACGGGCAGACGGACGTTTTTCTAAAAATGTTTTTTTTTTGATTCAGGAGGTCTCAAAGCATGTAAATCCGGTGAAAGCTCGG
The DNA here is from genome assembly GCA_030762935.1 of Hymenopus coronatus. Classification (NCBI taxonomy): domain Eukaryota; kingdom Metazoa; phylum Arthropoda; class Insecta; order Mantodea; family Hymenopodidae; genus Hymenopus; species Hymenopus coronatus. The sequence continues at coordinate 98,117,910 of CM060892.1, forward strand.
TATAGAATTTTTGGGTGCATTGCAATACATTCTGTATACACTATGTACATAGTACGTATAGAGAAAAAACATGTGAAAGCCTTTAAATAATAAATATATGAAGTGTTGCATTCGCATGATTTTCTATACCTCTGTGTAACAAATTATTATTAAAACCCTTAAGTAGAAGGGAAATAGGAAATATACTAGGTTAAAGCGGTATTCAAATCTTGTAAAAGCTCATGATTGAAATTCGGTTGAACTGCATGGCCAGGAGTTGAAAAATTCAAGTATGAGAAAAGTTTAAATATTTTAAAATTGAAATTGATGACAAAGAATATTCCGGAAATGTTTAACTCCACAAAAATGTTTATACGACATACATTGTGTGTTTTAGGGAAATATAATTTTTGTAGTAAGCTTTTGCCATCTCTACCGGTTTACCAGTTATGCAAAAGTCATTCAGAATGAAGAGAATTTCAGAGTATACCCCGAAAAAATTGAAGATACACATCTAATTTTTATATGAGTGTTTTAATATACGGTATTTTAATAAAAGACGTAGCTTTTTTGAAAGAATTTTCTTGAAAATCTTCGATCGAATTTTTGGAAGATGCTGAAATTAAATGTAAAGTTTAGTGAATAACAAACTTTTCGGTTTTAGCTATTATTTTTATACACGCTGGGCGTTTTTCTGAAAAGTCTATTTATTTTATGCAGGGAATACTAAAAATGTGTTTCCTGTGAAAAATTAGTACTGAATTTTTAGTTGGAATACAATAAGTTTTCTTACTAAGAATGCGAAAAATTCTGGTCCATAAATTTAACCTCATGATATATTATGCTTACTGACAAAGTTTGTTTATTGCTTAGTATATTTCAGAAGGTGTTCGTACCTTCATAAGGAAATCCCGCGCTCCTTCATAAAGAAATTCTGAGTGGAATATAACAAACTTTTTTTCAGCACCAAAGCTATTTCCCACAGCAGAAACGAGGTGAGAGCTAATAATGAAAACATGACCACTAAAAGAGGAGGCAATATTAATTTGCCGGGAGTGTTGGGGTAATGTGGCGACGCTGTCACTCATGCATTGTGCACCAAGTGTTGTATCACCAGACGAAAACCTGCAGAGTAAAACACACAGTTGCACTCCCAGGAACATGATGGATGATTGTAATTCTCTCTGTCTCCCTCAAGTGCCACCCTTCTCCTGATGACAGATGATGGGGTGCCCCAGGACACCGTGTGGGTGACAGTCGAGCATCATGCTCAAGTGCTGGGGGAAATGGATTGCGGTGAACTGCAATTGGATTGGGTTACGTGGACAATCGAGAGCTTCTCCAACACTGCTATCACTTCTTCTAAAAACAAAACCATTAAAGGGACGACAGTAAGCCTTCATTGTCTATAGGTCAGCTGGCCATCTTGATATATCTCCATCTGTAGGCCTGGTGCTGAGCTTCACGCAACCCATTTATAGAATCGAGAGCAAAAAGCACGTCGATACTCTTGGTTCCTTATAGTGGTTTTCTTTATTCAATGTTGGTAGTACTCACTTATATTATGTCACACACTTACACAGCCTTTCATTAGATTGAACAGAATGAGCAGTGAGAGGGTGGGAGACGGAAACACTTTCCCTGTGAGACATTCGATAGATATTTCCGTCTTTTATTGGTTGTATATAAAAATTCTGCCTCTGAATCTCCTCTTTATTACACATGCCATTTAAAAGGAACAAGATACATGGGTAACAAACAAAAAAAAATCTGATGTGTTCCATTCATATGACTTTCTTTACTCATATCCCTGCAATAAATTATTCTTAAACCCCTTATTCTTTTATCTGCTTTAGCTGTTCGAGATAAACATTAGCAGGAATGGTATTATTACTTGCTTTCTTGTAAGCAGAAGGGAATTTAGAGAATACACCAGACCAAAGTGATACTGAAATCTTTTAAAATCTGATTGCTCTATGATTGAAATTCCTTCTCTCTGCATGGCTTGGAGTTGACTAATTTGCATATGAGAAAAATATGAGTACTTTGAAATTAAAACCAATAAGAGGGAATATCTCGGAAATTGTTTGTGATTTAAGGAGCTCTACATTTTTATGTGGTAACCTTTTGTCTATCTCTTGCGGTTAACAGTTATGCAAAAGTCATTCAGAATGATAGCAACTTCAGAGACTATTCCCAGAAATTTCGATATACATATATTTTATGTCATAAAAGTGTCCTTAATATAAGGTATTTTAATCAAAATCATTAAGTGCCATTTTTAGATAAAGTGAAAAATGTTTAAACTTTTTCCATGTAAAGGGTAGTTAGGGTGGGAGGGAATTTCTTGAAACTCTTCGTGTCACATCTTTGAAGATGCTGAACTTTAACATCAAATTTGGTATTGAACCAAACTGTCTACAGACACACACATAGACCTTTTTCAAATTTTGTTTTTGGATGGGATGCAAACTTTCTCTATGTACTAACTAGTGAAAGTAATTAACTAGAGGAAGAAATACCTCTACAAGTTTCGTATTATAAACAAAATTAAAAGTGCTTTTAAGAATCTGAGATATGCAGAAATTAGCCATGTAAAACAAAAAAAACAAAAAAAAACAAAAAAAACATGAAATAGGATTTGTATTCATGATGTTGCAAAAAGCATAAAATAAAAGTTATTTAAGATTATATTAATGGAAGAGTAGAAGCAAAATAAAAAGTTTGTTGCAGTATTTGGGAAGCGAATAACTCTGGTCTGCCCGTGGCTCATCTCTGCTATCTGAACTATGAGTTTCGTGTTAACGTATCCTGAAAATGGCCATGTGATTCTAATTTTCCAGCAAACATTCTACAACTTCTCTTGAGAGGTAGACTTGTATAGCTTTAGATTCCAATCTTTCCTTCCCACAGAAGAATAATTAATAAGCCTAAATTGATTATGAATCAATAAAAGAATGAAAACAACCTTAATCCTTAGCCGTTAGTGCGCGTCTGCCATCGTAAAAAATAATGTGCCAATCAATTGGTTACTTAGAATCAGATAGAAACATGAATGTGGGAGGAGCTGCTTAACAAAATATTATTAACTTAATACAGAGCTAACTATATCGATACTTTTTAATCGCAACTATAACACCTTTGTCTTAAGGTGATGCGTTTAAAATTCGACCAAAAATTGTGAAAAGTTAAAAAATTATTTTACTTCATAATAAAATGATAGGTGGCACCGTGGCAGAGTAGTTAAACAGCTCGCCTCCCACCTAGGCGGCTCGGATTCGATCCCAAGCGCCCCCATGTGGGATTTGTTGTGGACGAAGCAGCGTCTAGGTTTTATCCGCTTCCCCCACCACACCAAATGCTCCACCATCACCTTTCCTATCATCCATTTCGCTTTCATATCATACCATGCAGTTCCTCGTTCCAGGTTCTTCATTCTGTATTTCGTGCCGTTGGCTCCCCGACAGACTTCTGACCCCTGGCATCCACTTGTAAGTCCTAAGGGGAGGGGTGTCAGTACTACATACGGGGAGGGTAAGCCGACTCGAAAACAAAATGATATAAATTCTAAAATTTAAGAAAGTATATGTATTAACTTAAAGTATAGATGAATAGTGGCATGCTTGTTAACAGGCACTCACAACTTTAAATATTATTTTCTCGGGAACTTTTTTTAACTCCATACTCAGAATGTTACTCACGATGCAATTCTTAACTAATTTCTTTAAAAATTCTTCTACTGCCTCTCTAAAGCACAGTAAAGAAAATAGTCAATTATTTTTCAAAACGACGCTCCAATTTCAAAAATAATATTAAACTTCGAACAATCACGAGTTTGAAGACCACGAAAAATAATAATTTTTCTGCATTAATTAGGGCTAATACAAAGGCACATCATATGTACCTGTAAATTCATTTGCTGTAAAACTGGAATTATTATATGAATACTAAAATGCTTTAGATGACTCAATTTCATTACAACAATGATTTTAGATAGTAAACAATTATCATTTAAATAATCATGTAAGCTAGAATATTGATACATGATAAAAATATCATTATTAGCGTGTGTAATAAGTGGTATAATTTACAATAAAATATCTTAAATGTGGAGTTTTTAAATTTCACAAACGCATCATCTTCAATGTGTGACAGTCATATTTTATTCCAAGACCTACTTTAAATTTTATCCTTCCACCAATATTTCCAACTGAACGCGCTTTTATTTTAAGTATAGGATTATAGTTACTTTCTTTACCACCTACAGAAATATAGGAAACATTGAACTTCACCCAAAAATTTGATGTCGAGATTTTACCAGAAATGTATAGCATTTTGTGTGCATGTACATTTCTCCTTTACTAAGCTTATGCTATCATCCTCTCTATATTACGTTTATTTACATTATATTGCTTGTTATTTATTTACACTATCTTGCAGTCATTACTAATTCCTCACGGTATGTCTTTTACATCGCGTATATGCCTGAGCTACATTAAATCCTAGAACATTTTATGCATTTATTATTGTAGACAAGGAATATAGTCATATTTTATAATTATACATTTAAATCTTAACTGGGTCTTTACTTTCTATTTCTTTGTTAACTTTTGCAATAGATTTAGTCAATTAAAACCATTTTTTGCAAATGTTTATCTTAATTAACATTAAATGAATGGTGAAGCACAATAAGTGTTTCGTCGAAATGACGAAAGAAATTGACACTTATTATTTACATATATCACAATTTTGGTGGCAAAACCTGAAAGCCATCCCTCTATGTCAAAGTAAAGCTATGTTAAACTGGAACTTATATTGCAATGTTTAAAATATTTTCAGTGTGTTCCTAGATACAAAGCCAAAAAAAAGTTGTTATCGTTTTGTATCTGGGAAGATATATTTTCCACGGTTACATGCTATCGCTAAGTGGAAAGTTAAAAGAAGCTTTTAGCCTCAGATTGGAGCCTTGTGCATTCCTTGGCTCTGTGCTGCGCCTCATGGTCTATGTCTGTCAGCATGTAGAATCATCCAGGGCCTTATTTAGATCGTCTGCTTCTTGTTCCGTCGTTGCCAAATCTTCCCATCATGATACTTGCAAAATGTAACGAACTTTGATGTAGTCCATCGAAGAATTCATTTCGATACGAATGTGCAGTAGTATAAATTTAAGGGACTCCAAAACTGAGTTTTTTAGTTTCTGTTATTTGAGAGCTACTTACTTGAAAATTGGTACAATTGGTATTACCAGCAAATAAACAAATGACTGTGTAAAAGCTCAAAACTGTAGCTCAAATACTGTCTCAGAGAACACAGTTAAATGCTGGTAATTGGCCAAAACAAACCCATATCTTCAAAACTGTCTTGTACGTTCAGATTTGTAAAATAATTATGATAATGAAATTTTCTTATAGTTTAATAAACATAAGGGTTGGATTTAAATTGAAGTTATTAGTTGTGGATAAATAAATTTGGTTTGTATGAAATTGTTGGTATTAACATTTTTCTTGCTTTCTCAATAAATATTTATACTTTTTTATGTAATTTAGTAAGCAATTATAAATTATATACGTAAATCTTTAGATATGTATATACATCTTGAGAGTGAATATGTAAATTTGGATACTTATACATAAGATCAAAACTAAAAAGCAAGGAATTAATTCCATGTACAGCATAATATAAAATTAAGAAAAAGCCAGGTATAGAAAACAGAATTAGGAGTTGAACGGTAGCGCATGTACGGGCTAAAACATGGCTGCTTTTAAAATGGCGGATTTTCATTCATATTGGTTCATAGGTGTGCATAGAAAATTTATATTACACAATTTTAAAATTTGTATCCTGCATTTACGTAACTTTCTATACTTATTCTACAAAAACCTATTCTTACAAAAGCCTATTCTTGTATCCACTTCACTCTTCTCAAAACTAACATTAGCAGACATGATTTTATTGTGATATTATTCTTTGAACAAGGGAAACAAGAAAATACAATAAGTAAAAACGATAGCTCAACCGTTTTAAAAAACAGGCTGTATGTAATGGTTTTGAAATTATACTCTGTTTGCTTGACCAGGATAAAAATATGAATTACGATTTCCCAATTGAAAGTATTGGACATTTTAAACCTATAACAACCAGTACAGATTATGTGTACGACAGAAAATTATGGTTTTGATGAGATCTCCATTTTATGTGTTACAAGTTTTTGTTTATCTCTTACGGTTCACCTGTTATGCAAAAGTCCTCCAAAATGACAGGCCTCCAGAGATATTCCCAGAAAACTATATACGTATTATTTTCCATGTATATATCTTTATTATATAGTATTTTAATCAAAATCGTTAGAACCATTTTTGAGAAAATCAACATTTTTGAAACGTTTTCCATGTAAAGGTTAGTTTGGAGTGCGGAATGTTCTTGAACTTTTCTTGATGTAGAACCTAATATCAGTTTGGTATTTAGCCAACTTTTCGTTTTTAATTATTCTGTTTACAGTCACATATATGTTTGATGAGTTGTTAAAAACGAAATTTTGGAACCCTATTGATTTGGCATCAAACTATCTTTTGTTAACAAGTTCAAGTCAAACGAAAATTAAACAGAAAATTCAGCTCTCGTAAAATCAGTTCGAAGAAGCTATATAACACAAAGTGAATGTAAAAAATCGTGTACATGTGGCATAATTTATTTTACTAATGCAGGAACTTTTAATGTTGTTTGCTTCGCAATACTTTAGCATGTCTGAAGCTGGTGCACATTTCCTTCCTGGAGCTACTGTTATGCTCATAAACAGCACACGATTTATTTGTGCTTAGATGGCTTTGCTATGGGCTTCAAAATGTTTACACAGATTTTGAAATTAATTAAAAGAGTGTATAAGATTTTGTAAAAGCGGCATCTCGCAAGGGGTTATAATGAGATTTTAATGAAATTTCCAAATGTATCTACTTAACAGAAATTCTACAGAAAACTAAGAGGATTGCATTTCTTTTATATAGAATTAATTATCGAGCACATTTGCATTTTAATAGTAACAACAGAACCATCAATGAAATATTATGATTGAAAGAGATGTTCTAATCGCTTTGTACGAACATCACAATCTGTAATCATTACTAAAATGTTTAGAAATAATATCAGGAAGTAGTATAAAAAATCACAGACTGAAAGGGTCCTCTTTCCTCCTCTATTTTCAAATTAAATATGTAATGATATAAGAAAATGGCAGAACGCTTTAAAATCAGATGAAAATTAATATAAGTAATGAACCTCTTGTAGATTCTTACATACCTACGACAAGGGCAAGCATAGTTACTTAGTACCAGTCCACATTACATTTAATAATATATTAAGCACAAGCTGAGTAAGGGAGAGGTGGATGGGAGAAACAGAAACCGAACCTGTTAATCAAAATATTGTGACATCGCTCTGTGAGCCGAACTACCTAACGTGGATGGTGGTATGTCCTTTGTCGCTGGTCTTGGTGAAGGGCCATACTACCTATATAAATACCTTCAAGACGCAATGAGATAATTCTAAATGTGTCTCCCTGCCGCCTCTAGAACTTTCCCGAAGCCGCAGAAGCATCTGGAATATTAATCCAGAACAATGGCATATTTGCAAAATTTTACATCTCTGCCCCTTAGCTATATTAGAGTTTCTAGGAAGCCATGCAGTGATATCCATGCGAGCGTGCTCTTGAGTGGGTGATTCAGCAAGGTTGTTGGTACACGAGGCTGATTTTTCAGCAAGTTCTGTAAGTGTCAGCGACCAAAGCTAGACAGCGAGCGACTGGAACAGAGAAGAGGAGACCTGTGTTCAACAGTTGATGGGAATGCGGAAGAGAGAAAAAAAGCCATGTGAACTGGTGGAAGAATTTACGAAATCAAAATATTGACACGTTTTTATTTTATCGCACATATTATGGAATCTGCCATCTTAGCTTTGTGTCCAATAATTCTTTTGTGTTATTAAGAATGTACCAGATATCCTTGTTAAACAGCATAAACATAAAGATCAAAGCATCATATAGCGATCCGCTTATTTAAGAACCTGATTATCCCCCTTTAGCCTGCTGTATCATCTTGATACCTACAACGAAATATGAAATCAAAGTTTATCTTTAATATTAAGAAGAATCAAAAGAACAAGCTCACCAACGCGCTGCTCTTTGAGTAGAGCAAAAAGAGTAAATGTGCTCGATGCTCCTGCAAATTGCCTATTGAGCACTAAGTTATCACTGCGGGAAAGCAAGTACACAATTCCTTCAGTGTTATAGCGTAAGCTGCATTTTGCATTTGAAGTACGTGGTTCAGCTTTCATAGTTTAATACACTAATTGTAGGTTCCCGATTGGTAGAACAATTGCTTTATTATGTATTTTGCATTAGCATTCATACATATTCATTTATGCTTATTTTCATAGTTTTGGTAGTATCTGGTAATTGCAACATAAGTAATAGCAATGAAATTTACTATTATAGAATTAACATGATAAAACAGGCTCTTTAACCTGGTTAACACCGTTTAAATTGTATTGTATTACCAATAATATGAGATTAATTTTTAACGAAAAATTTTCATATTTATTGCTATGAATATGACCTGGGATCTTGGTAATTAACTGGCATCGAACACAATTAGAAAAAGCGTTGTTCTCCTTGGTAACGTCCGTACTAGTCTGAATAGGTTGCGTAATAACGCTGCAAATTGACTTTCTTGAGTTCAGAACTTTGCCTCAAACTAAATGCTTATTCCACTACTTTCTATAACTAAGCAAGTTCCTGCTAGGCAGGATGGTTTACGTTTAGCATTGTTTTCTGTTCCCGATATTATAAACTGAACACGACACACTTTAAAGGAAGAGAGACAATCCCTGATGTCATGTGTATACTGCATATTCGGACAAACATGATTTCTGCTGCAAAAAATCAGGCAAGTTGTGACCCTGCTATATAAAATAAACGTTTGTAAGCGATTTTATAGAGGAGTAAGGAAAGAAATCCGTACGTGCGACACATCAGTTTTTATTTTCTCTACGCGTACTATGTACATAGTGTATAGAGTATGTATTGTATTTCAGTAAAAAATTCGATGTGGAGATTTCACTGAAAATATATTTTTCAGATTAGCTGAATCCATAAAAATCATTTGTAGAAAAATAGTGTGTGTATGTGTGTGAAGACAGCATATCAAAAAATTCTAATGTGTACCATTCACATGCACATGACTTTCTCTGCAACAAATTATTCTTAGAAAGCTTATACTTCTATTTACTTCATTCTAATCAGAAAAAATTATCAGAAATAGCCTTATTACTTTCTTCCTTGTAAGTAGAAGTGAAATAAGAGAGCAGCATAGGTTAAAATGATAATCAAAAGTTGGTTGCTATGTCACAGAAGTTCCTTTGTTTGTATGGACAACAGTTAACAAATTCCTGTATGAGAAAAGCATAAGTTTTTCAAAGCAGAAACCAAGGAATGTCTCAAAAACGGTGAGCTCTACGAAATATATATATATATATATATATATATATATATATATATATATATATAACATAAATTGAATATTTTAACGCGCTCTACATTTTTCGTGCAGTAAGTTTTTGTCCAACTCTTACGGTTTCTGTAAAATTCATCCAGAATAAAGTACTCTTCAGAGGCTATTCCCAGAAAGTTCAAGATATACATTTTATTTGTCAGGTAAATATCTTTAATATTTTAATCAAAATCGTTAGAGCCATTTTTGAGAAAATCAAAATTTTCGAAAAAAGTTCCATGTAAAGGTTAGTTGGGGGTGGTTGAATTTTTCTCAAAATCTTCGTGTCGCATCCCTGGAAGATACCAAACTTAAATACCAAGTTTGGTATTTTACCGACTTTTCGTTTTTGAGTTATCGTGTTCACAGACACACACACACACACACACACACACACACACACACACACACACACACGGACCTTTTGCCGAAAATTCCCATGCAAAGAAGTTGCCGTTTCCCATAGCCGCGCTCGCTGAAGTGCCTCTTTTGGTGCTTCGTGGCACAGGGGATCATGGTTTGGAGTCCAGGTGAAAGTGTTTGTGTATTTGTATATGTGTATGTGTGTGTATTAGAAACAAAAAGCAAATATGATAATCAAATAAAAAAGCAAAGATCATGTTTGAACAATAGAATAAAGAGAAGAAAGAAAAATAAATACAGCGCTGCAATCCCGACAAGACTCCGGAAATGTATTAAAAAAAATCTAATGTGTTCCATTCACACATGCTTCTATTTACTTAATGCTAATCGGGAAAAAAATTAGCAGAAATAATGTTATTACTTGCTTCTTTGTAAGTAAAAGCGAAATAAGGTAGTACCATAGGGTAAAGTGATAGACAAAAGCTGATTGCTATGTGATCCAAGTTCATTTGTTTCCATGGACAGAAATTGACAAATTCCTGTATGAGAAAATTTAAAACCAATAAAAGGAATATCTCAAAAATGATCAACTCCATGATAAAAATGTTTATAAAATAAATTGTGTGTATTAAGTGGTCTTCATTTTTTATGTGATAAGTTTTTGTCCATCTCTTACGGTTTAGTAGTTGTGCAAAATCCGTAACATTTATCCAGAGGCTATTCGCAGAAAATTCAAGAGGAGTTACATTCCAACTGCCTGAAAATCAGGGCGAATACTCTACATTTATAGAAAATTCTACCCACGCGCAAAATTCTCAACTTGTAATCTTATTGGCCCAGTTTTCGCGCCTAAAAAGTAGCTTGGGGTGCTCTTCTACCGTGACGTGATTAATTCTAATTGGTCAATGCGTCTTTCACGTGCTTCTTGACCTAAATTTCCTCGTGGTTCCCCTGTACCTCCACTTTCTTTTTCGGAGACCTGACTGCATAATAGCGTCTTTCCCCTCTTGCAATATACAGAAAAAGCAGCGTAAACAACTGAATTCATCGCTTGAGAACTCTCAGGTTGAAGTTAGAAACGCTTTCCAGGAACAATCTCTCTGAATATCCAATATACAATAAATACATATCTTACTTAGTAATTAACCTAAACAATTTAATGAATTAAAATATAGGCTATGCGCCTATTCACCTGGGCGACAATCCGTCTCGCAGGTAAAGGCTTAGCGAACGTGAGGCACAATCAGCTCTAAAAACGGTGCACACGCCTACCGTCTTGTGACGGTTTTCCCAGTTGGTGGCCTGCCACTGTGTAGGAATTACATATGAGGAGATACCGCGACTGTCTTTCAGGCAGAAGCACCATGCGTAAAATGAGATTAGAGAGAGAGAGAGAGAGAGAGAGAGAGAGAGAGAGAGAGAGAGAGAGAGAGAGAGAGAGAGAGAGAGACGGCGCGAGACGCAAGGCCCCAGGGAATAATGGGGTTGAACGTCCTGCCTGTTTATATAATACGTCCATCATAAACGGAGATGCTTTCAAGGGGACGCAAAAATGGCGGAAAGAAAAAAAAATGGGACACTGCCAGGTTAAAGGACGCTTAATGTGCCATATTTCGTAGCGTAGCGCAGCTGGTGGTCTAAGCCGTTTTAGAGCAGCAGTTTTGGACGCTGTTTGTCTGGTAGGTTGCTGAAACTAGAGCCCATACCGTCGATACTTCGAAGGCTCTATTTCAGCATTATTAAAGTGTATACTTTTTCGATACCTATAAACTTTTAATTAAACTATTAAACATTTAGTGATCAATACAACAAATATGGTGTGTTACATTTACCGACTATCTACCGATTATCGTTATTACTTTTTATAGTAGATAGAAAAGGTACTATCTTCCAACCAAAAACTCGATACCTAGATTTTATCGGAAACACATGTTTAAGATCCCTTGAATAAAATAAAAATCTAATGTGCTCCATTCACATGACTTTCTCTAGCTATAACGCAGCAACGTGTCTTACAAAAAAAGTATTCTTTTATCTACGACGTGCTAATCGAGATAAACATTAAAAAAATTGTCTTAATACTCGCTTCCTTGTAAGAAGAAAAGAATAAGAGAATACACTAGGCTAAATCGATAGTCATATCTTTTAAAGACTGGGCTTATATGAAACGGCAGAAATTTTGTTTACTTTATTTTGCCTGCTGTAAAACGAGAGATGAATCGAAACGTCACTTCCTGTTTGAGAAAAGTTAAAAGTAGTTTAAAATTGAAACAAATAACAAGGAATATCTCAGATACGGTCAGCTCTACATACAAAACGTATTATGTGTTTTAACGAGATCTATATTTTTCATCTAGTAAGGGTTTGTCTACCTCCTCTTATGGTTTAACCGTTATCCAAAACTTATCCAGAATATAGGGGTCTTCAGGATCAATTCCCAGAAAGTTCAAAATATATAACTATTTGTGTCGTAAATAATACACATCATTATAATTAAAATCATTAGAGCCATTTTTGGGAAAACAATATTTTCAAAGTTTTTCTTACATGTAAAGGGCAGTTTGGGGCGAGGGGACTTTATTGGAAATAATTGACAATGGTTATTTTTATTAACTTGCTGATGTTGGCAATATTGACGTACACGTAGATTTTTGCTCAAGTATTTAGCAAAATGTTTCTTTGGTTCAGCTGACAACTCTTCCAAAGCTACGTAAATGAAATATGAGGTAAATAGTTTACTTCACACTTCGCTTTTTTTTTTTTTTTTTTTTTTTTTTTCGTTTTTAGTGCATAAACACCACCTATTTTTGCAGGTTGGGTACAATAGACAATCGAGTGATGTCTTTTTGGAATTTTAATTTTTTTTTAGGCGCGGGAGGTGAAAAGGAGAAAGGAAGATCCAGTAGAAAAGGCGGGACCAAAGAGGGATTCTTTATATTATTATTTGTTTGTTTATACTTATTTCGGGTCATTGTATATTGTTTATTTCGCCATTGTGGTCATTCCTAGTTCACGTTATGGGAATTTTTTTTTTTTTTCGTTGGTGGTGTTTGTAATTTTGTGAAATGAGTCCTCCGCACAGTAGTGAGAAGCTTAAGTCAACGAAATTGTCATTGCTTCGAAATGTTGAGGTGATAGTCAACATATGGACCAACAATATTGGTTGGTAACCACATTAGAATTAACGCTATTCTGGTTTAAAGCTTGGTAATTTTCATGAAATTCACCACAGCCATTCTTGAATAGCATTGCTTGCATTGATGTCAACCACTACAGTGCTGTTATATGCAGATTTTATCACAAGAATATTTCCTCACAGGAAGTTGATAGATTCCTACTTGTGTGCTCCCAAAGTCTGCTCACTGCAAGCCCCTACACGCCTAGCTGCGCAGACCAGATAAACTGTCATAATATGAAGAAGTCTGGTGGAAGGCAAGAGACTCCCTAGGTCGCGCGCAATACATTGGCTGTAATGGGAAAACAGTGAAATTTAAAACAGCTATAATTACGTCTTAAGGATACTTGAGTAGGAAATAACTGCGGCATCACCTTCTTTATGATCGTAAGTATCTAAGTACAGGGATTAGACCTTGAATTTCCTGTTGGAAGTTGAATAAAATCACTTCATTGACTAGACGGAATTTCATCCCACAACTGAACAAAGCAGAAGTAAATATTATAATTGAACTTGAATATTGCATACCTGCATTTAAATTGTTTTACAAACAGGTTGTAAGCATCACAGAGAGCATAATTCAGTTTTAATTTCGTTTTCTCAGTTTCTTCTCAGTCATTCACCCTATACTTTCTCCTTTTTACTTTAATCGTCAACAGAATTATAAATTATAAAGAGTGTCTCTGCGCTAAAGTGGTCAAAATGTTGATTTAAAAATGAAAAATATGCTGGGTTCGATTCTAGACTGATGAAGCTATTCTTATTCCCCACCCCTTCTTATGAATCCGATACAGAATGTGTGTTAAGTTAATCGAGCAATACCGTTTTAATGTACACCTCAAATTAATACGACGATATTACCTAAGGCGGCATTAAATTAATAAAAACAAACAAATAAGTAAAATGATATAGCAGAATAAAAAGATACGCGGTACTAGATTTTCAGAGATGGTATGTACAGTATAGAAATTAAATTAACGTGAAATTAGGTACCTATATTCCTCTACAGTAAACTATATTCAAGACGTTAAGTAAACATTTTCTATCAGTATTGGCGGTATATTTGAGTTACATAGATAAGATAGGTATATTAATATGTGCACAACAGGAGAGTATGGTCTGTGCTCCCTGAAATAACTTATAAACAAATCTAAAGTTAGAATTGATTATTACTTAACATACTTTATGTTCTAACTCTTTTGCAAAATTCGCTTTTGCACCCTGTGGGGTCGGTTTCAATCTGAAATTACAGATTTGAAAAATTAACTTAATCGAGTTTTCGGGTTTCCTTTTTTATTTAGGACAAATTATAATATTGAATCTAATATTTTACCACTGCCTTCTAATACTAATAAAACATATAAAAATAGTTAAAAGAATAAAACTAGCGTCTATTTACATTTGTCAGCTAGCAAGGGAAATTAAATACTGAAGGAACTGTGACAGGGGTTAGCATCATCTTGCCTTTATTCTAACGGAAACATGTTTCGCAAAATGCACTGAGTATAGTCTGTGGTATTTCGATGGCACAAATTTGTTATGTCTCGGAGTGGCTGACGACTTAGTCAATAATTCTAGTTAATATATTAGGAACCTAAAATACATTATCATTCGGTTAGTGACAGAGGAAATCCACGAGAATAAATTGAAATGAATTTGGAACACAATTGTTACAATTTATTCTTACCGATGGAAAGTGATCTCGGAATCATTTTTCTGGTGGTTGGCATTGTTATTCAACATAGAAATGCACCATGTTAATTTTTAAACCCTAACACCCTTAAACCACCTCACTTTTAAAGCCTTTTAAGCGTCCTGAACATACGGCAAAACGGATGTTTGCCCTACACCTACCGATGCGCGAGAGGTTTCAATTAGCGACAGCACACCAGCGCCTGCGGTGATTCTAGGTAATATAATTCCAAGGTCTTTGGTCCTCTGATGGCATATCCCTAATTCCTGTTTACCCGTGTTTGAGAAATTAACATTTTGACTGCAGTATGATGGTTTTACAGCAAGTCTGCTGGTAAACATTCAGAAACTTAACTATGCACTAGAGCTTTATTACTCACGCATTATTGATGTATTTCCTATTACTATTCAAAATATTTCTTCTTCCGAACATGTTATTCACTTTTAGACGCAATTAACCACATGGGTATAGCCAAAGTATTAAGTTATTATCACTCAAGGGCGTGTAACTTTCTAAAATGTTGAGTTACAGGCCATAAATACTGAAATAAATATTTTGCCTAAGTAACCAATACTATATTAACTACGAAAAAGAAAAAAAAAATATATATATATATATATATATGTGTGTACCATTCACGTGACTTTATCTACTTCTCTGTAACGAATTAATTTTAAAAAGGTTATTCTTCTATCTACTTCATGCTAATCGCGATGCAGGATGGTCTTATTACTCACTAGTTATAAGTGAATGGAACACATCAGATTTCTCTTTATAGATTGTTTCCCACATGCGCTGCGTGAGAACACTAAGTGTGTGTGTGTGTGTGTGTGTGTGTGTGTGTGTGTGTGTGTGTGTGTTTCCATTGAACCTTTGGGTATTGCAAATGAAAAGAACGTTGTGACGATACCAATTTCGTTCTTATTCTCCTCGCTTGCGAAAGATATAAAAAAAGAGAAAAAAAGGGAAAAAAGAGAATCGCTTTGGGAACATTTTCATTGAAGGGTACTTCAGCTAAACAAACATTTAAAAATACAATTGGTATAGAAATTAACCCATTCAAGGATACCCAATAATGGAGGCGAGATGTTAAGATAAATCAATAAAAAACAAATAAATGAAAAAGTATTTCTCTATTTTGAGGCACGAACCTCAGACGTTACCAGTATGGTCAACTCTCGCATAGACCACTCGGCCATTCAGGCACGATAAGTAACAATGAGAGTGACCTTTTTTAGCCAAAAATGAAAAAAAAAAAATTAAAATACATTTATCTGCAATGCTCGCCAAGCGGCAGTAGCGCAGCTGCTTACCAAGCGAGAGACTTGTGTTCGATTCTCGGAACCGGCGTGGGATTCCCCCCCCCCCTATGAGACCTGGTCCGGGGTGCACTCAGGCTCTTAAGGTCCCTGGGGGGGGATTGAAGAGCTACTTAATCGAGAAGTAGCGGCTCTAGGTCATGAGACCGCATTAACCGGCCGGGTGGAGGGGTTCGAAGCGCTGACCACGTCTCACCCTCCAAAACTGCACCTCTTTCCATGACGTATGTCATGGACCGAAACAGGGGACGCAGCGGCCGGGTGGTAGGCCAAGGTTCCTTGTGAGCTGTCGTGCGATGGAGTTTCTTTTTTATTTATCTGCATTCAACTGAAACCCGTCAGCACCCAACCTTGCCATCACACCGATTGCTTTAGTTGAGGCATCCCCATCCTTTTCCATAGTGTTTCTTGAATGCAGAACATACATTCGATCCCGGGATCTTTGGTTTGAAGGTTAGATACTCTTATCTTCATTTATACAATATGGTCATAAATCCTGACTTCGAAGCCTCCTTAATGCTAAACTATTTTTAGAAAAGGGCGTATTTATGGGTGTATCACTTTGTCTGTGAACAGCATAATTAAAAAGTCAAACTCTTTAATCACCTAACTTGGTTTTTGAAGTACAGCATCTTCAAGGGCAGCAGCATTAATACTTTAAAAAAAATGCCCCTACCCCACAACACTCTTTACATGAAATATTTTTAATTTTTCAAGATATGCTTAACTATTTTGATGTAAATTCCATAACTTTAAGATATTTACGTGGCATATCCTCAAATTTCTGGGAAGAATCTGTGAAGTCCAATTCATTAGAAAGAATTTTGATTCATAATTTTGTATAACGGTAAACTTAAAGGTTTAGGAAAAAAAAATGCACAGTAAAATTCCTCTTTAAAGGATGCAATTTATTTCAAATAACGTATTTTTATTGCTGCATCTAACATTTCCCAGATGTTAATATTAGCCTAATTTCTTACTACTTTTAAGTCCTTAAAGTATGTCGCTATTCAATTTTTTCGCAATTTAAAGTAATGTATCTGTTAAATTTGGTAAATCCAAATATGTAAGATATCGTATTGAAATTTATACTAATTATTATATAAAATAATAGTGATACTTTGATGTATATCAATATTCTTGCTTGAATGTTTATTCAAATAAAATAATTCACTATCTGAATTCTTGTCCTAATAAAACAGAGTCACGTGATAAATTTGTAGCAATATTCATATTAACAATTCAATTTTACAGTAAAATAATTTAAAATAGATCTACCATATATGTTTTATATTCATCCCACTTATTTTAGAAAAATTGTTTATTTTTTTACTTCATAACATTTTTAATATTTCAAAATATAATAATTTATTTCTCAAACTTGAGCTTTATTTCACAATGACCACTTTTCTTCATGAACTTTTGAGAAGGCGTATAAACATTTTGAGAAAAATTATTAGAAAATTACATTGCGTGGAGTATTTTGAGCTTAGAAAAGTATTGAAAAAAGATTTGCTAGAAAACAAGGTTTAAAGTTGGGCGTGCCTACCAACAAATACCCACCTGTCCACATATAGATTCAGTTAATTATAAGATAAAGTGAGCCAAGTGGGAGAAAAGATGCTCTTTCTTAAAGTTTAGAATTAACATTATTTTGTCATGAAAAATATTTTTTGAATTTTTCACAATTTTTTTATCAAATTTCATAGATGCATCAGCTTAAAGCCACAAAGAACCGTTTTTAAACACCTGGCGATATATTTGGTTTCCTTTATTCCTATTATATCTGCAACAAAATTTCTAAAGTAACTATATCCATAAATATATTATTTCAATCAAATGAAGCAGATGAAAATATAAACATGTCTAAGAATGGTTTGTGGAAGTTATGTAAAAACTCGTGTGTTACATTCATATTCTACGTATTCTACAATAAACTTCAAACAACATAAACATGCGTAGAAATATTTTTATTACATATCTACTTATGTGTTCAAGGGGAGTAAGGGAATTTAAATAGTATAGCCTCTAGGTGACATTGTTTTTACTTTATTTGCTGATATTTTCTTGTTAAAGTATTTTACTACTCCAGCTTTAACAACTTCTACGAGCCTTCTTCCATCTTCCTTCCTTAATGAAGGAATGAAACTGATAATGCTGAACTTTATTAAAATTTCATGTGTCTTTTTGCACTTTTCTTTCTAATGTTCGACGTAGGTAAGGTTCCATAAAAATAATTAAAAGCATTCAGTTTGTTATCTATTTCATTACATTATCGCCGAGATACCAATAGAAACATTGTTTTTTCTATTCTTTTAACATGTATTCACATTTTTGCTCTAATGAGTGGGCACCCAAAAATGTGACTACTTTGTTTTCTCGGGTAATGTTATAATTACATTTAATTTTTAAAAGTATAGTTAATAGGGTATATAACTGAGTCCATATTCCTTCTACTGCGGATTATGGAAGATCTACAGTTCCTACCCCTCCAGGTGGAAGGTATGAAGTGAAGGAACCACGGGAGGGTACAGGCCACGGCAGATAGGCTACAGATGCGCGGAATATTTTAACTGTTACTGTTCGAAGACTGTTTCAGTACTTGAGCTACCCAGAGAGGATGATGAACAATCCGTTAACCAAGCAGCTATCCGACATCTTCCCAAATACTCTTCCTTTTGAGAAACCATTTGTTCGGCTTCTACAAACATCAATAGACCTAGAAGAACACCTAAAATATGAAAAGGAAACAGAATGAAAGGGAAATGAGAGATAGAAAATTGTGGCGGAAGATAACCATCCCAAGATTCATTAGAGAAAACCACGAATAATAATCCAAGGTCAGACTGAGCCCGGACATGACGAATATATATATAATCATGGAGCAAACTTGGCAATCAGATAAATACAACTATATCAAAATTTACGTGAGGAATCTTAATTTAGAGAAATTATCTTTTCGCAGATTCTTGGTGATTTTTCATGCATGGTTGCCTTAAAGCTCGAAAGAGCCTATGAATATGTATGAGTTTCAGCTAAAACATTTCAATAAATACAAGATTATTCTACCTTGAAAGTAATTTGGTTTATGATTCTTTTGATAAAGTTATGAAAGTCTTTGAGTGACGAAAATATAGCCCTTTCAGCGAAGCTCGGAAAATAGGTGAATTAATTCTTGGTGCTAGTACACTATACACCATCAATATCACCTCCATTAGTTTTTTAACAAACATGATTGACATATTTTGCATTTCACAAAGGTTTAATTCATTAAACCGCAAAAAAACTATTAAATTTACATTATTTATTTCAATATTATCTCTTGGTGGCCTACCACCATTTCTAGAATTTTTCCTAAAATGAATTGTTGATCAGGGTATAGAAAATGGAAATCTCACATCTATTTCTTGTAAGTTACATGTTTCAGTCAATGAGATTCAGTTCTACACTTTCAAGCAGTTTAAGGAATGCATTAAAGTGAAACCAAGAGAAATTCAGCCATCCCAAAGTCTACCTTAAAATTTCTTCAAGGTAAAAGACACTTGGACTGTTGGATTAAAAGCGAATAATTGATAATTGAAGCATTAAGAGAACCCCAGTCCTGTGTTTCACACGAACAGCCTCCAGTAGTCCCTGACACATATGACATGGCTGCCAATTATAGTTGTTCCATTAACTAACTTGCTTAGCTAATATTGCTAGTATATACACTTTCTCTACCACATAAAATTTATATAGTATTTGGATAATTATTTCGTACTAGCAAACCTTAAAATACAGGCGAAAGCTTACCACAAAAATTAAAGATCCCGGTAAATAACGCCAGTATCACTTTTTGCGCCATTTACCTACAATGTTTTATTTATTACTCTCTCTCTACACGTACAGTGTATACAGAAGGTATTGTATTGCACCCAAAAATTCGATACTGAGTACTGTTTTGAGTCCCCCTGAATCCAAAAAAACAATTTTTAGAGAAAGGTCGGTGTGTGGGTGTGTGTGCATGTGTGTGTGTGTGTGATCAAACTTGGTATATCTTCCAAGGATGCCACACAAACACGTCCAAGAAAATCACTCCACCCCCAACCACTCTTTACATGGAGCATTTTTCGAAAAATTTGTATTTTCTCAAAAATAGCTCTAACGATTTTGATTAAAATATTCTACGCTTAAGATATTTTTATGACAAACGAAATGTATATCCTGGATTTTCTGGGAATAGCATCTGATGACCCATCATTCTCGACAAATTTTGTAAAGTGGCAAAGCATAAGAGATTTGCAAAAATTTACTACAAAAAGGTGTAGATGTCATTAAAACACACAATTTATGTTGTGTACATTCTTTTGTAGAGTTAACCGTTTTTCGTTTAGCTTTTTCTCAATCAGGAAGACTCTTTCTTCTCGTTTGTTTACTCCTAGCAATCAAAGGAATTGAAATTTCAATTGTTTTACATAGCGACTGGCTTTTAAAGGACTTGACTACCGCTTTAGTCTGTGCATTTTATTTCCCTTCTACTTACAAGGAGCTAGTAATAAGACTAATTCTTCTTAAGTTTATCTTGATTAGCATAATGTAGATAACCGATTAATCTTTTGAATAAAAGGTTTGCTTACCGAACAGCTAGATTACATCATGTGAATGGAGCACGTTACGTTTTTTTCCTTCTAGTTACAACGGACCAAGTATTAGTTTGCTAATGTTTATCTTAATTAGCATGAAGTATATAGAAGAATAAGTTTATTAACAATGTTTTAGATAGATGTAGAGAAAGCCATGTGAATGGAATGCATAAGATCTTTTTTACGGTTTCCTTTAGTTCATTTTTTTATTTTTACAAATACAGATTTACACTATAGCACTTAGTAAATTACATGTTTAAAGTAAAGACAAAATGGCGATCATGGTTAAAGTGTTTAGGGAATCTAGTTGCTATTAGAATATCACATGTTTAAAACAATTAGCAAATGCAGCTATATATTATATAAACAATAATGATTAAATACCAGAAAAGTTCAAAAGTATGCAAATAACAGCTGCCCAAAGCAATATAGTACTTTCTTCCGCGTTGGTGATGACAGACATTGGAATACAGGTCCTCTCAGATAATGAGCCCTAAGGTGTGCCCGAGGGATGCTGAATATCCCAAGGGTGCCAGCCTGTGCTTGGATCCATAGAGTAGAGAACTGACAGGTTTCGAAGCGATGTAGCTGGGTATCACAGTCCGGCGCAGATTTCATACCTAGATGGAACAGCCTCATTGGTAATGATGATATTGGTCACTATAACTTCGCAAGGTAATTAATACTCTCATGTGCTCCATTCATATGACTTTCTCTACATCTCTGTAAGAAATTATCCTTAAAAACGTTATTCTTCTATCTACTAGATCATGCTAATCGAAATAAACATTAGCAGAAATTGTCTTATTACTAGCTCTTATAGATAGAAGGGAAATAAGGGAATACTTTTGGGCTAAACCGACAGTCAAATGCTTTAAGATGCGGTTGCTATGGTGTAGAAATCCGATTATTTGTGTGACCAGGTGTTGGCAATTTCTCTTTGTCAACAGTATAAGCACTTTAAAACTGAAATCAATAATAAGGAATATTTTAAAAGCACTCAACTCTAGGAAAAAGTGTATATGACATAGATTGTGTGTTTTAACGAGCTCTCCATTTTTTGTTAGTAAGATTTTGTCTATCTCTTACGGTTTACCAGTTATGAAAAATTCTGAAAAATTCATCAAGAATAAACATATCTTTAGTGACTAGTCTAAGAAAATTTAAGATATACATTTTATTTTTCAGGTAAATATCTTTAATATGTGATATTTTAATGAAAATCGTTAAAGCCGTTTTTGAGAATATCAGCATTTTTCGAAAGTTTTTCCAAGTAAAGGTTATATACCAAGTTTGATATTTTACCCACTTTTCCGTTTTTGAGTTATTGTGTTCACAGTCACACGGACACACACAAGGACCTTTTTCAGAAAATACTTTTTTTTTGATTTCCGGTGAAATCTCGTTTTCAAATTTTTGGGTGGAATGCAGTACATTCTCTATACACTATGTACATAGTACGTGTTGAGAAAGTAAAATCTAAAAGTCGGTTAAATACCAAACTTAGCATTTAAGGTGCGACACGAAGATTTGTAATAAAATTCCCCCACCTGAAACTGCCCTTTACTTAGAAAATGTTTCGAAAATTTTGAAATTCCTCAAGATTAGCTACATCCAAGATCTTTAAAGTTTCAAAATTTTAGGATACTTTTATGACAAACGAAAAGGATAACTTGAATTTTTTGGGAATAACCTGCTAAGGCCTCTTCACTGGATTACTTTTGTATAACTCCTGTATAACTGCTAAACCGTAAGAGATAGACAAAAGCTTAGTATACAGAAAATATAGACCTCATTAAAACACACAATTTAGGTCATATAAATTTTTTGTACAGTTAACCGTGTTCAAGATATTTAGAGTTATTGGTTTCAGTTTTAAACTACTTAAACTTTTCTCAAACGGAGACCGGATTTTAAAAGATTAGATCATCGCTTTAGCCTGCCCAGATATTCCCTCATTTCCCTTCTACTTATAAAGAAGCAAGTAATATGACAAAGTCTGACAATGTTTAACTTGATTAGCATCACTTAGATAAAAGAATAGTTATTTAAGGAAAGTTGGTTTGTGAAACAGCTAGAGAAAGTCTTATGAATGGAACACATCGGAGTTTTAGAAATATTGAGTTCCTTTCATCCCGAATAACTTTAATATAATTTGTTAACTTTAAGAGAGAGATGCATACAAAATTAGATTCTGTTACAGGAAACAATTATGTTAAATATACATTTCTGTGAAATTAAGCATTTCTTAAAATGTTTTATTTTATTGGTTTGAATTCTCGAAAATCTTTTTATACTGCTAAGTCAATAATCGTTTTCTATCTTGTAGCTATGCAAGAAGATAGGAATTTCAAAACAATAGCATAGCGATGGATTTCACTATCACTTAAACCTACTGTAATGTACCCACAAGGAAAAGTATAATAAAAATATTTCTGCTAATATTTATCTCCAAAATGAGGTAGAGGAATAAGCTTTGTAAAATAGTTTTATAAGAAAGGCATAAACATTTAACTTTGAAGCGGTATGCCTATTCACTTAAATATCGATAAGATGGAAAGTGCATGATGCTATGCTAAAACCAACATAAATCACAGACTTTTAAGCACCTGACTGTCGAATTGGTCTCCTCTGTTCTTCCTGGAGCTACAACCTAATGTGTAATTAACTATGTTTCCAAAAATATAATTCAATTAACATGTGGTAGCAGGAAAGATTTTGGAAGAGTAGTTTGCAGAAGCTATGTAGAAAAAGTCATGTGAGTGTAATGCATCAAGTTTTTTTTGTTGCATCATTTAATTCCAGGATGTTTCAGATTATAGTTCAAGTTTTCCAAATATTTATCATATTTTTGAAGTGCTTATTCACGGCCGTTTTATTTCTCGATGAAATTAAAGAGCAACATTTTGAGGTCAGCAAATAGTGACAGTCTTTTTAAAATAGTTCACTACAACTCAGTCTTCTGAAATTACAATTATTTACAATTTCTGTAAACATTTTTCCCAATTGATAAGCCTTTTCACATTGCCTACATATGGCATTTCACCCAATATTTATTTGTCGCCCTCCGTGGTGTAATGGTTACCATGCTGACTTCATATACCCAAGGTCGCGGGTTCAAACCTGGCGGAGGACGATGGGTTTTTTCGGCCGTAAAAATCCCTTCGGAAGGGAAGTAAAGCCGTTGGTCCCTTGTCGTAGATCTACGCCCAATATAGAATGGGACGCGTCCATAAATAACTCGCCATTTACATTTCACCCAATATTTGGATACTGAGGTTTCATTCAAAATGTATGTTTTGAGTTTCCATACATAAATAAATTTAAAGCATGCTAGGCTCGCAAGTGTCGTCTATGTGTCTGTGACGTATAACTCAACATAATTTAAAAATTAAATATCTTTCAAACCAAACTTAATATTTATATACAGAATCTCCCAAGGATGTGACTTAAGATTTTCAGTATAATCCTCCCAACACAAAAACTCTTTACATTACATATTTTTGGACATTTTATATTTCCATATATTTGAGACATTTTCATGATAAATGGAATCTATGTTGATATTCTCTGGAAATAGGCCTTGAAGATTTTTCTTCTGAATAGTATTTTTGTAGTAGTAATTTTTAAGAAAAAGAGTTAAATTTGGATACTTTCATGACAAATAAAAGGTGTATCTTAAGTTTTCTGGAAATAGTCTGTTAAGTCCTCTTCATTCTGAGTCACTTTTGCATAACTCGTAAACTGTAACAGACTAAAAGTTGCAACACAAAAATGTAGATTTCGTTAAAACAATTTATGAAATATGTACAGTTTTTAGAGATTTCCGAGACATTCCCTGTTATTTTTTTATTGTTTCATTTATAGAGCACCCTTTAACATCTGTCAACTCGTTGTCTATAGTTTCTTTTTACGTTTAGTTTAAATAATTTTACTTTCCTCAAACGCACATACACAATTCCAGACACTGTGGGGGATAGCTGGCTAAAGAAAAATTCCCCGCAACAGCCGGGAATCGAACCCGGGACCCCCGGGTAAGAAGTCAGCTCGTTGGCCACTCGAACACGGTGGCAGTCATTCCTTGTTATTGCTTTCAGTTATAAAATACTTGAAACTTGCTCACACAGGAAGTCCTCGTCCATTTCATATATCTTTAGTTTTGTCTTTGGCTATGAAAGAGAACCCAATTGCAATGAAAAGCTCATAGCGACGGTTGTTAAAATATTTAACTAACCCCTTAACCTATTACATTCTGTTATTCTCCTTATACTTGTAATGGAGTAAGTAATAAGATACTTTAATAATTCAATGTCTGTATCGATAAGCTGATGAAGATAAAATAGTAACCCTTTGTAAGAATAATTTGTTTGCAGAAAGATAGATAGAGCAATTCATGTCAACAGATAGAGCTATTCATTAGATCTATTTAATATCCTTAAGAGAGCAGAACGCTCAGATCTAATGAACATTTTATTCCCAGCAAAACTAGGTTCTCATACCTCAGTTTCAACGAAAATCAAAGTATGTTAACTATTTTACATATAATTGCTTTTTATATTCCATTCCAAATTAGAGATGCAACTCAAATTTCCCTTGTGCAGGTTATTACTCTAATGCAATCTTTAAAAACATTACATTGTTCATCATTAGAATGTAGGCGTACCTTAGCGCGTCTGTTTTCTAATATGGTAATAGTCGCAGTGCATTATCATGCGCTTCCCATTTCCTCTATACGTAAATTTTGCTGCAGTTGACTGGGGCCTCTGCTTTGTATATGCTCGCTAAACGAGACAAGGGTACGGAAAAATGAGAAAAAAGATATCGTTGGTGCTCTTCAAGCGAAAATCTCGTTCATACGCATTATACACTTCGTCGCCATTCAGGAGTTGCACAAAAAAGAAAAATAACAGGGAGTAAAACAAAAAAGAAAGCGAACCTTGGCAGCATGGAAATGGCAGCAGTCACCCGACTACCCTTTGGAGCGAAAAGGTTCGAAATAAAAGCGGAAATAATGGTATCTCCTTTATGGCCATGCGATACGAAACAATGCAAATGGGGGAAAAGTGAGGTTATGTTTAAATGTATGGTTGAAATGACAGGAAAAAATATTTCCCGTTTTGTTGAGAAAAATGTCACTCGCACATGTTACTTTACTTTAGAATTTTCTTCTTATTCTTCCTTTTTTGTGATCCAAACTCTTGCCCCTTCTATTGTTATTGTGCTTCTATTCAACCTAACAAGGTTGTTTTAGGCCGATCTTTTCTTTCCGTCTTCCCAGAGGCAGAGAATCAAAATATTTGCAGCGAAATCTTACACCATTTTGATGATTAGTTTGGAGGCTGATAAGATACACCAGAGATCCAAGATACGGCTGGATAGACAGTATTAATAGCAGTCTTTGGGTTTCTCGTATTACTTGGGACTGGCCCCATAGCTCAGCTGATGGAGCACTGCATGCTGTGTGAGGGGTCTCCATTTTCATTCCCAGCTGTAGGGCGGGACTATTAAAGAACGCATAGTTGACTACTCCGCAATTTTACTTGAGTTCTCAGATGGCGCAATTGTCCTAAAATGGGAATGTCTTTTATGTAGTCGTACCTAAATTATATCATAGAAAGCCGTAAGATGTACTTTCCGCCATTCTTTTTTTCCAGGTTAACCAGCGATTGAATTAAAGACAAATGTAAGGTTATATTTCTCATATTTAAAAAAAACGAGCCATTATTTTAGGTTTATTACTCTGGTAATAAATTAAATAGTACTTATGTGCAGTGATCCTGTGTCTGCTTCAGACATTTGGAAACCTGAATTAGATAAACACAAAATATTGCAAAATAAAGTAACGTGATATGGCTAAATGCCAAGTGGTAACATTGGATCATGGGCAATGATGTTCAATTATTCTTGTGATAAAGCGCCTGCCTTCTAGACCACATCGTTTGGAGCACTGGGAGCTCAGGTTTTAAAAAAAAGTGCCAATAGTAGTACTTGTATGCCATTCGATTTGCTTTCTCCGTTGATACTTTCTTGTTACAGTCTTTTACCACTGTGTTCAGTGTATATGCCATTTTTAATTTCTCTAGCCCGTATGTACGATGAATATAGTGGATACAGAAGGTATTGTACTGTATTCCACCCGAAAATTCTATAACGGGATTTCACCGAAAATATATATGTTATGGAGTCCCTTGAGTCCGAAAAAGTATTTTTAGAAAAATATCCATGTGTGTGTCTGTGAACAGCGCAGTTCAAAAACGAAAAGTCGATTAAATATCCAATGTACTATTTAAGTCCAATCCCTTTCAAGGATGCGACATACAGATTAAAAAAATAAAAACCCTTGTTATTTTTTCTTATTATTTGTTTCTAATTTAAAATACTTGTAAACTCCTGGCATAAAATTGATTTCAACCATATGGCAACCATCTTTAAAGATTTGACTATCAACTTAGTTTAGTGTATTCCCTTATTTCCCTTTTACTTACAAGAAAGCAAGTAATTAAGACAATTTCTGCTAATGTTTATCTCGATTATCATAAAGTAGATAGATGAATATGCTTTTTTAACAATAATTTGTTACAGCGATGTAGAGAAAGTCATGTGAATGGATCACATAGATTTTTCCATTTGTTATTAGTTTCTAGAAGTGACCTCACTTTCGTTTTCGCGACTCTAACCTACTTTGCCTGACACCTCCCAACACTCCCGCTTGGCGAAAATAGCACATAGCGACGCCTACTTGGAGGTACTGACCAACCTGAAAACATATCACTCATAATGACTAAAATTATTAGTCTGCAAATGAAGTAAATATTGATGTAATTTAATCATTCTACTGTCCTTAAATGCCAATGAAAATATATTCAGGTACCTAACAGCCTGTATAAGATTTAAGTGTTTGGCGTTTGCACATACTTTGGGGAATGTAAAGCACCGTAGCAATAAAGGGATTAAAACTATGCTCGAAAAATAAAGGTAGGCACGTTAGTAGGGACGTAGGCACGTTGTTAATACTAACAAATAGTTTCGTTTTATTATGGGCCGCATTTTATCCATGCCAGTTTACGTCTTTGCAAATAAGTTATCTGGAAATGTTTTCTGTATATCTAGTGACTCAAGATAAAATGTTGCTCACTCTTACTGATGCCAACCTAAAATAGACTGTACTCCCTATAGGGACAGTTTGTAAAAAATGTTATGTGTTTCATTTAACATACTTTTTCTACATTTCTGTAACATATTATACTTAAAACGCTTATTTTTCTATCTACTTCATTCTAATCGAGTTAAAAATTAACATAAGTGGTATTTTTAATGGCTTCATTGTAAATAGAAGGGAAATAAGGGATAGCACTAGGATAAAGTTATAGTCAAATCTTTTAAAACCTGGTTGCTATGTTATTGAAATTCCTTGGTATGGCAAAGAGTTGATAAATTCCTGTGTAAGAAAAGTATAAGTGTTTTAAAGCTGAAACCAATAACAAGGAATATCTCAGAAACAGTCACCTCTATAAAAAAGAAGTATGTGATATAAATTATGTGTTTTAATAGGATTTATACTTTTTGTGCAGTAAGTTTTTGTATATATTTTACGGCTTACCAGTTGTGCACAATTCAGAGACATTTACCCAGATTAAAGAGGTTTTCAAAGGCCATTTCCAGAAAAATCAAGATATATATTTTATTTTTCATGTAAATACACTTAATATGCAATATCTTAATCAAAATTGATAGAGCTATTTTTGAGAAAATAAAATGTTTAAATGTCTTCCATGCAAAGGTTAGTTTGGAGTGGGAGGATTTTCTTGAAAATTTTCCTACTGCATTCTTGGGAGATAGTAAACTTTAATACCAAGATTGGTATTGAATGAACTTTTCGTTTTAGAGCTACGCTGTCCACAGGCATACACGGACAGATAGACACACTGACCTTTTTCTAAAGATGCTTTTTTTATTTGGAGGTATCAAAATGTGTACCTTCAGCGACATTTTGGTATCTACTTTTTAGGTGGAATACAATTTCTTCTCTATACACTAGATAGGACGAGTAGAGAAAGTAAAAATGAGTAAAGAAAGTCATGTGAATGCAGCACATCAAATATTTTTTTTCACTTTACCTCCTCTCATCTTTCCGTCAGAATGTCTGAAAAATCCTTCTTCATGACCAGCATTTCCTTCTTTCCTGCTCTATTGTGTATTTCAATGCGAATATCTTTCCTGGATACCTTCTCCTTTAGAATGGAAAATTCCTTGAAGGGCAAGAGCCTGTTGCGTAGCAAAGTAGCTAAATCTGCTGCCCTGAATAGCTATTCAGGGAAAGTGGCACTATATGCTTTGTTACTTTCTCTTCCAGATCTTTGTTGCTACGGCTTGGTTCTCATATTCCTGGTGCAGTCATTTGGGACTCAAATCGTTAACCTCTTGTGACCCCTTGACATTATAGGCCCAGAGAGAGCTACCTGCAGTTGCAGTCCCCTGAGTGCTTGTCGTTTGCTCAACTCTTTCGATGTAAAGCTTACAACTGTCATTGACACATAAGTAACATTTATCTTTCTTACTTTCTGTGTTTCAAATGTGTTACACAGAGTTCATAGGATGGTTACTGCTTCACTTGAACGGTACTGAGGTAGTTAATAGGAATTAATAAACGAGTGTAACCTTTTGCAAGAAAAGTATACGGAATTAATTCCGAATTTCAGTCTTCTTCTTGAATAACACTCGGAATTATTTCCGAATTTTAGTCTTCTTCTTGAATAACACACAGAATTAATTCCGAATTTTAGTCTTCTTCTTGAATAACACTTCTACACTAATAAAAAAGAATTAAAGCATATAATAGAATAAAAATGTACAATATCATACCTTGGCACCTAGCTCCTTAAACCTGAACACATATTCTCAATCGTTATAATTTATTTTTGTTCGTAGTCGGCTCACCCTTCCCTTATTTGGATTGACACCCCAATATAAAGCTTACAACTTTCGTTAACACATGCATTTATCTTTCTTACTCTCTGTGTTACAAATGTGTTTCTTTGTCACAATGTTGCACAGATTTCATAGGATGATTACTGCTTCATTTGAACGGTTCGCAGAAAAGACTGAGGTAGTTAATAGGAATTACTGAACGAGTTAATTCCGAATTTCTTCTTGAATAACACTCGGAATTAATTACGGATTTCAGCCTTCTTCTTGAATGACATTTGAACACTAATGGGAAGAAATTAAAATATATAATAGAGTAAAAATGTGCAATATCATATCTTGACACCCAACTCCTTAAACCTGAACATATATTCCCAATCATTATAATGTTTTTTCATAGTCGGCTTACCCTTCCTTTATGTAGCATGACACACTCTAGGATTTACAAGCAGATTCCTAGGGAGTCAGAAGCCTGTCGGGCAGCCAACGGCACGAAACCACAGAATGGAAAACCTGGAACGAGTGGTCGGCCCGAAGCCAGACATGAGCGTGAGGAAGTGGATGATAATATGAAATGCCAGCAAAATGGATGATAGAAAAGGTAATGGAGCAATTGGTGGAATGAATGGCGGGGCAAACCGAAGGACCCTGAGAAAACTCACCCAGACGCCGCTTCGTCAACCACAAATCCCACATGCGGGCGCATGGGATCGAAATACCTGACCCCGGTGATACCTATAATTTATTTACGAATTTAACATTTTTCTTACAACCATTATTTTACAGATATATTTGTCTTGTATAAATACTGATTAGTAAAACATCCAAAATAGCCTTAGCCAAAAATATTGTAGTAATATAGTTCTTAAATCAGAATATGTTAATTTATGTCACCTTAAAATACGATTATAGTTCATATATACATATTTTACTACATTTTACATTAGTTTAAATATTTATTTTGAGTGTTAAAGAAGAATACGAGTGTATTAATTTGTTTCCCTTTTTTACTTCCTCTACATGTATTATTTGCATACGTTTAGAGAAGGTATTGTATTACATCCGAAAATTCGATCCCGAGATTTCACCGGAAACGCATGTTTTGGGTACCTCTGAATCCCCCTCCCCCCCAAAAAAAATGGAAAAGTTCCGTGTGTCTGTGGACAGCATAGTTCAAAAACGAAAAGATCCTTAAATACCATACTTGGTATTCAAATTTGGTATCCTCTAAGGTTGCGACAAGAAGATTTTTAAGAAGGCCATAGACCGAAGGAACGCCGGCTGACAGAGATGCACAGAGGTCTTTAACAATTCCAACCTTGATCTGGTCACACTTCTGACATCTACCTAAACTGCACGGCTCCCGATGCCTACCGAAAGCATGAAAAGGAAAGCGAAGTGATAGGAAATGAGAGAAGGAATTTCATGGTAGGAGGGAAGATCAGGAAAAACCTATGGTCAGACTGAACCCAGCAATCGAGCCCCAAATAGGAACTTCTCGCGTTACCGTGAAGCGATCTATAAGATGGCGCACGAAAAACCGGCCTGGAGCAGACTGCTCTCCCGCTAAATTCCGCACGAATTGTCCGTCACGAGCAGATACAACCACAAAAAATAGATAAACATGTAATATTTAGATAGTTAAGATGTAACAAATAAGCTAATGCAAAGGTTCATACAATTTACAGAATTGATCTTGTCTTTTACATTACATTAGGTGCAGAAAATGATCTCCTTGTGCCTTAATCCACTCATGCGCTTGCCTTAACATGTTAAAGTACATTTTGCACAACTCTGTCCTTATGAGTATTGTCCCAAGTATTCTAACGTTTTTTGGTTTACTTGTGTAACCTTTTCCCTTTAGGCTGCTCCACAGCTAACAGTCACAAGAGGTCAGATTCGGCGAACGCAGCGACCACAATACCAACTCCACTGACAATCTTTTTTTCTTTGAATCTTTCATGAATTCGCGAGGTTGACATGCGTAAAGTGTAACAGGTCGCATTATTCTGTTGAAAGACAGCACATATAGTTCACGGGGGTCTACTGTGCATAAAATTTCTCAAATAATGGCATATACACATCAACGTTTATTGTTGTTTAAAAAAACTGAGTTGCTGACATGCCACACCACACATTTTTGCACCGTGAAGAGGTTCTTCATTAATCGAATAGCGATTGTTTGTTGATCAGTATCTGGTGTTCTGGGACTTCATGTGTTCTCTCAGATGGAACCAGGCGTCTTCATTTCTAAAATACAGCAGCGGATCTTGCATTCCACTCTCATTTGTTTGATAAATTCACGTAGAGTAATTCAAACGTTTCACGTTATTTTCCTCCTTCGTTCTTCGTTTTGTAGGGCCGCATCCCTACACGGTGTAAAACACATTCACAAGGCCTAAGGAAATATTCAGTTGCTGCGACAATTTACGTGTCGACTTGTTTGGGCTCTGGATCATTTGTGCTCGAATATACACGATCATAGTAGGTGCATGAACGGACGGGAATTGATTCCACTTGACGTTTGTAATTAACTCTGTAATACTCCACTTTGTCACCAAATCCTGACTTTTCTTTGCTGGAATGGGCACGCTATGAAACCTCTTTGCAAAATCTACCGTTTTTTTAAATAAACTGGCAGACATATACGCATCCATTATTGCGATTCTTTCTTGAAAAGAATTCATCTCGCTGAGATATTTACATCATACGTCTTAACCAACAGCTTTCTTACTGACAATCGGAATAGCTTCCTAACAATAGATCACAAATTGTCCAGCAACAATGAGCTCAAGGAACACTGGGAGAGAAATTTTAAATTACTGTATTTTCATATATATTTTTCTGACATGTTTACTGTTATTACATTGGTGCTATGTTAATATAGATACCAAATTTAGTCAAACTGGATAAACACTTTACAAGATGTAAATTATTTCATTAATTTTATTGTGTAAATATATTGCACATAATCTTTTGGTCACTTTTTGTATTGGAGCTTTGAACCGCATACAAAACCTTAATACCTTGAATTTTTATTACTTAAATGTGATAATTATTTTAATAGTTTGGCAATTTTAATCTCTAAAATTAATCATTTTTCACAAAAAAATATTTTTGAAAAATTACTATTGGTGTTAGGATAATTTTGTCACATGAAACATTATCAAAGATGCTTCTACACATTATGGGAAATTTCATTTGTATTTAAACAAAACCTAAAACACGTGAAAGTGTGTGAATGTAGTTTCGAAAACTTTTTTATAAAATAGTATGCTGCAAAGCAGTGTGTTGTATATAACTGTAGAGCCTAAAACAAGAGGGAAAAACTAAGCGTTGATTCTCTATGGATGTTCAAAGTTGCAAACAACCTTTTGCTATAAAAGAGTGATTTTTGAGTTTTGGACCGATTGTAATCAAACGCTTACTACTGTTTTCCTTAGAATGAATGATTATATGCATACTGTTAACCTTTTCCAGCCCAATGGTGTCATGACAACAATATGTGTATTTGTTGTCCTGTTGTTCTTTTAATTATTTCTGTATTTTATTTAAATTTATTGCTATTAACATATCTTAAAACAAAATCCTTTCAACGATAACTTTTTTTTAACATAAACACAGAACCGTATTCCGCATTCAGTTAGCACTTAGGTATGTCAATCATCGATTATTTTACTTGGGACCATCCCTTCTTATATCTACTTAGTATCACTGCAGCGAGCACTCCAACCAAAGTTAATCTCACATTGAAGTCCTGATTACTGGTGTTTAGTTTTTTAGAAGTTTAGACAACTGATCTACGCAAAAAAAAAAGACTAACTTTTTAATTATTATGTCAGGTTTTATAAATCAATTCCAGTCGAAAATGAATCGAGTTTGGGTAGGCTTAAGGCTGAGTAATGCTTTCCAATACGTCATAGTGCACAATGCTTTATTTGATGATCCGCTCTGTTTAATACTCGTAGACGTACTATCCCCTTCAACTCCTGATAATGCCCTCAGGGACTGGGAAATTGTAGTCATGTATAAGCAATGCTCTTACTCCTCCTGGCATTAATTTAGCACTTTGTTACATATACATACTTGTGAACACTACTTTAAATTCGTTTATAATAGTTAACTATTTTCTTTTACTTTTGTATTATTGGCTATCCTTTGTATTTCTCGTATATCGCTAACCTGGACCACATAACGTCTGTGATCAATCCACCTGCGCTATGTTCACACACCCTAGTCTAGTTACAGCCGATCAATAGTGTTCCTTAGTGGCTAACTATGAACCAGAGCATTCGAGTCAAGTGTGTGTGTGTATGTGTGTGTGTGAAGATTTTCAGGGTTTTCCTGAAGATTTTCAGGAAAACCCTGCCATCCTAAAGTATCCTTTATTTGGTAAAATATTTCAAAATGTCTATGTTTAAGATATTTTATGACAAAATGCGAACATTGAACTTTCTGGAAATTGTCTCTGAAGCCTTGACATTCTGAATGACTTTACCATAACTCGTAAACCGTAAGAGATAGGCAAAATCTTATTAAACAAGAAATGTGGTCATCGGTAAAATACTCAATTTATATCCCATGTATACACAAATACACGAGTGTATTGTGTAGCTAACTTTTTTCGAGGCATTCTTTGTTATTGGTTTAATTTTTTTTTTTAATATTTATTTATACTTTTCTCTAATGGGAAGTCACCTTTTCTTTCCATTTTCCCCCCTTTTTCTGCTCTTTTCTGGTAAGCGAAGGGAACAGAATTTCAAAATTCATCGCATATCAATCAGCTCTTGAAGGATTTGATTATTTCTAAGCCTAAGGTATCCCTTATTTTCCATGTAAGTATTAACATGCTTCTCTTGATGCTTTTCTCAATTTCATACAATAGGTAGATAAGATTTTACAAGAGCAATCTGTTGCAGAATAGTTGGAGAAAGTGAAATTCAATCAGTATCTTTCTTTTTTATTTATTAACCTCTGTCTTCTCTTTTCTTTTAGTCATTCAAAAGAATGACATTTCAAATATATCACATAGCACGTAACTCTTAACACATTTAACTATTGTTTGAAACCTACTAAATTCCTCCAATGATAATTTGTGCAAACGTTATTTTCGATTCGTATGAAGTAGCTTGTGAGATTAGTTTGTACAAAAGTGAGTAGAGAAAATCATGTGAGAGTAATGTGTAAGATTTTAACTTTATCACTGGAAATACACATTTTGGGCTACCCTGAATCCGACAACAGTACTTTTAGAAAGAGGTGTGTGTGTCCGTCCCTCTGTCCGTGTGACTTTAAACAGTATAACTCAAAAACGAGAATCCATAAAACACCAAACCTGACAATAAACTTCAGCATCTTCCAAGGATGCGACACGAAGATTTTTTAAGAAAATCTCCCATCCCGTACTATCCGTTTATATAGTACATTTTTTTCAAAAAGTTTGATTTTCTTAAAATGGTTCTAACGAATTTGATTTAAATGTTTAAGATTTTTATGAAAAATGAAAGGCATGTCATAAATCATGTTGTAATAGCCTCTGAGGGCTTCTTCATTCTGGAGGACTTTTGCGCAACCGATAAACTATAAGAGACTGTCAAAATCTTACTCCACAAAAATGTAGATCTCATTAAAATACACTTTTTATGTCACCTTTTGGTGGCGATATTCCTGGTTACTGGTATCAGTTCTAAAATATGTATCCTTTTCTCAAACGGAAGTATATTTCGTTTTATATGTCTTTTGTTTTAACTCTGGCCAAGGAAAAAGAACCGAATTTGAGTGTCATCACATATAGGTAAATAGTTTTTATAAGATTATAATCTACTTACAAGGAAGACCAGGTTTATTTCAATTGCCATGATGTACAGGGTGAATAAAATGTCACTTCAACTTTAAACCATTATAAATATTATAATATTTGAAAAAGGGGAGAAAAAGGAGTCGCACACTGGGCAAACAATGGGATTTCAGATTTGAGATAGGAAAAAAAAACAACAACAAAAGAAGTCACATGCTGAGAACAATAGGGTTTTATAAAACATTGAAAAGATGTCCTGCATTCTCTTATTCAGCGTACACAGACAGCATTTTGTGGATGATGTCATGGAATATTAGCAGTTTATTGTAAGATAGCATCTTTCAGTTGTGTCGGCTTGTTGTAATTGTCAAGAAAACTGGTTCTTTACTGTTCCAGATTTCTGATTATCATCAATAGGAGCAGCTTTCACAAAGTTCCTCATTAAATCCCCATGACTACGAATGGAATGTGGGCTGCCTCTAATTAAGAGCTCTAAATTTTCTCAGATCTTGAGAAAACTCCTCCTGCTTTATTAGTAGCATCGAATCAATTGTATTCTAATAATTAGTAATAAAACCATAATTTGTAACTTATAAATTCTTATATCAGTATGAATATATCAGTATGAACAAAATGACTTAAACTTTATTCATCAAAACAGCTCACATGGTAACAATGAGCTGAAAAAATCAAAAGAAAACCAAACCCCATTGCTTACCCAGTATGTGATATTTATAGCTGTTTATGTTTTAAAGTCACTTTATAAAGAACTATGGACTATAGGTAAAGGAATATTTTACAAGAATGGTGTTCGTAGAGAAAGTCATGAGAAAGAAATACACAATATTTGTACATTCTCTAACCCGTATATGCAATGTACATGGTGGATAGAGAAGGTATTGTATTCCATCCAAAAATTCGATTTGGAGATTTCACCGGAAATTTCACCTGAGTCTCGACATGTACTATCTACATAAGTCTAGAGAAGGTACTGTATTGTACAAAAAATTCGATACCGGGATTTCACCAAAAATATATGTTCTGATACAACATGAATAAAAATATATATATATATGTTTGGGTAAATGTACGTCTGTATGTGTCTGTCTTGTCAGTGTGCGTGTGTGTGTGTGTGTGTGTGTGTGTGTGTGTGGGCAGCATAGGTCCATTAAATAACAAACTTGATATTTAAGTCCAGTTTCTTTCAAGAATGCGACACAAAGATTTGAAAGAAAATATCCCCTCCCCCAACTACCCTTTACAAGGAAAAGATTTCGAAAATGTTTATTTTCTCAAAAATAGCTCTTACGATTTTGATTAAAAAAAATGTAGAGCTCGTTAAAGCAATTTAGGTTATATACGCTTTTTTTCGTTTTTTTTTCTTCGTGTAGACCGTTTTTTATACATTTCTTGTTCTTAGTTTCACCTTTAAAGTACTTATACATTTCTCATACGGGAGTTTGTCAATTCCTGTCAATAAAGACTAAGGTACTTCAATCACAGAGCAACCAGCTTTTAAAGTATTTGACTATCGATTTAGCCAAATATGTTCCCTTATTTCCCTTCTACTTACATATAAGCAAGTAATAAGAACCTTTCTACTATTTTTTCTCGATTAGTATTAAGTAAATAGAAGCATAACCTTTTTAACAATAATTTATTGCAGAAATGCAAAGCAAGTTATGTGAATTAAATTTAGATTAGATTTTTTCAGAAAGTGATGGCCTGTTTACCAGTGAAGAATTGGTTAGAATTTCCTAAACAAATAAAACCTGTGTTTGTTTGAACAACAATTACTGTTATGACTTCCTATGCCATTTCCTCTTCTGCATAGATAGAAGCAAATTTATTCTGCATTTCCATGGCAACAACCACTGGTAGAAAGCAGATTATTACTTTCTCTACACGTTCTATGTACATAGTGTATAGAGAAGGTATTGTAATGCACCCAACAATTCGATATCGAGATTTCACCGGAAATAAACGTTTTACAGTTCCTTGTAACCAAAAAAAATTTTAGAAAAAGATCCGTGTGTTAGTATGTCTATGAACACAGTAACTCAAAAACGAAAAGTAAAATACCAAACTTGATGTTTAAGTTTAGTGTTTTCCAGAGATGAGACACGAAGATTTTGAGAAAAATTCCCCCACTCCAAACTACCCTCTACATGTAACAAATTTCGAAAAATTTTATTTTCTCAAACATGGTCCAAACGATTTTGATTAGAACACTGCATAGTAAAGATATTTACATGACAGATAAAATGTATATCTTGAATTTTCTGGGAATAGACTCTTTAATCTGGATTAAGTATGATGAGTTTTGCTTAACTGATAAACCGTACGAGATAGACAAAAACTTACTACACAAAAAATGTATATTACGATAAAGCATACAATGAGACATTCTTTCTTATTGATTTCAGTTTTCTCATACGGAAACTTTTCAGTTCCTGGCCACGCAAAGAAATGAATAGCACCACATAGCTCTATTAGCAACCACATTTTAGAACATTTGGCTGTCGGTTTAGCTTAGTGAATTCCCTTGCTACCATCTAGTTGAAGGAAATAAGTAATAAGACATGAAGTATATAGAAGAATAAACTTACTAACAATAATTTGTTACAGGGATGTAGAGTGAGTCATGTGAATGGAACACATTTGATTTTTACTTTCTCTAAACGTATTGTGTACGTAGTGTAAAGAGAAGGTATTGAATTGCACCCAAAATTCGATACCAATATTTCACCGGAAATACATGTTTTGAGACCCCCTGAATCCAAAAAAAGCATTTTTAGAAAAATGTCCGTTTGTGTCTGTGGGCAGCATAGCTCCTAAATGAAAAGCCCGTTAAAAACCAAACTTTGTATTTATGTTTGATATCTTCCGAGGATGCGACAAGAAGATTTTCAAGAAAATGCCCCCACCCCCAACTACCCTTTACATGGAACTTTTTTTCAAAAATGGCTCTAATGATTGTGATTAAAATATTGAAAAGAAAAGATATTTACCTGACAAATAATATGTATACCTTGACTTTTATAACAATAGTGTCAGAAGTCTATATTATTTTGGATAAATTTTACGGAAGTTTGCATAACTGTTAAACCGTAAGAGATAGACAAAAACTTACAGCACAAAAATTTAGAGCACATTAAAGCACACAATATATGTTATATACTTTTTTCGTGAAGTTGATCATTTTTTAAATATTCCTTGTTTTTGATTTCGGCTTTTAAAATTGTTACTCTCATACAGGAATTTTTCAACTCCTGTCCATACAAATAAACGAACTTCAATCTCATAGCAACCAGCTTTTGACTATCACTTTAACCTATGACACTCCCTTACTTCGCTTCTGCTTACAAGGAAGCAAATAATAAGACTACTTCTGCCAATTTTTTCTCGATTAGCATGAAGTAAATAGAAGCATAAGCTTTTTAACAATATTTGTTGCTGAGATGTAGAGAAAGTCATGTGAATGGAACACATCCGATTTTTTCACAACTATTACTGCTATACTTTCTATGACATTTCTTCAGCGGAGATAGAAGCAGATGCGGAACGTTTGTATGGTGCATTTCCATGGTAACAGCCGCTGCTAGATTATATTTTAAGATGCGTCTAACCATTGCACAGATTATATTATCCAGTTTCCAAAGGAGGAGAGCAGAGTCATCCCGGGTCGACTTCCCGTGGAGCCGCACGTTTGTTAATGTAAACCGTGCTATTTCTGGGCGCAGTTTTATGTCGCGCCCTCATTCCAGGCTCTCATCAACTTCCCTACAAACTCGGGCAGAAACGCGTTAAAAAATCCCTGCCTTTAACCGCTTAGCCATCAAATTTTACGATGGCGGTTGTGGACTTTTATTACCCTTAACATTAATCATACGGGGGTGTACATATCCACCTGCGTGTTTAACGTGCCTTCTTGTATATCATGTATCAAATTAAGAGTATACATTTCGTTTTAATTGGACATCTAAAGCCTCGGAGTACTATTTTGGTGCCTTCAGGAATAGACTAAATGTAAACATTTGGTGATACCCTCATTTTCTAAGAACTTGAAAGTATTTTCACTTTGTTTACTTAGTACATAGTATAAGGGTAGAGAGGGTATTGCAAGCCATCCAAAATTCGACTCCTAGATTTCACCACACACATTTTAGGATCACCTGCACATAAAAAAAAAAATTGATGTGTTACACTCGCAAGACTTTCTCTTCACACATCTCATAACATCTATTCTTTTTTCTACACCATGCTAATCGAGATAAATATTAGCAAAATGTTCTTATTACTTAGTTCCTTATAAGTAGAAGGGAACTAAAGACATTTTTGGTAGCGTTTATCGCCCGCTTTAACTACTTATGGCACCGCAGGCGGTGACACTGATTATACATGAATGAATGCAGCAGTGGATGGAATGGCGGGGGAAACCGGAGAACCCGTAGAAAACCCGCCCCAGCTCCGCTTTGTCCACCACAAATCTCACATGCGGTTGCTCGGAATCGAACCTGCACCGCCTAGATGAGAGGCGAGCGGTCTAAACACTCGGCCAGTGCGCGGCCATACTAAAGGAATGCGCTAAGCTAAAGTGATAATAACCTTTTTTTAAAAGCTGCCATCATTGTCATTGCAAATCGCTTCTTTGTTCAGGAGTAGAACAAAAGAAAAGCGAACACATACTTTATGAGAAAACTATAAGTATTTTACAATTAAAACCAATAACAAGGAATATCTTGGAAACAGTTACCTCACAACAAAAACGTAAAGGACATAAATTGTATTTTTTGACGAGATCTACATTTTATCTTGAGTTTTTATTAAGTTTTTGTTTACGATTTAGCAGTTAAGCAAAATTCGGCAAAATTCATCCAGAATAAAGAGGTCTTCAGAGGCTATTCTCAGAAAGTTCAAAGCTCAAAGTTTTTTATAGTGTTTAACGCCCACTTTTACCACTTCTGGCACTGATGTTACATGGCATGAAAATGGAGCACCGGTGGAATGCAATGACGGGGAAAACCGGAGAACCCGGAAAAAACCCGCCCCTGCGCACTTTATCCACCACAACTCTCTCATGCGGTCGCTTGCCCATCTCATCTACGGGAGAGGCGACTGATTTAACCACTCGGCCACGGCCACTAATATATTGTTAAACTCTGTGTACATTGTTATAATACTTCAGATATTTTAAATGTAATGTAATTAGCTTACAAATAAATGTAAAAGAATACTCATGTGATGTGCTGGGTAATTAGGAGTGGAGCAGTTCATTAGCGTGGGTATGCAAACGTAACATGTGGTGTTCCTGCGTGTACTGGGGAATAGTATTACGAGTGTAGTATTGGGTTAAAACGTGCTTTATATACGCCATCCGCCTGATGTAATAACACATCTACATGACAACAATAAATATGTGTTATTTTTGTCAAGTAAATTATATGTTTTACTTTCTCTAGCTCGTATGAGCAAACCAAGTACATAGCAACTAGAGAAAGTATTGTATTCCACCCAAAATTCGATGTAGAGATATCAACGGAAATGTATGTTCTAAAGTTCCCTGAGTGCAAAAAAAAAAAAAAAAAAAAAAAAAAAAAAAAAGCATTTTTAGAAAAAGGTCATATGTGTGTTTGTGGAGAGCATAGCTCAAAAATGTAAGGACCGTTTAATATCGAATGTGGTATTTAGGTTTATTATCTTCCAGGACGCAACGCAAAGAAGTTCAAGAAAAGCCGCCCACTATAAATTACCCTTTATATGGAAAACGTTTTAAAACATTTATTTTAAAAAATGGCTCTGACGAGTTTGATTAAAATACGGTATATTAAAGATACTTGCACCACAAATAAAATGTATATTTTGAATTTTACGGGAACTGCCTCTGAAGCCTTCTTTATTGTGGATGAATTTTACCAAATTTTGTATAACTGTTAAACCGTAAGAGATAGACACAAGCTTACCTCATGAAAATGCATATCCTCTTAAATCTCTCAATTTATGACGGGTCCATTTTTCTTGTCATTGGGTTCAGTTTTAAACCTAACTTTTCTCTAACGGGAAGCCACCATTCGTTTCATCTCTCTTGTTTTACTGCACAGCATGCAAAGCGAACCGTACCTAAATTGTTTCAAATAACGACCAGCATTTTTTAAGATTTCACTATCGCTTTAGTATAATGCATTTCCCTTATTAACCTTTTACTTACAAGGAAGCAAGTAATCATGAAGATAAAAGAATAATCTTTTGTAACAATAGTTTGTATATTGAACAGCAAGAGTAAGTTATGTGAATGAAACTTCAGATTTGTATTAGCTTCTCTACACGTACTATGTACATAGTGTATAGAGAAGCTATTGCCTTCCACATAAAAATTTTATACCAATATTTCATTGAAAATACACGTTTCATTGTCCCATGTATCCCAAAAAGGCATTTTCAGAAGAACGTCCGTGTGTATTTGTGTGTTCGTGTGTCTTTGAACACGATAACTCAAGAATAGTTAGTAAAATATCAAAATTGATATTTAAGTTTAGTATCTTCAAGGGATGTGACATAAATATTTTGAAACCCTCCCTCCCAAACTACTTTTTATATGAAAAATATTATTTTTCTCAAAAATGGCTCTAACAATGATGACTAAAGTACGTATATTAAAGACATTTACACGACAAATAAAATGTTATTTTGAATTTTCTGGGAATATCCAGTAAAGATGACTTTTCCTGGATGAATTTTGATCAATTACTGATAAACTGGAAGAGATAGACAAAAACTTACAATATAAAAATGTAACACTCGTTAAAACACACGATTTATGCCAAATACGTTTTTTTTTAATGGAATTAACCATTTCTGAGCTATTTTCTGTTATTTGTTTCAGATTTAACATATTTGGCCATGCATAGATATGGATTTCAACTATATGTCAACCAGTTTTTAAAAGATTTCGCTATCGTTTGGCCTAGTGTATTTCCTTAGTTCTCTACTACTAACAAGGAAACAAGAGGTTTAGACAATTTATGCTAATGTTTATCTCGATATCATAAATTGCATTTCTCCCCACTTCTTCTACCAGATTATTCTTCTGAATTATTTGTTGCAGCATAATGCATACCCTTATTTCCCGTCTAGTTACAAGGAAGCAAGTAATAAGACTAGTTTTTATGCTGATGTTTATCTCGAGTGGCATCCTGAGGATAAAAGAATAATCAGGACTAAGTTATGTGAACTTTAGATGTTTATTTATACTAAGTATTTCTTCTCTGAGACTATTCGACTGAAATATTAAAAGGATTACGTAGCAGGGCAATGTCAGAACTAAGTCTTCAATACATCTACGACTAGAGCTAACCAGAACACTAGATTTAGTAAAAATAATTCTAAACTAAATCATTACAATTTTTACTTTCTCTACACGTAGTGTATAGAGAAAGTATAGTATTGTACGCAAAAATTCGATACCGAGATTCATCGGAACTATATATCTTGACACCCCCTGAATCCAAAAAGGGTATTTTTAGAAACATGTTTGTGTGTGTGAGTGTGTGTGTGTGTCTGTGGGCAGTATGGCTCAAAAACGAAAAGTCCGTTAAATACCAAACGAAGATTTTGAAGAAATTCCCCCCAACCCCAACTACACTTTACATGGAAACATTTTCGAAATTTTTGATTTTCTCAAAAATGGCTCTAACGACTTTGATTAAAACATCTTATAGTAAAGCTATTTATATGGAGAATAAAATGTATATCTTGAGTTTTCTGGGAATAGCCCCTGCAGTTATCTTTATTCTGGACAAATTTTGAGGAATTTTGAATGACTGGTAAACCGTAAAATATAGACAGAAACGCACTTGAGAAAACATGTACAACTTATTAAAGCACGCAATTTATGTTATATACATTTTGTTCGTGGAGTTGACCGCTTTTGAGATATTCCTTGTTATTGAGTTCAGTTTTTTTATACGGGAGGTGTCAATACATTGGTATACAAACAATTGAACGTCAATCAAATAGTTACCATCTTTTAAAATATTTGACTTTCGCTTTAGCCTATGGTACTCCCTTATTTGCCTTCTACTTACAAGGAAGTAAGTAATAAGATTAGTTCTGCTAATATTTGATCGATTTAACATAAACTAAATAGAAGATAAAGAAATATAGAGAAAGTTATGTGAATGGAACAAATCAGATTTATTCAATACAGGCTATTACCCAACAGAAATAAATAGAGAAAACACTAGAAAGTCTTGGTTAAGAGAAAATTATAACTGTCGGCATCAATAAATATTCTTTGTAGTAAGACTTGAAAAAATAAAATAAAATGACATGTCAACTAATTATATGACATACTTTGTACATGCGATAAAAGGGCTTCAAACATAGGCTTCACCTTTGAACACCGGAATACGTTTAACTTAATTCATTCACCAGGCATAACAAGAAAAACAATGTATGTTTTTATGATCCCAACATCAGCAGTCTCAACTTTATCATGCAACTGCAAAAAGAAATGAAACTCTTCCAACGTAACGATAAATTCGATAATCGATACAATCGAATATCGATATTTAAGGAAAACGTCCAGCCGAATCGCATTTTCCATATACCCACCCAGTTTCTTGTCCCATCACACATCCACACTGCACATGCCTGGAACCGTCCTCACTTCAAGTTTAGAAGTAAAAGCAACGAGTCGGAAAATGGCAATACCATTTTCCTTTACCCAATATGTTATGCTCGCTGATCATGAAAGGATTGATACATAGGTATTCACAGAAAAGCTTTCGCCCCTGATATGTTGCAATCTAAAGCTAAATGTACAAAAATCTGATGTTCTATTACATGACTTTCTCTAGCTATTCCACAAGCAACTTTCCTTGCAGATATTATTCTTCTATCTACTTCATGCTAATCGAGATATACATTAGCAGATATGGTCTTTATCTTTTGGTTCATACTGTCAATCGCGCCCTTGAGTCGTTTCTCTTTAATAAGATCTTGTTTTGCACTTATTAATGCCTTTAGGTAGTCAAGAAGGTGTCTATAATCTTGTCCTCTAATGACAAGAAGTGGGGAACATTTAAGTACGGCTTTATTAATGATATTGTTTAACAATTGTATAATTATATAAATCTGTACAAGTTTGGACGTTGAATAATGAAGTGAATTATACAATATGTGATTTATATCTCACCAAATTAATATTGTTTGCCATATGTATTACAACGTTGTATTCTCGATATTGTCTTTCTTCCCTCACACGCACACATATATATATATATTGGAATATTTCCCTTTTTTGTCTAAC
Organism: Hymenopus coronatus; assembly: GCA_030762935.1. Taxonomy (NCBI): domain Eukaryota; kingdom Metazoa; phylum Arthropoda; class Insecta; order Mantodea; family Hymenopodidae; genus Hymenopus; species Hymenopus coronatus. The sequence goes on from CM060892.1 coordinate 98,162,632, forward strand.
TTTAAGTAATTTCATAATTATTCCAAAGCAGAAGCTCTTTTTCAGGTTTCGGGATTTATGTTTTAACTTTCTTTTATTTTGTTCTAATTTTGATATATTGAATTACAAATTGCCCGAAAAGAATGCCTGATAAAAATTACTACCGAAATATAATGGCTTCCCCACTTTAGTCTAAGAATTCACTCCTCTACATGACCCTTTTAGAATCTTACGGTGAACTGATGTCTCTGTTGAACGCGTGGAGCTGCCCAGAGAGGAATTCCAGACTAGTTCAGTCCTCCTTTGCTAGTCGCACTCCTTCAATGGGGAACCAATCAGTGTCATCTTCAATCTATATGTAGCTGTCAAAGTTGTTAGGCATAAAGATGAATTCCTTTGACCTATCTTGATCCATAGTATGAGTTTGAAGTTGAATTAGTGGAAAACAGTACATCTTGTACATAAGTAGAAGAGAAATAGGCTAAAATTGAGGCAGTACTAGTGAAAGCAAGAAGATGCAGATTTAATAAGATAGCTGAAACTGTACATGGGTCATAAAACAGAAATCTTTCGCAATGTTTTTGTGGACAATAGCCAAGAAGTTTGGGTGAAACATATAATGGAATGTCCTTGAGTTAAAAAGACAATGCAAGTCTTAGAGGGGGTGCTGAGGTTGTTAAAGTTACCGAAAAGCTACTGGGAGCTAGCAGCCTAGGTGAAATAGTAAGATATTTTCTATTGATTTACGTAAAAAGACGCTACTGGGAGCGGCAAAAATAAGCCAATTAGAGCACTGCTTTAGTGCTTAGGTAAAACAAGATGTTCGACATATATTGTACAGAGACGCAAGTTTTAACACAATTTTTCCTCATCTATTATACACGTGAATTAGTTCTCACTTACTGTACAGGTCAGTTCATCTTTAGGTAGCAATTCGTCTTTTGTTATCCACAGTTCTTCGGTCCTTCATATTGTAAATAATGCGACATCCAAGTCTCATCTTTAAGTGTTCGCGTATAATTAAGTTTCAGCTAGGATCTCAGAGAATTATAAAGTGCATATAACTTATGAATATTCTTGGTAACAGTTTAAATAAATTCTTAAACTAAAAGTTACAAATATGTAATAGTTCCTTTTACCATTCATGCCCTGCTTGACCGCAGAAGCCAACTAGCAGCAGAAAATATGAAAAAATATTACAAACGATAAACAGTAAAAATAATAAATGATAAATAGGAGTAGGAGTGATTGTCGCAAGATTATAGTCAAATCTTTTAAAAGCTACTGCTGTAAGAAAAAATTTAAATTCGGTTCTCTTTTGCATTCCCGGAGTTAGAAGAAAATAGATGAAAGGAAAATGGACTTACCACTGGAGAAAAGTTTAAAAGTTATATAGGCGGCCATTGAGAGGGGTATAACGAAGATGGCTCACGCCAGTTCTCCACTTACCGTTTTAACTTGAAATAGATCCGTTGAGTTATGCAATATTTTACGCGAGAAGGGATAACTACACAAGCCAAATACAGGACAGTTGGGCTACCCGATATATTGTACATTATAGTGAGAAAAAAACCCGGATCGCTATGTGATGGCTTGAAGTTCCATGTGTCCCGCAGGAAAACACAAATAGCACTTCAAAAAATGTAAGTATGAACATTTAAACTAATGCCAAAAAATATCTCGAGAATGGTTAATGTACAGTAAGATACTCTCTCTCTCTCTCTCACTCTCGTCATTCAGAATTTAGTCGAATTTACTAGATATTTGCAGAAAGCTCAATATATACAATTTAATTGTTATGTAAATTCCTTAAAAACGTATTTTAATCAGCTTTTTAGAGCCTTTTAAGAAAATAAAAAAATATTTCCATATAACAGTTTCAATGAGGCATCCCTGGAAGATTCTAAACTAAATACTAAGTTAGGTATTTATCCGACTTTGTTTTTTTGAATTATACCGTTCAAAGACGCAGACACGTAGACACGAAGAGGCATTTTTTAGGAATACTTTTTTTACAGATCCCTCAAAAAGTGTATTTCTGGTTAACTCTCGGTATCTAATTTATGTGTGAAATTCAGAACTTCCCGCACTTACTACATGCAGAAACGAATACGAAAACTCTTTGGAGTGAGAAGACATGCTTGCTAAGAAGCCTTTGATATTTCATTGAGATGTCTAAGAATGAAAGTTGTTTATACACGTAAAACGCAATTAAACCAACTCTGTTGTGTGGTGGTAGCGTGTCTAGGTCACATTCAAGAGGTCCTCAGCTCGAATGTCGGTTGGGGTGAGTTGCAGTTTTCTATCATCCTGAAAATACGAATGTTGGGTAACTTTAAGCACTTTTTTTTGAGAATGCTTCATCCAAGCAACCTATAGGTACATATACAGGGTGTTAATGAACTACACCGAAATAATTTGCGAGATTGTGCACGTGACTATTATAAGTAATTTGAGATCGCCGATGCATGGTCCCCGGATAAACATAACGCAACTACATAACGTTAAACGTGTGGGTATCGGGTTCTGATAAGTCCGTGTTTAAGCAAAGCAGGTTGAAAAAATGGCTTAGAATGTCTTTAAAACTGCTGCCCGAGTATAGAGATATTGATTTTTAACTGCTCGTTACTAGCGTTCTGAAGATTTAATGCCGCAAAAATCTGTAAAATCTCGAACTAATCACTTGACAGTGCGACACTGAGCATTCATTAACTACGTTCTTGAGGTAGCCAATTCTGGAGGCGTTTTTCAACTGCGCTGGTGACTTAATGCGTAACGCGGAAAGCTGCTATCCCAAAGGTCACGAGCTCGATTCCTGTCATAGAATAAATGTTTTTATTGTTATTTTTTTCGTTCCAGACGAAGTGCCGCGAGAACGAGACCCGAACTCGGAAATTATCTTTCACTTCAAAGCCAGTATCATAACTACTAAGTTAGAGAGGTACGCTATAATATGTCCCTTCGTTTTTCGTGTTACGCTCTCGAATGGATGATAAATTCACCAGTGGCGTACTGGCACTTCAGAAGCTTATAACTGTTACTTCGAAATTTCTTAACAGGCCATAAGTCTTCTATTTCTTATTTAAGTAATCTACAAATTCTGTTAAAACATTGCGGTATACTTCATTAACACCCCGTTGAGTCAGCATATAGACATTGAGAAGAAATAAGGGAAAAAAACAAAAGACAAGCGAAAATACTTATAAGTATACGATATAAATATGATATACTTCTGAAAAACTGCTTTACAAATCGTTGTAACACTTTTCACTTTCTCTGGTAGATACTGTATGTCAAACGTACATAATAAGTGGAGGAGGTATGGTATTACACCTAAGAATTGATTAGGGAAATACATTTTTGGAATACCCGAGTGTGTGTGTGTGTGTGGATATGTAAATGAGTTAAACAGGATCAATATCGTTCAAGAATGCAAATTGTTATTATTATTATTTTTATTATTATTTATTATTATTATTTCTTATTATGTTATTATTGTTATTTTTATTCTTATTATTAATATTGTTATTCTTATTCTTCTTCTTCTTCTTCTTCTTATTATTATTATTATTATTATTATTATGAATTAGTAAAGGCGTCCATAAATTGGTTTGGGTTCCCAATCCATTCTCCTTATGTAACAACAAATTCCCTACTTTGTAAAACAGGGTTTACTCAACTCTGAATGAATCACATCGTTCGCCACGTCAATAACTCAAGCAAGGTTATCCATTGTAGTCAACAAATACCGCTTAGAACAAACCCCTCAAATGAATTGTTTCGCGCTCAGATTTTAGATTACACGCTCCACTCATCCGCTTTGATGATTGCATACACATCAAGGCTCACGTTGTCCCGTCTTCGTTTTCCGTTTCAAGTTCAAACATTACACAACACTATGCTGCACACCAATATAAGAAGCAATAGGAACACCAGTCTCATTTTATTACCTTAAAGGTGATGCTTCTGTGAAGTTTGTCCAACAATTGTGAAAAATTAAAAAAAAATTAGCTTTTTCATAATAAAATGATAAGAATTTTAAACTTTAATGAAATGAATAGTTTTTCCCACTTGGCGCATTTTAACTACCAATTAATTGAATCTATAGGTATGTAGGCCCATCCTTTTTACTAGGCACTTCCAACTTTATTCTTATTTTCTCGCAAACTTTTTTTCAGAAACTTTTCCATTCTTAAAATGTTCAACACGATTCAATTTTGCACTAAATTGTTTTAAAACTTTTATGCTGTCTCCCAGAAACAAGTAAAAGAAAATGGTCATATATTTTTCTAAATGAAGCACCACTTGTGAGAAATAAATTATTATGTTGAAAAATTAAGAGTTCTGGAGAGTACGAAAGGTAATACTTTTTCTACAGAAAGGAAGGCTAATATATAAAAGATATATAATATAAATGAGCTATTTTCAAACTCATTTGCTATAAAATGGATTTTAATTACATATTTTAAATTTACACCAACTAGGTTATTTTTATTACCAAATGATTGTAGGCCATAAAAGCTATTATTTAAATAGTCATTCAAGCTAGAATTTCCTGCATTACACAATATCACTATTATTGTGTATAATAACTAGTATACATTTCAATATGATGTATACCATCTTATACATTTTCCAAATCGTGAAAAAAATAATTTATTTCCAAAATAAAATATGATGAATTTAAAAACTTGAGAAAATATATCGTTTTCCATCTTGGCGCATTTTAAAATCAATTAAGTGAAGCTATAAATGGAAAGTGGCATGTTTATTAATAGAAACTTTAAACCTTGTTTTCTCAAAAAACTCTTTTCCATACTCAAAATGTTTATACAATGTAGTTTTTAACTAATGTATCTCCAATTCTTTCACTTCCTTTCAAAAGGATATTAAACAAAATTGTCATATACTTTGTTAAGATAATGGCCCAATTTGAGAACTAAAATATTAAAGTTTAAAAAATCAAGTGTTTTGAAAAGTACGAAAAATATTGCTTTTGAACTGGAGTTACTAGGGGATTGGCTGGAGAAAATTTATCTGGGTGTCCTATAATATAAGGTTGTTTTAACGATAGTAGAGGTAAAATAAGAAATAAAATAATAAATTCCAGAATGTCTTTAAATAGGGATGGAAGCGAATTTTATGAATATTTATATTTAAACTTAATAGTTTAAATAAAGCATTACATTTTCATTGTAAAAATAAAAATAATTTTATAAATATATTCAAAGTTTAATAATTATCCTATTCTACAGTAATTTGGATTAATATAAATATCTGATATGTTTGTCAATTCATTTGTTGTAAAACTTGATTTATAATGGGAATGTTTTCAAAAATACATCATGTGACTTTTGTTATTATAAAAATGAATTTAGACAGTAAAAATTACTATTTGAATAAATATGCAAGCTAGAATTTGATATATAAAAAAGATGTCTTTGATACTGTGAGTAATAACTAGTATAAATTTCAATAAGATGTCTTATTTACTGAGGGTTTTACAAATTTCACAGTCACATCTGAAAAAGAATCTATGACTTGTATAGGAAGAATTAGACTGAAAAATGCAATGCCATATCCGGGCTTTAAACCACAGATCTCTCTGCCTCTAGCCGGCTGCTCTAAAAACTGAGCTACTATGGCAGCATGCCGCCACGACATTAAATGTCTTAACTGACTTGCATGTTTCCCGGTAAACCACAAGGTGATCTCAGAATATTTTGAAATGACATACCCCAATGGCGACGTACAAAGCCGTAAGTACTTTAAGTTCTGGTCTTCATTTATAGGAATTTCTTCATTCTGTCTTTTTTCCTGCTTAACGGCCTTTAACCTGGTTGGTCATATTGAACGATGAACGAAATTGGTAAAATGAAGCTCAAATGATTTTGGGGTCCATGAAGGTTAAAGTTACTTGAGATTTCGTCTTTTCAGGATAAGGGGGAAAAAAAACGAAAAAAAGCCTTATGCGGGTAGCTCACCTTAAGCGAGATTCGAACTCGCGACCTGTTGAAAGTGAGACAGTCATGCTACCCACCCAGGTGAGATCATAACGATATTGTAAGTCGCCTTTGGAGTAAGTGGTCTCAATATAATTTGAGATCACCTTATGGTTTACCGGGAAAAATGCGAATCAGTTGAGAAATTCAATTTCATACCGGCATTTTGCTATGACAGCTCAGTGGTTAGATCAACCAGCTAGAGACCGGGAAGTCCATAGTTCAAATCCCGAATATGCTATTCAATTTTAGACTGATTCTACCTATCTATCTCCTGTTCTACACACGGCTTATGTAAAGAGAAAAAAAATTGATGTGTTACGTTGCATTACTTTTTCTAGTTGCTCTGCAAACTTCTTACATAATATTTTCTTCTTTCTACACAATACTAATCCAGATAGACATTAGCAGAATTTTCTTACTACTTAGTTCCTTATAAGTAGAAGGAACTAAGCGAATACACTAGGCTATGCCGATAGTCAAATGTTTTAAAAGCTGTGGTCATGCGATTGGCATTGCAAATTGCTTGGCCAGGAGTAGAACAAAAGGAAAACGGACACCTCCTGTCTGACAACAGTATATGCACCTTACAATTGAAACAAATAACAAGAGATATCTTGGAAACGGTTACCTTTACAACAAAAACGTAAAGGACATAAATTGTGTGTTTTGATGAGATTTTTGTACAGTAAGCTTTTGTCTATCTCTTTCAGTTTAGCAGTTAAGAAAATTCAGCAAAATTCATCCAGAATAAAGAGGTCTTCAAAGCCTGTTCCCAGAATATATATATATATATATATATATATATATATATATATATATATATTATTTAGTATGTAAATATATTTAACATACTGTTTTAATCAATATCGTTAAATCCATTTTTGAGAAAATAAAAATGTTCGATTTTTTTTAATAAAACGCAGTTTGAGGCGGAGGTATGTTATTGAAAATCTTTATATAACATCCTTGGAAAATACTAAACCTAAATACCAATTTTGGGATTTAGTGGTCTTTTCGTTTTTGAACTATGCTGTCCACACACAACGGAACTTCTTTAAAAAAAAATTTCGGACTCAGGTAACTCCAAAACATATATTTCCTGTGAAATCTCGACATGGAATTTTTGGAATACAGTACCTTCAATATCTACTATATACATTTGACATTATACAGAGCTAGAGAAAGTAAAAATGATCAAATTAACTATATTTTTGTTTAGAATCGCACACGCTCAGGTATCAGCATTTAATAGTTAACACAAAATAAGTTAGGTGGCCTCAGCAATAACATGTTTCGACGCTTGGGGCCAAAGGCTTCCCCTTTTAAGCTAACGAAGCAGCAGTGAAGCTAGCATACTTTTGAAACCAATAAAGTCGGTCGTAAGGGGGAGAAACAGGCGCAGAACAAAAGAAAATCTAATTGTCATCGATCCAGGAGCAGTTCACGTTGCAATGAAGATTGGTCGTTGTTTTTGTAGAACTGTGTGGGAAGTTGGAAGAAACGGAAACGAGCAACATGAATTCAATTGATATAAAAAGGTCAAGCAAATAAAAAGGGAAATAAAGGACCAAAACCAGAGACACAGGCGGCGAAGTGTAAAGAAAGCGAGTGTGTAAAAAGGCGAATGGATGATGAATAACGAAGTCGCGAACAAGACACTTTTGTAGGTAATGTAAATTAGTAGTAGGGGTTTTTCCTTTTTGAGGGAGCGAGAAACGTGGAAGAACCTTCTGAGTTATCTCCTACCGCAAACATATTATTATTATTATTATTATTATTATTATTATTATTATTATTATTTTTATTATTATTATCATTATCATTATCATCATCCATCATTATTAGTAGTAGTATTAGTATTAATAGTATTAGTATTAATAGTATTAGTAGTATTAGTATTATTAGTATTAGTTATGTTAATAGTATTAGTTATTTTATTAGTATTAGCTATTTTATTAGTATTAGTTATTTTATTAGTATTAGCTATTTTATTAGTATTAGTTATTTTATTAGTATTAGCTATTTTAATTGTATTAGCTATTTTATTTGTATTAGATATTTTATTTGTATTATTATTTGCATTATTATTATTATTTGTATTATTATTATTTGTATCATTATTATTATTTGTATTATTTATTTTATTATTTATATTATTTTCTCTGCTTGGTATATGGTATACAGGCATAGAAGGTCTTGCATTCTACCCAAAAATCTATACCGAAATTTCACCGGAAATATATTTTTATGGACCCCTGAATCAGAAAAAGTATGTTTAAAAAATCTGATGTTTTCCATTCACATGATTTTCTCTATATCACTGCAACAAATTATTCTATTTACTTCATCTAATGGAGCAAACGTTTGCAGAAATAGTCTTATTACTTGCTTCCTTGTAAGTAGAGGCGAAATAAGGGAGTACCATAGATTAAAGCGGATTAAGCGGTCTTCACTCCGAGTATAGAATGCGACGCTGAAAACTACAGCAGTAAAGAGCGTCCATAAATAAAAATTCATTTCCTTATGCTTAAATATAATTAAAATGTTATAACAATTAATTTTTTTCTCAGTTAAAATGAAGAGTGGTATGTGTAACACATCAGGTTGCTTTAGTTTTTCTGTATGTAGAATTCAATGCATCTAAACAAAATCAAATTTCATAATATTCTGTGTCAAATTTTAACAGTTTATGAAGAATCGTCTTCGTGTTTTGGTAGATTAACAATAAACCGAGCTCTCCAGAAGTGCAAACTGGAAGCTTTTATGAAGTATATAATCGCCTTTCCCAAGCAAATGCGTCTGGATAAACCCAATATCATCCTTTTGAACAAAATGGGGCCAATCTGGATGTTCTTCTAAGGGATGTTACTTGGTAATTAAACTCTCTGTATTTTTAAATAGTTTATTTTTGGGGAACTTTTAGCAGTATATTGTAATTAGTATTAACCAAAAACAAAGCAACTAATAACTTAATTTTTGTTATTTATGTATTTATTAATTTCTCATACATTTCATTGTTTCTTTTCACATTTTTGTTAAATTTCAGGGCTACAACCTACTCAATTCAATAAACATCCTATAATTTGTTGTATTTCATTTGAATGTTTTATTATTAAATGGGGCTCAAATCCGAAAATTCTATTTTTTAAATAATCACATGCACCTCATTCCATTCAAGTATAAGATGTTCTGTTCTTAAAATATGTAGTTAGTTGGATCGGTTTGTGAGGGTATGCTAAGTAGAAAAAACAAAAGCTACCCCACCAAAATAATAAAATTTGACCAAAATTCGATTTTTAGAGTATTTGAAAACATTTCTTTGTTAATAAGATTTTGAGGTTGTTTTTTCATATTTGGATAAATTTATTAGCAGAGCTAGGAAGTTCGTACCGTTCGCTGCTGCGTATATTGGTTGCGACCAACCGTTTCGCCGCATCAAAGCAAGTAATTGATAATAACGCATGGTGGAAAGGTAAACAAACATCTAGTGAAGTAAACAGTACTGTTTCCATAAATAGATTGTGAGATATTCGAATAAGCACAGATATTTAGATTATTAAATATGTACAGCAAACAAATTATTACATATATAAGGATGACTCTAACTGATTTCCTCCTTTTATTATGAAAACTCCCAATAATTATAACACGGATTGTAATATTTGTTGATTGAATGTAAAATAATATCGAAATAATAAAATTAATTCCTTAAACATCTTCAGATTATTTCTTGGTAAAAACGAAGACAGGAATTAACCTAAATCTTTACTCATCTGCAGCCGTATTACTGCGAAACATAAGTACTTCTGAAGCCTTTCAAATGGAAACCAGATTCTACGTTCCAACAAAGAAAATATATAATGCGAAAAAGTTCGTTCCACTTTGCATGATGTTATCGGGGCATATTTGAAATGATTTATCAATTCTGCATCAGTATCACCAAGAAGATAGCATTTTTATAGATCTAAAGGTGCAACTTGTATCCAATATATCACACTGAGCCCTGCATTCTTTTCAATTACAGTTCTCATTTTCATCTTTACTTCAGGTAGGAAGGTCGTGGATTGGTGGATCCATCTTTACAGTTTTTCTATATGCCGCACAGGTTCAGTTCAAAGAGTTAACATAGATTAGCTCTTTGAATAAATTTGTAATCAATTCTGTGAAGGTGCTCTGTTACTAGACGTTTGAGAGTTTATAAACTAGAACTGTCGTCGGTTTCTAAATAAGTAGATACCTACATGAATTAGTGCACTGCTAGAAAAACTTACTATGGTTGTAAAACAAATTCATTTTGCTCACGTTTGAGCAAAACAAGATGGTATTCGAACGGCTTCCTTCCTACTGGTGTGACTCTGTGTTATGCAGTGATACCTGTTTTCCAGTAATGGGCTGCACTCTACGTTGACCTTTGTTCGCACAATTCGCGCCGCATGGTATTGCCAGGTCTCGCCGTACTGTACAATAGGAAATAGATACGAACTTTCTAGCTCTGATTATTATGCTACATATCTAATTATAAAAATAGCCATCGTTTTCCAGTCGCCATAAGATGACATTCGATTCTCTTAGCATGACTAGAAGGAAAACAAAAGAAAAACGAATGACGACTTCACGTCTGAGTATAGTAATTAGTAGTAAGAGTATATTAAAACAGCAGTTATGTCATATACATTTTTGTAGAGTTATGCATTGTTATTTTATTTAAATACGTTTCTCTCGTCATTCGTTCCATATCTCTTTTGCTTTAGCTCTGACCATGTAAACAGAACCGAAATTCAACATCATCGCATAGCGATAGGTTTTAAAACGTTTGAATATCGGTTTAGTCTAGTGTATTGCCTTGTTCCTCTGGAACGTACAAGACAATATGCAGCAAAACATTTTCTACTAAAGTTTATCTTGTTTGTATACATTCAATAGCAGAATAAGCTTTTGTAAAAAGAGTTTGTTACCCAACAGACAGAGAAACTCATGTGAATATAACACATAAGCGTATGTTTAAAATATTGTTCCAGCAATGATAGAAATGTATCAAATAAAACGGAAATTTCTGTTTATAGTTCCTTAAAAAATAATTAAGAATGATATTTTTAAGGATATTTTGACTATTTAGTTGCCCCATCTATTCATAGTATGGTTTGCTTTTCGGCTGCAGAAACTGTGAAAATATGCGGATTTAATTTGGAAACAGTCTGTAGTTTTGTGGTTTAAAAGTATGTGGATTTTGGATATGATTTCTGCAATGTGTGCGGTTTAGGCTGTAACCACAAAAATTATGCGCATTGACTGCAAAATGTTCAACATAGAAATAAAATAAAAATTACAGAAGCGTTTATTGTATTAAATATTAGAACTCTGTAGGAACCAGCACAAAAATTGTAGGGTTGAAATATAATGAATAAATTATAAAAACGAAGGACACAAAATCACCCTTGGAATAACTATGGTGCAAAGAAGCTAAGGAAAGTGATTCTTCACGATATATAGCAAATATGTTTCTGTATGTAAGAGAAAACAGGCAGGCATGAGAAGCTATCAACACTTAAAAATCTGATGTGTTCAGTTCATATGACTTTCCCCACCTACAAATTATTCCAAAAAAAGCTTATTCCTCTATCTACTTCATGCTAATCAAGAGAAAGATTATTAGAAATTGTCTTATTACTTAGTTCCTTATAAGTAGAAGGAGAAAAGCAAATACTGTGCTAAAGGAAATGCCAAATGTTTTAAAAGCTTGTTGCTACAACATTCTTCTATTTGCACGCCAGGAGTTGACAAATTCCCGTATGAGAGGAGATATTTTAAAATTAAAACCAATAAGTTAGAATATCTTGGAATAGGTTAATACTACAAAAAGAATTGTATATGACATAAATGCCATTCTTTAATGAGATCTACATTGTGTAATATTATTTGTCTATCGCTTACGGTTTGCCAGTTCAGGAGCTATTCCCAAGAAATTCAAGACATAAATTGTATTTACCATATAAACATATTTAATATGCTGTATTTTAATCCGTGCCGCTCTTGCTCGTTACTCGTAAGCCACGATACTCTCGGGAGTGTGGCAACGAGAGTCTCGTGTATCGAGAACTAGTGCTCACGAGCGAGGTAACTCGAGAATTCTCGTAACTACAGGCGGAGTAGTTGCATGATCCGTGGAATAAATTGCTTATGTAATAACTAGGGACCGGATTTTTAGGTTTTAATTTATTTTTCCTCTTGTAAACTAGAAAGCTTCAAAGTGCTTCTATGTTTCAAGCGGTTTGTGTGCTAATCTTAATTCAGCCTAAGAAAGCTAAATGGGACATTAATACCTAAAACTCGCTAAACCTAACTTTTATTTTCTTCATTCATTTGAGTTGACAATATTTGTTAGCAATTCGTCTAGTTTTGTTTTGAGTGTACATGTGGGGTTATCCAGGGAAAGAATGCTCTTGGTATAGAAATTGCGTGAATGAAGTATGCGCCAGTGACATCTTGCGATGTTTAAAGATCTTTTTCTGCCTATAGGAATATATAAAAAGCAGTAGAAATGTTGCAAATGTGGCTGGTTGTGTATAGCAACAGTGCTACCAACTGAACTTTATTTTATGTGAGTGCTATGTAGTATAAAACATGTGCTTGATATGTTAATTATATGTTCTAGCACGTGTTTACTGTGTAATACATTGTTTTAAATTAATGTACATATTAATAGCAAGATTCTGTGAAGTAAAATAGTTTTAATATTTTTATCTGTGTTATATATAAAAGATTTTTGTCGTCGACTTGCTTAAATAGCTAAGAAAAAGGTAGGAGCATTGTCTAAAAGCCTAGAAAAAGCTATGACTTTTTTATAAACCTAAAGAGTTTAAAATAAGACAATAAAAGGCTAAAACAGCATTTATAAAAAGCTAAAACTCCGGGCCCTATTAATAACACAAGATGACTCATCGTTTAGCAGCACATATGTATGTCCAAACGCATTAAGCGTTTGAATAAGCGATATTAATGTTAATCACATACCTGTCATTTGTGATGCTAGGTATATAAGTTATGCTCAAACTTCAGATAAAACCGAAAATAGAATTACTTCATGCAACATAAACTTCTCAGCTGTAATAAAATATTTAAATATTTATTTGTAATAAAAGTGGACACAACGTACATTTACATCTGCAGATTCTGTGATACAACATTTCGTTTTTAACCCGTTCTCTAGCGTGAGTTGTTTAAATGCCATCCCTGTCTTGGTAGGCTATTTAAATCTCAAATCATTTAAACAGATGAAATAATAGAAGTTATAAGGCAAATATTGTTTTAGTATATGTTGTTCTCGTTTAGATAAACGTGAACAATTTTATCAACTTTTAGCCTATTTCAAAAATTTTATGGACGATTTCATAATCACCTGAAGAATGCTATAGATTTGTCTCGATGCTGCGTTGGCTTGCACCCGTCAACGTATCAGTTTCATAGCGTTGCAATTTATAAAGTGAATAGCACTCCTTCATCCTATACAAAGGTTTTAGTGAGCAACAGGATTGCCAAGTTATATGACGGGTAAAATTTAGTTTTCATGGATGACGCACTTTTTGACGGATATTATTAGCAATTGTTAAGTAATAACATAGTTTCTTTAGAAAAACTGTCACGGATGTAAATCTTTGTGTACCTACAAGACAGTGTCGTTCAGCAATGTAACAGCTATCTTTTGTTTAGTGCTAACAGCAACAAACTTCTCGGATGACTGAACTACTCCGCAAACATGACACTGTGTTATATGACCACTTGTTTATCAGAGTGGATTCTGAATTCAGCAACTGAACGCAGTGCTAATGCGTTCTTTTTTTAAATTGAACAGAAGGCTTTGCGGTATGTACGACATTTTAGAAAAGAGTGGTTAAATAATGAATAATTAAAGGCATGGTTGTTAGAAGTGCCCAGGGAACCTAGTAGTGCGCTGTGCCAATATTGCCAATGCAATGTAAATGTGTTCTTGTCAGATTAACTTTTTCATGGAAAAAATAAGAAACATCTAAAAGCAGCTGAACCCTTTTGAACTTCACAGTCAAAAATACCATTTCAGCCTATTAAAGACACGTATGACCGTGCAGCTGTAGAAGCTGTTCTCACGTCGTTTGTAGTTAATCACTTCCCTTAATCATCTTTCTGACCTGACCAAGAAATTGTTCCAAAGTGCTGACCTTAAGTTTTAATTTTTATTTTTGAAAGAAAATACGGAAATGACTAATTTTAATGGATTTTTATGGATTTTTATGGATTTTTATGAGCTGATCTGATGGAAAAAATAATCATATGTTGGCAACTCTGGTGAGCAACGCACTCAATCTGGTCCAGCGGAACACGCTTATTGTAATAAAATGCAGGTCAAAATACACACATGCACTGCTTTGGATTATGCAGCTTCATTTGATAGCTGAAAGGTGAATGTAAGTCACAAGATCAAGGGGAGACGTAACATATAATTACAATAGGCATCTCTTTACTTTCTGAGTAACCAAGTATCTACCAAAGTGTTTAAAACAAACCAGCGATAGGGAAAAAGATGTAATTCTATTCAAATAAATGTGCTTAGATTAGAGCGGATAACAGAATTACTGCTTCAAATAATGTTAACATACTAATTTATAACAAAACTGTAGATCATTTGCATTCTGACTGTGAGTTTCCGCGCATTACACGGCAGTCTTGCTATTAATGATACTCATCAGTCTTGCGAGTAAACGAGAATCTCGTAAGCTCGTTAGTCAACTCTCTTCCTGCCAGCCATACGTTCAGCTGCAACTATTGGCTGCGAGGAGCGAGGTTAGCGGCAGCGAGAAACCAGCGAGACTAAAAGTTGTTTTGACCGGCTCTAATTTTAATAATAATCGTTACAGCCATTTTTTAGAAACTAAATTTCTAAAAATATTCCATGAAAAGGGTGGTTTGTGGTGATGAAATTTTCTTGAAAAACTACTTATAGCATGCATGGAACATACTAAACTTAAATACCAAGTTTCGTATTTAACCGAATTTTAATTTTTTAGTTATGCTGTCCATAGAAACACACATAAATATAGCCAATAACAAACACACACAGACACCCATCCACATACATATAAGGACCTTTTTCTAATTTTTTTTTTTTTTTTTTTTTTTTTTTTTTGGATTCAGGGATCCTCAAAATATATTTCCGTTAAAATCTTGTTTTCGAATTTATGGCTGGAACGCAATACCTTCTCTACTAACTATAGACATTACACATAGTAAACATGCTCTGATTGGTTGTCTCTACTCTTGTATTTGTACCCAGTACCAATAACGTTTCTGGAGGTTTATTCGCAACTAGATGCAACACGCATTAGGTCAGTTTACATTTACAAAGTACGAAATTCAAATAAATGCGGGTCTTTGCCACATGGTTATATCACCCGCTTCTCACCAAGATTGCTCAAGTTCGACTCTAGGGGACGGCCTGAGTATTCTTGGTGGATAAAGTGGCATCTGGACGTTTTTTCTCCAGATTAATCAGTTTCCCGCACCACTCATTCCACCACCTGATTCATCAGTTTTCCTGTCATTCATTTCACTGCCATTTCATATCACATTCTTCTTCACTCTCAAGCAAATCATCGGACAGATCACCCATCCTCTCTGCTTTCTCTGATACAGATCGTCTGCTCAACAGCATCGATCCCAGACGTTGGCGTGTAAGCCCTGTGGGGTGTAACATCTCCATACGAGGAAGGTAAATAGCGAAACAAGAAGAATAAACACAAATAATTATTGTGAAGTCGTCAGTTTTCCATCTCCTAAACTCAGGCATTATTCAAGATTAGAGTCAGCAATGTTTTAATTTATGCACTGCGTACCTGTTTAGTAGAAAATAGTGTATTCCACCTAAATTCAGTAGCAATATTTCACTGAAAATACTTGTTTGTATGCACGTGTAAACAGTATAACTCAAAAACGATTTCCAGGAAATCTCCCACGCCGAACCAAGGCTTATATAGATTTTTTTTTTAAGATATTTTACATTTTATCGAAATTGGTTCTAAATATTTTTATTCAAACACCATACCAGGTAGCCCACTGCCCTGTGTTTCGCCTTAGCAGGTATTCCTTTCTGCGTTAAAAGAGTTGTAGAACTCCACGGGGCTATTTCAAGTTACAACCGACCAATGATGTTTGCAAGAACAGCCTTTGTTTTATCCCTCTTAATGAATACGAACCGCCTACCGTCTCTGCAATAAGCAAGAGGAGTAAATTAAAAGTGGCTCACCTATTCCTCACTTACGGTTTGGAAATAGATCCGACGAGTTTTGCAACACTAAGGGATATCCGCACACGTCAGATACGGAGCACTTGGACTACCTGATACATTAAACTTATACTTATATTACCTTTTCTGAAAATAGCCTGTGAGTTGTTCTTCATTCAGAAGCTAAGTCATATCATTTTGTTTTACTGGTAAACGTTTAGGTACAAAAGCTTCTTGCAGAAAATGCATCTCTCCTTTTAACATACAGTTTACTTTAAATTGTTTTTCTGTATTATAAGTAATTTTCAAGATATCCGTTATTATTGTGTTTTACCTTATCAATAATTTATTTGTTTTAAGGCGCTGTCGCTACTTTGTTGTCTCTCCCGAGTAGAAAGAGTGTGAGTTCCAATGCCAGCATATAAGTATTTATTAAACACAATGTTCAGATTTTATTTTTTAATTTTTTATAAAATTGTTACTCATTAGTTAGCATGGTTAGTGATTGAAATATGCTTTCATATTTCTTTAGGGCATGACTTTTCGCAATTCTTTTCCTCCTTGATTTCAAGGTATAACTCGTTCTGACAGATTCTCCTGTTAAACCGTGTACACAGGTGGCAAAGCTCGAAGTTCGGTACCTTCTAGATTTCTGCCTCATAGCTTCGGTCTTCATTATTTCTTCCGGTATCTGGCCAGAATTTTTGTCTCTCTCTTCGAGGATGATTTTATGTGCTTGTGTTTCCATTAATCTGAAGTTGTGTCTTATGTCTTCGGTGTAGCCATTTTATAGGCGTAGATGTTTCTCGTAAATTTTGAGATTGAGAGAGCTCTTTTTAAGAATCTCGTTTTGCATTTTTCTAGCTTCTTAAGGTTGTTCACTATTAGATAAGCTCATATTATTAGCTTAA
This sequence comes from Hymenopus coronatus, assembly GCA_030762935.1. Taxonomy (NCBI): domain Eukaryota; kingdom Metazoa; phylum Arthropoda; class Insecta; order Mantodea; family Hymenopodidae; genus Hymenopus; species Hymenopus coronatus. Next base: position 98,179,779 of record CM060892.1, read on the forward strand.
CTTTAAGTTTGAAGGGCTTTATCGAGTTGACAGGCACAGGGACCAGTTTTTAAACACTTGACTGCCGCTATTGCCTTTGTATCTGTAGTTAAATGTTTAGTGCAACTATATATGTACACCTTATCTCAATGAAGATTAGTACAATAGCAGTTTGCGAAGCTAATAAAGAAAATGGATGAAGAAAATCATGTAAATGCCATACTTCAGATTTTGTTTAATATGTTCTGTCTCTACCTTCCTCATAGCCTGATAACTATGAAAGAGGAAGAAAATGTAACTGTGTCTTAGAATAAAGTAAATAAAGTCCTAATCAACGCGTTATACTATCAGCATTTGTTTTTCAAGTCATACTCCATAATTGTAAAAGTTAAGGGGCTATAGAAATGAAACTTTAAGCAAGAGGAGGGGATATAATGATTTTGTGGTGTGCGGGATTTTTCATCTCTTCATTACATAAACGCTGGTAAATCTCAGCTTTTTAAAACTTGGACTCATTTGAGTGTTCATTAATGATCGCTTCCTGCATCGCCTCTATCGTCCTGAGTATTTTAAGGCACCCTAAATTCTCTCACTCTCTCTCTGACAAAACGGAATATCTGCTTGTTCCATTCTCATGACTTTCCCTAAGCAGCGAAATCACCTATACTTACATCATTCTTTATCTATGAACATATCTGGGAAATAAGTACCATTTCCTATAAGGGCATAGAGGGAAATGAAAAAGCTGACGAATTTACAATTCGCAATTTATTGGACCAGAGGAACTCAGTGTTTAATTAGAGAGGCTACTAAGGACTGGTCCAAAAGAGAAACATTACAGACCTGGCCATCCATGCTCATTTCAAAGCTGTACTCCTTTTTAAGGGATGCAGGTGTAATGGGTTGGCTCTAAACGACACAGATAGCACAATAAGCCTCAGTCCGAAGTGTGCCCGGAGAAATGACGGGAATCTGTATCATAAATGAAGAAGAAGAAGAAGATCCGTTTCGTTCTACCGCCATCGCAACGCTAGTGTCATAGTTCCACGCATGCGCACTGGTCTCTCTGGCTCATTGTCTGCCTACTAGTACCTTTAGAGCCGGATTGTTGTTAGTGATCGTTCAAAATAGTTAAAACAATTTCATATCCCACCGATTGTGAAGAGATTGCATAATACGGTTTCTGAACGCAAGGAATATTAAGAGAGCCGAAATTCATCGTTAACTCGCAGAGAGTTAGATGAAAATGTAATGACAGGTAGAGTGGTGAGAAATTGGGATAGGCAATTCAATGATAGACGATCCAATGCTAATGACGAAGCACAGAGTGGGCGGCCTTCTAGTGTCACTGATGGCTTTTGTTGAACAAGTGAATGAGGCAATTCGTGAAAAAGACAGTTCACAACGAAAATGATTTGTGGTGTGTTTCCACAATATACGGTGCTCTTTCCGGTCAGCCCACTATATCATGCTAAACGAAATGGTCCTATTACTTAGTTCCTCACAAGTAGAAATCAAATAAGGGAATACCCTAAGCTAAAGTGGCCAGATTAAGTGTTTTAAAAGTGAAAATATTATTAGGGAACATCTCTAAAATGGTTAGCCCTACCAATAAAAAAAAAATCGATGTTTTTCATTCCTATGACTTACTCTATCTGTTGCACAAACCTTTCTTGCACAACATCTACATCATTCTAATTGAGATAAATATTAGAAGAATTGGTCTTATTACTTGCTTTTTTTGTAAGTGGAAGGGAAATAAGAAAATACACTAAGCTAAAGCGATGGTCAAATCTTTTAAAACCGGTCGATATGTGAAACAATTGAAATTCCGTTCTATTAGCTTGCCAAAAGTAAATAAAACAGATCTGCTCACAGACACCACGAGCCTTTTTTATAAAAGATTTTTTAGACATAGGGAACCTCAAAGTATGTTTCCGGTGAAATATTGACATCGTAATTTTCGGTGGAATACAAAATTTTCTCTAGCTACTATGTATGTACATTGTATCTATATGCAAGCTAGAGAAAGTTTAATGTATATGACATGAGTTGACTGTTTTAACGAGATTTACATTTTTTTCTCTCTCTCTGTAGCCCCGTTTTTACAATGTATACAGAGTGTTTCAAAAATACGGGGCATAATTTCAGGTATGTATTTCCCACATGTAGACAATCAAATTAGTTCATTATAACAAGTGTCCGGAAATGCTTCATTTCCGAGTTATGGCCTTCACAACATTGAAATTCACTGGAAAGTTTTTCTTTCCGCAGGTTGTTGTCATTACAGAAGATGTTCAAAATGTCCACCTCCTGCTTGAATACAGACCTCACATCGATGTCTCATTGACCTGCGAACACGATCCCAAACTTCAGGAGTATTGCGTATGTCCTCACAACTTGCCACAATTCGATTTCGAAAGGATTTCAAATCCGGCACCGAAGACGAATAAACTAATGATTTTAAATGGCCCCACAAGTACAAATCGAGAGGGTTCAGATCAGGTGAGCGTGGAGACCAAGCAATTGGGCCACCTCTCCTATCCATTGATCAGGAAACCTTCGATCCAAGTACCGGCGAGCCGTAAGACTGAAGTGTGCAGGAGCGCCATCATGCAAGAAGTAAATGTGTTGATGATCAGTGGAGTGCCTTCGAAAACGTCAGGTATGGTGTTTTCCAGGAAGTTTGTGTACGCCTGCCCCGTAAGTCTGTTTACAAGTACATGGGGTCCAACTAATCGATCACCAATGATACCGGCCCACATGTTGAGGGAGAACCGCACCTGGTGATAAGATACAACAGTTGCACGTGGGTTTTCATGCGACCATACATGCTGATTGTGGAAATTTGTTATTCCATTTCTGTGAGCTGTGCTTCATCTGTAAATAATACGACGGCAGAAAAGTTCGGATTTACACCACACTGCTGCAAGAACCACTGACAGAACCTAACTCGTGCAGTGTAATCTGCTGGTGACAGGGCCTGTACACGTTGCAAATGATAAGGATATAATTGATACTCGTTCAACAGTCTCCAGACAGTCGTATGAGGAACATTGACTTGCAACGCTAACCGTCGTGTGCTGATAGAAGGAGTCCTGTCCACAGCCTCCAGAATCTCCTCCTGCACTTCTGGAGTTGTAGATCTTGGTCGTCCCCTTCCCAAACCAGGAGAGGTGAATGTTCCATACTCGCACAGACGGGAATGGAGACGTACAAATGTCTTCCGATCTGGACATTGTCGCTGTGGGTACCTCTCCTGGTACAAACGACGAGCCAGCGCAGCATTGCCGTCCGCCTTACCGTTCATGAAGTGTATCTCTGCCAGCTCTTGATTTGAATACATGTCGCACAGTCTTAATGCCTAAAGAACACTGAATGTAACCTTCCTCAGAATGAACTATCAGAGCGCCCTCCTAATGTCTCCTTTGACGGCAAAGACCTGCGGAAAGAAAAACGTTCCAGTGAATTCCAATGTTGTGAGGGCATAAATCGGAAATGAAGCATTTCCGGACATGAACTATTTTGATTGTCTACGGGTGGGACTTTCAATGTTGTAAAGGCCATAACTCGGAAATGAAGCATTTCCGGACACATGTTATAATGAACTATTTTGATTGTCTTCATGTGGGAAATACTTACCTGAAATTATGCCGCGTATTTTTGAAACACCCTGTGTAGTGGATAGAGAAGGTATTGTATTCAGCACAATATTTGATACCGATATTTCACCGAAAATACATGTTTTAGTACCCCCTGAATCCAAAAAGCAACAACACAGTTTTAGATAAAGTTCCGCGCGCGCGCTTGTGTGTGTGTGTGTGTGTGTGTGTGTGTGTGTGTGTGTGTGTGTGTGTGTGTTTGGACAGCATAGCTCAAAAGCGAAAGGCGTCTAAATACCAAACTTTATATTTAAATTTGGTATCTTCCAAGGATGCGATAAGAAGATTTTCAAGAATATCCTCCTCCCCAAAATATCCTTTACATGGAATTTTTTTCGAAAATGTTATTTTTCTTAAAAATGTCTATAAAGATTATGATTAAAATATCGCATATTAAAGCCATTTTCGTCACAAATAAAATGTATATCTTGAATATACATTGAAAACGGAATTTAATATCTGGGAATAGCTTTTGAAGACCTGTTTATTCTGTATATATTTTGCTGAATTTTACATGACTAGTAAAGTGTAAGAGATAGACAAAAGCGTACTAAAAGCGTAATACACAAAAACTGTAGATCTGGTTAGAATACACAATTTATGCAAACATTTTTTTCTTGGGGTTTGCCGTTTTTGAGATATTCCTTGTTAGTTTCAATTGTAAAGTCCATATGTTTTTTTTTTTTCAGACAGGAAATGTCCGTTTTTATTTTGTTTACTCTTGGCCAAGCAGAGTAGCGATTTACAATGACAATCGCATAATGATAGCTTTTAAAACATTTGAATATCACTTTAGCATAGGGCATTCCTTTAGTTCCTTACTACTTAAAATGAACTAAGTAATAAAAATATTCTGCTAATGTTTACCTTGATTAGCATTCTGTAGAAAAAAGAATACTCTTTTGTAAGAAGTTAGATTGTAGAGCAGCCAGAGAAAGTCATGTGAGTGTAACACATCATATTTTTACTTTCTCTATACGTATTATTTACAAAGTGTATAGAGAAGATATTGCACTCCACCAAAAAATTCGATACCGAGATTTCACCGGAAATATATATTTTAGGGTTCCCTGTATAAAAAAAAATATATATATATATATTTTCAGAAAAAGGTCCATGTGTGTGTCCGTGTGTCCGTGTGTCAGTGTGTCCTTGTGCCTGTGAACACGATAACTCAAAAACGAAAAGCCGATGCGACACGGAAAATTTTGAGAAAAATACCGCCAACCCAACTACCCTTTACATGGAACTTTTTTCAAAAATTTTGATTTTCTCAAATATGGTGCAAACGATTTTGATTAAATTTTCGGATATTGAGGATACTTACATGACACATAAAACGTATATATTGAATTTTCTGGGAATAGCCTCTGAAGAGTACTTTATTCTGGATGAATTTTACGGAATTTTGAATAACTGCTAAACCGTAAGAGATGGACAAAAACTTACTGCACGAAAAATGTAGAACACGTTAAAATACACAATGTATGTTATATACGTTTTTTTCATGGTGTTGATCGTTTTTGAGACATTCCTTGTTTTTGGTTTCTGCTTTGAAAAATTTATGCTTTTCTCATACAGGAATCTATCAACTGCTGTCCATACAAACAAAGGAACTTCAATCGAATAGCAACCAGCTTTTGACTATCACTTTAACCTATGGTACTCTCTTATTTCACTTCTACTTACAGGGAAGCAAGTAATAAGACAATTTATGCTATTTTTTTCTGACCAATTTCCTATAAAGTGTTTACATAACGTACATATGGGCATAGAAATAGATATATGAATACATCTAATACAGTGACTCTAGAAGCAGACAATCACGTGGAAAGGACGGTATAGGTGCCATGTTTCACTATAGTTTAACGTACTGTCAATAGTTGTTTTAATTTGGTGTAAATATGTATATATTTTGTTTTATTCGGTCCTGTACATTACTCGTATTTTACATTAGTAATTTCCTGTTGTATTATTGGAAGCCGAAGATCTATTGCCTTCTGATTGCCTAAATTCAACGTTAGTTGTTGCATTATTGAGATGTAAATAAATTTTAAATCAAATACTAATACCATATTAATTGATTGACCATCAAGAAATCTCTATAAAATGTATTTAGTTGAATTAGGTGACTTCTAAAAACAAGCTATTCATGTGTCTTCTATGTTTGTTTGCCTAATTAACAGAACCTCTGTAAACCTAGGCATGTAATAATTTATAATTGTTTACAAACTGCTCTGTTTGTTCACACTAACATTTCAATCGCATTATTACTCTCCCTATTGGATAGCGATCGTAACTAGCCCTGTAGCTATGGATATACAGCTATACAGTATGCACTACAGTCCGACTGCCCAAAAACCTGCCCAAAAACATTCAGGTAGCTTCAACTTCTTTAAACATTCCATTAATTGTTTAAATCAGGGTGTACAGTATTCGTATATCTTATCTATAATTGGGAGTAGGTTTGGTTTGGGCCTATTTAACCTAGCATTTATATTTATGAAATTGTTCGATCTTTTACCTACTAAAAATTTCATTTCCGCTATTTTCTGTTAATATCCTTTTCGTTTAGAGTCTATGCAGCCCTAAAACGCGTATTCCCGGTGAAATCTGGTATAGAATTTTTCGGTGGAGTGTAATACTTTACCTACGTACCGTGTATTATGTAGAGTAAGTATAAGTATGAAATATTTCTACATACTATTCTCCAGTTATTAAAACAGAAGAAATATGAGCTAAACATTGTACATAATTTTTAGACACCAAATCCCTTCAAAAATATTTGTGCGCTAATGTTTTTCCGTATTGGCTCTTCATTTTTTATACAAACCCCAGGGTATGTAATGATGCTTCCATATAAACAACAGGTAGTATGGCAGAATATATGAATAAACGATAAATTTATGATATTTTAACCACAACGGTATTTACTATCAGTTGGACTGAGTTATCACTGATTAGTGTAGAGCCAGCGAGGAGAGACAAATTCGTATGGAATTATCAATTTTATCAAGGTTTATTATGTTACGGTTGGCACCGACGGTACAGAATGTTATATAATAACTCTGTTTCACAGAACCGGTATGTAAAAACACGGAAATTTACGAGGTTAACATCCAAAATCCGCTTTGCGACAGATTTATCGAAAATGAGTTATATTGGGGTTGAGGTTAATATTCCCTAGAATCCAGCATTTAAATTGCATCTGTTTTTTTCTCTCTCTCGCTATTTTTTGTACATAAAATTTCTACAAAATCCTCAATGTGATATTTACATCACTTAACGGTTATTTTTTCATTTAACTATAATTTAAATATTAAAATCACACATACACAAAAGTGGGCATAATAAGCAGAGCTGCCAACTGTAGAGACAGGCCCTAAATGTAGTCATATTTATGTTTATCTATAGCTGCAGTCATATATGAATGGATTGCATATATTAGTAGAAAACATTGATAAATTTTAAAGAGTTAAAGGGTGATAATGTATCGTAAAGTATTGTGACCAGAGTATTATACATTTTTTGACCCTATCTCATAACATAGCCGTTTGGCGCTATTCACTTGGATGGATGACTGTTTAGCCGCGTTTTTATTTCTACTTTCTCTGGCTCATATGTACAATGTACATAAATAGAGATGGTTTTGATTCCACCCAAAAATTAGATGTCGAGTTTCACCGGAAATATATGTTTTGAGATCCCCGGAGTCCGAAAAAAGCATTTTTAGAAAAAAGTCCGTGTGTGTCTGTGGACAGCATAACTCAAAAACAAAAACAGCGTTAAAAACCAAGCTTAATATTGAAGTTAAGTATGTTCCAAGAATGCGACACGAAGATTTTCAAGAAAATCCCACCACTGCAAATATCCTTTACATGGAAACGTTTTTGGAAATGTTTTTTCTAAAAATAACTCTAAAGATTTTGATTAAAATATCCAATATATATTTACATCACAAATAAAGCGTATATTTTGTATTTTCTGGGTATAGCCTCTAAGAACCTTTTTATTCTGGATGATTTTGCAGAATTTTTCATAAGGGTTAAACTCTAGTAGATAGACAAAACTTACTCCACAAAAATTGTATATCTCGTTAAAACACATACTTTGTCCGAAGTATTTATGTAGAGTTGACTCCTTGTTATTGATTTCAATTTTACACTGCTTAAACTTCTTTCTCAAAGGGGAAGTGAAGTTTCCTTTAAGCTCTCTTGTTTTATTGCAGGCCATGCAAAACAAGCCGAATTTCAGTTGTTTTATATAGAACCAGCTTTAAAAAGATTTGACTATCGTTTTAGCCTAGTGCATTTCCTTATGTCCTTCTTATTTACAAAGAAGCAAGTAATGCGGCAAGTCCTGCTAATGTTTACCGTGATTAGCAAGCATGCCGTAGATAAAAGAACAATTTTTTGTAAGAAAAGTTGTTTGTTTAACAGCTAGAGAAAGTCATATGAATGGAACACATCATATTTTATTCGTTATTTTGTTTATTCACTTGTTTGCCCACTATCTTATAGTACATTGTTGTGCGATATAAAGCTATTCTCCATTTAACAAGATCATTTATTATATTATTTTAGAATAGAATTGTAATGCCTTCACTTTAATAACAGTTTGAATCAAATATATAACGCAACAAGCGTAATTCTTCAGAAATACATGTAAACTCTTATCAACAAAAAGGTAGAAGTAGGTAGTCATTAAATATATGCGTAAGCTTTCACGGCCGGTGTCCATGGTTTTAAAATTTAAAATTTTCGGGCTGTTTTGCCGTGGTCTGTAGGTTAAAATATGTTCAGTTAAAATATTTCTACCTAACGTTTCGTCCCTGTCTGTGGGGGACATCTTCAGAGGCACTGCACTCACGTCGCTAACTCGGAAAGAATTATATCAGTGCGGGTTACAGCCAGTATATATATACTCGGGCACAGACCACGGCAAAACAGCCCGAAAATTTTAAATTTTAAAACTAGGTAGTCATTGTTCAGTTGCCCAGTGTTCCCTTAGAAAATCGTAACCACAGCGTTGACTGAAACACGGGGTTTAGTAATTTTACCCTTAGATCACAGACCTCCATTCCGAAAGATTTTAGTGTTTTATCAATCAACTCCAGCCGTGAAAAACTTCGTACATATTTAAATGGGTGAAAGCGTCATTCATTTTGACGTTTATATACCAGACAGAGAATTATATCGCTTTTAGCGCCAAACTTGCGTTGAACAGGAATTGCACACTATCACTAACAGGTCCAAGTTAGCAATCAGTCGAAAGAAACATGTCAATAGGGCGATGTTATAAGAAATAAAGTGTTAGCTGTACTTTCTAGCAATAAGGACATGCACGCGTCGTCAAAATACTCCGAATCGACCTTTTCTTCTCATAAAAGCGCCTGGACTTTACTTTTGCAACCACTATATCCCCTTAGTTGTTCAAAATAACAATTAGTCACTTTCACTTTCTCTAGCACCTATGCAGATACAATGTACATGATAGGTAGAGATAGTATTGCTTTTCACCCAAAATTTGATACCAAGATTTCACGGTAAATACATGTTTTGAGAACCCCTAAATTCAAAACAAGCCTTTTTAGAAAAAGGTCCTGTGTACATCATAACTTTAAAACGGAGAGTCCGTCAAATACCAAATTTGGTATTTAAGTTCAGTATCATCCAAAGAGCAACACGAAGGTCTTCAGTAAAATCCCCCACCCCAAGCTATCCTATACGTGGAAACATTGTAGAAAAGTTTTATTTTCTCAAAACTGGCTTTAATGAATCTGATTAAAATACCGTATATTAAAGATATTTACTCGACAAATTAAAATTTATATCTTTAATTTTCTGGAAATAGCCTCTGAATAGTCTTAATTCTGGATAGATTTTGTATAATTGGAAAACCATAAGAGATAGACAAAAACTCACTGCAAAAAAAAAAAAAAAAAAAAAAAAGTAGAACACAATTTATGACATACACATTTTTTTTGTAGAGGCATATGACATAATTTGTGTTTTTTATACTAAATTTGGTATTCACCGGTCTTTTTATTTTAGAGTTATGTTGTCCACACAATCACACACATAAACACAGACTCTCTTCACATTAGCTTTCTCTAAAAATGCTTTTCTGAATCCATCGGTCCTGAAAAAGTATATCGGTAACGAGGTTTTTACTAGAATACAATACCTTCTATATACACTATGTACATAGTACGTACAGAGAAAGTAAAGTATGTGAGGGGCATGTTGAATCAGTGTTTGAGGGGTGTGAGTCATAAAGAACAAATCAAGTTTGGACAAAATTCGATTTCAAGAGTATTTCAAAACAGGTTTGCTTAACAATCTTCTAGTTTGATAATAAGTAAAGCTGTATATACAGTGAGGCTATCATGTTGTACAAGCTTGAACGTCCATTGCTTGCTTCAACGTCTGCAAACCTACCAGAAGATGACAATGAAGACTGTGGAATCGCGTCCAGGCCACCAACATCAAAATTAGTGGAGCAAGTATCAGTAATGGACGTCCAAGCTTGTACAATACTTCTCGTATTGTTTCATACTACACAGTTTCCACTTAATGTTAAATAAACCACAGTGGATGAACTGTAAGGTAAATATCTTCCTGGAAACCGGTTACACTGAAGATTGTGAAGTCATTGAGCCTGAAAGATGCCTCACGAAAGAGAAACAGAGACTCTCCCACCATAAAAGCAGCAGTATAGTTGAGATATAAACAAAGGACTAGATACTATACTTAGTTTGTGTGCTACTTCTCACTTCACCCACACCTCGCCTTCCCTCTGACCCCCGCCTCCCTAGAACTCCTAATGACCATCTCTGGAATGGGAGAGGTACACTAATCATGCCGATAAAGCCTTCATAACTAGAAATTACTATCGCAACTACTGGTTATTAGGAAGATCTGGGCTGGAGAAAGAGCTTTATTTACCTGCATGTCTTATACCATTTGCGCAAATCTTCACGATAGGAGCGCTGATGGATGATCTCGAGAACAGAAATGCTAAAGCTAATTATACCGGCTCTTTGTGTGGGGCGGGAAGGCAGAGAATTAAAGCTCGTCCCAAAATATTTCACTCTAAATTCACACAGAGAAACTGACTTTGGAGTAATAACGTATTACGGCCGCCGTCTGTTATCTTTTTCTGCCGTCAAGTTTTACTTCACCCAACCTAATTTAATTAAAATGAATTTGTAAAACGAAACCAATCCAACTAATTTAAAGTTTATTTAAAGGAAAATAGTTTTACGTAAACCAACCTAATTTTATTAAAATATATTTGTAAAATCAAAGCTATTCATTAAATTTAAAGTTTGTTTCTATGCAGAGTTATTGTGTACTACTTTCCCCTTAGATATAACCCAAAAGTTGTTGCTTTAAAGAGCGAGATGATGCCCGAAAACGAGGAAATTGCATTCGGAAGGTCCCGGGTTCGGTCCCAGCGAGTACCCTCTCTAACTCATGGGTTTCTTCGAAGTTTACCGGGGACACCACGCGGATGCTGGAATGGTTTCCCTCAATCGCAAATTTCCTGCTCTCAATATTGTTCAAGTAATCATTTCATTCATCCCACACCCTGACTGTTCCATTACATTGTTAGAAGTGTTCAGAAAAGGTGCTTCGGTGCGACGTGGCAGGGAAGAAGGATGCTCTCTATGGTACTTTCTTCATACCTTGGTATTCTGCTGTTTGGCGGAGTAGGGGCGGCGTTAATGAGAGGATTGCCCTTTGTTTCTTTTTACTTGACACTCTCCGATCCAACACACTCCTCAAAAATCATTCCAACATTCCCTTCTAAGTGGGGTGGGAGTCAACGGTCAGGCTGTCCAGCTGGTGTGGCTTCTTAATCTGGGAATTGTAGGGACTCTGTCATTGCTGTACCGTCCCTTCTAGCTCCGGCCGCCAGATGCCTCATTTCGGTTAGAGCGACAGTCGGTGTCGGATAGATACAGCGGAAGCTTCCGCTTTAGCGAAACTTCTTCTCAGACCCATTGAATTTTAACCTTTTGAGCCTCTACTGCGGGGTCAAGTTCTCTTCAATTCCGCTGGAGGGACGTCTCCGAGTAATTTACCTGTGGCCGACTGCTCAAGTTTGTGTTTGTTAGGGAGCTCTATGCATTTCTGTCGCTGCCCCGACCTGTCCTGCGGCCCATAGTCTCCTTCACCTCATCCATTCTTCCCGAGGATGTATGCACAAAATATACATGGAGAGTCCAGTTGCTAGGTATTCCCTCCCTTAACTTATTATAGAAATAGATATAGTTATACACTTGAAAATGTTTTATTTGAACATTTAAACCATTAAAAAGCAATCTTGAAAATTCTTCACAAAAAATATTATCAGATATAAATTGGATCCAAAGATTTGGTCCAACTCTTACAGTTTACCAATTATACCAACACCGTTTAGAAAGATGAGCATTTCACAGCTATTCCCAAAAAACTCAAGGTATACGTTTTAATTCTCATGTACATATCTTAAACATATAACATTTTTATAAGAGCATTATTAAGAAAATATAGACTAACAAATATGGATAATTTAGGTGATAGATGCTCTTGAGAACTGCATTCTTGGAAAATACTGCATTTAAATACCAAGTTTGGTGTTTAACCGACTTTTCTTTTTGTAGTTAGATATGTTTATAGACACACACAAGAACAAATGCAGATCTTCTTCTAAACATTATTTTTGTACCTTCAGAGAGTCTCTACACATACATTTCCCGACAATCTCGGTATATACTATTTGGATTCAATTCCATACTTTCGCTACTTACCATAAGCATGAGAAATTTTTTCTTTACACATAAGTATTTAGGCTAGTTAGGTTATATTTGCATATTTTAGAACCTTTTTAAACTCATTTTAATAAATTTATAGGCTCTTTAACATATAGCCATAGTAATAACCCATTTCAGGATATTTCGTAAAAATCTCGTTAAAATACACAATTTTTCATATATATTTTGTTTGTGATTTGACCATTTCGAGATATTCCTTATTTGATTTGGTTTCAAAATACTTACAACTTTTCTCATACAGGAATTTTTCACCTCCTGCTCGTAAAAAGAAACTACTTTTAGACACATAGCAACCGGCTTTTAAAAGATTTGAATGTCAGTCTACTGTATTCCCTTATTTTCCTTTTACTTACAAGGAAGCAAGTAATAAGACCATTTATGTTAATGTTTATTTCGATTAGCATGAAGTAGAATAGGCTTTTCAGATATTATTTATTACAGAGATGTAGAGAAAATCATGGGAATGGAATACATCAGAATTAATTTTTCATCCACGTTTCCGAATCGAAGTGACCACTCTCTCAGTTGATTCCGATTAGCGGGATTCTACAGTAAATCATGATAATAGATAATATTTAGGCTTTCACGGCCAGCATTATCATATTGATTATAAATAGTAGCCAGGCTTGTAAGCCGTGATTCAAATGATTTAATTAACGATGTTTCGTCGAAAACTGTGTCCCGCATCTTCAGGGAACAAATTTGTTAGTCCAGCTCCAGAGTCCATCAAGACTCTTGATGCCAGACCCAGATTTCTGTGAAACTCGGTAATTAAACCATTTGGACTACGGCCTACAAACCGGGCTACTATTTATAATCAAGGTGAAATGATAATAGGCTTTATTTATTGACGGATCATTTCGCTAATCATTCTAAACAAATTACTTCTCTCTATACGTATTTGGAAGCTGGTACCTGGTGAGCCTGGTCAACTGTTAACAAAACCAGAAGACGACGAACACGTCGAGCATTATTTCGGATGCATCAGAAGTCCCAATAACAGTATTTCCACGAACAAATGAGATTCCGACTTTTTATTTTCTCTACGCGTACTACATTAATATTGCATTCCACCCACAAATTCGATACCAAGATTTCATCCGAAATGCATGTTTTGCGTCCCCCTGAATCCATAAAAAGCTTTTAGAAAAAGGTCTATGTGTGTGCGCCTGTATGTGTGTGTCTGCCTTTGGCCAGCATAGCTCAAAAACGAAAGATTGTTAAATAACAAACTTTGAATTTAAGTTTGGTATCTTCCAAGCATGCGATATGAAGGTTTTCAATAAAATGCACCCACTCTAAACTACTCTTTACATGGAAAATATTTCGAACATTTTGATTTTCTTAAAATTGGCTATAACCATTTTGATTAAATCCACCTATATGTCAGATATTTACAAGCCAAATAAAATGTATATCTTGAATTTTCTAAGAATAGCCTCCAAAGACCTCTTTATTCTGGATGATTTTGAATGAATTTTGCGTAACTGTAAAAGATGGATAAATACTTACCCCACAAAAAATGTAGATCACGATGAAACATACAATTTATGATATATACATTTTTTTTTGGAGTTGAAAATTTTTGAGGTATTCCTTGTTATTGGTTTCAGCTTAAAAATGTTCAACTCGTGTCCTACAAACAAAGCAAGTTCAATTACATAGCCACCAGATTTTAAAAGATTCGCCTATCGGTTTAGTCTATGCTACTCCCTTATTTTCCTTCTAATTACAAGGAAGCAACTAATAAGACCCTTCTGCTAATTTTTTCTCGATTAGTATTTAGTAAGTAGAAGAATAAACTTTTTAACAATAATTTATTTTAGAGAAAGTCATGTGAGTGGGAGGTATCTAATTTTATCACTTCTACCTACAAGTAAACAAATAATAAGACCATTTCTGCTAATGTTTATTTCGATTAGCATAGAATAGATAGAAGAGTAAGCTTTTCAGCAATAATTTACTACTGAGATTTAGAGAAAATCAATACAATAGAACTCACAAAAATTAATTTTTCTAAATCCGAACAGACGGCACTCTCAGTTTATTCGGATTAGCAGGATTCTATTGTAGATCATTTCGCTAATCGTTAGAAACTAATAACTGCATACACTTCCGTTTAAACTTATTTGGAAGCTGGTACCTGGTGAACTGCGGTCGACTGTTAACAAAAACAGAAGACGAACAAGTTGAGCATAATTTTGGATGCGTCAGAAGTCCCAATAACAGTATTTCCACGAACAAATGAGATTCCGACTTTTTATAACTAAGGCAGCGGGGTTACGTCAGTGCAGAGAGGAAAGAAAATAGGATGGGGTGGGGGATTCACTTTAGAATCTGGGTGGCGCCAAGTCTTCACCTAGGGTCGTAATCATCGCTCATGTCACCTCCTGACAGACGATAACGATGACGGCAACAGTTTTGCGCCCTCCATCAACTCATCTCTCTAGTCATAAAGCTGGAAACGCTGGAGTGGTTGTTGCAATATTAAAACTTAACAACATTTCCTTTTCTCTGCTTTTTCCGGCAGAAAAAAAGAAAGAAAAAACAACACGCAACTGTCTTTTGGCTTAACAGCAATTTCTATTCAAATTGAAAATGGCGCAGGACGCAGCACCAGTTCTAACGTGTTATACCCGTCTAATGGCTGGAAAGTTGCTGTAATGCTTTCTCTCTCTCGTCTTTAGCATCAGGCATCAACGTTTGCCTTTACCAGAGTTCATCTCGTAGAACGACTTGCAATAAAATAGAAACATTTGTTGGTGTTTCCTCGCAAGTAGATTAAATCGTAGAAAACTATAGCGAGCGAACTCATAAACCGCTGCTCCCTTTCCCTCAATGCCCTTTACAGCACCTCTCTATCTCGTAAAGCGCTACGTAAATGCTACGTAAAACAAAAGTAATCAAGGCACGAACTAATGTAACGAGAGGTTTTCAATGTCTGATGTGAATCCCTCTGTGACAAACTTCTGTCCTGAGGGTTGCGGGTTCGATTCTTGCAAGTGGCAAACGCTTTTTTAAGCATGTATAAACTATGATGTGCCCCAGGGTACATTTTTGGGCCCTTTGCATTATATAATAACAATTAATGATCTACTGACTGCCTCCGTGGTCTAGTGGTCAGCGAGCTCACTTCTCACCCGGAGGTCTCGGGTTTGTTCTCGGCTGGGGCGGGGAATTTTTCTTTAACCAGAATTATTCCCTATCCCCCACAGAGTCTAGAAGGATGTATGTGAGAGTAAATGAGTGCGTGTTTGAGGAAATAAAATGGTTTAAACCTACAGATAACGAGTTGTTTCTAATTCGAAGCCTCCGATATGACCTTAAATGTTAAAGGGGGCCATATAAATAAAACAAAAAAAATGACCTACCAACATGTGTTAATGTACTATCGATCATGTGTGCAGATTATACATCTTTTGTAGTGAAAGAAAATAATATTAATATGTTGCAGAAACTTACTGCAGACACATTCAGTAAAATAGTAGTGGTTTGTTACCAATGGTTTGTATTAAATGATGAAAAGATTGAAACTTTGACTATGTTTCTGAATTCTAATATTAATAAACAAATTCAAATTAACAAATATAGTCTTGTACTTTTTCTACACGTACTATGTACCAAGTGTATAGAGAAGATATTGCATTCTACCTACAAATTCTATTACGAAATTTAACCGGAAATACACGTTTTAGGGCCTCCTGTATCAAAAAAAGAAAGTATCTTTAGAAAAAGGTTCATGTGTGTGTCCGTGTGTCGGTAAAATACCAAACTTGGATTTAAATTTAGTATCTTCTAGGGATGCGACAATAAGATTTTGAGAAAAATCCATCCACACCCAAACTCCCCATTTATATGGAAAAATTTTTGAAAATTTTTATTTTCTCAAAAATGGCTCTAACGATTTTGATTAAAATACCGTATATTAAATATATTTATATGATTGATAAAATGTATATCTTGAATTTTCTGGGAATAGTCTCTGAATAAATTTTGTTGCTTTTTGCATAAATGGTAAACCGTAAAAGATAGATAAAAGTTTATTACACAAAAAATGTAGATCACGTTAAAACACACAAATTGTCATATAATTTTTTTCATGGAATTGACCATTCCTGAGATATTGCTTGTTATTTGTTTTAGATTTAAAATACTTGAACTTTTCTCACGTGGAAAGTTGTAAACTCCTGGCTCTGCATAGAAACGGATTTCTACCACATTTTACTATCGTTTAGCCTAGTGTATGCAAGTAATTCAGACAATTTCTGCTAAATTTGTCTCGATTATCATAAAATAGATGGAAGAATATGCTTTTTAACAACTTTTATTACAGCACTGTAGAGAAATCCATGTGAATGAAAAACATCGAATATTTTAAGCACGTATAAACTATGGTGTACCGCAGAGTTCAGTTTTGGGCCCTTTGCTTTTTATAATAACAATCAATAATCTACCAACATGTGTTAATGAATGTGTATGCAGATGATACATATTTTGTAATGAAAGAAAATAACATTAATATACTATCGATCATGTATGCATTTTCTTTTAAAGGTTTAGTTAAGTAATTAAGTTAATAAGGGGATTTAACCCTTTCGTTATGATTTTAAGACATAAGCTTGTTCATTAAGATTATAGCTAAATTATTGTTGATAAAGATTATACATCTTTTATAATGAAAGAAAGTAATATTAACATACTACCGATCATGTATTCCGATTATACATATTTTGTAATGAAAGAAAGTAACTTTAATATGTTGCAGAAGGTTTCTGCAGACACTTTCAGTAGTATTTCACAGTGGTTTATTACCAATGGGTTTCTATCAAATAATGAAAAGACTGAAACCATGACTATGAATGTCTGAATTCAAATATAAACAAACAAAATCAAATTAACGAAAATAAATTTTTAGCTCTGATTTTAGATTCAACAGGGGTTAACATGGTCGAAACATATTGAATTTATTTCAGCAAGTCTATCAAGAGTGCCGTATTTATTAAGGGTTTTAACTTACAATTTACCTCCAGTGTATCTATGAAGTGCCTATACTGCACTTTTCATTTGATACTTCGTTAGTCTTTGATATTTTGGGGTAAATAAATAGTCACATAACAGATGTTTTAATTTTACAAAACAAGCTTTAAGAATTTTGTTAAATGAATCTGAGCGAGAGAATTGTAAGCCGCTTTTTAAAACATCAAATTTATTACGGTAATAAACTTATATTTATGATTTAACAATATACATCTGACAGAGAAAAGACAGTTTTGAAAAGCTTGTGATAAGCATACATATAAAAAATAATTTAAACTTGGGTGTTCCTAAATTTAGATTAAATAAAATGGCGTCAAGTTATCTAATAAGGGATCTAAAGGTATCTAATAAAATGCCTCTAAAATATAACGGTCTACAACTATTTTTAAAAAAAAAATCTATATTTCGCTAGTTTTAAATTCTTTTTCTGTTATTGATGATTATGTAAATATGACAAATGTTTCTTTTTAAATAATGTTTTTGTGTGACAATGTCATTGTCCATACGATATAGGACTTAATGAGAATTAAATTTAAAATGCTATGAGGATTGGGGCAAAAGTCATGGCAACTATTTATTTTCTTGAAGATACCAGTCCAGTTGGAAAATGTGACATATACAGATGAAAGGACAAGGTGTTAACTACATGTGTGGAGAATGAATAACACTGAATACCCTAACACACTACATGTGTGGAGAGTGAATAGCATTGAATATCGTAACACACTAATTTATTATGGTAGTATACAGGGCAATATGACCTTCACGGTGTAAAAGAATAACAACACAGTACACACACAGTTGCCATGACAAACCTGGGCCTAAAGAACCTCAAAGTAGTCTCCTGCTACTGTTATCACACCCTGCCAACGATGTGGGAGGACCTGAATAGCAGCTGCCGCAACATTTGCCGTACCATGTGTGAATCGGGTCATCTGTTCGCCCACAGCATTAGTAATGTCTTCTCGTGTTGTAAACCACCTACCACGTAGTGATTCCTTCATCTTTCGAATGAGATCAACGTCACAGGGCAAAATATTGGGAGAGTACGGTGGGTGCACCAATTCTTCCCATCCCCAACGTCGCAGTAGCTGCCCTACACACTTTGCTTTATATGGTTTTGCATTGTCGTGCAGGATTATTGCACTGTCCACAAGATCCGGACGTTTCTCCCGAACGCCACGTCTTACCTATGTACCAGGAAGTCCCTTTAGTACTGTGGGGTCACTGTTTTCCATATGGAACAAAGTGGCAAAAATGACACCCCTGATGTCATACACGACGATCACCATCAATTTGACTGGGGAAGGGAACTTCTGCCTCCTTGATGATCCAGCATGTCGCCACTCCGCAGACTGACGTTTCAGTTCTGGTTCGTATGCCCTGGCCCAAAATTCACCGATGGTGATTATTCGTGACAAGAATTGATCGCTATCCTTTTGCCAGCGTGCAAGGTGGTCGGAGCATATTGCATAGCGCACCCACCTTTGAACTTCCGTCAATGCATGCGGGACCCACCGCGATGCAATTTTGCATAGATGCAGCTTATTACGCAATATCCTGTGGATGGTGCGTTTCTCGATGCCACTTGCTCTCTTTAACTTTAGTAGCGTCCATCCTCTGTCTTCATCCAGGAACTGCTCGATGACGGCACGTGCCACGTTGGTCCGCACACTGACAGGTCGTCAAGAACATTGCTCATCACTGGTTGACACACGTCCTTGCTGAAACTTTCCTACCCACTGTGCTATTGTACCGTATGGTAGGGTATTATTTCCAAGGGCTTGCATTAATTCACTGTAACATTCCATCGCATTTCTCCCCCGCATTTTAATGTAAGTGCGCTGCTCAACACGGGTTACTTCCCTCTCGCACGACACTAACCAACTTATTGATTTCACAGCCCTCGCTGCGCTGTTACCAGCTATCACAGAGCCGTCTGTGTTCTACATACACAATAAGCCTGCAGAACTTCCACACGACACATATACGTTTGCGATCCGTTCACATATCTACAAGAAAAAACTAGTTGCCATGACTTTTGCCCCAACCTCGGATATTCATAGGTCTTTGGGAAACTTATTCAGTAAAAATCCATATAGAGTGCCCATAATGTAATATTTTAAAGTATGTATTTCCTTTGAATTGCGACTAATAACAATTATGGAGTAAGACTGAAAATAAAACAGTGTTACTATAAATGATTTTTTTCCGAAAAGAAACTTGAATCTCTAGCGTTAGGAGACACTTAGAAACATGAAACAGAAAAGTACATTTTAATATTACAAGAAACTAAATTATCCTAACAACAATAGTAATTAAAAAAAGTTTTTAAAATGATTATTTTAGAGATTAAAATGTCTTACAGCTTAAAAGTTTATTATAATTCAGTAATCATACATTGAAATATCCCCACTTAAATTTTTTGTGCATAATTCAAAGCTCTAATTCTGAAAATTCCAACAACTTTTTTCAAATTTTGAGGTGTGTGGGAAACTTTGATTTATGAACTATATCTACTTAATAACATTTATGAAATATTTTATAATCTTGAATGTATTTTTCCTATTTGAATGAAATTTAATATTCCTATTATCATAACAACGCAATCACAGGAAAACTTTCAGGAGAATCCGATGTGTTGCATTCATATGACTTTCTCTAGCTGTTGGACGAAAAAACTATTCTTATAAAATATTATTTTATCTGCGTCAAACTAATCGAGATAAGTATTGCCAAAATTAGTTTTATTCCTTGTTTTTCTGTAAGCAGAAGGTAAATAAGGGAATACACTAGGCTAAAGTTAAAGTCAAATCTTCTATGTGAGACAATTGAAATTCCGTTCTCTTTTTTTGCCAGGTGTAAGCAAAAGACAAGCGAAAGAAAGATGTCCTACTACTTGAGACAAGTTTAAATAACTTAAAATTGAAACCAATTCACGGAATACCTCAGAAACGGTCAACTCTACTATAAAAACATATATGACATAAATGTTTTAACGAGATTTACATTTTTTGTCTAAACTTTTGTCTATTTCTTAAGGTTTGCCAGCAAAATTCATCTGAATGAAGAGGTCTTCAGAAGCTATTCTCAAAAAATTCCAGATATATATTTTTTTATTTGTGATGTAAATAAATTAATGTATGGTATTTTAATCAAAATCGGGGAGCTATTTTTAACAAAAATTGCATTTTCAAACATTTTGTCCATGTAAAAGTTAGTTTAGGGTGGGTGGATTTTCTTGAGTATCTTCGTGCCGCATCTTTGGAGGATACTTCACTTAAATACCAAGTTTGGTATTTTAAGGTCTTTCAGTTATTGAACTATACTGTTTACCGACACACACACATGGACCTTTCTCTAAAAATATTTTTTTCGGACTCAGCGCACCTGAAAATATATATATTCCGCGAAATCTCAACACTAAATTTTACTTTCTCTACACGTACTATGTGCATAATGTATAGAGGAAGTATTGTATTCCACCCAAAATTCGATACCGAGATCTCACCGGAAATAAATGTTTTAGGACCCCCTGAATACAAAAAAAAACATTTTTACCAAAAGATCCGTGTGTGTGTGTGTGTGTGTGTGTGTGTGTGTGCATCTGTCTGTCTGTCTGTGTGTCTGTGGACAGCATAGTTCAAAAAAGAAAAGACCGTTGAATACCAAACTTGGTATTTAGGTTTCGTATCTTCCAAGGATGCGACACGAAGATTTTAAAAAAAATCCCCTACATCCAACTACCCTTTACATGGAACTTTTTTCGAAATTTTTTATTTTCTTAAAAATAACTCTAACGATTTTGATTAAAATGTCGTATATTAAAGATGTTTACCTGACAAATAAAATGTATATCTTGAATTTTCTAGGAATAGCCTGTGAAGACTACTTTATTCTGGATGAATTTTACGGAATTTTGCATAACTGCTAAACCATAAGAGATGGACAAAAACTTACCACACATAAAATGTAGAGCACGTGAAAACACACCCTTTATGTCGTATATCTTTTTTCTTGCAGTTGATCGTTTTTTAGATATCCCTTGTTTTTGGTTTCAGCTTTGAAAAATTTGTACTTTTCTCATACAGGAATTTGTCAACTCGTGTCCATAGAAACAAAAGAACTTTAGTCACATAGCAGCCGCCTTTTGACTATCACTTTAACCTATGGCACTCCCTTATTTCGCTTCTGCTTACAAGGAAGCAAGTAATAAGACTTTCTGCTAATTTTTTCTCGATTAGCATGAAGTAAATAGAAGCATAAGCTTTTTAACAATAGTTTGTTACAGATATGTAGAGAAAGTCATATGAATGAACACATCAGATTTTTTTTGGATGGAATACAGTGCTTTCACTACCTACTACGTAGTACACATGTGCTAGAGAAAGTAAAATATATACAGAAATTTAGCAACCTAACCTGTGCTATATTCGTATCTCACCTATGTGTATCATGCGATTTGTTTACCCTAAACCCCTGATTATGTTGTTCTACAGATAAGTAACAAAATATGTCTGACGTATGCACACTATAAACAACGGCTATGCATTTCTCTTGACAAATAATCTAGGCATTAATCGAAGTTGAGCCAGAGAAGAAAAACAAAGGAAAGGTGAAGCAGGCTTTACTATACCGACGGATTTCAAATGACTGCAGTTTGTTCGCCTGTGACCTCTACAGACAAAACTAATGACCGGACGAGAATATATGTGCCAGATCCATTCCCGACACTTGGAAATTTACCGCTTCATTACATGCACGGCTGTAGCTTCCACACCTGATACCAGCGTCACGTAAACTTTATTTCTAAACAAAATCTGAGTTGCGAAGCTACTGGGCGTGTGTTTCATCGTGAAACTGAGTGGTTCAGATACCCTAGGGGGCGTCAGGGACGCGATGGCACCTCAACATTCTCATATATTTAGCAGTCCCAACAATTTAACAGTCTTCCTTCTCCAGGTGTTTTCTTGTCCCACCTTTACAAGCCTGGGGAACTTACAGCAGAGTGTTAGAAAACTTAACTTTGCAATATAACTACATAGAGGCATTGAGTGTGTCAAATTAACTAGTGAGAAACTACAGCGCTTTACACTTAGAGGAACAAGGAAAGCAGAAATACTAACAAAAACTGGCAATTTCATTATTTACGAACGATACTAGTTAGTGCTATATTATGCTAATATGAAGTATCTGTATTTTGAAAGAAGTTACAGATTTTAAATACTTACGATGCAAAATATCGTATAAAATCAGATATATATTGAAATTGGGTATGAAACAGAGAACGGGAATATTGTAGCTTAGGTTAGCAGGTGGGGTGGAAAGCTCGTAAGGTAGTTGATGATGGTGGGAGGATTTGTCCATTAAGTTACTAAACGCTTAACAAGAGATAGAAACCGTTTTTGTAAAACTAGTTTGAGAGTAGAATACTGTGCATAAAAAATAATGTGAGTTCATTTAATCACATTTTTACATTGCGTATATCATTTGCGGAAAATATGACTACGTTGGTCATTATTAATATTAATTTATTTATATATTTATTTATGTAATCCCTGGTACAAAGCAGCTGACGGCGTCTTCCAGAATCCAAAAGCTATTCCTCCCTATTTCTCTTATTTTCTGGGTCCAACTTTCTAGATGTTATGGAGGTTTGAACATCATCCATCCCGTTTTCATTGATGGTGTCGTTTTCTTCTTGCCTACATTCCATTATTTTGTTTGTTGCTATGTGGTTGAAATCCGTTTCTTTGCATGGCCAGGAGTTGATGAATTCCCGCATGAGATCACTTTATGTATTTTAAGTCTGAAGCTAATAACAAGAATACTCTCGGATACGGTCAAGTCAATGAAAAATATCTATGCCATAAATTGCGTGTTTTAATTATTTCTACTTTTTTGTGTGATAAGTTTTGTTTAGCGGTTACGTAAAAGTGATTTAGAATGAAGAGGTCTTTGGAGGCTATTCTCGCAGAATTCAACATAAACATTTTATTCATTGTTTAAATATCTTTAATTTGCAGTATTTTAATTAAAATCTTTACAGTCATTTTTGAGGAAATTATTTTGCTTTCCACGTAAAATGTAGTTTCGGATGGATGACATTTGCTTAAAATCTCTGGTCGTATTCCTGGAACACAAAGTTTCGTAGTTTACCGAATTTTAGTTTTAGAGTTATCGTGTGCACCACACATAGATACATATACACACACCACATTTTTCTATAAATCTTATTTTTATACGCATGTACTGAAATGTGTTCATTTACTGTTAACAGATTTTCATTTCGATATAAATTTTCACGCTTACGCGCTGCCCTGCTAATGACTATTTACTACCTGATAATCTGCATGAAATAAACAAACATCTTACGCGTGCAATAACCTCCAGGAGTATTTAATTATAAATAAGAATTATAAGGATATATAATTATTTTCATAAACTTTTTTGTGGAAGAAAATTGTTAACCTTACTCGCCCTCTTTGTTATATCAGGAGGCCAAACACTTCAGCCTCCATCTTGCAAATCAACTATCACCACGAATCGAATTTCATTTGTTATCGATGCAAGCCGACAATACGAATAGAGGTCGGCGCAGTTCACCTTTCGTATGTAGGATATTTAAATACTTATTGTATATCTACATGTCATAGAAAAATATCTAATGTGTTCCATTCACATTGCTTTCTCTACATCTCTGCAATAAATTAAAAAGCTTGTTTCTATTTACTTCATGAGAATCGAGAAAAAATTAGCAGAAATAGTCTTATTACTTGCTTCCTTGTAAGTAGGAGCGAAATAAGGGAGTACCATAGGTGGTTGCTATGTGACTGAAGTTCCTTTGTGTGTATGGACAGAAGTTGACAAATTTCTGTATGAGAAAAGTAAGTTTTTAAACCTAAAATCAATAACAAGGAACATCTGAAAAAAAAAAACAAAAAACGATCGACTCCACGAAAAAAATATATATGACATAAATTGAGTATTTTATCTTGATTTAAATTTTTTGTGTATTAAGTTTTTGTCTACCTCTTACGGTTTACTAGTTACGCAAAATTCAATAAAAATCATCCAGAATAAAGGCGTCCTTAGAAGCTATTCCCAGAAAATTCAATATATAAATTGTTTGGCATGTAAATATTTTCGAAAATTTTTCCATCTAAAGGGTAGTTGGGGTGGGGGCATTTTCTTGAAAATCTTCGTGTCGCATCCTTGGAAGGTAGCAACTTAAATACTAAGTTTGGTATTTAACGGTCTTTTCGTTTTTGAGCTATGTTGTCCACAGACACACCCGCACACACGGACCTTTTTCCAAAAATATTTTTTTTTTTTTTTTGGATTCAGGGGGACTCATAACATGTATTTCCGGTGAAATCTCGGTATCAAATTTTGGATGGAATACAATACCTTCTCTATACACTATGTACGTAGTACGTGTAGAGAGGGTAATTATGTATGCAACTCTCATATAATGGTTATTAGAATACTACTATTTTACGATCGTTACTTAAATAACTATTTTTGGATCTAGCGGGCCCTAAAACATACATTTCCAGTGAAATATCGGTATCGAATGCAATAACTTCTCTAGTTATGTACTTGTGCTAAGTGGACTAAGTAATTATTAGATGATAAAATGTGGTGATTCTTTCTTTTTGTCTTTATCGCCTTAAAAGTATCACGTTCCAGTAAAATAGTTAATGTAACGTCTTATATCCCTTTATCCCGTAAACGAGCGTAAATTTCACTGACATTTAATCCCTCGATAAACCTCGGCTAAACCTTTCACAGGCAAGTTTTACCTAAATCACTTTACTCGTAAGAAAGCTCATTTATATCTCAATTCAGCCCAGAAACAGGGGAAGGAGTTGCAGAAGGGGGATCAGAAACTTACAAACAACTAACCCACCGAGCTGTTCTCATCCCCACAATATCATACGAACAATATGTGGATCTTATGGAGGCAGACAGAACTGCGCTTGCGCGGTCCAATTAAGGCCATTGCCGGGGCGTGGTGTTGGTAGGGAACTTTAATTACGACGATGATGCAATGTTATTAATTTCTGTCCGTCCAATTCCTATTGTTATCGTTGAAGTTATGAATAGCATCATCAGGAACCCTCCTAGTAGAGAAAAGGCTGTCGCCTAGCAGCACAATATGGCAACCTCGCTCATATCCAATATTGGGATCCCAATTGAACACTAATGTGTGTGTCTACAGCTACCAAATAGCTTTCCAATGCTTTTAAATACTAACTTGCATTGAGTAACAGAAATAATAGCTGTAAATTTGAAAACAGTAGCGAAAAATCTTATATCCATTCACATAACTTTCTCTAGCTGTTCCAAATACAAACTATTCTTGTAAAAGATTATTCTGTTTTCTACATTATACTAATCGAGATAAAAAATTAGCAGAATTACTCTTATTACTTGCCTCGTTGTAAGTAAAAAGCACATAATTTTTTTTTACTTTCTCTACATGTACTATGTACATAGTGTATAGAGAAGGTACTGTAATGCACCCAAAAATTCGATACCGAGATTTCACCGGAAATGCATGTTTTGGGTACCCCTGAATCCAATAAAAGTCCGTGTGTGTATGTGTTTGTGGACAGCATAGCTCAAAAAAGAAAAGTCCGTTAAATTTGGTATTTAAATTTAGTATCTTCCACAGATGCGACACGATTTTCAAGAAAATCCCCCTACTCTTTATATGGAAACATTTTCGAATTTTTTGATTTTCTAAAAAATGCCTCTAACAATTTTGATTAAAATATCGTTTATTAAAGATATTTATTTATCTGAAAAATAAAATGTATATATTGAATTATCTGGGAATAGCCTCTGGAAACCACTTTATTCTGGACATATTTTACGGAATTTTGCATAACTGCTAAACCGTAAGAACTTAGATAAAAACTTACTACACAAGAAATGTAGAGCACGTTAAAATACACAATTTATGTTACATAATTTTTTTCGTGGAGTTGATCGTTTTTGAGATATTCATTGTTTTTGGTTTGCTATGAAAAACCTACTTTTCTCATATAGGAATTTGTCAACTATTGTCTATATTGTCTATCACTTTAACTTCTGGTACTCCCTTATTTCACTTCTGCTTACAAGGAAACAAGTAATAAGACTATTTCTGCTAATTTGTTCTCGAGTAGCTGGAAGTAAATAGAGGCATAAGCTTTTAAACAATAATTTGTTGCAGAGATGTAGAGAAAGTCATGTGAATGATACACATCAGATTTTTTTGATAATGTTTAGCTCCGTATTTTACTGCTTTTGGCACCGCAGGCGATGACACTGTTGATATATAGAATGAAGATTGAACACCGGTGTAATGTGATGGCGGGGGAAACCGGAGAGCCCGAAGAAAACCCGCCCCTGCGCCGTTTTCTGCAACGCAAATGTCGCATGTAGTCGCTTGGGATCCAACCTTGGCCATCTAGGTGAGAGGTCTAGCCACTCAGCCACGACGCGGCCACAGAAGCGACATAAGGGAATACATTACTAAAGCGATAGTTCAACTCTTTGAAAAGCTGGTTGCTATGTTGAACAATTGCGGTTCAGTTCGCTTTGCATGGTATAATTTCAATTATGTAGTTTAAAACTGAAACCAATAACAAAGAATATCTCGAAAACGGTCAACTGCAAAAGAAAGTAATATATGACATAATTAGTGTTTTAACAAGATCTGTATTTTTTGTGTGTTAAATTTTTACCTATCCTTTACGGTTTAACTATGCAAAATTTTGCAAAACTCGTCTTCAGAGGCGTTGTATTTTTTAGGTAAATATCTTTAATACAGGATATTTGATCAAAGTTGTTAACGTTATTTTTGAGAGAATAAAAATTTTTGAAGTATTTTCCATATAAATACTACTTTGTGCATGATTTTTTATTTGAAAATCTTCGTGTCGCATTCTTGGAAGATAGTAAACACAAAACGCCAAGTTTAGTTTTTAACGTTCCTTTCGTTTTGAGCTAGGCTGTCCACACACACACACACGAACCTTTTTTAAAATTGCTTTTTCGGACTCGAAGGACCTCAAAACATATATTTCCGGTGAAAATTTGGCATTTAATTTTTGGGTGGAATGCAATTTCTACTTCTATGTATATATCTACATTTTAGGTAATAAAGAAATTAAACATGTATTATGATACGTTCAAATGGCTTTCTTTACTCCCTGTAGTAAAACAATTCCTAGATAAGTGGCAGAGCAACCGGCTAGAGATCGGGAGAACCATTGACCATAATGGTTGGCTATACTATGAATCCTGAGTCTAAAGTACTTACAGTAAATCACCATTGGAGTTGTCATCTCAAACAAACAAAAAAACAAAACTAATTTGAGATCACCTTTGATTTACCGGGAAACATACGAATCAGTTGAGAAATTCAATGCTATGCCGGCATGTTGCCATGGTAGTTCAGTGGCAGAGCAACCGACTAGAAAATCGGGAGATCCATAGTTCAAATCCCGGCTATGGTATTGCATTTTTCAATCTGACGCTACCTATCCAACTCCTGTCCTACTCACGGCTTGTGTGAAAAATCATTTATTCCAGTATAACAGTTATCTCTCTAAGGTCGCCATAGCTGAAGGACCAGTTGCATAGCGCTCGACTATCACCAGCAACCAGAAATAACCTAGAAATATACGACATTCCAAGTTAACTGTCTCAAGTACCTCCTTTATGGGCGAATTTCAACTATTTCTCTCAAGCGCATGCCCATAAAGTTCTATCCTAGAAGCCAAGTTTGCTGAAAAGCAAAACAACGAAAGAGAGACAATTACGTTTTCATGCTATGTTGTTCGTTCCATTATAACTTTATAGATGGTAATAAGAATATTACTGAATTCGTTACAGCTCCTACAATTGCGCATTTTATGAGCAGGGAGATGATAACGAAACAAAAGGTATAAAAGTAACCGAAATGGAGAATGATAGAAGCTATGACAGAAAACAACCTGCAAAACAAATAAAAATGAAGTCTGCCATGATACTCATGAGAGAATGATTAACGTAATAGCGCCATTATTAGCGCATGTTTGACCCGATAAGAAACTTAATACTGCCTCTTGTGCAGTTGCATGCGTATCATCTTCTTAACCCAGAATTCCCGTTTTCGATTCTCGGCTAGAATATAGAACTTTTCTTTAATCATAATAATTCCTTACGCTTTCATAGAGTCTGGAATTATTGAATTTGATTCTGGATGTGAGGGTTTTATGACTAAAGAATTCTGTTGTGTTCCATTCATATGACTTTCTCTACATCTCTGTAGCACATTATTGTTAATTGGTGTATTCTTGTATCTACTTCATGTATCGAGAAAAACGATAGCAAAAACGGTTTTATTACTTAGTTCCTTATGAGTAGAAGGGAAATGAAAGAATGCAGTAGGTTAAACCGACAGTCAAATGTTTTTAAATAAGGTTGTTGTGGTATAGAAATCCGTTTCTTTGCGTGGCCAAGTGATGACAAGTTCCCGTTTGAGAAAAGTATAAGTATTATAAAACTGAGATCAATAACAAGAAATATCTCGAAAATGGTCAACTCCGGGGAAAAATTGTATATGGCATAAGTTTTACGTTTTAAGGAGCTCTATATTTTTTGTGTAATAACCCTTTGTGTATCTCTTATGATTTACCAGCTAGACAAAATTGGAAAACATCATCCAGAATAAAGAGGTCTTTAGAGACTACTCCCATAAAATTCAAGATGTACATTTTATTTGTTATGTAAATAATTTAATATAGCATATTTTAATTTTCAATGAAAATCTTCAAGAGTTATACCAAGTTTTGAGTTATGCTGCCCGCAAACAAAGACGCACACTGAAATTTTTCTAAAAATGCTTCTTTTTTTTTATTCAGGGGGTCTCAAAACATAAATTTCCGGTGAAATCTCGGTATAGAACTTGGGTGAAATACAATACCTTCTCTATATACTATGTGCATAGTACGTGTAGAGAAAGTAAAAATCAAAAATAAGAAACCTACATTCTGAAAGTGAAAGCACTATCAGCTGTTTCTCAAGTCAAAACCTCCGATATGACAAACAAAAAACTCATTTACAAATTTTATATTAAATGTAAAAGCTTAAAAAGAAACCCATTATGTCATACTTCACATACATTTTTACACACACTCTTACTCGAACATTTCTCACAAAAACACATGTTTCTATCTACTTCATCTTAATCGAGACAAACTTTTATAGAAGTGGTTTTATTACACTTTTTGTAGAAAAAATGCAAATAATGAAATACTGTAGGCTTAAGTGATAGTCAAAAGCTTTTAAGATATGGTTACCATGTGCTGGCTTGAAATTAGGTTCTTTGCGGAGCACGAGACAAAAACGATTTCCCATTTCAGAAAAGTATAAGTATAGGTTATTTAAAAAAAAAAAAAATCTTGGAAATGGTTAACTCCATAACAACATAGATATGCTGCATTCATAGAACCTTCTCTACCAATTCTTCAATTAACTATTCTCATAAAACTTGTTCTTCTATCTGGTTCATGTTATCCAGATAAGCATTAGCAAAAATTATCTTATTATGTACTTCCTATTAAGTACAAAAGAAATAAGGGAATATACTCTTTGAAAAGTTGGTCGCTAAATGATGAAATTTCATTCTCTTAGCATGTCTTGAAGTAAAATAAAAGATATATTTTCAATTTGAGCAAAATAAAATATATATTTCCAATTTGAGCGAAGTATAAGCATTGAAAAGTTTAAACTGATAACCAGGAATATTTCAGATATAGAAAAGAATACAAAAATGTAATTGATACAAATTATATTATTTAATTACACTCAATTTTTGTCTTTATCTCTTATGGTTTGTCAGTTAGGCTAAAATGTCCAGAATGAAGTAGACTTAAGAGATGATTTCCAGACAATTTCAGATCCACATTTCATTTGTCATGAAAACATTTTAAGCATATGGTATTTTATTAAAAATTGCTAGAGACATTTTTGAGAATATAAAAATGTTCGAGAAAATTTCCATGTAAAAGGTTGGGGATATTTTTTCTCGAAATGTTCATGTTGCATTCTTAAAAGGGCCAAACTTAAATATCAAGTTTGGTATTCAACGGATGTTTCGTTTTGGAATTATGATGTTCACAGGCACAACGTCTGTTTTTCAAAAAATACTATATTTGGATACATGTATTTTCGAAACATGCATTTACGGTGAAATCGCTATAACGAATTTTTGGAAGGAGTGCAATAGCGTCCCTCCCTACTATCTACATTGTACACACTCGTAGAGAAAGTAAAAGTAAACAGTCACACCAAAATGAAATTATTACATCTAAATCATTACCTTGCTGACAGTCAGAAAACACATGGTTGATATGCAGAAACTATAATACTAATCGAAAATTAAAAACCATAGTAATTTACTAAACACTGGTTTTTCAATTACATAAATATGCTGGTATTCCCTTCATTCTACTAATTTATCCTATAATTTGTTCGTTCCATCTTTACTTTCTGTGGCACATATGTAAAACGTACATATTAAACAGGAAATGTATTGTATTCCACCCTAAAATTCCATACCGAAATTTTACCGAAAATAAAAGCATTTTTAGAAAAATGTCCGCGCGCATGTGTTTGTATCTGTGGACTAAAAGTAGGTACGTTAAATATAAAGTTTAAGTATTTTCCAAGGATGTGACACGAAGATATTCATGATACTTCACCCCAACTTCATGGAAACATTTTCGAAAATGTTGAATTTCTCAAAAATGCCTCTAACGATTTTGCTGAAAATACCATGTTTTAATACATTTTTGTGACAAACGAGATATATATTTTTAATTTTCTGGGATTAACCTCTAAAGACCTCTTCATAACTCTTTTATAACTGGCAGATAAACTGTAAGATGTAGACAGAAACTTACTACACAAAAATATAAATCTCGTAAAAATACGCAATTTATGTCCCATATTTTTTGTAGAGTTAACCGTTTCCAAGGTATTCGTAGTAATTTATTCAATTTTAAACTATCTACTTAAACTTTTCTGAAACGGAAAGTCATCTTTCGTTTCAGACTTCTTTTGTTGCTAGTTACACAAAGAGAGCCGAATTGCAATTGTTTCAAATGTGATAGCATTTAATAGATTCGACTATAGCGTTACTCTAGTGTATTCATTTATTTTTCTTTTTGCCTACAAAGAAGCAAGTGATAAGTCAATTTCTGATAATGTTTATTTCGAAGAGAGAGAAGAATAGCGTTTTATAAGAATAGTTTGTAGAGTAGGTAGAGAAAGTCATGTGAATGAAACACATCAGGTGTTTTCTATTATTCCAGAATTTCTGTACTGTGATATATTATTCTCCACCGATGGAATGCTCAAGTTTTTTCTCCATGTTTAATAGGAGTTTGTTTTACATTCTGCTGTTTTTGCACCGAGTGTTTGTATTCAGATGCCAGCACTCCCTCTAACGGAGGTTATGTAGTTAGTTGACATCACGTGATGATGAGTCCAGAAAGTAAACAATGATGCTACGGATGTAAGAGGTGGACTCCGCCCACAGGAAAAATAAAATATGTTATTTGCTCTTTGTTGCCGCTAGACCTTGACAGACGTTTTTCACTGGAAGCAAATGAGAGACAATTGGCAACGAGCTGTTCTACGTGAGTCATCCTACATTGCTGACTCAGTTACACACAAGCAAGCTACCTACAGTATGTGCCGAAAACACCAATCTTAACGTGGATATATCTGTGAAATTTGGCCAAAAATTCGGAAAAATTGAGAAATTATATTAAAGTAAAATTATATTTATTCCAAACATTAAGAAAATATATCGCTTTTGCAACTACTAATTAACTGAAGCTATAAATAGCCCACCTGGGTAGTGTGGTGGTAGCATATCTACTTCATATTCAACAGATCGAATCTCGCTTAGGGTAGGTTACCCGGATAAGTTTTTTTCGGGGTTTTCCCTTATTCTGAGAAGACGAATGTCGAGCAACTTTAAGCTCCATGGTCCCCGAAATCATTTCACAAATTTCATTCATCGTCCGAAACGACCAACCAGGTTAAAGGACGTTAAACTCCACTACAAAATAAGCTATAAATGGGCAGTCAAATACTTATTAACTCTAAAATGGAAACAAATTAAATGCACAGATTAGGACATACATGGGGTTACTGGTTACCCCACCAAATTCTTTCGGCAAAATATACATTTTTATAAAAAAATCTTTATTTGCTTAGGAAATACATGCTTTTGCTTACGTTCATTTACAATTATCTTCAGTTTGCACACTTACGACAGACGTCTTTGCGATGATCAGCACACAATGGCATTTTTGACTTACAACACGTTGTCTTTGTTTTGCGGACCCTACTTGTCTGCTTAGACGTCTTTGGTGGTGGTGATAAAGAACCTTCTATCGCTTCTGACTGACTCAGAATCTTCAACATTGATTTTCGAATTTCCTTGTTCAAAGGTCTAGAAAGCGTCGTTCAAAATGGTCTCGAATCATTGAAGATACATTTTTTGCAGCTTCTTTGTCTACAGGAATCCTAAGGACGATGTTTCTCTGTGGTGTTCTAGATTATCAAGGTTCATTGGAACTCCAGGTGACACCATTTCTTCCTTTTATAATGCCCATAGACGTAGAAATCTCAGCATTATTATCATCTGAGAGCTCACTTTCTGAAATAACAATGTCATGCTCACTTTCTATGGAGACATCCTCAGAAGCAGTAAAATTAGTGCTTGAAATGTCGCTGACACACGTTGAACCACTGAATCAACTTTTCTTCAAACTGGGATCAGTTGTGCGAACTCTTTTCATGGCCAATCTAAGGAACAGTGCACCTTAAATAGCATACAGGGGTTGGTAATGTAAACATAATTAGAAAGTGTGTCTCATTGTTGGCGAATACTGAGAGTCTCAAGTTTACTAACACAATAATGAAAAAGTTACTAACAGTATAACGTTATGGTCGGGCTGTGCATAATCCCAGTATGCATTCTGGGGTTAATAGACATGCCCCACTTTAAACCTTACTTCCTATCTAGCTTCCAACACTTTTTCAATTCAAAATGTTGCACCCGATGCAATTTCTTACCAAATTTTCTTACTACATTTTCTCACAAGAACATTAACCTTTTCAGTGCTAACATATTTTTATACGAGAAACACCTCCTTGATGAGTTAAGGGGATACTATGGTGAAAAATCTGATGTGTTCCATTCACATGACTTTCTCTACATCTCAGCAACAAATACTCTTAAGAAGCTTATGCTTCTATTTACCTCATGGTAGTCTAGAAATTAGTAGAAATAGTCTTATTACTTGCTTCATTTTAAGTAGAAGCTAAATAAGATAATATCATAGGTTAAGGTGATAGTCAAAAGCTGGTTTATGTGACTGAAGTTCCTTTGTTTGTATGGACAAGAGTTGACAAATTCCTACATGAGAAAAGTAAATGTTTCAAAGCTGAAACCAAAAACAAGGAATATCTCAAAAACGACCAACTCCACGAAAAAAATTTATATAACAGAAATTGTGTGTTTAAAAGTATTCTACTTTTTGTGTGGTAAGTTTTTGTCCATCTATTGCGGTTTAGCAGTTTTGCAAAATTCCGTAATATTCATCGAGAATAAAGTAGTCTTCAGAGGCTGTTCCCAAAAAAATCAAGGTATACATTTTATTTCTGAGCTAAATATCTTTAATATATGACATTTTAATCAAAATTGTAAGAGCCATTTTTGAGAAAATCAATTTTTTTCTAAAAAAGTTCCATGTAAAGGGTAGTTTTTGGGCTGGAGGGATTTTTCTCAAAATCTTCGGGTCGCATCCCTGGAAGATACTAAACTTAAATACCAAGTTTGATAGTTTACCGAATTTTCGATGTACATAGTACGTATAGAGAAAATAAAAGTTGCTAAAAATCCAAAATTTGATTTTGATCAATAACATTTCGCGATAATGATGTGTATTTCAAGTTGAAATTGAATTTATAAGCTCTAATAACTAAAAAAGTACCTATAGTAATACGTTTCAAAATGTACAAAACAGGTCTCACACCGGGTGCTTCTACCTGCCCCCTCATTATCCAGGCATTCATTACCACCGATTATTTAACCTGGACCTTCCCCATCCTAAATCATAGGGGAGATAGAGCACCTGACGAGGCTCTCCACATCCCACCAACAGCATATTTCGGCCGTGAAATAGAGACTGTTGCGAGTGCAGCTTGACTCGGACTAAATGACTTGCAGTTTCCCTTCCTTTATATATTACTCGGAATTAGTGTAAACAGTCCGTGAAAAAATTAAAGGAAATTGTTATTAACTTTTTCGAAATACTGCTTGGTTGCTATTAATTTTGAAAAATTAAGAATACGAAATCTCATAAATTTTCTAAAATAATTTTCTACCAAAAATTCTGAAAATAATTAATTACATTTATTTCACACAGTAAAATTATATGAATTCAAACTTTAAGAAAATATATAGTTTTTTTTTTTTTTTTGCAACTACCAGTTAACTGAAGCTATAAATGGGCAGTCGTATGCTTATTAATAGGCAATTTCCAATTCAAAATGCTACACCCACTGCATTTTTTTTACTAACTGTTTCCAAATTTTCATACTGCCTCTCAAAAGAACATTAAAGGAAATGATTATTGACTTTTTGAAATACTGCTTAGTTACTATTAATTTTGAAAAATCAAGAATGCGGAAGCTCATAATACAAAAAAAAAATATGCGTTCTTTTCACATGACTTTCTCTACCTATTCTAATAACAAACGTTTCTTACAAAAGGTTATTCATTTACCTTCATCACTTTAATCGAAATAAACATTGTTAGAAATTGTATGACTACTTGCTTCCTTAAACGCAGAAGGGAAATTCGGCTAATATGATAGTCAAATGTGTGAAACAGTATAAATTAGTTCAAAATCTTCTCGAGCTTCTAGCCAGGTAAAAACTTGGCTTGACACCAACGTTTCGAAGAAGTGCATCTTCCTCGTGATCAGTTCACCCTGAAGACGAGGAAGATGCACTTCTTCGAAACGTTGGTGTCAAGCCAAGTTTTTACCTGGCTAGAAGCCCGAGAAGATTTTGAATTAACACGTCGCCAGGAAAGCTTTAGTTCTTATTTTAGTATAAATTAGGTTCTCTTTGCGAGGCTAAAAGTAAAACAAAAGAGGTATGAAACTAAAGATGACTTCCTGGATTCAGCACATGAACATATTAAGTGAGAAGAGATTCCCACTACTAGAGAGGAACTGCCTAGCAAGAGGACGACGACATGTTGGTCATCCTGGAAAGCGCTGGGCTGATATTCTTTGAAGCCGGAACGGGAATTGTCTAATATTTCTACTGGAGATGATAATGATGGTGATGATGATGATAATTATAATGTTTTACCAATCTGTAAAATCTGTGATGGAGACGTAAGGATAGGTGTCAAGTATTAACTTTTATTATTTCTACTCTGTTCACAAAATAAATGTCTCAGCTATGAAGATGTGTACTGAAACCTTTGTGATTCAATTTCAAACCATACACTTATCCACTACATCATGCTAATTAAGATAAACATTGTCAGGAATTGTATCCTTACTTTCTTCCTCTTCAACAGAAGGGAAATAAGGCGAACGTTATAGTCAAATCTTTTAAAACCCATCCATTTATGAAACAGTTGAAATTCGGTTCTTTCTGCGCAGCTAGAAGTAAACCAAAAGTAGTTTGAAACAAACATAGCTTCCCGTTTGAGAAGAGTTTAAGTAGTATAAAATTGAAACCAATAACAAGGAATATCTTGGAAACATATAAAAAGTACATATGATATAATATGTGACATAAATTGACAGGTTCTAGATTTCCATTACAATAACTCTTATCGATAGAATGACTAGGGAGCAAATATTCGTGCAGTTAAGGAAGGTTGCGAAATAGGGTCTATAGGAAGAGTTTGTCACGTGATGCCAATAAACCGGAAGTGCGGTATAACCGGCTGAAGAGAGACTTAACAACAGATTACAGTACATGCCACTTTTTACTTTATCTAGCACGTATGTACACCCATACACTCGATATCGAGATTTTATCGGAAATACATGTTTTGAGACTCCAAAAAGTATTTTTAGAAAATGTCCATGTATCTGTCTGTGGACAGCATAGCTCAAAAAGAAAAAATCCGTTAAATATCAAACTTGGTATTTAAGTTCAATATCCTCCTAGGATGCGATGATATTTTTCGAAAATTTTTATTTCATCAGAAATGGCCAAAACATACACAGGAATTGCTGTCCGTTGTCGACCTCGCGAATTCGTAGACCTTATGTGAAGACAAAATTTAAAAAAAAATATATATATATATATATATTCCTAACGTATAACGTGAATTGCATTGTAAACAACCGTACATGCTGGAGAATTTGACTCAAAATGGCCTTTCCATTCTGCAGCAATTTCACCCCTTCTTACCTTAGCAAGCCGTGAATGACGCCATGGGATGACATCACAGATAACGACGTGGCAGTATCACCGTAGTCATAGATACGTCATTATTCTCCTGCAATTTGTATTAATTTGGTGTCGTGGCTGCTCTCTCATTCTCTATCTCTGTCCGAGTCTGATTGGTTATTTTCTTTCCAAGACGGACTGGCTCATGGAGAGTAATTCCAACTTTAACCGTGACTGGAACGGGCGAATATAAAATTATCAATTTCAAATCGTTTCACGGTTGTCAAAACAGATAGTCATTAATTTTTGATAAACCAAAGGTTTTTAGTTTATCATGCCAACCAACACCATCAAATGCCAGGAATATTGGACTAACATTATAGCTTTTTTATTGTAGGGCATATGTCGAAGCATTTTGGGTAAAAATGTAAAAATATTTCAGTTTAGCCTTCTGTTAAATTTAAGTAAGCCTAGTAGTGTGATACATTTACTTCAAACAAAAAGCTCCTTTTCAATTACTCTTCGTTAAACCCTGCCTTCATAGTGTGTGGATAGCGTGTCGCCCTCATATTCAATGGATCCTGGGTTCGAATTTTGGTTAGAATGTTACTCAGATGAAGTTTTTTTCGGCGTTTTCCTTATCCTGAGAAGACGAATGTTGTGAACTTTTAGGCTTCATTGATCCTGAGTGAATTTTAAATTTTAGTATAATTGTACCCAGCTTAAAGGACGTTAAGAAAAATCAAGATATACATTTTATTTGTGACATAAATATCTTTAACATGCGGTATTTTAATCAAAATTGTTAGACATTTTTGAGAAAAGCAATTTTTTAAAAAATGTTGCTTCTGGGGAGATTTTCCCGAAAATGTTCGTGTCGCAACCTTATTTAATCAAGTTTTTTTTTAGTTATGCTGTCCAGACAAACATCACACACACACACACACACACACATATTCACACACTCACACTTGTTTGTAATTTTATAAACTTTAGGGCCTCAAAACATGTATTTTGTGAAATCTCGGTATGCAATTTATCTACTATATATGTGAGTTACTTAGTAACTTTTTGTATATATCTCACGGTTTACGAGTTAGACAGAAGTCATTCAGAATAAAAGACCCTCAGAGACTATTCCCAAAAATGCAAGGTGTACATTTCGTTCATCGTCAACATATTTTAAAATCTTTATAGCCATTTTTGAGAAAAGCAAAATGTTCCATGTTAAATGTACTTGAGGGTAGGGGGATTTTCCCGAAAATGTTTGCGTCGCATCTTTGGAGGAATTTTTTCTGTAGTCGGCTTACCTCCCCCTATTTGGACTCACGCCCCCTAGAACTTCCAAGCGACTGCTTGTGGTCAGAAGCATTTCGGGAAGGCAACTGTACGAAAACACAGAATGGATAACCTGGAACGAATGATCGACCAGAGGCCAGTCATGAGTGTAAGGAAACAGATGATATGAAATGAAGCGAAATGGATGATAAGAAACTGATGGTGGAGCAATCGGTGGAAATAGTGGCGTAGGAAACCGGAGGATCCAGAGAAATCCCGCCCAGACGCCGCCAGAAATCCCACATGCGGGCATTTGGGATCGAACCCAAACCGTCTTGAGGGCACGACGCCGCCATCTGTGAAAGATACTGAACTTAATTACAAAATTTGGTATTTAATTGTATTTTAGTTTCTTGAGATTTACTATACTGACAGAACACACACACACATTAGTCAAAAATGTTTTTTTGGGTGGGGTATTTCCGGTGAAATCTCGGTATTTAATTTTTGAGAGGAATACCACATCTTCTCTAGCTATTATGTACATTGTACATACATGCTAGAGAAAGTAAAAGGCTACCTTAAAATCCTTTCTACGCAAACTCTGAAAGCTACACTTAAGGTCGAGTCGATTGTGTACTCTTGCTTTCAGTGTTCGTATCACTAAATGCGCCTGCTCCACACTGGCGCTGAGTGTGGTAAACATTATACCGTGAGCGCCAAATTACACAGGCCGGTTAATTTATTTGTCCGCAGAGACTGTAGATTCCTGCAATATTGTGGAGGAGGAGGAGGAAACTCCGTCGCTGTTGTGGCCGACACGTAATTGGTGTCTTATTTTTCTGCAGCAATATATTTTGTACCATGGCTATAGGATGGAACCTACAGTACGTAAAAGAAGTAACTATAGTACATATCTTATCCAAAAATCTTAATCGAGATTTCACCACCTTTTAAGCAAAAAGAAAACAAGGGAGTAGCTGTTGCTATGCTATTGTTCTTTTGTTTGTAAGGCCAGGAGTTGACAAATTGAGAGAGGTTTTAAGTATTTTAAAACTGAAAAAAATAATAAGAAATATCTCTTTAAAATATTAAATTTCACAAATATACGTATACCACATATTGTGTAAATTAAGAGATCTACACTTTTTGTGTTGTAAGTTTTTGTCACTCTCTTACGATTTACTAGTTGCACGAAAGTCGCCCAAAATGAAGACATCTTCAGAGACTATTCCCAGAAAATTCAAGATATACATTTGATTTCCCAAGCAAATATGTTTAATATATGGAATTTTAATCAAAATAGGTGGGTCCATTTTTTAGAAAATCTAAATTTTCGAAACTTTTTCTATAAAGGGTAGTTAGTAGTGATGGAGAGATGTTTCTCAAAATCTTCATGTGGCACATTTGGAAGATACTAAGTTTGATATTTTAGCCACTTTTCGTTTTTAAGTCATCGTAGTCACACACACACACACACACACACACACACACACACACACACACACAACACCATTTTGCAAACATTTTTTTATGCGGGGGACTCTAAACTGTGAAATCTGGGTATCGATTCTTTGGGTGGAATGCATTACCTATTCTACCTAGTATGTACAGTGCGTTCCCTGAGCGACCGGCCCTCTCGTTACTGTGCAGTCGCGGGGCGGTTCAGTTGCTCAGGGAACGCTCTGTTCATCGTACATTCGAGCCGGAAAAAGTAAAAAGTCAGCGGAATAACATAACTCGAAAACGAAATATGTACAAATATCAAAATTGTTATTTGAGTTGAGTGTCTTCCAACCGAGCGTGATGGCTCAGGCGGTTTCCTTTGTAGCTCGCATTCGGGAGGTCGCTGGTTTGATCCCCGTAGCCGAACTACTGGACTCTGGGCTAATAAGGGGTTCTCCTGATCACCAGACAGATGTATTTTATCCCCCAAATTTCCTGTCTTTCCATGTTGTTTCCAGAATCATTCATCGTTCATCCCGTTGGTTTCTTTCAGGACTGTAAATGTCGGTTGCAAAAAAGAATGTTCAAGTTAGTGAGGTTGTTTTAATTAAAATATTTATAAATATGTAAATGAAGTAAAAATTATTTTCAGTGACTATCTCTGTCTCCCAATTTCGGTTGGTTGCCGGGATGAGGACCGCACCTGGAGGAGACGTTGTCCTATGTGGGGTGGGGCCTGTCCGACTGTCGGGACTCAATCTGATACTGTGGGGACCCTTTATTGCAGAGCCGTCGCTCCTGGTTCCGGCCGCCTGGTTATCTTCCCACCGCATCCCTCTCGGGGCTCCCCTCTTGGAGCGTAGATACAAGCCACCTAGGTTCGGTGTCGTGTCCCCTCCGTCCGTATCCTAATACTAATCAATATCTTCTAGGGTATCCCAGTGGGATGCCCACATTATGCAGGTCCCGGGTTCGTTCCCTGGCGACCACTCACTATGACCATGGGTTTTTTGTGGTTTTCCTTTGGTCATCAAGGTGAATACTGTGAAGGTATCCCTTCGTTTATCTTTCAGCTTTCAGGTTAAGGGGCCGGGTTTCGGTCGGTGGTAGGCAGATGGCATAGAAGCTTCACATTTGGAATTTCTTCGTGGCGCTGTCAGAGGGAACAAGCAATAATCAGAACAATTATATTTGTTTATCCGCCTGGGTAGTGTGAGGGTAACGTGTCTGCGTCACATTCAACTGGTCGGGAGTTCTAATCTCACTTAGGCTGAGTTACCCGAGTAAGACTTTATCAGGGTTTTCCCTTGTACTGAGAAGACAAATGTCGATGAAGTTTAAGCTCTGAGGACCACTGAGATCATTTGAGCATCATTTCGGCGATTTCATTCATCGTCCGATATGACCAACCAGGTGAATTTACTCCTAAGAAGGCAAAGACAGTCTCGCTGGAAAGATGATGGTGACGATTTTGGGATCGAAGTGTGTCAGACTCATTGACTTCTAGAAAAAGAAAGAAAAAATATCATTGGACAATAAAATCTACAGTAGTTAGTGTCCGATTCGTCAAAAAGTTGAATACGTGGTCCCATTTGGTGAAGAAGGAAGTATTGTTTTACAATGACAAAGACAGCACATTCACCTGGAGATGTCCCCAAACTGCATGAATTGTGTTAGAAATTGCTACTGCACCCCCATATTTACCTTATCTGTCTCACTATGACTTATCCTTTTCCCAAACATGAAGCAAAGGCTAGCGGAAATAAAACTAAGATCAAATGAGGAAGTAAAAGTCCAGACATTGGCGTATTTTTCAAAAAGTCTTGACAGTTTCTATTTTGGGGGGGATTAAAACTTGTTGGGAGAAGTGTTTATCTCTAAAAGGGAACTTTGTTGATAAAGAAACAATTTGTATTTAAAGCAAAACTCTTGCTTTTTCAAAATGTAATAATAGTACCCAAAATGGGAGCATCTTTAATGTTTATAGAGTCAGTATAAACATTCTGAAAAAAATGAGCATTTTGAGTATGGAAAATTGTTGAAAAATGTTTGTGAGTGAATAAGGTTTAAAGTTGAGAGAGCCTATTAATAAGCATGCGTCTACCTATTTATAGCTTCAGTTAATTGGTAGTTCAAGTGCGCCAAGATAGAAAACAATATATTTTTTTTAAATTTTAGAATTTGTATTATTTTATTAAGACAAAAGTATTTTAATTTTCTATGATGTTTTGTCAATTTCACAGAAGGGAGCGGATCTTGTGTAGGTGTTACCCGAGCGCTTCTACGATTTGTCTTCAAATATGAGCTGACCCTTCAGCATGGGCTCATCTTGAAAAGATGTGGAGAAGGCGACAGGCCCATTTTTGGTCCGCGTGGTAAATTAAGGGTGGTCCTATTGTTATCTTTTTGGTCACAATACTCCCTGAAGACAATTCTATGTATTGGGGCTAACACAAGTCAACTATGAAGGTAATTTTGAAGGGATTTTAGAATCTCCCATTATATTCAATGTGAAGAGAGTGAAAGGATTTTACGTAGAGACATTTGAGTCCACAATTGCTGCAATTATAAATTGAGTAAAATAATTATTGGTTAGTTTATAGGACATTTAAGGAGCAATTTTATGAATTGATAAAACAATGAACATTTTTTTCAATTGTTTCATTTGTATAGACCCCTTTGGCTTCTATGGTCATATCGGGGACTTGACTTGAGAAAAAACTGCTGGTGTTTTTCTCGCTGAACTGTAGGTTTCTTAACGTTGTTTTTCGGTTTTATACTGTAAAACACACATTTATACTTCTAGACTCTGGGGAATAAGGAATGATTCTAGCTAAAGAAGAAGTCCTTACCCCAGCCGGGAATCGAACCGGGACCTCTGGATGAGATGCCAGATCGCTGACCACTTGTCTGCAGAAAGCCAGAATAATTTTAGAAGCATTATTTATGCACAGATGTGTTTCTAAGCTCTTTTTATTTCCTCTAGTATGTATGTGCAATGCACGTAGATAGAAAATGTATTCCACCCAAAATTCTATATCCAGATTTCACAATTACCTGTTCTTGAGAACCTATAAATCGAAAAAAAAAAAAAAAATTTAAAAACATGTCCGTGCCTGTGAGCAGCTTAGCTCAACACCAAGTTTGGTATTTAACGGTATTTTCGTTGTTGAGCTATGCTGCCCACAGGCACATACACACACCCGAATCTTTTTCTGATCTTTTTTAACACAGGGGGACCCAAAATATGTATTTCCGGTGAAATCTCGGTGACGAATTTTTGGGGTGCATTACAATACCTTCTGTATTCACTATGTGCCTACATAGTACGTACGTGTGAGAAAGTAAAAACATAGGTCTCGTTAAAATACGCAAAATATGTCTGAACATTTTCTCGTACAGTTAACCGTTCCTAAGGTATTCCTTATTATTGGTCTAAATTTTATATTACTTAAACTTTTCTCTCACGGGAAGTCATCTTTCGTTTCATACTTCTTTTATTTTACTCCCAGACACATAGAAGAATAGAATTTGAATTATTTCACATAACAAACAGATTTGATTACCGCGTTAGCCTAATGTATTCCCATTTTTCCCTTTTGCTTATAAGGAAAATTTCTGCTAATGTTTATCTCTACTATACGATGTAGGCAAATGCATGTTTTGGAAACACAGTTTATCAGAAAGGTAGAGAAAGTCATGTGAATGGAACACATCAACATTTTTGTGGAGGATATAAAAGGGGCGGATGGCAAAGAGTTGGCCCTTTTATACGTACCATCTTCCCTACGTGATTAGATTCTTCGAGGCCACTCAAGCTCCAACAAAATAAATAAATAAATAAATAACATTTTTGAAAAAAATAATTATAATATGATCGACTTCTTTACATTTGGTAATCCTACTCGGGCCAAAGTATCTCGGATTTGTTATCCTTCTGTTACCAGTACATCGCTTCCCAAGGTATGTACGTACCAAGGAGACATAT
Source organism: Hymenopus coronatus (assembly GCA_030762935.1). Lineage (NCBI taxonomy): Eukaryota > Metazoa > Arthropoda > Insecta > Mantodea > Hymenopodidae > Hymenopus > Hymenopus coronatus. Next base: position 98,223,473 of record CM060892.1, read on the forward strand.
TCAGTGTTCAGCTGTTCAGCTATTTTTATTCTTCGTACGCTATTATCAAAAACTTTTTTTTTTTTTTTGTGGCTTGACGTACTTTAACCTGGTTGGTCATATCGAACGATGAACGAAATCGGTGAAATGGTGCTCAAATAATCTCGGGGTCCATGGAGCTTAAAGTTACTCGACATTCATCTTCTCAGGACAAGGGAAAACCCCGAAAAAAACCTTATGCGAGTAACTCACCCTAAGCGAGATTCGAACTCACGAACTTTTTAATGTGAGGCAGACACGCTACCACCACACTACCCAGGCGGGCTATCAAAAACTTATCTATTCATGCTTAAGTAATTTTAGCACGGACACAGTGGGTTTCCAGTGATTTACTCGTGTTCTACGTTATGTCTATAGTTATTCATTACGCTAATTGATAGGTAACCTCTCCTGTTTCCCACAAAGCGGCTGCATATGGAAACAAATAAATACGAGCAAGTGTTTGCTTTAATGAAACCAGGCGAGTATAACTTTACCTACTCAAACGTGTTAGAAAATACCTACGCTACAGAAGTAACACACGAGTATTAATGTAGGGAGTACAAAAATCCAATGTCCATGTATGTTAAATGAGACAAAAGCAACTATATTTTGCTAAGTAAGCACATGTAATTAAAATTAATTCATTATAAGTGTGTTCGGCTGGGGGAAGATTATATATTCATTCAATTCAATAGATATATTTATTTGTGATGGGTATAAAACAAGCCGGTTAGAAACTATGCTTTCTCATAAAATAAGAATAAATATAATAACTGCAATAAATGAGACCTGGGTTCAATTACTGGTAGCGGCGTGGGGACCTTGTCCGGGGTGTACTCAGCCTCAGGAAGTCCCTGGGGGGCCAATTGAGCAGCTACTTTAATTGAGAAGTGGCTGCTCTAGATTTGATTTAACCGTCCTGGAGTATTTATAAGGACGTAAAATGCTCAGAAATCTGCGGCAGCAACCATAGAACTATACCTATTGTAATTGAATCTACTACTGCTAATGATTTCATTAACTGAATTACTAATTTATGTGAATAATAATAACCATAATCATCAAATGACTGATAAAACAAGTAATGGTCTCTGAGAAGACCGCTTTAACCGCCAGGAGGGACTCGAGGCGCTGATCACATATCACTCTCCAGCACTCCACCCCTTCAGGCTGAGAGGGGAATGCAGCGGCCAGGCGGTAGGCCAAGGACCCTTGTGGACTGTCGTGCCATGGAGTCACGTTTAAGCATATGTCGGAAACTCGCATGGTGTGAGTACTAAGTTATCAGGAGATTATTGTGTTTGGTTGAGGATAAAAGTGTTAAGTAATTTTCATTGTATTATTGTTCTGATTAGTACTACATAATAATATATGTTCAAGATGAACTCCATTAACCTCAGCGCAGAACCAGTATAGTTTTTCCAAAACATGATGAACTTCAAACGAGACCGCTCCCCTTGTCACTGGGCAATAATCTTAGCATACAAAAGACGATCCTGTACTAAGGGTGAGAGGCCACGTAGTACAATCTCTTGTTTCCTGGAGACATTGCTTGCAAGTCGAGATTCGCGCCTCAGTTAAGAGACCAGGAAGTGGAAGAGTTGGCGACTGCGAGAGCTGGTTTGGAGTCGTACCCCTTCTAAACCCAAGCTTTAAATTCACACCGCCATTGGCAGAGGATTATCATGTTCTGAAAAACACTACAGCTAGGAATCGCATGTTCGCTGGAAAATGAGAGATATGTTCTTTGTTATGTGGCCGCTGAAAGAATTATTGCAAAGAATACTCCCCTCTATGCAATAGAGGTGGAAGGGGCTTCAGTTTTCGTCCAGCTTGAAAAAGAAATATAATGTGGTAGGTCCAGGATCTTGCATCCCAACATACAGGTAGGTCCTCCTGACGGATTTACAAACGTACTGCTTATTACTGCAATGACTGGTCATGCAAACATTGCAGGAGTCTCATCATGCTGAAAACATATTTTGCTTCTGATGTTTATGGGTACCTCCTCTTGTAATGTTGTCAGGTGAACTTCCAAAATCATTGTGAACATTGGTAATGTAGATCGAAGTAACATGTAAGGTCGAAGTTAGTAGTTAGTAGTTATCCACAATACTGTCCCACATATCTGCTGAAAAGCAGCTCTGATGATCTCGCAGAGTAAATTGGGTCTGTAAACGCAAACAACTTCAGGAAACCGAGGATCTTCATTAGCTTGCTGCAGAAATCACAGTCTCAAGACGAGGTGGATTGTTATCTGGTCCCTTGGCCTAAACTTTCATAAGACGAAAGGATGAAGCAGCTGCTCATGCAACGCATTTCATACTACATTATGGTTAACTCCGAGTCATCAGCAATAACACTTGCTTGTGTATCTACCTCTGGATGGTTCTCAAAAGCACTGCTTCCTCGATGTACTCACTCTCCGTGATCGGCCTTCATTAGCAGCAATTTATCGGTGTTTTCAGACAATCTGTATTGAAATAAATTTACGTTGGCGGATATCTTGATAAAAAGGAAACGTTTGTGACATATTCACTGTGCTCTTCTACTACTGTCTTCAGCCTCGCCGTAATCATGGTACGTGCTTCGAAGTTCTCTCTCTGAGTGGTGCTCAATGTTGATACTGCAGCTTTCAGGACTCTTGCTACTTGGAGTTTACTGACCCAGTGTAGAGAAAGCATTACGATTATTTGTTTACTATCGGTGCAGTCAATTAACTGGATATTTCCACACCGCACGTGTCCAGCAAGAGCTGTGATTGCTTACCAGTAAATCTTCTAATATGGGGCTGTAGCCTTTAAACACACTTAAAAGCCATCGGTATGGGCCGGATTTGAGCCCGCGACTTTGGAAACAAAAGATATCATTACATCTGAGGCGATATATCAGACCGACCAAAAAGAAATAGTTAAATAACAATAAGTCATCAATAATTTCTGAAAAACCAAAAGTCAAATTAGTATAAATCAGATACTTTTGGAATAGAAACAATGTAATTATACCATTGGCAAGCCAGTACAATACTGAATATGTGTTTTAAATTTGAGGCATATAAATGAATAAATAGCGACATAATTTAAGATCTGTTTCTCGATAAAGCTGTATAGATAAGCAAAATCTTCTCAGAGGGTGTAACTCTCGGACATCTGGTGTAGCTACAGAAGAGCGCCTTTTCACCTCTCAAGCGTAAGGAAGGGTCTGTTGGAGAAGGCTTTCAGACGCTACTTTAGGGCAAATGAGAATATAATATTTAAACTGGATATTGGTTTAATTGTTCTTTCAGACAAGCCGTGTGTAGGGCAGGAGTTGGACATGTAGAGTCAGACTGAAAAATTCAATGCCATAGGTGGTGCCATGGTAGCTCAGTGCAAGAACAACCGGTTAGAGACCGGGAATCCGTGGTTCAAATCCCGGCTATGGTATTGCATTTTTCAGTGAGAATCTACCTATCCAACTCCTGTCCTACACATGGCTTGACTGAATGAACAATTAAACCATTACCCTGACCATAACAGTTGGCTATATTATGAATCCTGTGGTTTACCGGGAAACGTATGAGTCAGTTGAGAAATTCAATGCCATGCCGACATGTTGCCATGGTAGCTCAGTGGAAGAGCAACCGGATAGAGACCGAGAGATCCGTGGTTCAAATCCCGGCTATGACATTGAATTTTCCAGTCTGACTCTACCTATGCGACTCCTGTCCTACACAGCCTTGTTTGAAAGCACAATTAAACCATAGAATTTATGTTATATAAATTTTTTGTGGAGTTGGTCGTTTCTGAGGTACTTTTTGTTATTAGTTTCAGGCTTTAACCTCATACTTTTCTCATATGGGAATTTGTCAACTCCTGTCCATAAAAACAAAGGTATTTCAATCACATAGCAACCAGCTTTGAAAGGCTTTAACTAGCGATTTAGCCTGTGGTGTTCCCTTATTTTCCTTTTACTTACAAGGAAGCAAGCAATAAGATATTTTCTGCTAATTTTTTCCCGATTAGCATTAAGCAGATAGAAGAATAAGTTTTTTAACAATAATTTATTGCAGAGATGTTCAGAAAGTCATAAGAATGGAACACATCAGATGATTAATATATGTTTCTGAGGCAATATTGAACCTGTAACTAAATAAGAATATTATAATTAAATTAATATATGTATATTCCATGATCCAGAGTTTTCTTGCTTCTCGACAAACTGCTGACTCAAGACCTTGCAAAGACCTTGGGCTGAAGTCCTTCAAATAGACGGATTATTCATTAAAGAAGAAGAAGGTTACTAACCATTGCTATTTTCAAAGAGTACTAAATAAAATAATCGAATCAGAAATTATTACTTATTGCGTGATGTCCTCTAATAACTTCTCGAGTACTCTGTCTTGAATAGACAAGTTTTATTATGTGCGATATTGGCAGCGCTGGTATGTATAGCGAATAAAGAAGAAAATATGAAAAAGTGGGCAGGGAAGAAAGATGTTGGACAGTTCCAGAGTGTCTTCCTTGTTATTATTGATCTTCAGCAGAAGGCCTTCTGAAGTTGATTTATGTGAAAAGGCCATCTCCTTCATGTCGTCTTTAGGTCCGAGCGAACAACATACAATAGAATGACTCTTTTTGTTTGCTTCAAAGACATGGTAGCGATTCATCAAATTCCAGCACTGTCACGATCTTCGTGCTGCGACTGACAGCCTCACGCATGCAATTTATTATTTCTTTTCTGTTAGGCCATACAGTGCAAATATAGCGGAGTATTGATTAAAAAAAGGCCAACCCTGGCCCTGGTCGTAAAGTTTGCGCTAATCAAGCAGGTCACGAAGGCTGTGTACAATGAAGCTTCTCAACGTCTGTTTGGGGGAGCTCAAAATAGCAGAATCCAGTCTTTCTAGAGGAGTTTCGTGAGAGGCGTTAGAACAAAAATCTGATTTGTTCCATTCACATGACTTTCTCTATGTCTCTGTAACAAATTGTTGTTAATAAGCTCATTCTTTTATTTATTTCATGCTAATCGAGAAAAATTAGCAGAAATAGTGTTATTTCTTGCTTTATTGTAAGTAGAAGCGAAATAAGGGAGCACCATAAGTTAAAGTGAAAGCCAAAAGCTGGTTGCTATGTGACTGAAGTTCGTTTGTTTGTATGGACACGAGTTGTCAAATTCCTGTATGAGAAAGGTATAACTTTTTCAAAGCCGAAACCAAAAACAAGGAACATCTAAAAAACGATCAACTGCACGAAAAAAATGTATATAACATAAATTGTGTGTTTTAACGTGCTCTGCAATTTTTGTGTGTTAAGTTTTTGTCCATCTTTTACGGCTTAGTAGTTATGCAAAATTCATCCAGAATAAAGTAGTCTTCAGAGGCTATTCCCAGAAAATTCAAGATTTACATTTTATTTTTCAGGTAAATCGTAAGAGCCATTTTTTAGAAAATCAAAATTTTCGAAAAATGTTCAATGTAAAAGGTAGTTGAGAGTGGGGGGATTTTCTTGAAAATCTTCGTGTCGCATCCTTGGAAGATACCAAACATAAATACCAAGTTTGGTCTTTAACGGACTTTTCGTTTTTGAGCTATGCTGCCCACACACACACACACACACACACACATACACATACACATGACACACATAGGCAGACAGACAGACACACACGGAAATTTGTCTAAAAATGTATCTCAAAACATGTATTTCCTGTGAAATCTCGGTATAGAATTTTTGGGTGCATTACAATACCTTCTCTATACACTATGTACATAGCACGTATAGAGAAAGTAAAATACAAACTAACAATGAAAAGTCTTATGTGTTCCATGAATTTCTCTACATCTCGGTAACAAATTATTGTTTAAAAGCTTAGTCTCCTGTATAGTTCATGATAATCGAAATAAACAATAGCAAAAAATTGTCCTTATTACTTGTTCCTTGTAAGGAGTGGGGAGAAAATCTAATGTGTTCCATTCACACGATGCCCTCTAGCGGAACGGCAAACAAACCTTTTATTCAAAAGATTAATCTGTTATCCGCCTCATATTAATCAATATAAACATAAGAAGAATTAGATAGGTACAGATTGGAAAATTCAATGTCATAGCCGGATTTGAACCACGGATCTCCTCATCTCTAGCCGGTTTCTCTACCACTGAGTTACCCTAGCAACATGCCGGCAGGCACTGAATCTCTCAACTGACTCGCACAAGTGATCTCAAATTATTTTGAAATGACATACCCAATGGCGACTTCTTTTGTCCCAGGATTCATAGTATAGCCAACTATTACGTTCAAATAGTGTTGATTTAATTGTTTTTTCACATGGAGTTGGATAGGTAGGTTCAGACTGAAAAATTCAGTGTCATAGCCGGGAGTTGAACCACGGATCTCCCGATCTCATTGTCGGTTGCTCTACCACTGACTTACCATGGCAGTATGCCATCAGTTGAGAGATTCAACGCCTGCTGGCACTTGCCATGGTAGCTCAGTGGTAGAGTAGCCGGCTAGAGATCGGGAGATCCGTGGTTCAAATCCCGGTCGGTCTGACTCTACCTATCCAACTCCTGTTCTATATGTGTGAAAAAATAATTAAATCAACAATAAGCAGAATTCTTCTTCTTATTAGCTTCCTTGTGCTTAGAAGGGAAATAAGAAAATACACAGATTAAAGGGATACTCTCGTCCTTTAAATGCCCGTCCCTATGTGAAACAATTGAAATGTCAGTCTCTTTGATTGCCATCAATAAACACAGGAGAAACCAGAAAAAAATGTCTTCCCGTTTGAGAAAAGTTTAAATGATTTAAAATTGAAACCAATAATGCGGAATATTCCGAAAACGGAAAAGTATATGACATAAATTGAGTGTTTTAATGAGATCCATATTTTTGTGTAGTAAGTTTTCGTATATCTCTTACGGTTTGCCAATTATATTAAAGTCATCCGGAGTGAGAGGTCTTCAGATGCTATTACCAGAAAATTCAAGATGTACATTTCGTTTGGCATACAAATATCTTGTACATTAGGTATTTAACTCAAAATCGTTAGCCGTTTGGTATTTCATGCCCTTTTTGTTTTTGAGCTAAGCTGTCCAGAGACACACACACGCGCGTGCGCGCCGACCCTTTTCTTAAAATGCTTTTTTTTTTTTATGTATTTTCGGTGAAATCTCAGTATCAAATTTTTGGGTGCAATACAAGACCTTCTGTATACATTATAAAAGTAAAAAGAAAATTAGGTGCAATAAATTGAAGTTGGATACTGCAAATACAAAAAGCACATTACTGGAGCGGCTGCTGAATGTTGGTCCAGTCTCCCGTAGAAATACACTTTAGTACAATGTCAAGTTCCATTCACCCGAAGATCCCTTGAGAAAGACAGAGTCAGTGAGGGGATGGTGAGGGAGAAGGAGAGAGAGAGAGAGCATCTATGTTGAACAATACCGTGTACCGTGTGACGTATTTTCCTTTTGAGGTGGGTCAGGTGGTTTGCCAGAAATCGCTCAAAACTGTGAACGGGACCCTGCAGCATATAATGGAGATCACAAGTTACATTTGTTCAAACACATGATGTTTGATCTGAATATCGTTTTGTAGGATAGTCATAGTCCGTTAAATGGTATTGGAGTTATTCGCCTCTAAGGTGGATACGGTTTTTTTTTTTTTTTTTTTTTTTTTTTTTTTGGTAGTGTTTAACGCCCGCTTTAACTACTAATGGCACCGCAGGCGGTGACACTGATGATACATGAATGATGATGGAGCACCGGTGGAATGCGATGGCGGGGGAAACCGGAGTACCCGGAGAAAACCCGCCCCAGCGCCGTTTTGTCCACCACAAATCTCACATGCGGTCGCTTGGGATCGAACCCCGGCCGTCTAGGTGAGAGTCGAGTGGTCTAACCACTCGGCCACGGCGCGGCCCTGGATACGGTTGATTTTATGTTAGATCTGTTACCAAGTTTCGGGAATGCATGTTTTAGCTGGTGATGAAGGGTAACGAGATTTAGGCAACGGGAACAATACGGTGAATCATATCCAGGATGGCTGATCAGCCCAATGCCTGGTGTGGTGATTAAAAAAGAAATGAAATGCATTAATATAGGGATGATAAAAATTCACGGGTTAAATTATCCAATTCAGTATTCTCCTCATAACCGAGGAAAACCGTAAGAAAGGCCTAGGTTAGATTGTCGCCTGATTATTGTACTTGAGACCTTTCGAATGCGAGTCGCACACCACACATTAAATATGATGATAAGTTTTATTATTCTTATTTATTCATTTAGTTTTTGCAAATGGGCATCAGGATTGCTCAATTACTTCGTTTGTGGCGCTCGTCCTTAGAGTTCGGCTCTGGGGTAGCTAATGTGGATTATTCCCAAGGTCTAACGTCATTCGGAGTACACAAGCCGTAGGTGCTCTCCTTCCCCCTCCATTCTCATCCTCACCCTATAATCGGAGGCAGTGCACTTCTCCTCTGGGCGCCTTCATGTCTGAAGGGGGTCCGTCATCGCATGCTGCAGACTGTTCAAACTCGACTTATCTACGTCAAAGTAATCACGTGTACTCGGAGCTGGCTGGAGGGTAGCGTGATAGCCAATACGTAATTGGGCGAATGTCATAGCACAATGCTTGCTCTTTCTACCAATTCATTTTAATAGTTGGATTGAGATGACCAGCCGCATTGCATATTGCAAGAGACCCAATGAGTCGCAAGTTATTCACTGCTCTTTTGGTGTACACCCAACTGGAACAGCCTAGCTTGGTGGAATAAGGTTAGTAATCATATGGGCAGCGCTGGAAACCAGCCAACGGTATTTTGAGGAAGGCGTATTATTTCAAGGTGATTCAGACAGAAGGTTCATAAACTACAGATTTCATCCAATAATTGATTTAAACATTTAAAACATTCCTTTAATAACTTTTTCTACCAATTTTGCAAACTATTCTTACAAAAGAAAGTACATAAGGGAATACAATAGGCTAAAGTAATAGTGCAATATTTTAAAAGCTGGTCTCTATGTAAAACAACTAAAATTAGATCCTCTTTGTATGGTCAGGGATAGAACAAAAGGAATATTAAATGAAAGATGACTTCCCGCTTGAAAAAAGTAGTTTAAAATTGACCCCAATAGCAAGGAATATTGCAGAAATGGTTAACTGTACTAAAAAATGTTTATGACAAATTTGTGTCTTTTAACGGGTTCATTAACATGTTTTGTGCAGTAAGTTTTTGTCTATATCTTACGATAACCCAGCTATACGATAGCCGTTCAGAATGAATAAGATTTCAGAGGTCATTCCTAGAATATTAAAGATATACATTTTGTTTGTTGTAAAACTATGTTAAACATCTGATATTATAATCAAAATTAACTGGTTGCTGGTAGTAGAAACTTCCCAGGCAATCTGTAGTATGAGCTCATCATACAGGATAATTAAAAAATGTTTTTACTACGTTTTGGAATAGGTTTCTGACATCGGAACAAGAAAATATCTTCATACAATTATATGTTCTAAAACGCTTCGTTTTCGCGTTATGAATTTATTAATGAAGGTACCTTCAACTTCTTTCCGGATCCAACCTAACAACCTCATTTATTTTTGCACTCAATCATAGAGGGCATTGACCCATTTTGCCCTGCGGAGTTGGCCTGGCTGCTTGTTAGCATTTGTCATTTATCAGATGGGTAATACATTCCCTCAGCACGCCTTACAAGCACTGTCTAAAGGGCGTCATTCAGAGCACTCTCCCAGACTATTAGCAAATCTGCCTCTGCAAATAAGTAATATGTAATTTATGCATGATGCTATAGCACATTTTAGTCTTATTGTTCGAGATGCACTGGCAAGCATCTAGCATGACAAATGGATAGGTAGAGGGGGACTGGTTCCAAGGCTTGCACGTTCCCCCAACCTAAATCCTTTGGGTTTTTATCTTTTGGGGACATTTAAAACCATTGGTTTATACAGCAGAGATCCCGGATGAAGAGACTTAGTCTAGTGTCATGGAAGCCTACGATATCATACGTTACCAACTGGGAGTATTTGACATTCTTCGACGAGTGCATGCGTATCTAGGCATGATATGAAGGTATTTGAATATTATACTATAAGTAGGTTTGCATGGAACACCTCCTAAAAATCTGGCAACGTCAAAAATAATGTGTCACTTTAAAATGTTTTGACTAATAGCCATTTTACACCTCATACATCGAGAACGAAGGCTCTTGTGTCATCTGTTTATATGAAATAAGTATATTTTTTTGTTTTTTTTTTTTGTTTTGATGTAAGGAACCTGTTGAATCACCCTACATATGTACGAAGATATACGAGCTTATTTCACAGGAAGTGCTGTACTACATATGTTCCAACTAGAATAGAAATTTTCAGCTGACTTGCAGCAATTAGAGACTCAATTATATTTCACTGTCATGCGTCTTTATGGGCCGACTTTAATTTTAATAATATAACCCTGGATTCAAAAAGTACCCGAAAGCGTTTATTTTCTCTTTAATGTATGCGAAAGTAAATGACATTTTATTTTTAGGTGTTGGTAGCGTCCACGGCGACACTTTATTTCAATTCTTGCTAATAATGATTGTTATCTTTGCTTGACAACTAGGTAGTTTTTATTGTGTATTCATGTACGTTTATCGCATTTGACAATGTTGCTAGGGGGCATGTTGTAACATAAAGCTATGTGTTTTATTAAATAAAATTTCCCCTTGCGGCATTGAGAATGATGGAAGAAGCTTATGGTGAAACAGCGATGAATAAAACTTAGGTGTATGAATGGTATAAGTAAGATTTTCGAACTCTGAAGATGTGTACTGTAAAAGCGACAAAGGCGCTACGGCAGGTATCTGAAAATGATTTCCAGGAGTGCTACTAGTCTGTTCACACGCGGTGGCAGAAGTGTATCACTGTGGAAGGGAACTATTATTTTGAAAGAAATATTCTGCAAATTGCTTTGTGGTAAGCTGTTTGTGTTATTTACGCATACCGAGAACTTTTTGAATGTTAGCATTAGCAGAAATTGTTCTTATTACTTGGTTCCTTGTAAGTAGAAGTGAAAAAATCTAATGTATTCCATTCACATGATGTCCTCTAGCTGTTCCGCAAACAAGCATTTTATTCAAAAGATTATTTTTTTATCTAGATCATCTTATTACTAGCCTCCTTGTAGGTAGAAGATAAATAAGACAATGTACAGGCTGAAGCGATAGTCTCGTCCTTTAAAAGTAGGCCACTATGTGATGCAATTCACATTCAAATCTCTTTGCTTTCCATGAGTAAACAAACGAGAAACGAGAAAAAACATTTCTTCCATTTTGAAAAAAAGGTAAGTGGCTTAAGATTGAAATTAATAATCCGAAATATCTCGAAAACAGTAGCTCTAAAAATGTATATGACATAAATTGGGTGTTTTAATGATATCTAAAGTTTTAGTCGTCCAGGATAAAGAGGTCTTCAAAGGCTATTCTAGGAAAATTCAAGTTAAGGTATTTTAATCAAAATCGTTAGAGCTATTTTTGAGAAAATCAAAATTATTGAAGAGTATTCCATGTAAATGTTAGTTTGGGATGGGGATATTTTTCGAAAATCTTCGTGTCGCGTCCTTGAAAGATATTAAACTTAAATACCACGTTTGGTATTTAACCGACTTTTCGTTTTGGGGTATGCTGCACACGCAAACGGACCTTTTTCTAAAAATGCTTTTCTGAGTTCAAGGAACCTAAAAACATATATATCCGGCGAAATCTCGATATCGAATTTGGTTGCAATAGAATATCTTCTTTATAAACTATGTACTGGGATCGGTTGATAAGTCCAGGACTTTACACAGATATGGCGTCACTAGGCCAGTTAGACGGTAGCATCGTATACTTTGATAGTAGACTAGCTTGTATCATAGTTACAGGTCAATAGCTTGTTTAGTTTTCGAATGACAGCATTTTAAACAAGGCAACTTTAGAGTTTTACGAAAATGGAGGATTTAAAAAAACGAGCAGTGACTACATACTTTCATTCGAAAGGTTTAACGCCTAAAGAAATCAAAGAGGAAATGGACAGAATATTGAAATACTCTGCCCCTTCATATTCAATGGTTAAAAGGTGAGTTGCAGAGTTTAAAATGGGACGTACGAGCACTAGTGATGAGCATCGCTCTGGACACCCTGTAGAACCGACAACTCCAGAGATCATTGAAAAAATTCATCGTTTAGTACTGAAAGACCGCAGATTAAAGTTGTTTGAGATAGCAAAGGCTGTAAAGATATCAAAAGAACGTGCAGGTAATATTTTAAGTAATGTTTTGGACTTTCACAAGGTCTGTGCAAGATAGGTGCCACGTTTGTTGACACCAGATTAAAAGTTGCAAAGAAAAGCTGTTTCTGTTAAGAATGTGGAGTTCTATCGTAAAAATCCCGGCTTATTACTTTGGATGAAACTTGGATACATCACTACACTCCAGAAAGTAAATCCTGTCAAAACAGTTGATTGCACCAGGTGAACCAATTGCAAAATAAGCAAAGTCAATTTTGTCAGCTAACAAGGCTATGGCGAGTGCTTTCTGATATACACAGGGAATTATTGATTACTAGGAAAAGTGTAAAAGTATCACCGGTGACTACTACGCAAGCTTACTGCAACGTTTCAGTGATGAGGTGAAAAGAAAAAATACCTAATTTTGTAAAACAAAAATCTTGTTTCAACACGACAAAGTTCCGGTCCATCGTTCAGTAATTGTAATGGGAAAAATGTGTGAATTAAAGTTGGAATTGCTTGAACATCCACCCTATTCGCCAGATCTCGCACCCAGTGACTACCACCTGTTCCCAAACCTCAAAAAAAAAAAAAAAAAAAAAATTGGAGGACGAAGATTTCACAGCAATGGGGAGGTCAATTGATGCGGTAAATAGTTATTTTGAGGACCTTGATAAATCACACTACAGAGATGGTTTAATTAAATTAGAACACCTTTATGACAAGTGGGATTAACCTTTCTGGAGATTATGTTGAGAAATAAAGCAAAACAAAAATTAAATGCTGTTTTCATTGAGAGGCCTGGGACTTATCAGCCGACCCTCGTACAATAGCACTTGTAGAAAAAGTAAAAAGCATGGTTGATATTGGGCAACGTTATTTTTAACACCTTTGGAAATCTTTGCTTGTAAAGCATAGAAGAAAAATAAAAACTTTAGCAACAGAATGATTTATAAGGTTTGGTAGGTAGGTAGGTAGGATAAAAAATCTGATGTGTACCATTCACATGACTTTCTCTACATCTCTGCAACAAATTGTAGCTAAAAAGCTTATGCTTCTATTTACTTCATGCTAATTGAGAAACATTAGCAGAAATAATCTTATTATTTGCTTCCTTGTAAGTAGAAGCGAAATTTTAATCAAAATCGTTAGAGCTATTTTTGAGAAAACCAAAACTTTCGAAAAAAGTTCCATGTAAAGGGTAGTTGGGAGTGGGGGGATTTTTCTCAAACTCTTCGTGTCGCATCCCTGGGAGATATTAAACTTAAATACCAAGTTTGGTATTTTACCGACTTTTCGTTTTTGAGTTATCGTGTTCACAGACACACACACGGACCTTTTTGTGAAAATGATTTTTTTGGGGTATTGGGGACCCTAAAACGTATATTTCCGATGAAATCTCGATATCGAATTTTTGGGTGGAGTGCAATACCTTCTCTATACACTATGTACTTGTGCGTATAGAGAAAGTAATAATAATGAAGTAATATTTTTTATTTTCTGTAACTACATATATTAATATTCCTCTATTATAGCGCTTATAATCTGTGGTATATTAAGATAGCATTTGTATGCTGTTATATGTATGTAAATACATAGTAAAAATGATATTATTACTTTTTTGTCATTGCACATATTTGTAATCCTTTAAAATGTATTACAACGCTTATAATCTATCGTACATAAAAGAGCATTTGTTTAAAATCTTGCACGGTAAAGTGTAAGTGCTAATTCTTCCGCATGGATTGGGTCATTTTTGTCCTGTTCCGATATTAATTGGGTCAGTTGAATAAAAGTTAATAAACTCTTTTATTTACATCATTGTAGTCAATACTGATAACAAATTGAATAAACCATGAGTAATTACAGCTCAGGCTTTACTGATTACTGATAAGTTATTACTTTTACTTGTTCAGTAATTACTAGTTTTTCCAGCAAATACTTAAAATTTGTTTGAATAGAATTCATTAATTACTTGTTGAGTTAAGTTTTTGCTGGAATATTTTTAAGTGTGCTGTAAAGTTGACTTGCAAAAGTAGCTGCAAATAACTATGACATCATTTTTACCATTACACCATGTAAAGAGCTACAATAAGAGAAGGGATATTAGTCCCCGTGATTCAAAGAAGCTTCTGGGGTGTGAAACTGAAAGTGTAAACTTTTTAACAAACAATTTTCTTGACGGTATGGATGAAACAAGGGGTTGAACAGTAAGTTCACATCAGAAAATGGGCATTTTTACGCTATTTAGTTGACCCAGTTGCAGGAGATTTTGGTATTCACCATTCTACGGTTTGCAAGACCGTAGACTTCGTGGCAACAGAGCTGACGCAAGAGGCGAAGGGAAAATGGTCTTCTCGCTTTAGATTTCCTTCAGTTGTTGGTGCACAACACGAACAGGTTGTTACAACACACTGCTATATGCTCCTCCATGGCAAGGCCTCCTATCTAGCTATTCATTTGTTTATTCAGTTTATACTGAAAACTTTCCAATGTATCACTTATCAGTAAAAGTAAACTGTTACTCAATTAAAAATCAGTAATTACTTTTATTGATCAGTCTTAACTTTCCTTATGAAGTAATTACCTACAAAAGTTTATTGATTTTTATTCAACTTACCCATTTTCTCTGCACCGTGTTCTTGATCGACCTACTAGGTCTCACTTTCCATCAGACTGGTAGATAAAGCTTGCCTTGGTAGTCGGTCAAAGAGCATTTCCACATGGTGGTAAATTTTTTTTTATCAATTTTTCCCATTATATTTTCAGTTTTTAGTTTATTTCATGTATCACGGTTTTTAATTTTGTCTAGTAAGGTACTATTTTAACAAGTCTGAGAATCCTCATTTTTGCAACGTCAATTCACTTTATATTTCTCTACACGTACTATGCACATAGTGTATAGAGAATGTATTGCATACTACCCAAAAATTCCATAACCTGATTTCACCGAGAATAGACGTTTTAGGCTCCACTGTATCAAAAAAAGAAAGGTTGTTTATAAAAAAGTCCGTGTGTCTGTGAACCGGTCAGAAACTTCGTTGGTATCAAGGATGCGACACGAAGATTTTGAGAAAAATCCTCCCAACCCAAACTAATCTTTACATGGAAAATTTTTCGAAAATTTTCATTTTCTCAAAAATGTCTCTAAGGATTTTGGTTAAAATACCATATATTAAAGACGTTTACACGACAAATGAAACATTTGAATTTTCTAGGATTAGCCTCTGAAAACTATTCTGGATGAATTTTGCTGGATTTTGCATAATTAGTAATAGATCAAAACTTAGTACACAAATAATATAGATTTCATTGAAACACACAATTTATGTCATATTTTTTTTTCGTAGAGCTGACCATTTTTGAGATATTGCTTTTTATTTTTTAGAGTTTTAAAATACTTAAAATACCTGTCACATACGAGCATTTGTGAACTCCGTGTCATGCATAAAAACGGATTTCAACAACATAGCACCCAGCTTTTAATGTCTTTTTAGCCTAGTGTATTCCCTTATTTCCTTTCTGCTTATAAGAAATCATTTCTGCTAATATTTATCTGGATTAGCATGAAGTAGATAGAAGCTTAAGCTTTTTAACAATACTTTGTTACAGATATGTAGCGAAAGTCATATGAATGGAACACATAAGATTTTTATCTTGGGATCCCAAAGTCCATGTTTCATGTTCACACAGGAGTACAGGCTTTGAAAACCGATCATGGAATCTTAATTTAACATCGTTTAACATATTTTTTTCCAAAATATTTTCCCACTATTCCCATTTATTTGGTTATATTTATAAATATTTCCCTCTAGATAAAGATTTATTTTAACGATTGTTAGATTAAATTCAATATATTTAAAAATATACACCTGGTCTATCGTTTAGGCATCAGTAACTATATTTTTTGGTTTTCTTATGTTTATATCCTCTATCAATAATATATTTGTCTTAGTAGATGACATTTCCAAATTGAATACTTTTATGGCGATGCTTCTGTATTAAATGTAATTTTATAAAATATTAAACTATAGCTTTAGCATATATTACCGCCAGCAAATGAGGTATTTAAGACAAGTTTCACTCAAATATATATTTTCATTAGGATTTAATTTTCACATAGTTATTTGTTTTAATTAGCTAAAGTCAACAATATATATTCTTCTACAGGTATTGAACTAAATGCACCATGTATAAAATTGCATTGCTTAATATCTTTTAAAAATATAGTTCTTTGACATTTATCTAAAGTGGATAGCAATTAAAACATATTGTACATCAGAAAGTGAAAAAAATTGTCAAAACAGTGCACAATCAAACTAATTAATTTTTTAGGACAAATCTGTTACTAATATTAAAATTGCAATCTAAAACTTTATTAACCCTTTCAGTCCCGGTGTCCATTGGAATGGACATGACTTTATACAGACTTATGTAATTTATTTAAAAGCTGTAATTACTATTTAAATCACTTGGGGGTGTGAATTGTTATGCTTTTCAAGTTGTCCAGTTTTGTGCTGCTATTTGTAGCCAAGTTTAGAACTACTTTGGAGCTTTTGTTACCAGATGAACAAGGAGGTTCACAGATCATTTTTTCAATGAAGCATAAAAGGTCAGGTCTAAAAGAGTTAAACAAATTTTGCAGTGATTTGAGAACAATTTTCAAATCTCTAGCTCTGTTTTTGTGGAAGAAGGTAGATTTTGAATATATAAAAATAAGAGCAAACTTTAAACCCGAGAAGAATTGATTTAAAGTTTGATAAAGAGAGTAATTTAAAAAGTGCAACCTTTAAAATGACCTCCAAAACATGTGTTGTATCCGCCGTAGTAGAAACAAACATTTAAAATATGTATTTTAAAATATGGTTGCATATTTTACACGAAAAATAAAAAAAAGTGACCAAAAGCATTAAAAAAAGTACTTATATGTCTCCTTAAAATATAATTAAGATTTATTATATTGTAAGTAAATCTATCTCCTAGCCAATAAACCCTGGTCGTCAGCAACTAAATAATTTTATAGTGCACGAATCTGATACTTTTTTTCGTATGGGAATGGGTTCTCAGGCTTTTAACGTTTTCAACCCCGTGTTAAACTCTCAGCAAATCCTCGAGTATAAACTCTAGTTTTAAAGAGCGTTATAAACGCAGTGGATCGTAAATGAAATGCCGGTACAACTATGGCGTAATATTTTCTGTATTTTTGGGTGGCAGAGTACTGAAACCTAACCCCTTTCCCACCCAGGCGAACATAATGCTATTATCCGAGCTCCTCCCCCAAGACTAATCCGCAGGCGCCAGAACTGCTTAAGGGCATACTCGCTGGCTGCTCTGCTTGTGAAACTGAATCATATAATCAGTTCAAGCTTACGACTCCACGAGTGTCGATGGAAATTGCTGGTGTAGTATTACATTTAGAAAACAATGCTTCAAGTCGTAATTTAACTGCTATATTCTGCAAAATGATAACTTCAGCAGAGCAATTTACACCTATAGTAACAACTCTTAGCTATATTAATCTTAAATATCTACAAAATTAAATAAAATTTAAAAAGTCTGATGTGTTGCATGACTTTCTCCTCATCGCTGTAACAAATTAGTGATAATTGAGATAAATATTAGCTTATTGTCTTAATTACTTGCCTTCTTGCAAGTAGAAGGAAAATAAGGGAATACACTAGGCTAAAACAATAGTAAAATATTTAATAATATTGCCATATGGTTGAAATCCGTCTTTTGTAAGAAGTTTACAAGTTTTCATGTGAGGAAAATTTTAAGTATTTTAAATCTGTAACAAATGACAAGAAATAGCTCAGAAATTGCCAATTTCCACGAAAAAAACGTATATAACATAAATTGTGTGTTTTTACGAGATATACATTATTTATGTAGTAAGTTTTTGTCTATCTCTTACGGTTTACCAGTTATGCAAAATTCAGCAAATTTTATCCTGAATAAAATGGTCTTTAGAGGCTGTTCCTAGAAAATTAAAAATGTACATTTTATTTTTCAAGTAAATAGCTTTAATAAAAGAACTTTAGAGCCGTTTTTGAGAAAATAAAAATTTAGAATTTTTTCTGTTTAAAGAGTTGTTTAGGGAGTTTTTTTTTTTTAAATTTTTGTGTCATATGCCTGGAAAATATTAAATTTAAATATAAAGTTTGGTGTTTCACCGACACCCACGGACCTTTTCTTAAAAAATGCTTTTTTTGGATACAGGGAGCCCTAAAATGTGTAGTTTAGTTATAGAAATTAGGTGTGGAACTCAATACTTCTCTATATATATCATGTACATATTACATGTAGAGAAAGTAAAATTATGTGTTCCATTCTGATGAATTTTTCTACATTTCTGTAACAAGTTATTCTTAAAAAGCTTGTTCTTTTATCTACTTCATGCCAATCGAGATAAACGCAAGCAGAAATGACCTTATTACTTATTTCCTTGTAAGTAGTAAGGAAATAAAGGAATACACTGGACTGAATCGATTGCCAAATATTTTTAAAACTGGTTACTAAGGGATTGAAATTCGTTTCTTTGCATTGTCTGGAGTTGAGAAGTTCCCGTAGGAGGAAAGATTAAGTACTACAAAATTGAAACCAGTTATAGGGAATATCTTGAAAAAGATCAACTCCACGAAAAAAAGCCTAGTATGACATAAATTGTGTATTTTAACGAAATGGGCATTTTTTGTGCATTTTGTTCTTACAGATTAGCAGTTATGCAAAAGTCATTCTGAATAAAAGCTCATCGGAGATTATTCCCAGAAAACTCAATATATACATTTTATTTGTCATGTAAATAAGTTTAATGTGCGGTATTTCAGTCAGTTAGAGCTATATTTGGGAAAATTAAAATGTTCCTGTTTTTTTTTTTCATATAAAGGGTAGTTGAGGGGGAAGGGGAAGATTTTCTTGAAAGTGTTGCATCCTTGGAAGATAATGATATTAAATATCAAGTTTTGTCTTTAACGAACTTTCCGTTTTTGAGCTGTTGCCCACAGACATACAGGGACATTTTTCTAAAAATGTTTTCTTTATTAAGGGGTCTCAAAACATGAACTTTCTATATCGAATTTTTATATGGAATACAATACATCCTCCATGCACTACGTACACAGTTCGTGTAGAGAACTACTCTTATTAAAGTTTACATTTCTACCTCCGTCCCTTTAATGTAAATAAACCTTTGCAAAATAGCTATAGTACACATTTCGTATTAAATATAACACCAATAACGATAGTCAAATGTTTAACAACTGGACGTTATTTATACTGGTGTTAAAGTAAACTATTTATGCAAACATTTATCGCAGTTAACATAGAGTAGGTAGAAAAATCTGATGTGTTCCATTCACATGACTTTCTCTACATCTCTGTAACAAATTATTGTTAAAAGCTTTTGCTTTTGTTTACTTTGTGCTAATCGAGACAGTAAGCAGAAGCGAAATAAGGTAGTACCATAGGTTAAAGTGATAGTCAAAAGCTGGTTGCTATGTGACTAAGTTCCTTTATTTGTATACACAGGAATTGATAAATTCCTTTATGAGAAAAGTATATTTTTAAAAATAAAGCTAAAAACAAGGAATACCTAAAAAACGATCAACTCCACGAAAAAAAAAATTATATAACATAAATTGTGTTTTAATGTGCTCTACATGTTTGTTTGATAAGTTTTTGTCCATCTCTTACGGTTTTGCTATTATGCTAAATTCTGTAAAATTAGTCCAGAATAAAGCTGTCTTCAGAGGCTATTCCTAGAAAATTCAAGATATATATTTTATTTGTCAGGTAATTATGTTTAATATGCTTATTTTAATTAAAATCATTAGAGCCATTTTTGCGAAAATCAAAATTTTCGAAAAAAGTTCCATGTAAAGGGTAGTTTGGAGTGGGGAAATTTTTTTCAAAATCTTTGTGTCGCATTTATGGAAGCTATTAAACATAAATATCAAGTTTGGCATTTTACCGACTTTTCGTTTTTGAGTTATCGTGTTCACAGACACACGAACACAAACACGGACCTTTTTTTGAAAATACTTTTTTTTTGGAAAAAGGGGACCCTAAAATATATATTTGCGGTGAAATCTCGGTATCGAATATTAGGGTGGAGTGCAATACCTTCTCTATACACTATGTACATAGTACGTGTAGAGAAAGTAAAAAACAGATCTCTTGCTTTGCGTTCATAAGGCATTCTCTACAGACATTATTATTGTAACTAGAACGTGCTAATCCAGATAGGCATTAACGGAATATTTTATTACTTGCTTCCTTGTAAGTAGAAGGGAATAAGGGCATAGGTTAAAGAGATAGTTGCTTCGTAAACAACTGAAATTCGGTTCTCTTTTACATTCCCAAGAGTAAAACAAAAAAAAAAATGTAACAAACGTTGACTCTCCGCTTGAGAAAAGTTTAAGCAGTTCAAAATTGAAACCAACCGCACGGGATGTCTATGAAATGGTTAGCTCCACAATACAATACATACGACACAAACTATGTGTTTCTACAAGATTTACAATTTTTGTAAAGTAAGCTTTTGTATATCCTTTCCGGCTTAGAGTTTACACAAAAATCATCCAGAATTAAGAGGTCTTCAGATGCTATTCCAAGAACATTTAACATATACATTTCGTTTTCATTTTAATTAAACTCATTAGAGCCAATTTTGAGAAAATCAATATTTTTGAATAATTCCCATGCAAAGGAAGTCAGTTTTGGTATTTTACGAGCTTTACATTTTTATTTATGGTCTCCACAGACACACACATACACACACTCTCTCTCTCTCTCTCTCTCTCTCTCTATTTCTCTCTGTCTCTCACCCACATATATGCGTGCGCGTACTTATTCTAAAAGTGCTTTTTTGGACTCGAGCTCTCAAAACATTTATTTCGGTGAAATCTTAGTATTGAATGTATTTTTTGGCGTAATACAATAATTTCTCTACCTACTCTCAACTTTGTACATACGTGCTAGAGAAAGTAAAATATGATAATTTATTAAGTTCCTATTTAAGTATTCTAAATTTATAGATAACTGTATACTTTAGTATGCAAGATCAAAAAATCTGATGAGCTACATTTACATGAGTTTTTCTACTATCTTTACAAAAGCGTATTCTTCTCTCAACTGCGTGCTCATTTAAATCAACATTAGCACATATGATTTTATTACATATTGTGTTATAGGTTTCAGGAGAATGACGTAATGACTGAGACCTTTTAAAAACTTGTCACTGTTTGATGTCTTTGAAACTCTGTTCACTTTACGTGACAAGGTTGAAAAATGAAAACTGAAAGAATTCTTGACTTCTCATTTGTATGTGTTGGGAAATTTAAACTTAAAACATAAAATATCTCGAAAATAGTTAATTCCACACACAAATAAGAAAAAAAAATGTATTTAACTTAAATTTTGTGTCTTAACGAGATCTATAGAGATGTGTAGTTACATTTGTTCTGTATCTTGCGGTTACGAAATGGGATGCTAGAAAGTCATGGCCAAACAAAGTAAACCGAATTTCAAGTTATTGTAGCGGCCAGTTAAGAATTTATTTCACTGGTGTATTACTTTTATTTCCATTCTACTTGCAAGGAACTAAGTAATATGATCATTTCTGTTAATGTTTATCTCGAATATTATGAAATTTGTTAAAGAATAGTTTTTGTAGAAGATAGTCATGCAAATGGAACAAATCAGACTTTTAATCTACGACATCTGTTTATTAAGGTCGTCCTTATATATTCCTTGCAATAATATGTCACCTTTTGTTACTTTTTGCTGCAAAGAATTCTGTGCAGGAACTATTTATGTTCAGTGAATTAACAACCATCTTCTTCGCTAACATTCTCAACACAACCAAGGCCATCTTTATGAGTATATTCTTTTACTAAGAAAAAGGAATTTGTAAATGCTTTTTTATTCTTTTATCTCAAATATAAGTGTTGAGCTAAAACTTCCACAGGCAATACGCATTTGAAAGCGTGGAGCATTAACATGTACAGATTTGAAATCTGCTAGATTGTCGAAGTTTTGACTTCTTTTTGATATCATTGGGGTCTTAGCTTCACAAATCCCCCAGTTACACTTTGCGGTTTGGGCCACGCTTTGACCGGTAAGTAGATAGTTATAAAGCAGTTCTAATGGCAGAGTAATAAAATTATCAAGTCCGGATTACGTATAGAAATAATACCGGAGGTTACAGCCTATGTCCTGCGTGAAATTTATGTG
Organism: Hymenopus coronatus; assembly: GCA_030762935.1. Lineage (NCBI taxonomy): Eukaryota > Metazoa > Arthropoda > Insecta > Mantodea > Hymenopodidae > Hymenopus > Hymenopus coronatus. The sequence continues at coordinate 98,245,975 of CM060892.1, forward strand.
TGAACTGCATAACTCTAAAACTAAAACCGGTTAAATGCTAAACTTAAATACTTAATTTTATCTTCCAAGGATGAGACACGAAGATTTTCAGGAAAATCCCTCCATCCCAAACTGCTCCTCATATGGAGCCGTTTTTGAAGTTTTCTATTTTCCAAAAAATGGTATAATAATTCTGTTTAAAAAGCCATTATTAAAGATGCTTACATGACAAATAATATATATATATATATCCTGACTTTCTTTGGAATAACATTCATTCTGAATACTTTGGACAACTGATAAACGGGATCATAAACTGACTGATAACCACAGATCCTTTTTTGAAAAATTTGGATTAAAATACCATAAGCTTAAGATATTTGCATGACAAACGAAATGTGCAATTTGAATCTTCTGGGAATACCCCCATGGACACCTCTTTATTCTGGATGACTTTTTTATAACTGATAAACCGTAAGAGATAGACAAACATTTATGCACAAAAATGCTTCATTCAAATCTCTTTCTCTACATCTCTGCAACAAATGATTATTAAAATGCTTATTCTTCTATTTACTTCACGTTATTTGAGAAGCAATAGTAGAAATTGTCTTATTACTTGCTATCTTGTAAGTAGTAGGGGAGATAAGGAAATACACTAGGCTAAAGCGATAGCCAAATTCTTTAAAAACTGGTTGCCGTGTGGTTGGAACTAGTTTCAACGGACGAGAAAATATTGAAGTGTTTTAAATAGTCAACTCCACGAAAGCGATACACATGACATAAATTGTCTGTTTTAATGAGAACTACATTTTTCTTTTTTTTATGTGATAAGTTTTTGCCTATGTCTTACGGTTTACCAGTCATGCAAAATTCAGCAAAATTCATCCAGAATAAAGAGATCTTCAGAGACTATTCCCAGAAAATTCGAAATGCACGTTTTATTTTTCACGTAAATATCTTTAATATACGGAATTTAAATCAAAAATCAAAATCGTTAGGGCATTTCTGAAAATCAAAGTCGGGGGGATTTTTAACAAAATCTTCGAGTTGTATCCTTGAAGGATATTAAACTTAAATGCCAAATTTGGTATTTTAGTGAGTTTTGATTTATCATTTTACAGATACACAAACACACATATGGACTTTTTTTTTTCTAAAAATGCTTTTTTTGGATACTGGAGACCCTAAAACGTGTAATTTCGTTGAAACCTCGGTATCGAATTTTTGGGTAGAAGAAATTATCTTCTCTATATACTTGTACATAGTACGTGTAGAGAAAGCAAAAATGTAGGTCTCTTAAAACACAAAATTTAATTCATTTACATATATTTTTTAGAACTTGCCATTTCAGAGATTTCTCTGTTATTGGTTTCAATTTTAAAATACTTATATTGTTTTCAAATGCGAAATCTTCATCCGTTTCATATGTCCATTTTTTAGTCCTGACCATTGAAAGAGATACGAGTTTTATTGAGAGTCGCATAGCGACAGCTTTTAAAAATGTGCCTTGTGTATTTCCTTATTTGTCTTGTAATTATAAGGAACAAGTAATAAGATCACTTCTGATAATGATTACCTTAAATATAATTGTATAGATAAAATAATCTTTTGTAAGAATAGTTTGTTTGCAGAGAGACAGAGAGAGAGACAGAGAGAGAGGCAGAGGGAGGGAGAGAGAGAGAGAGAGAGAGAGAGAGAGAGAGAGAGAGAGAGAGAGAGAGAGAGAGAGAGAGACAGGGAGACACAAAGAGATAGTTTCATGTGGATGGAGCACAACAGATTTTCTTTGTCCAATGTGCATCACATATATTCTATATACTATTGTAAATAAATTTAAGGATCCTTTTTGTCTCATTTTGAAAATCGTTTGCCTAATCAAATAACAATACTAAAACTTGATACAGTTTTACTTTAAACCATGCTACAGTATTATTTTTAAAACTTTTGTTGCAGAGCATAAATATAAATAGAATTCTACAATAATTTCTAAATACAAAAATCTGATGTGTACCATTCACATGACTTTCTCCATATCCCTGCAACAAATAATTCTTAAAAAGCTTATACTTCTATTTACTTTATGCTAATCAGAAAAAAAATAGCAGAAATAGTCTAATTACTCGCTTCCTTGTAAGTAGAAGCGAAATAAGGGACAACCGTAGGTTAAAGTGATAGTCAAAAGCTGGTTGTTAGGTCAATGAAGTTCCTTTGTTTATATGGATAGGAGTTGACAAGTTCCTGTATGAGAAAAGCATACGTTTTTCATAGCAGAAACCAAAAATAAGGAATGTCACAGAAACGACGAACTCCACGAAAAAAATGTATATAACATAAATTGTGTATTTTAATGTGCTCTACATTTTTTGTGCAGTAAGTTTTTGTCCATCTCTTACGGTTTAGCAGTTATTCAAAATTTAGTAAAATTCATCCAGAATAAACTACTCTTCAGAGGCTATTCCCAGAAAATTCAAGATATTCATTTTATTTGTCAGGTAAATATGTTTAATATACGAAATTTTAATCAAAATCGTTAGAGCCATTTTTGAGAAAATCAAAATGTAAAGGGTAGTTGGGGGTGGGGGATTTTTCTCAAAATCTTCGTGTCGCATTCCTGGAAGATACTAAACTTAAATACCAAGTTTGGTATTTTACCGACTTTTCGTTTTTGAGTTATCGTGTTCACAGACACACGGACACACACACACACACACACACACACACATCACACACACACGCACGGACCTTTTTGTGAAAATGCTTTTTTTTGGATATTGGGGACCCTAAAACATATATTTCCGGTGAAATCTCGGTATCGAATTTTTGGTGGAGTGCAATACTTTCTCTATACACTATGTACATAGTACGTGTAGAGAAAGTAAAAAGAAATAAATGTATTTTGAAATTACTTTACATACAGAGACATGTACAGAAATGTTCTCACCTTATCATTTTAGTATAGATTTAACAGAATGGAGGTGTCGTCAATGTCAGCATCCATTTTACGCTGTTCTCGGTTCAAAGTGCTTTTCGAGGTAGTTCTTCAACGAGGACATGCTAAATTGACAGCGTTTTCTGTCAGATAGCAACAATGTCAAGTTAAATTGTAGTACATTTCTGTTTGTGTACTTACCCGCATTGATTTTGTTGTAGAATATTCCAAAAGCTTTGTCCATTTAGAATTCCATCGGTCTATGGTTGCTTTCTGTAAATAAGAGTTAAAATAAGGAAAGGTATAGTTACAAATCTGAACCTATTAACGGGTTATTATTGAAGACCATATACTAAATAACTCGAAATGTTTATTCCACTATATGTTTAAAATTTCCAAAATATGCACTAAATAATAAGCTATCCATTGTGTTTCTCTACACATTATCGATTATTCTATATAGCCACTAGAAATCATTATTATGAAACCTTTATTTTTATATCTACTTCATTTTAACTAGTACAAACATTTGCAGAAATATTTCATTGCCCGCATATAAGCTGAAGGTTTAGTGTCTCTGCCTCACGTTCAAGAGGTCCCGAGTTCGAATCTCGTCTAAGGTGAGTTAACAGCATGAAATGTCTCCAGGGGTTCTCCCTTATAGAGAAAGTCTTTAAACTCTGTAGATCCTAGGGTCATTTGAGTACTTTTTAGTCATGGACCGATATGACCTATTAGGTTAAATTATGTTAAACTCAACAACTTTATTGCAGATTTCCTTTCAGATTTCCATTCCGGGATTGAAAAAATAACAATCAAAACGAATCGGCTATTGAATATAAATTGTATGTCAAAACGAGGTCTACACATTTTGTCTTTTGTGGTTTACCAGTCATATAAAGTATATAAACACCTTTCCGGCTATTCCCAGTAAATTCAAGATATACAGTTGTTTGTCTGTTGCATGTGACGTGAGTATTTTAAATATAAACTATTTTAATAAAAAGTGTTAAAACAATTTTTGAAATAATTATTTACAAAAGCACCTCCATATAAGCGTAGTTTGATTTTGGAGATTTTCTTGAAAATACTTCTATCCCACATTATGAAGAAATTGCAGATATGGGAATAAAATCAATATGAAAAGTTTAGTAAAAATATGATGTGCTCCATTCAAATACTTTCTCTGCATCTCTGTAACAAATAATTGTTAAAAAACTTATGCTTCTATTTATTTCATACTAATTGAGAAAAATCAGCAGAAATATTCTTATTACTTGCTCTCTTGTAAGTAGAAGCGAAATAAGGGAGTACCATAGGTTAAATGATAACCAAAACCTGGTTGGTATGTGATTGAAGTTCATTTGTTTGTATGGACAAAAGTGGACAAATTCCTGTATGAGAAAAGTATAAGTATTTTAAAGCTGAAACCAATAACAAGAAATATCTCAAAAACAACCAACTCCACGAAAAAATCTACATGACATAAATTGTGTGTTTTATAGTGGTCTACATATTTTGTGTGGTAAGCTTTGTTCATCTCTTACGATTTACCAGCTATGCAAAATTCAATAAAAATCATCCTGAATAAAGATATCTTTAGAGGCTATTCTCAGAAAATATAAGATATACAGCATATTTGGTATGTAAATATCTTAAATATAAGAGATTTTAATGAAAATCGTTATAGCTATTTTAAAAATCAAAATTGTTTATATTTTTCCATATAAACGGTAATTTGGGGTAGCGGAATTTTCTTGAAAATCTTCGTGTCCCATCCTTGGAAGGTACTGAAATTAAATACCAACTTTGGTATTTAACGGCCTTTTCCTATTTGGGCTATGCTGTTCACAGACACACTCACACACACATATACATACACACGCACACAAGGACCTTTTTCCAGAAATGCTTTATTTGGATTCAGCGGGACCCAAAACATGTATTTCCAGGGAAATCTCGGTAGAGAAAGTAAAAAATTTGTTTGTGGAACAGCTAGACAAGGTTATGTGAATGCAACACATAAGATTTTTGCTTTCTCTACACGTACTGTGTACATAGTGAATAGAGAAGACATTGCAATGCACCCAAAAATTTGATACTGATATTTCACGGAAATAAACGTTTTAGGGCCCTCTGAATAAAAAAAAAAAAGGCATTTTGAGAAAAAGGTCCTTGTGCGTGTCTGTCTGTGTCTGTGGGCAGCATAGTTCAAAAACGAAAAGGGTATTTAAGTTTAGTAGGTATATTCCAAGGATGCGACACGAAGATTTTCAAGAAAATTCTCCCATCCCCAACTATCCTTTACATGGAAACATTTTCGAAAATTTCTAACATTTCTCGATTATTCTAACGATTTTGATTAAAATATCGCATATTAAAGATATATACATGGCAAATAAAACGTAAATCTTTACTTTTATGGGAAGACGTGTTTATTCTGGATGAATGTTTCATATCTGGTAAACTGTAAGGGAGAGCAAAAACTTACTTTACAAAAAATGTAGAGCTGGTTAGAACACGCAATATTTGTCATATACATTTTTGTCGTTTTTGAGGTATTCCTTTTTATTGGTTTCAATTTTAAAATACTTTTACTTTTCTCATACGGGAATTTTTCTGCTCCTGGCCATACAAAGAAACTTCAATCACTTGGCAACCAGCGTTTAAAATATTTGTCTATCGCTGTAACCTATGGTACTTCCTTATTTCCCCTCTACTTACAAGGAAGCAAGTAATACGACCACTATGCAAATTTATTCTCGATTAGCATGCAGTAAATAGAAAAACAAGCTTTTTAACAATGATTTGTTGCAGAGATGTAGAGAAAGTCACGTGGGTGGAACACATCAGATTAACACGAACATAGGGATATATAGAAAACTCATCACATTCCTCCTGTGCTTTAGGTAAGCAGTCGGAAAGTATTAATTGAAGTGTTCTAAATACTTGCAATGTTTTGTAACCTGTGTGTAATTTTAATTTCTCTACACGTACTATATACATAGTGTATGGAGAAGGTATTGCACTCCACCCAAAAATTCGATACCGAAATTTCACCGGAAATATATGTTTTAGGCTCCCCTGACTGCAAAAAAAAAAAAAAAAAAAAATCAGAAAAGGCTCCATGTGTATGTGTCCATGTCTGTGAACACGACATTGCCCTCCGTGGTGTAGTGGTTACCATACTAACTTCATATACCCAAGGTCGCGGGTTCAAACCCAGCCCAATTTAGAGTTGGACGCTGAGAACCACTGTAGTCAAAGAGCGTCTATAAATAACACGCTATTTATATTTATTTCTGAACACGATAACTCAAAAACGAAAACTCGGTAAAATATTAAACTTGGTATATAACTTTTGTATCTTTCAGAGATGCGACATGAAGATTTTGAGGAAAATACCTCACTCCAAACTACCTTTTACTTGAAAAAATTCGAAAATTTAGACTTTCTCAAAAATGGCTCCAACGGTTTTGATTAAAGTATTGTATATTGAAGATATTATATGACAAATAAAATGTATATCTTGAATTTTCTGGGAATAGCTTCTAAAAACCTCTTTATTCTGAATGAATTTTGCTGAATTTTGGTAACTGGTAAACTATTAGAAATAGACAAAAACTTACCTACTACATAACATATGTAGATCATGTTAAAACACAATTAATATCATATACGTTTTTTTCGTGGAATTTACCATTTCTGAGATATTCCTTGTAATTTATTTCAGATTTGAAATACTTTTAACTTTTCTCACACGGCAAGTTGTAAACTTCCGACCCTGCATAGAAACGGATTTAAACCACGTGGCAACCAGGTTGTAAACGATTTGACTATCGTTTTAGACTAATGTGTTCTCTTATTTTCATTTTACTTGCAAGGAAGCAAATAATTAAGAACATTTCTGCTAATGGTTATGTCGATTATCATAAAGTAGATTGAAAAACATGCTTTTCAACAATAATTTGTTATGTAGATAAAGTCATGTGAACGGAACACATAAGATTTTTTTGGATTCGAAAGAAACAGAAGTTCCAGCGTGTGCATCAGTTATGTGGGGTTTGAAATAAAGAAGCAAGGAACTCCGAGCAGCTCATGCTTCCCGAATGATAACATCGCCTGCCACACAGCGTGACCTGTTAAGGGTTATTCCCTAGTCTCTGCAGCGAATATTTATCTCCAAACATTGTGTATTCCCATCTCACATTCTTCTTTTTATTGCAAATGGGCTATTCTTCAAAGACGTTTGGGGTCTGACCCCAAAACACTCGTACCCACCAGGTCATCAAGGTGCATGTGTACCATTTTTCTAGCTTGCCATAAGATGGCGCGACAGCTTCTTCCTCTCCCTCCTAGGCGTGGTTGTTTTTAGTTTCAGGAATACGTTGAACCTCCAGTTTCCAAACAATGTGGAATATCATTACTAGAGAGCGGAAGTTTAAGCACTTAAAACTAATGTTTTAGGAGCTTAAATATGCTAAAAAGTTAAATATAGGTAGATATAATTGGGCAGATATTTAAAGTAAATGAATTTAAGACATTTAATTCAGTGTTCAGTATTTTAATTATTGTATCATATATATTAAGAATGTTTATAAACCGTGAAGTGATTTAAATTCCGGATGTGATGTTGAGTTTTTCAGTCTGTCTCTACTTTTCCAACTCCATAAATTATTGTTTTTGTGCTTTATCAGACAGTTTTCTATCTTTATTCTTAGAGCGTAATCATGCTTATAAAGTATACAGTAATCCTCCGTGTTTAGGAGTCATATGTTGGCCTCTGGTTCCCAAGCTCATGGCTTCAAACCCGGAGGAGTACGATGGCTTTTTTTCGGGCTTAAAAAAATGTATCATGGTTTCCTTTGGAAGGGAAGTACAACAGGTAGCCGCATGTCGTAGATTTACGGCATGTAAAAAAATCTCAAGACTGATAAAGAGTCGTCTGAACAAAATTAATTGTTTTTATGCATAATAGATTATGGAAGTGAGAACAAAACAGTTAAAGATCGTCCATAAATTTAAGCAAGTTTCAATTTCATCATGGATACAGGGGGCATATTCTTTTCAGGGGGCATATTCTTTTCAGGGGGCATATTCTTGTGGCAGCCATTCCGACACTGACAGCTCAAGGCGTCAGGGGAATAGGAACTTCCTCTCGTGCTAACCCCTTGAATATTTTATTTACTAGAGCCAGGCACAGCACTGTTAATGTTTCTCGAGTTCACACAGCAGCCGTGAAGTGTTTATGTGGCCGCAAGTCTGTGGCATGGCCACCAAATGAAATGGAACGAGAGGAAAAGTAATGAATCGCTGCTGTCTCGACACGTGACGAGGAGCTGACGTTGTGACCCGCACCGACTGAAGCCTTTGTCTCCACTTGCAAGTAAATTATTAATCTTCTCTTCCTCATCTGTCACACGCACTGCCCTTTCTTTTGTTTCACACGAACCCGAGTACGTTGGTCAGCGCGAATTTCTTAAAAAAAGTGACGGGAGTGAAGTAGTAACTTTTTTCTGGTTCTCTACAAAAGCTTTATAATGGTTAAAACTGACTCAAGTTGGAGATGAAGTAGGTAACAAAAGTGTAACCAACTTGTGTAGATTCAGGAGAAGCAAAGCTGAAAGCCTATACATTAATATCACCTTTAAAGAAAAACATAGAAAGGCGAAATAATGCTCCTCAGAACAAACCATATTTCAGTGACTTTCAAATGGGATAAGGTTTGTCCTTGAGCGCCACCAGGCTGGCAGCCAATCGGAGTTCTGCTGTGTTGACATATGGCATTTCCCCTTAACTGGGGAGTAATTCCGTCTCTCATAAATACTACTTGCGCTAAGACAAAATATTCAAATTTAGCAAAAATAATTCACGAGGAAGGTAGGAGTAATTTTGGTAACAGAACAGTAAAAACAAAAATGTTTAGCTCAAATAGTTTTCATGATACATATGGATAAACACACCCATGTATTATATTATACTCAGAATTACATAATCACTGTAATGACCATTATTATTTGTATGTATATTCGATTGTATATGTACACATATGCGTAATTACACAGAAAAAGAATGTAAACTATTGACATGACGTATTAAAAGCATTATTACATTTATTACGCTTAGCAAACTGTTAAAGTCGAGAGATAGGAGCAAAACACTCTTGTTAGGTGTAGAATGCTGCGTCCTCTATCAGATGTTTATGTCTCGAAGTCAGAGCTCGTGCTTATTTAACCCTATTTCCTACAGAGTTCAAGTCAGTTTTGAGTTGCTGTTTGGTCAGGAATAGAGCAAGTGTAATGGCTTTTAGTGGTGAAATTAGTGGCGAATATAAGAGGCAAGTATTGCGTAGCCGCGGTCAAAGTACTATTTTTAGGGTCTACACTTGTTTAAAAAATGCAGCTCTTGACGTAACTGATGACAGCGATACGGAGGAGCCACTGACAATTCCATTGGATAAAAATATCAGGTAATTCATAAACAACAACAACAATAATAATAATAATAATAATAATAATAATAATAATAATAATAATAATAATAATAATAATAATAATAATAAAGCATTTAAGAAAACCTGTACATACTATGCAAATATTCATGCTCAAGTTTTAAATTTAAAAGCTGCAAAGTTATACAAGTTTGGAAAAATCAGAGTTTCCTTACCTTGAGAATCATTTCGCCAGGCAGATTTTCATACTCATTGTGCGAGTGAGAGGGAAATATGAAAAAGTGGGTGGTAGTGAGCTGGAAACGCAAATCACGATAACGCATCTCATTTGCTGCAGAGTAGAACTCTTCCCATTTGAAAAAAAAGTTGTTTATTTTCCCCTAAGGGAAAAGAATAAAAATTAGCAAAATTCTTAATCAGAAATGATATAATAGACCTGGTGAGGAGCTTCTGTAAACGATCTTCGTTTTATCCCTCTCCTCTGACCGGTTTTAACTTGAAATAGCCCCGTTGTGTTTTGCAACTCTTTGAACACACGAAGGAATATCTGCTCACGATATATACGGGGAAGTTGGGTCATGGAGGAAAAGTGTGCTCCTTAAAACCTCCAATTTAAAGAAAACTCCTAATAGTAGAAATGAAATTTTTAAAATATGTAGAGGCATAAAATGGATATGACGAATTAAAACTGAAGATGAAGTAAGTAATTTAAAATTAAGATTATAAATTATATAATACAAGAGAATAGCTGAATGGCGGATTCGTATAAACCGAATGAATACCTCTAGAATACCAAACGAAATTATAGAATATAAGGACCTGGAAAGAGAAAGTTAGGGCGAATAAAATAAAGATTCTCGGTCAATGTTTATTAAGGATGTAATGGGTATAAATATTCCCAATACGTGAAGTAAATGTTGATAATAGAAACATTTCCTAAACTTTTAAGAATCATTTTCCAAATCTAGTTTTATCGAAGAGCATCTTGGTAAGGTGATGCATCTGTTAAGTTGAAAGAGTCTGTATGTTGAAAGAGTTGCAAAACACAACGGGGCTATTTCAAGTTAAAAGCGGTCAGTGGAGAACTGACAAGCGCGACTTTCTATGCTTTCAGAGGAGAGGGCTAAAACGAAGGTCGTTTACAGAAGCTCCTCATCAGTTTTATTATATCATTGTTGATTAAGGATTTTGCTTATTTTCATTTTATTTTCCCCGCGCTCTTAGGGGGAAATAAACAATGTTTCTTTTTTTTTTTTTTTCTTCAAATGGGAAGAGTTCTACTCTGCAGCAAATGAGAGAGCGTTATCGTGCTTTGCGTTGCCAGGACGCCACCCTTCACTTTTTTATATTTCGCTCTCATTCGCACAATGAGCATGCAAATCTGCCTGGCGACATAATGCTCAACGTAAGGAAACCCTAACTGATTTCTCCAAACTTAACTTTGCAGTTTTTAAATTTAAAACTTGAACATGCATATTTGCATATTATATACAGGTTTTCTCAAATGCTATATTATTATTATTACTATTATTATTATTATTATTATTATTAGTAGTAGTAGTAGTAGTAGTAGTAGTAGTAGTAGTAGTAGTAGTAGTAGTACTAAAAATAATACTTCGTAAATCTATTTTAGCTCACTTAGAACCGCAATATTTAAATAAAGCTTGCATTTTGTTAAACACGATTGACTATAGTTTCATATGATAGTAAAAAGAAAAAAAAAAAAAAAAAAAAAAAGGAGATGAAAATGTTGAGAGACAAACTGTTTTTAAACGTGTATACATACCTTATTATGTACACCGAAATTTAAAACTTGTTTTCTCGCAATAATGCTGCAGTTTTGAAAAATCCAAAGTATTTGAACAGTACAAATATAATAATTTTTCTACAAAAATTAGGGTTTAAGGTAAAAAAATCTGATGTGTTCCATTCACATGACTTTCTCTACTTCTGTGTAATAAATTATTGTAAAAAGCTTATTCTTCTATTTACTTCATGCTAATCGAAAAAAAAAAAAAATAACAGAAATAGTCTTATTACTTGCTTCCTTGGAAGTAGAAGCGAAATATGAGAGTATTATAGGTAAAAGTGAAGTTTAAAAGCTGGTTACTAGGTCACTGAAGTTCCTTTGTTTGTATGGACACGTGTTGACAAATATCTGTATGAGAAAATTACAAGCTTTTCAAAGTTGAAACCAAAAACAAGAAATATCTAAAAAACGATCAGCTCCAGTTATTCTAAATTCAGTAAAATTCATCTAGAATAAACTACTCTTCAGAGGCTATTCTCAGAAAATTCAAGATATAAATTTTATTTGTCAGGTAAATATCTTTAATATATGAACTTTTAATCAAAATCGTTAAGTCATTTTTGATAAAAGCAAAATTTTCGAAAACAATTCCATTAAAAGGATAGTTGGGGGTGGGGAGATTTTTCTCAAAACATTCGTGTCGCATCCCTGGATAATACTAAACTTAAATACAAAGTTTGGTATTTTACCTACTTTTCGTTTTTGAGTTTACATGTTCACAGGCACACGGACACACGGACCTTTTTCCGAAAATGTTTTTTTTTTTTAGATAAAGGGGACCCTAAAACATATATTTCCGGTGAAGTTTCGTATCGAATTTTTGGGTGGAGTGCAAAACCTTCTCTATACACTATGTACATAGGGCGTATAGAGAAAGTAAATATCTAATTATTTGATATAAAATTGATTGCTATACATTTTTAGAATGATTTTAAAAATCACTGTGTGTAAAATTTTGTTAGGATAATAAACTTATATTATGAAAAATTATCAATTAAATAACCATGCAAGCCAGAATTTATCTTCTATATATTTCAATAAGTTAAATTCATACTGTGAAATTTTCAGTTTCGTGGAAGCATTTCCCTAAGCTTTTCGGTTCTTTCGGCTTCCCTATTGCTGCTGTCAACACCTGAATAAAACTCACCTTTTGGGAATATTATTCAGTACCTCATTCCTTAATGACAACTTAATGGATTGCTTCTAAATAGGATAATTTGGTTGCGTGAGGTTGTCACACTGTCCCTCTGCAAGCTACACGATGTAATGGTAAATGTCAGGAGTCTCTGAAGCTGATGGAGACAAGTGTTTGGTTTCCTCTCAGGCAATTTGATAACTGCTTCAGGTAAACAGTGTCGTGCAACAGCACTTGTGTTCTCGTCGTGCTTCCAAGAGCTTCCTCTGTGCGAGATGAAAGGAACAGAATGTAATAAATTAGTCACCAACATCAAACGGAAACCGCATCTTAGATTCCCAAAACTAAGAATTCAACAGCTTGTGTACATGATTGTGTTTGCGCGACAGCGTGTTTTAGTGTAATTTATAAAACAATTATATTTTAACATTTGAGTGTATAATTTATAAATACCCTCAACGGAGAGAGTAGATGAGATCACTCACATTCTTTTGTTTTATTATTCTTCGTTTTAGATTGCAGAACTCTTTTGTCTTATAGAAATCATATGAACATCTGGACCCCTCCCGTTCGGATTGGGTTGGACTCGTTGGGGCAATGGTTCCCGATATCCAAGGACGGTGATGCTTGGGCTGGGTTTTGAGACACCTTAAAGCCCTCCGGCAACTAACTTGGAGAGCTTAATAGTAATATCTCTATGGGGTTGATGCGGGAACTTCAATTCCTTAATATGTGGTGTGTGTAATACTATTGCAGGATATCCAGGGTCGAGGGTTATTTACCTAGTCCGCTTTTACAACTACGGCACCGCAGGTGATGATACTGATGATACACAGAATGAAGATGAATCACCGATGTAATGTGATGGCGGGAGAACCCGGATAAACCGATTTGTCCACCTCAATTCTCCATGTGGTCGCTTGGGATCGAATCCAAGGTGAGGCGAGTGACCTAACTACTCGGTCACAGCGTGGCTCTTATTTACCTTCTCACCCCAGATGGTAATCATAGGGGTTAGGCACTCAGATGGATTTTGGCTTCAGAGAGGGTTGGAAATGGTTACCCCCGGGAAGGGTAAAGGAGAAAAGGGATAATCTTATTAGTGGTTATTTAGAAACATTCGTCTAGACTGAGTGACTTAGTACACGTCGACTTAAATATCACTATCATCGCTGTTGTACTGTCTTACATTAATACATTATGGCTCTTAATGATCAGTCGTGCGGTTGCAGAGTGATTGATATAAGAAAGTGTAGCGAAACTAGACCGACCGACAGCTTTTGAAGTATCCTTAGACGTCAGCACTTCTGAGGCGACATGACTTCAAAATGTTTGCGTGTGTCATATTTCGACACTTCGTCTAAATGGTTAAGCCTTAACTAAGATGTCCTACTTCTTATGAAATCTGGATTTTTCTAATAAGTCAGAGCGGTACGCTACACCTTATTATGCAACGAGAGTTTAATGGTAGTAATTAAGGTGCAAGTTTCAACATTTTCATACGGGTACCTTAATTGCAATTATAAGATTATTTATAAGTTTAAAATATGTATAAATTATTTTAATATTCTACGCTTACCTCAGTTTGTAAGTGCATTGACCTTGGATTACGTATTGTATGCCAGAGTTGTTGTATGCGCGCAGACGTTATAGTTGCGTTTCCAATAGTTGAAGCCTGATAGCGTTACGAAATGTCCGCAGACGTGAAAGAATTGGTTATTACCCTGTGTATCTTCTGATTGGTGGAAATCTGCACTTTAATTAAGAGGTCCATAAAAGTGAGTATAATTACTAATTTTGGCATGGTCGAACATAAAGGTCTTACACATATATGTACATGCAGAATACAATAGCATATTAGAGTGACAAATATATTCCGAAATCATCAGTGTTCAAAATGCTGGAATTAATCATGAAGAAGCGTGCATATCATTTGCAAGTATTACGCCAACTCCATGACGGAATTTGCAGTTGACGTGAAAGACAACCTGCAGATTTAGGACTCCGTTCAATTGACTATTTGACCGTTCAAAGTCAGTTGTGCTTGTGGAAAATCGACCTGTCGAGACTCATAAGCAACAATACATATTCTTCTTCATCTTCTCTTTTTAATAGTAGTAACGCCCGCGTTTGCTACAAATGGCACCGCAGGCGATGACACTGATGATACATAGAATGAAGATGAAGCACCGGTGAAATGCGATGGCGGGGGAAACCGGAGAACCTGGAGAAAACCCGCCGCACCCGTTCTAGGTGAGATGTGAGTGGTCTAACCACTCGGCCATAGCTCGACCCAGTGCCTATTCATTGAAACTTATTTATAAGTTTCCATATGGATTTATTCATTGGTCCATCCTTTCCAGATTTGCGTTGAAACCGTCGTCGCAGCTTATCGCACCGACCACTCTCTGTAGACACCATGCGACAACACAACTTTCAGGAATATTCAGAATGCGGGTCCGTGATCAATCTGTAACAAAGAGACATGGAACGACAGCTCACAAGGAACCTTGGCCTACCGCCCAGCCGCTGCGTCCCCCATCTCTGTCCAGGACAGACGTCATGGATGGGGTGCAGTATTGGAGGAAGAGACAAGGTCAGCGCCTCAATCCCTCCCGGCCGGTTAATGTGGTCCTCTTGACCTGTAACCGCTACTTCTCCATCAAGCAGCTTCTAAATTGACCCCCCAAGGACCTCACGAGGCTGAGTGCACCCCGGACCAGGTCTCACAGCGGGGGGAAAATCCCCACGCCGGTACCGGGGAATCGAACCCAGGTCTCCACTTGGTAAGGTTTTTAAACACCTGCATTCGGTTACTTTACGGATTTTCTGCTTTTTCAGAAGTTATTTTATTTCCTTCTAAAATTACTCTTATATTGCTCCTCTAATTTTCCATTCAGCTATATATTTAGGAATTCTTTCTGCTGTCATTCGTATTATATAGATGTACAAACCATTCTAATTTTCTTTATGCTTTGTATCTCTATTCATAACCTAATTCTAGAACATCTAGCTTTCATCCGCTCTTAATTTGCAAGCAGCCCTCCACCAAAAATTCAATTTTTTTTTGCCAGTAGTTTATTAGCTTGTTTGTTTAACTTGTCTGCCCCATGAAACAAAATACGTTCTACTAATGAACTATAAACGAGCTTCTCTTCTTTTTAAAACAATCAAGTCCAATATATAGCACTGCAATAACTCTCCTCGTTGCAAATATACAGTACATTTGCTATTTCAGACGAGATTGCCCATTAGATCTTAAAAACTAATTTCATTTAGATAATGTTATTAATTTATTCAATTCATGCCGTTACTGTGATTAAAATATTTTATTAAAGGGAGACTAAATGTAAATGGTTATTAAACTTTTTTGTGCACCCTTAATTTGAAATGTATTTAATTATTGCAAGCACAGTTATTATATTTAAAATACATATGCTAATCGAGATAGATATTAGCAGAAATTGTTTTATTACTTACAAACGGAAATAAGGGAAAACACTAGGCGATAGACACAGTTTTATAAGCTGATCACTAGGCGAAACAATTAAAATTCGTTTCTCTTTACACTGCAAGAAGTAAAACAAAAGAGATATTAAAGGAAAGACAGCTTCACGCTCCAGACGACTTTAAGTAGCTTAAAATTGAAACCAATAACAAGGAATATCTTGGAGACGGTTAACGTAATACATGATAAATTGAGTGTTTTAACGAGATCTATATTTTAGTGGTGTAAGTTTTTGTCTATCTCTTACGGTTTAGAAGTTATGCAAAAGTCATTCAGAATGAAAGGTCTTTAGAGGCCATTAGCAGAAAATTCAAAATAAACATTTATTTGCCATCTAAACATATTTCAGTATGGTATTATGGTATTCCAATTTCGGGTGGGCTTTATTCTTTAAAATCTTCGTGGTGCATCAAGTATGGTATTTAACCAACTTTTCGTTAACCGCACACACACACACACAATACACACACGGTTCTCTTTCTAAAATGCTCTTGTTTTGGAATCATAGGAAATCTCTATGTGTATGGAAACTAAAACTTCTGATGTATTCCATTCACAAGACCTTCTCTAAAGAGATGTAAGAAATTTCTGTTTAAAAGCTCATTGTACTTCATACTAATCGAAATACACATGATCAGAAATGGTTGTATTACTTAATACATTGGGCTAAAGCGATACTCAAATATTTTAAAAGCTGGTTGCCATATGACCGAAAATTCGTTTCTTTGTATGACCTGGATTTGACAAAACCCTGTATGAGAAAAGTGTAAATATTTTAAAGCTGAACATCTCAGAAGCGGTAAGCTCTATAAAAAAAAATCTGATGTTACCATTCACATGACTTTCTCCATATCCCTGCAACAAATAATTCTTAAAAAGCTTATACTTCTATTTACTTTATGCTACAAATTAGCACAAAGAGTCTTATTACTCGCATCCTTGTAATTAGAAGCGAAATAAGGGACAACCGTAGGTTAAACTGATAGTCAAAAGCTGGTTGCTATGTCAATGAAGTTCCTTTGTTTATATGGATAGGAGTTGACAAGTTCCAGTATGAGAAAAGTATACATTTTTCATAGCAGAAACCAAAAATAAGGAATGTCACAAAAACGACGAACTCCACGAAAAAAATGTATATAACATAAATTGTGTGTTTTAAATTGCTCTACATTTTTTGTCTAGTAAGTTTTTTTCCATCTCTTACGGTTTAGCAGTCATTCAAAATTTAGTAAAATTCATTCAGAATAAACTACTCTTCAGAGGCTATTCCCAGAAATTCAAGATATACATTTCATTTGTCAGGTAAATATGTTTAATATCCGGGGGGATTTTTCTCAAAATCTTCGTGTCGCATCCCTGGAAGATACTAAACTTAAATACCAAGTTTGGTATTTTACCGACTTTTCGTTTTTGAGTTATCGTGTTCACAGACACACGGACACACACGGACCTTTTTGTGAAAATGTTTTTTTTGGATATTGGGGACCCTAAAACATATATTTCCGGTGAAATCTCGGTATCGAATTTTTGGTGGAGTGCAATACTATCTCTATAAACTATGTACATAGTGCGTATGGAGAAAGTAAAAAGTTTGAGTTAAATTATGTGTTTTAACGAGATTTGCATTTTTTGTATATTAAAATTCGTTTCTTTGTATGACCAGGAGTTAATTAACTCCAGTATGGGAAAAGTGAATTTTAAGGGTGAAACCAATAACAAGGGATATTTCAGAAACTGTAAGCTCTACAAAGAATGTATATGAGATAAATCCTGTTTTATAGTAAGTTTTTGTCATTCTCGCTAAGGTGTACCAATTACGAAAAATTGAGCAAGTTTATTCAAAATAAACAGACGCTATTTCCAAAATATTTAAGATATATATTTTATTTGTTATGTAAATATCTCTAATATACGATAATTTAATCAAAATTGTTAGGGACATTTTTAAGAAAATTAAAATGTTCGAACATTTCTCTTCCATGTAAATAGTAGTTTGCTGTTGAGGGGATTTTCTTGAAAATCTGAGTGTCGCATTCTTGAGAGATACTAAACTTAGTATTTAAGTTTGGTACTTAACGGACTATTTGAAATAATTTTATTGAAATTGAATTTTATTAATTTAATTATTTTGGCAGAAGATAGTGTATATTCATGCTCCTATTCATGAATTGGCCCATAGTGAAATTGAGGTGATTAAAAGATAAATAAAACTCTTTTTAAGATTTAATATTATAATTAGTTATATGATCTATGAGCTAAGCCTTTTTCTAGAAATTCTTTGTTTTATTCGGGGGTCTCAAAGCATGCATTTCCAGTTAAAGCTCGGTATTGAATTTGTGGCTGGAATACATGGCCTTATAAATCTACTGTGAAACATAGTACGTTTACAGAAAGTAAAAAAATCATTACTATAATCTTAGGACTCGAGGCATTTGATTCCATCTTTCAAGGGAAGTGTAATGTGCAAATACACTTCTTCCAATCAGATTGATCACAGTAATGGGGAAAATATTGGAAAAATTAATAATAGTCATGTTTCCAATTTATCATAAGAACCTCCTTAGTGATAATCACTTTGACTTTTTGCCAAAACGATTGACTGAAGATGCTATAATTACTGAGGTTGATTGGATTAGAGAAACCTTTACAAAAAAATCTGAAGTGTACCATTCACATGACTTTCTCTACATCTCTGCAACAAATTGTAGTTAAAAAGCTTATGTTTCTATTTACTTCATGCTAATCGAGAAACATTAGCAGAAATAGTCTTATTATTTGCTTCCTTGTAAGTAGAAGCTAAAATGATAGCCAAAAGCTGGTTGTTATGTAACTGAAGTGCCTTTGTTTGTATGGGCAGGAGTTAACAAATTCCTGTATGAGAAAAGTATGTTTTTCAAAACAGAAACGAAAAACCAAGAATATCTTAAAGATGCTCAACTCCACGAAAAAATATGTATGCCATAAATTGTGTGTTTAAACGTGCTCTACATTTTTCATGCAGTAAGTTTTTGTCCATCTCTTACGGTTTAGCAGTTATGCACAATTCCGTAAAATTCATCCAGAATAAAGTAGTCTTCAGAGGCCATTCCCAGAAAATTCAAGATATACATTTTATTTGTCATACGATATTTTAATCAAAATCGTTAGAGCCATTTTTAAGAAAATAAAAATATTCGAAACTTTTTTCGTGTAAAGGGTAGTTTGAGGTGGGTGGATTTTTCCCAAAATTTTCCTGTCGCATCCCTGGAAGATACTAAACTTAAATACCAAGTTAGGTATTTTACCGACTTTTCGTTTTTGAGTTATCGTGTTCACAGACACACGGACACACACACATAGGACCTTTTTCTGAAAATGCTTCTTTTGGATACAGGGGACCCTAAAACATATATTTCCGGTGAAATCTCGGTATATGATTTTTGGGTAGAGTGCAATACCTTCTCTATCCCTATGTCCATTGTACATACGCGGCTAGAGAAAGTAAAAAGAGAACGTCTATTTTTACGGATATATCTTGAGTTTTCAATAATGCTTGCTGGCCAAACATATTATTACAATTACAAACGATCAACTGACACAGAAATCTTTTCATGCTGATAAAAAATAATTTCACAAATAGACAGGCAATTCTAAAGCTATGCGGTACAGAGAGAACACAAACTTTCACAAGGGGATGTCCTCAAGAATCAAGCTGCAGTCTGCGTTTTTGGATTATTCTCTATGATGACATCCTCGAACAGCATTTACACACAACTGCACTGTGGTGGTGTATGCAGATGATATTGCTTTCTCATCTGATCCAATACAACAAGAAGCTTAGCCATTAGTGCAACTACAGCTCTAGATAGCTTTAACAATGTGAAAACAAACTTACCTTTAATCCACTTTGATTGTTTCAAGAAGATGACATGTTTTATATACCATCATACGCATGAACAAAAAACTTACACATATAGAAAAAATCTGATGTGTTACATTCACATGACTTTCTCTATATCTCTGCAATAAATTATTCTGAAAAAGCTTATACTTCTATTTACTTCATGCTAATCAGTAAAAAAATTAGCAGAAATAGCTTTATTACTTGCTTCCTTGTAAGTAGAAGCGAAATAATGGAGTACCATAGATTAAAGCGATAAACAATAGCTGGTAGCTATGTCACTGAAGTTCCTTCGTATGGACAGCAGTTGTCAAATTCCAGTATGAGAAAAGTATGTCTTTCATACCAGAAACCAAAAATAAGGAATACCTCCAAAACGAAGAACTCCACGCTAAAAATGTATATAACTTAAATTGTGTGTTTTAACGTGCTCTACATTTTTTGTATAGTAAGTTTTTGTCCATCTCTTACGGTTTATCATTTATTCAAAATTCAGTAAAATCAATCCAGAATATACTACTCTTCAGAGGCTATTCCCAGACAATTCAAGATATACATTTTATTTGCCTGGTAAATACCTTTAATATACGAAATTTTAATCAAAATCGTTATAGCCATTTTTGAGAAAATTAAAGTTTTCGAAAAAAGTTCCATGTAAAGGGTAGTTGGGGGTGGGGTGATTTTTCTCAAAATCTTCGTGTCGCATTCCTGGAAGATACTAAACTTAAATACCAAGTCTGGTATTTTACCGACTTTTCGTTTTTGAGTTATCGTGTTCAAAGACACACGGACCTTTTTCCGAAAATGCTTTTTACTTTCTCCATACGCAGTATGTACATAGTGTATAGAGAAAGTATTGCACTCCACCAAAAATTCGATACCGAGATTTCACCGGAAATATATGTTTTAGGGTCCCCAATATCCCAAAAAAGTATTTTCACAAAAAGGTCCGTGTGTGAAATGTAGCAACCAGGTTTTGACTATCACTTTAACCTACAGTTGTCCCTTATTTCGCTTCTACTGACAAGGAAGCGAGTAATTAGACTATTTCTGCTATTTTTTTCTGATTAGCATAAAGTAAATAGAAGTATAAGCTTTTTAAGAATTATTTGTCACAGGGATATGGAGAAAGTCATGTGAATGGTACACATCAGATTTTTGTTTAGACAAAGGGGACCCTAAAACATATATTTTTGGTGAAATCTCGGTATTGAATTTTTGGGTGGAGTGCAATACCTTCTCTATACTCTATGTACATAGTGCGTATAGAGAAAGTAAAAAAAGCAACATATCTTGGTACTATCTTGGATAGCAAGCTTACTCTTCTTGACTCTCTTCAAGTAAAAGCCAATAAGTTGCTTTCAGGTCTCTCCATTGCTTCTAGGCCATTTTGGGATTTTAATTCTACAACACTGAAAAACCATTTATCGTGGAGCAGCTGAAGCTATGTTCTTATATTCTGTTTCAACATTTTTAGTGTGCCATTTTCTAATAACTGGGCCCAGAAGAAGCTGTTACAAATTCAACGTGCATTTGCGTTGAAAATCTCTAGGACACATTGCAGTGTCTCCAACAATACGGCTTTAGTTCTGACAGGCACAGAAGCCCTGTGCTTAATTGGAAATTTCAAAGCCAGTTGACAAACGTGCCCACTTTCTTTCCTCTGGACACCCAGCTTTGTAGATAAATCCAATTCAGAAGTGCTGCTTGTATAAATGATTTACTCATCTATACAGACGGATTACGTTTATATAATGATTATAACAATAATGCAGCGTTACTAAGTTGCGCTTTTGTTGTGTTTGCTGGTGACTCTGAAATTACCTACAGACAATACAAGCTTGCATCAATGTGCACAGTATTTTAGGCGGAACTTTTAGCCTTACAGAAAGCAATTGAATGGAGTGAAGATAGTTTAAAGAATATCAAAATTCTAAGTGATTTCCAAGCTGTTCTTGAAGCAATAAATAATATATATAATCTAAATCCTATTGCAGTCAGAATATCAGAAATACAGTATACCGTTCCAACATTTATGTTTATGCTGCAAACGTGGACTTACTGGAAAAGTAGGCAATGAAAGATCCGACGAACTTGCAAAGTAGCCTCTAAGTTTTTTACAGAATGTGATTATACAAAATATCCAATGTCGTTGGTAAAGAACGCTTTAAAACAAGACATGCTTAACAGTTGGAACTGAACATGGTAAGAGAGTTTTAACGATCATTTCATAAAATTCAAGATAGATTAGATGTAAACCATTTGAGCCTACATTTAAAATGACACAATTCATGAACTGGGCAGGGAAATTTTGAATTGTATCCTGAACGATTTAAAATAGTGAGTCAAAACAGTGGTACACTTTGCTATTCGCATCCGATACCGAAAGTTAATCAGTTACTCTTTGACTGTTTATTACACGAAAAAGAACAGCTCAAGTTAATAATACACTTAGACTTGTGTAATAAATCTTTCATTCCACCATTACACTAAACTGTATGAAAATATTATGTTAATCAGAATTTAAAATATTTTTCAATAATATGTTTAATTCATTATATCATTTAGCTACATTTTCTACATATATTTAAAATATTTAATAATTGTGTAATAACTATTTTACATTTCCAGTGAATATCTTCCTATTTTTGCTTTCTCTACACGTACCATATACATAGGTTATAGAGAAGGTATTGCATTCTACCCAAAAATTCGAGTTTTCACTGGAAATACACGTTTTAGGGTCCCCTGTATCCATAAAAAGCATTTTCAGAAAAAGGTCCATGTGTGTGTCAGTGTGTCTGAACACGATAACTCACAAACAAAAAGTCGATAAAATACCAAACTTGGTGTATAAGTTTGTATGTTCCAGGAATACCACACTAAGATTTTGAAAAAAATTCCCAACCCCAAACTACATTTAAATGAAATAAATTTCGAAAATTTTGATTTTCTCAAAAAGGCTCTAACCATTTTTATTAAAATACCGTATATAAAAGAAATGTACACGAAATATAAAACTCATTTTTTTAATTTTCGGAGTATATTCTCTGAAGGTCTCTTTATTCTGAATCAATTTTGCTGGATTTTGCATAACTAGTAAATCTTAAAAGATAGACAAACATTTACTTCACAAATATGTAGATCTTGGTACCACACACAATTTATGTAAAATACATTTTTTCGTAGAGCTGATCATTTTTTTACATATTCCTTGCTATTTGTTTTAGTTTTAAAATATTTAAAACTTTCCACTTACGGGAATTGTGAACTCCAGGCAATGCATAGAAACGAATATCATCCACATAGCAACCAGATTTTAATGACATTTTAGCCTGGAGTATTCCCTTATTTATTTTCTGCTTACATGAACGCATTTATGCTAATATTTATCTCGATTAACATGAAGTAGATAGAAGTTTAAGCTTTTTAACACTAATTTGTTACAGAGATGTTGAAAAAGTCATGTCATGGAACACATCAGAGTTTTAATTGTATATTTACATTAATGTTAATTCTTTTTTTATGACATTTGCACTTTATATTAACTGTTATTAATTAATTGTACTCCATTATATGCACTATACAATTGTAAAATATGACTTTAACATTTTGGAAATTAAATAAATAAATAAACAGAAGTATGTTTTCTCACATGGTGAGGAGAGGCATCTAGAGCTACCTAGAGTAGGTGGTGTGCACACAAGCCGTGTATTTATGTTTAAACATGTGTTTTTTGCGTGGTTAATGCAGCAGCTGGTTACGTGCACATTTGATAGCATATCAGCAGCTAAGCCGTACAAAGCTATTGTTTGCTGTGACCGGGCCGGGGTTTAGCACATCCTGATAACCAGGCACACAGATGTCAGCAAGCAACCTCTGCGATTCCCGACGGGTTTAAGCCCCTCTCACTCACAATCAGTTTTTTCAAATGCGCCTATATTATCGACTCTCCTTAGGCGTGAATGGGGTCGTGGTGGCGAAAAGCGTTATTCATTTCCTGTCGCCAATGCGGGTCACAGTTGAATCACCTCAGAACCTCCATCACGAATTGACGCCAGGTGAAAATGTGCTCACAGCCTTCTTGATGTTATATTGTAACTGTCGTGTGGGAAGTGCTGTGTCACAGACGTCTGATGGCCTCTAACCATTCATTGATACTGTATATTTCATTCTAATATATATATAAAATACGAATCATTTCATAACCGTAGTCGAAATGTTGCCGCTCACTTTGGTACTTCGTGGCACAGGGGACCGTGGACTCGAGTCCCACCTTGAGCATGGGTGTTTGTGTTTGTCAATGTGCGTCAGTAAAAATAAAGGTAAATATGTTAATAAAGGAAACGTAGGAAACTGAAAAAAAAAAAAGAGAAAAAGAAATGAAAACAGCGCCGGAGTGCTGAAAAGGCAT
This sequence comes from Hymenopus coronatus, assembly GCA_030762935.1. NCBI lineage: Eukaryota > Metazoa > Arthropoda > Insecta > Mantodea > Hymenopodidae > Hymenopus > Hymenopus coronatus. The sequence continues at coordinate 98,270,084 of CM060892.1, forward strand.
GTTAAAGTTTGACCCATTATCTCAGCAACTATTTAAGATAATAAGCTAAATTTTTCAACGCTTATTCAGCAATACTTTCTCTGTTGAGTGATAAAAAATAAAATACTTCTCTTGCTTTTTAAAATAAAACTTAAATGTTATTGAAAACATAGTGATTTTTAAATTTAAAAAAAAATCCAAACTAATAAGTATATATAAACACTTTCTTGTTAAAATAAACCCTATTTAGGTGCAAATGTAGTAAAACTTTTAGCCCTTGGTATCAATTAGTTCCTGAGATAATGGGCATTTGTACAGACAATTTTACTTCATTAGAAATGGCTTTCAAAGCTAACATTAAAAAAATGTAACCTAACTTTCCAAACACAACATTGCAGTAATTATAAACTCTCACAAGAAGGAAATATTAAAGGAATGCCAATGCTGCCAATAGCTAAGTAAAACTTTCCGATCAAAAAAAATATATCTTCTCTACCACCAATATTTACAAACATATTTTTGGCTTATCAAGTAAGTGTATCAGAATGTTCTAAAAACTACCTCACAGGATTATTTTGAACAATATGTTTAACTATTTACAATTAGCGTACCTCTATGAAAGTCATACCAAAATAATAGGGAGATTTGAAATATTCATTTGCAATTAAAACATGAGAATGGAAACAAGTTATGAGAATTCCATATCAACTTCCCATAAGTCAAGTATATAAAGTCACTGGAATCAATGATATTGGTTTAATAGCAAGAAATATTGTCAGTGTTACGATATGATCAAATTATTAGATACTTTTGATTCATATAATACTTGAAAATATGTTTATGTAATATATAACATAACTCCATGGCACGACAGCTCACGGGGAACCTTGGCCTACCGCCCGGCCGCTGCGTCCCCCCATCTCGGTCGATTACAGACGTCATGGATGGGGTGCAGAATTGGAGGGTGAGACGTGGTCAGCGCCTCGAGCCCCCCGGCCGGTTAATGAGGTCCTCATGACCTGGAGCCGCTACTTCTCCATCAAGTAGCTCCTCAATTGGTCCCCCAGGGACCTTACGAGGCTGAGTGCACCCTGGGCCAGGTCTCCCAGCGGGGTAAAAATCCCCACGCCGGTACTGGGGATCGAACCCAGGTCTCCTGCTTGGTAAGCAGCTTTATGTAATATATATCCTTAATTATAATACTAAAAGCATCATTTAATTCTGTACAATATTAAGTGCTAGTATTTAACTCACTGATTTTAATCTAGAATTGATTAGTCTATCACGTACATAGTTGTTAGAGAATGCAACCAATACACCCAAAAATTCGATATTGGTATTTCACTAGAGATACACGTTTTGAGTTTCCCTGAAAAATACTTTAAAAGGTTCATGTCTGTAAGTGTGTGATGTGTATGTGAGTGTGCGCGCACGCTTGCGTGCTAGGGTATGAATGTGTGTGTGTGTGAACAGCATAACACAAAAATTAAGATACGATTAAGTACCAAAATTTATATTAAGTTTTAACAAACAACTGAATAGTGACAGCACTTAAAACACTAAAAAAAACACTATTTACAAATAAAACAACGCTGGAGGTCTTAGACATGGCTCCTAAAAAGCGTTTTAAATAAACTGCATGTTTGAAGAGATCTACATTTATAAAGTAAACTATGTCTAAATCCGTTATACGAAATTATATAAAATGCTTGTCAAGTGTAAGGGGAAAATTTAATATAGTATATATATATATTATATATTATAAGTTATTATATAAGTGACCTATATATATATATATATATATATATATATATAGGTACACTTTATGTATGATACAAATATCTTAAGCATGCCACAGTTTGATAAAAATCATTACAGACATTTGAGAGATTTTATTTTTTTTTTATGAAAAGCGTAGAATTGGGTTGTGGTATTAAACTCTTTGTTCAACATCTTTGGAAGATGCTGTACTTAAATATTATGTTTTATATTTATTCTCATTTTTTTTCTTTCTCGACCATGTATTTACAATATACATAGAAATGGAGAAGGTATTGCATTTCACCCAAAAAATTCGATACCAAGATTTCCCCGAAAAAGCTTTGCGAGGGCGTGGCTGCGTGCGTGCGTGCGTGTGTGTGTGTGTGTGTGTGTGTGTGTGTGTGTGTGTTTCTATGGACAGCATAACAAAAGAAAAAGATCATTAAATACCAAACTTAATATTTAAGTTCAGTATCTTCCAAGGACACGACACGAGGAGTTTCAGGGAATTCCTCCATCCCCAGCTATCCTTTACAAGGAAAAGTTGATGAAAAAATTTGATTTAATCAAAAATGGTTTTAACGACTTTGACGAGAATACCATATTTGTAAGATATTATTAAGACACATAAATTTATAGGTATTTTGATTATTCTGGGAGTAGCCTCTGAAGACCTCTTCATACTGGATGACTTTTGTATAACTGACAAACCGTAAGAGATAAAAAAAACTTATTAGACAAAACATATAGATTTTGTTAAAACAGAAAGTTTATATTATATACACTTTTTGTATAGTTATCCGTTTCTGAGATATTTTTTGTTATTTGTTTTAATTTTTAACTACTTTTCTCAAACGGAAGGTCATTTTTCGTTTCATCTCTTTTATTTTGCTTCTTTGAACCTAATTTTAGATGTTTCACATAGCGACCAGCTTTTAAAGCCTGGTGTATTCCTTCGTTTATTTTCTACTTACAAGGACAATTTGTGCTAATGTTTATCTCGATTAGCATGGTGTCGATAAAAGAAAAATGTTTTGTAAGTATATTTTGTAGAACAAGTAGAGAAAGTCATGTCAGATTTTTTGAGATGTTCACACTCGCCAACAAATACACATTTCTAAAATATTTTGAATTCAACGGACAGTAAATCATGCATTTTCGGTGAAATCACATTAAAATTTTGGGTGAAATAGAAATAAAAGGAAACTTTCCTGATAATTTAGTTGTTTTCTCATAGAAACCGTGTGAAGGGCAAGAGTTGGATAGGGAGAGTTAAACTGAAAATTACAATGTCATAGCCGGGATTTGAACCACTATGGCTATGAATCTTTCAGTCTGGTTTCACCTGTCCAACTCCTGTCCTGCACACGGTTTCTGTGAGAAGGTCCACAACAGTTGACTACACTATGAATTCTGGGTCTTGAAATACTTACCACATTGTAATTCGCCATTGGGGTTTGTCATTTCTTAAGAATTTGAGATGACTTTGTGGTTTACCGGGAAACATGCGAGAGAGTTGAGTAATCCTGGCTATGGCGTTGAATTTTTCAGTCTGACTGTACCTATCCATAAAACTTTTTTTATGGACAAATAAATCATATACACTATACAGCACGAAGAATTGTTTCTCTTGATCATTAAGTTAGTAATATTTAATGTAATATCATGCAGTAAAACCTGAAGTTGACAAGATACTTCAGCAGCTTGTCAGAAGCGAAAGCTACACACTCACTGTGTGAAGGTGTATAACCTTTTAAACATTTGTACGTCACGTAGACCCTGAATCAAGAATACGTCTGGAAGCGAAAAGGCAATGAACTCTGGTTACCCAGTTGCTGCTGGGAATGAAACCCATTTAAATGCCCTTTATTAGAAAACGTTTACAGTGTTTGTTTTGCTACTTCTCAACCGCTAATAGATTTGACTGCCACGCTTATATGAATGCTTTTTTTTTCGGAACTGCAATATAAATTGAATCTATATAAAAGAGATTTTTGACTTGTCATTACCATAAAAATAGTATGTTGGTCCAGTTTTCACTTTCACTTCACTAATGTGATCTAGTTCGATTTTCTCTGTCACTTCACTTTTCTGCGTGACGTAGCCATATAATAAAATACGCACCAAAAACCTCTTCTTCGGATGATTTCCACTCCGGAGAATCAAACATAAGACATTTCTAATCTCTCAGAGAAGCATTTCGTCCTTGCTGCAGCCAGAAGTCGCGTCAGAAATGTACTCCACTTATATGGCCGCTGGAATTTTCCACAGAATATTCTAGAATGTTGAGGAAGTGGGACAAGGATAGCTTCCAGAAGGTTGCGGTTATTTGTCTATATAGTCATGACATTTAGTTTGGCAATATATATAAATGATTTTAGAAAAAGGTGCCCGCCAAAAAAATGAAAAATACTGAACTTGGTACTTATGTTTAGTATCTACCAAGGATCCAACAGGAAGATTTTCAGGTAAATGCACCCAAACCAACACGACTTAAATGGAACATCTTCCAAAATTTGGATTTTTCTAAACTTGTCTCTATCATCATTAAAACATCATGTTTTAGATATTTTCATTACAAATGAAATTTTTATCCTGAATTTTTTGGAAATAGCCTCTGAAGACCTCTTCATTCTGGATAACTTTTTATAACAGTAAACCGTTAGAGAGATACAAAACCTTACTGCACAAAAAATATAGATCTTCTTAAAACTCCCATTTTACGTCATATATATTTTTGGTGGAGTTAACCTTTCCCGAGATATTTCTGTTAATAGTTTGAATTTCAAAACACCTAAACTACTTTCAAACGCGAATCTCTCATTTCTGTTTCTTTTGTTTTACTCCTGGTTGTGCAAAGATATCTGAATTTAATCTCATTGCGACCAACTTTACAAAATATTCGACACTAGATTTAGTCCAGTGTAGTCCTTTATTTTCCTTCTACTTGTAAGGAACCATTTCTGCTAACGTTTATCTCAATAAGCATGAAGTAGACAGAAAAATAATCTTTTGTAAAAATTGTTTGCAGAATAGGTTGAGAGAGTCATCTGAAGGTGACAGGTACTCTGAAATGGCAAAAGATATTTTTTTTCTTTTAGACACTAATAAAATCTCTAGTATTCCTAGTTTCAGAATGTATACTTTTGGAGGTTAAGAGGATTGTAATAAATTTAAATATAATTTAAACGCTATTCTGCCTTTCTTTAAAGCTGTTATGGAATTCCCCATTTAAAATGTTTGTACCTTTAAATTCAGTTTTCTTAAAGTAGCATTTTTGGATACTTGTCTACCTTTTTCTCAGAAAGTATGAGAGCTGGAAAGCTGACATTTTCAGCACATATATACAACACATAGTTGACCTTTCTGAACCACAATCGTGATGTTATAGTATATATTGATCATATTAAGAAAACATTTTCATTTTCAACATTTTTATTTTTTGAATTTGCAAATAATTCTTTTTTTTAAATTTCTACTGAAATTGTATCACAGCTAAATAATTGAGGTTCAGCAGATAACTGATTATACTAAGAACAAGTATGCAAAAGTGTGATATGTACTGCAAATAGTATAAGAGAAAAAGGTACATGATTTCAATGTTTTAAGATTAAGTTTTATTACTTTTCTGCTGAATGAAATATATATTTTATAGACTCAACTACATAAGCTTTTAGTGCAAACAACCACTTGAAGTAATTTTAATAATTCATAGAATAATTTATAGAAATTTCTGGAAAAACAAGTGAATTCTTTAAGAGCAGTGGTAATTCAATTCACTTAAAGTGTAATTTTCCTATGTTCAGACTACCCTCTCCCCTGCATTAAAACATATTATATTTCTTTTTAAATGTTTAATTCGTTGTTATTTCTTGTGGTGGATTGAACCATGTGTACACTTAAAAGGAATCACAATATTATCCAATTGGCCAGCTTATATTCTGATCCATTTCAGGTTCGTGAACGTGTCACGAGTTTTCAGCATGTTTGTGGTTACTCGGACAGACAGCGACGCAGACGGATTCCCAATCAGCTCGGGGGTTTGTTATTACACCGTTGACGTGTTTGCGCGTGGGCTGGTCGTTGATAACGCCCGCACACCGCAAAATGTTTTGGTTGTTGACGGGGTCTGTACCGACTTAAGTGAAGGTAATCAATCATAAGCGAGCCAACGCCCCATGAGCAAATGAGGGTCGACAAGGCCCACGTGGGAGAAGGGGAGCACGAAAAATGAAGGCAGATGCTGTTCCCTGTTTGATGACATCCGATCATCAAGCCCATATGGGTTCCTTCAACTGGCATGAGTATCAGATCCTAAATCAATAGGAATCATAACACCTCTGTCCTAGCCAATAAAATCAAATTAACTTGTAAATCAGTTCAATTAGTGGGACTCTTATATTGGATACTGCAGTCTGAAATTATTTGATATCATTTACAAATAGATTTTAAAATAATTTATAAACAGTTGCCTCAAAATCTGATGCGTTCCACTCACATGACCTTCTCTACATCTCTGCAACAAATTAATGTTGAAAACCGTATGCTTCTATTTACTTCATGCTAATCAAGAAAACAGTAGAATTAGTCGTATACTTGCTTCCTTGTAAGTAGGAGCGAAATAAGGGAGTGAGTGCCTATGAGAAAAGTATGTTTTTCAAATCTGAAACTAAAGACAAGGAATATCTAAAAACAAACGATCAACTCCACGAAAAGAAATTATATAGCATAAATTGTGTGTTTTAATGTGCTCTATATTTTTGTGTGGTAAGTTTTCGTCCATCTCTTACAGTTTAACAGTTATGCAAAATTTCGTAAAACTCATCCAGAATAAATTGGTCTTCAGAGGCTATTCCCAGAAAATTCAAGATATACATTTTATTTGTTAGGTAAATATCTTTAATATACGATATTTTAATCAAAATCGTTATAGCCATTTTTGAAAAAATCAAAATTTTCGAAAAAAGTTCCATGTAAAGGGTATTTGGGGGTGGGAGGATTTTCTTGAAAATCGTCTCGCATCCTTGGAAGATACCAAACTTAAATACCAGGTCTGATATTTAACGGTCTTTTGGTTTTGAGCTATGCTGTCCACACACACACACACACACACACACAGACACACACGGACCTTTTTCCAGAAATGCTTTTTTTATATTCAGAGGGACCCAAAACATATATTTCCGATGAAATCTCGGTATCAAATTTTTGGGTGCATTACAATATCTTCTCTATACACTATATGCATAGTACGTGTAGAGAAAGTAAAAAGTAACGAATTAACTGCAGCCTATAAATATCGGAAACAAAAACGAAAGTGATGGCCTTTTGAGGAATAACCATATTAGAAGAAAAATGTCATTATAATAAAACAATAAAACAAGTAAATAATTTTAATTATTTAGGTTATTATGTGTCTTATAGACAGACGGATGATTTAGGAGGGTCACCCAGAAAGTAACGAACGATTTGCCATAACTAAACAAGAACGAAAGATATCAACACAAAACTTTATTTAGTAAGTTATTAGTATCTTACTCAACGTAATCTCTATTCAGTCATGACGTTTGTTGTCACCTGCTTACAGATTTTCAATACCGATAGTACACTTCTCAACCGCCAAAAACGTATTTCTTGGTGTTCTTTTTAATGCCAAACTAATTTTATATGCAAATAATGCAAGTGCATGCTGATGATAATACAATGAGTGAGTCTTCAGTGAGGAAATGGCCCATAATTTATGAGTAATCAAGGATGAACCAGATTGCACGACAAAGATTGGAGTGGAAGTTCATTAATCGTTACGAAATATGAAATCAAATATTGATAAAAGAATTCTGAAAAATCTTATGTGTTTCATACATATGAGTTTCTCCAGCTAATCTGCAACAGATTATTCTTAAAAATCTGATGTACACCATCACTTTCAAGCTTGCAGTCACACTTCTTAATCTCAGGAATAAACTTAACTAGTAATAAACTCACTACTCGCTACTAGGAACGACATTAAGTCCTAGTCTAATGTATCTACCCATTTCAAACCATTCAACTGAATAGAATCCCAAAATCTTTCCTCGGCGACACTAATATTATGCCAAGAAGTGCTATAAAACATATTCTACAGCTTCCTTCGGATGTTCCAAACTCAATTCTGTACGCCGATAAAGAAATAAAATCTGATATGTTCAATTCACATTACTTTCTCTAAATCTCTGCAACAAATTATTGTTAAAAAGCTTATGCTTCAATTTACTTCATGCTAATTCAGAAAAAAAAAAAAATGACCAGAAATAGTCATATTGCTTGTTTCCTTGTAAGTAGAAGGGAAATACACGAGTACCATATGTTAAAGTGGCAGTCAAAAGCTGGTTGCTATGTGAGGAAGTTCTTTTGTTTCTATGGACAGGAGTTGACATATTCCTGTATAAGAAAAGTATAAGTTTTTTAAAGCTAAAACTAATAACAAGAAATATCTCAAAAACGATCAACTCTACAAAAAAGATGTACATAACATAAATTGTAGGTTTTATTGTGATTTATATTTTTTGTGCGGCAAGTTTTTGTCCATCTCTTATGGTTTAGCAGTTATGCAAAATTCTCTAAGATTCATCCTGAATAAAGTAGACTTCAGAGGCTATTCCCAGAAAATTCAACATATACATTTTATTTGGCATGTAATTATCTGAAATATAAGATATTTTAATAAAAATCGTTAGTCATTTTTTAGAAAATTATTATTTCGAAATTTTTTCATGTAAAGGATTGTTTGGTGTGGGGGGAGTTTTTGAAAATCTTTGTGTAACATCCTTGGAAGATACCAAACTTGGTACTCAACGGTATTTTTGTTTTTGAGCTATGCTGTCCACAAATACACACACACATACACACTCATGCACTTACACACACCGACCATTTTTTAAAAATTATTTTTTTGGATCCATGGGAATCCAAAACGTGTATTTCCGGTGAAATCTCGGTATAGATTTTTGGGTGGAATGCAATACATTCTCTATACACTATGTACATATTACGTATAGAGAAAGTAAAAATTGATCTTTCTCTCTAATTTGCGCTAATCAAAATAAACATTGGCAGAAATGGTCGTATAAATTACTTATAAATAGAAGGGAAATTAGGGAATATACGAGGCTAAAGCGATAGTCAAACCTTTTAAAAGCTGTTGCTATGTAATTAAAATTCGTTGCTCTGCATGACCAAGACGTGTTAAATTTCCGTATGAGAAAATTTTTTAAGTATTTTAAAACTGAAAGGAGTAACAAGGAATACCTCGGAAATGGTCAACTCTACAAAAAAATATAGATAAATGACATAAATTATGTATTTTAATGAGATCTACATTTTTTTGCAATAAATATTTGTCTATCTCTTACGGTTTACAGTCATCAAGAATTAAGAGGCCTTCAGAGACTATTCGTAAAATATTCAACATATGCATTTTATTTGCCAGATAAATATCTTTAATATAGGTTTTTTAATAAAAATCGTTAGCCATTTTTGAGATAATCATGTAAAGGTTATTTTGGGGTGGGATGTTTTCCTAATAATCGTTATGGTGCATCAACTTAAATACCAAGTTTGGAGCTTTACCGGCTTTTCGTTTTTGAGTTATCGTGTGTACAGACATACGAATATACGCAAACGCACGACCTGTTTGATTCAGGGGATCCTATAACGTGTATTTGCGGTGAAATCTCCGTAACGAATTTGTAGACGTAGTGCAGTAGCTTGTCTACCTAATATGAAAATTGTACACATGTGCTAGAAAAAGTAAAAACTGTGCTTGACTTTGGAAACCGTACATGACATTTTGTTGGAAATGACTTCCCAAACGATGAAGACCTCAAAGTGCCAATGAAATCCTGACTCAGAACTTTAGAGTTGGATGAGTATAACATCTGCATTGAAAAATTGTTACCATGTGACAATATATGGTGATTTCGTTGAAAAACAGAGTTCAATGTACTGTAAATTTGTAAATAAAAGTTTGTGATTGCATCTTTCGCTGTTATTTAGTTATGACAAATCGTTCGTTACTTTGTGGATGACTCTCATAAATATTAAGCCCTTAGATAAGTATAATAAATGTGTGGAACAATAAGCCAAAAATTAAAACGTAAAACTCTAAAGAGCACATAGTTTTAACTGTATAAAATTATGGCTGCACTTATTTTAAAATTTATCTATGAAAAGTTGACATTGAACCGATCAGAGAAAAGAGGAACTGTGGTGCAGAAAAGGGATTCGTACGTTCCCTAATAGGAATGACTCTTATGTACAAAATAAGAAATTAATAAATTCGTAAGAACTTAAATGTCTTTAACACTGCAGATAGAATAAATACATTGGAAGAAATACACTGAGCTATGATACACTAATTTGAACACACAAAAAATAGGTTTTAATAGATTACCATCTGTTTTATTAAACTATAACCCGAAATGATTCAGGAACATAGGAAGAAAATAACTAGATGTTCTAATAAGTTCTTTTGCTTGGTTCAGGCATAACGACCGAATTCCATGAAACAGAAGAGGAGAAAAAAATGATTAATATCATTAGCGCTATTATCTGTAATTCATGTAATTTTGCCCTTAGCGTCAACATTTTTCAAAGTCCAACGCTTTGTTTCCTTTAACGTCGATTTGTTTTAGGCTCTTAATTCTGTTTCTAGACATTAGACCGTATTCTGCTTTATAGATATTTTTTCTATACCATTTTATCACTTAAGAAATTATTTTTATATTATTCGCTTATTTTAATACTTCTTATGTGGTCCTTAAGGGTAATTTAGCAAAATGCTTTAAGCATTCAAAAGGTTTTTCAGGACTGTTCATTAACATATTTAAAAAATAATAGAGCAATAAAAATAACTTTAATACGAAATACAAGTTCATAATTATAATTATTATTACGAGTTTTGCATAATTGGTAAGCCATAAGAAATACACAAAAACTTACCACGCAACAAATGCAGATTTCATTAAAACACATAATTTATATCAAATAGGTTTTTTTTTTTTTTAGAACTGAGCGTTTCTAAGATATTTCTTTCAGCTTTAAAAGACGTATACTTTTCTTAATCGAGCTTACAAAAGATTTGAGTATCGGTTTAGCCTATTGCATTCCCTCATTTCCTTTCTACTTAAAAGTAACCAAGTAATAAGATCAATTGTGATTAGTTTGTATTTGGAACAGCTAGACAAAGATATGGGAATGGAACACCAGTTGTATGTTCCATTTATATCCTGGCTTATTTTACACTATCATATCGACGGCATTTCTCTTTAGAACATATTGCCTCTCCGCAATGGTGTTGTCTTTTTGCTTATATTTATTTTATTATATTTTATTCAAGAGAATAATAGCTTCCCATACAATTAATCGGGTGCCAAAATCAAACATTAATATAAACTGAAATTACACTGATAAATTTAGGGTTAACAATAAAAGTCAACAACATTACATAAATATACATTTGAAGAACTATTAAATGATTTTAAGTTTTTCAAATGGGAAGATTTGTACGCTGTAGCGAATGAAATGCGTTATCGTGCTCTGCGTTGCCAGGTCGCTATCCCCACTCTTTTCATATTTCCCTCTCACTCGCACACTGGGCATGCAAGTCTGCATGGCGAAATAACATTTACTCATGTTTAGTATGAAAACTATTTGAGTTAAAAATCTGTGGTTTTTACAGGTTCTGCTACGAATGCAATATGTCAATACAGCAGCACTCCGATTGGCTGCTATCCTGGTGGCGCTCAAGGACAAACTTCATCCCAGTTGAAAGTCATTGTAGATGTGCACAATACATTATAAACAAGAGTGATTTCTAAAAATTGCAAGTGATTCCTTAAGAACATTAAGCACTATTTCATATATAAATGAAGTTTTTAACGAAATGTTTTTCCAAAAGTCAACAAGGAAACGAGGAATTGACCCACGTGCACCGATCAGCAGCTCTATAACCTCTGGATTTTTGATTTGGTATTTGTTAAGAAAGTAAGCTATAGTAGGGTTATATGTTGACTGATTTTCTACAGTGACTTCTTCAGGTTGAGTAACACGGGTCTCGAATCTATTGGTGGGATTAATAATATATCCCGTCTTATTTTTGAAGGCATAATATCCAATCTTTAGATGCTTCCATTTGAAATTATACCATGGATCTTTTCATACTCCTGGTAATTCTTTTCTCTTAAAGCTGCAGCAATGATGGATCTAATTTTATGGTGACGTGTGATTCTCAGCACTTGTCCGTGAGGACAACAACCCAGAACATGAGAAAGTTTTTCTATCTCTTTGTGGCAGCGCCGACAAAGGTTGTCATTCTGGGATCTACCAGGTACAGATATTACTGCTGAGGTATTAGCTGTCATTTTGATTGCCTCACGCCATTCACTGCAAGAAGAACTTCATGGTCGCGAATCCAAGAGATAGCTGGTGTATACTGTCTGAAGAGAGGTACTCCTTTACCCTTAGGTTAAAGTTTGCTCCACTCTGAGAAAGATCGTTCCCTCAGTTCTTGGCGTATCAGTGCAGCTTCAACAGTTCCTAGACTAGGGTGTGTGAAATTGATGGAGTAATACCAAGAGCTATTAATGAGCCAGTTGTTTCAAATTTTAAGTTACATGTCGAAAGAATGTAGTTATTTCCTGGTAAATAAAATACTTTACAGGTTTGATGTGTTTCAAGAAAGCTTCCCAATTAACATTGAATATTCCAAGGCTTTATTACCTTCTCTACATGTACTATGTAGATAGTATATAGAGAAGATATTGTATTGCACTAAAAAATTCGATACCGAGATTTCACCGGAAATAAATGTTTTAGGGCCCCCTTTATCTAAAAAAAGCATTTTCGGAAAAAGGTCCGTGTGTGTGTGGGTGTGTGTGTGTCCGTGTGTCTGTGAACACGATAACTCAAAAATGAAAAGGAGGTAAAGTACCAAACTTGGTATTTAAGTTTAGTATCTTCCAGGGATGCGACACGAAGATTTTGAGAAAAATCCCCCCACCCCCAACTACCCTTTACATGGAACTTTTTTCGAAAATTTTGATTTTCTCAAAAATGGCTCTAACGATTTTGATAAAATTTTCGGATATTAAATATATTTACCTGGAAAATGAAATGTATATCTTGAATTTTCTGGGAATAGCTTCTGAAGAGTAGTTTATTCAGGATGAATTTTACTAAATTTTGAACAACTGCTAAACCGTAAGAGATGGACAAAAAGTTACTTCAGAAAAAATGTAGAGCACTTTAAAACGCCCGATGTATGTTATATACATTTTTTTCGTGGAGTTCGTCGTTTTTGTGACATTCCTTATTTTTGATTTCTGCTATGAAAAACTTATACATTTCTCATACTGGAATTTGTCAACTCCTGTCCATACAAACAAAGGAACTTCAGTCACATAGCAACCAGCTTTTGATTATCACTTTAACCTATGGTTTTTCCTTATTTCACCTCTACTTACAAGGAAGCAAGTAATATGGCTATTTCTGCTGATGTTTTACTCATTAGCATGAAGTTAATAGAAATATAAGCTTTTTAAGAATAATTTGTTGCAGGGATATAGAGAAAGTCATGTGAATGGTACACATCAGATTTTTCTGGATTAGCATGAAGCAAATTGAAGCATAAGCTTGTTAACAATAATTTGTTGCAGAGAATTAGAGAAAGTAATGTGAATTGAACATATCAGATTTTATTTCTTTATCGGCGTACAGAATTGAGTTTGGAACATCCGAAGGAAGCTGTAGAATATGTTTTATAGCACTTCTTGGCATAATATTAGTGTCGCCGAGGAAAGATTTTGGGATTCTATTCAGTTGAATGGTTTGAAATGGGTAGATACATTAGACTAGGACTTAATGTCGTTCAGAGTAGCGAGTAGTGAGTTTATTAATAGTTAAGTTTATTCCTGAGATTAAGAAGTGTGTCTGCAAGCTTGAAAGTGATCTCATTAGAAATATTCACACCCACAAGCGGGCATGCGCGCGCACACACACATATTCACGCTCTCTAGATTCCGGGGAGGATAGGGAAAAGTCTTGATTAAAGGAAAATTCCCACATCCAGCCGGGACTTGCACTCAGGACCCTTTCAAAGCAGGCAGGTATTATACTGACTGAGCAACGAAGCCAGGTTATGCCATTCCTCGAGTTTCAACATATACAAATTACATTTTTTATAATAAGGTATACTATAATATCAATTAAATTGTTTATTTTTAATGATGCTGACAATTGCTAGGATCATATTAATGATGCCAGTATACCGGAATTTCGTCCCGGAGAAGTTCTTTTACATGCCAGTAAATATACTTGCAAGAGGGCTGTCGCTTTTAAGCATAGTTAAAAACCAAGTTCTCGCCCGGTTATGAACCCGTGACCTATGAACCAGAAAGTCGTAAACATGGAGCATTGTACAATTCGGATAGAATTTTTAGATAAAAATTACAAAATGTTCGATTTTTTAATTATATAACATACATTTTCTATAAGTACATGTAAATAATTCTGGATAAACATTTTGATCGAATCGTTATTTTAAAAGCCAGCTGCATGTTTAAATCAACTTTTGACGCTACTTCTTCTGTATGCGTATTTTGATTGTTCTTAAATAGTTTTTAACTTTTATGTACGAAATGTATATCTTTCGTTTAAATTAGGGACCAAGTTGTATAAAAAGTTGCATAAATAATCTTATGTGTACTTCCCACAGCTTTAAGGTTACATTTTATGATTGATTTATTCATTGGCCCAAAAATAAGTTATATACGAGGGTTGGGGCAAAAGTCATGGCAACTATGTATTTTCTTGAAGATACCAGTACTGTTGGAAAATGTGACACATACAGACGAAAGGGCAAGGTGTTAACTACATATGTGGACAATGAATAGTGCTGGATATTGTAACACACTAATTTATTACGGTAGTATACAGGGTAATATGACCTTCACGGTGCAAAATAATAACACAGTACTCATACTGTTGATATGACAAACCTGGACCTAAAGAACCTCAAAGTAGTCCCCTGCTACTGTCGCCACATGCTGCCAACAATGTGGGTGGCGCTGAATACCTTGTACCGCAGCATTTGCCGCACCATGTGTGAATCGGGTCATCTGTTCGCGCACGGCTTTAGCAATGTCCTTTCGTGTTGATAACCGACTACCACGTAGTGGTTCCTTGATTTTTCGAATGAGATCAAAGTCACAGAGCGAAATGTTGGAAGAGTACGGTTGGTGCTCCAATACTTCCCATCCCCAATGTCGCAGTTCTTCTTTACACACTCTACTTTATATGGTTTTGCATTGTCGTGCAGGATTATTGCACAAGATCCGGACGTTTCTCCCGAACGCCACGTCGTTCCTGTTGCACCAGGAAGTCCCTGTAGTACTGTGCGGCCACTGTTCTGTCATATGGAACAAAGTGGCAAGAAAATGACACTCCTGACGTCATACGCGACGATCACCAATTTAACTGGGGGAAGGGTTCTGACGGAACTTCTGCCTTGCAACTTCTAGCATGTTGCCACTCCGCGGACTGACGTTTCAGTTCTGGTTCGTATGCCCTGGGCCAAAATTCATCGATGGCGATTATTCGTGACAAGAATTGATCGCCGTCCTGTTACCAGCATGCAAGATGGTCGGATCATATTGCTTAGCGCACCCACCTTTGAACTTTCACCAGTGCATGCGGCAGTTGCAGCTCATTATGCAATATCCTGTGGATGGTACGTTTCTCGATGCCACTTGCCCTCTCTAACTCAACTAGCGTCCATCATCTGTCTTCATCCAGGAGCTGCTCGATGACGGCACGTGCCACCATTACTGGTTGACACACGTCTTTGCTGAAACTTTCCTACCCACCGTGCTACTGTACCTTATGATGGGGCATTATTCCCAAGGGCTTGCTCTCACTGTGACATTCCATCGCATTTCTCCGTCAGAGAGCGGCTATTTTAATGTAAGTGCGCTGATCAACACGGGTTACTTCCATCTCGCACGACACTCACGAACTGACTGATTTCACAGCCCTCGCTGCATTACTACCAGCTATCACAGAGCCATCTGTTGTTCTGCATACACACTATGTCTGCAGAACTTCCACACGACACATATACGTTTGTGATCCGTTCACATATCTACAAGGAAAAAAAACTAGTTGCCATGACCTTTGCCCCAACCCTTGCATAAGAAAAAAAAATGGGAAACGTTCAATACCAACACCCTAATAAAAATAAATATTTATTTTTCTACAACTATTATAATATTAATTTTAATAAAATCTCCATATTTATTTTTACTGTGCGAAATTATCATAAAATCTCATTATCATATTTACCTGAAATTTTTTAATGTGGAAGGCAGTTTTAAAAATGTTGCACTTTTTCCTTAATTAAAATATATCATTTGTGTAACATTTACAGTGACATGTTTACTTTACAACTCTTTTATTTGCAGACGACCGTTATAGGCGGTGGACATGATGTACGTTAATAATTAATTAAATTAATTAACATTAAATGAAGTAGCAAACAAATATTATATGAAAACATCAACCGAGAAAATGAAGGTAAGGCTTTTTTGGGTTCCCAGCACATTAGAGCAAAATGTTTAATAAATGATAAAGTAGATGAGCTGATAAATACATTTGAATACCTGAGAAACATTTATAAAAGATTCTGAATTGGATGCTTTCATAATCTATTTTTGAAATAGATAAGAGATTCTTAAATAGATAGATCTTTTAATTACTTTTGTGGAGCCATGCCCGGAATATTAAAAAGAAAACGTGTGAAAAGAAACTTTAGTGATATTTTATAAAGTTAATGTATCGCCAGCTCTACTAAATAAAAGCGATAATTGAATGTTAAGGAAGGAATATGAAAGTAAATGTAGCAGCTCAAGTGAGATGTTTAAGATTTGCATATTTATACACTATGGAGTAAGGAAAGATAAAGTTGTTAGAGCAAAATTAAAAGTAAATATTTTAGAAATAGTACAAACCTTTCAAAATAATTGGACAGAACATGTTCGACGTGATTCAACAGTTATAATAAACTTACATAGTTATGACCCAAAAGGAACAAGATGTATACGAAGACTCGGAAAAGGAAGCCGAACCAATTTTAATTTTGTATGAAGATGGAACAGGTCAATTGGTCTAAACCGTAAAGAAAAACGAGTAGATGATTTAGGGCGGCGTTTACGACCTTTTCAGCTGCTCCGGTGCGAGTGCTGCGGACCCCAAGGAACCGTAGAAGTTCTATCGCCACTAGAAGTACCTACTGTACCGCTTCCGGAAGGGAACTGTTCGGATTGGGTTGGACTCGGCTGTGCAGTGGCTCCTGAAACCCATGGGATTTTGGGTAGATCTAAGCGGTGATTCCTGGGCGGGATTGGGAGACGCATTAATCTCTCCGGCTACTAAACTGGAGATCTTAGTAGTCATCCTCCTAGTTGGGTTGACGCGCGTAAATGGCGCATTCACTTCCGTCCTTGCGTTTTTTTAATCGTGAGGGAAAAACATTCATTCCTGCATTAGACCTCTAGCCGAAGTGCAATGGCTAAGAGGATATATGGAGCTTCTTGCTCGGTATATCCACTAAAAACCCCTTTCGTGTTAATCGTACATGCTGTGGATTCGTGCGTTTCGTGCATTAGTCGGTTCCCTCATAGCACCCCGGTTAGTAAGTTAAAACTAGTTTGCTTGCATGCATTGCATGCGAGCGCATTGATGTCATTTGCTCATGGAGCATGAACAATACTTGTGAAAAACCGTACGTTAATCTGCTTTCTCTAACCCTGTTTGTACAATGTACATAGCGGATAGACAAGGTAACTTCGATGTCGAGATTTCACAAGAAATATATGTTTTGAGATCCCCTGAGTCCGAAAAAATCATTTTTAGAAAAAAGGTCGTGTGTATGTGAGTCTGTGTATCTGTGGACAGCATAACTCGGAAAATAAAAGACCATTAAATATCAAACTTGGTATTTAGATTTAGTATTTTACAAGAATGCGACTCCAAGATGTTCAAGAAAATCCCTCCACTACAAACTACCATTTACATGGATAAATTTTCGAAAATTTTGATTTTCTAAAAAATGGCTCCAACGATTTTGATTAAAATACCGTATATTAAAGCTATTTACATCTCAAATAAAATGCATGTCATAAATTTTCTGGGAATATTGTCTGAAGTCCTCTTTATTCTGAATGACTTTCGCATAACTGCTAAACCGCAAGAGATAGAAAAAAAACTTACTGCACACAAAATGTAGATCTCTTCAAATCACACAATTTATGTCCTTTACGTTTTTGTTGCGGAGGTAACTGTTTCGAAGATATTCCTTGTTATTGGTGAAAATCCTAAAGTACTTATACTTTTCTCAGACTGAAAGCCTCCATTTTTCTTTTCTTCTATTCCTGGCCAAGCAAAGAAGCGATTTGCAATGACAATCGCATAGCGACAGCTTTTGAAAAAGTTGACTATCGCTTTAGTCTAGTGTATTCCCTTTGTTCTCTGCTACTTATAAGCAACTAAGTAATAGGGTCATTCTGTTAATGCTTATATCGATTAGCATGGTGTAGAAAGAAAAATAATCTCTTGTAAGACGTTTTTAGAACAACTAGAGAAAGTCATGTGAGTGTATAACACATAAGATTTTCTTTCTTTCTTTATCTATGATTCATCATGTTCACAGATTCTATATCTGTTGCCGAGAGACCTTTAGAGCTCTCGGATTTTGCAACATCATTTTCTTATTTGCTCATATTAAGTAAGCCAATTTTTAGGTAAATAGGTTTAAAATTAAATAAGTCAGAAAATTCAGACACAGTGTACCTTAAAGAAGAACGGAACTACAAGTGATTTTCAAATTGGATGAGGTTTGTTCTTGATTGCCACCAGGCCGAGGACCAATCGGAGTTCTACTGTGTTGACATATTGCATTCCCGGTTAACTGGGGAGTAACGCGCTAAGTCTCTCAGAAATGCTACTTGAACTAAGACAAAATATTGAAATTTTACAAACAATAATTCACGAGGAAAAAAGGTAGTAATGTTCGTAGCAAAACCATAAAAACCATAGAAGTTTAGCTCAAATAGTTTTCATAATACATATGAATAAATATTATATCACCAGGCAGATTTGCATGCTCAGTGTGCGAGTGAGAGGGACATATGAAAAGAGTGGGGGTAGCGACCTAGCAACGCAGAGCACGATAAGGTTTCTCGTTCGCTGCAGTAGAACGTTTCCTATTTGAAAAAAACATAATATTAACATTTTTATATTCGTTAATTCGTTATTACCAGTATATACATGTTTCTAATCTTAGATGTTTTTCTAGGAATGATGCCGTCAAGCTGGGAGGAGCTATATTGAAATCTCTATATTGCAGTTTGTTGATTATGATGCATGGTCTTGGCGGGTTTGCGAGGTAAGTAATATCATTGTTGACGTGGCCTCAACGTGCTAGAACGTATTTATTCATTGTGTTACTGTACAATAGAACATTCAATTTGTGACTTATATACCAGCGTGTGCCGTTTTGAATGTTCAAATAATCTATTCTTGATCCCCATGTAGGATATGAATATTTTCTCAACAAGAAACATTCCGAAAACTGTTTAAAAATCTGATGTGTTCCATACTTATGACTTTCTCTAGCGGTTACACAAAGAACTTTCCTTACAAAAGATTATTCTTTTATCTACGACTAATTACGGTAAACATAAGCAGGTATTCCCTTATTGCTTACTTCCTTGTAATTAGAAGGGATATTAGGGAATACATTAGGCTAAATCAACAATCGAGTCTTTTAAAAGCGGTCCTATGTGAAACAACTTAAGTTCGGCTTGCTTTGCATGGCGTGCAGTGAAACAGAGGTGAAACGAAACGTCACTTAAGGTAAAGTAAGTTAAAATTGAAAGCAATGACAAGGAATGTCTCAGAATCAGTTTTGCATAATAAACGTATATGACATAAATTGTGTGGCTTAATGAGATCTATAATTTTTATCTGTCTCTTACAGTTTAACTGTTATGCAAAATTCTGCAAGACTTATCTGGAATAAAGAGATCTTCACAGGCTATTCCTAGAAAATTTAAAATATAACATTTATTTATTATGTATATATCTTTAATATTTCTACGCATTTTAATAAAAATTGTTAGACATTTTTAAGAAAAACAAATTTTTCAAAACATTTTCCACGTAAATCTTCCCATGAGGGTGGGAAATTTTCCCATTTTATTGAAAATCTTCGTGTTGCTTCCCTGGAAGATACTAAACATAATTACCAAGTTTGATTGTTAAAGGTGTCATACACACACACACACACACACAGACACACACGAATCTGTTTTCTAAGAATGCGTTTTTCGGACTCAGGGGACCTCAAAACATATTTGGTGAGAAATATCAACATGGTACTTTTGAGTGGAACATAATACCTCCTCTGTCCACATTGTACATACGGGCTAGAGAAAGTAAATTTGGATTAATTGCAAAAAAAAGGAATCTGTTTGTTTCTAGTAAAAACAATGTTGCATGTGGCCGACATTTCAGTGAAACTGACTTTAACGGTTTCGGCATTCTGAATGCACGATTAATGTCAAAGTCAAAACTTAATAATATCCTGGGCTTAAAAAAAAATGCAAGTCGTTGGCAATATTTATGAACAAATGGGAAGCCATATTCTAACAGGGCCGCGCCGTGGCCGATTGGTTAGACCACTTGCCTCTCACCTAGATGGCCGGGGTTCGATCCCAAGCGACCGCATGTGAGATTTGTGGTGGACAAAGCGGCGCTGGGGCGGGTTTTCTCCGGGTCCTCCGGTTTCCCCCGCCATCGCATTCCACCCGTGCTCCATCATCATTCATGTCACCGCCTGCGGTGCCATAAGTAGTTAAAGCGGGCGTTAAACACTACCAAAAAAAATATTCTAACAATCTGAAAGTTCCATTTATATGACTTTTTGAAACAAACTATTTTTACAACATTTTGATCTTCTATTTACTTCATGCTTAAGTAAACTTTAGTCTATCTCTTACGGTTTACCAATTATGCTAAAGTCACCCAGAATGAAGAGGTCTTCAGAGGCTTTTCCCAGACAATTCAAGATATACATTTTAATTAGCATGTAAATACTACGTTTAATATTTTAATCAAAATCATTAGAGCTATTTTCGAGAAAATCAAACATTTAAAAAAACATTTACATGTAAAGAGAAGTTTGGGGTGGGGAATTTCCTTTAAAATCTTCGTGTCGGGCCCTTGAAAAATATTGAACTTAAATATGTTTGGTATTTCAGACTTTTCGTTTTGTGTTATGTTGAGCACATAGGCACACACATATACAAGTAGCTTTTTCTAAAAATGTTTTTTTTTTGTTCTTGGGACCCTAAAACGCATACCTCTATAATGTAATATGTGCGAAGTAGTCAAAGCAAACCTCTTTCTTTTTTTACCTTAACGTTATTTAAAGTGGTTGGTCATATCGGTGAGTAATATTGGGGTCCATGGAGCTCAACGTTCTCCTGCTGAGAAGACAAAAGATACCTAATCAATGTAACTCACCCTAAGCGAGATTCGAACTTGCGGCCTCTTCAATGTAAGACGGGAAGCTACCTCCACACTACCGAGGAAGATTTACATTTTCTTTGTCCTTAATATTTATTGTAAATACTTCCAGTTTTCGCCATTCATCCAATTTTCTCTCATTTATCGTACGTTTTACTTTTCTCCAGCACACATGTACAATGTACATAGTAGATGGAATAGGTATTGTATTCCAACCGAAAATTCAATACTGAGATTTCTCCGAAATACATATTTTGAGACCCGTGAATCCCAAAATATAAGTTTTAACAAAATGACCAGTGTGCATGTGCAAAATGAAAAATCGATTAAATACCAAACATCCCCCACCAACAGCCACCTTTACAAGGAGCATTTTTCAAAATTTTGTATTTTTTCAAAAAGAGCTTTAACTACTTTTATTAAAATATCATATCTTAAAGATACTTTCATGACAAACGAAACGTATATATTGAATTTTCTGGGAATATCCTCTGATGAGCTATACATTCTCGATAACTTGTATATAATAGTAAACCCTAAGATATAGACAAAAACTAACTACACAACAATTATACATATATTAGTGCATAGTATAATATACCGTTAATATATCGTTTGTCATATACTTTTTTTTATAACGTTAATCGTTTCCAAGACATTCCTTGTTATTGGTTTCAGTTTTAAATACCTAAACTTTTCTCAAACACAGAGACTCTTGTTTTATTGTTATACATCCAAAAAGACCCGAATTTCAAGCGTTTTAAAATATTTTGAGCAACGCGTTAGGTGGCTCATTTGTAACTGGCATTCGGGATTGGTTTCTCGCGTCCGCTCTCTCTGACCAAGGGTTTGTAGGTGACTTTCCCATGTCATTAGGCGATATCTGGGGAGGTTTCTTCATTCCCCGAACGCCTGTCTCTTCATTTTATCTACATCTCATCCCACCGTTCTCTTTCAGGGTTGTGTCGGCAATGGCTGCGGTGATGGCATTCTCTCGTGGATGTGACTGCGCTTTGGAAATGCAGCTCTCGATGGCGGGATGGCTTTGGAAGTCGTCTAAGTGTCAGATCTAGGCGCGGGTTCCTAGCGTTTTCCGCGTCGAGATGAACTGCTTTGAAAGTGTTAGGCGCCTTCTGCGGTGGCTCCTTCCCGCCGTTCGGTTCCGGCTGCCCGCTGTGATTACTCTTATTCCATGTCCTCCTGGAGTCTGACGTTCCATAAGTCAATAATGGCTGAACCCCCTCCGGCACTCACACACACACATTACTACATTACTATTTCCCTTCTACCTACAAGGAGATAGTATTTATCTCGATTAGCATGAAGTAGATAAAAAGATACTCTTTTGTAAAAATAATTTGTTTGCACAATATGTAGAGAAAGTCAAGTGAATGGAACACCCCGTCTTATTTTTGGGCCAGTTTTCCTCTAGAGGTCCGGTATATGATTTGACTTTAGATCATGTCGAGTTTCTGTTGATTTAAGAATGCACCTGAATAGGGACTCGTTAATTTAGGTGCGAATGTGTCTGATTGTGTAGTACATGTTGCATAAATGCTACACGTATAGGCGCATGTTCCAGCTGTGTAACAGATTGAATAGCAGTTAAAATATCAAATTACGGCGCAACGTCATGTGAAAATTATAGAGCAAAAACAATGGGAACAAACGTAGTGTATTATAGTTATCCCAACCATCCAGTTATAGTAGTAAGCGGATTCATGTATGCAAATTAATTGTTCTGATTTAAGAGGACACTCATGCCTCTAGCCACGCATGCATGCGAATAATTTACAAAAGCGAATAGTACAATAATTATACCGCAGTTTACACGACTCATTTTAGTGGACTTGCTTGTGATTCATTTTATTAAAACACTAGCTGGCCTACCTCAAGGGTTAATTTTTTTTATTCTAGAATGACGATTTAATTAAGGGTAACTGTTGCTGAGGTTTTAGGCGAAAATGATATTTTCGTATTTTATTTTCTCTTCTTCGTACATACCACATGGGTTTTGCATTCCATTAAAAAATGATAAGGAGATATCATCGGAACTACACGTTTTTGGGTCCCCAGTATCCAAAAACGGGACTTTTAGAAAAAAGATACGCGTGTGTGCCTCTGAACACCATAACTAAAACAAGAACGTTGGTAAAATACCAAACTTGGTTTTTAAGATTAGTATCCTTCAAGAATACCACGTCAATGTTTAGAGAAAAATTCTTCCACACCTTTACAAGAAAAATTTCGAAAAGTTTTGTTTTATATATAACTGCTCCAACCATTTTAGTTAAAATGCCGTATACTACACATATTTACATTATAAATTAAAAAAAAATATATATATATCTTGAATCTTCTGGGAATATCCTCTGAAGACCTCTTTATTCTGGATGAATTTTTCTGAATTTAGCACAACTGGTAAACCGTAAGAGATATATAAAAACTTGCTACACAAAAAATGTGGATAGTTTTGAAACAGTAATTGGTTTCGTTTTAAAATACTTGAAGCTTTTCTCATACGGAGATTTGTCAAATCCTGGCAATGCAAAGAAACGAATTTCAATCGCGTAACAATAGGTTTTAAAACATTTGACTGTCGCTATCCTAGGTGTTGCTTTATTTTCCCTATCCTTTTAAGGAAGTAATAATACGACCATATCTGCTATTTTCTGTCTGTCTTGATTAGAGGGAAGGGTCTATTGTATAAACATATTTGTTTGCTGAATACCTGAAGAAAGTCATGTGAATGGAACTCATCAGATTTTTATTCTAAAATGACGATTTAATGTCAGTTTCTGTTTTTATTCTCACGTAGTGCATAGAAAGAGAAGGTGCCATTACATCCAACATTTTGCTACCGAAATTTCACCACAAATATATGTTTTATGGTCCCTTGGATACAAAGAAAGCATTCGAAGAAAAAAATCCATGTATATGTGTATCCGTGTCTTAGTACAACATAATTCAAAAGCGAAAAGTTGATTGAATACAAAACTGGATACTTAAGTACAGCAAGGATGGGTCACAAAGACTTCAAAGAAAATCCTCCAGCCCAATTAGACCTTTACTTGGATACATTTACATCTTTTATGACATTTGACTATCACTTTAGCCTAATGTATTTCCTTCGTTCCCTTTTACTTAATAATAAGAACATTTCTGGCAATGTTAATCTTGGTTAGCACGAATTAGAGAAGGGCATGTGAATGGAACACAGAAAATATTTTTTATTATTAGTTTTTACGTTTAACCGACAAATGCCATGCCCAGATCCATGGAGCTTAAAGTTACCTAACTTTAATCTTAACAGAGAATGTCCCGGAAAAATATTATCCGGTAACTAGCGCCGTTGCTAGAAATACCAAAATCACAATATTACAAGCTCCCATAGCATATGATCTAAGAGTTAAAACCTTGGGTGAGTGCGGATCACACGGCCCAGCTCAACTCCAAGCGATTGCATGTGAGATTTGTGGTGGACAAAGCGACGTAAGGGGGTTTTTCTCCAGGTTTTTCGGTTTTCCCCGCCATCGCATTCCATCGGTGCTCCATCTTCATTCCATGTTTTACCAGCGCCATAGCCTGTGGTGCTACAAATAGTAAAAGCGGGAGTTAAACACTATCCAAAAAAAAAAGTCGATGCACCAATACTTCGCGTTGAACGCGGTCAAATGTCTAAATGTCCGCGGTCAAACTTAGATGAGAATGGTACACAGAGCTTTGAATGGAGTCACCACCACGCTCCCCTCCTATAGAAAAGGAGGGGAGCATGGTTTAGCAACTTATTAGTATTTATAACAAAAAAAAAAGGCGTAACTTAATTTGAAAGAAACAGGGTCAGTGGACCAAGAGTGTTTTAGTGTTACGGTTATGCGTAAATGCTACTACTCGTGGACATTCTTGATTTTTCGTTTGTGAATGAATGAACAAAGAGTAAGTTGATAACAAGCAACAAAACGGTAGACCACGTTACAAGGCAACAACCTTTGGAATACGCAAAGTCCGTTCAAACGGCCTGACGCAAAAGAGGAGAAATGAGAAGTGGTGGGGAGAATAAGGGCCACAAATGAGTTCACAGCAAGTGGAAACTTGACCAATCTCTCTTATTAGTTAGTACTCTTGCGCATCTATGCTTCAGCAATGTCACGACGTATTAGACGGACTCTACAAGAAATCAGAGCGGACAACATTATAGTACGACGCATAATAGCAGAGTTGTCTAAATTCTGATGCTGCCTAAAATTTATACTTGTGGACAAATACTACAATATTAGTTTTAAAGATTGAGGCGGTATTAATGACTGTAAGATGGTGTAAATAATTAACTAGCAAGATAATGTCAATAAATCTACTTAATATAGAAATAAAATTATATTATTACAGGATGTTTGCGTAAGTTTAATTATGAAAGAGGAGATATAACTGAAACCGTACATGTCATAAAAGAGAAATATTTCGCAAGGTTTTTGGGGATAATAATCATGGATTAGGGGTAAGATGTTTAAAAGAACGCCCTTGAGTCTTAAAAAAAAAAAAAAAAAAGACAACGCAAACCTTAGGGTGGTGAGATAATAAACGTTATTGAGAGTTAGCAGCTTAAGTTAAATAGTAGAGTAGTTTCCATTGGCTCATGATAAGAGAAGCTACTAGGAGCGGAAATAAAGCAATTAGAGTATTTTTAATGCTTAGACAGAACGAGGCTATTCGAATACATATTTAAGAGACGCAGTTCTCAATGTAGTTCATGCTCATTTACGGCATAGTACAAAAAAAAAAAAATAAAATCTGTATACTATACCTCATCATCTTATTACTTTCACCGGGGCAAATATCTCAGACGTTATTTAATTTATTAACAAACATTTTTTTTTAAATTTTACAAAATAAAATAAATATACAATTGTCAGATTAATAACTTAACCTAAATAACTTAAATTATGCATCTGAGCTTATATATTTATCAAAATTACATTTAATATTTAAATGTTTATGTATTATATCAATTATTATTAATTACATAAATTTTAAACTATATATATTTAAAATTTAGGTTATTATTTTAAACTATCATTACTTAATATCAATTATCACTTTATTTACTATAATTAATATATTTAATTATTTATTATTATCCTTTTATCATTTTAATTTTAACTTATTATTTATTTGTTATTATGCTATAATTAATATATTTAATTATTTATTATTATCCTTTTATCAATTAATTTAATTTTAATTTATTGTTATTACATTAATCACTATTTATTATAATTTATTTTATTATTTATTATTATAATTATATATAAAATTCTTTAATATATATTCTAATTATACCGTTGCTATTTATTTCATATACTTTTTTATTATTTTTGTTACGGTATAGTACAATTCGTCTGCAGTTATTGTACAACACTTTCGGTTTCATTTACTGTAGGGTGCAGTCTTTAGGTACAGTTCATTTAGTTGTCCCCCCTCCCCAGTATTTTGTATTACATGTTACTTACGTAAGAAACGTGATAAACGAAAACTAAGTTTCACGTGTAAGTGAACGCGTAATACAGTTCAGTTATGATCGCATAGAACTATAACTTGCACTTTGCGGCAGGGATTTAAAAGCGCGGGTTACTAGCAGCAGTTAAGTACAATGACTCTGCCCACCCCGGGTCCAGATCAGTCGGTCGGCGTCAGGGCGCGTACATGGTGCAGGGATTTACTTGCTGAAACCAACAACATTTTCTATTCTTTGAAATAAAGCTCAACTTTATTCAAAACGTTTCAAATTTGAAAAATCTGATGTGTTCTATTCACATGACTTTCTCTATATCTCTGCAAAAAATAGTCTTAAAAATCTTATGCTTCTATTTACTTCATGCTAATTGAGAAAAAATTAGCAGATATAGTCTTATTACTTGCTTCCTTGTAAGTAGAAGCGAAATATGAGAGTGCCATAGGTTAAAGTGATAGTCAAAAGCTGGTTGCTATATTGACTGAAGTTTCTTTGTTTGTATGGACAGGATTCCTGTATGAGAAAAGTATAACTTTTTCAAAGCTGAAACCAATAACAAGGAATATCTCAAAAACGATCAAATCCAAGAAAAACATGTATATTACATATATTGTGTGCTTTAACGTGCTCTATATCTTTTGTGCGGTTATTTTTGACCATCTCCTACGGTTTAGCAGTTATGCAAAATTCGGTAAAATTCATCCAGAATAAAGCAGTCTTCAGAGGCTAATCCCAGAAAATTCAAGATATACACTTTATTTGTGAGGTAAATATCTTTAATATACGATATTTTAATCAAAATCGATAGAGCCATTTTTGAGAAAATCAACATTGTCGAACAAATGTTCCACGTACAGTGTAGTTGGGGGTGGGAGGATTTTCTTAAAAATCTCCCTGTCCCATCCTTAGAAGATACCAAAGCTCAATACCAAGTTTGGTTTTTAACGGAATTTTCGTTTTTGAACTATGCTGCCCACAGATACACACACAGACACACGGACATTTTTCTAAAAATTCTTTTCTTTTTTGGATTAAGGGAGTCTTAAAACATGTATTTCCGGTGAAATCTCAGTATCGAATTTTTGGGTGCATTACGATACCTTCTCTATACACTATGTAAATAGTACAGGCTGCTTTCTTTTAAAACTGAAAATCATCTTACTTTATCGATTGTATTTCCGACGAAATTTCTATAGTCCCGTCGAAGACATTCAATGTACTACGTATCTTTCTATTACATGCAATGTGATTTCTTTCTAGCTTGAACTAAGATGTTCCGGACAATGACTTTCTCAATTCCCTGGAAAAATCAACGATCTCGTCGAAAATTGTAGCTGATCTATTCTCCGAAGTAATATTACTTCGAAGCAACACTTCTTTTATAACATTGGTCTTCTTGCCTGAAGAGGAATGCTATACCTCAGACTTAGTCTCTCCGGGATCTCCTTCTCCGACGAGATCAGAAGTAGAAGTGTAAAAGCTTTAAAAATTTTCCTTGATTACTGCAAAAATTGTCGTTGGTAAAACAGGTTTTTGACACAGAATTAAACAGTTCGTCGCCATAATGAAAAGTTGACTGACGAAAACAAAACCACGACGAGATTCTACCTTTTCAAAAAACTAACCAAGGAGTAACAACATAAAGACACAAAATGGCAGAAAAAGACGTATTCTTAAAAGGAAAGAACATGAAATAAACATGGCTATTTGTCCGCAGTGCTTAGATCTTGCTCCAACTTAAATTATGAAATCTCTTGGTGGAAGCTTAAATAAATTCCTTAAACTGTTACAAATGTGTTAATTCTGAAATAATTCCTTTTACGTTCACTCCCTGTTAAGAGATACTTGCCCGACCGAGGGAGACAGCTAGCGGAGCAATTTTTATAATTTATAAAAAAATATAATTTAAAATATAAAAATAATTAGAGATTACAAACAGCAGGAGAAAAGTACACTGGAGTATCAGAAAACCTGAGGAAATCGATAGATATCTGCTAAAGGAAAATGGGAAGGAAAATATTTACAATGAGAGATAGAAAGTAGAGTTAAGAACTAAGAAAGACTACACGATTAAAGATCGAGCGACCTCAGGAAGCTATAGTTTTCTCCAAAACATGATGACCTTCAGAAGGGATCGCTCCTACCTGCCATAGTAACCGTTAGAAAACAAAAGACGAGCCTGTACTAGCTGTGAGAGGCAACGTAGTAAACTCTCTGATTCCTGGAGACTCGAAGAAACTGCTTGGAAGTCGAGATTTGCGCGTCAGTAAAGGGACCGGTAAGTGGAAGATTTGGCAACTGCAGACTGCCTTTGGCAGAGGGTTATATCATGTTCTGAATAATACTGTACCTAACATGGAAACAGCAGGACACATGAGACACATCGGTAAATAGAGAATGCACTGTAAAGCCGAACTGAAGAGGACTTTTGTAAGCAGGCGAGCGCAACAGACAAAGAATAAGAATCAGATCTGTTCCATTCGCATGATTTTCTACACGTTGCTATAACAAATTATTGTTAAAAAAACATATTCTTCTATCCACTTTATAATAATCGAGATAAATATTATCAGATATTGTCTTAATTATTTACTTCCTTGTAAGTAGAAGGAAAATAGGAAATACACTAGGTTAAAACGATGGTTAACTCTTTAGAAGCTGGTTGCCCTGCGGTTGAAATCCGTTTCTATTCAGAGCCAGGAGCTTACAACTTTCCGTGCGAGAAAAGTATTTTAAGTCTAAAACAAATAACAAGGAATATCTCAAAATGGCCAATTCCACGAATAAAAATATATGACATAAATTGTATGTTTTAACGTGATCTAAATTTTTTTGTGTAGTAACTTTCTGTAAATCTCTTGCGATTTACAAGTTACGCAAAATTCAGCAAATTTTTTTCAGAATAAAGATATCTTTGGAGGCTATTCCTAGAACATTCTTGAAATATACTTTCTATTTACCGTACATATATCTTTAATATCCGGTATTTTAATCAAAACTGTCAGAGCCATTTTTTAGAAAATCAAAATGTTTATAATTTTTTTTATCTAATGGTGTTTTGGTTGGGAGGCTTTTTCTCAAAATTTTTGTGTCACATCCCTGGAAGATACTGAACTTAAATACAAAGTTTGGTATTTTACCGATTTCACAGAAGATTCTTGAAATATACTTTTTATTTGCCATACAAATATCTTTAAAATACGGTATTTTAATTAAAATCGTTAGAGCCACTTTTAGTAAATCAAAAATTTCACAATTTTTTCTATCTAAAGGGTGGTTTGGGTTATGAGGATCTTTCTCAAAATCTTCGTGTGACATCCCTGGAAGGTGTTAAACTTAAATATGAAGTTTGGTATTTTACCGGCTTTTAGTTTTTGAGTTATCGTATTCACAGATCTCTGAGACACGCGGAAATGTTTCCAAAAATGCAATATCTTCTCTACATAGTATGTGTAGAGAAAGTAAAAATCTGGTGGACGTAACCAGTAGGTCAGTAAACTAGGTTATCTTTCTCGGAATAATTAACCGGTATGCAAAATCAGCTCACTTTCACTTGAAAATGGTCCTTGCCCAAAAAGAGGGTATCATGAATCGTAAATTTTTTCTACTTAACTGTGAGAAATGTTGTCTAGAAGTGTCAGATATTTTCTACTTTAACAGAATATTGATAGGGTAGAGAGATAGAAAACTAATTAACTATGCGTTCAATGTTGCATAAAGTACAGTATATTACAGGTTTACAAATAGTAAGGTAATTTCTACATACATTATGGAGTGCTACAAACGTTTATTTGTTACCCGCTGCTGTAAAACAAAACAAAAACAACTCGAAATTCAGTGGAGGTGCTTCAGCGGCAAGTGCAATTCAATTACGTCAAATTGGAGAACAGCATGCATGCTTTTGAGCCTCTATTTGGTTTAGGCAATAGCGGATTATGTGGCTGGCTTATGTAACTGACGTTAAGTAACAGTTACGTAACCTAATAGAACATACAGTTAGGCGAATTCCGAACAATAAATAAAATTGTGTGAAAACGAATTTTTGAATTCCTCTTCAGATAGGCATAAGGTATCCTTCTATACTTGCTGTCAAGTATACTTCCGAAAAAACAAAGATCATTAAGTACCCTAGTAGAGCTTTTAAGTTACGTAGTTCTGTTTAAGCTTCTATAAGCACTGGTTGAAATTTAAAATCAATTAATACAAAGTCCCTTTTAAATTAATAAATTTGAAGGTAATCAATACAATATGTTTTTGCAGCTTTAAGAACATGATATTCTAGAGGGTTTAATCAAGAATGTTAGTACACACAAATCATTCTAATATTTATTCTAAATTATTTAGACTTTATACAAAAAATACATAAATATATTTAAGCGTCTTAAAGAAGCCATTCCTAAAACTATACCCTTAGAATGAAAACCTATATTATTGCTTTATCTACATTACGCCAATTAGGTTTATTATATTGCAATAATTGTTGTAAATAAAGACATTTAAATAATAGTACTTAATCTACCATATAGCATATAGTAAAAATAATACTCATTTTCATAGTTCTTCTTTATCACCCGAGTTGAAAACAGGATCAACCATATATAAATTTATTGTTCTAATAAAATTTAGCCATGTGATGCAGTTTTAAAAATATTCACGTATAAAAATCCAGTTTTACAATAAATTAGTTTTTATATTAGTTTTATTATTAGAGTAGCTATTTTATTATATTTAAAGTTTCATTATTTTAAAATGTGAGCATTATTTCACAAAGGTAATATGAACATTTTCTTAAATGTGATTTTGACAAACAGTATAATTTTTCTTTTTAAAAGTTAGTGAATAATTACATCTAAAAGTAATGGAAAAATTTGCAAGAGAGTAACGTTTACAGTTGGGAGTGCCTATTGATAAGCATGCGTTTACAGATTTATAGTATTAGTTAATTAGTGGTTTAAGTGTGCCAAGTGGAAAACACGACATTTTATTAAAGTTTAAATCTCATAAAATGTTATTATGCAACAAAATAATAGTTTAATTTTGTCAATTTTTGTTCAAATTTCACAGGTGGCATCACTTTGGTGTCGTTAGGTTTCTATTTATATATTAATTTTAATTATTATATCACTCACGTTCACGCTCACATTCATATATCCCCACTCTGGGGAGGATAGGTATTAATCTGGGCTAGAGAAAAATCCCTACATCCTACCTGGAATCGAACTCGGGACTATTCGCAAAGAGGTCAGATGCTCTCCCGACTGAGCTACGTGACCAGGCAGGTCATATTTTCTACTTTAGTGATTTACTTTAGGGGTTAAATACTACAAGACCTGATGAGCAAAAACTGTTCAATGGATTTTAGACAAACTATAATACTTAAAAATCTGCTGCATTACATTCAGACGCCTTTCTCTACCCGTTCTTCAAAAAAATGATCAATGGCACTAGCTTTTGATTAAAGGAGGCTGCTGTTTCGCCACGACAGAGCACCAATTAGGAGTTGTCGCCGACAAACTGCATGAATTACTGCGCATCCCCCATATTCGCCCGGTCTAGCGATTTCTTCTTATTCCCAAATATGGAGAAAAAAATCTGATATGTTCCATGCACATGACTTTCTCTACATCTCTGCAACAAATTATAGTTAAAAAGCTTATCCTTCTATTTACTTCTTGCTAATTTAGAAAAAATAGCAGAAATGGTCTTATTACTTGCGTCTTTGGAAGTAGAAGGCAATAAGGGTACCATAGGTTAAAGTGATATTCAAAAGCTGGTTGCTATGTGACTGAAGTTCCTTTGTTTGTATGGAGAGGAGTATAAGTTTTTCAAAGCTGAAACCAAAAACAAGGAATATCTAAAAAACGATCACCTCCACGAAGAAAATGTATATAACATACATTGTGTTTAACGTGCTCTACATTTTTTGTGTGGTAAGCTTTTGTCCATCTCTTACGATTTAGCAGTTATGCAAAATTCCGTAAAATTCATCCAGAATAAAATAATCTTCAGAGGCTATTCCCAGAAAATTCGAGATATATATTTTATTTGTCAGGTAAATATCTTTAATATTTTACATTTTAATCAAAATAGTTATAGCCATTTGTAAGAAAATCAAAATTTTCGAAAAATGTTCCATGTAAAGGGTAGTTGGGGGTGGGGGATTTTCTTGAAGATCTTCGTGTCGCATCCTTTAAAGATGCCAAACTTAAATACCAAACCCACTCACTCAACAGTTTAAACACACTGTTGACCTCTATCACAACCATATCACGAGAGGAAGAGCTCGTCGCTCAGCAGTAACAAAATTCAGTTAGTCTTCAATTTTCGATTTGTGCTTCTGCGGTTTATGAGTGTGAAGAAAGCTTTGCAATAAATCGTTTCGTAATCAGCTTACCCTCCCCGTAATTGTAGAACTGATACCCCCTAGAACTTAAAAGACAATGCCTAAAGGTCAGAAGCCTGTCGGGGAGCCAACGGCACGAAACCACAGAATGGAGAACCTGACCCGTAGCCAAGCATGAACATGAGGAAATGGATGATATGAAATGTAAGCGAAGTTGACGATTAGAAAGGTGATGATGGAGCAACTGGTGAAATGATTAGGGGGGGGGCAGGAGCACCCGGAGAAAACCCACCCAGACGCCGCTTCGTCCACCAAGAATCCCACATGCAGGCGCTTGGGATCGAACCCGGGCTAACCACTCACCCAGACGCCGTCTGTAATAAATACTTACTTTCAAAATTATTTTCTCAAGTCAGCATTGGCAAACAACGCATTAATACGTCCTGTATAGTCTAGAGGTAATAACTAAGTTTATTTTGCATCAATGGTAAACGTTTGATTTATAATGTTCTATTTGTTCCAAAATAAACTATATCGTATAATCATATGCCTTAAATTAGGTGTAATTATAGTACTGAATGCAAACTTTTATTTAGTACTAGTATAAGAATATCTTACATTCATATGACTTTCCAAATCTTGTTTTAACTCTTTTATCTACATCATGCTAATCGAGATAAACATAAGTAGAATTAATCTTATTACTTGCTTCCATGTAAGTAAGTATGTACAAGGGAAATAAGGGACTGCAAAGCTAAAGCGATAGACAGGTCCTTTAAAAGTGGTTCGCTATGTGAAACAATTTAAATTCCATTCTCTTTGTTTACCAGGAGTAAACAAAACAGACGAGACTATATGTGCCTAGTATCTGTAGGGAAATTAAAAAATCGAATGGGATATGTTTTTATAACACTTCCCATTTGTTATTTTTTCTAGCATGTATGTACTTTGGTCATAGTGGATAGAGAAAGTATTTTTTTATTGTTTCATTCAAGTTTAACATCTAAGATCATAGCGAGGGCTTTGCACTTGAAAGAACGGTTGTCTGTAGGTTTGAATCATTTTATTTTCCTCAAACACACATACTTACCAACTCTGTGGGGGATAGGGAATAATTATGGCTAAAGAAAAATTCACCGCCCCAGCCGGGAATTGAATCCGGGACCTCCAGTGAGAAGTCAGCTCACTGACCACTCGTCCACGGAGGCAGAGAAGTTATTGTATTCCACCAAAATATTCGCTACCGTGATTTCACCAGAAATACATGTTTTGAGACCCGCTTGAATCCAAATTAAAGCATTTAGAGATATATCCGTGTCTGTTTGTGTGTGTAAACAGCGTGGCTCAAAAACGAAAAGTAGGTGAAATACCAAAATCTATGTTTAAGCTCAGCATCTTCCAAGGATGCGACACGAAGATTTTCATGAAAATGCATTCACCCCAAACTACACTTTACATTGGAATATTTTTTAAAAATGTTTATTTTCTCAAAAATAGGTCTAATGGTTTTCAATAAAATATAATACCTTTTAAGACATTTCTATGACAGACGAAATGTATATCCTGAGTTTTCTGATAACCTCTGAAAATCTCTTTATTCTGGATGTCTTTTATGTAACTTGTATATCACTGGTAAAAATCTGATGAGTTACACTCACATAACTTTCTCTAGCTACTCTACAAACAAACTTCTTACGAAACATAATTCTTCTTTCAGCACCATGCTAATCGAGATAAACATTGGCACATTTTATTACTTAGTCTTTATATGTAGAATGGAACTAAGGGCATGTACTATGCTAAAGTGATAGTCAAATGTTTTAAAAGGTTGTTGTAATGCTATTGTCATTGCAAATCGCTTCTTTGCTTGGCCAGGAGTAGAACAAAAGAAAAACGGGCACTGCCATCTGAGAAAAGTATAAATACTTCACAATTGAAACTAATAACAAGGAATACCTCGAAAACGGTAAGCTCCACGAAGAAAATGTAAATGACATAATTTGTGCATTTTAGCAAGATCTACATTTCCTGTATTGTATGTTTTTGTATATCTCTTACAGTTAAGCCAAATTAAGCAAAATTCATCCAGAATAAACAGGTCTTTAGAAGCTATTCCCAGAAAATTCAAGATATACATTTTATTTATGATAGAAATGACTTTAATATGGGCGGAATACAATACTTCTCTATCCGTATGTACATTGTAAATACGGGGCTAGAGAAAGTAAAAAATCCCGGCTATGGCATTGAATTTTTCAGTCTATCTAACACCTGTCCTACACTTTGCTTGTGTGAAAAAACAATTAAATTAACTTTATATAGACTTTTTATACATTTTAGTATGCGATGGGGATAGCCCATTTTAACATTATAGTCTAAAATTTCTATCTATCTTATCAAAGGCCTTTTCTATATCTACGTATTTTATATAGGTGTGAAAATGTATACTCCCCCCTTTTCCCTCTCCTACTGACCAACTTTAATCCTAATCCAAGGATAGTGAGATTAAACATACAGTTCATAAGTATGTGACTTAACGACCTCGGCGACCTGTATCGTTCCCAGAATATTACACAGAGCCTGCATGTTGCTAACAATTTGTTACCAACTACCTCAATTCAAACTGAAAATAAATTAGTAGCTTAAAGTATTAATTCTTGGCGATAGTTATTTGTAAATTGTCCTCCAGCGTGGAGAGCAGCATAATTTTGGCACCAACCCTACTACGTCATGACACAACGCGGGAACAGCATTTGTTCATTATTAAAAAGGTGGCAGGAGACGCTGCTTGAAAATTGCAGGTCCCTGTTTGCTAAGGCCCCAAGGGTGTTCTCCTGTAATTGTTTCTAAAGGGAAGTTGAGCTATATATCATAATGAGAGCCAGATAAATTTGCAGTAATCTGTAGGTTCAGTTGCCACCCTATCGATTTATATCGCCATACGCGACACGGCTAATTGGAATAAGACGACACTGTGACATATAGCAGG
Source organism: Hymenopus coronatus (assembly GCA_030762935.1). NCBI lineage: Eukaryota > Metazoa > Arthropoda > Insecta > Mantodea > Hymenopodidae > Hymenopus > Hymenopus coronatus. Next base: position 98,306,285 of record CM060892.1, read on the forward strand.
CTTACGATGATACTCTGCCTAACCAAAAGGCAATTTGTACATTTAACTGGATAGCTGGCCCCTGGGGGTGTGCCCTAACAAGTAATGGGAGCTCGACATGAAGGCCTGCACTGAAATCCGATGCCTCTAACTGCTGACCCAAGCTTGGCGCCTGATGCTCTGGTTCCTGTGACTCTGGTGAGTAACTCTTCCAGTTGCCGCCAGTACACCTTCTCTATAGTTATGGTAGATAGATAAACAGGATACATTAAAAATGCACTTTTTTCACATTTTATAACAAGGAACTTTATGTGAGTTTTTACATTATTTATTGATACACCAAAGTCTTCGATAAAATTAGGAGACATGCATTATGGCCAGTTATGATGCATATAATTGAAGTAATTAAAGATATATGAGGGCCAACCAGAAAGTAACAGACGATTTGGCATAATTACGTAATAACGAAAGTTATCAACAGTGTTAGACAGAAGCTTTTATTAATGGATTAGATTCAATTAAATATATTCATTTAGGCTGGAGAGAAAATTTTAATGCTCAAAATTTATATTATATTTTAATAAAAATAACAGGTTTTAGCAAATCTTATTTACAAACTTGCAGTACCTTACTTTATTACTTTCTCTAAACGCACTATGTACCTAGTGTATAGAGAAGCTATTGTAATGCACCTAAAATTTCGATTCCGAGATTTTACCGGAAATACATATTTTGGGTCCCCCTGAATCCAGAAAAAGCATTTTTGGAAAAAGGTAAGTGTGTGCATGATTGTACGCACATGTGTGTGGGCAGCATAGCTCAAAAACAAAAAGACCGTTAAATACCAAACTTGGCATTTATGCTTGGTATCTCCCAGGATGCGACACGAAGATTTTGAGAAAAATCCCCCTACTCCAAACCACCCTTTACATGGGAAAAAAATCGAATATTTTTATTTTCTTAAAAATATCTCTAACGATTTTGATTAAAATATCGTATATTAAATATATGTACATGACAAATAAAATGTATATCTTGAATTTTCTGGGAATAGCCTCTTAAGACTCTTTATTCTGGATGAATTTTGCGGAATTTTGCATAACTGCTAAACTGTAAGAGATGGACAAAAACTAACCAAACAAAACGTTTAAAGCCTTTTAAAACACACAATTTATGTCCTGTATATTTTTTCGTGGAATTGATCGTTTTTAGATATTCCTTGCTTTTAGATTCAGCTTTGAAAAACTAATAGTTTTCTCATACAGGAAATTTGTCAACTTCTTCTGCCCATACAAACAAAGGAACTTCAGTCACATAACAACCAGGCAAGACTCGTTCATTGCACTATCACCGAATATTTGTGTTATTTGCATTTAAAATTTGATTGGCCGAACATTTTTTTTTTTTGCATTAAAAAACGGATAAGTTCTTTTTCGGTAGAAAATTATAACATCGACATTGAAAAACTGGTACCAAGTGACAATAAACAGAATGGAGATTACGTTGAGAAATAGAGTTTGCTAATGTAACGTTATAAATAACGTTTTGTCTTGATAACTTTCGTTATTATTTAGTTATTCCAAATCGTCTGTCACTTTCTGGATGACCCTCAAATATCAAAGAACAAAAATTCAAATATTTTGAACCAAAAATATAAAAATAAGAAGAAATTAATATTGACGAAGATAAAGATGCAGTATCTCCCCGCTCGCCCGGCCGCTGCGTCCCCCATCTCGGTCCACTACAGACGTCATGGATGGGGTGCAGTATTGGAGGGTGAGACGTGGTCAGCGATTCGAGCCCCTCCCGGCCGGTTAATGCGGTCATCACGACCTGGAGCCGCTACTTCTCCATAAGTAGCTCCTCAATTGGCCCCCCAGGGACCTCACGAGGCTGAGTGCACCCAGGTCCAGGTCTCCCAGCGGGGGAAAAATCCCCACGCCGGTACTGGGGATCGAACCCAGTTCTCCCGCTTGGTAGGCAGCTGCGCTACCACCGCGCTAAGGAGACGACCCTTCTACACGTAAATGCAATGTAAATTGCAGGTAGAGAAGGTATTGTATTCCACCCAAACATAGATATCATCGGAAATATACTCTTCTGACTACATGGAAAAAGTTTTGAAAATGTTTATATTTTTAAAAAAGCCACGCCGCGGCCTAGTAGTTAGACCACTCCCTCTCACTAAGGCAGTCTGGATTCGATCCAAAGTGACCGCATGTGAGATTTGTGGTGGAGAAACAGCGCAGAGGCGGATTTTCTCCGGGTCCTCCGGTTTCCCCCGCCATCTTATCCCACCGGTGCTCCATCTTCATTTCATGTATCACCAGTGTCATTGCCTGCGGTGCTATAGTAGTAAAAACGGGCGTAAAGCACTATTAGAAAAAAACTTAAAACTAACTCATAACTTCTACATTTATGCTATGGAGTCAATCGTTTCCGAGATATTATTTGTTATTGGTTTCAATTTTAAAATAGGGTTATTTTCTCAAACAGGAAGTCGTCTGTATTTCTTTTGTTTAATTCTTCCATGCAAGGAGAAAAACATTTCGCTGACAACTCATGAGGGTAACTTTTATATCATTTGATTGTCGCTTTAGTCTAGGGTATTCCATTAGTACTCTTCTACTTATAAGGAACTAAGTAATAAGACCATGCTGTTAATGATTATCGCAATCAGTATGGATTAGAAAGAAGAAGAATATTTGTTTGCAGAAAATCATGTGAATGGAACACAGTTGTCTCTTAACATATACTCTGACTAAATAGTTAGAAAAGTGATTAATATAACAGCTGTTTATTCCCATTATTTTGAAAGACTAGATTATGCACTAGCTTAATTTTTATAAGATAATCTTTAGAGGTCAAATGTGCACTAAATTAAACAGCAAAAGAATATAATGTGACAATGACTTTAAGTAAAACTAAAGGGATAGCAAATTATAACTAGAAGAATCCGTGGTCTGCTGGAGGTTTCAGGTCTAGACGTTTCGTTCATGACTGCGGTGAACATCTTCAGTGGCGTGGTCTAAGTCTTCTCGGTGAAGTCTTGGTCCTAACTGACGCATTGGCTGCAATAGCGTCAATATTTATACTAAGGCTGCTCTCACGCGATTGGTCCGGCTGGAGCTGTATGTGCGGGGGTGGTGGAGGGAGGGGGATATCCATTCCGATTTTTTGATACGCCACTGAAGATGTTCACCACAGTCGTGAATGAAACGTCTGGACTTGAAAATTCCACCAGACCACGGTTTCTCAGCCCGGAAAATTCTTCTAGTCATAATTTGGATTCCGGCCGTGAAAGTTTACGACTACTGATAAAGCGGAAACGATTAGAGGAAACGATCAAAAAGTTTAATAGAAAACACCATTGTGGAACAAGTTAAACAATTTAAAACCTTAGGATGCAATATATAGTATAATTGATAATCTGATGTGTTCCATTCACATGACTTTCTCTACGTCTCTGTAACAAATTATTGCTAATAAGCTTATTCTTCTATCTATTTAATTTAGCAGAAACAGTCTTATTACTTAGTTCATTTATAAATAGAAGGGAAATAAAGAATACACTAGGCTAAACCGACAAAGAAATGTTTTAAAATGTGGTTGATATAGGAATGAGATCCGTTTCCTTGCGTGATCAGGAGTTGACAGATTCCCGTATGAGAAAAGTATTTTAAAGCTGAAACCAATACCAAGGAATATCTCCAAAGCGGCCAACTCTACAAAAAAAATGTATATGACATAAATTGTGTGTTTTATCGTGATCTACATTTCTAGTGTAATAAGTTTTTTCAATCTCTTACGGTTTACCAGCTATGCAAAATTTCGCCAAATTCATCCAGAATGAACATGTCTTCAGAGGGTATTCCCAGAAAATTCAAGATACACATTTTATTTGTCATATAAATATCTTAAATGTAAGAGATTTTAGTAAAAATCGTTACAGCCATTTTTGAGAAAATAAAAATTTTCGAAATTTTTTCCACTTCGTGTCGCATCCTTGGAAGATGCCAAATTTAAATACCAAGTTTGCTATTTAACGGTGTTTTCGTTTTTGAGCTTATTCTGTCTACAGACACGCAGACGCACAGACACACACGCACACACTCAAACACGGAACTTTTTTCTGAAAATGCTTTTTTTTTTTTTAACTCAGAGGGATCCAAAACATGTATTTCCGGTGAAATCTCTGTATCGAATTTTTGGGCGGAATGTAATGCCTTCTCTTTACACTATGTGCATAGTAGAGAAAGTAAACATTGGAAGTATTTAATATTATCAATGACACTATAAGAATGCGTTAGAAAAACAAAGCAACAAAAGACACAGTATTAAAATTCTATAAAGTAATAGTGGTGCTAAAACTATTTTATGGCAGCGAAACTTGGATAATGTAGCAGAAAAATAAACCTAAATTTGAAGCAAATGAAATGATATACATACCTATAGTCGGAATAATAAAACAAAGTAGTATAATTCGTGAAGCAACAAGATGTCGCTCTCCCGCTCTTTGTGTGTGTGCGTGTCTCTGTGTGTGTGCGTGTCTCTGTGTGTGTGTGCGTGAAAATAGTGGAGCCTAAAACCGAATAATTGCATCATTACCAAAGTTGCCGTTTAACTTCATCTTCCAAGTATATAACATGAAGATTATCAAAGCGGCTAGCTTTGGTGATTCATGGCGTAGGAAATTGCGAGTTGGAGTCTCGCCTTGGGTATGGACTTGTAGTGTGTTTCTGCTTTCTGCTGTATTTTAAATACTTTTCTTTTCCCCGATGATTCCGGGAAAAAAAATGAGTTTCAATAAATCCTTGGTCCAAACCGACCTTTTACATGAAAAAAATTTCATTATTTTCCGTGGTCTCAAAATAATATAAACGAATTTGATTAAGACATCTTACTTAAAATTCTAATGTGTTCCATTCACATGCCTTTCCCTATCTATTCTGCCACAAACTTCCTACAGTAACTTCTTCTTTATAATCAATGCTAATCAAGATAATATCACAATTTTTGAGAAAAAAATCCATGTAAGCAGAACTTTTTGCTAGTATGTTCTTGAAAAATGTTCTTATCTATGCGAGTAGAATAATTAGTTTGAATAGGCTGCGAATAGTTCCGGAAATATTTTTCATTTTGAATAATTTTTATCCGTCCCCCCCAAACCTCATTTAAATATCACATATACGAGAATCTGAGGTGAAATCGACGGTTATAGTTTTGGAACAATTGTTCATGGCAATATAAGGTAAAGAAGTCAACCATTTTGATGAGTCTTTCATCATGGAAAAGCCGAAGTCTTTCTGACGGACAAATACTATAAAATTTCCAGTTGGTGGAATGAGGGGGGGGCAGGAGGACCCGGAGAAAACAAGACGCAGCTTGGTCCTCCACAAATTCCACATGCGGATGCTTGAGATCGAACCCGGTCCGCCTAGAAGGGAGGCATATAACGGTCTTTTCGTTTCTGAGCCGTGCTGCCCAGATATACACACACACACACACACACACACAAACACTCGACATTTTTTCTAAAAATGCGTTTGGACCTGTATTTCATGACATTGAATTCTTTGGTAGAATACAATACCTTCTCTAGCTATCTACATTGTATGTACAAACAATGAAATAATGATGATGATAATAATAATACAACATTTAATAAATGAAAAAAGATATCAAATATGCGAATAATTTGTACAAATGCATTGATACATGTTCAATTATTACAAGGCGATAAAAATCTGATGTGTTCCATTCACATGACTTTCTCTATATCTCTGCAATAAATTATTGTTAAAAAGCTTATGCTTTTATTTACTTCCTGCTAATCGAGAAAAAATTAGCAGAAATATTCTTATTTCTTGCTTCCTTGTAAGTAGAAGCGAAATAAGGGAGTACCATAGGTTAAAGTAATAGTCAAAAGCTGGTTGCTATGTGACTGAAGTTCCTTTGTTTGTATGGACACGAGTTCACAAAGTCCTGTATGAGAAAAGTATAAGAATTTATAGCTTAAACCAAAAGCAAGGAATATCTCAAAAACAATCAAATTGTGTGTTTTAATGTGCTCTACATTTTTGTGTGGTAAGTTTTTGTCTCTCTCTTACGGCTTAGCACTTATGCAAAATTCCATAAAATTCACTCAGAATAAAGTAATCTTCAGAGGCTATTCCCAGAAAATTCAAGATATAAATTTTATTTGTCAGGTAACTGTCTTTGATATAGGATATTTTAATAAAAATCGTTAAGAGCTATTTTTGAGAAAATCGACATTTTTGAAAAAAGTTCCATGTAAAGGGTAGTTTGGGGTGGGAGGATTTTTCTCTAAATCTTCGTGTCGCATCCCTGGAAAATACAAAGCTTAAATGCCAAGTTTGGTATTTTACCGACTTTTCGTTTTTGAGTTATCGTATTCACAGACACACTGACACACGGACATACGGACACACGGACACACACACACACACACACACGGACCTTTTTGTGAAAATACTTTTTTTTGGATATTGGGAACCCTAAAACATGTATTTCCGGTGAAATCTCGGTATCGAATTTTTTGGTGGAGTGCAATACCTTCCCTATACACTATGCACATAGTAAGTGTAGAGAAAGTAAAAATGCGTTTGGACATACAATGAAATGAAATGATGATGATGATGATGATAACAACAATAATAATAATACAAAATTTAATAAATGAAAAGAAGGTACGAAATATGAGAATAATTTGTACAAATGCATTGACACATGTTCTATTACCACTAGACGATAAAAAGCATAGCACTGCGCTCCTTTGGGGCAAATTTGATATGTTGAACAATCGAAACCCGCAGTTTGAAAATCTAAAATTTGTTGTTAACACAACTGTCACGAAGACAAGGGAGGGGACATAGTGTCACAAATGAAACACGATTGCGTTACAGCGAGACTTGCTTGTCAATTAGATCTCTAATGAGCTACACCTGGCGAACCGCGTCACTGCGCAGGTTCAGGAAACAAACGCACATCACTGTGCGTAATTACAGGTAATTGTCTCACAATTTTCCATGAACAAATGGATTGGTGGCGGTGGATTTCCGCTCCTTTTTGTTTCAATTTATTTTCATCATGCACTTTGTGTCGCCTCTCTCCCCCTAGCGTAATTCAACCCATGCATTCTGTGCGTTTTGTTTATTATCTTTACAGAAATATAACGAATATGCACGTAAAGAAGAGAGAAAATTAACTCGCTTTTCTTCAACATCACGTTTAAAACGGCAAAGGGAGAACAAAAACAGAAGGGAAGCTGAAATTAATTACCACACTGGAATAACGAAGCATTTGAACAGTAGTACCGCTGGTGCTTTGTGCCATCTACCCCTTTCCTTGATTCAAAATCTCAATTTCGTAATTAAATCGCTAGGGTTGGTCTGATTTTATCCGTCGCGTGGACTGTGTCGCGAGGTTTTCTTTGTGATTAATGACGTACTCCAACACATTAACAAAATGGAGAGAAAAAAGCAGAAACGTTTGATAGTGCGATTCTTCAGCTCTGTCGTGTTAAACTATTTACGTATGCTTTACTTAATTATCATCCATTCTTAGCCTTCAATATCTAACAAAAATGAGAATGCTAAAATAATATTTTTCTAAATCTATGTTACGCAGATAATTTTTTGTTCTAGCTGTAGAAAATTATACAAATCGTGTACATTACATTAAAATACGTACAGAGTGTCTACAAATTACTTACTCCATGGTGTTACAGCCCTTGAAGGACTAGAGCCTGCCTCAATATCGAAATCCATTCTTTTCCTAACTTGCATTCTCCTCCTCAATCCTCTTATATGCAGTTCCTTCATATCCTCCTCTATATTCTATATTTCTTTCTCGGTCTTTCCATGCGCCTTCTTCCATCTGATTTTTTTCTTCCATAGGGAGCCCTCTTCACTTCTTTCTTCATGGACTGCCCATCTAAGTCTTGTACTCTTAATAAAACTCACAATTCGTTGTCAGAGACCTCATAGAGTCCTTTATTAGTTCTAATTCGCCACTTCTCATTTTCATATTTGGGTCCGTAGACTTTTCGTAATATCTTCCTTTCCCAAACTACGATTCTAAGCTCGTCAGACTTTAACATAGACCAAGTTTCTGCTGTATATGTCACTGCATGTTTACTTACTGTTTTATATGTTTTCTTTTTTCCATTTCTAGAAATATATTTACAGTTCATAAAGGGAAGCAAGACCCACTAGTATCCATTTCCCATTTGTAATATTTATTTAATTTCTTCCCATATAGTGCTATTTTATGTTTTTATTGAACTCAAGTATTTGAGGCCCTAAAGCCTTTGATATCACTATCTTGTGCAGATATTTTAGCACTGTTATCCCATGTATTTTCATCTCTATATACAATCACATATTTTTTTTTTATTCATGTCAACCCTCAATTCAAGTTTAGCTCCTTCCTGTTGTAACTGAGAAAACCTTAGATATAGTTCTTGTACTGTTCTTCAAATTAGAAGAATATAAACTACATAAGCTAATATTTGTGTCATCCTGTTATAAATCGTACCACTTGTGTTAAATTTTATTTTCCTAATTGTTCCTTCTAATACAATATTGAATAATATTATAGATTGTCCATATTTCTGCCTCACTCCTCGTTTAATGTTGAATTTATTCGATAATTCCGCTTGGATAGATATTCTACACATATCACTTATAAGAATCATTAAAGTCAAACGGATCATCTTCATAGGCACATAAAATCGAACAAGGGTGTCTATAAATTATTGGGTATTTTCAAAAAGCTGTATTTTCACCAATACTTGAAGTAATAAATTGGCATACCAACATTTGAAGGGTGGAAGTTTGATGTTCTGATTTTCATTTGTCAACTAGTGAGAAAGGTGTACATTTTTTTTTTTTTTTGGAGAAATTGGCTTCTTTAACAAAGCTTGCATGTGCTTGAAATTGCGCGAATAGACAGTGTTATAGCGAATCTCCGGGCATTTAGATGGCAATTTGGTTATCCTGCACCTCCCGCTTTGGCATCCGAAGGTGGTACAAAGAATTTCGAGACAGAGGATATATTTGTCTTCAGGTAAAGGATATGTGCGGGACGACCAACAAAAAATTACGATAGGATTGACAAGGGTTTGTTAGAGTTTTAAACGGAGTCTAGAAATCATCACGGAGAGCTACGGAACATTACAAATGCCAACATCAACAGAATGGAAGATTGTACAAAAGCGAATAAAGTTATTCCCGGAAAAAGTGTAGCAGGTACAAAAATTGCAGCCTGATGATCCAGCAAAGAGGTTAGCGTTTGGGGGGGGGGGATTTTATGGCCATGCTGGAACAAATCATAAGCACTTAAGCGACATTTTGTCAATGTGAAAAAGTCAATCCGGATATGGGGAATATGAGGAACCCCACGCTGTGATTGAAATATAACGTATTTGTTACTGTTTCTGAAAGACGTGTTATCCACTTTTTTATTCACTGAGAATGCTATCAACCAAAAAGTGTGCCTGGATATACTGCAAAATTGATTAATGCACAATTCACTGACGAAGGAAAGGCATTAATTTTCCAACAAGACAACTCTTCTATAAATCCAGAATAATAAATTCCATGCTGACTATAAGAATATAAAGTTGAAAGTGTCAAATTCAATATCTAAAAAATCTGAATATTCATAACTTCAATATTATTGATGTCCACACCACATTGGTATACAAATAACCATGGGTACCACAATCGACACCTGCCAGGTAGATGGATTTGTCGTGCAACATCCGTAGACAGTATCTTCTGCACATGGCCATCCAGTTCATCTGACCTACAGTGTGTGGTTTTCTGTGGGGTTACATCGAGGATATTGTTTACATTCTTCTACTTCCAGCAACGTTGGTGGAATTGAGAAGGCACATTACCGCAGTCATAGAACGTCACAAAACATGCTTGAGAGGGTTTGATATACATGGGAGCATCAGCTGGACAACTGCCGAAATACAACGGGCACAAAATGTCGGGAATCGTGACTCTGCCCGTCACCCAGATGCTGAGCCTAGCTTATTCGTAGTTTGTGAATTGATACCTTTGCGACTGCTTAGTCATAGTCACAGTGAGCAAAATACTGTACAGTCTGCATCGAAAGTGTTCCGTATCTGTTTGTATTCTGAAAGGGGCCAATATTTTATTTTTGTGACGTTAACAGCCTTGGCTCATACGTTTTCAAAGTTAAGTGGCAAGGTATTATATAGTCAGAGCAAAAAAAGTAATTGCAAATATCTTCGACTTCATGAAACAAGAGGTAGAGATGAAAGAAAAAAATAAATGTTCACCGGAGTTCCCCAAAAGCCTGATTCTTGGAAATCAACAGACACTATTGCATTATTTATTCTCCTAACATCGCACTTGATGTTCGCTGTTCACGGTTTCAACCATCTTTTACGTTACAACACATAATACCACATTCAACAGTTTGCGAGTTCAAATCTCGCTTAGGGTGAGTTACTCGGATAAGGTTTCTTTTCGGCTCTTCCCTTACTCTAAGAAGGTGAATGTTGAACAACTTTAAGATCATTTCACTAATTTCATTCGTCAATATGATCAACCAGATCAATGGACATAAAAATAAAAAAAGAAGAAGATTACCACAAGCCAGAACCAGAATATGTTCGCAAGTGTTGTGGTTAAAGTGTGTGTGTGTGTGATAGGATTGGAAACCAGAGGCTAGCATGTTACTCTTAGACCCAGGTAAAGAGTATTCTTAAATGATAAATGATTCTCTATTTTGGTCCACCAAATCTGTTTAGAAGATGTCCATAACAACATCAGTGACATACCTTCAATTTGTGTAGGCCCTTTTACTGAAGTCGAAGATATATCATTGCTTACTTCCGCATATGTAGAAAACTCGTCATTCAATCTCTTCTTAATTGCGCAATGCACAGAGAAGGTTTCATTAGAGGTACAGTCTGGGCTAAAGTTGGAGAGGGTAATGGATTAATACATCAAAACAGTTACCAAACTCATTAGAGAGGGGCTCGCGTGGATTAGACTAGGAGCTTCAAAACTGCTGACGAGAATGGTATAAGAATCTGCCCAATTTGGAGAAGGAAGAGTCGTGGGCCCATATCTTGGCAAGGTGTAGGGGTACGGAGGAATGGAGGGAAACATATTTACCGCGATCTTATAGCACCATGAATGCAGAGCTAGAAGCATGGTGGACGCTACTGGCAGGCACGGAAGACGTGGGCGGGCTAGGTAAATTTATACTTAAAGCAAGACAGTTGAGATTTGAGAAGGCTCACAACAATAAAGAAAAGGGGGGGGGGGTATAAGAATAACTAAAAAGAAGTGATTACAATGTTTTACATGCATATATTTTGTCATACTTATGTCATTGTTGTGGTGTTATATATTGTGTATATATTTCTCTTAAGTGTATTTGTATATTATAATAGGGTACATTAATGCATCTGAATAAGGTGTACTCTATGTTGTAAAGTTAAACTGCTGTATTTGAATTTCTTTGTCTTTTTATTTTCGTGTATACTCTTTTAATTCTTTGTTGTTGTTGTTATTTTAATATTACTTATTATTTTGTGTATTGTAAAAGTACGTGCGGTCTGTGGACCCATGCGATTGTTGCAGCTCAATGTATGATACTGCTAAGTCAATAAATTCACTTATTCTATCATTCATTACTTATGAAACAATCCATTTTATAAGATACGCAGAGGATAATCAGCACATAAAAGAATTAAGCAATCGTCATTATATAATGACAGGATGGTATAACATCAGTCATTACTTGTTTTAATTAATTGCTCGAGGTACTGCGCGTACTTCTCACTGTCCGCCCGCTTCTCAAGGCTCTGCAGACCTAAACAAAGCAGACTTCAGTATTAAGTTCTTATTTATCACACTTAAATGAATTCCACTTGAGTTTGGAGAGATGGAGTCACACTGAAAGATATATTGGCATAGCCGGGTTTCGAAACGGATCTCCTGGTTTCCGTCTAGTTGTTCTAACTATAAAGCCCGAACTTAAGTACTTAGGGAGTTAGTAAGTCACCATTGCGGTGTAACATCTCAAAATAATTTGAGATCACCTTTTGATTTACCGGAAAACTCAGTCAATTGCAGAATTTAGTGCTGTGCCAGCATGTTTCCATGGTTAGAGAAACTGAACGGAAACCATACTACGGCAGTGAATTTTTCAGTATGACTCTATCTTCGTTCACAAGATTGTCGTGAAATAAAAAAATAATTCATTTTACTTAGTTTATATTTACTTTGTTAATTGTGTTCAGTTTTAAAATATTTATTTCAAATATATGAAGTTTGAGCCTGTATTTAATTTATTGACGTTTTTATTGATGAGAAGAGAGCGCATTTGAGGGAGAGCGTCCTCACACATACACATACACAAACACACACACACACACACACACAAATCCAAAACCTGGTTTATTATGAAAGTCAGATAGCAGTTCAAAATTAGAGCGTGAAATTCTTAAGAGTACGAACACAAGATGGTTAGGCTGCTGACGAACGGTTGCTTAGTGAACAACTGCTAAAAATAGCAATGTTGTTGTTGTAAAACTGTTTAATCCAAATGTTAGTGTAATCTTTGCTAAAAATCAAGGAGCCAGTTCCTATTCGAAAGAATCGAGACACAAGGACGGTGACCGATTAAGGTGTTTCCTGTGATTCTTGCTCAAACATTTTGAAAATCTGTTCTGAAGGCTGTCTTATCTTGTTCGTGCGTGGATTGTCGTAAGGCAAGATGCGTGCTTAGTATTTCTGGTAAACGTTGTTTTAACTTGTAAGAATTTTAAGGGAAATTCTTCTCCTTGATGAAGAAACTATTCGGAAGATGCTAACCTTGGCGGAAAATCTGCTGCAGCAATTCTATTAATATTCTCAAAGCCGTCCGATGGGATGTGCCAATATTGCGACCCATATCACTTTATAGCTTTATTAATAATTTATTTCCATTTTTTAATATAAATGAGGGTCGGGGATTTATCAAGGTCCTCAAAATAGCTGTTTATCGCATCAATGACCTCCTCATTGCTGTGAAATCTTCGTCCTCCAAGACATTTTTTGAGGTTTGGGAACAGGTGGTAGTCACTGGGTTTTTACTCGCTAGACCTGGTGAATAGGGTTAATTCGCACATGTTTCCCATTGCAATGACTGAACAATTGGCCGGAGCATTATCGTGATGAAACAAGATCCCCCCCCCCCAAATGAGGCCTTTTTCTTTTCGCCTGATGACTCAAATGTTGCAGTAGGCTTGCGTAGTAGTCACCACTGATACCTTTACCCTTTTCCAAGTAATCAATAAGAATAAACCTCTGAGCATACAGAAAACACTCGCCATATCCTTGTTAGCTGACAAAATCCACTTTGCCTTTTTGGAGTCGGTTCACCTGGCGCAATCCACTGTTTTGACTGTGATTTACTTTCTGGAGTGTAGTGATGTATCCACGTTTCATCCATGGTAATAAGCCTTCTCAAAATTTCACTGTGATTTTTACGGTAGAGCTCCATATTCTTAACAGAAACAGTTTTTCTTTGCAACTCTTAATCAGGTCTCAATAAACGCGGCACCCATCTTGCACAAATCTTGTGAAAGCCCAAAACATTACTTAAAATGTTACATACACGTTCTTTTGATATGTTTACAGTCTCTGTTATCTCAAAAACTTTAATCTGCGGTCTTCCAGTACTAAACGATGAATTTTTCTCAATGATCTCTGGAGTTGTCACTTCCACAGGCGTCCAGAGCGAGGCTCATCACTAGTGCTCGTAGGTCCCATTTTAAACTCTGCAACCCACCTTTTAATAATTGAATATGTACTGTCCATTTCCTCCTTGATTTCTTTAGGCGGTAGGCATTTCAAATGGAAGTATTTAATCACTAATCGTTTTTGAAAAGCCTCCATTTTCGTGAAAACTCTAAAGATGTCTTGTTTAAAATGCCGTCAATCGAAAACTAAACAAGCTATTGACCTGTAACTATGAATACAAGCTAGTCTAGAGTTATACTATACGATGCTATGTCTAACTGGTTGCCAAATCTGTGTGAGGCAAGGAACGTATATATGCAGTACATATGACTTTCATATGATAATTTGGCTATCACTCCATATAAGGAATCGAAGAGGCTATTGACGGGTTTTATTGACACGCAAAGGTCCTAACGATTAAAACTTGGAGACCCTATCACAATGTCCGGTTACTTAGAGAAGGCTTTCATCTGGTGGTGGAGTCAGGTAGAGCTCGAATCACCGAAGGTGGCTCAAAGAAGGCTACCTACCGTCTTGTAGGACCAAAAAGATCTTTACAATGGGCATGCAGTTGTGACAACTGTTCGGCATCGATTGATACTATATATAAACCCAAACATGAAAGTTGAAACAAATTGAGGGACAGGACATTTCTGGTAGAAGAGGAACTCCCCAGCATTCGCCCAATGATTGAGAAATAAAAAAAAATTCTTGGCCAAGTCCGACAGGACCTGCCATATCTCAGAATGCAGCAATTAAACATCAACTGCAAGATAGGGATTGTTTTAAGTGAACAGCCAGATCTAATCGTCAATTTGCCACCAATGTTATAATAACTTAATTACTGGGCTCATATATTCAACAACTATTAGTAATTCATTTCATTTTGAGTAAGCCCTATTACCATTTTCCATTATCTTCAAAAATATTATGCAATACATTTGCTTTGAGAGCATTTAGTACTCTCGGAAACACAATTCCTCCCTCGTTTTTCAATGATAAAGTTTCCGCATTTGTATCTCAAAACACAGATACGTTTCACAATAATTAAACAATTGTTTTAATTTAATTTATTCTTGAAAAATAAGCCTAAGGATGTTCTGGAGTAAAAGTTTGTTTCTTCACGTCACGTAATCGCTAACTTATTCTACTTTATAGACATTCTTCTGGAATCCTATACGATAATGTGCGTTTTTAGGCAGTTAGGTATATACTTTAATCCTTAAGATTTCTTCCACGGAAATCGGCTTGGTTCTGTGTTAATTTATGTCACACTGATGGGAGACTATGTTAAAGAAGAATCTTTTTCCTGACTTGAGGGAATTACTGCCGGATTCTCCACCATAGCTGCCTTCACCTCGGCTTACCAGACTTCTCTTTCGTTACCTCACTTTTCACCCTTCTCTTGTGCCGACAAGCGTAACCTTCCGGACAATATCTTCTGGATCATTAGGGTTACTGGGATACTGGACCCTTCCATCGCGAAGTGTCACGTCAAAAAGATGTTGATGGATACAAAGGAAATTCTTCTCTAATACTGTAGCTGAAAAATTGGGGAATAAGATCGTAGAAAATAAATAGCGTGTACGGGTTGTGTATTGTTACACTAGCATAATAATAATAATAATAATAATAATAATAATAGATATAAAGCCGTAACGTATTATTTACACAAATTATATGCAAATAATGTGTATGAAATACAATGAAGATATAGAATAAAATGAAAAAATTAGAAGTATTTAAATTATCAGAGAAAATAAAATTACTACTACCATGTTCGAAAAATGCAAAATAATAGAATTCCTCAAAGAGAATTAATTGAATTAGAAATTTAGAGATGAAGGACGTCCGGTAAAAGACGGATTCAGAAATTTTAATTAGGAATAGGAACAGATCATTCATTAGTGGTGTAATCCTTGCTGTATGATGATGATAAAGAAAATGAATACAAAAATGTGAGAAACACAGCCCAAAATTTTATGCAGTATCAAACTTATAAGTATGTAGTAATATATGATAAAATACAAAATGAAATATCTATTGGTAGATTTATTCCCTAACATCAATATGTAAATATAATATTTTAGCTATAATTTTTAAAGTGAGTTCTGAGAAAATAACAAATAATGAAAAGCTTTCAATGTACGGGAATGAATTTCAACATTATGATAAAAAGAAGCAGTATTCTGAAACATTAAAGAGGATTATTTTCATCGAACATACAAGTGAAAGTTCATAAAGTAATTTATTAAACTAAAGATAAAGCTAAGCAATTTATGATTGTTACACTCCTTTATCTGTACCATCAACATAATACACTTTAAATTTTTCTCCCAAAGTAAACGTAATTTTATCAATTTATCCAACAATAACTTATATTTGCTTAATATATATGAATGTATAAAAATGTTATATTTAAAACAAACTTATTGATCTCTTATGTTCTAGATCCTTATACGACAGTAAACTTAAATATAGCGTTTGATATTTATGAATTTTTGAGTGACGGACTCCATTCTTTCCACCCAATATAGAAGACAAGATCCACAGTAGCTAAATAGAGTGCAGAATAAAGTTCAATTGCATTTCTGTGTCCCAAATATGAACACAAACCCCCTCCCACACACATACACACAGTAAACCTCAAAAATGTATTTCTCGAGCTTTTCTTTAACCTTTTCGTGAATATGGATGTCATATGACGTTCTGTGCATATATGCATTTAATGCTTATTTAACCCTAATTATTTTAATGTTTTTCTTTTATAATAAATTTAAATAAATTTTAGAATAAATAGTCTTACCTTTAAAGGTGCCTTTTTTAATGGTACATCTATAAACATGGTTAGACACATAAGGGCACATCTCCACATTCACGGCATATCATGTTAGTGTTTTTACGAACTCCTTTTTTGCGGTACACCAAATACCTTCGAAATGGACGCGGTATTCTTTTAGGAAAGTATTTTCCTTCAAGTCTGAGTTGTGCAGAGGTTGTAGATTTCTTACCCTCTGTACTCTGATTGTTATAGTGCTCAATTAGGCTACGAGCTATGGGTATGCGAAAGTCCAGGTAGATCATCGTCTTGCTTGGGTTTAGAGTACTCCAAATTACTAAACAATTGTATATAGTGATATCCAGCTAGTGCAAAAATACCTTTTTATCCCATTTAACTATTTTTCGTAAAGAAGGATATGATTGTGAACTTCAATAATGTATTTCTCGAGCTTTTCTTTAAATGTTCATTGGATCAGCAAACGAAAACCTCGGTGAACTCCTAAAATCGAATTTTTGGATGGTCCTCATGCTACCGATAGTATAGTAAAACACGAGACATTCTAATCTGGCTTTGACGTTTCATTGTTTACACGTCACGATTAACAAAAAAATTATGATTTTACACTTCGGAGATGCATATATAAATTAATACAACGAATATCTCGGAATGGTTAATGCGCCATAGTATTTTATGTTACACAAACTGTTTTTTAACTATATTGTGTTTTTCATCAATATTTTATGTTAAAACAGATACACAAAGTTATAGACAGCTTATTTAAAATTAATTTATTTCTATAGATTTCAAGATATACAAATATCTTAAACTAATGATACTTTAACCAAAATCGTTAAAAGTACTTTATGGAAAAATAAAATATAACCAAAAAGCTTTCCAATGGAAAGGACTCATAAGTCTTCTTCATTCTGGATCACTTCTGCAAAATCTAGAAAGCTGTAAGAGATAAACAAAAACTTACTTAAAATATGTAGATGTCGCTAAAACAGGCAGTTTGTGGTATACAATCTTTTATGGAGCTAAACATTTCCGGAATATTCCTTATTATTGGTTTCAATTTTAGAATATTTAAAATGTTCTCAAATATTTGTCATTCCCTTTTGTTTCTTTTTACTCCTGGCTACATAAAGAGAACCGGATTTCAATCACATAGCAGCCAGCATTTAAAATATTTGACTATCGCTATAACATAGTGTATACCCTTAGATATTTACTTTCTACTTATAAGGATTTTGTTTATGTTTATCTCAATCAGAATTAATTATATAGAAGAATATAGTGTTTCAAGAATGCTTTGTCATGGAATAGGCATACAAAGTCATGTGAGTGGACCGCATCGGATGTTTTCACTATATTAAATGATTATTAACTATTTATTCATATAAATCGAGCCATATAGGAATGAACAAGTGAAGGAATGGAAGCAAAAAACTTAATTTAAAAATAACTACACTATCACTTTCTCTATCTGTAGTGCTACCAAACTATTCTCACAAAAGATTATTCATTTATCTACATATTGCTAATCAAGATAAGCATTAGCAAAAATTATCTTATTTCCTTGCTTCCTTTAGCGTAGAAATAAAATAGAAGAATACACTAGGTAAAGCGATAGTCAAATATTTTAAATGCTGGTCGCTTGTGAACAATTAGAGTTCGGTTCGCTTTACATGGCTAGGAGTAAAACAAAAGGGAGATGACACTAAACGTGATTTACTGTTTAAATAAGGTTGTCTAGTTCAAAACTGAAACCAATAACAAGGGCTATCTCGGAAACAGTCAACTGAACAAAAAAGTGATATAGGGCATCAATTGCGTGTTTTAACGAGATCTACATTTTTCTGTAGTAATTTTATCTGTCTTATGACTTACCAGTTATGCACAATTCATAAAATTTAACCAGAATAAAGCAGTCCCCGGAGGCTATTGCCAGAACAGTAAAGATGTACATATTATTTGTGATTTGAATATCTCTAATATGCAGTATTTTAATCAACATCTTTGAGGCGTTTATGAGAAAAACTAACATTTCAATAGTTTTTCCATGTAAAGATTAGTTTAGGGATTTTCGTGTTGCAAACTTGAGGATAAACTGAAATGTCAAGTTTGGTATATAACGACTTTTTGAGCTATTATATCCACGCACATATTATTAAAAACTCATTCTTCTATTTACATCATTCTGATCGAGATAAACGTTTGAAGAAAGTATTTTTTTTTTCTTGCATCCTTGTTCGTAATTAAGTAGAACATAAATAAGGCAGTACAATATGCTAAAGCGTTAGTCTAATCATTTAGAGACAGGTTTCTATTCGTTTCTCTGTATGGTCAGGAATTCACAAATTCCCGTATGAGGAAAGTTTTAGTATCTTAAAAATAAAACCTATAACAAAGACTATCTGGGAAATGGTCAACTCTACGAAAAAAATATATGTGATATATATTATGTATTGTGACGAGATTTACATTTGTTGTATACTAAGCTTTTGTCTATCTGTTACGGTTTACTACCCATTTAGAATGTAGAGCTCCTGAGTCCATTCCCAGGAAATTCAAGGTATACGTTTTATTTGCCATGTAAGTATCTTTAATACACGGTACTTTATTCAAAATTGTTAGAGCCTTTTTTGAGGAAATAAACATTTTCGAAGGTTTTTAAATGTTAAGGGCTGTTTGGGATGGGGGAATTCTTTCAAAATCTTCGTGTCGCATCCTTCGTTTAGTTTACCGGCATTTTGTTTTTGAGTTATGTGTTCACAGACTCACGGGTACATGGACACATACATACATAATGGACCTTTCTCTAAGAATGTCTTTTACTTTCTATAGTCCGTATATGCAATGTACATAGTGGATAGTGAATATTCCACCCGAAAGTTCGATGTCAATGTTTCACCGGAAATATGTTTTGGGATCCCTTAGTTCTAAAAAAACATTTTATTAGAAAAAGGTCCATGTGTGTGTGCGTCTATTGACAGCATAATTCAAAAACGAAAATACCGTTAAATACAAGAAAATTTTCCTACCACGAACTACCATTATAGAAAACATTTTCGAAAATTTTGATTTTCTCAAACATTTCTGTAAGGATTTTTAATTAAAATACAGTCTATTAAATATAGTTACATCCCAAATGAAATGTATATTTTGAGTTTTCTCTGAATAACCTTGAAGATCTGTTCATTGTGGATTAATTTTGCCGAATTTTGCTTAACTGGTAAACTGTAAGAAATAGACAAAACTTATTGCACAAAAAAAAAAAAAAAAAAAAAAAAAAAACACAGATAAAATACCAATTTATGTCCTTTAGACTTTTGTTGTGGCAGTAATCGTTTCCGAGAAATTCCTTGATGTGGGTTTCAATTGTAAAATAAACTTTCTCAGACAGGAAGTGTCCATTTTTCTCTTTTTTCTACTCCTGGCCAGGCAAAGAAGCGAACTGGAATGACAATTGCATAACGGCAGATTTTAAACATTTGACTATCACTTTAAGCTAGTACATTCCTTTAGTTCCTTTCTACTTATAAAGAATTGAGTATAATTAACATTCTGCTAAAGTTTATCTCGATTATCATGGTGTAGAAAGAAGAATAATCTTTTGTAAGAAGTTTATAGAGAAATTCGTGTGGGTGTAATACATTTTTTTTTCCTTCTCTTCACGTATTAAGTACATAGTGTATAGAGAAGGTATATCATTCCACCCAAAAATTCGATACCGAGAATTCACCGAAAATACATTTTTGGGTCCCCCTGAACCCAAAAAAAAGAATTTTTACTAAAGGGTCCGTATGTGTGCGTGTGTGTGTCTGTGTATCTGTGGAAACCATAGCTCAAAAACCAAAGACCGTTCCTTACAAATAAAATGTATATCTTGAATTTTCCGGGAATAGCCTCTGAAGACTACTTTATTCTTGATGAATCTTATGGAATTTGCATAACTGCTAAACCGTATGAGATAAACAAAAGCTTACCACACAAAAACCGTAGAGCACAGTAATACACACAATTTATGTTACATACATTTTTTTCGTACAGTTTATCATCTTTTAGATTATCCTTGTTTTTAGTTTCAGCTTTAAAAAAGCATATTTTTCTCATGCAGGAATTTGTCAACTCCTATCCATATAAACAAAGAAACTTCAGTTTACATAGCAACCAGCTTATGACTATCACTTTAACCTATTGTCGTATTATTTTCATTTGTGGCCACCATTTTGGTAGCGTCAATGCTCGTGTGCCAAGTTGTCGTAGTCTGTATGACGCTGTCAGGTGAGTCTACCTGGAGTTGGTCGCGGGTTAATGCTAGTGAACTTCTCTACATTAAGTGTACATAACTTGCAGATTCCCTTGGTTGCACCGGCTAAGCTTCTTCTAGTAGATCATGAGTCGTTTACTCAGGGGGAAAAGAATGACAAGGGTAAGTAACACTGTTGGTAGACTCAAATAACAGAGAAAGTTCACTTAATTCACTGTATACTACCTTTATTGGCGAGTTATTGTTCATTTGAGGCACTAGCCCTACGAACGACTCCCGACATAACTGATCGCGAACTTGATAAAGCCGTTTTCATTACTTTAGTCACTGTGGTCTGGAGTTTCTCGGTTCGTATAACATTCACGATAATGATTGCCCGTCAGGATAATTTGTAAAACACTGATTTTCTGCAATATACGGCGCGCGAATTCCTACATGATGTGTCGTACTTTAAGAGCCTTGTGTGTTATGCGTTGACCTCGACTTCTGAACCCTGTTAAATATATTGTGAATCTTACTCGCCTGATTTCTTGTCCGCACATCACTTATATACACAAGGGTCCCAGTTTTGCCCTCCTTTTTGATTGGCTGAAAAAGAACGCGTAAATTGGCGCCATCACGTGAATATCAGGGATTTTCTTTATTTTACACCCACGTGACCTTGTTTTACAATGCGAAATTCACTTTCTCCAGTTTCAAAGGGAAATTACCTAGCTTCCTCTTAAGAGCTGTTACTTATGTCCCTAATGCATTAAAATGTGTGTTATTTTCAACAAAGCCCGTAGCCTTGACGAACACAAAAGGGATTTTCTACCCTCCACGGTAACGCTTAACACTGAGCATATTTTTTTATGTTAAATATTACAAACTAATGATTAAACTAATAATATATGCGTCGTACTTAAATACTGTCGCACTATGGAACTCCCTTATTTCGCTTCTATTTCCAAGGAAGCTAATTTTCTGCTAATTATTTTGTCGATTAGCATGAAGTAAATAGAAGCATTAGCTTTTTAACAGTAATTTGTTGCAGAGATGTAGAGAAAGTCATGTGAATGTTCAGGGGACTCTAAAATGTTTATTCTGGTGAAATTTGAGTATTGAATTTTTAGGTGTAGTGGAATCCTACGTACGATATACAATGTAGAGAAAGTAAAAATGGAGTGAATAAGAAAACTAAAGTGAATATTTGTGCGCATTGTGTGGCATATGATCCTGTTAAAGAAGGCTATTGGAGGTTGAGAAAAACTATTTTCTTTTCTCTGTCTGTTCTTCTCTGAGCTTTCTGGAAACCATTCCAACTTTCTGCACAACTAAACACTGACGGAGTATTAGGTGAACTACACAGACATCAATAACATTGAGGATACTGGTACCGTTATCATAACCATAAACATTACCGTTGAACCAAATGTTAGGTAAACGTCCTCAGTCTCGCTGGCTCACTCTCTCATTCTTATCCCTTACTCCAAACTACATGCTCATTTTTCCTTATTGCGACAGACCCTTTGCTCTGTTTCTCTTGTCGTTTTGCTTTGTGCATGATGAAATTCGTTTCTCTGTTCAGTCTTTCCAACAACACTCGAAGATTATTTCGTGCTTCCTCCATGCAATAGCGAGCCAAAATGTATCAATAGCTATATTACCTACTATTACATTCTGTACACGTACTACGTACATAGTGTATGGAGAAGGTATTGCATTCCACCCAAAAATTTGATACCGACATTTCACCGGAAATAGACGTTTTAGGGTCCCCTATATCCGTGTGTGTGTTCGCGTTTCCGTATATTAATGTCCGTGTGCCTGGGAACACGGTAACTCTAAAACGAAAAGTCAGTAAAATACCAAACTTGGTATAAAAGTTAAGTATCTTCTGAGGATGCAAAAGAAAGATTTTCAGGAAAATCCCTCCAACCGAAACTACCGTTTACATGGAACATTTTTCGAAAAATTTGATTTTTTCGAAAATGGCTATAACGATTTTGATTAAAATGTTGTATATTAATGATATTTACACAACAAACAAAGTGTATATCTTGAATTTTCTGGAAATAGGCTCTGAGGGCAACTTTATTCTGGATGAATTTTACAGAATTTTCATAATTGGTAAACCGAAAGAGATAGACAAAAACTTAGCACAAAAAATGTAGAGTTCGTTAAAACACACAATTTATGTTATATACATTGCTTTCGTGGAGTTGGTAGTTTTTCAGTTTTGAAATACTTTTTTCTCATACGGAAACTTGTCAGCTCCTGGCCACGCAAAGAAACGGATTTCAATCCCATAGCAATCACATTTTAAGACATTTGACTTGTCAGTTTAGTCTAGATCTCTTATTTCGCTTTACAAGAAGGCAAATAAAAGCCTATTTCTGCTAATGTTTATCTCGATTAGCATGAAGTAGGTAGAAGAATAATCTTTTTAACAATAATTTGTAACAGGGACGTAGAGAAAGTCATGTGAATGGAACACATCAGATTTTATGTTAATAGTACTTACAAGGAAGTTAATATAACCCTACCGTATACAGGAATTTCCCTAAGCGAGATCTGAGATCGATTGTTAACAACAATTATGTGAATGCACACCCAAAGGTCTCGACTTAGACAAGGACGAAAAATATTGCGTGTTCCATGCACAGGACCTTGTCTACCTATTATGCAACCGAATATTGTTGCAAACATATATATTTACTTCATGCTAATCGTGGTAAACGTAAGCAGAAACTTTCTTGTAAGTAGAAGAAGAATAGAATATACTACGCTAAAAAAAATCTGTTGTGTTCCATTCACATGAGTTTCTCTACATTTCTGCAACAAATTATTGTTAAAAAGCTTATGCTTCTATTTACTCCATGCTAATCAGACAAAATTAGCAGAAATAGTCTTATTACTTGCTTTCTTGTAAGTAGAAGCAAAATAAGGGAGTAGCATAGATTAAAGTGATGATCAAAATCTGGTTGCTTTGTGACTGAAGTTCCTTCGTTTGTATGTAGAGGAGTTGACAAATTCTAGTTTGAGAGTGGTATAAGTTTTTCAAAGCTGAAACTAAAAACAAGGAATATCTCAAAAAGATCAACTCCACGAAAACAAATTATATGACATAAATTGTGTGTTTTAATGTGCTCTACATTTTTTGTGTTTAAAGGTTTTGTACATCTCTTACGGTTTAGCAGTTATGCAAAATTCCGTAAAATTCATCCAGAATGAAGTATTCTTCAGAGGCTATTCCCAAAAAAATTCAATATACGTATTATTTGTTGGGTAAATATCTTTAGTACACTATATTTTAATCAAAATCGTTAGACATTTTTGTGAAAATCAAAATTTTCGAAAAATGTTCCACGTAAAGGGTAGTTGGGGTGGGGGAATTTTCTTGAAAGTTTTCGTGTTGCATCCTTGAAGATACCAAACTTAAATACCAAGTTTTGTAGTCAACGGTCTTTTCGTTTTTGAGCTATGCTATCCACAGACACACACACACACACACACGAACCTTTTTATAAAAATGCTTTTTTTTGTATTCATGGGGACCCAAAACATGTATTTTCGGTGAAATCTCGATATCGAATTTTTGGGTGGAATTCAATACTTTCTCTATATACTATGCACATAGTACGTGTAGAGAAAGTAAAAAGAAGAAATAACGATTGATGACTTCTCATTTGGGAAAAGTAAAAGTATTTTTAAAAATTTAAACCATGATCAGGAATATCTAGGAAGTAGCTAGCTCCACAAAAAATAAATAAATTTTGTGTTTTAACGAGAAAAAATATAGGTTGATCCCACAAAATTCAAGATATGTATTACATGTGTGACATAAATGTTTTTAACATATAGCAGTTTAATAAAAATAATTACTATTTTTCAGAACATTTCAAAAAATCTTCCGTATAAAGTGTAGTTTGGAGTAAGAAGATTTTCCCCTTATTGGGGATATTTATGTTGTTGAGTTATGCTGTTAACAGATACACACACGCTCGCGTGCGTATGCACAAATAGATTTTTCGTGATTTCAGGGTCCTCAAAATTCGCCGGGGAAGTATATCATGCCACCCAAAAATTGATATTTCTGCATAAATACATGTTATGTGACTTCCTAAAGTTCAAAAGGAGCATTTTAAGAAAAGTCCGTATGTGTGCCAATCTGTGTATGAGCGCGCGTGTGAGTGATGAAAATGCCTCTCCCCATTCTATTTTTTATATGGATGATTTTTTTTTTTTGATGACATTTTTCGAATTTCCCAAAGATGACTGTACCAATTTTATTTAAATCAGCATTTATTAAAGGTATCTACATGAGAAATGAAATGTATCTTGCCTTTTCTAGCAATAACCTTTGAAGTCTTCTTTATTCAGAAGACATTTTGTATAACTGGTAACATTAAGCGAAAGATGAAACTTACTCACAAAGCATTCAGAACTCTTTAAAACACACAATTGTTTTAAATAACTTTTTCTGTGATACAAACCACTTCCAAGATATGTTTATTAATGGTTCAAATTTTTTCAATGTTTTTTTTTATTCTTTTAAAGCTCTTTTGATATTCAGTTGTTTCTCACGACTTCATGGAAGCATTACACTTTACTGTCCCTATTTTTTACTTTCTCTAGCCCCATATGTACAATGTACATAGGGATGGAGTAGGTATTGTAATGCACCAAAAAATTCGATACTGAGATTTCACCGGAAATATATGTCTTGGGGTCCCCTGATCCGAAAAAAGCATTTTTAAAAAAAGGTCCGTTGTGTGTCTGTCTGTCTGTATGACTGTGTGTGTGACTGTGGACAGCATAGCCAAAAAAAAAAAAAAAGACCGTTAAATACCAAATTTGGTATTTAGGTTTAGTATCTTCCAAGGATGCGATACGAAGATTTTCAAAAATATCGCCCCACCACAAACTACCCTTTACATGGATTTTCTTAAAAATGGCGGTAACGATTTTGATTAAAGCTATATATGTCCGAAATAAAATGTATATCTCAAATTTTTTGGGAATAGCATTCTGGAGAAGGTTTGCTCAATTGCTAAACCGCAAGTGCTAGAAAAAAAAAAACTCACTACTCAAAAAACGTCCATCACGACAAACCACACAATTTATGTCTTTTACGTTTTTGTTATGGAGGTAACCGTTTCCGAGATATTCCTTGTTATTGGTTTCAATTGTGAAGTACTGAAACTTTTCTCGGATAGGAGGTGTCCGTTTTTCTTTTGTTCTACTCCTGGCCAAGCGAAGAAGTGATTTGCAATGACAATCGTGCAACGATAGCTTTTAAAACATTTGACAATCACTTTAACATAGCGCATTCCCTTATTCCCTTCTACTTATAAGGAACTAAGTAATAAGAACATTCTCGATTAGCATTGTGCAAAAGAAGAAGAATCTTTTGTAGGAGATTTGTAGAGCAACTAGAGGGAATCACGTGAGTGTAACACATCAGATTTTTTTTAATGACAAAACATGTAATGTAGTTATTTATGAATACATTTATCTCAATATAAATGAAGTAGGAATAAAAATCTTTTATGTTCCATTCACATGACTTTCTCTACATCTCTACAACAAGTTATTGTTAATAAGCGTATTCTTCTATCTACCTGATGCTACTTTCTCTAGCTGCTGCAAATACAAACTATTGTTACAAAAGATTATTCTTTTTTCTACACCATGCTAATTGAAATAAACATTAGCAGAATTGGTCTTATTACTTGCTTCATTATAGGTAGAAGGGAAATAAAGGAATACGTTATTCTAAAGGAAAAGTAAATTTTTTTAAAAGCTGATCGCTATGTGAAACAATTCAAGTTCGATTCGCTTTACATGGTCCCTTTTGAGAAAAAGCACGAGTTTAAAACTGAAACAATTAACAAGGAATATCTCCAAAGCGGTCAATTGTATAAGAAAATCGTGTATACAAAAAAGTATGTGTTTTAACGATATCTACAGTTTTTGCATATGAAGGTTTTATCTTTCTCTTACGGTTTAGCCGTTATGCAAACTTCTGCAAAAGTTGTCTAGAATAAAGAGGTCTATAGATTCCATTCCCAGAAAATTCAAAATATACATTTTATTTGTGTTGTATGTGTATATATATATATATATATATATATATATATATATATATATATAATGTGCGGTATTTTAATCAAAAACGTTGGACCCATTTTTGAGAAAAGCAAAATTTTCCAATTTTTTTTTCCATTTAAAGGGTAGTTTGTGGTCGGTAGTTTTTGTTGTTGTTTTTTGAAAATCTACGTGTGCCATTCTTGGAGGATTCTAAACATAAACACTAAGTTAAGTGCTAAACAGTCTTTTCATTTTTTAGCTATACTGTACACAGACACACACCGACCTTTTTTTGAAGTGCTTTTTTTCGAACTCAGGGGACATATACGTATTTCCGGTTAACTCTCAACATAGAATTTTTGTTGGAATACAATGCCTTATCTAACTACTATGTACATACTCAAGTGGTGTAATGGTTGCCATGTGTTCAAACCCTGCGGAGGACGATGAATTTTTTTCGGGCGTAAAAATCATTAGCATGGCATCCTTCGGAAGGGAAGTAAAGCCGTGGGTCCCGTTGTAGATTTACGGCACGTGAAAGAACCTCAAGCCTCATAGAGAGGCCTCTGAGCAAAATTAAGCGCTTATTTACGCCCAATATAGTATGGGATGCTGAGAACCACAACAATTAAAGAGCGTCCATAAACAAAACGCCATTTCATTTTGCATGTACATACGTGCTGGAGAATGCAAAAATGTTTCATCAGAGTAGTCTTTATACCTAGCAATAAATTATATTGGGTAGAGAAAGTGACGTGAATGTCTTCTTTTAATTTTTAATGCATATGGTGATAGATAATATGCGCATTTTATTAATTTATCATGCCTTAAGGGGACAAGGCATTCTGAAATGATAAAAAATTACATTTTTTGTTTGTTTTAGACACTCTGGGGGGTTGAAAGGATTTTAATCAATTTAAATATAATTTATATGCTAGTCTGCAATTCGTTAAAGCTGTTATGCAATACCCCTTTTAAAAGTACATGTAACTCTAAATTCGGTTTTCTCAAAACAGCATTTTTTGAATACCTATGTACCTTTTCCTCAGAAAGTATGAGAGTTGGAAACATTGACATTTTCAGCACATATATAAAACACATAGTTGAGCTTTCTGAACCACAATCGTGATGTTATAGTATTTATTGATCATATTAAGAAAGCAACAACATTACAAACTTTCCAAATTTTTACTTCTTTGAATTTGCAAATAATATATATATATTTTAGTTTCTACTGAAATTGTATCATAGTTTAATAAGTTTAAGATTAAAAAGATAACTGATTACACTAAGAACAAACATGCGAAGGTGTGATTATGTAATGCAAGTAGTATCAGAGAAAGAGGTATATGAATTCACATACTTTAAGACTAAATTTTATTACTTTTCTGCTGAATGAAATATTTTCATAGACTAAACCACATAAGCTATTAATTCAAACAACCACTGGTAGCATTTGCCATGATTTATAGAATAATTCACAAAAATGTTTGGAAAAACAATTGAATACTTTAAGAGTAGTGATAATTCAACTCACTTAAGGTGTAATTTCCGTTGTTCCCTTAAATATTCATTCTAACATGCATCGCGTTTCGCATCACACAGCTATTCGCTATCCATGTGTAACCTTGCAGCTATTCTCAGTTTTGTGGTAAGGAGTAAAACTTTACAAGCCTTTCACTGCTATACAAGGTGTAACGAAAAAGTACGACCAAACTTCAGGAAAACATTCCTTACGCTTTAGAGAAAGAAACTGCGTTATACGAACATAGCTACTTCTACCTACTACAGCCTTTCTTTTCCTAAGTACCTACTCTGTTTACATTTCATTTGATTCGAGTTACCCAAAACCTCTGTTTCAAGTGATATTTTTACTTTCTCTAGCCCGTATGTCAAACGTACATAGTGGATAGAGAAGGTATTGCATTCCACCCAAAAATTCGATGTCGAGATCTCACCGGAAATATACTTTTGAGATCCCCTGAGTCCGAAAAAAGTCGTTTTAGAAACATGTCCGTATGTGTGTTTGTCTGTGGTAAGCATAGCTGAAAAACGAAAATTCCGTTAAATATCAAACTAGGTATTTAAGTTGAGTATTTCCCTAGGATACGACACCAATGTTTTCAAGAAAATACCCCCCCCCCCACGAGCCTTTACATGAAAAACTTCTCTTAAGTTTTGATGACTAACGAATGTGATAAAAATATCATATATTAATGATATTTACATCACAATAATATATACATTTGGAATTTTCTGGGAAGCCCTCTTTATCCTGGATGAATTTTGCTAAATTTTGCTAAATTTTGCATAACGGGTAAACCGTAAGAGAAACACAAAAACTTAGCGAGCAAAAAATGCAGATCTCGTTAAAACACATAATTTATCTCACATAGTTTTTTTTTTTTTTTTTTTTTTGTACAACTGACCGTTTCTGAGTTATTACTTGTTATTGGTTTTAGTTTTAAAATAATTACACTTTTCTCAAATGGAAAAGCGGACCAAACCTCATTTGTGACACGTAGCGACGAGCTTTTAAAGGATTTGACTATCGCTTTAGGCTAATGTAATCTCTTTTTTGCTTAGATGAAAATAATAAGACCAATTCTTCTAGTATTCATCTCGATTAGCGTGATATAAACAAAAGAATAATCTTCTGTAAGAACTGTTTGTATTTGGAACAGCTAGGAAAAGTTATGTGAACGGAATACATCAGAGGTTTCTCCTTCACAAGATAACTTTAATGTATAATTGAATACATTGTACTTGTGCATACATTTTAGATTCTAAATATATAAAACACATATACTCAGGTTCCTATCCAACAATAAGCCTGAGGATATTTTCTGGTTTTGCATGAGTCTTCTCAGCGGCGGGGAGGCGATAAACGGTGTGGTGTTTGGTGCATCAGAGGGTTATTATTATTTTTAATGTTCTTTGAAGTCGTGTGTAATTCATGCAGAAGCATGTTACCTCCGGAAAAGTAATCTATATAGAATGGTGACCATTTTAACAATAATTTGTTACAGAGCTGTGAAGAAAGTTAATAGAATACATCAGATGTTTATATTTAAAGATGAAAGCCAAAGGAAGATTTAGCATTTGGGATTCATAGAAAAACATCACATAGAGACGATTAATAGAAACAGATATTGTTGATAGAACTTCTGATAAGCATGCGTCGATTAATAGCCTGGCATATAGGTAGAGGATCATTGCTTTAGAGAAGGAGGAATATAAATAGGAATATCATTATATAATGCGGCTGGAAAAGAACATAATTTTGATTGTTTTAGTGAATAAAACCAAAAAAAAAAAAAAAATAAATAAAAAAAAATCTGATGTGTTCCATTCACATGACCTTCTCTACTTCTCTGTAAGCGCTAAAACACACAATTAATAACCTTAATAAACTGTATATTATGAGGTGCGTAACTTCAACAATACCGCTGTTTACTCCGTCCCAATATGGCAGAATTCGCGCATGCGCACTGAATTTTGGCGTAGGGATTTCAGTCGAGTTTCCTTTCTGTATACTCTCTTTTCTGTGATTATAGTTTAAAGTGATAGTCAAAAGCTGGTTACTAGGTGACTGATGTTCCTTTGTTTGTGTCGACACGAGTTGCCAAATTCCTGTATCACAAAGTTTTTCAAAGCTGAAACCAAAAACAAGAAATATCTCAAAAAGATCATCTCCTCGAAAAAAAACGTATACAATATAAATTGTGTGTTTTAATGTGCTCTACATTTTTTGTGTGGTAAGTTTTTGTCCATTTCTTACGGTTTAGCAGTTATGCAAAATTTCGTAAAATTCATCCAGAATAAGGTAGTCTTCAGAGGCTATTCCCAGAAAATTAAAGACATACATATTATTTGTCAGGTAAATATCTTTAATGTACGATATTTAAATCAAAATCGTTAAAGCCATTTTTGAGAAAATCAAAATTTTTGAAAAAAGTTCCATGTAAAGGGTAGCTGGGATGGGAGGATTTTCTTGAAAATCTTTGTGTCGCATCCTTGGAAGATAGCAAACTTAAATACCAAGTTTGGTATTTAACAGTCTTTTCGTTTTTGAGCTATGCTGTCCACAGACAGACAGACACACACACACAGGGGCACCAAATTACGGCTGAAATCTCGGTATCGAATTTTTGGGTGCAATACAATACATTCTCCATACACTAAGTAGGTACATAGTACGTGTAGAGAAAGTAATAACCATAATCAAAAAATAAAATTAAAAAATTACCATTTAGCTTATGATAAAAGATAAATTGGTATATAAAAATGCACGTATCATGTTTGACTGATAAATCTTTGAATAATTTTTGAATATTTTTAACATTCCATAGATACTTAAAACTTATATACATCAAAAATCGTTAAAACCTACATGCCTATACGAAGCATAAAGGATCCGGGATATATAAAATTCAATGCTCACAATGTATAGATCAGATCAAAAGAATCATAAATATATGCATGAGAGAACACAGAAGAGAGACAAAAAATAAACACAATGATAATTTGGCAATGTCCGTACATTTTTGGCAATAAAATCACAAAATTCATCGAGACATCACTTTATTAAAACCAGCTAGAATCGCAGCAGTACTGGTAATGTACATTTTCATACAAAGATGTAATTAAGAATTAATGAATTTAGATACGAAAATAGATAATCAGATGGTTTTGAAAAAAATGTAAGTGAATCTCAAGCTTCAACAACTATTTTCTCTACACGTACTTTGTAGATACGAGATAGAGAAGGTATTGTATTCTACCGAAAAATTCGATTTTACAAGAAATTTATGTTTTGTAATCTCCTGAGTCAAAAAAAAAAAAAAAAAAAAAAAAAAAAACATTTATAGAAGCAGAATCATGCCAGCGTGTGTGTGTCTGTGTGTCTGTCTGTTTGTCTGTAGGTCTGTTTGATTTTCCTTCTTTGGACAGTATAGCTCATAAACGAAAAGTCCGTTAAATGCGAATATTTTTAAGCTCAGTATCTTGCAAGGAAGCACAGAAAGATTTTCAGGTAATTACCTCCACCCCCAACTACCCTTTAAATGAAACATTTTTTGAAAATTTGGATTTGCTGAAAAGTGGTTCAACGATTTTGATTAAAATACTTTATGTATAAAATATTTTCATGGCGAACGATATGTTGAGGATCGCATCTGAAGATCTCTTCATTCTGGATAATTTTTTGTAATTGATAAACCATAGGAGATCTAAAGGTTACTATACAAAACATGTAGATCTCATTAAAATTTATATTATATAAGTTTTTGAGTTTCCGAGGTATTCCCTTATATTGATATCAATTCTAAACTACTTAAGCTTTTCTCCAGTCAGCTTTCGTTTTATCAATTTTGTTTTCTCCTGGTCATCCAAAGAGAACCAAACATATATTTTACACATAGCGGCCAGCTTTTAAAATATTTGACTATCGCTATAGTCTAATGTATTCCCTTATTTCCATTCTACTTATAAGGAATTAAGACAATTTCTGCTAATTTTTATCTCTATTAGCACGATATAGATAAAATAATCTTTTGTTTGAATATTTTGTGGAGCAGGCAAAGAAATTAATGTGAATGGAATACATAAGATTTTTTTGAAAAATTACAGTTGATGATAAGTTAATTTTGACCTTTTAAATATAAAAATACATATATCGTTTTGCACATTCTGGGAAATTTACTGATATTTAAAAAAAAATCTGAATCGCTTGGAACATTTTAAATGATTAAAAATGTTGTTATTAGAAAAACGCTGTTTTATAAAATAACCTTTTGGGAAACAGGTGTATTGCACGATCTTTAAATGACTGTAGCAGCGAGAATCAGCTAAATTTTGATTTTATAAAAGCTCAAAAATTCCAACAACTATTGCTAAAAAAAACAATGTTTGATGTTTTGAATGACTGTAGCAAAATGTACCCCCGGTATCCCTTAAAATCAGCTGGACCCGCAGCAAAACTCACAACATGGGGAAACATTTTTATATATAGACTCTATTGATAATGAATGAATTTTGATACGATGTGTACTGAAGGGTTATCAGAATTAAGGGTAGTGGGACGTGTGTAAGGCTCAAAAAATCAAATTTTTGTTTTGTCTCTTAAAAAATTCGATGATGTTTTTCGAATGTAATGATGTGTTACACTATAGGATTTTTTATAATTTAAGCCTTTTAAACTGGAAATTAAATATGGCGTTCACTGGGCTACACCCCCTTTTAAATAACAATATCCTATAAATGTTCAATTTGCTATAAATGCTATAACAAAGTAAATGAAACAAAGGTATATGGGGACACTATAATAAGTAAACTAGAGTGATGTGCAGAAAAGAATGGGCGTAAGGTTAAGAAAACTGAAGAAGGAAATGAAGGGAAAAAATCTGATGTGTTCCATTCACATGACTTTCTCTACATCTCTACAACAAATTATTGTTAAAAAGCTTATGCCTCTATTTACTTCATGCTAATCGAGAAAAAAGTAGCATTACAATAGTCTTATTACTTGTTTCCTTGTAAGTAGAAGCGAAATAAGGGAGTACCATGGGTTAAAGTAATAGTCAAAAACTGGTTGATATGTGACTGAAGTACCATAGTTTGTATGGACAGGAGTTGACAAATTCCTGTGTAAGAAGTGTAAGTTTTTCAATGCTGAAACAAAAAACAATGAATATCTCAAAAACGATTAACTCCACGAAAAATATTAATATGACATAAATTATGTGCTTTAACGTGTTCTATATTTTTTGTGTAAAGTTTTTCTCAATCTCTTACGGTTTACCAGTTATGCAAAATTCAGTAAAATTCATCCTGAATAAAATAGTCTTCAGAGGATATTCCCAGAAAATTTAAGATATAAATTTTATTTGTCAGGTAAATATATCTTTAATGAACAACATTTTAATAAAATCTTTACAGCCATTTTTGAGAAAATCTTCGAAAAAAATTCCATGTAAACGGTAGTTGGATGAGGAGATGTTCTTGAAAATCTTAGTGTCGCATTTTTGGAAGATACCAAACTTAAACACCAACTTTGGTGTTTAGCGGCCTTTTCGTTTTTGAGTTATGCTGCCCACAGACAAACACACACACGGACATATTTCTAAAAATGCTTTTTTTTCGGATTCAGGGGGCTCAAAACATCTATTTCTGCTGAGATGTTGGTTTCGTATTTTTGGATGCAATACAATACTTTCTCTATACACTATGTACATAGTACGTGTAAAGAAAGTAAAAAGTGCAGCGATGGCAAACCACTGACAGGAAAGGTGCGACTTGCAGATAGTGCAATAGATAAGTTGCAACATTAATATGGTTTAGGCATAAGAAGGAATACTGGCTGGAGTATAATCCGGGATTATACTCCAGCTAGTATTGACACCGACCGTGAAAGCCTAAGAATTTCGATAAGAAGGAATGTTGGTAAAGATATGGATACAATGAGGAAAGCAGTATGATCCACTTTCTTCCACAAGTGTTCTACGGACAACAATCCTCAACATGGATTATGTCCTTCTGGTACGGATGTGAATGCTGGTGTGGATATAACAAAGTTCTGGCAAATAATGGAAACTACAACCATAAAAATTATCTTCTAATGGCAGAAATAGAAGCAATAAAACGTATTTATAGTGAACTTCCTAATCCAGATTTGCTAAAAAAAGTGTTAGCAAAACTCAAATGAAAGTTTTCACCGTTGCACACTCCAGTGTCAGTTTTTGTGAGCCTCAGTGCCCTAAAAGTGGGTGTTCCAGATGCAGTGATGTGTTTTAATGATGGTTGTGTACGCAGAATGAAAGTGTTGGAGAAGCCGGACATTCAAGTGGTCTACAATACTATATCTGGCCTATACAGGATTGATCGCAGTCGATTCATCAATGGAGAAAAATGTGCTCAACATTGGACCAGAGAGGCCAGAATTAAAAAAGGAGCTTGAAGAGGAAGAGTAAAGATCAAGAATCACTGAAACAAGTAGATTATAGTGCAGGAGGTTTTTCAACTTCGGTAAGATAACCAAATATCACATAACTTGAATTTTCTCATTTTTCCACAGGTATATATTTTACAGATTTAGGTACATTTTCCTCAAAAGTTACTTAGGTTAGAGGTCTGAAATTTGTTATGATATTGCAAATCACTAAATTTAATAAAGTGAGTGGAAGGATATTTTCCAGATGTAATAGAATATACTTCTGATAGGCAATGACAGGAATAGTGTTCTAGATGATCACAATATTATAATTTATTTAGACGGCCATTGGATTCTCATTTTTTGCTTTAGAGGACAGATATCCATGATTGTTACAGAAAATTTTTACTTTCTCTCGCACATATGTGCAATGTAAATAGGTATATAGAGAAGGTATTGTATTCCGTGATTTCACCGGTAATACCCGGTTTGAGAGCCCCTGAATCCAAAGAAGGCATTTTTAGAAGATGTGTGTGTGTGGACAGATAACTCAAAAACGAAAAGTCCGTAAAATATCAAACTTGGTATTTATATTTAGTCTCTTAAGAGGATGCCACACGAAGATTTTCAGAAAAATCCATGCATTCTATACTATTGATTTTGTCAAAAATAACTCTAACGATTTTGATTAAAACACCGCTTATTTAAGATATTTTCTTGACAAATGCGGTTATTCATTCTGAATGGCATTTACACAACAGATAAACCGTAAGGGTTAGATAAAAAACTTACTACACAAAAATGTATATCTCTTCTAAACACACAACTTATGTCCTATAGATTTTTATTATGGATCTACGAGGCCATCAAAAAAGTAACAGACAATTTGGCATAACTAAATAACTATGAAAGATATCAACAAACACGTGATTTACAAAGTTACAGTGCTTTATTCTATTTATCATAAATACACTGATTCATTCATTCATTCATAATGCCGATATTACACTTTTTTGCCGCAAAAAACTTATTCTTTTTTTTTAATGCACAAAATGTTTGGCCAATCGATTTTATAGGGAAATAACGCAAGTGCATGGTGATAATGCAATGAATGGGTCTTCAGTGAGAAAATGCCTCATAATTTACAAGTATTCAAGAAAAAACCATTTGCACGACAGATCGGAGTGGAAAATCATCAATGTTATGAAGGAATTGAAAGGAAGTGTTGATAAAAGAATTAAAAAAAAAAAAAATTGGTTGTTCACTTTTGGACACCGTATGCTTTTCGGGTGGAAAAGTACAGCATCGGCATTGGAAAACTGCTATCACGTGACAATAAATACATTGATAGCAATACCGATTATGTTGAGAAATAGAGTAAGGTACTGCAACTTTGTAAATAAAGCTTTGTGCTGATATCTTTTGTGGTTATTTAGTTATGCCAAATCTTCTGTTTGTTTCTGGATGGAGCTCGTAACTATTTCCGGATAATGTTTGTTGTAGGTTAGTTTTAAAATATTTAAACTTCTCTGAAAAATTAAGTCATCAATATTTCTTTTGTTTTACTACTAGCAATATAAAGAAGCAAATTTCAATGACAATCGTATACCGACAGGTTATAAGGAGTCATATAATAACACCATTCAGTTAATGTTTATCTCGATTAGTATGGAATAGAAAGAAGGCACAACGCTTCCAGGCTAATGTGGCACAACTGCCAAGAACTTAAACAAGAAAACAAGAAAAGAAACGCAGATAAAATTGTATAAGACAATGGATGTACCGACTCTCTACACGTACTTTGAACATAGTGTAAAGAGAAGGTATTGCACTCCACCTAAAAATTCGATACCGAGATTTCACCGGAAATACATGTTTTAGGGTCCCCTGTATCCAAAAAAAAAAAAGCATTTCAGTGTGTGTGTCTGTGAACATGATAACTCAAAAACGAAAAGTCGGTAAAATACCAAACTTGGTATTTAAGTTAAGTATCATCCAGAGATGCGACACGAAGATTTTGAGAAAAATCTCTCCACCCTAAACTACCCTTTGCATGGAATTTTTTAAAAATGTTTAATTTTCTCTTAAAATATCGTATTTTAAAGATATTTACCTGACAATTAAAATGTATATCTTGAATTTTCTGGGAATAGCCTCTGAAGACTACTTTATTTTGGAAGAAATTTATGGAATTTTACATAATTGCAAAACCGTAAGAGATGGAAAAATTTTACTTAACAAAAAATATAGAGCACGTTAAAACAGCCAATTTATGTTATATATACTTTTTTTTAGATATTCCTTGTTTTTGGTTTCAGCTTTTAAAACATATTTTTCTCATACAGGAATTTGTCAACTCCTGTCCATATAAACAAAGAAACTTCAGTCACATAGCAACCAGCTTTTGACTATCACTTTAACCTATGGTACTCCCTTATTTCGCTTCTATACATGGAAGCGAGTAATAAGAATATTTCTGCTAATTTTTTTCTCGATTTGCAAGACTTAAATAGAGGCATAAACTTTTTAACAATAATTTGTTGCAGAGATGTAGAGAAAGTCATGTGAATGGAACACTGTTATATATGAATGTGAGGTATGGACCTTGAAGAAAAATGATATTAATAGAATACAGTCAGGGGAAGTTTCTCAGATTGAATAGTTATAGAAATGATGACGTAAGAAACGAATTAAACCTGATCTCAATTGTAGATAAAATAAAGGAATACAGAATTCGTTAGTCGAACCATCTAAGAAGAATGAATAAGGAACTACCACCGAAACAAGTATTCGATTATAAGACACAAAGGAGAAGAGATGTCAGTCAACCAAGAGCAAGGTGGAAAGTTGAGGAAGAAACAGGAGACTCTCTTAATTCATGAAGAAGAGGAGGAGGAGAAGAAGAAAAATAAGTAAAAACATCTTTTGTAAGACGTGTGTTTGCTGAGCAGGTTGCGAAAGTCATGGGAATGAAACATATCAGATTGTGTTGCAAATAATTGCTCAACATCAAACATTACTGTCGTTGAGTTGAGTACTATTTTGGAGGATGTTTATTAAAGCATTTGGAAATAGCGACTCTATTCACATAGAAGGTAAAGAATGCCAAACTCGTTTTCCGATCCCAAAAGTATAGATTTGTTTTTACTTTCTCTACCAGTACTATATATGTAAATAGTAGATAGAGAATATATTTTATTCCTTCTTAAAGTTCCATTGCGAGAGTTCACCGGAAATACATGTTTTAAGGACCCCAGAATTTTAAAAATAATAAACAAGCCCGTGTGTGTGAACAGAATTACTCAAATACGGAAAGTCCTTAAGTGCAAAACTTAGTATTAAAGTTCAGTATGTTTGAAGATGCGACATCAAGATTTTTCAAGCATATGCCCCCATCCCAACTTATCCTTTATATGGACATTTTTTGAAAATGTGATAATTTTAATTGTTTTCTCATAGAAACCGTGTGTAGGACAGGAGTTGCTCAGGTAGAGTGAAACTGAAAAATGCAATGCCATAGCCGGGATTTGTACCACGTATCTCTCGGTTTCTGGCCCGAAAACATGCGAGTTGGCTGAAACTATGAACCCCGGGACTTAAAGTACTCACAACATTATTAGTCGCCATTGGGGTATGTCATCTCAAAATGATCTGAGATCACCTGTTAGTTTACCGGGAAGCATATGATTAAGTTGAGAAATGCAATGCTCTGTCGGCATGTTGCCATGGTAGAGATCCGTGGTTCAAATCCTGGCTATGGCATTGAATTTTTCAATCTGAATTTTTTGAAAATGTTAATTTTCTCTAAAATGTGTCTTGATTATTTTTATTAAAACACCGTATATTAATGATATTCACTTGACAAATAAAATGTATATCTTTAATTTTTTGGAAATTGCCTGTGAAGACTTTTTCATTTAAGGTGACTTTTACTTAACTGGTAAACTGTAAGACGAAGACAAAATTGTAATTCTCAAAAACTGTAAATCTCGTTAAAACACAAAAACTGTTCCATTTCATTTAATTTTGTGTAGCTAGCGATTTTATAAATGTTCCTTGTTAACGATTCCAATTGTAAAACTCCTAGCTATGCAAAGAGAATCTAATTACAAACATAATATTTGACTATTGTTTAACCTAGAGGATACTCTTATTTCTCTTCAACTAACAAGAAACTAAGTAATGAGATGGTGAATGGGGTTTAAGGGCGCTCAACTGCTAGGTTATCAGCGCCCTTAACTTAAAACTGGGGAGTTAAAATACCTAAAGTAAAAATATGCTAACAAGAATCTCAATCAAAACAGCTAAAACACAATATAAAAATCTGATGTGTTCCATTCACATAACTTTCTCTATATCTGTACAATAAATTATTTTTAAAAAGCTTATGTTTCTATTTACTTCCTGCTAATCGAGAAAAAATTAGCAGTAATAGTCTTATTTCTTGCTTCCTTGTAAGTAGAAGCGAAATAAGGAAGTACCACAGGTTAAAGTGATAGTCATAAACTGGTTTCTATGTGACTGAAGTTCTTTGTTTGTATGGACATGAGTTTACAAAGTCCTGTATGAGAAAAGTATGTGTTTTATAGCTGAAACCAAAAACAAGGAATATCTCAAAAACAATCAACTCCACGAAAAATATGTATATAAGATAACTTGTGTGTCTTAACGTTCTCTACATTTGTTGTATGTTAAGTTTTTGTCCATTTCTTACGGTTTAGCAGTTATGCAAAATTCCGTAAAATTGACCCAGAATAAAGTAGTCTTCAGAGGCTATTCCCAGAAAATTCAAGATATACATGTTGTCAGGTAAATATCTTTAATATACGACATTTTAATCAAAATCGTTAGAGCCATTTATTAGAAAATCAAAATTTTCGAAAAAGTTCCATGTAAAGGGTATTTTGGGGTGGGGGGACTTTTCTCAAAATCTTCGTGTCGCATCTCTGGACCGGTACCAAGTTTGGTATTTTACTGACTTTTCGTTTTTGAGTTATCGTGTTCACAGACACACTGACACACGGACACACATACCGGACCTTTTTCTGAAAATACTTTTTTTGGTACAGGGGACCCTAAAACATATATTTCCGGTGAAATCTCGGTATCGAATTTTTTGGTGGAGTGCAATACCTTCTCTATACACTATGTACATGGTGCGTATAGAGCAAGTAAAAACAGTATAAAAAGATAAAATAACTGACCAGCCCTGAAACCAGAGCTGGCGGAAACGAAGTAAAACCAACATTTTTGCTCAAAATTATCTTAATTAGCTTGAAATAGACAGAAGAATAAGCTTCATTTAAGAATAGTTTATTTATAGAATAGGTAGAGATTTTTGGTTTCCCCTTTTCAACTTACAACATTCACAAATTCTGTACGGCTCAATAGGAAGTTGCTCCATTTTGTGTTTCTGAGAAACTTCATTCCCTTTTATAATTCATCGTCACATTTGTGCTGAGCTAAAGATGTGTCATAAACGGTGTCGTGTTTATCTCACTTCAGCTTCTACATTGTTGACATCTCTTTTGTGATTTCTTTTGCGATATTGTCTTTTTCTCTCTATCTTGGAAAATTCTATAGCACAGAGATGAATGATATTTTTTATTTGCTCCTGGAAGGCTGACCTTATTTCCTTGACGTCCCTTGCAGGACGAAGTAATGAATGACAAGAAACGATCTATAACGGTCTTTACGAATTGTAGGCCATGTCTCTGTTCTTTTCCTTTTCCAGCTCTTCATAAAAGAAATATAAAGCACCAAAGCGATTTCACGGAAACTTTGATTACATCACCTTTCTGTAGCACGCAGAACCTTGTAACATCTGAAAGAAGACCTCAGGTTTGTATGTAGAAATGCAGTAATAGCAGTTTAGTTCTACTTAAGTATATCACTAAATATATAATTGATATAAAAAGAGCTATGTGTTCCATTCACATGTCTTTCTCTACATCTCTGTAACAAATGATAATTAAAAAACTGCTTCTTCTATTTACTCCATGCTAATCGAGATAAGGTTAGAAGAAATTGTCTTATCATTGCTTCGTTGTAACCAGAAACGTCTTAAGGCAGTACCATAGTCAAATCTTTTAAAAGCTGAATGCTATGTGTTGCAAAATCCTTTGTTGATATGGCCAGGTGTCGAGAAAAGTATAATAAAAGTGTAAGAAGCTTCTTTGAATGAAACTATTTACGGCAGATATTCTTTTGTTAAATGAACTCTTGCTTTTAAGTTATCTTTATTGCGGTTTTGCGCGCAAATACTTATAGTCTCGGTGCGGGCAAAGTCCATTATTAGTGCCTGACATAGCACCAGATAGTTGATCGTTGAGCGTAAGACAGACCTACAGTTAACGGTTACAGCTTTATGCAATTGAGGTTCTGTGGGAGATAACGCCGAAACTCGGGTATGTATGTTTTCGAATATTACTATAAAAATTGTCAGTAAACACTATGATGTTGTTTCCAAAGTTGAAATGGATTGACCTGCACTTTTTACTTTCTCTACACGTACTATGTACATAGTGTATAGAGAAGATATTGTAATGCACCAAAAATTCGATACTGAGATTTCACTGCGAATACAATATGTTTTGAGACCCCATGAATCCAAAAAAATCATTTTTTAGAAAAATGTCCGTGTGTGTATGTGTGTATGTGTGTGTCTGTGTGCAACATAGCTAAAAAATGAACAGTCCGTTAAAAACCAAACTTGCTATTTAGGTTTGCTATCTCCTAAGGATGCGACACGAAGATTTGCAAGAAAATCCCCCACACCAACTACCCTTTACATGAAATTTTTTTCGAAGATTTTGATTTTCTCAAAAATGGCTCTAACGATTTTGATTAAAAGATCGTGTATTAAAGATATTTACATGACAAATAAAATGTATATCTTGAATTTTCTGGAAATAGCTTCTGAAGACAACTTTGTTCTGGATGAATTTTAGGGAATTTTGCACAACCGCTGAACCGTAAGAGACGGACAAAAACATACCACACAAAAAATGCAGAGAACTTAAAACACACAATTTATGCAATGTACATTTTTATCGTGGAGTCGATTGTTTTTTTAGATAGTTCTTGTTATTGGTTTCAGCTTTGAAAAAATACTTTTCTCGCACGTGAATTTCTCAACTCCTGTCCATACAAACAAAGTAACTTCAGTCACGTAGCAACCAGCAACCAGCTTTTGAACTTTAATCTATGGTACTCTCTTATTTCGCTTCTATTTACAAGGTAACAAGTAATAACACTATTTCTGCTAATTTTTTCTCGATTAGCATGAAGTAGATAGAAGCAAACGCTTTTTAACAATATGTTTTTGCAGAGATGTAGAGAATGTCATGTGAATGGAACACATCAAGGAAAGGAAACTACGATGTTGTGAAATTTTTGTGGAAGTTCTACGTTGTAATACCTCTTGCAGCAGGGTTGGGAGCAATGGTTTGCCATACATTTTGAGAAATTGGTTTTAGCATTAAATTCCGCCCCGCGTGACCGTTGAGCTGGCGTGCCTGTTCTATTTTCAATTGGGCATTGTTGACGGAGGTATAGTCGCATGTCGCTCAAACTAAACTTTATTTTATATGTACCCTGTATATTCCGATAAATGCAGAATAATGCCACTAGGTTCTAGCCGGTGAATACGAGTTCCTTAACTCCTGCTTGGTATATAGGAACTCGGATAAAGGAAGACGGAAAGTAATTTGTTTAAAATATGTGAACTGTTTTATTATTCATTATTCTTACTTTCTCTAGCACGTGTGTACAACGTACATAATAGATAAAATATTGTACTCCATTTAAAAATTCGACACGAGATTTACATGTTTTTTAAGAGTCCTGATCCCCAAAAATCCTATGCTTTCCACTAACATGATTTTCTCTTCCTGTTACACAGTCAAACGTTCTTTTTAAAAGATTATGCTTTTTTCTATTCATGTTCATCAAGGTAAACATTAGCAGAATTTGTCTCATTACTTGTTTTCTTGTTAGCAGAATTGAAATAAGGGGATACTTTAGACTAAACGATAATCAGGTCTTTTAAAAGCCGGTCACTAAGTGAAACAGTTGAAATTTGGTTCTCTTTGCTTGCTAGGGATAAACAAAAGGGAGACGAAAAGAAAGATGTCTCTTGTTTGTCAAAAGTTTAACTCGAAACATCTCGGTTAACTGTACACACGCAAAAAAAAATAAAAAAAAAAAAAATAAAAAAAAAATTAGTATAAGTTATGTGTTTCAGTGAGATCTAAATTTTCTGTGTAGTAAGTTTTTGTCTATTCCTAACTGTTTGCCAGTTACACAAAAGTCATTCAGAATGAAGAGGTGTTCAAAGGCTGGATGTATCTTTAGCTTTCATTGAAAATATGTTAAGCATATGACATTTTAATCAAAATCTTTAGAACTATTTTTGAGGTAATCAATATTTTAAAAACATTTCCATGTAAAGGGTAGATGGGGTGGGGCATTTGCTTGAAAAGCGTTGTGTCGCATTTTTGGAAGATCCTGAACTTAAACACCGAGTTTCCTATTTAACCGACTTCTCGTTTTTGAGTTATTATGCTCACAGTCACTGTCACACAGCATGTTTTTAAAACAAAAATCTTTAATTCAGGAGGTCTCAAAATATGTATTTCCAGTGAAATGAATTTTTGGGTAGAATACAATACCTTCTCTATCCACTGTGTGCATTATACATACGGGTTAGAGAAAATAAGACAATGTTTAGTAGGGTAACTTAGTCTAAAACGGGTCAACAGATTAATCGGGTCAATTTTAAAATTTTACCGTTTACACCAAGGTCAAGTGACATATACAACATGGTACCACCTACCGGAGAAGACTGCAACTTCTTGCTCACTGTAAACGTTAAAGTTGATGAAAACTGTCCTTTTTGTAGCTGTGGTAAATAAAAGAAATAAGTCTTGTTAAAGGTAAGGGTCGTATTGTTTAGACATTTAAAATAAATCTTTGATAATTTTCTTTATTTTGCAACATAAAAAACAAGGAATTTTGCTCACCTGAGTTTTATAAATCAGAGTAGTCCTTGTATTTGAGGTTAAGTCACTCGAACGCTCATTAATCGCATTCCAGTACCACCAACTTATGATTATAAATGTTGCTACATTTTGGGTTAATCGGGTCAGTAAATTAAAGAGTTAAAGGGTTCAATGCTGCTATGAGTGATTTAAGTTTTTATCGTTATTGTTTTGTTATAGATGACTAGTAATGCTTATAAAACGTCTCGTATATGGACTGAGGACGATATGAAGAAAG
Organism: Hymenopus coronatus; assembly: GCA_030762935.1. Taxonomy (NCBI): domain Eukaryota; kingdom Metazoa; phylum Arthropoda; class Insecta; order Mantodea; family Hymenopodidae; genus Hymenopus; species Hymenopus coronatus. Next base: position 98,350,396 of record CM060892.1, read on the forward strand.
CCATTAATGCATTTCGACAAGGGAGAAGTCAACGCTATGCCGCTGAACTCTATGGAATTCGGCATTTTTTCGTGCAATGCAGACTGCAGAATGAGTGGTCCTGATAAACATTTACGCAATAAAGGTGCACAGTCGATATTTAACAAAGAATAAGAAAGAAAACTAGTTTCCAGACTCCTGAAACTACTGAAATTAGTTTCCAGAGTTCTGAAATTCAGTGCATGTGGATTTGGCGTGGATTCTATCACTGTACGGAGGGCAGCATTTGATTTTGCCGAATTAAATCAAATCAAGCATAATTTCTTGCAGAGGAAGCAAATTGCCGGCAATTCCTGGTTAATCGGATTCCGAAAACGGAATCCAGGAGTGACATTAAGAACAGTGGAGGGTCTTTCTCTTGCTCGTTGTAATGGCCTCAACAGTAAGGATGTAGCTGACTACTTCAAACTCTTAAAGTAGGCTTTACAAGCTTTTGATTTAATTAATAAGCCTCAACTGATATATTATGCCGACGAATCTGGTTTGCAGATGAACAAACCTACAAGAAAACATTTTGCTCAGAAGGATGCTAAGGCAGTGTATTCTCTCAAACTTGTGTTGAGAGACGGGAGCTTGTCACGATATTGGCTGGAACGAATGCAACTGGGAACTTTATTACTCCATTGGCTATTTTTAAGGGAAAGAAATATCTTCAAGACTTTTCGGATGGCTTCCTAAATGGATCTCTGGTAACCATGTCTGATTCAGATGACAATTTTCTGCAGTGGCTGCATCATTTCCAGGTCCGTCAAGTGCCTGGAACCTGTTTGCTTCTAATTGATGGCCATGGATCTCACAAGAGTTTGTCTGCACTGCAGTTTTGTAAAGAATACAACATTCATATGGTATGTCTACGAAGTCAAATTACTAATAGGCTCCAACCACTAGATAGGCCATTCTTCAAGGCCCTCAAAACTTATTATGACAATGAATGAAATAAGTCTGTGTGCGACACTGAGGGGACGCGAAAGATTACAAAATAACATTTGGAAACATTTTCAAAGAAGCTTGGCATCAATCAGCAACACCAGCGATTGGTGAGTCTAGATTTTTCTCAACAGGCCTGTTTCCCCTAAACGAAAATGTGGTGTCTGATTATGAATATAGAGAATGTTCGATCACACCAGAACGTCATATTTCAGAACATGAAAGTGCAACTTTACAGCTTGAGGATGCTATTCCTAATTCAGTGCAAGAACACGCATCAGCATCCACGATGACCTTTGGCGATATGCTACCGTCTCCAATTAAAGACTGCAACGTAAAGAATCAGCAAGGAAACAGAAAGAAGCTCTTTTAACTTCTCCATAGAATATAGAAGTAAGAAAAAGACTGGAACTGAGACGTAAGTCTAGAAAAGAAACCACTGACCTGCCTCAGTCAAACAAGTATGGAACAAAAGGTGCCAGAAAATGACTGTTGCCGCTATCTTCTGAAGACGACGATCAGTATGACATACAAGAGCAAAATAACAGCGCATGAGCATTCTGTTTTGTGAAATACAATGATCATCGCTCAGAAAAATTAGGGGACTGGATACAGTGTCAGGGAAGTGGGAAAGAATGGTACCACGAAGACTGTGTTGGTGCCAAAGGAAAGAAGAATTTCATTTGTGGCAAATGTAGGTTATGTGACTAATTTTTTTTTTTTTTTCATATTTAAGTGTCTACTTTTCAAGAAGCAAGCAGTTTTAGACTGGCCCTATTTACCTTGATGACTGACCCGATTTTGACTGAATCCTTAGGATAAATCGGGTCGTACAGAATACTAATAACCTCAGTGTTTCATACATCCTTATTGTTAATAAAAATGAGTTCATTGGGTTTTGTTGTACAAGGACTCAAGTAATCAAAAATATATTGTTATATTTATTAACATGAAAGTATTAAACGCTATTATTATTTTTATAGTTTTTGATCCGTTTTAGACTAAGTTACCCTAACATACTTTTGTGTGTGTCTTTTGGCAGTGTACTTCAAAAACGAAAATTCAATTGAACATCAAACTTGGTATTTAAGTTCAGTATCTTCAAAGGATGTGATACAGAGATTTCCAAGAAAATTCCCCAACTCGACTACGCTTTACATATGGCATTTTTCGAAACCATTTTTCTTTAAACCATTGATGTCTATACAAAAACAAATATTCTCATCCATAGAAAAACATTTTTAAAATTTCTGATGTGTATTTCCAAATATTGTAATTTTTGTACCAGGTGCAAAAGAGTTCTATTGTTGCAGCCTGTAATCTAGAAGTTCAGAGTCTTCTTTTGACAAATTTAAGTCGCGTGGGAAATCATTCAAGTCTACTTGCTCTACAAAATGTCTTTCACTTTCAAAATTTTCTGGTTGAAAGTTAGGATCTTCTGAAGCAGAGGCCTCTGGCTCCGGGTAAAACTCAGCTTGGAAATCACTATTTCTTTCACCATTATTTGAGGGGGTATAGGAACAGATAATTCCTGTTTATTGTAAAACAGGACGTAAGGCAGGAGGAATATCTGGAATATCTACTTTTCTTAGACAGTTCAGAAACATTTGGCATGCAGAAGTAACACTCATTAATATTATTTTTTGTTTCTCGGATCACCATAGGTATAGAAAATGGTAATTATTTGAGTTTGCCATCTAACGATAACCGCATATTTGTCATTTAAGTGATACAACATTGATGAGGTAGCCATTGTTGTTCCTGGTCACCAATTGTACACCCAAAGTATAAAGAATATGCACATTTGGTAAAGTTATAACTTTTTCTCGTCTGATTTTTGGAAGTGAATTGTCCACAAATACAAGGTGGTTCACATGTTCCTTATTATTTTTGGAAATAGACAGCACTTCATACTCTGAAAGTAATAAGGTCTAAATTACCGTACTTGTTGGCCTTTTGGTAACCACATCTATCTTCATCGGAATATAGACCTTAGCAGCAATATTTACGTCTATTCCAAAAACATGCGCTTAATAATTTTTGTTACAGTACATGTTATATCAATAGGATCGCTGTCATATGTACTGCAACATACATTATAATGAATGAAGGTTCAATGAACGGCTTAAGCTACAAAAATGAGTCCACAACAGTTATAAAGAGATCAGAAGCGGAGAGGGAGACATGTGTGACACTATACCTACAAGTTTTAACGGAGCAAGCTGGCATAGTGATTGTAACTCAACTGGTTAATTTCGTGTTCGTCCATCACCTCGAGCGTGTCAGCGGTTCGAGTCTTACAGTCAGCGTGCACTTTTTTTTCTTCTTGATGCATTATCCATCAAGGTGCAAAGTTGGGTCAGTGTTTGTCACTATGTAAACAAAAAGTATACGACAGAAGAACAGACGATAGCTCATTTTACGTGCCCTTCATTCTTCGATTGTTAATTTTCTTTCTAATTATTTTGAAAAAGAAACTTCCCTAAGACTTTAAAAAATAAAGGACATTTTCAAAACATATAAAGTTACTTAAGACAATTTCAAAATACTAGAACACCTAACATGTTATCGACTGTTCTTCGTAGTTAGAGCATGTTCTCTACAAAATTTGGCAGCTGGAACCCTCGGTAGGTTAGCGAATACTACCGGAAAACTGCATCGTGAGTTTCGGGAAAGCTGTTTTCAAGGTTGAATGTAATCTGCGGGTTGCATACAACCAGAGAATACGGGACGGGTGAACCACCTTATATAGCAAAAATTGTCTGGATTATTTCTGCGTATCCGATGAGAACGCATAAGATTTTTCTCTTTTAGACCTCTATCCAGAAGTAGGAAAGCTGTTTCTGTTTACATTTCGTTAAGATGTGTATATCTAATGTGTTTTTCTCGTCGCTCTGGCGGTAACAAGGTTTTTAGCATGATATTAACATTAATTAAATATATAGTATCCTATAAATCTCTACAACATTCTAAACGAAATAAACAACACAATTACTACTTAGTTCCTTATAAGCCGAAGGGAAATAGGGAACATCAGGTTAAAGCGATAGTCAAATCTTTTAAAAGCGAATCGATATGTGAACAATTGAAGTTCCGTTCACATTACTTTCCAGAAAAACAAAAGAGGGATGAAACAAAGGTAACCCTGTTTGACATGCCTAGTTTAAATTTGAAACCAATAACTAGGAATATCTCGAAAACAGTCAACTCTGTAACGAAAATGTATGTGACATAAATTGTGTGATTTAATGAGAACTACATTGTTTGTGTAGTAAGTTTTTGTCTGTGTCTTACAGTTTACCAGTTATGTAAAATTCAGCAAAATCCATCCACAATGAACTGATCTTCAGAAGCTTCAGATATAACTTAAATGTGCTGTATTTTAATCAAAATTGTTAGATGCATTTTGGAGAAAAACAACATTTTCAAAGAATTATCCAGGTAAAGGATAGTTTGGGTGGTAGGATTTTCTTGAAAATCAGCCTTGTAATATACAAAACTTAAATACCAAGTTTGGTATGTATGTTTTGAGCTTTGCTGTCCACAATCCTTTTTCTAAAAATACTTTTAGGAATCAGCGGACCTCAAAACATATATTTCCGGTGAAATCTCGTATTTTTGGTTGGAATAAAATATTTCCTCATTGCACTATGTACATAGTATGCATAGAGAAAGGAAAAAACTGTCATTAGTGTTGTATTTGAGTTAAAATAACCCAGGTGTGCACAGAAACAAAGATAAATAATTATTATTAGAACTAGAAAAACTTAATGCCACAGCCGGGATTTCTATACGGTTCTCCCGCTCTCCTTGTGCTTGCTAAAACCATTGAGTTAATGTGATAACATGCTGGAATGACATTCAATTCATTAAGGTTGTTATCTGAAGGGAGACATACCGGTTGGTTGAATTGAGTAGAAAACACAGTCAGTTGGAGGACTGCATATCATACCGGTATGTTGTCACAGTAGCTCAATGGTTCAAGCAACCGCATGGAGAGTGGGAGAACCATGTTCTAATCACGATTGTGGCACTGAATTTTTCAACTGGTTATAGTGATAAAAATCTGATGTGTTCCATTCACATGACTTTCTCTACACGTCTGCAATAAATTACTGTTGAAAAGCTTATTCTTCTATGTATTTCCTGTTAATCAAGAAAAAATTAGCAGAAAGGGTCTTATCACTTGCTTGGTTTTAAGTAGAAGGGATATAAGGGAGATCGTCTAAATCGATAGTCAAATCTTTTGAAAGCTCGTTGCTATATAATTCAAGTACATTTGTTTGATGGATAGGAGTTAACAAATTCCCGTATGAGAAAAGTATGCATATTTTAAAGCTGAAACTAATAAAAAGGACTATTTAAAAACGGTCAAATCCACGAAAAAATGAATGTAACATGAATTGTGTATTTTGTGTGGTACATTTTTGCCTATCTCTTACGGTTTACCAGAAAATGCAAAATTTCACAAAATTCATCCAGAATAAACATGTCTTTAGAGGCTATTTCCAGAAAATTGAAGATATAAATTTTATTTTCCGTGTAAATACTTTGAATTTAAGATATTTTAATCAAAATCGTTAGGGCCATTTTCGAGAAAATCAAAATTTTCGAAAACTTTTCCAAGTAAACGGTAGTTGGGGATCGGGGATTTTCTTGAAAATCTTCGTATTGCATCCTTGGAAGATATCAAAGTTAAATGCCAAGTTTGGTATTAACTGTATTTTCGGTTTTCAGCTATGCTGCCCAAAGTTACACACAGACAGATACACAGAACGACATTTCTCTAAAACTGTTATTTTTTTGGATTCAGGGGGTCTCAAATCATGTATTTTTGGTGAAATCTCAGTGTTGAGTTTTTGGGTGCGTTAAAATAACTTATCTATACACTATGTACATATTGCATGTAGAGAAAGTAAAAATCTTTACCCAGTGAAATTTGAAATATAGGAGTATTACCAATATAAAAGATAAACAAGTTGACAACTTCATTCATCTCAAGCGTCAACTTCACGTTAGAATTTGTACAGGATGTAATTGACTCATTGCGATAAAACAAAACTCATGCTTAACGTTGTTTTTATGTTTTATATGTGGCCAAAAGTAATAGGGAATCTCCATTAAGAAGCATAATTATACGCCTAAAATGACATTTTCTTAATTTTTAATGGCCTGTGTAATCTGCTCAACGATCTCCTCTCTTACCTTTGTGTCTATGAAAGTAGTTTTTAAAATCCTGCTTTTATTTTAGAATTACGAGGACCGTCTTTCAACCTCTGGTAGGCTATAAATAAAAGGCAAGTTCACAGAAAACAATTATTTTATTACTAAACGTTTTGTACACTTATGGTTACTTTTCAACATAATCACCGAAAAGATTGAGACATTTATCGTACCTGTTCAAAGCTTTGCAATACCCACTTCAAAAAATGTTGCCAACAATGATTTCAAATGAGCATTGACGCTGTTTTGAAGATCTTCGTATTTTACGACGTTTGCGGAAAGTCATTCAAAACAAACGAAGAGGAATGCTGACTTCAGGAATTGTGTTGATCCATGACAACGCTCGTCCACACACAGCTGGCACAACCATCGGCTCCTTGAACAATTTTAATGGGACATTTTCGATCGTCCACCGTACAGTCCTGACCTGGCACCCAGCGACTTTCAGCTATTCTCTGAACTGAAACCATCGAAGATCTTCGAAACAACGTCGATGCTATTTGAAATCATTGAGGGCAACATTTTTTATAAGCGGATGTTGCAAATCTTGTGCACAGGTATGATAAATGTCTCAATATTTTCGGTGATTGTGTTGAAAAGTAACTATAAGTGTAAACATTTTTTTAGTAATAAAATAATTGTTTTCTATGAACTTGTCTTTTACTTATAGCCTGTCGGAGGTTAAAAAAACGGTCCTCGCATTTGTGATGGTAGCTTTATAGGAAACTAAACAGCACTTTTCTTATTCTTCAGCTACTAGAAAGCCCATATTTCATTATATTTTCCTTGATTACAAATTATAAAGTGTGCTCACAACTTTTAAATTGTGGTTTTGCATTATATCGATAACTTTAGTTTTCGTTCATTTTCCTCTTTTTCCTGGAATATTAGCCTCAGAGAGATTCTTTTGAGCCTTTAACCTGAAAATTGAGTTGTTAAGAAGTTTAATAAGTACGAAATTAACAAGGAATTAAAGAACGAACGCTTTCTAGGGTTGTGTGCCGATGCCTCTTGGTCGGCTAGCAGAAAAAATCTCATTACAAACGACTAAGTTTTGAAACAAAATTACTCTTGGCCGTCTTCAGGCAGAAGAAGAACAAGAGTAAAGAGATAGCATGTTCGAAAATTTCGCCTTTAGGAAATAAATCACTCGAATAGAGGCCAAAATAGGTAAACAATAAATGGAAAATGTATCACTTTAAAAGTCAGTTGTTACACTTGTTTTGCAAATGTGCTATTTTAATTAAAACTAATAAAGCATTTTATGTGTTTCATTCACATAACTTTCTTTAGATCTTCAATAAATTATTGCTATAAAGCTTATTCTTCTATTTATTTAATGCTAATCGAGAAACAAATTACATAAATGGTCTTATTACTTGCTTCCTTGTAAGTAGAATGCACATAAAGGAGTACCATAGCATAAATCGATAGTAAAATATTTTAAAATCTGTTTGAAGTACCTTTGTTTATAAGGATAGGAGTTGAAAATTTCCCGTATGAGAAAAGTATAAGTATTTTAAAGCTGAAACCATTAATAAAGAATATCTCAAAAACGGGTAAGTAAGTTCTTGCCTATTTCTTACGGTTCACTATTTATGCAAACTTCTGCAAAATTCCTCCAGAATAATCATGTCTTCAGAGGCTATTCCCAGAAAATTCAAGATATGCATTTTGTTTCGTGTAAACATCATAAAATAAGAGATAATTAAAACCGATAGAGCCATTTTTGAGAAAATCAAAATTTTCGAAAATTTTTCCAGAGTAGTTGGGAGTGCAGGCATTTTCTTGAAAATGTTCGTATCGCATCCTTGGAAGATACCGAACATATTATACAAAGTTTGATATTTAACGGTCTTTTCGTTTTCAGCCATGCTGCCCAGACACTCACACACATACTCACAGACAGACATATATACGGATATTTTTATTTTTTTTTTGGATTCAGGGATCTCAAAGCATGTATTTCCGATGAAATCTCGGTATGGAATTATTGGTGCAATACAATATCTTCTCTATACACAATGTACATAGTATGTGTAAGGAGGTAATAATGAGACGATTAAATGTAATGTCTATTATTATAAAGAATGGGAGGTGAATAAGTGCAAATAATTTTATATTTAATAGGGAACAAGCGTATTTGGTCCGCTTACGCATAGCATTGCATAAATGAATCACAAATCTCAATGTCTACTGTTTTTTGAACGGCCCTGCGCTTCTCTCCTATGTTTACATATAACACGCAACTGAGTTTAGTACAACTTACCCGCCGCCGACCTCGTTCAGCGACACGGTGAGGAAATGACACACCGATTCAGTTGCAAGCTTTCGTTTACACAGTGTATGGCTTTACATATGCTAAAATATCAGATATTAATTTACGCTGCAACTGGGGAATCTGCCAATGCTAGGAGAGACTGTATCATGGGCAATTTCTAAATCTCTTCCCAAACGTTAATATAGTGTATCAAAGGATCTGTGACTGAGGTTCTCTTAATTCCCAATTTGAAGATGTTTAAAGCGTCGAGGTTTAATTGTAATTTCTCACCTTTGTAAGGGTAATGAGAGTGAACGGAAGTCCAAATGTTGACTTTGATTTGGAGTTTATTCAATAAAACCAAATTTAAGCAAATCGTGTCACTGCATTTGATATTTTTAAGTTAAACCTTGAGTATATTATTCATCCTATCAGATAATGTTGTATGCAAACAAAAACACATGGTTACATAGATTGAAGTTTCAGAGCGATCGATATTCTTCCCCTATATCACACCATCTGTAGTCAGGCAGGGCAGAGGTGTGACCTGTTACCTAAACAATCACCGACGTCTGAGATAAGGAATAATAACCATCCTAAGACATCTTGGAAATTCCGTTATGAACATAACTTTACAAACTAGCAAAACGATTGAAAATACTAGATAATCATGTCATCCTCAAACACTTATTTCACTTACTCACCTCCTACCTCACATACTAATTCCCAAAAATACTAACACAAGAGAAATATTCAGAGTATTTCGAGCCAAAGAATTGTAAACAAAAGCAAATAAAATCTAAAATGCATCGTATGACGTCATCACTCTATCTTTCTAACACGGTAAGGATATCAGGAATAAAGCCTAAACCTTTTAAGATTTGTTAAGAGATCTATTCAAGCCAACACGATAAGAGGTATACGGCATTTAAAAAAAAAAAGAAAAAAGAAAAAAAAAACGCTTAAAATCCTGAAGCACGGAAGGCGAGTGTAGAAGAATAAAAGAATACGGGTTAGCAAAAGAAAATATTAAACCATTCTCATTCTCATTCCAGGAAAAAAAGAGGCACGGGAACAACTCTACAGACTTTCTTAGAAATCAGAAAGCAAAGAAATAGTCTAGCCTTTCCTCAAGGAGAGGTGATTGGAAGTAGGAAGGAAACTTTCAGAAAAGAAACCAACTATGCAAAAAATGAACAAGTAAACAAAATAAAAATAAGCATAAAAGAAACGAACTATAAAAACAGAGACATATTTAGCAAATGCTCAAAAATAAGATAAATAAAATAAATGGAGCATATCTTTTCTATTTCTGAAAGCCAATAAGAAACTCTAAAATGACTGCTAATTTTGCATCTTCTCCAGTAATACATTGATGCTATAGCCGAAAAAAAAAATAGTTTTTCAAAAGCGATATTTCGCCTTTTAAAGATTCCCATTTTGGGAGAGGGGAGTGCGAGAAGCTCATTACATCATTTCCTGTCCCATTACTTCCTTGTCATGTGTTTCACGGTTGATGGACGGTGTTTAGCAAGTTGCGACTGGGCGGTGGCTTGCACACTATTTATTGTACTTCTGGATAACATGGGCTTTATCTTTGTCAATAGTAACCTCTCAGATAACGCACTGATTATTCTAGGAAGTCGCCGACGTTTTTTAATGCACCAATGAGCGCGTCACTTCAGCCAATGAATGCGTAAACATCACAAATGACAGGTAGATGTTAACTACACTTGGAGTAAAACTCAGGGTTGCAACGTGTTTGCTGTTTCCTCTCTCATTCATCTCATTTATGTGGTTTTCTTGTGAACTTCACAGATGCAAAAGGGGTTTACTGTGAATTCCTAAATATTGAAAAGCCTTGCCACGTATCTAGCTTTGATGCTAGAAATAATAGTAATAATGTGATTAATTCAATTAGTTTTCCTTACAAAAGCGTGTCGCCCTCCGTGGTGTAATGGTTACCATGCCACCCAAGGTCGCGGGTTCAAACCCGGCGGAGAATGATGGACTTTTTCGGGTGTAAAAATCCTTAGCATGACTTCCTTCGGAAAGGAAGTAAAGCCGTTGGTCCCGTGGCGTAGATTTACGGCACATAAAAGAACCTCAAGCCTGATAGAGAGGCCTCTGAGCAAAATTAAGCGGTCTTTCACGCCCAATTTAGAATGGGACGCTGAGAACCACAGCAGTTAAAGAGCGTCCATAAATAACACGCCATTTTTTTACAAAAGGGATTCGATTTCTCACATTAAATAAGAGGCGCGTGATTATGGAATCTGCAAGGATTGTGGTATAGAGATATTGGTACTTGAGTAGACTAAACTATTTCAGGCAGGAAGGGTATAATATAGTTTATTGAGATGAATATTGGTACCATACTCAAGAGGTTGTAAGAAAAGGTTGTGATGATGGCAGTTGTTCTTGCTATTTTTATCTTGATTAGTATGGAGTAGATGGAAAAATAATCTTTAGTAAGACAAGTTAAAGAAAATCATGTAAATATAACACATCATATTTTTACATTACATTTTCAGGCATAGTATTACAAGTTTGGTAGATGCACCTCGTTTTATATTTGTTTTGTTACAATGCACAGTTTATCATTTTAAATTGAGGTCACATTTAGACTTCCAACGTAGTTTTCCTTAATAAGAGTTTCTCCCTCACTTCCATTTGTATTTTACTGCCGCTAGATGCTACTTCTTCCTGCACTCTTGGAAGAAGCACACTTGTGCAACACCTACTTTACATCGTTTACTATAACTTACACCCTCAAGGTATTTTGAACATTATGCGAAGTAATTATGACGCCATGCGCTCCATATTCCACCTGAACCACTGTTAGACCGTAAAAATAAAAATATAAAGGAAATGAGGGAATAAAAGGAAAGTAACAGGAGGATGGAATAAAGAAAGGAAAGAAAATAAAAGTGCATGCTAGCCGCTAGCTGCGGCAAAGAACTAAAATACCCTTAAGTAAAACTTTTGTGTCTTCTATCACCATTGTAGACATGAGTATCGATGCAATGTGGAGGGGTAAAAACACTTTGGCCCAAGAGATCAAGTAAGCAATGAAATAAGTAAATTGTTTTCCCTACTCCATATATTCCTTAACTTTTTGGTACTTTTAAACTCCCTTGGTATTTTATTTCCCACTCCTATGGCCCTATTGAAGCTTCATATAATAATTTGCTCTGATGAATGAAATAGAGGGTCATCCAGAAAGTTACAGACAGTTTGGCATTAGTAAACAATAACGAGTTATCAACACAAAACTTTAATTACAAAATTTCAGTACTATACTCTATTTTTATTTTCTCTATACGTACTATGTACATAGTGTACAGAGAATGTATTGCACTCCACCAAAAATTTTTATACAGAGATTTCACCGGAAATATATGTTTTAGGGTCCCCTGTATCCAAAAAAAATGTTTTCAGAAAAAGGTCCGTGTGTGTGTGTTCGTGTGTCCGTGTGTCCGTGTGTCTGTGAACACGATAACTCAAAAACGAAAAGTCGATAAAATACCAAACTTGGTATTTAAGTTTAGTATCTTCTAGGGATGCGACACGAAGATTTTGAGAAAAATCCCCCCACCTCAAACTACCCTTTACATGGAACTTTTTTCGAAAATTTTGATTTTCTATAAAATGGCTCTAACGATTTTGATTAAAATATCATACATTAAAGATATTTATTTTACAAATAAAATGTTTATTTTGAATTTTCTGGGAATAGCCTCTGAAGACTACTTTATTCTGGATGAATTTGGCATAACTACTAAACCGTAAGAGATGGACAAAAACTTAACACGCAAAAAACGTAGAGTACGTTAAAACACACAATTTATGTTATATATATTTTTTTACGTGGAGTTGATCGTTTTTGAGATATTCCTTTTACTTGGCTTCAGCTTTGAAAAACTTGTACTTTTCTCATACAGGAGGTTGTCAACTCCTGTCTATACAAACAAAGGAACATCAGTCACATAGCAACCAGCTTTTGGCTTTCACTTTAACCTATGGTACTTCCGTATTTCGCTTCTAATAACAATAAAGCAAGAAATAAGCTATTTTTGCTATTTTTTCTCGATTCGCATGAAATAAATAGAAGATAAGCTTATTACCAATAATTTGTTACAGAGATATAGAGAAAGTAATGTGAATTGAACACATCAGATTTTTCAACCTGATACTCATTGCTGTTAAGGTATTTAGTGTCACATTATACCGGGATTTCAACGCAGATATTGTATGTACTCTTCCACTGCTAAACATATGAGCAATACATTCTGAGGTCTTAGATAGGTGGGGAAATCTTTTCCATCCAAAAAGTCGTGTACGGTGTCAAAAGTTTTTCTTAATTCTTTGTTTTTAATTTGCTTTCAACTCCTCCATAATTATTGATGAACTTCATTCTGGTCTTTATCGTTCACCTTGATTATTCGTAAATTATGAGTAATTTCCTTACTGAAGATTTGTTCATCGCGTTATCACCATACACTTGCGTCATTTGCCTATAAAATTCTATTGGCCGAACATTTTGTGCATTCTTTGGCGGTAGAAAAGTATAACATCGGCATTGAAAAACTGGTATCACGTGACAATAAATGTATTGACAGAATGGAGGTTATGTTGAGAAATAGAATTAGGTACTGTAATTTTGTAAATAAAGAAAGTTTTATGTTGATGTCTTTCCTTATTTAGTTATGCCAAATCGTCTGTCACTTTCTGGGTGGCTCTCATATATCCTAACCGATTACATACTGAGGTTTTTTTTAATCGATCCAAAAGTGAGAATGGAACAGAATGAACAACACATAGCTGGAATACATGCTGAAATTTCTCAAATCTACGAGCCTAATATCCCCTACTACCTACAGAAGTATGATTGTTAAAGTGATTGGACTCAGAGTTGGGGCAAGCAGAATATTACTTAGCCACTTTGCTGAGCTTTACAAAAGGTTTAAAATTTTTTGTGCTATATTCCAGTTTTTGCCTTTTTTTAACGCCTTGGCGCAGCTAAGGCCTTTATGGATCTAGTATTTTTTTTTGTATGTTTACGCAGTTTTGCAAACTCCTACTTTTAGAACTACGTCAATAGTTTTACAGTAATATTCCAGTTTTACTTTGTTGTTTTTTGTTTTGTTTTTTAGAAAACCAAGTTTAAACCCATAACTTTTTTAGCCTAACAAAAATGTATACGTTCTAATTTATTATGTATTCTACCTTAGAAGTTCATGAAAGAAAAGGCAGGATGCTGAAAAGTTTTGAAGTGTGCATTACGTTTTTATATTTGTAGGAACCATGGCTGGTGCTGTCCGCAGTTGTTGGATCATTTTCATTTCTCAGTATATAAAAATTGTCTTAGATTGGGCGGCATACACTCAGCAGGGTTTTCCAGTGTATTTAACGACGTAATTACCATTAACAATCAGAGAAGAGAGTTGTGCAATGGAGGGCTAACCGCGGTAATGCAGAAGTAAAATGTCGTTGGTGAAACATTCCAATCGCCAGTATCAAAGTGTGTCGTTTGTCCAAAAGTCCATATCGCTGCTTCACCAGAGCATTCCAGCAATCGATGTAGAAGTGAAAGGTGAGCCTAAGAGCTGAAGCACTTGAGAGATGTGTGATATCAGTTCTACTGTATGGTAGTTAAATATGATCGCTAAAAGAGAAAATCTGATGTATTCCATTTTCATGACTTTCTCTACATCTTTGCAACAAATTATTTTTAGAAAGCTTATGCTTCTATTTATTACATGCTAATCGACAAAAAATTAGCAGCAATAGTCTTATTACTTGCTTTCTTGTAAGTAGAAGAGAAATGAGGGAGTATCATAGGCTAAAATGATAGTCAAAAGCTGGTTGCTATGTGACTGAAATGCCTTTATTTGTATGGACAGGAGTGATAAATTCCCCTATTAGAAAAGTTAAGTTTTTCAAAGCTGAAACCAAAAATAAGGAATATCTAAAAATAAGATCAACTCCGTGAACAAAATGTATACAGCATAAAATGTGTGTTTTAATGTGCTCTACAATTTTTTGTGTGGTAAGTTTTGGTCCATCTCTTACGGTTTAGCAGTTATGCAATATTCCGTAAAATTCACCCAGAATAAAGTTGTCTTCAGAGGCTATTCCCAGAAAATTTTATTTGTCAGGTAAATATATGATATTTTAATCAAAATCGTTAGAGCCATTTTTGAGAAAATCAAAATGTTCAAAAAAAGTTCCAAGTAAAGGTTAGTTGGGGTTAGAGGGATTTTTCTAAAAATCTTCCTGTCGCATCACTGGAAGATTCAAACTTTAAATACCAAGTTTGGTATTTTACCAACTTTACGTTTTTGAGTTATCATGTTCACAGACACACGGACACACTGGCACACTGACACATGGACACGCACACACACACACCTACGGACCTTTTTGTGAAAATGCTTTTCTTGAATAGAGAGGACCCTAAAACATATATTTCCGGTAAAATCTCGGTATCGAATTTTTTGGTGGAGTGCAATATGTTCTCTATACACTATGTACATTGTACGCGTAGAGAAATTAACACATAAAGAGAATGATTCAGGTATGTCAACGAAATATTAAGGTGACTTTACATGTAACACTCAAAAAATAATACGTAACGAGATCAGAAGAAGAACGGGTAAGGGGGACGAAATTATCATGGCAGAATTTCTCAAATGGAAATGAGAAGACAACGTTGTAAGGACGTGTAACAAATTATGGACGTATAGAACAATCTATGGGACCACAAAAACAGAAGGAAGAAGGAAGGCAGAGGTCCATATGGGCGGATTTCTTTAGTCAGAAAGTGGGACATCTGTGGTAGGTGTGCGAGAGATAAGAGATGTTTGACAACAAATCCCAAAGTGTTAATTTAAAAAATTCATGACGTAGATGGGACGGAGATAGAGTAATGCGTAAGACATTTTAAAAGAGTTAATATAAACTACAGTTAATGTTAATGTGGAATTGTGTATTGTGAGGGACAAGAGTGAAATTTACTCTTTAGAATTAGCTCCTATATTGAGTATTTTTTTAACTATCCTGCCAACAGGTAGGAGGTCTTGGCCCTTAAGATCAGCACAGGCTAGTAGTTAAACAATTAAATAAATAGACAAATAAGCATAGATTTGATTACTTGTATTATTTTTCCACTATTCGCAGATTCTTCTAAGGCAATAAAAACTTAAAACACTATTTAGTGGAAAACATATCACAAAAAATAGGAAATCAGATATACATTATTTCAAAATATTCTAAAATATGGTGCAAAGGAATAGCAAATCCCTACTAGTGAGCAAAAGAAGATATCAGGTACAAAAGTGAATGCATTAGGAAAATCAGCTGAAAAATGTAGATTGGGAGAACATAAAAACATTATGGGTGTAGAACTAAAACTATATATTTTTAACAATACGATAAAGAAAAGTCTAAATAGTATGGACATGGAATTATACTGATTGACTAACATTTTTGCCACTATTCTGGTAATTTTGTTCCCGATTCGCATGAAGTAATTAGAAGCATAAGCTTTTTAACAATAATTTGTTGCAGAGATGTAGAGAAAGTCATGTGAATGAAACACATCAGATTTTTTTTACTTACGAAATTTGTAAGTCGCCATTGGCGTATGTCATATCAAAGCTATTCGAGATCCCCTTGAGGTTTCTTGGAGACAACCGAGTCAGTTGGAGAATTTCATGCCGTGCAGACACGTAGCTCATTGGCTGCAGAATCTGGACGGAAAGCAGAAGCCACATGGTTGAAATCCCGAATGTTTCATTCTGATTCTACCTCTCCAACTTGTATTTTATTGTGCCTACAGAAATAAAATGTAAATATCAACTAAAATAGACAATTACAATTAATAATAATTTACATAAAAACTAAAAACAAGTCCCTTAAGAAGAAAACATAACTCATGTACTCTTAAAATAAATATGTTTACATATTTATTAACGAAAATGTATATTTTAAAATCTCTGATAGCTACTTATGAAAAATATATATTTGTGCTAGTCTTATTGAACATAAAATTTGATGAAAACATCTGTAAATTTAATTTGTTTTCACACAAGCCGCGTATGGTACAGGGGTTGGATAGATAGTCAGACTAAAAAGTTCGATGCCATTGCAGGGGTTTGAACCACCGAGCTCACAGTGTCTAGACGGTTGTTCTGACCACTGAGCTACCATGGCATCATGCCGGCACGGTATTAATTTTCTCAACTGACACACAAGGTGATCTCAAATTATTTTAAGATGACATACCCTAATGGTGACTTACAATGTCGTAAGTACTTTATATTCTCCTTAAACATTAAAATATTTTTCTGATATCGTCTATTTGAGCGAAGTGAAATTCATGTAACAGTTTCCTTGGCATATTGCTTAATTTGAGGAAGAAGTGTTGAAAATGGTGTGTCTAATCGTGTGCTATAAACTTGAATGGGCAGACTTACAAAGATGGGCGAAAATTAATGTGGTCTTAAGGCTAGAAGGGTTTGTGTACGACGCAAACTCTTCCATGAGAATTATCCCTCTGTCTCTTTCTTTGAAGGTGAAGATAACGGATGAAAGAGCATTATCCCTGTTATGAATACCGCTGCTAAACTGTCCCATAGAATGTCACAGTGATGCCGTAAAACAGTGATTCAGAATAACTGTGTGTGCTCAAACTGCTGCATTTGCAGTATTTAAAGCTGCTACTGCAAAAAGAAAGAGAAACCAAATGTCTAATGTCTCCACTATTTAAGGGAACTTGCATCTAGAGAAGATTTAACAAGAAATTCACATTTAGAGCCTCCTTAAATCCAATTACTGAATTTTTAGAAAAAGTTCTGTGCATGCACACGCGTGTCTGTAAACAGTAAAGACGAAAAGACGAAAAGTAGATTAAGTACTATACCTGGTGCTCAGGTTGAGAATATTTCAAGGACATGTCGGGAAGATTTTCTTACCCTAAATAACGCTTTGGATGCCTAAAAGTGCTTTAGTTTTTATTTTATCAAAACTGGGTCCAATGCTTTTGATTAAACTAGCACATGTTTAAATATTCACCTAACAATTAAATTTATAAACAGAATTTTGGGGTCATAGATACAAATACTTAGAAAATGGTAGCGTGTCTAACAGTTTTATCACAAAACAATAACATAATTTACTATCAAATATGTTTTGCATGATCTTAACTGCGCCACGAAATGAACTCTGCTTCTAAGAATATACTGTCCATTTTGTTTCCGTATTTAACACCAATGTGACCTCTGGCTTAGGCAATGTATAGTTATTGGCTTTGCAGAAAACAAAATCAGTTCCAATAGAACATTTTAGAGCGCGGACAGCCCACTCAAGGCTATGCCTTCCGACCCGCGACCTCTGGGAAAGTAAACGCGTATGTTTTGTCTCTATCACGCTCTTTACGTATTACCCAATCTGAAAATATACTACTCTTAATAATAATTGAAACTATAAATCTGCAAATGAAGCAAATATTGGTGTAATGTGGTTCAAACCCAAACAACCTGAGTGTTATTTTGTGGGGATACCTTGTGAAAATCTATTCGCTACCAATGAATTTTTCATTGTTCATAAACAGTAAGAGATTGGCATAAACATTGTTAAAGCAACCACTTTACTTCAAATAGCTTTCTTAGTGGTATTAACCATTTGACCATATTTTAACCATATTTTCTATTATGAATTTGAGTGTTGAATATCCAAATTCTCATGGTCATATAACAATTAATTTAAAAATATTACAGAAGTCCAGCTTTTTAAATATCTCACTATTACTTCATTCTAATGAAATATTGAGTGACTCTCCTGCGACTCTCATTTGGAAGATCTCGGGTTTGGACCCCGGTGACCGCTCATTCTGATCATGAGTTTTCCGAGGTTTTACCGGGCAATCTGTCAAATGCATAATTTGGCCTTCATTGATATTTTTTGTCATCATTCAGGTATAATTCCAGGTTCGTGGTGTATCGCGGTGTTTGCAGTTGACGCGAATGCATGCTTAATGGAAATATTAATTCCTTAGACACTAGGAGGCTGCCAGGTCTGGAGAAAGTGGGGCGAATTATCGGTCGTGTAAACGTTAGGGTCTTCTGCGTCCCTAATGACATGTGCTCCTGTGGCATTTGGTCTCCTGTGGTTCCCTCATCTTATCCCACCCTCCTGGGGGTATTAGCCTCAATAGATCTGCAAAGGCCAGTGCGTGAAGTGTCCCCCTCCTATGTCTACCTTTACCCATGTCTACTGTGTTCTTATACTTACAGTATACATGTAAATGTGTATCTTGATTAACAAGAATAGCCAATAGTGTACCATTTGTAAGAACTAGATAGATAGAGTCAGACTGAAAAATGCAATACCATATCCTGGATTTGAACCATGGATCTCCCGGTATCTACCCAGTTGCTCTAATCACTGAGCTAGCATGACAACATGTCCGCATGGCATTAAAGTCATCCACTGATTCGCATGTTTCCCAATAATCTCACACCAGAGCAACAATGGCGATCAAAGCAATCTACAGCATCCAAGTCCCAGAAAATCTCTATATAAACAGCAATTGCGCTATTTAAAGCTGTCATAGCACCAATAGCAACCTATGGGATCAGCATAATCGGGGACAAACTAACATCGACTTCATAACATTAGAGAAAGTCAAAACCCGATACATGAAACGAATTCGGAAAGACATCGGAAAGACATCGCTATCAAGACTGGCTTACTTCTTGACGAGAGAAACCTTCTTCATAGAAGACGTCAGATTGCAGATACTCCTGGCAAACACCGAAGCCTACGAGAGAACAAGACAAATACTCTTAAGAAAAACCAACGCCAACTTCGGCACGCAATTACACGATACGCAGCACAAGGATTCCATCATAAACTCTGACACAACAAGAAATTCCACCAGCCAAACGCAGACTGCGTGTGCGAAATCTGCAACAAACCATGTAAAGATACCACACACAAAACTGCAAGAAAAGACAAATGACAATAACAATGATAGCCCTAGAATAATACTAATCAATTTCATTCTTTGCGCATTGTGCGCACTCTCTCTAATTATAAAATCTCACATTATTTTCAGGATTTCTCGGTATCCAGCCGGTAGCTATCATTGCAACATGCCTTCTCGGCCTTAAATTCCTCAACTGACTCTCGCGGTTACATGCAAACCACAAGAATATCTCAAATTATTTTCAAATGACGTATCCCAATGGCGACTTACTGTACTTTAAGCCCCGGGCTTCATAGTTTAACCATTTATTTGGTCAATTAGTGTTCACTAATTATTTTTCCACATGCCATGTATAGTACTAAAACTGGATGGATAGAATCAGACTGAAAAATTCGATGTCATAGCCGGGATTTGAACCATATCCCCGTCTTCAGCTAGTTGCTTTAACCACTGAGCTACCATGGCAACATGCCGATCAACTGACTCGCATGTTTTCCGATAAACCACAAGGAGATCTTAAATTATTTTGAAATGACATACCCCAATAGCGTGGTAAGTTGGAATTTCGTCCCGCAGGAGTTCATTTACATGAAATGGGGAAATCCTTTTAAGCACTCTTTAAAAGTATCGGTTTGAACAGGCTTTGAACCCGCGACCTTGAGATCGGAAAGCCAGCGCCTAACCAACTGAGCTCCCAGACCGACTACTTTCTCTACACGTATCATACGTAGTGTCTAAAATATTATATTGCTCCCAAAAATCCTATACGAGATTTCAACGGAAATATGTGTTTTGAGGTACCCTGAGACCGAAAAAGTATTTTTAGATAGCGTTCCGTGTGTGCGTGTCTGTGTGCGAGTTTCTGTATTCAAGTTTTGTCTATCTCTTACGGTTTAACCGTTATGCAAAATTCTGCAAAACTCGTACATAATAAGGAGGTCTTAAGGGGCTATTCCCAGAAAAAACAAAATCTACATTTTGTTTGTGATGTAAATATCTTTAATGTACGGCATTTTAATCAAAGTCGTTAGATCTATTTTGGAGAAAAATACCATTTTCAAATGTTCCCTTGGAAACTGAAGTTTATGGTGACGGATTTCTTTGTTTTTTAAATCTTCGTGACGTATTCTTGGCAGATACCTACTAAATATAAATATCAGGTTTGATTTTTAGCGGTCGTTTCGTTTTTGAGCTGTGTTGCCTACAGATAGTCACGCATAAACAGACATACACATGAACCTTTTTCTAAAAGAGCTTATTTCGCACTTAAGGGACCTCAAAGCACATACTTTCAGTGAAACCCCAACATCGATTTTTTTCTATAGACACTATGCACATTGTATGTATGTACGTGGTAGAAAAAGTGAAGATGCATAAAAATCAATAAATGAAAACTTTTAGATTCTGTTTGAAGTTTTCACAGCTTCCAGTTGAAAAATGCAAATAATGGCCAGTTAAAACACGATATATATATATATATATGAATAGCAGAAAGAACGAGCAGCCACAAAATACCAAAATCTAAAAACTCAAAATTTTGACCAAAATGGTAGCCTTAAAGGGTCAATGAATACCTTAAATTAATATTTTTTTCTTTCATACCAGTCATGTGTCGGGTCAAATGTTGGAGTGGTAGAGCCAGATCGAAAAATTCAATGCCATAGCCGAAATTTGAACCACAGAATTCCTGGTTTCCGTCCAATTAAGTACTTACTGAGTTTTTAAGTCGTTATTGGAGTATAACATCTCAAAATAATCTTAGATTTTCCTGTGGTTACCCGGGAAAAACGCAAGCCAGTTGGAGAATTTAGTTCCGGTATGTTGCCATAGTAGCTCAGTGGTCAGTGCAACTGGACAGAAAGTAGGAGAAATCTCGGCTATGGCATTCAATCTTTTTGCCTGATTTTCCTCTCAAACTCCTGTCCTACACACGGTTTGTGTGAGAAAACAATTAAAATTATCACAATTGTTCATAATAGTTGGCTATACTATGAATCCTGGGACTCTAAGTAGTAACACCATTGCAAGTCGCCATTGTGTTTGTCATCTCAGAATAATTTGAGATCATCTTGTGGTTTACCGGGAAACATGCGAGTCAGTTGAGAAATTCAATGCTATTTCGGCATGTTGCCATGGTAGCTCAGTGGTAGATATCCGTGGTAAATCCCGGCCGTGACATTGCATTTTCCAGTCAGACTCTACCTAACCAACTCCTGACCTACACACGGTTTCTGTGAAAAAACAATTAATATTATCACAGAAGATCCGACTATGGCACTGACTTTTTCGTTCTGACTCTACCATATTGGTACAAAATAATGTGGCAACACTGTTCTTACGCTCCACGCTACTTATAGAGGCACTTATTATGTAGTTTGTCCTTTTACCGCGTGAGTTGCATTTTTTTTTCAGGGCCAAAGAGGGAAAGCTGTCTATCAGTCAGTCTCAGGTGTTCTCAGAGTGGAGTGGTAAGTGTTTTCTGATGGCGTGATTCACCGTTAATTCTTTATCGTAAGGCCTAAACTGATCTTCTTTGTGTTACGTGGACATGATTGCTTGGTAAAACGAATATTTAAACACATTTTGGTTAAATACATTATTTCTGAGCTAGTTATTTCTTTGCCAGTTACGCGAATTAATATGCCACATACGACGTTTTATAGTGCATTTCACAGCTTTTCATCTTTGTTAATTTAAATTAGGGGGAACTTTGTAATAACATTTCGATTTAAATACGAATATAATTATACTACGCACATTATTATTTTATTATGTTAAAGTTTTCATAGTTTATTAATGCAATAATATATATATATATATATAAATGAATCGCTGAAATGTATGTACGCGTATCACTTCTCAACGACTGCATCTAATTGAACAATTCTTTTTTTGTTGTGTTCGTTATTGTCACGACAAGGTTTGCGGAAATGAAAATGTTTAAAAATAGCACGGGAAAGTATTTAAAATTTCATAATATAAATAAAAACCGTGCTAAGTGAACGCATTTCAGTTAATGGCCGCCAGATTGCAGTGGTACAAGCTATTGGTTGCTAACCGTGATACTGCTATATATTTCCCTTCCCACTCGATGTTAAGGCAACACACCAGTTTATCAAGACATTGACGCAACGCAGCAGTGAAATTCAAATACATTTTTATGTATTAAACGTCCTCTCTTTACTCCTATCGTTTAAAATAAAGAAGCAAAGAAGCTTTTCTGACCGTGAGCACTTCGAGTAAGTACTTATTTTAATGGTCAATAGCTGGCTATAGTAATATTTTTCCTCCCTCCAATGTTAAAGTAACGCAACAGTTTACCGAGATGAGATAATGCAGCAGTGAAATGAATTATATTTTTATTTATTAACTGTCCTTTCCTTACTCCTATCATTTAAAATAAAGAAGCTTTCTTAGCGACAAATACCTAAAATATGTACTTATTATTTGCCACCCGATGGCCGTAGTTCCGACTGCTCTATTTTTCGTCTTCAATTCTAAGGGAATGCATCCGGTTATGGAGACAATGACGCAAGATAACTGCGTAAATCAAATATGTTTCTTATGTATTAACCATCGTACCCTTGGTCACATCGTTTAAATAAAGAAATAAATATATTTTTGTTGTAATTCTTTAAAATGAACAAGTTATAAACAATGCCCATAACCATTAACCCTTCTTGGAATCTGAAAATGGCGGACAAATAACGGGATCCATTTTAGGTTTAACTTCTTATTGTAGATGTTGGTTATTTGACATTATTTTGTATTTTTTTTGTAGTGTTTAACGCTCGCTTTAACTACTTATGGCACCGCAGGCGGTATTTGACGTTTTGTGGTACATGAGCTAGCTAAAGAACATGAAGCTACCCGCGTCACCATCACAGTACAATTGCGGTGCTCTTAATACATTTGATCAAGTTATAATTTGGGTTAAATGGAGAAATTGAAAACACACAAAGCTATCATCAAATAAATGCTTATCAATTGCCCAAGAAGATCCACTTGCTCTATAGTTACGTCATTGTTAGCCTTAGAAATTGCTGTCTTGACATAGAAGAAAATAAAGAAAGAGGTGGAAAACATTAGGAGTAAAGAAAAGAAAGAGATTCGGAAGAAGCATGAATGTTAATTTGAGACTTTCTCCTTAATGTAATTCATTACCTACACCAGCGTATACCCGCCACACTATGCGCTACCATCACTTTTTTTTTTAGTAGTGTTTAACGATCGCTTTAACTCCTTGTGGCACCGCAGGCATGTCTCTGATGATACATGAATGAAAATGGAGCTCCGATGGAATGCGATGGCTGGAGAAACCGGAGAACCCGGAGAAAATTCGACCCTGCGCCGGCTTTGTCCACCACAAATCTCACATGTGGTCGCTTGGGATCGAACCCGAACCGCTAGGTAGGAGGCGAGTAGTCTAACCACTCGGCCACGGCGCGGCTACTACTATTATTATGCCAAGCTATTTTTTTTCTCTCCGGAATGAAAATTGTACATCACAAGGCATTACAATAAAGTGTTGTCAAATTATTTAATTGTAATTTTATTTCATTACATGATTGTAATGTAAACGGAAGATTTTGTCCGAGTTTTTTTCTTTAGGTACACCACCCGTACGAAGCGGGCACCTAGTATTGTTACAAAAGTTATACTGGATCCCATGTTGTTTATTATAGTTAGCGGGGCAACACATATAATTTGTTTCCGTGTTGATCCTGTGTAGCAAATTTCGCCTATTCTCCATTTTTACTTTCTCTATACGTACTATGTACATAGTGTATAAAGAAGGTATTGTACTCCACCCAAAAATTAGATTCCGAGATTTCACCGGAAATATATGTTTTAGGGTCACCTGTATCCAAAAAAATCATTTTCAGAAAAAGGTCCGTGTGTGTGTTTCCGTGTCTCCGCTCAAAAACGAAAAGTCGGTAAAACACCAAAGTTGGTATTTACGCTTAGTATCTTCCAGGAATGCGACACGAAGAGTTTGAGAAAAATCTTGTCGCTCCAAACTACCCTTTACATGAAACTTTTTTTCGAAAAGTTTGCTTTTCTCAAAAATGGCTGTTACTATCTTGCTTAAAATTTCCTACATCAAAGATATTTACCTGAAAAATAAAATGTATATCTTAAATTTTCTGGGAATATCCTCTAAATACTGCTTTATTCTGGAGGAATTTTACGAAATTTTGTAGAAATGCTAAACCGTAAAAGTTGAACAAAAAGTTAACACACAAAAAAGATATAGGACCTTAAAATACACAATTTATGTGAATGGAGCACATCAGATTTTTCATAAATGGGAGTTGTCGCCCAAAGTACCGACAGTGAGTATGACCTCACAATAAATTATATGGCTTCGCCCGCGATTCATTCTCCTGCGGTTAATGGACCCGTATGAAACGTTTGGCAACTAGTTTTAAGGGACTCCGCTTCACTAAAGCGATTTGGCACTTTTCCTATTTATTTTCACTTCTTTGATAACATTAGTAAATTTATGCTCAAGAAGATAAAAAAAAAAAAAAATGTTTAGGGAACGCTACTTAGAAAGGCATTGTTCCAAACGTAAGAAACAAATGGTTAGATACTTGCGACTTTTCCAATTCTTTCTGCGTTGTGAGTTCAATAAGAGGAGGAAAGGATTAAGGTCTTGTAGTATTTCACGCAGACACAATATCCCAGATATATTGCTGTAATATAAAATTATATTTGCGCTAAAGGTGGAACAAAAGCTTATTTACTTTCTTCATAAAGCATATAAATCCATATCGTGAGCTAAAAACCAGTGCAAAACTTTCTCGACATCTTTGCAAATTATTGTTAAAAAGCTTATTATTCTATCTAAATCATAAAGGGTCTATTACTTTCCCCTTTTAAGTAGAACGGATATAAGGGGCTACACTATACTAAAGCGATAATCAAATATTTTAAAAGCTGGTTGCTATGTAAAACAATTGAAATTCTTCTGTGTGTATGGCCAAGAATTGTCAAATTCCTGTATGAGAAAAGTATGAGTATTTTAAATCTGAAACCAATAACAAGGACTTTCTCAGCAACGGTCAGCTCTACAGACAGAAAATAAAAACTTAGGTGTATTACAAAAATTATGTGTATTAACGAGATCTACATATTTTGTTTAATAAACTTTATCTGCAAAATTCAACCATAATAATGAGTTTTAGAGGCTATTCCCATAGAGTTCAAGAAATATAATTTAATTGTCATGTAAATTTCTTGAAATAGAATGCTTTAATCAAAATCGTTAGTCATTTTTGAGAAAAAAAAATCCGAAAACTTTTTCATATAAAGGGTAGTTGAGGTGGGAGAATTTTCTTGAAAATCTTCGTGTGTCATCCTTGGGAGATTCTAAACTTAGATATCAAGTTTTCGTTTTTGAGCTATGTTGTACACAGATACACACACAACTACACAGACAGAGTAACAGACACACACACAGACAGACAGGCAGACGCCCCGCCACACACACACCCACATACTCACACAACTAACCTTTTTCAATAAATGTTTTTAAGGATTCAGGGGGTTTCAAAACGCGTATTTCTGGTGATATCTCGGTATTGAATTTCGGGTGCAAAACAGTACTTTCTCTATACAGTATGTAGATACATAGTAGGTACGGAAAATTAAAAAACAAAACCATTAATAGAAAAAGGCCCATATGTGTGTTTTATGTGTGAGTTTGTGTGCCTGTGAACAGGGTAACTCAAAAACACAAAGTCAAATACTAAATTTAATATTTAATTTCAGTATTTTCCAGGGATTAAAGGCGAATATTTTCAAGGAAAGCCCTCACCCTAAACTACTTTAAATGGAATCATTTTCGTAAATTTTGTTTTTTTTCAAAAAAGGCGCTAAGCATTTTAAATAAAAGACCGTTTATTAAAGATACTTACTTGATATACAATTATATAGGAATAGTCTCTGAAGTTCTCTTCATTCTGAATGACTTTTGAATAATCAGTTAACAATATGAGATAGAAAAACTTTACCGCACAAGATCTCGTTAAAACACACAATTCATTTCATATACGCTTTCCTTGTAGGCTTCACCTTTTTTTAAATGTTCCTTGTTATTCATTTCAATTTTAAACTATCTAACTTTTCTCAAACAGGACTATGAAAAATTAACTAACATAGACACACACTTTTAATGGATTTGACTATCGCTTTAGCATAATTTATTTCCTAATTTCACTTCTTTATACTCAATTTTGCTAATGTTTATCTCTGATATGACGTGCATAAAAGAGTATATTTTTACTTTCTCTAAACCTGTATGTACAATGTACATAGTGATAGAGAAGGTATTGTACTCCACCCAAAAATTCCATACCGAGATTTCACCGGAAATACATGTTTTGGGTCCCCGTAAATCCCCCAAAAATTAAGAAAAGGTCTGTATGTGTTTAAGTGTATGTGTGTGCGTATGCGTGTGATGTGTGTGTATTGGTATTTAGCTTTGGTATCCTCCAAGGATGTGACACGAAGATTCGCAAGAAAATCCTTCCCACTCGCAGCTACCCTTTACATGGAGAACATTTCGAACATTTTGATTTTCTTAAAAATTGCTCTAATTATTTTGGTTAAAATCCCTTATATTTAAGATATTTACTTGCCAAATAAAATGTATATGTTGTATTTTCTGGGAATAGCCTCTTAAGACTTTGGATGATTTTTATTGAATGTTGTATAATTGGTAAACCGTAATGGAACAGACAAAAACTCACTGAACAAAAATATAGATCAGAATAAAACACACAATTTATCTCATTTACATTTTTTTTTCGTGGAGCTGATCGTCTTTGAGATAGTCCTTGTTTTTGGTTTCAGCTTTGAAATACTTTTGTCATACAGGAATTTATCAACTCCTGTTGATACAAAAAAAAAAAAAAAAAGGAACTTCAGCCACATAACAACCAGCTTTTGACTATCACTTAAACTTATGGTGCTCCCTTCTACTCACAAGGAAGCAAGTAATTAGACTATTTCTGCTAATTTTTGTTCGGTTAGCATGAAGTAAATAGAAGAATAAGCTTATTAACAATAATTTGTTACAGAGATATAGAGAAAGTGAATGAAACACATTAGAACAGCTAGAGAGAGTTGCGTGAATAGAACACATATATTTTTTAGGGATTTCCGAGATATTCCTTATTATTAGTTTTTATTCTAAAAAACTTCTACTGTTCTCAAAATCTAAGTAGTCTAGCGTTTTCCTTTTGTTCTACTCCTGACCATGCAAAGAGAGCCGAATTTCAAAGATTTGGGATCCCTTTTTGCCTGGTGCATTTCCTTGTTCCCATCTATTTATAAGGAACTAACCACTCAGACCATTACTACTAATATTTATAGCGATTAGCTTTAAGTAGATAGAAGAATGATTTTTGGTAGGAATGCTTTGTTTGCAGGACAGGTAGAGAAAATCATATGAAAGGACCACATACTTTATTTTTCTATTTTATGTTAATCGCGAAAAAAACCTTTGTAGAAAAAGTGGGCATATAAACTAAGTAACTTTTACTAAAATATTTCTGAGCTCTTATAATTTGACTGCTCATTAAGAGCCTTGGCCTACCGCCCGGCTGCTGCGTTCCCCTTAGGTGCAGTATTGGGGGGGGGGGGGGTGAGATGTGGTCAGCGCTTCGATCCCCCCGGCCGGTTAATGCTGTCTCCACGATTGGAGCCGCCATTTCTCCATCAAGTAGCTCCTCAATTGGCTCCCCCAGGCACCTCATGAGGTTCAGTGCACCCCGGTCCAGGTCTCCAAGCGGGAAAAAAATCCCCACGTCAGTACTGGGAATTGAACCCAGGTTTCACGCTTGGCAAGCAGCTGCGCTACCACCACGCTAAGGAGACGACCAAAGCTCTTACAGGTTGTTTTATTTATGTAGGTTTTATGTAGTGGTAGTGAAGAGTACCAAATAAGTCAATAAACATTAATATTAGGAACGTTAAATCACCTTATAAATGTACAAGTGCTTTCCATTAATATATAGCATTTGTTACTTTTTTGCTTTTTCCAGCACGTATGTACATACAATGTATATAATAGCTAAAGAGGGTATTGTATTCACCCAAAATTTCGATGTCAAGATTTTACTGGTGTCTGAAAACACATTTTTAGAAAAGGATCCATGTGTGTATCTGTGTGTGTGCCTGTCTATGTGTGTGTGTGTGTGTGTGTGTGTGTGTGTGAAGGTGTCTGTAGACACCATAACTCATAAACAAGAATACCGTTAATTACCAAACTCAAATATGGTATTTATGTTTAGTATCTTCCAAGGATGTGACACGAAAATTTATATAAAACAAAAATCTCCCTATCAAAAACTAACCTTTACATGGAAAAATGTTTCAAATATTTGTTTTTCTCAAAAATGACGGTAACGAATTTGATTAAAATGTCGTATATTAAAAATATTTTCATCACAAATAAAATGCATGTTTTTGAATTTTCTGGGAATCCCCTCTGAAAACGTCTTTATTCTGGATACTTTTTTGCAGAACTTTGCATAACGGTTAAACCGTAAAAGGTAAACAAAAACTTAAAACACAAAAAATGTAGATATCGTTAAAACACATAATTTATGTCATATTCGTTTTTCTTTTAGAGTCGACCAGTTTTGAGATATTCCTTTTTATTGGTTTCAGTTTTAAACTAACTCACTTTTCTCAAATGGAACCATGCAAAGCGAACCGAACCTCAATTGTTTCACATAGCGACCAGTTTTAAAATATCTTACTATTGCTTTAGTATAATGGATTACCTTATTTCCCTTCTACTTAGAATAAAGCAAGTAAAGCTAATATTCATCTCGATTAGCATGATGTAGATAAAAGAGTAATCTTTTGTAAGAATAGTTTGTATTTGGAACAGCTAGAGAAAGTTATGTGACACGAAAAATATAAAACATTTGAGTAGATTTTTCTTTATTAACAATGTACCAGGTTGCCCAACTGCTCCATATTTGACGTGTGTTTACCGTTAACAGAGTTGCAGAACTCAACGGGGCTATTTTAACATAAAATTCATCAGTGGAGAACTACGAGGTGCGTTCAAGTTATAAAACCTCCTATTTTTTTTTCAGGTCTGGAACCAGATAGGAACTTCTGGCTTGTTTTAACATACACGTGGATTCTTTGTGAATGCATGACAGAGATGGCAGCATTGTACATTGTATAGAAGTCTAGTGGTAGTGACGAGATTTAGGACTGTTTTTGATACTTAAAACGGCGACATTTTTATTGTAAGATCAGCGTGTAATCATTCGTTTTCTCCATTTTCGTGGTGTGATACCAATTGAAATTCATCGCCAGTTGAGTGAGGCTTGTGGTGATGGTACCATGGATGTGTCTAATGTGTGACAGTTCAATGAAGGCAAAACATCGTGTGACGGCCTCGCACCAGCCGATCTGACGACATGATCCAGCGAGTGGAGAACGTTGTTTTGGAGGATCGCCGATTGAGCGTTTCACACATCACCTCTAAAATTGGCACTTCCGTGGGATCTGTGCACACAATTCTGCATGAAGATCTGAAAATGCGAAAAGTGTCTTCCAGGTAGGTGCCAGGAATGCTGACGGATGATCACAAGGCTGCGCACGTGGCAAATTGTCAGGCGATGTTGACGTGTGATGACGGCATGAATGGAACTTTCTTTCAATCGACTGTGACAATGGATGAGACGTAGATACCCTTTTTCAACCCTGAAACGAAGCGCCAATCAGCTTAATGGAAGCACACAGACACACCGCCAGTGCTGACAAAATTATGGTGGTCATCTTCTGGAACAGTGGTGTAATCAATCATTACTCATTGCATTCCAAAGGGCACTACGGTGACAGGTGCATCCTACAAAAATGTTTTGAAGAATAAACTCCTCCCAGCATTGCGTGTGCTCTTTCTCAAGACAGCGCATCGGGCGAACACTGGAGTTTCTTCGTGACAACAACATGCTCCCTACTCACCTAACCTAGCTCCTAGTGACTTTTGGCTGTTTCCCACGATGAAAGACACTCCGTAGTCGCAGATTCACTAGTCGTGCCCTTATTGCCTCAGTGATTTTACAGTGGTCAAAACACACTCCTAAAGAAGCGTTCGCAGCGGCCATGGAATCATGGCGTCGACGTTGTGAAAAATGTGTACGGCTAGAGGGAGATTACATTGAGAAGTGACACTAGTTTCACATTTTTCTTGCCATTACTTTGTGAGAAAAAACATAGGAGTTATAGCTTGAACGCAGAGCTATCGACCTTCGTTTTAACCCTCTCAATGAATGCGACCCCCCACTCTCAAAATTAATAAACAAAATGCGTAAAACGAAGTTTAGACAATTTTCTTTTTACTGGCTTAAATTTGAAATAGTCTGCTTGTGTTCTACAACTCTTTTAACGCATCTGCAAGTGAAATACAGGGTAGTTGGAAAACCTGATATATAGAGCACATATTGATATGGAATATGTTAGTTTTGAAGAATCACAGTGTAAGCAATATGACAAATCTTACCGTATTTTATTTTGAGTGTTCAGGTGGCTTTGAAACAGATTATCCATGTCTTTTCATTGTTTTTACTCCGAGCTTTTGAGGTGTGTTAACTTCAATATAAATAACATATAATAGAATTTCATTTTAGAACAAAAAATAATAAAATTGCTTAGTTTATTGATTTTATTATTGCTAATTTTATAAATTATTATGCTTCCATTTAAACTTCTCTGTATACTCCATATAGTTCCCAGTGGATGTATTTTCCTTATCACAGTTTGGAAGACCTTGCTCCTGTAAGATTTTGAATCCTTTATGTCTGTTTTTTTTTTCTATTCACTAAGAATTCCGCTGTAATACTTTTTATGGGTAACCCTGTACAGTATTTTAATTGAAGTTATTGTGCCACTTTTGGTAGAATGAAAACTATCGTAAATGTATCCATTTCTCTAGATTTTTTCCTTTTTGTTTGTCCTACATTTTCCCTGTTTGTTTTTCCTATTAGTTTCCCATTATTTTAACTTATATACACTCATTTTACAGGAACACAAACACCTATGCCCAAAGAGGACTCGAACCCGCGATCCCCTACGCCATGAAGTGTCAAAGTTAGATACTTGAGCGGTCGCAGCCATGGAGACAGGCAGCACTCGTCTCTCTGTTTCAATGCCCATCCACGGCCGCCCTTGCAGACGGATCGTGTTGTATTTACAGTTGTTAGGGAAATGTGTAAGGCAATTTCTTCCCACCGATTATAAAGTGCGTTCCGTAATACGGTTTTTGAAGCATAGGCTGAAATTTATTATACACATTTACGGTGAAAATGTAATAACAGATGGAATGGTGAGAAAATGGTTACGCAATTCAGTGATAGACGATGCAAGGTTCATGAAGAAGCACGAGTTAGCAGTCGTCTGTTGTCACTGATGGTTTAGCCAAACAAATTATTGAGGCAATTCGTGAAAACAGACGGTTCACAGTAAGAATGCTTTGTGATGTGCTTCCATAAAACACGGTGTCTGTCTTCACTGACGGCAGAGTTCTTTAAAGAGGCCATATCAAAGTTGGCTTCTCGCTGAGACTAATGCCTGAACAATAGTGACAACTATGTGGAAAAATAGGTTAAGGGTTGTTCATGCACAAATAAATGTTGTGAAAACAAGTAAATTATGTCTTTTTTTTTTCCAAACCGGTACTTACTTTTCGGACACGTTTCGTATATGTAATTTAAAGCGATTCTTGTTATTGTTGTCTTATTACTAGTACTATAATAAGCTTTTTAGACAAAGGCTGTTAGGAGTATTCGTGTAGATATTTGTATTGGTAATTGAGAACACTGGAATGAACAACGTTACATCAATATTTACTTTTATGTTGACTTATAAATTGACTTATTAAGAGTAGTATTTTTCAGGTTGGTTAATACATCCAAGTTGACGTGGCACACACAAACCATACGTGTATATTTTCTTCGTGAGCGCGGGGCTGAAAACGTAACGTTGAGTGTGCAGGCCTCGGCTTAACAAATGTGCCGAAACTGAGCTTACAAGCTTTCTATAAGATTAATCACCTCGTACCTCAATGTCCATAAACAATTTCAAATCAAACTCAAGCAAATGATGATGGTTGCTTATGATCACCAATGAATCATAAGAATAGAGTATTATGTGGAATATGTGTCACAGCAGTATATTATCATAGCTTTATGCACAAAACCGAACATCAGGTGATCAATGCCTGGCCATTCATTCTCCACGATAATGCTCGCCCGCATATCCGCAATATTGTAGCCCAAAAACTACACGTTTACGGATAAGAAGTGTTGCCGCATCCTCCCTACAACCCGGACATGAGTACACAGACTTGACTTGTTCCCAATTGAGAAACACCTATGCGTGAACGTATTTATCCTTCTCTGGAAGAGTTTTGTACCACCAATGATCGAGCTATTTCACAGAAAAGCAGAAGTGATGTCCTGGATGGAATAATAGAGCTTACAGGACATTAGAATTCAGTCATAGAGAAAGAGGGAGACTACATTGAAGGACTGTAAAGAGATATTGAAAAAAAATTATGTGTACCATTCACATGACTTTCTCTACGTCTCTGCAACAAATTATTGTTAAGTTTATGCTTCTATTTACTTCGTGCTCATCGAGAAACAATTAGCAGAAAAAATATTATTACTTGCTTTCTTGTAAGTAGAAGCGAAATAAGGGAGTACTATAGGTTAAAGTGGTAGTCAAAAGCTGGTTGCTATGTGACTGAAGTTACTTTGTTACATACATACATACATACATACATACATACATACATACATACATACATACATACATACATACATACATACATACATAATACATACATACATACATACATACATACATACATACATACATACATACATACATGCATACATACGTACATACACACAGATAGACAGATGGACAGACAACACACATGGACATTTTTCTAAACATTTTGGGTGCATTACAATAGCTTCTCTATACACTATGTAAATAGTACGTATAGAGAAATTAAAAATATGGAAGTATAACAAATTAGTGTGCATTTAATGGTGTGTAGAATAATGAAATAAACACATTAAACCTATTATCTCATTGCCACATATAGCGCGCTTACAAAACCAGAGTCTTTTAAATGCATTCACTGATAAATTGCATGTACTTGGAGAATTAAACTCTAACGGAAGTTGAACTTAAAACAGAGATAGATAGCTGCTGTTCTGTACTTCAGATTTGTGTACAGAGATGTAATTGGGTTTTGCAGGAAAACCAATTTTCTCAGTTATCTCAAAACATTACATTTTCAGATAACTATTGGTATTATTAGCCCCATTCTATATCGACTTACTTTATAGACAAATGGAGAGCGCAAATGTAAAGTAGTTTGTTCGTTTTCTTTATTTTACAGGAGAGACTTTTGAATGATTAAAACTCTAGCTCCACAAACCTGCACATGTAATGCATCTCGATTTATAAAGGAGTGGATTACACGCTAGTTTCCTGTTATATAATTCGTTATAAGGCGATTCAAAAAGAATAAATGTGGCACAATTAATTCAATTTAAGCAACACAAACATGAAAATTCTAATGTGTTACACTCACATGACTTTTTTTAGCTGCTCTACAAACAAACTTCTTACAAAGGATTATTCTTCTTTCTACATCATGCTAATTGACATAAGCATTAAAAGAATGGTCTTATTATTTAGATCTTTATAAGTAGAAGAGTACTAATGGAATACACCAGACTAAATTAATGGGAAAATGTTCTAAAAACTGCCGTTATGCTATTGTTAATGCAAATCGCTTCTTTGTTTGGCCAGAAGAAGAAAAAAAAAAGAAAAACAGACACTTCATGTCTGAGAAAAATATAAGTACTTTACAATTGAAACTAATAACATGAAGTACCTCGAGATTAGTAAACTCCACGAAAAAAAGGTAGGACATAAATTGTGGATTTTAATGAGATCTACATTTTTTCTGCAGTAAGTTTTTGTCTATCTCTTACAGTTTATCAGTTATACAAAATTCTGCAAAATTCATTCATAATAAACATGTCTTTAGAAGCTATTCCCAGAAACTTCAAGATATACATTTTAGTTGAAATGAAAATGGGTTTAATATGTGGTATTTTAATCAAAATCATTGGAGCTAATTTTAAGAAAAACAAAATTTTCGAAAATGTTTCCATGTAAAGGGTAGTTAGGGTGTGGGGATTTTCTTGAAAATCTTCGTGTCGCATCCTTGGAAGAGACCAAACTTAAATACCAAGTTTGGTATTTTTCCGTGTTTTCGGTTTTGTCCACAGACACACAAACTCATATACACATTTACCTTTTTCTGAAAATGCTCTTTTTGGAGCCAGGGGTCCCAAAACATGTATTTCCGATGAAATGTTGGGTGGAATTTTTGGGTGGAGTACAATAGCTTCTCTAATCACTATGCACATTGTACATACGGAGCCAGAGAAAGTAAAAATCTGTAGTGTTCCATTTAAATGACTTTCTCTAGCTGTTTCAAAAATAAACTTACCTTACGAAAGTTATTCTTTTATATAAGTTATGCTAATCCATATAAACATTAGTAGAAATGATCTTATTACTTGTCTCCTTGCAAATAGAAGGTAAATAAGGAAATACGCTAGCCTAAAGCGATAGTCATATTATTTAAATGTGATTGCTAGGTGAAGTTGTTTTCTTTTATATTCCCAAGAGATGAAATGAAATTAGATTTTCCGCTTGAGAAAAGCTTAAGTTCTTTAAAATGGAAACCAATAACAAGTAATATCTGAAAAATGATTAAATCTACAAAAACATTCTATGCATAACTTTTGTATTTTAATGAGATCTACATTTTTTTTTTGTAGTAAGTTTTTGTCTATCTGTTACAGTTTAGGAGTTGTACAAAAGTCATCCCGAACGAATAGTTCTGCAGAGACTATTACTAGAAAATTCAATATAATCATTTCGGTTGTCATGAAAATATTTTAAACATATGGCATTGTTAGTCATTTTGAGAGTATAAAACTTTTCAAAAACTTTTGCATACAAAGGATAGTTGGAGGTGGGAGATTTTCTTGGAACATACTAAATTTAAATACCAAGATTGGTATTTAACCCGTGTTTCGCTTTCGAGCTTTGCTACACCATACACACACAAACACACAATCACACGATTTTTTGTTAAAAATGCTTTTTTTCGATTCAGGGAGTCACAAAACATATATCACCGGTGAAATTTCGGGTCGCCCTCAGTGGTGTAATATAACTTCTTTTGCCCAAAGTCAGGGATTCAAACGCGGTGGAGGATGATGGATTTTATCGGGATTAAAGATCCTTAGCATGGCTTCTTTCGGAAGGGAAGTAAAACCGCTGGTCCCGTGTCGTAGATTTACGGCACGTAAAGAACCTCAAGCCTGATAAAGAGGCAAATTTAAGTGGTCTTTCACGCCCAGTATAGAATGGGACGCTGAAAAGCAGTTAAAGGGCGTCCATAAATAACACGCCATATACATTTTTGAAATCTCGGGTGCAATACAATGCCTTCTCTATCTTCTATGTACTTTGTACACACTACTAGAGGAAATAGAGGACATTCCTCTTAATGTTTAATTGCTTTTAGTGTCTAGTGCATCCTATTCTTACAGTTAATCATTTTGTACGTTTTACTGCGGTGCTAATTGAAGTTCGTTCTTTGTAGACATTTATTCTGATTAACGCAGAGCAGAAAGATGAATAAACCTTAAGAGGAAACAATTTTGACGTGGAGAACCAAGTGGTGGTTCACGGGCCACATTCGTGAACCAAATGCGTTACATATTGCTCACACATATTGTGAAAAAATACTAAAAACTAGTCTTCAGCCTTTATTTTGATATTTCTTAAGAGAATGATAGATATGGTTTTCGCTACTGCTTTATGTATGTTCAAATTTACTAATACAACATGAGAATATTTTCTGTTTTTTTATTGTTATAATACTTTTATTTTATTTCATAATAAAGGGATATTAAAGCCAAAATTTGCAATGTAGTCGATCCTACACGATTTAGGCAATCTTTCAAAACACTTCTTTGAGCGTCGTTTATATGCTATCAGCTTGAAGTGCTTAGAATAACTTCAGGAATTATGATTCTAAAATGTATGTATAGTTAAAAATCTTAAAATATTTAAACTGGAATTAATTACTCTTTATAAAACAAATTGAAAAATTGAAAAAATCCAATAATATGTGAACAATTTTTTTCCTCTTAAACCAATTAAAATAAGAAATATGTGCACAATGATTTCATTATATTTGTATACTAAGCTGAAATTAATAATTTTGAGGCGATTAATAATAAGAACTTCATATTACCGTATCCAAAAGTGATTAAACTATTATGAATACAATGCCTGCGCTCTCAAGTTACCTGCGCCTGGAATGTTAGATGTACGCCAGGCATTTGATCTGGAAAGATTTGAGATATTTGCTCATTAGCTCCGTTGCATACCTGCAGTTTGATGAAGGACAACGCTTCTACTTGATTTGAATGACAATCAGTATTTTTGCAATATAATTTTAATGTACCGTAATTTATGAATATTTAAAAGAATACAAGCGATAAAACAGTTTTCTTTTATAACTTCTTATTTATCTTTCCTCAGTTCAGTTTCAATAAGAACACATGTATATCAAAAGTGAATTAGTTTTAAAACAAAGATTGTATATCCTCTTTTAATTTGTTTCCAAACATATTTATGTTTTATATGCGCTTAGAATTGCAGTGATTCTGGATGAAAATCGTCCTTTCTCCTTTCTCCTGTAGACGACTTACGTTGCAAAATATATTCTTGTCTCTTATAGTGATATGCTCACATCCGAGCAGCTTGTGTGTATTTACTTTAGATATGGCTGTCTCTCTTGCAATCTTCAATCTCTTAAATGTACACTTTAGGTGTTGAATATGAGTGCCTGATCCATTGTATAACTAGACTGGAGGGATGGACGTCACGTGAAATACAGAAATCGTGTATTGGGTCTCGAGGCAATAAACACAATGGTGGCATAGCTCGATTCTATGTGTACTATATGTTTTAAGTTCCAATATGTGGTAAGAACGTCAAAGTGATCAGAAGAAAACGGAGGTTATTTGAATGTTCATTGATGCATTGCCTTAAACCCCTATTGCTGGAATTAGTTTGCTACTGATTCCGTTCTTTCTCTAATTCCTAAACCGGCCATCATATCCCTTTCAAAGGCACCACAACCGAAGCAGTTCTTGTAGTCATGAGCGTTAAAGTGAAAGGTATTGATCAAGGTTATTCATTAAAAGCCAAACATCCTGAGAACATTTGACAGCTTCGTGGATTCTTTTTGTCTTAAAAAAGAAGAAATTACTAAATTTTGATTGAAAAAAATATAATATTTTGCTATCAGATGATTCGGGGACATCTCCCAATATCAAAACAGTAAAAATAGTTCTGTGAGGCACTAATAACCATCTAGCTGAGCGATTTTAAACATCAATCATCGTCAATAATCTAGCTCGTGTGAACATGGGTCCTGAACACTGTTTGTTAGACAGCTATTAAAGGATTTGCCCTTTCAATGCCAAACAGTACCAATTTCTTCAACTGAATTGTCCACTGATTGCTTTTCGTTTGGTTGGCTGTTATAGAGCAAAAACTTGATAATTAATTTGATAACATTTTGACCATCCTATTGTTTGATTGTTTTTGTTTG
Source organism: Hymenopus coronatus (assembly GCA_030762935.1). Classification (NCBI taxonomy): domain Eukaryota; kingdom Metazoa; phylum Arthropoda; class Insecta; order Mantodea; family Hymenopodidae; genus Hymenopus; species Hymenopus coronatus. The sequence continues at coordinate 98,388,604 of CM060892.1, forward strand.
ATAACATCTATGCAACTGCAGGAAAAAATATAACCCCTTCATTATCCACGTATGCCATCACACAGTTAATTTACATGTGCCCTGCCCGTCTTTACCACAATTTTTACTGCTAGGTTTCCAACATAATACGTTTAGATTTGATGGCGAATCCATTTCGCATCGCCTTAACAATAATGGCTGCTCGAATCACTTACATTAAGGTGTATGTGACAGGGATATCTAAACCGTTCAAAAATTTTAAGAAGAGAGCCATATGTACCAAAATAATTCAGCATTAGAAAGTTAATTCAATTTTGTCCATTTATGTTTGTTGTATAAGATAGGAAACAAAAGAAAAGTATTCTGTGAGTGAGCAGATCAATACGTATGTATGCCCTTGGATTTGGGATTGCATTACGAGCACTTGAGCCTTATGCAGAAAAGTACTCAATAGGAAATTACTTTGTTCACGGACATTCACGAATTCACCAACCTTGAGAGAGAGAGAGAGAGAGAGAGAGAGAGAGAGAGAGTGGCTCATTTGAAGAGTATTTCGGATGTTGAGAAAACAAGAGATAGCACTGAGCGTGAACCGGTTCTTCATAATTGGATGCAAACCCATCATTTAGTACAATACGCATTGCAGTAAAGGAAGGCGTTAGTCACTTGATTGTTATCTGGAGAATTTTGGATGAAAATTGTCTGTGCCCGTATCACCTTCAACGGGCACAAGGATTAAATGTGGCGGACTTTGACTCAAGTAAAATTTTCTGTCATCGCATGTACTATAATTATGAACCTCTTTACATACAGCTTGTTCCTTGATAAGGCTGGGTGCATTCGTGACAGTAGCTTACAATTTAATAATGCTCATAATTGAGCCCATGAAAACTCAAATAAAGGTTCTACTTAAATGTATAGGGTGGATTAATTCATGATCTCTTATTGGCTCCCACTTCTTTCGTTCCTCTGCATTGAGTGCAGGGACGCAACTACAGTATCTCGGAAATGAGTTCGTTATTTAATTGATCATGTCCCTCTGGACGTCATCAAAATAATGCCGATTTTACACGATGGTGCGACAGCTCATTTCAGTCGGTTTTTACTTACTTTCTTGAATAATACTTTTCTGCAAAGATGAGTTGATCGAGAGGATTACTTAACTGGCCTGCTGGATCTTCTGATTTCAACGTAACGTCTAGGAACATTTAACATTCCTGGTTTGTGCGACTTCTGTACCGGATATTAACATTATGTGAGTGTGTTCACACTATATTTTACCAAATGTAAACAGCTCCAGGAAATTGACACAGAGTAAGCATAGATGGTAGCCGGAAAAAAAAATTGTAAATATTTCTGTAGCCATAAATTTTGTATTGTAATTCAGCTTAAATGAGTTTCAGACACATATTCATACTAACCTTTTTTGTTTCTATTTTGCTGTTTGGAAGGGATTTTGAAACATATATGACAGATTAAGTATACACTTTCTATAAAGCAAATATAAATACTTCGTTTTATTGCTGAAAATTAATAGAATGTGAGATTAAAAACCTAAGCAACGGAAAAACCTCAACAAATTCATTTGTATAACATTTTTAATATCAGACACTAATGGTGTAAACTAAATATAGGATTAAACAATCACATAAAAGTCATTAATGCCCCGCGACAACATCCTCTTCATAGTATTCTTCTACTTCTTCTTGCATTCTGGAATTAGGCAGTAGCATCCCTTCCGGCTTGAGACCCTGTCTTTTCCTTGTACGTTCGAAAGTCCATTTCTGTGTTCTTAGGATTCCACGAGTAGTGTTCTTCATTCTTTCAATGAGTTCTTTCCATTTAGTTCTATGTTCATCTATTTTATCGTTTAGTTCCGAAATATTTAGTTCACTTCTAATACATTAATACGGATTTCTGCCCAGTGGTATGTAGACGTTTACCCATCTTAAAAATCTTGATTCTGCTACTTCTATTTTTTTGCGTTTTTGTTAGTAAGGGCCCGATTTTGTAATCCATAAGCATTTAATGTGTTACATTCAAATGTCTTTCTGTACAAGCTATTGCTTAAAATATTCTTACTTTGTCTCCATTATGGTCTCCATTAGCGAAATGATTGAATTACTTCCTTCTAAGTAAAAGGGAAAAAGGTAAAACACTAGGCTAAAGGGATAGTTAAATTATTTAAAAATGATCTCACTTTTTGGAACTTAAAAGTGAAACCAATAACAAGGAATATATTGGAAACGGTTAATCTACAAAAAATGTATGACAGAAATTGTGTGTCTTCGAGATGTAAGTTTTTGTCCACCTCTTACGGTCCACCAGTTATGTAAAATTCATGCAGAATGAAGAGGTGTTGTTGTCCTCAAAGACTTAAATGCTCAAATTAAGGGCGTTCTTGATTAATATGGGTTATAAAAGCTCATTTTTGAAAATTGTATCATTGTGGTACTGTAAAGTGTCTAAATTGTGCTGTTCCAGTCACTCAAGAACCAAAATGTCAGCCTGAAAATATCGTAGCGTTACGCATAATTAGCTCTTGTTTTGGCCGGTAAAAAGAGATTCCACATTAAAATAAAGAAAATCTTAAATTGATTATTATCTATTGGCATAACCCTTAAAATCAACAAGAAAACAAATAAAACCAGCGAAAGATTATAAAAATATTTTTTAGCAATTACAAACATTACGTAAAGCTTAAAACGACAGCTCCAAAATATTGGAAAGTCCATCATAATTACAAAACAGGTTAACTACAAATATCATTTGGAATTGCAATTTGCAGTCAGTAAGCGCCGAAGTTAATTCCTCATCACGTGACATGAACTTTAATGAGTACCAGCATACAAGTAGCCACAATTACATACAAAGGTAAAAAGTAGATGAATTGGCATAAATTGATAATTATGTTAGACTTGGCGTTTGCTCCTTTACCGATTAGTAATTCTAAAATACAGCATTATAATTCAGTGCTTAAAGGCTCGTACTATCTCATGTTGCTGTTGTCTATAACACGAGGTCGAAAGAGGAATTGTGAAGATAAATTGCATGAAATATTAAAGTTACTCAGTAAACCATTCGTAGGGATTGAACTGCAGTTCAAGGGTAAAAGTTACGCTGACTGGAGTGGACTACTGGGCGGAAGGAATTCCACACTGATCTTTGTATGTCAGACCCCTGGGTGGAAGCGCGTGCGCCATCAAGTTGGGCAATTTATAGCTAAAACAAACAAGGAATATCTACAAAACGATCAACTCCATGAAAAAAAAATTATATAACATAAATTGTGCGTTTTAACTAGACCTACATTGTAAACCATGACTTGAAGCTTTCCTGGCGGCGGTATGAAAAAAACTTTTCTCGGGCTGTCAGCCAGGTGAATTCTGGAATAATTTGCAAGCTAAAAAGCTAGCCCTAATTTTAATACAGGCTCATATCTGGCAGCGGGCCAATCAGAGCAGTCCGTCCCGGCAACGGAGACCATTGGTCCCTAGTCAATGCCTCCCATGCCGGACCCGGGCCAATCACAGAGCGGCATCTGGCCGGTCCCCCACCGGATTACTATATATAAGGCAAACCCGGAGTCTCCTTGAAGATGAGAGCAACGTTAGCTCTTGAAAGCTTGGAAATTATTCCAGAATTCACCTGGCTGATAGCCCGAGAAAAGTTATTTTCATTGAGATCTACATTTTCTATTACATATGTTTTTGTCTATCTCTTACTGTTTACCAGTCATGCAAAGTGCATCCAGAATAAAGATTTCTTCGGAGGCTATTTCCAGAAAATTTAAGATATACATTTTATTTGCCATGTGGACATCTTTAATATACGACAGTTTAATCAAAATCGTTAAGAGCTATTTTCCAGAAAATTAAACTTTTCAAAAGTTTTCCATGTAAAGAGTAGTTTGGGGGGGGGGGGTAATTTTCTTGAAAATCTTCGTGTTGCATCCTTGGAATATACCAAACTTAATTACAAAATACTAACATGTATTTCCGGTGAAATCTCGGTATCGAATTTTTTGGTGCAATATAATACCTTCTCTATACACTATGTACATGGTACGTATAAGAAAGTTGTAGGCTGTTTAACAGTATTTTAATAGCGACGTAGAGAAAGTCCTGTGAATGAAACACATCAGACATCCGTTCTTTTTGCCTTTTCCGTCTTCATTCCGTAATTTTGTGTTCTGTTGTCTCTTCCTTCCGTAAGTTTCTATCTCTCTGCTGAGTTTTTCTTGCCCTTCCAGGAGGCAATATCGTAACACCGTAACTCGAGCAATTTTTCAACGCCTAATAAGATGATGTCACTGTTCAGGACACTGGGCTCTTATTGAATGCAATGCGACGAGTAAGATACGGCCTTCCCTGGAATACATCCAGGACTAAGGCTGCTTTATAAGGAGCTCAGAGAAATACGGTATTGTAACAAGTACGTTCAACTACAATAAAAATCTAATGTGTTCCATTCACATGACTTTCTCTATTTCTCTACAATAAATTATTGTTAAAAGCTTATTCTTCTGTTTAATAAAATACAAGAAATAGTCTTAATACTTGGTTCCTTGTTGCTATGTTTGCTTTGTTCCTTGCTGGTTGCTATGTCACTGAAGTTCCTTTGCATGGAAGCTGTCGACAAACTCCTGTATGAGTAAAGCATGTCTTCATAGCAGAAAACAAAAACAAGGAATGACTCAAAAACGATAACTCCACGAAAAAAATGTATATAGCATAAATTATGTGTTTTAAAGTGCTCTACATTTTTTGTGTGGTAAGTTTTTGTCCATCCTTTACGATTTAGCAATTATTCAAAATTCCGTAAAATTTATCCAGAATAAAGTGGTCTTCAGAGGCTATTCCCAGAAAATTCAAGATATACATTTTATTTGTTAGGTAAATGTCTTTAATATACGATATTTTAATCAAAATGTTAGAGCCTTTTTTGAGAAAATAGCAATTTTCGAAAAAAGTTCCATGTAAAGGGTAGTTTGGGGTGGGATAATTTTGCTCAAAACCTTCGTGTCGCATGCCTGGAAGATGGTAAACTTAAATACCAAGTTTTGTATTTTACCGACTTTTCGTTTTTGAGTTATCGGACACATACACACGGACGTTTTTCCGAAAATGCTTTTTTTTTTTTTTTAGATGAAGGGGACCCTAAAACATATATTTCCGGTAAAATCTCGGTATCGAATTTTTTGGTGGAGTGCTATACATTCTCTATACACTATGTACATATCGCCTATAGAGACATGACTTTCTCTACATCTCTGCAACAAATTACTCTTAAAAAGCTTATACATCTATTTACTTCATGTTAATCAGACTAAAATAGCAGAAATAGTCTTATTAATTGGTTCCTTGTTGCTATGTTTGCTTTGTTCCTTGCTGGTTGCTATGTCACTGAAGTTCCTTTGCATGGAAGCTGTGGACAAACTCCTATATGAGAAAAGTATTAAGTCTTCATAGCAGAAACCAAAAACAAGGAATGACTCAAAAACGATGACTCCACGAAAAAAATGTATATAACATAAATTATGTGTTTTAAAGTGCTATACATTTTTTATGTGGTAAGTTTTTGTCCATTTTTTACGGTTAAGCAGTTATTCAAAATTCCGTAAAATTCATCCAGAATAAAGTAGTCTTCAGAGGCTATTTCCAGAAAATTCAAGATATACATTTTATTTGTCAGGTAAATATCTTTAATATACGAAATTTTAATCAAAATCGTTAGAGCCATTTTTAAGAAAATCAACATTTTCGAAAAAAGTTCCATGTAAAGGGTAGTTTGAGGTGGAGGGATTATTTTCAAAATCTTCGACTCGCATCCCTGGAAGATACTAAACTTAAATACCAAGTTTGGTATTTTACCAACTTTTCGTTTTTGAGTTATCGTGTTCACAGGCACACGGACACACGGACACACGGACACACTGACACACTGACACACACACATGGACCTTTTTGTGAAAATGCCTTTTTTGGATACAGGGGACCCTAAAACATATATTTCCGTTGAAATCTCGGTATCGAATTTTTGGGTGGAGTGCATACCTTCTCTATACATAGTACATATAGAGAAAGTAAAAAATAGCAGTAATAGTCTTATTACTTGCTTCCTTGCAAGTAGAAGGGAAATAATGAAGTAGCATAGGCCAAAGTATTAGCTGGTTGCTATGTGACTGAAGTTCCTTTGTTTGTATGGACAGGAGTTGACAAATTCCCATATGAGAAAAGTATTTTAAAACTGAAACTAATAACAAGGAATATATAAAAAATAATTGTGTGTTTTAACGAGCTCTACATTTTCTGTCTGGTAAGCTTTTGTCTATCTGTTACGGTTTACTAGTTATGCAAAATTCTTCAAAATGTATTCAGAATAAACATGTCTTCAGAGGCTATTCCCACAAAATTCAAAATATACACTCTATTTGTGAGGTAAATATCTTTAATATACAATGTTTAAATGAAAACTGTTATATCCATTTTTGAGAAAATCAAAATTTTCTAATTTTTTTCCATGTAAAGGATAGTTGGTGGAGGGGGATTTTGTTGAAAATATTCGTGTCGCAACCTTGGAAGATACCAAATTTAAATGCCAAGATTGGTTTTTAACGGTCTTTTCGTGTTTGAGCTATGCTGCCCAAAGACACACACACACGGACATTTTTCTAAAAATTTTTTTTTCTTTTGATTCAGGGGGTCTCAAAGCGTATATTTCCAGTGAAATATCGGTATCGAATTTTTGGGTGCATTACAATAGCTTCTCTATACACTGTGTACATAGTACGTGTAGAGAAAGTAAAAATTCGTCTATCACCTATGATAGTCCCTAATTGCTCTTCTACTTGTATGGAAGCAAGTAATAAGACTATTTCTGCTAATTTTTTCCTGCTTAGCATGAAGTAAATAGAAGCATAAGCTTTTTAACATTAATTTGTTGCAGAGAAGTAGACAAAGTCAGGCGGCCCCAAAACATGCATTTCCGGTGAAATCTCGGTATTGAATTTTTGGGTGCAATACAATACCTTCTCTATACATTAAGTGCATACATAGTACGTATAGAGAAAGTAAGAATGTAACGCTAAAAGCAAGGTGACGGTCTATGGAGAAAAATCCTCTTTTCATTTACTGCCAACATCAACTGGCTTTTACGCTTCGATGAGAAGCTCGTTGTGATTCCAGGCACGTTTCTCTCCTTATATAGGTGCTAACTGCATTTTAAAACATGGAACCGGCTTTCAAAGCCTTTTTATAATAGTATTACGTTTTTGACTTAACACTTCATATTCAGCAGACAGTTGTGTGTGACAGAATCCGGCATTAAACTAGTTTTCTGTGAATAGGTCCGTGACTACGGTAAACAAATTAGCTACTTGTGTTACTGAAGCTCCCATTAATTCTTTTTGTCACCGTAAATTATATTATTTTTAGAAGTTAAGATATAAGTTTTGGTTCATTTGAAAGGTATCCTTTAAAATATATGAGCGCGTAGTTTGACATTTTTACTGCTGTTTACTTCATACGTTTTTAATTGTTATTTATGCCCTTTTGATTACTGGATTAAGCTAGTTCACAAACTGGCTCACAAACGAAGTGGTCACATTTTAAATCATACTTTCTTCTTCTTCTGTTTGCAGAATTATGAATATTATTACACTGAATTTTTATACTCAATTACCTTTTTTCTCATTTTTTGAAGCACAGAGTTTGAAACCGCTTAACAAATAATATCCTAGATCAGCCCGGGGAGCTGGCAAACGGAGTAGTGTGATGTCTCCCTATTCTACCTAATGTTATCACGACTGTCGTTCGGCACGTAAAGTACAACAGTGGCGGAGTTAGCCAATTTCGAAAATGAATGATTGAGTACCAAGATATGTTTTGCAATCTTTCTTCCTCAAATGAGGAGATTTATTTTTTAATGTATTTATTGAAACAATAACAATTCCCCGTATTTAAGGGCTGCAAACAGGGGCAATTAAACCATACAAATTATATGTTATATAAAAGAATAAAGTAGTAATAACATTGTAACTCTTCTATAAATATAAAGTAATATCGATAGTTTTTATTAGTATGGCAACTGAAAAATGACAACTTTAATATACAGGATAATTAAACATAGCATAAAATTGACATACATTAAGTAATTCATAGCAAAGGAATTTAGACTGTAAAAATGCTAAAAATGGTATTATACAAATAATTTCAAAGAAGGAAACTTGAATTTTGTATTGCAGATGTAGCAGTTTCTTTTAGTTTATCCTTCTTCAGTCCAATGTTTTTCCAAGTATTGAAAAACTGGAACGGAAAGGTGCCCCGAGCTTCCATCATCTGACCGATTATTTCTATGTTACTTGGATTGTATTTTGCCTTTAAGTATGGAATTGTGGATGTGCAAATATCCCTTTTCTCTTTGTCGACTTCTTCTGGATGTCCTTCAAATCTAACGGCAGGAACGATAATAAGTCCTATTTCTGTGTCGTCTCGAATTACAATTATGTTAACGTGTTATACATTTTATCAACAGTAAGTTTTATCTATCTCTTACCATTTACCAGTTATGCAAGATTTAGTAAAATTCATCCATAATAAAGTGGTCTTCAGAGGCCATTCTCAGAAAATTCATGATATACATTTTATTGGTCATATTACTATTTTAATATACTTTTTAATTGTTTTCTCACAGGCACTGTGTGTAGGACGAGTTGGATTGTAAGTGGCCATTGGAATTGTCATCTCAAAATAATTTGAGATTACCTTGTGATTTACCGGGAAACCTGCGAATCAGTTGAGAAATTCAATGCTATGCCCTCATATTGCCACGGTAGCTCAGTGGTAGAGCAACCGGCAAGAGACCGGGTAATCCACGGTTGAAATCTCGGCTATGGCATTGAATTTTTCAGTCGACTCTACCTATCCCAATTTTTAATATACGACATTTTAATCAAAACAGCCATTTTTGATGAGATCAATTTTTCTAAAAATGTTGAATGTAATTTGGGGTAGGAGGATTTTCTTGAAAGTCTTTGTGTCGAATTCTAGGCAGATGCTGAACCTAAATGGCAAGTTTGGTTTTAACGGAAACTAGGTTTTTGAGCCATGCTATCTACACACACACACACACACACACACACACGGACACACACACCCACGGACACACACACACACACGGGCACACACACACGGACACACACACGGACACACACACACGGACACACACACTCGGACACACACAAACGGGCACACACACGGACACACACACACGGACACACACACACACGGGCACACACACTCGGACACACACACACACACGGGCACACACACTCGGACACACACACTCGGACACACACACACACGGGCACACACACTCGGACACACACACACGGGCACACACACTCGGACACACACACACACGGACACACACACACACGGACACACACACTCGGACACACACACACACGGGCATACACACACGGACACACACACTCGGACACACACATGGGCGCACACACAGAGACACACACACGGACACACACACACGGACACACACACACGGACACACACACACACGGACACACACACACGGACACACACACACGGACACACACACTCGGACACACACACACGGGCACACACACACGCACACACACACGGACACACACACACGGGCACACACACTCGGACACACACACACGGGCACAAACACTCGGACACACACACACACACGGACACACACACACACACACGGATACACACACACACACACGGATACACACACACACACACGGACACACACACACACACACGGATACACACACACACACACGGACACACACACACACACGGATACACACACACACGGATACACACACACACACGGACACACACACACACACGGATACACACACACGGACACACACACTCGGACACACACACACACGGGCACACACACTCGGACACACACACACGGGCACAAACACTCGGACACACACACACACACGGACACACACACACACGGATACACACACACACACACGGATACACACACACACGGATACACACACACACACACGGACACACACACACACGGATACACACACACACACACGGACACACACACACACGGATACACACACACACACACGGACACACACACACACACACGGAAACACACACACGGACACACACACTCGGACACACACACACACGGGCACACACACTCGGACACACACACACGGGCACAAACACTCGGACACACACACACACACGGACACACACACACATGGACACGGACACACACACGCATACGGACACACACACGCATACGGACACACACACTAACACACGGACACACACACACGGACACACACACACACGGACACACACACACACGGACACACACACACGGACACACACACATGGACACACACATACACGGACACACACACACACGGACACACACACACACACGGACACACACACACACACAATTCTGATGTTTCCATTGACATGACTGATTTGGCAACTAGTTGCAAGTGCATTAAATATGTTTACTTTCTCTTCGCGAACTATGTACATAGTGTATAAAGAAAGTATTGCATTCCAACCAAAAATTCGATACCGAGATTTCACCGGAAATACACATTTTTGGTGCCGCTGAATCCAGAAAAGCATTTCTACAAAAATATCCGTGTGTGTGTGTGTGTGTGTGTGTGTGTGTGTGTGTGTGTGTGTGGACATCATAGCTCTAAAACGAAAACACCGTTGAATAATAAACTTGGTATTTAAGTTTGGTATATTCCAAGGATGCGACACGAAGATTTTCAAGAATCCCTTTACATGGAACTTTTTTCGAAAATTTTGATTTTCTCAAGAATGGCTCTTAATGATTTTATTAAATTATCGTAGATTAAAGATATCCATATAACAAATAAAATGTGTATCTTGAATTTTCTGGGGAGAGCCTGTAAAGAGTACTTTATTCTGGATGAATTTAACGGAATTTTGCTTAACTGCTAAACCGTAAGAGAAGGACAAAAACTTACCACACAGAAAATATAGAGCACGTTAAAACACACAATTTATTTTATACATTTATTTGTCGAGTTGATAGTTTTTTAGATATTCCGTGTTATTGGTTTCAGCTTTGAAAAACATAATTTTCTCGTACAGCAATTTTCAACTTCTGTCTGTACAAAGGAACTTCAGTCACAAAGTAACTAGTTTTTAACTATCACTTTAACCTATGGTGCGCCCTTATGTCGCTTCTACCTACAAGGAAACAAGTAATAAGGCTACTACTGCTAATTTTGTTCTCGATTAGCATGAAGTAAATAGAAGCATAAGCTTTTTAATAATATTTTTGCAGAGATGTAGAGAAAGTTATGTGAATGGAACACATCAATTTTTATAATAATTATTATCTCTTACAGAAATAAAAAAGTAAATAAATAAAAAAATAAGCACTAAGAGGCAGTCTAGGTCTAAAGCTAAAACTCTTGTTTTCCCTCGTTTGCTACTTCACACTCTGAGAGGGAAAGGAGGTCAATTTTTCTACACAGTATCGCGTTTTCTCTTATTTCACATGTAATTTAATTTTAGAGCAATTTTAGATTTGGTACTAGGTGGAAATGCTTCGTGCCCTGTAGATGGGTGTGGCTCTTTTATCTGGTGTTTGATTGTCAGGTTTACAGCAGCCTGCTAGCACGCGAACCTAGAGCGCCAGTTCTATTGGAATTGCATGGCAGTAGAGGCGAGCGTAGAAAAGGTTGGAAACACCAACTCGTTAATTTTCATGCTAACGCTTCTTTATTTTCAGCGTAACATGTCAGAGAATCGTCTCCATGAGAGCTGTTTTCTCTTTCTCTCTCCTCTACTCTCCCTTTACTTCTCTCTCCCCCAGGAATAAATATCCGCTCCAGAGCTTCCGCGTAAAATTTTATCACCGAGACAGTTTATGCATAGCGTGATAATGCTGAGGTGATTAATTATTTCAGGACATAGCGTTTTCATTTTTATGTACGTTTAATGCACCATGGCAACGTTTGTTACAAAATGGGCGATATGCCTCATTGCGCAGAAAAGGTGCTGTTTCGATATGGGGCAGACGGGAATATTGGCAGATATCGTTCATTATTCTTCCTCAGAAAAGTGTTTTATTTATTTGTTTTCACTCCCGTGGTTGAAATTGGTGTTATTTACTGGGATGTGTATGCATTACAATGCCAAAAAAAAAAAAAAAATCTGATGTGTTCCATTCACATGACTTTCTCTACATCTCAGCAACAACTTATTGTTAAAAAGCTTCTGCTTACATGTAAGTAGAAGCGAAATAAGGGAGTACCGTAGGTTAAAGTGATAGTCAAATGCTGGTTGCTATGTGACTGAAGTTACTTTCTTTGTATGGACAGAAGTTGACAAATTCCTGTAAGTTTTTCAAAGCTGAAACCAAAAACAAGGAATATCTAAAAGACAACCAACTCCACGAAAAAATGTATACAGCATAAATTGTGTTTTTTAATGTGCTCTACATTTTTTGTGTGGTAAGTTTTTGTCCATCTCTTACGGTTTAGCAGTTATGCAAAATTCTGTAAAGAATAAAGTAGTCTTCAGAGTCTGTTCCCAGAAAATTCAAGATACACATTTTATTTGTCAGGTAAGTTTCTTTAATATACGATATTTTAATCAAAATCGTTAGTCATTTTTGAGAAAATAAAAAAATTCAAAAAAATTCTCAAAATCTTCATGTCACATCCCTGGAGGATACTAAACTTAAATAACAAGTTTGGTGTTTTACTGACTTTTTGTTTTTGAGTTCTCGTGTTCACAGACACACAGACACACACACACACACGAAGCTTTTTCTGAATTTTTTTTGATACAGAGGACCTTAAAACATATATTTCCGGTAAAATCTCGGTATTGAATTCATGGTGGGTGCACAGTACCTATTCTATATATTACGCACATAGTACGTGTAAACAAAGTGAAAATTATGATTTAATTTTTCATAATTTTTAGCCGTTACACAGAACCGATTCATAAAATAATTCCCGAATAAAATAATCGCAAACAAGACGAGGTGAGCTGGGAAAGGAATAAAGAAACAAACTAGAGTAGTAAGGGTGTAAGAAATATACCAGAAGCACAGAATAACAATGCAGAAACAAAATATACTCTGTCTGTGACAGAAGAGAGGTTTCCCTGTGGGTTACTCCACCGAAGGGATATTTATCCTATACGTGTATCTTAGAACAATAACAACCCTTGGCATCATTAAGTTTTAATGACTCGGTGCTAGCACAATGGAAAGTTTGAGCCACCAATTCCCCCTCCTCCAAGCAAGCGGAAGACCGAAGGGCTTCTTTTCCAGCAACATGTCCAGGGGGTAATAAATTTGTTAACCCATTGTGGGCAAGGAAGCACTGAATTCACTAGGGAAAAGCCAATAGCATTGTTCTTGTACTGTACTTAGAATTGCATTGATATTGCAGAAACGTAAGCAGGAAACACATGCATTTTGTATCGAAGTTAAATGTTTATCCTTGCGAGAGAAACGAATCCTTAAGGAATTTTACAGGCATTTAAATATTAAAAATCTGATGTGCTACATTCACATAAGTTTCTCTACATACTGTAAAATTATTGTTAATAAACTTGTTCTTCTAATAAATTTAATGCTAAAAGCTAAACTGACAGTCAAACGTTTTAAAATGTGGCTGCTTTGGCATTGAAATCCGTTTCTTTTTTGGTTCTAATTGTTTCATTTATATAGCCCCTTTTAACATCTAAGATTATATTGGAGGCACACACGCAGTCTCTCTCACATACATACTTCCAGATTCTGTGGGAGATAGGGAATAATTATGATTAAAGAAATGTTCCCCGCCCCAGCCGGGAATCGAACCCAGGACCTCCAGATGAGAAGTCAGTTCGTTGACCACCAGACTACGAAGGAAGTTTTCGTTTATTTGAGTGGCCAAGCTTTAACAACTTCCCCTATGAGAAAATTTTTAAGTATTTCAAAGCTGAAATCAATAATAAGGAATGTCTCGAAAACGGCCAACTCCACGATCAAAATTTATATCGGACATAAGTTGTGTATTTTACCGTGATCTATATATTTTGTTCAGTAAGCTTTTGTCCATCCCTTTGCATAACTGGTTTACCAGTTATGCAAAATTCAATAAAATCATCCACAATAAAGAGGTCTTTGGAGGCTGTTCCCAGAAAATTCAAGATATACATTTAAGTTGAATGTAAATATCTTAAATATAATAGGTTTTAATCCAAATTGTTGCAGCCCTTTTTGAGAAAATCAAAATTTTCGAAATTTTTTCAGGTAAAGGGTAGTTTGAGGTGGGGAAATTTTCTTGAAAATCTCCTCGTCGCATCCTTGGAAGATACCAAACTCAAATACCAAGTTTGGTATTTAACATACTTTTGGTTTTTCAGCTATACTGCTCGCAGACACACACACACACACACACACACACACACACACACACACACACACACACACACACGCATTCATACACTCGGACCTACACGTGCTATGTACTATGTACGTCGTGTATAGAGAAGGTATTGTAATGCACCAAAAAATTGTATACTGAGTTTTCACCGGAAATACATGTTTTGGGTCCCCCTGAATTAAAAAAAATTGGAAAAAATCCGCGCGCGTGTGTGTGTGACTGTGGACAGCATAGTTCAAAAACAAAATACCATTAAAAACCGAACTTTGTATTTAAGGGATGCGACACGAACATTTTCAGAAAATTCCTCACACCCAACTACCCTTTACATGGTACTTTTTTCGAAAGTTTTGATTTTCTCAAAAATGGCTCTAACGATTTTGATTAAAATATCATATATTAAAGGTATATACCTGACAAATAAATTGCACATCTTGAATTTTCTGGGAATAGCCTCTGAAGACTACTTTATTTCGGATCAATTTTACGGAATTTTGCTTAACTGCTAAACCGTAAAAGTTGGACAAAACGTACCACACAAAAAATGTACAGCACGTTAAAATACACGGTTTATGTTATTTACATTTTTTCGTGGAATGGGTCGTTTTTGAGATATTCCTTGAGGAATTTGTCAATTCCTGTCCATACAAAAAAGGAACTTCAGTCACATAGCAACCAGATTTTGACTATCACTTTAGCATATGATACTGACTTATTTGGCTTCTACTTACAAAGAAGCAAGTAAAACTATTTCTGCTAATTTTTTCTAGATTAATATGAAGTAAATATAAGCATAGACTTTTTAACTACAATTTGTTGCTGAGATGTAGTGAAAGCCATGTGAATAGAACATATCAGATTTTTTTCATGTTTATTAGTTGAAGGGGAAGGATAAAGGGATAAGAATCCCAAGAGAGATTTTACCTGACATCGTGTTTTCTTTCCTTCTTTGTTTTTGGGGGAGAGAGGTATAATTGCAGGCCATGTCACATTCTGGCACCTAGGTTTCCATAAATGCTGGAGATCCAAAGATAGTCGGGTCCGCTTTTTCAACTTCCAGCGTTCTTTTCAGATAAAAATATGGAAGTCGGAAGATGCGCTGCATATCCACCTAGCAGTATCCAATAATATGTGGCAAAAATGGTCCAAGTCAGAGGATCCGACAGCTGGCTGTTTTCCTGTTGGAATTTCAAGGTCAAATCCACGGACGGCGAAAGACATCAGCATATTTTCCATACTTCACTGCAGAAAAACAAGTGCAACGGGTAACAACACAAGTACAACTGATACTGAGAGAGTAATAGACAGTGAAGAATGACGTCACAGGCTTTTCCACCACTCGGACCGTCATTAATGCACTCCATCCTATAGACCAGTCACGTAGCAGAAAAATTACCATATTTCAATATAAAGCTCGCATATTGTAGTCTTTCTTTGAATTCTATACAGTATATAACGAGTTAATCGTACAGTAGTACAACATGGCAAATCGTAAATGCAATAAATAGCAGTAAGACTACATGGCAATTAACAATCGACAGTTTTTTCTTATAAAAAATAATCTCTTGTTCTTCATTTTCATTGCACTCTACTCGAATATTCTATTCAAAAACATCTATTATATTATATTGCCCACTAAATTATATCAAAATTGCTTTTTCATACCTAATAAATCATATCCCGTGTGAAGCGCTATCTTGATTATTGTCTTAGACCCTTGAAGAAAATGATTATGGTTTTTACTGTATCAAAATATTTATAGCGGTTTAAAGTTTCAAGTAACTTTTAAAGACCATGTGTATCTTACACTTACGATAAAGTACAGAACAATTTGGCATAATTAAATAATACCGAAAGATATCAACACAAAATTGCATTTACAAAGTTAGAATACCTTCCTCAATTTCTCAATTGCAGTAAAAGCATTTATAGTAATCATATAGTACTAGTTCTTCAATGCCAGTGTTATACTTTTTATCGCCAAATATCTAATTCGTTTTTGAATGCACAAAATGATAGGTCAATCGAAATTTATAGGTAGATAACGAAATTGTATGGTGATGCAAAGAACGACAATGAACGTATCTTCAGTTAGGAACTGGTGGATAATTTAACTAAGGAAGAGTCAGGGAGCATGACTAAACCGTTGTACAGGAACCATAATATATACCTCGTACTAAATGTAACCAAATACAAATAAACAAATCTTATGTGTACGATTCACATGACTTTCTTTGTATTTCTGCAGCAAATTATTGCTAAAAAGCTTAGGTTTCTATTTACTTCATGTTTATTGAAAAACCATTAGCAGAAATAGTCTTATTACTTGCTTCCTTGTAAGTAGAAGAGAAACAAGGGAGTAGGATAGGTTAAAGTGATAGTCAAAAGCTGGTTTCAGTGTAACTGAAGTTCCTTTGTTTGTATGGACAGGAGTTGACAAATACCTGTATGAGAAAAGTCTTTCAAACTCGAAACTAAACACAAGTAATATCTTAAAAACGATCAACTCCACGAAAATAATGTATATAACATAACTTGGTGTTTTAACGTCCTCTACATTTTTTGTGTGGTAAGTTATTGTCCATTGCCCATCTCTTACGCTTTAGGAGTTATGCACATAAAATTCATCCAGAGGCTATTCCCAGAGGCTATTCGAGATATACATTTTATTTGTCAGGTAAATGTTTTCAATATACGATATTTGAATCAAAATCGTTATAGCCATTTTTAAGAAAATAAAAAATGTCGAAAAAAGTTCCATGTAAAGTGTAGTTTGAGGTGGGGGGATTTTTCTCAACATCTTCGTGTCGCATCCCTGAAAGATACTAATCTTAAATACCAACTTTGGTATTTTACCGACTTTTAATTTTTGAGCTATCGTGTTCACAGGCACACGGACACACACGGACCTTTTTCTGAAAATGCTTTTTCTGGTTATAGGGGACCCTAAAACATATATTTCCTGTGAAATCTCGGTATCAAATTTTTGGGTGGAGTGCAATACCTTTTCTGTACACTATGTACATAGTACGTATAGAGAAAGTAAAAATTTAAGCAAAAATAATGTGTATAGTAAGAAGGTCTCTTCTTAGCGCGGTGGTAGCGTGGCTGCTTACCAAGCGACAGAACCAGATTCGATTCTGGTGCCAGCGTGAGACTTTTCTTCTGTGGAAGACCTGATTCGGGGTGAACTCAGCCTCATGAGGTCCCTGGGGGCTAATTGAGGAGCTACTTGAGGAAAAAATAGCGGCTCCAGGTTGCGTAGACGGCATTAACCGGATTGGGGGGATTCGTGGCGCTGATCACGTGTCACCCTCCAGTACTGCACTCCATCCAATACGTCTGTAATGACAGAGATGGAGGATGCAGCGGTCGAGCGATAAGTCTTGCCCCGACTTCGGGTGCTGTGCCACGGAGCATAGTATGAAAATATACTAAAAGTATTGTTACACAAACCAATGTTTTGAAACACTTTTAGACATTTTCCATCACTGTTAAAGAGCGGGAGTTGAAAACAAATGTTAATGAAAGAATTCAGGAAAACCCGAGTTTCACACTTAGATGAATTCCCTCAAGATGAAGACCTCAAACTGGCAGTGGCATCTTGGCTCAGGTCTGTAGCGGTGGAAAAGTGTAACGTCGGGATTGAAGAATTATGTCTTGAAAACATAGCGATTATGTTGAGAATGGGGTGCTTTAAATTTGTAAATACATTTTTATGTTGGTATATTTTGTTATTATTTAGTTATGCCAAATCGATCTTTATTTTCTGGACGGCCCTCATATATTTTAGGATATCTTGCAGCTTCATTGCAGAATCAGCATGTGTGAAGTTTAACGGCAGAATGTGAAAACCTAAAGAGTTTACTAATATAATGGTACAAATTCTAATCCTTGTAAGAGTTGATTTTGTTTTTGTTTTTTTGTTTTTGTTGTTTTTTTTCATCTATGCATTTAGAATAAAAATAAAGTGAGTTCCAAAGTTCTAATATCATTAGGATGAGTTAACCCGGTTAAGGATTTTTCCGGGGTGTTCCCTTATTGTGAGAATCCAGTAACTTTTAAGGTCCATGAACCCGGGTAGCATTTGAACAGTACTTTAGTACTTTAAGGGTTTATCACTCTTTTCTTACCCACGGCTTGAGTGAAGAAATTCTGATGTGTTCCATTCACATGATATTCTCTACAAGTTCCTATAAATTATTCTTATAAACGTTTGTTCTTTTATCTACATTATGCTAATCGAGATAAGCATTAACGGAATTGCTGTTATTACTTGCTTTCTTGCAAGAAAAAGGGAAATTTGGAGATCCTAGGCTAAAACGATAGTCAAATATTTTAAAAGCTGCTCGCTCTGTGAAAAAAAAATGAAATTCGGATTTCTTCACATGGACCTGACTAAAAAAAAAGTGATATGAAGCGTAAGATGAGTTTTCAATTAAGAAACATACTTAAACAAAACAAAAAAGAAATATATATATATATATATATATATATATATATATATTATACATATGCATAAATCAATAACAAAGAATATCTGGGAAGCATGATTTATCATTTATTCAGTTTGAACCAAAACTTAAAATACTTACGAATTGTAAGACAGCATTGGGGTATGCTATTTCAAAATATTTTGAGTTGTCCTTGAGAAAGTTAATGTTGTCTCGGCATATTGCTATGGTAGCTCAGTGGTAAGTGCCACCGGGTGGGGTCAGGGAGATCCTGACTGTAATATTACATTTTTATTTTCTCTACACGTACTATGTACATAGTGTATAGAGAAAGTATTGTATTTCACCCAAAATTCGATACAGAGATTTCACCGTAAATACACGTTTTAGTGTCCCCTGTATCCAAAAAAACAATTTTGGAAAAATGTCCGTGTGTCCGTGGTTCTGTGAACACAATAACTCAAAAACGAAAATTCGGTAAAATACCAAACTTGGTATTTAAGTGATAGTATCTTCCAGGAATGCGATACGAAGATTTTGAGATAAATTGCCCCACCACAAATTACCCCTTACTTGGACAAATTTTCGAAAATTTTGTTTTTCTCAAAAATAGCTCTAACGGTTTTGATTAAAATGCTGTATCTTAAAGATATTTATATCACAAATAAAATGCATATCTTGAATTTTTTTGGAATAGCCTCTAAAGAACTCTTTATTCTGAAAGAATTTTGCTGAATTTTACGTAACTGGCAAACCATAAGAGTTAGGCAGAAACTTGCTACACATAAATGTAGATCACGTTAAAACACACGTTTTTTGTCATATACGTTTTTTCGTGGAACTTACCATTTCCAAGATACTGCTTGTTATTCATTTCAGATTGAAAATACTTACAACTTTCTCACACGGAAAGTTGTAATCTCCTGGCTCTTCGTCTTAGTCTATAGTATTCCCTTATATAGCTTTTACTTATAAGGAAGCATTTAACGTTTATCTCGATTACATAAAGTAGATAGAAGAATATGATTTTAACAATAATTTGTTACAGCGATCATATTGATTCTACCTTTCAAACGAAATGAAAATTTAACTAATTTATTATAGAAATAAATAGTACGTATAATATATTTACATGCAAGGAGATTAGTTATGTGGGTTAGTGCTTGCATTATCCCAGCTCAAAATGAACACATTTTCCTAATACTTGAATATGTAGAGATCAAAATGACCAATATAAGAGTGCATCTTTTAAACAGAAAAAAGTGAAATACAGTTGCAGTAGCCGTTACATATTTCATCCATACAGTCTGTGTGGGGCGTCTGAAGCGCCCCTGTTTGTTACGACAGAGCCCTCTTGTCAACCTCGCTACACAGTGTCGTTAACAGTGCGTCAACGCCCCTTTGTCATGTGCGTTTGCCGGCAACGCCTTCACCTACTCACAATCAACACACTAGATCATTATTTTACAGTAATAGAAATTTTAATTAATGCTATATTGCGGTAAGTTAATCATTGGAGAGCGAGAAAAAATTGAAAATACAACATGAAATCACAGAGGTTCTCCAGTGCACTTAACGCATGCGTGTTATACATTTTTTTCGAATACAGTGTAATAGAAGTGTCTCTGAGGAGTGTGTTGGATCCAGTTTTAGGGATGTATTAAGTAAAAATAAACAAAGTAATAACATTTGTCCAACATTCGATTTTAAAAGTATTTCAAATATTGGTTTTCTAAACAATCCTTTAGTATTATTTTATACAACACAGATTCCACGAAAGACAAATTTAATTACTAACAGCTGTTGAACATGGTGGTTCCAGTGGCAAGGTCACCAACATTAGCGTTGGTAGATCTATTTATCCAGGAAATTATAAATGTTAAAAAATTCCAACATTACAACTCACACAGATCTTTTTCCTAAAAATGTATTTTCTTTTACTTTGGGGTCGCAAAACTTACAATTTCAAGGAGATCTTTGCATCGAATTGTTTTTTGGAGTATTATATCTTTTCTTCTTACAATGCACATTGTGTATATGTGTTAGAGAGCGTAATAAATTAAGACTATTTGACACCTATTATTGTTGTTGTTATTATTATTATTATTATTATTATTATTATTATTATTATTACTATTATTATTACTCATCTATAGCACGTATGCACAATGTACATGGTATAGAAGGTATTTTAGTCCACCCAAAACTTCAATACCAAGATTTCACCGGAAATACTTGTTTTGAGACGCCTTCAATTCAAAAAGAAACATTTTTATAAAATATCGGTTGGTTTCAGTCACTGTGTGTGTGTGTCCATGTGTATGTATGTGTGTGTGCGTGTGTGTGTGTGTCTATGGGAAGTTTCGTAACTTCCAAGAATGAGATACGAAGATTTTCAGGAAAATCCTCCCCAAATGCATTTTCCGGGAACATTTTTCGAAAATTTTGATTTTCTCTAAAACGACTGTAACAATATTTATTAAAAGGCTATAAGTTCAGATATTTTCATGACAAAAGCAGTGTACATATGTGTTAAATGTACTGGAAAGCCTCTGAAGATCTCTTCATTCTGGACGATTTTTTTATAACTTGCAAACCGTAAGGGACAGACAAAATCTGACTAAACAAAAACTGTAGATCTCATTAAAACACATACTTGATGTCACATAGTCTTTGTAGAGTTAGCCGTTTTCGACCTATTCCTTTTTATTGGTTTCAGTTTTAAATTACTTAAACTTTACTCAAGCGAGAAGTCAACTTTCGTTTCATTTCATTTGTTTTATAGCCAGAAATGCAAAAGAAACCTAATTTCCATTTATTATTATTCATCGTGCTTCTCTTAACTTATATATAGGTACCAAATTAAAATCCCCAAATTTGAATTAGTTCATATAGGAATAACTTTTAAAAGATTTTACTGTCACTTTAGTTTAGTGCATTCTTTTCCCTTTTGCTTACAAGGAATCAGGTAATAAGATCATCTTTGCTAATGTTTATCTCGATTAGCATGATGTAAATAAAATTATAATCATTGTAAGTTATTATTATTATTATTATTGTAGGGTCATTAAATTATAAGGTAACCCATGTCGCGGCCACTCTCCACTGTACGAGAGATTCAAGAGCCACCGGAAAAAATGGTGCCGGCAAAGGTGCACCAAATTACATATCTTAAGATAACTTACGGAAATGTTGACTTTCTGCTCACATACGGGCAGCATAATTTACGAAAATATTGTCGCTCACTGTCTAAGCGTAGCAACAGAAGTCCTTGTGATTTCTTGCTAAAGTTTAAGTAGAATACACAGATTATGCCTGTTTGGGACAGATGGTCAAATATTTTCAACAGCCTTTGCTGACACCACTTTCCCGGTGACTCTAGGATCTCTCGTGCGGTGGAGAGAGGCCGTGAGTGGGGTTACCTTATAATTTAATGGTTCTATATTATTATTATTATTATTATTATTATTACTATTATTATTATTATTGGTGTTGTTGAAATAGCTGAATTACTATTTTAGACCTTTCAGATAAGTATACTGATTAAATGGACAATTCACCGTTTCACTACGAACAATAGACAGCTCTTGAAGCGTAAAGGCCAAAAGGGTCTCCTTTAAGGTAAGCTTTTCCAGATGATCGTTAATAAACAATAGAGGGGAAACAGTTTGCAAGATACGGACGGATTTTCCAATATCGGAGATAATGAAGGTGTGGATTATGTTTCTTTATTAAGGCATATGCTGGGAAGGGTAAGGTGCCGTGCTGGAGCTTGTATCTCCTTCCACAATTCACTTTGGAGGAAGCAGTCAGTTTTGTTAGAAACCGAGAGATCTCATTAACTGTGTTCCAGGACAGCCTGCAGCGAGGGTAACCTTCTCTCCCTGCTTAACAAAGTTGCGGCCAAGAGACGGAAACCTCACAAATACACGGATTCATTGTCAGCCAAGCAACAATTTGGCAAAGCAGGAAAATACTGTGCACTTACAATGTTGCCTATTCTGTGAATTATTATCACGTACAAGTAAATACACGTCAGTGAATTAGTGCTTAATGGCAACCCACAAATTCAAATGGGTTTTCTTTTTGGTTTCTCTTAACCTTTTCACTTTCTTTACACATCTTTTGTACGAGTGTCAGTCAGAAACTAATGTCTCCCTTTCTCTTTTATTTGAAAGCCATAACATTGACCATAAACTTGTCATTTTTCAATGTAATCCCCTTCATTTTCCAAAGTTTTAGTCCACCTTTCAACCAGGGGATGCATTTCTGTGTGGTAAAATGCGATGTCTTGTTTCCGAAGTCACTGACGAGCAGATTTTTCCACGGCCTCTGCATCTGGAATGTGAATCCTGTAATGAGCTTCCTTCCACGTTCAATGCCAGAATGCTGTCTAATACGAACATCAATGTCAGCCATTTTGCAACAGTAGCAGTGCTGCCACTGGTAGACGTATGAAGTTACCATTGCAGTGGGGTGGAGAAGAAGGCTTGAGGAACTATGCAAAACTTAAATTGTTCGCACAACGTAATTAGTTCAGGAGAAAAACAAGTAGAAAGCATTACTTATTGACTGACCCACGTATATAGTGTAAAGAGAAGCTATTGTATTCCAACCAAAAATTCGCATTGGAGTGGAGAAGCAGGTTTGAGGAATTATGCAACACTTAAATTGTTCATATTGTTTACTTAGTTCAGGAGAAAAATAATAGGAGACGTCATTTATTGACTGACCCTCGTACATAGTGTATAGAGAAGGTATTGCATTCCACCCAAAAATCGATACCAAGATTTCATCGTAAATACACGTTTTGGGGTCCCCGGTATCCATAAAAAGCCTTTTTAGAAAAAGGTCTGTGTGTGTCCATGTGTCGGTGAACATGATAACTCAAAAACTAAACGTGGGTACACTACCAAACGTGATGTTTGAGTTTAGTATCTTCCAGGGAAGCGACACAAAGGTTTTCAGAAAAATCTCGCACTCCAAACTATCCTTTACATGGACAAATTTTGAAAATGTTGATTTTCTCAAAATTGGCTCTAACGATTTTGATTAAATTACCGTATATTAAGGAAATTTTTATGGAAAATAGAATGCATACTTTGAAATTGCTGGGAATGGCCTCTGAAGACATCATTATTCTGGATGAATTTTGCGGAATGTTGCATAACTGCTAAAGCGTAAGAGATAGACTAAAACTTACTTCACAAAAGATGTAGATCTCGTTAAAATGCATGATTTATGTTATATACATTTTTTTCGTGGAGTTGACCGTTTTTTAGATATTTCTTGTTATTGGTTTCAGTTTTAAAATATGTTTTATACTTTTCTCATACGGGAGCTTGTCAACTCCTGGCCAACGCAAATAATTAGATTTCAATCTGAATTCATTTGAGTGTCGGTTTAGCCTAATATATTCGCTTACTTCCCTACTACTTATAAATAACTAAGAAATAAGACCGTTTCTGCTAAGGTTTATCTTGAATAGGAGAAATAGTAGAATAAGTTTATTAACAATAATTTTCTTCAGAGTTATAGAGAAAGTCACGTGAATGGATGACATCAGATTTTACTTTCTCTATACGCACTATGTACATAGTGTATAGAGAAGGTATTGTACTCCACCCAAAAATTCGATACCGAGATTTCACCGGAAATATGTGTTTTAGGGTCCCCTTTATCTAAAAAAAAGCATTTTCGGAGAAAGGTCCGTGTATGTGTATGTGTGTCCGTGTGTCTGTGAACACGATAACTCAAAAACGAAAAGTCGGTAAAATACCAAACTTTGTATTTAAGTTTAGTATCTTCCAGGGATGCGACACAAAGATTTTGAGAAAAATCCCCCACCCCCAACTAACCTTTACATGGAACATTTTTGCGAAGATTTTTATTTTCTCAAAAATGGCTCTAACGATTTTGATTAGAATATCGTATATTGAAGATATTTACCTGACAAATAAAATGTATATATTGAATTTTCTGGGAATAACCTCTGAAGAGTACTTTATTCTGGATGAATTTTACGGAGTTTTGAATAATTGCTAAACCGTAAGAGATGGATAAAAACTTACTACATAAAAATGTAGAGCACGTTAAAACACACAATTTATGTTATATACATTTGTTCGTGGAGTTCATCGTTTTTGAGACATTTCTTGTTATTGGTTTCTGCTTTGAAAAACTTGTGCTTTCCTCATACAGGAATTTGTCAACTGCTGTCCATACAAACAAAGGACCATCAGTGATATAGCAACTAGCTTTTGACTATCATTTTAATCTATGATACTCCCTTATTTCGCTGCTACTTACAAGGAAGCAAGTAATAAGACTATTTCTGCTAATCTTTTCGGATTAGCTTGAAGTAAATAAAAGTATAAGCTTTTTAAGAATAATTTGTGCAGAGATGTAGAGAAAGTCATGTGAGTGGAACACATCAGATTTTTTCGTTTTATTTTCTCTAGCCTGTATGTACAATGTACTTAGTGGATAGAGAAGGTATTGTATTGCATCTAAAAAAATCCAAATTGAGATTTCACCGGAAATATATGTTTTAAAACCCATAGAACCCAGAAAAAGCATTTTTAGAAAATATGTCCGTGTCTGTGTGTATATGTGTCTGTGGGTAGCGTAGCTCAAAAAAGAAAAGTCGGTTGATATCAGAGTTTTCTGGGAATAGCCTCTTAAGACATTCTGGATGATTTTTGTATAACTTTTGTATAACAAGAAAACCGCAAGAGATAAACGAAGACTTACTATACAAAAAGTATACATCTCATTAAAACACACAAATTATGTCATCTGCGTTTATCTTGTAGAATTGACAGTTTTTGAGCTATTCAGTGTAATAGGTTTTAATTTTAAACTAAGTTTCTCAAATGAGACCATGCAAAGCGATTCGTACATCAATTGTTTAACATAGCGATCGACTTTTAAAATATTTGACTATCGCTTTAGCTTAATATATTCCCTTATTCTCCTACTACTTACAATGAAGCAAGTAATAAAACAATTTCTGCTAATTTTTGTCTCCATTAGTAATATGTACATAAAAGAATAATCTATATTAAGAATAGTTTGTATTTCGAACAGCTAAATTTATGTAAAAAGAGAACATCAGATTGTTTGTTTTAAATTCTTTTCAAGTCCACAGAAATACAGGTTTTAAGGGAAATTATGAAAACCAAAATAAAATTATTACAAAGATATACGCTTCTGAACAATAACTCAAGGGGTAGCCGAGGTAATTAAGATCCGGATTCGAAAACGAGAGGTCTGCAATTCAAATCTGGCCAGGACCGACATACATGACTAAGGTGATTTTATTTATTTATTTATTTATTTATTTTCCCTCTCCAGATTTGCTTCTATCAACAGCAGCATTTGCTAATTATGAGGTCCCCAATTTCCTTTTCCAATTATCATTTCATTTCAAATCACAGAAATATCCCCGCCTCTGTGACTATTAGTAAGACCGAGTACAAAGCACTAATCACAGGAATTTCTCTATTCGTTCTTCTACAAATTATTTTTATAAAATCTTTCTTCTATCTACTTTTTGCTAATGTAGATAAACCCTCAATACTCAAATCGTCATACTGCAGTAAGTTAAATCAATGTACAATTCTTTTCAAATCCAGTTGCACCAATATGTTTAGTATTTATTTATTCTCTGCAATTGGGTACTACCCGGTGAATATGAGACGAAATCTCGGACGCATGACAGGGGTTCATCAAATTTCCTCCTATTAAAAGCAAACACTCACACGCATTCTGGATTCTCTATAGTCATTACCTCAAATTTTCAATCAAGACCGTAGGAGCCATGTAAAACTGGTCAAATTTTGTACGAGGAATGAGTTCAATTTCTTTACTGAAATGAAAAGACGATATTCATTTATTTTGTTTACTCTTCCTGCACGTACATAGTACGTAGTGAAGTTATTGCTTTCTACAAAAAGAAAACACGACACTGGTAATACTCGTTTTGAGGCTCCCTAAATAAAAAGCTGATGTGTTTCATTCACATGACTTTCTCTATATCTAGGTAAAAATTATTGTTAAAAACATATTCTTATATTTACTTCATGCTAATTGAAATAAATATACGTAGAAATAGCTTATTAGTTACTTTCTTGTAAGTAGAAGGGAAATAAGGGAATGCACTAGGCTAAAACGATAGTTAAATCTTTTAATATCTGGTTGCTATGTGGATGAAATCCATTTATTTACATTGTGGGAGTTGACAGATTCTGAATGGGAAAAGTTTATTTTAAAACTGAAATCAATATCAAGAAATACTTAAAAAATGATCACTGGACGAAAAAATATGTATATGACATAGAGAATGTGTTTTAATGAGATCTACATTTTTGTGCAGTAAGTGTTTGTCTATCTCTTTCGGTTTACCAGTTATGCAAAATTCAGCGAAATCTATTCAGAATAAAGTCTTCAGAGGCCATTCCAAAAACTTCAGGATAAACATTTTATTTTTAATGTGTACATTTAATATCAGCATAAACCACTTTTGAAAAATTAAAATTTTCGAAACTTGTTCCATGTAAAGAGTAGTTTTTAGTGCAGTATTTTCCTCAAAATTTTCCTGTCGCATCCTTGGATGATACTTAATTTAAATACCAAATTTGATAGTTTACCAACTTTCTATTTTCGAGTTATCGTGTTCACAAACACACGGACACACGAACACCGTCAGGCACACACATGGATCTTTTTCTAAAATAAAATATGCTTTTATTAGATACAGGGGGCTTTTAATTTACCTACATACCATGCACTACATAGAGACTGTGAAAAAGCACTTTTAGAAAAAGGTTCGGGTGAATATCAAACTTAACATTTAAGTTAAACATTTTCAAAGGATGCAGCACGAAGATTTTTCCAGAAAATAACCGCATACCAAACTACCCTTTAAGTGGAACATTTCACGTACATTTTTATATAAATGCTGATTTTTGGATTCGGGGAATTTCAAAACATGTATTTCCGGCAACATTTCGGTATGTGCATTGTACATACGTGCTAGAGAAAGTAAAAAGAGTAGGGTTTACCCTCGTAAGAATAAGTAAGGATCGGTTCTATTTAGTTAAGTATAGGATATTTCCAAACTCATTCCTTGATCAAAATCTATCTAGATGGCGTAAGGACAAAGCATCTTCGTTTGTCTTGTTTCGTTTTATTTTTTCATCCAAATTTATTTTACTTGACCATTGCGGTCTTAACCTCAATTTCCATTTCAAGCGCAGAATCTAGCTCTTTTATATCCTTCCTAGATCCAAGACCGAGATTTTAGCTACCACAGTCACCTGTCGCCTTCATTTCCATCTTTCCTGCGGAAGATTGGGTTTTCTGTGATGCTTTCTTGGTAGAATCAATGTCCTTACAACATCCAAAGAATTAAGGCACACATTCGGATTGTTGGCAGTTCCTTAAATTATGTGTTTGTTTTAAGCAATTTTGCGCTCGATGCACTTACTTTATCATTCTTCTCAAAAGGAAGTCCTAAGAAAAAGAAAAAGTCCTGAAAAAGCTTTAATGGAAAACCTGTCAAAAAAAAAAAAAAAACCACCAGAAACAACGGAACACCAAGTGTGGCTGACACGAGGTTGTTAAGGCACGGACTTATGAACGAGAGGCCTGCTGTTCAAATCATACTAACACTGCCCTCCCTACCTGGAATATTTTGACCCTTTCTTCCTAGTACACATGCATAGGCAGAAAAGTATTATATTCCTACCAAAATTATCAAACCTGTATTTCACTGGAATTGAACACTTTTGTGTGCGCTGAATAAAACAAAATCACTCTTAAAAAGGTTTGTGTGTGTTTGTGTGTGTGTGTGTGTGTTTGTGTGTGTGCCTCTGGACACGATAAATCAAAACTTGATTTTCAACTTCAGCATTTTTCAAGGATGTGAACCCAAAGATATTCAAGAAATTACGCCCCCAAAATACCATTTACATGGAAAAAATTTCGAACGTTTGATTTTTCTCAAATATGGTTCTAATGAGTTTGATTAAAATACCCTATATTTTTATATGACAAGTAAAATATATACCTCGAATTTTTTGGGAATAGTCTTTCAAGTCCTCTTCATTCTGAGTCACATTTGCATAACTGGTAAACCGTATGAGATGGACAAAAAGTTACCACACAAACATTGTTAAAACACGATTTTTTGTAGAGTTAACGATTTCTGAGGTACTTATTGTTATTGTTTTCAATTTTAAAACACTAAACATTTTCTCTTACAGGAGTTTGTCGACTCTTTGGCCGTGCAAAGAGAACGAATTTCACTCACATAGATAGCTGGATAATTAGACGGACAGAGAGACAGGCAGATTTATTGTCTGATCTTTTAAATTTACAATATCATTTATTTTAATAATGTCATATGGGAGAGCATTGACAATTTTACTTATGAGGCACTTTTGAGCATTTAGTTGTTTTATATTCCCCTATATGGATGTCACTCATATTTCGAGTAAAATGATTATGAACGTCACGGTTGGGAGTGAATAAATATGAGTGGTTTTTATAAAATAGTGCAACGTTATATATTAATAAATCAGTCAAGTAAAAATATAAAATTATTCAAAAACATGTCCTATTGCGTCTCTTGGCTTCATATTAAAAATACCCTATTTACTTCAATTACACATCCGATATTAAAATATTGTATGATAAAATTGATTGTACAGTGGTAACCGGTTGTCTTTTTAAAAATAATGTATGGCGGAGATGTAGAGAAAGTCATGCGAATACACCACATAGATTTTTCACATTCCTCTTCTTCCCAAATTTTCTCTCTCAATCAGTATTTTATTTTACTCGTACATAAAAAGGGGAGTGCAAAGTCCAGGGAAACCGCGTACAAGTCCTTAGTGCGGCCGGTCATGGAATTTGGAGTGACTTGTTGGGACCCGTATAGAGTAAATCAAATTGATTCGTTAGAAAAGATCCAGAAAAGGGCTATAAAATTCATAAAAAGGGGTAAATATTTTGGGCCTACAAACGCTGAGGAGATAAAATGGGAGCCGTTGAAAGTTAGGCATGAGAAACAGAGGTTGTGCGCTTTATTTAAAGCTTACACTGGCTTAAACGCATGGGAGGACGTTACTGACAAACTGGAAAACCCAACTTACTATGCACGAAACGATCATCCGTTCAAAATTAAGGTTAGAAGATACAGTACTGACGTGGGAAAGTTCTCCTTTGTAAATAGAACCATAAAAGACTGGAATGAATTACCTGGAGCAGCCTTTCGGGGTTGTCCCCTGTCTCTGAAGAAATTTAGGAAAAATCTTGATTTTAATGTTGGATAATTTTTGTAAATATTCCTTAAATGAAATGCTTGTGATTTTATATTGTTGTAAATACAAATGTTAAATTGGTTGGTGATTCTAATTATGGAATTAATTAATCTGAATTGGGAGAAAAATTAATGTTTTCATATTTGTGTAAATAACTATTATATCTAGCTTACAAAGCCATAAACTGGCAGCTGTGATTTATTGTTTATATATCTTGTATACATATATAACTCTGCCACCGGGTGATACCCACTTGCAGAGAAATACATACATACATACATACATACATACATACATACATACATACATACATACATACATACATACATACATACATACATACATACATACATACATACATACATACATACATACATACATACATACATACATACATACATACATACATACATACATACATACATACATACATACATACATACATACATACATACATACATACATACATACATACATACATACATACATACATACATACATACATACATACATACATACATACATACATACATACATACATACATACATACATACATACATACATACATACATACATACATACATACATACATACATACATACATACATACATACATACATACATACATACATACATACATACATACATACATACATACATACATACATACATACATACATACATACATACATACATACATACATACATACATACATACATACATACATACATACATACATACATACATACATACATACATACATACATACATACATACATACATACATACATACATACATACATACATACCCCGCCAGGGGCCTACTACGGTAGGTACGGGTTAGGCGCACCCGGGTTCCCGAGCCACCTTGACTCCCTCTGTGGGCAACCTCAGAGTGGTGAGGGAGTCAGAAGGTCAAAATGCCCACCCACGTGTAGGCCGTGCGTGGAGACCCGTGTCGGTGAAAAGGAATATCCTGGTTGGTTGAGGGTTGCGTACCTGAGCCTGGGCTTCTGTCTTTCAGTAACTGGGGAGGGTGCGCAGCCTAATACACCGCTTTGGTTTCTGATTTGCCTAAACGGGAGGCTAGGGACTAACCTACTCCTAGTCAATCGGCCAGGACTAGGTATTACACCGAACTCCAGGGTGAGTGGGACGGCGAGCCCGCTATATCCCCTGTGTAGCCCTGTCACCGCAGTGGGGTGACCCCTCGTTGGGCTCCGTGGTGGGTGGGGAGCACTGGGGGATGAATTTATACCATTTTTTCTATGGCACCAAAACTAAAACCCCTTAATTCAAATAAATACGTTGGAAAGGAAGTAGTCGAGTCATGTGGTCCTCCCTACTTGGTTATTCATAGGACAGAGGAAGGTAAGAAGTTCCTTACGGTGAGCCCTTTTACTATCCAAAAGGGTCTCGATGCCATTGCTGGTCCGGTTAAATCCTGCGTTCGAGCTCGCAATGGTACACATCTTGTCGAAGCCAACTCCGCCTCGCAAGCTGCAAGGATACTTAAAGCCACCATGTTAGCCAGCTATCCAGTGAAGGTCGAGGTGCACAAGTCGCTGAACTCCTCCCGCGGTGTAGTAACAACCCGCGCGTTGGACGGTTTGTCCATTGAGGAGATCCAAGAAAATCTTGCGACTCAGGGTGTCTCATCTGTTTATCGGGTACAACGTAAGATCAACGGTGAATTCCTGCCTACTCGTACCCTGTTTCTTACTTTTGATCGGGTTGACCTCCCTCAAAAGATTAGGGTAGGGTATGAAGCCATCGAAGTTAGGCCTTATATTCCCAATCCGCTGAGGTGCTTTAAATGCCAACGTTATGGTCACACTAGTGAGGTGTGTACCGGCAAGTCCACCTGCGTCCACTGCGGTGACATCTCTCACGATGGGGCTTGTGCTTCAGCTCCATCGTGTGTGAACTGTAACGGGGAACACCCATCTAGTTCCCGAGACTGCCCCCGTTTTGCAGAGGAACGAGCGATCCAGGAGATACGGGTGAAAGAGAAGGTGTCCTTCTTGGAAGCCCGGAAGCTCCTGCGACTCCGCCAACCCTCTGCCCCGAGGTCCGGTACCTATAGCTCAGTTGCAGCTAAACCGGTACCGCGTCGGGAAATCGCAACACAGACCGGCGATATGAACGGGGCTACAATTGCGGAAAAGGTTATTTTAGCCCAAGCGCTGCCAAAACCTTCGACACCTACACCCAAGTTGGTATCAACATCTGCCAAATCCGCCAGCTTACAGAATAGTCCTGCACACTTGTCACCGAAAGCTTCGACCTCGGGAACTAAAGCTGGTAAATTCACGACGTCTTCTGCCCCGGAAAAACAGTTTAAGACCAAGTATGTACGACAAGACTTCTTGAAAGAGAATGTGCAATCTTCTACCAAGTCATCTAAGGGTAAAAAAAGTACACGCAACTCCACACGTGTATCCTCCTCTGAAGGGTCATCTGGGGAGGAGGGAGTGAATCGGCGACGGCCGTCTTCGCCGATCAGCACATCCAATCGTTTCGAACTTCTCGGACAGAAATTTGCTCTTGAAAAAGGGACCTCCCTTGTGGAGGAGATGGACCAGGAGGATTCTGCCGCCACTGCCAGAGGGACAGTGCGGAAACGGCAGGATCGTGCTCCTGAAAATAGTACTAGCCCAACGCCTAAGAAGAACAAATTGAACCGACCAGCTAATCCCAATCTGCAGAAGCGTCTTTCGATTTGAAACTTATCCCATAATATACTCAATGGCTATCCTCCATTGGAACATACGCGGAATTCAACCACATCGACCAGAGCTTGACTTGTTGCTGCGCCAGCATCAACCCTTGGCTGTATGCTTACAAGAGACAAAGCTCCGTCCACAGGACACCGTTACCATCAGGCAGTACTCCTCCGTACGATGTGATTTATCCCCGGAGGACGGTGTCCCGGCACATGGGGGCACTATGATGCTTATTCGAGATGATATTTTTGCCAACTCCGTACCCATACAATCTGCAATCCAGTCCGTTGCTGTCAGCATTAAGCTACCCTCCGCTTTATTCACCATTTGCAGTATCTATTTGCCTCCATCTGCGGACCTCTCGCAGAGCGACTTAGAACACCTCATTTCGCAGTTGCCACCACCCTTTTTATTGGTAGGCGACGTGAATGCCCATCACCCTCTTTGGGGCTATCCTCGGGCTTGTGCGAGAGGTACGCTACTTAAAGACTTCTTGGATAGTCAGAATCTTGCTCTCTTGAACACCGGAGAGCCCACCTTTCTTTCTGACGCCTTTCATAGTTTTTCACACATTGACATTGCAATTTGTTCCCCTCAGCTAGCAGTCACCTTATGCTGGAATATCATCTCGGATTTGCATTCTAGTGACCACTTTCCTTGTCGTATTAGTGTCTTGACACCCGTTGTATGTTCCACCCGTTTACCTAGTTGGCGCCTAGACCACGCCAGCTGGGAACTGTACTCCCACTTGGCTGAATTTAGCTACGAAGAGCACGACTCTGTGAACCACTTGGTCGAACATCTCACAGGGACCATTCTTTCTGCTGCTGAGCAATCCATTCCGCGTTCGACTGGCTACAGCCGTCGATTTCTGGTACCTTGGTGGACCGATAACTGTAGGGATGCTATTCGCGCTCGCAGACGAGCTCTACGGGTTTTCCAGCGTTTTCCTACACTGGATAACCTGATACACTATAAACGGATGCGTGCACATTCTAGGCGGGTTATTAAGGATAGCAAAAAGATGTCATGGAATAAATTCGTGGGTTCCTTTAATCGACATACTCCTTCCTCTGTCGTATGGGATAAGTTAAGACGTGTGGCTGGGAAACCGAACCATATGCCCATCGCCGGTCTCAAAACACCTACCGGAGCTGTTGTTGATACATTTGACGTGGCGAATACTTTAGGCAGTGCTTACGCTCAGGTGTCTAGCTCAGGCAATTATTCCCCTGAGTTTCTTACAGTTAAGAATCAGGTGGAATCTCAAGAATTCTCGGTTCTTTCTGGCAACCTTGAGGATTATAATCGCCTTTTCACCCTGGCAGAGCTAGACAATGCACTCTGCTCTTCACGACACTCAGCACCAGGGCCAGATGGTATCCACGTCCAAATGTTGCAACATCTCTCTCCTGATGGCAAAGATTTCCTACTCGAGGTCTATAATCGTGTCTGGGTTGATGGCATTTTTCCAGACAAGTGGCGGGAGGCCACCATCATACCCATTCTTAAACCTGGAAAGGACCACCATCTTCCTTCCAGTTACTGTCCTATTTCCCTCACCAGTTGCGTGTGCAAGGTGATGGAACGCATGATCAATGGACGGTTGGTGTGGTGGCTGGAATCCCACAATCTTCTGACGAACATCCAGTGTGGCTTTCGACGACGACGTTCAACTGCTGACCACCTT
This sequence comes from Hymenopus coronatus, assembly GCA_030762935.1. Classification (NCBI taxonomy): domain Eukaryota; kingdom Metazoa; phylum Arthropoda; class Insecta; order Mantodea; family Hymenopodidae; genus Hymenopus; species Hymenopus coronatus. The sequence continues at coordinate 98,423,264 of CM060892.1, forward strand.
GTCTCTCTGTCAACTCAGGTTATGGACGGGTTTCTTAAGAACAGCCCCACAGTTGGGATATTTTTTGACCTCGAGAAGGCCTATGACACGTTTTGGCGGGCGGGAATATTGCGTTCTCTGCACAACTGGAACATACGTGGACGCCTACCGTTGGTCATTCAGGAGTTTATGCGGGACCGCGTTTTTGGAGTGAGGGTGGGCTCGATTTTTTTCTAACCATTTTATTCAAGAGAACGGAGTGCCGCAGGGCTCGGTACTCAGCGTGACTCTATTTGCTATTGCGATAAATTCCATATCACTATGTGTGCCTCAAGGTGTCTCTTCCTGTTTATTCGTGGACGACTTTGCCATCTTCTGTACTTCTCAGCGTACACCGTTTTTGGAACGCCGTCTCCAGCGGTGTTTGGACAATCTCTATGCTTGGAGCTCGAAACACGGTTTTCGTTTCTCCGCTGAGAAGACAGTCTGCGTTAACTTCTGGCACCGTAAGTGGCAAATGCCGCCGTCTCTTCGACTCGGGCCAGATTTGCTTCCTTTCGCAGACGAGGCGAGATTCCTTGGTTTGATCTTCGATCGGAAACTTTGTTGTGCACCACAAATAGCACAGCTTAGAGCACGATGTGACCGTTCTCTAAATCTTTTACGGATACTAAGTGGCAAATCTTGGGGTGCGGATCGGACGGCATTGCTCCGTCTTTATCGTGCTGTGATTCGTTCGAAGTTGGACTATGGCAGCATTGTGTATTCTACAGCTCGACCTTCAGTGCTCAGAAGGTTAGACACAGTCCATAACCAGGGCATCCGTGTGGCCGTTGGAGCTTTTCCAACGAGCCCAGTTGTTAGCCTCTACGCCGAATCGGGAGAACCTCCTCTGCGTTGTCGGCGTGATGTCCTGCTTGCTAATTATGGCTGTGGCCTGGGCATCCAACTTATCACGCGTTTTTCTCCCCTGAGCTGCACGAGCGATGCTGCCTCCGCTCTCTGAGCCCCAGGCCAGCAGGTTTTCGTTTCCGTGAGCTTCTACGCCAGCACCATGTTGACATTCCTCGGCTGTTATCCAAGGGAGAGAGTATACACCCCCCTTGGTTACGCGCTACCTCCCATGTCGATCTCCGGATGACGCTTTACGGGAAATCTGTTACGCCTCTTGATAGTATTTTAGAATAGAATTTTTATCCAAATACAGTGGCCGTATTTGTATTTACACCGATGGTAGTAAGAGCCCCGACGGTGTTGCATGTGCCTTTGTCACTGGCACCGCAACTTCTACTTACGGTTTGCCTAGTTGCACATCTATATATTCTGCCGAGCTATATGCTATTTATCAAGCCCTTCTGTATATTCGACGTCGAAAATTAGGTGACTGCCTTATTCTTAGTGATTCCCTTAGTGCCCTTCAGAGCATTCGTGAGCTGTACAATTACCATCCTTTGGTGCAGCGCATCCAGGACGTTCTCCACATTTTGCACGCTTCTGGTTTTAATGTGGAGTGCGCATGGATTCCTGGACACGTTGGCTTGCCAGGGAATGACACGGCGGATTTGGCAGCGAAATCGGCAGTCACAGCGCCCAGTGTTACGATTACCCATTCAACAGCAGAAGATTTTAGAGTGGCTGTACGGAGAGCCGTTTTTTCGACTTGGCATGCGGAGTGGTCGGCTCTCCGTGGTAATAAGCTGCGAGAGGTGAAGGACCTCCCTGTCAACTGGGTAACCTCCTCTCCTTTATTCCGCCGGGAGGAGGTAGTAGTAGTTCGGCTAAGAATTGACCACTGTATTTTTACTCACAGTTACCTTTTTAAACGTGAACCTGCTCCTGTCTGTGCGCTCTGTGGGGAGGCACAGACAGTTCGTCATGTGTTGCTGGAGTGTGGTCACCTGGCACACGTTCGGTCATCTATAGGCATGCCGGCCTCTCTTGCTGAGGTCCTGGCAGATGACCCAAGAGCAGTGGACAGGGTTTTTAAATTTTTAGCAAAAGTTTCTTTTACCTTGACGTTTTAGAGTGATAGCAGTTTTTTAAACTCTTTTGGTTTTAATGTGTTGATTTTAGATGGAGTTTTATATCCAGCTCTGGTTAGAGGGCTGGACAGTTCTGTTACTTCCGTTTCAACTGTGTTAGCTCTTTTACTTGTGTTTACTTTTTTTTGGTATTTTCTTGCTGCCTATTGCCAAGTTTTAATCATAAGGGCGCTTATGACCTCGGCAGTTGAGCGCCCTTAAACACCATTATCATCATCATACATGCATATATACATACATACATACATACATACATACATACATACATACATACATACATACATACATACATACACACACACAGACACACACACACACTCACACATACATACATACATACATACATACATACATACATACATACATACATACATACATACATACATACATACATACATACATACATACATACATACATACATACATACATACATACATACATACATACATACATACATACATATCACTAGTATGGCTGTGCAGGTATATTTAGTATAAGAGGCCATTCAACATTATTAAACAGACAGCTGATATATTACATTCACATCACTTTCTCCATCTATTATTCAACAGACTATTCCTGAAAATTCTTCTGTTTAATTGATGTTAAAAGAGATCATCTTTTGAAGAAACGACGTTGTGTATATTTCCTTGTATACGCAATGGGAATGAGGATTAATGATAGTCAAATCTTTTAAGAGCTAGTCACTATGTGACTCTATTGAAATTCCGTCCTGTTTGCTTGACAAAAACAAAATTATGATGTATTACATTCACAAGACTTTCTCTACTTTCTGTAGCTTATTAGTGGTTGGTAAAACTGTTATTACTAAAGGTTATTTTACCGTTTTCTTTTTAATCGAGATATACATTTCGTTTTAGGTACAAAGAGAAAACGATCAAGAACTACATTCTGAATATTGATCTAAAAATTCAATTTTACTTTCTCTATCCCCGTATATACAATGTACATAGGGATAGAGAAGTATTGTATCCCACCCAAAAATTCGACGTTGATTTTTCAGCGGAAATACATACTTTAGGACCCCCTGAATCAAAAACAAAGCATTTTCATAAACAGGTCACCACGTGTGTGTGAGTCTGTCAGTATGTGTGTGATTCTGGACAGTATAGCTCAAAAACTAAAAGACGGTTAAATCTCAAACTTCAAGAAAATCCCCCATACCTAATTACCCTTTACGTCGAAAAATTTTCGAACATTTTGTTTTTCTTAAAAATGGCACTTACGTTTTTGATTAAAAATCCCACATATTAAAGCCATTTCTATCACAAATAACATTTATACCTTGAATTTTCTGGGAATAGCTTCTAAAGACCCGTTTATTCTGGATAAATTTTGCTTAATATGGCATAGCTAGTAAACCATAAGAGATAGACAAAAACTTACTATACAATAAATGTAGATCTTGTTAAAATACACCAATTATGTCATATACATTTTCTTCGTGGAGCTTGCCGTTTTTGAGGTATTACTTGTTATTATTTTCAATTGTGAAGTACCTATACTTTTCTCGGACGGAAGTGTCCGTTTTTCTTTTGTTCTACTCCTGGCAAAGAACAGAAGCAATTTGCAATGACAATCACATAACGACAGCTTTTGAAACATTTGACTCATTTCAGCCTAGTGCATTCCATTAGTTCCCTTCTACCTATAAGGAACTAAGTAATAAAAACATTGTGCTAATGTTAATCTAGATTAGCATGGTGTTGGAAGAAGAATTATCTTTCGTAAGAGGCTTGTTTGTAGAGTGGCTAGAGAAAGTCATGTGAGTGTAACACGTAGGATTTTTACTTTCTCTATACGCACTGTGTATAGAGAAGGTATTGTACTCCACTCAAAAATTCCATACCAATATTTCGCCGGAAATATATGTTTTAGGGTCCCCTTTATCTAAAAAAAGCATTTTCGGAAAAAGGTCCGTGCGTGTATGTGTGCGTGTGCGTGGGTGTGTCCGTTTCCATGTGTCTGTGAACACGATAACTCAAAAACGAAAAATAGGTAAAATACCAAACTTGGTATTTAAGTTTAATATCTTCCAGGGATGCGACACAAAGATTTTGAGAAAAATCACCCCCACCCCCAACTACACTTTATATGGAACTTTTTTCGAAAATTTTGATTTTCTCAAAAATGGCTCTAACGATTTTGATTAAAAATTCCTATATTAAAGATATTTTCCTGACAAATAAAATGTATACCTTGAATTTTCTGGGAATAGCCTCTGAGGAGTAGTTTATTCTGGATGAATTTTACTGAATTTTGAATAACTGCTAAACCGTAAGAGATGGACAGAAACTTACTACACGTTAAAACATACAATTTATGATACATACATTTTTTCGTGGAGTTCGTCGTTTTTGAGACATTTCTTGGTTTTGATTTCTGCTATGAAAAATTTATACTTTTCTCATACAGGAATTTGTCAACTGCTGTCCATACAAACAAAGGAACTTCAGTGACATAGCAACCAGCTTTTGATTATCACTTTAACCTATGGGACTCCCTTATTTCGCTTCTACTTGCAAGGAACCAAGTAATATGGCTACTTCTGCTAATATTTTACTGATTAGCATGAAGTAAATAGAAGCTTAAGCTTTTTAACAATAATTTGTTGCAGAGATGTAGAGAAAGTCATGTGAATGATACACATCAGATTTTTACTTTCTCTAGCTCTGTATGTACTATGTATATAGGGATAGAGAAGTATTGTATTACACTCAAAAATTCGATACCGAAATTTCACCGGAAATATATGTTTTAGGGTCTCCTGTATCCAAAAAAAATGCATTTTTACAAAAAGGTCCGTGTGTGTGGGTCTCTGTGTGTCCGTGTGTCAAGGTGTCGGTTTGTCTGTGAAAACGTTAAACTCAAAAACAAAAAGTCGGTAAAGCACCAAATATGGTATTTAAGTTTAGTATTTTCCAGGGATGCTACACGAAGATTTTGAGAAAAATCCCCCCTCCCCAAAGTACGCTTTATATGGAACTTTTTTCAAAAATTTTGAGTTTCTTAAAAATGGTTCTAACGATTTGTATTAAAATATCGTATATTAAAGACAATAATTTGTTGCAGATATGTAGGTAAGGTCAGGTGAATCAGATTTTTTTACAAATATTATTCTTTATCTACATAATGCTAATCAAGATAAACACTACTAGAAAATGATCTTATTATTTAGTTACTTATAAGTAGAACGGAAATAAACGTATACTCTGGGCTAAAACAAAATTCAATATTTTAAAAAGCCGGTCCCATGTGAAGCAAATGAATTTCAACTATCTTTGCATGCCAGAAATAAAACAAAAGCGTTTCGAAACGAACGGTGACTTCCTGTTTGAGAAACGTTTAAGTAGTTAAAAAGTGAAGCCAAATACAAAGAATGTCTTAAAAACGCTTAGCTCTTAAAAAGAAAACAAAAAATAGTATATAACATAAATTATATTTTTTATAGATTTCAATTTTTTTTGGGCAGCATGTTTTTGTCTATCTCTTAAGCAAAAGTCATCCAGAATGAAAAGGTGTGTAGAGGCTATTTTCGGATAATTCAAGATATACATTTCATTCGTCATTGAACTATGTTAAACATATGTTGTTTTAATAAAATTCGTTAAATGTTTGAGAAAATAACAATTTTCGAAACATTTTCCATGTAAATGGTTGATGGGATAGGAATTTTTTTTCTGAAAATTTCCATATAACATCCTTAGAGCATACTGATCTTAAATACCAGTATTTGTTACTTTCTCTACATGTAATATGTACATAGTGTATAGAAAAGGTATTGATTGTATTCCACCCAAAAATTCGATACCGAGATTTCACCGGAAATACATGCTTTGGGTCCCCCTGAATCCAAAAAAAACATTTTTAGAAAAAGGTCCGTGTGTGCGTGTGTGTCTGACAGCGTAGATCAAAAACGAAAAGACCATTGAATACCAAACTGGGTATTTAAGTTTCGTATCTTCCAAGGATGCGACACGAAGATTTTAAAACCTACCCTTTACATGGAATTTTTTTCGAAAAATTTTATTTTCTTAAAACTAGCTCTACGGATTTTGATTAAAATATCGTATATTAAAGATATTTACCTGACAAATAAAATGTATGTCTTGAATTTTTTGGGAATAGACTCTGAAGGCTACTCTATTCTGGATCAATTTTACAGAATTTTGCATAACTGCTAAACCGTAAGAGATAGACAAAAACTTACCCCACAAAAAATGTAGGGCACGTTAAATCACACAATTTATGCAATATAAATTTTTTTCATGGAGTGGATCGTTTTTTAGATATTGCATGTTTTTGGTTTCAGGTTTGAAAAACCATACTTTTCTCATACAGATATTTGTCAATTCCTGTCAAAGGAACTTCAGTCACATATCAACCAGCTTTTGTCTATCACTTTAACCTATGGTACTCCCTTATTTCGCTTCTACTTATAAGGAAACAGGTAATAAGGATATTTCTGCTCATTTTTTCTCAATTAGCATGAGGTATATAAATAGAAGAAATGTCTAACAATAATTTGTTGCAGTGATGTAGAGAAATGTGAGTGGAACACATCAGATTTTTTTTTAGTTACATGTATCTGTCCACAGACGGACAGATACATGTACACCAACGGGGGTATTTTCCTAAAAATGCTTTTATTGGAATCAGGGGTCTTAAAACATACATTTCTGATAAAATCTCATATACATTTTTTGGGTGAGATACAATACCTTTTCTTCCTGCTGTGTGCATTATTCATATATGCTAGAGAAGATAAGAAGGCAATGATTCCCATAACAGTCGTAAACCAGCCCTTCTCATTGACAAAATTAGTTTTATTTGACAGGAAGAACTGCCTAGAGCTGTTATAGTAATACAATATGTGTAACTAACTTTTGGTTACCAAAAGCCATTGTTTAATTATCCGTTATTTTCTGATCTAAACAGACCAGGAAAGCTATCGCCACGCCGCTTTTACAACTACATGAAGTCTATAACGAAATAACAGAGTGAGGAGAGAGAAGCATTTGAGTAACAGGATACACTCGCATTGAGAATCCTGGTTTGAATCTCGGGTGTAAAATCGCTTATTTTTTTCTTTCCTTTGTTTTCGCCTCAGCCTTTACGATACATATCATGTAGCATAGGAGTTTGTTTGGCCTATGCTGCGTTAATTTAGTTTGGCGTTCTATACAACCAAAACTCTGATACGTTACACTCACATGGGTTTCTCTAGCTACTGTTAGCAGAATTTTATTACTTAGTTCATTATAAGTAGAATGAAACTAAGAGAATCCACTAGGCTAAAGTGATAGTCATATGTTTTAAAAGCTATCGTTATTCGATTGCCATTACAAATCGCTTCTTTGCTTAATTAGTAAAGAAAAACGGACACTTCCGCCTGAGAAAAGTATAAGTACTTCACAATTGAAATCTATACGGCCCGGGTTCGATCCCAAGCGACCAATGTGAGATTTGTGGTGGACAAAGCGGCGTAGGGGTGGGTTCTCCGGTTTCCCCCGCCATCTCATTCCTCCGGGACTCCATCTTCATGAATCATCAGTGTCAATGCCTGCGGTGTCAGAGCAGTAAAAGCGGGCGTTAAAACACTACCAAAAAAAAACTCACACAATTGAAAGTAATAACAAGGAATACCTTGAAAACTGTAAGCTCCAAGAAAAAAAAATTATATGGCATAATTTGTGTATTTTAACAAGATCTAAATCTTTTTGTAAAGTGTGGTTTATTAGTTATACCAAATTAAGCAAAATTCATCCAGAATAAACAGGTCTTTAGAAACTATTTCCACAGAATTCAGGATATACATTTTGTTTGTGATAGATATGGCTTTAGTATGTGTTATTTTAATCAAAGTATTAAACCGTCGTTTTGTTTATGAGCTATGCACAGTGGGCTAAAGAAATAAATATATTACTACACAGTGTGCTTTCGAATCGCCGTCCAAATTTCTCGAATAGGCAGTTTACACCATGTTATGAGGGGTGATAAAATACCTCTAATGTAGTAGTATTATTACATTAAATAGAACTACTTTAATATTTACAAGAATTCTTATACTACTAACACTGTCTTTTGTAAAAGAAGAGTATATTTGGTGTATTAACAATTATTACAAATTAATACTTCAATTGACTGACATACTGTATTAACTATATAGTTTTAGTACTAAATACTAGTCGACAAAGTATCGAAAAAAATCTGATGTGTTCCATTATCATGACTTTCTCTTCATCTCTATAATAAACTATTTTAAAGAACTTATTCTTCAATCTACATCATGCTAATCTAGATAAACATTAGCAGAAATTATACTTATTACTTGGTTCCTTGTAAGTAAAAGGAAAAAAATCTAATGTGTTCTATTCACTAGGTGTTCGTCAAACAAACCTTTTATTCAAAAGATTATTCTTTTATCTACATCATTCTATTCGAGATAAACGTTAGTAGTTTTTGTACTAGCTTCCTTGTAAGTAGAAGGAAAATAAGAAAATACACAGACCAAACCAATAGGATCGTCATTTGAAAGCCGGTCGCTATGTAGTGCAACTGAAATTCCAATGTGTTCCCGTTTGAGGAAAGTTTAAGTGGCACAAAACTGAAATCAATAGTCCCGAATATCTCGAAAACGGTTAACTCTACAAAAAGTATATACAATATATTGTGTTTTTTAATGAGATTTACGCTTTTTGTGTGGTAAATTTTTGTATATCTCTTACAGTTTGCTAGTTTTCAAAAGTCATCCAGAATAAAGAGGTCTTCAGAGGCTATTCCCAGAAAAGTCAAAATATACATTTAATTTGCCATGTAAATATGTTAAATATAAGTGATTTTTATCAATATCTTTGAACTGTTTTTGTGAAAACCAAAATTCTCGAAATTTTTCCATGTCAAGGGTGGTTGGGAGTGGGGGGACGCGCACACAGACAGACACACGGACATTTTTCTAAAATTTTTTTTTTTTTCGGATTCAGGGTTTGGATGAATTTTTGGTATTAATTTTAGGTGGAGTACAATACCTTCTGTATACACTATGTACAAAGTGCAGATAGAGAATGTAAAAATGCGAAATAGCCAGAACGTTTACGTCATTCACATGTCGAAGAGTAGGGTTTCATTTGTGGTACACTCACTGCAGAAACAATAGTAGCAATTATATTATAAAGAAGGGGAAGTTTTATTTATCGGCAGGCGTGAAAGATGACGTACGAGTTTTGAAAGACTAAAATTAATTGCTGATGTTTATTACTTCGAAAAAGTGGGATGTTGGAACAAAAAGCGGTTGGTTGATAATGTGACAATCCCGACTGCAGCTTTAAAAAGCGATTCGCCGGGATTGGAGATCTTGGAATGCGTAATAATACCGTAAGTGCGGAGCATCGGTGACCAGAGGCTTTGGAATATGTCACGTCTGGATTGTTCCAGTAGCTTCGGCTTTCGCAATTTTTCTGAATCTTCTGTGACGTCATTTCTAGCTATAAGAAGGAATGAAGAATTGCATGCCAATTGAATGTGTCGTGAATAACTTGAGCGTTAGCGCACAGTGTCGTACCAGCCAGCAGCGACTTGAGAAAGCGTTGAGAGAATTGTTTGCAGCAGTGGATTACGTTTACGCTTAGGAGTTCAATCATAGCAGAATTATTTGTAGCAATATATTGTTCAGCTCATACTTTATCAGTAATTACATTTTGAGTCATTAAAGACCTTTATTTTTATCGAAATAGATAGCAATGAAAGTAAACGTGTAAGTAGTTTTTCAGTGGCAGTTCAACGGAAACTGCTGGTGACTTTATACTTTTGCGAATTGAATATATCTCATATAAATTATTCCAGTTGTACAGATTGTTCACACTTCAGAAAAGTATTTATAATCTCGTACACTACCCATAGAAGAAAATGCAGTAACCAATAACTTTATTTTTTTTTCTCTTTTTATTTCTCCACAAATTAATAGGCCAGGTATTGGATTCCTTCCAAAGACTCAATTTCATCATGAAACGTGTAGTAAGGTTTCGTCTATCTCTTATGGTTTGCCAGTCATACAAAAGTCATCCAGAATGAAGAGGTCTTCAGAGGCTATCCCTTTATATCTTAATAAATTCGTTAGAACCAATTTTACAAACTTAAAACTTACTAAAATTATGCATTCAAATGGTAGTTTGGGAGATGGGACTTTCTCGAAAATATTCGTTTTGCACCCTTGGAACGTGCTGAACTTAAATACCAACGGACTTTTTGTTTTTGAGTTATGCTCTTCACAGACACACACATTCCCATGGATTTTTTTTTCTAAAAATACAATCTTGGATTCAGAAGACCTCAAAGCGTACATTTCCTGGAAATCTCGATATCGAATGTTTGGGTAAAATGCAATACTTTCCGTATGGAGAAAGAAAAAATACAACTTATTAGATAATGAAAGATGTGTCCACCTAAATGTAGCTATGAAACTAAGAGTACGAAGCACAAGTTTAAATCCGATTTTTCGGAATATGTATTGTGAAATTTATGCATTTAAAACATAAAATCGGTAAAATTGAAATTGCACGAAGAATTATTGTATACGAAGCTATAAAATGAAGGATTTTTTAGCTGCAAAGGCTAGCTGAGGACATTTTATTTATTCATTGCTGCTATACTCTAGCGTTCTATTTTCTCCCTCTTTCTTTCCTAAGCTGCACGAAAGATCGATGTAGAGCGCAAGCCAACAATAAATAATTACCCAGTCGTGTCCGCTGAGGCGTGAACACACGTACGTCAAGAAGATTGGTAGCAGGCGGCTTTTCTTCCATCTAGAGCAGGGCTGGACGATTTAAAAGAAAGGAAGGGAATGCAGTTTAATCCATTCCACGTTAGCCACTGTGCTGAATACAGCAACTCCCAGGTCAGTCGGTTTTCTTTCCACGCTTTTCGCAAAAGCTGTTTCTGTTCATACTATTGGAGAGAGTGAGAGAGGGCAGTTAAATAAAACCTCAAGTCCTACCAGTTCGTAATGCAGGATACCTGTTTCAGAAAATTTTTGCTCAACAGAGCTCTGTTCGTGGTTTTGAAATTGCCGGATTGAGATTCAGTGTACACAGAGTATAATAACTATGACATGATGGATTAGTCGTGGATTCTACAGCCCATTTCGAAATGTGTTGCACTATTTAGCATTGCTCACTGCCTGACCTCGTTCAGTTCCTGCTAGTAGACAAACCAATGAACGTGAGAGCGCAGATTCAAAAATGTCGAAAAAACGTAAGGGTAGGCGTTCCACACTTGTGGATGATTCAAGCACTATTGAGTGATAGGAGGAGAACCTTTACTTTCGATAAATAAATATGTATTTTGTAATTCAGAGCAATGAATTCTGGGCGAGTTTGTTTCATGACACTATTAGTACTATTTTATAACTACAAAGATTACCTAATGTTCCATCAATCGCCATTTCATTAAAATATACATACGTTTACTAATGTGGCATTTTCATTTTCTTCATCTGGACTACTGAATCTTCAATAACTACAAGACTTTGAAATCGTCTTGTGGCTGTAATTAGACACATTCTTGCATGGCATCTGTATTATTATTTTGACATTGCGTTTTTACTTTCTATGTACAATGCTTAAGATATTTTTATCACAAATGAAATGTTTAATTTCAATTTTCTTGGAATAGCCCTCTGAGAACCTCTTCATTCTGTATGACTTATGTATAACTTTTGTGTAACTAGTAAGCCGAAAGAGATAGACAAAAACTTACTCCACAAAAAATGTAGATCTCATTAAAACACACAATTTATGTAATATACATGTTTTTTGCAGAGTTATTTGATTTCGAGATATTCCGAAATATTAGTTTCAGTTTTAAGGTACTTAAGGGAAGTATATTTCTTTTTGTTTCCTTTTTGTTTTCTCTTAGCAAGCAAATAGAAATAAATTTCAATTGTTTCACATAACAACCGGCTTTCAAAATATTTAACTATCACTTTAACCTGTGCATTCCTTTCTTTTTTCTCTCTTCTACCTACAAAATATCAACTTGTGCCAATATTTATCATGATATAGATAAAAAATAATCTTTGTGAAAAAAAATTGTTTTGGAACAGCTAGAGAACACATAAAAAATGTTGATATAATTGTATAGTCTACGATCTTGCAACACATGGCTACTGCTCAACTGCATGGGCAAAATTAAATTTTAAATATCTAAAGTTATGTGTACTTTTATTAATGATTTATATGAGTAAAAGGAAAGTTTAATTGGCAGCTAGTATAGATAAATGTGATTAATAGTGAATAAATATGGGAAGGCTACTATGCAACATTTTTGTTTATTATTTGGTTCCTGCCCGACTGGAATATCACCACCAGGTGATATAATTGATGCATGATTATAATCTATAAATTGTTCCGAAATAAGCAAATTATCATATATTATATAAACCTTTAATTGCACTTTGAATTTAATCACAAATTGCTGTTTTAAAGCTGCAAATATAAGTATCCGAATATTTGGAACCTATATTTTATATAAACAAATTATTTACAACGCGTGTTTTACCTAGAGGTATATTTCGGCATATTTACATATCTGGAACACTATATATTTCAATTCAAATGAGCGGAAGCTGTTCTTGAGGAATTCTGCGACTGCAACTGTGTTGATGTGAATCCTCAAAACCATTTGTAGTAGAGGTGAGCGTAAAACGGCTGGTCAATCTCTTGAATAGTTGCTGCATTCAGTCATCAAGTGTAGAGCCGTCTTGGAAGTTTTTCTGGACAGCTGAAAAATGGTGAAACTCTTATTTTAATTTTGTGGATGTAGGATTGAAAGGAATTGGATAGTTATATGATTAGGTGAGAGAGATAAGGACATTCTGTGAGGTATTTTGGGGGTTAAAAGTTTGATGTGATAGACTTTATTGGATATGATGTAGATGGAATTATAAATTGCAGTGCAGTAGTCAGTTAACAGATGTTTTCTCCGAGTTATGGGAATAAATTTGTGGTCTAAAGTAGCATGTGCCTTAAGTAAGACTATATCTAAGACATTAATAAATATCACCAATAACTAGTTGATACATTTCTGTTGCGTAAACACACAATGCCACAGCAACTGTTGAATTGTCGTAAATTCTAACCCATCCTGAACTTGTTTTAATAAAAAATCCACTACCCGTTTTGTCGAGCAATATCTATCATGAATCTTTGTTTGAAGAACCAGATGATGGTTCAGAACGAAGTTTATGTAACAGAATAACAGAATAAACGATACATAATACATAAAGATACATAAAGGAAATTATCAACGCATTAAAACAAGATCGGTAAAACTTATCATAAAGATTTTGGCTATGTGCAAGTGGTAAGACGGAAGTTTACGAGAGACCATGGACTAACTCATTCCAAATAGAAATTGGATTTTATATATGGAGGCTCTTTAATTGCCGTGGTTCTCAGTGTCCCATTCTATACTGGGCGTGAAACACTGCTTAATTTTAATCATGGGAGCAACAGCTTTACATATCTTTCAAAGGACGCCATGCAAAGGTTTTTACGTTCGAAAACATCCATAGTCTACCGCCGGGTTTGACCATGGGTATATGAATTTAGCATGGTAACCTTTACACCACGAAGGGCGATTAATTTATTCTAGGAAATATTGTGGCTTGGCCAAAGAGTGTACGTCTTTGACGGGCTGGTTCATGTACTAAGAAGCAGGCATGAGTCATGAGGGATGGTGATCTAATGATTGTCAATCAACTGATTGATAAGAACGGGTACACAGAATAACAATAATATTAAATTGATTCATAAATAAATCGTTAATTATAAAATACATGACATGTGAGGGGGGGGAGGCAATGAGGAGAAGGATTTTTGAGAGGACGGTAGAGGAATAAGATGGAGAGGGGAAGATGTGTGATGAGAATAACACGGTGGAAGAATGAAGAGAGAGAGGAGAGAGACAAGGAGCAAAAATAATGATGGTGGCCCATTGAGTATATTTAACCAAACGCGACGACGCAGCCAAAGTGAATTGTGAAGTAGGGGCTTTATTTATTGTATTAAGAAGTCAAGTTTCTTTGTGTGCAGTATTTACAGTTCATTTATTTAATTTATTTCTTAAAACATTACTTTTTCTTTTTTATCTTAAGTGAAGTGGAAATTAAGTGTTTTAATGTACGTATGTTTAGTGTTAAATAAGCATAAAAGAATAAAATAAGTGACAATTCATTTTTAATATAGCAATTATGCATTGTAAGTGTTGAGTATTTAAATTGACAATTTAAGTTTATAATAATACCACTTTAAACTATTTTAGTGCTTTCTAAATTAAAAGAAGGATGTAATAAAAATCTAAATTTAATTAAATACTCATAATAATTTAACTGAGTAAAGTGATATTGTGTTATGAATTTTATGAATAGTTTACTGTGATTCATGCATAAGTAATGGTAAAACAAATTTTATTCTTTAGTTATATCATAAAGATGTTTAGAGTTTTTAATATTTTTATAATGTTCTATTACATAGAGTTATATAATTAGTATAATTGTGTCATACTTGCATAGAAAAGGAAGTAAAATAAATAGTATTATAGTAGAATAAAGAAAATTAAATAATTTTCTGTTAGTATAGTTTAAGATTGTTTAATTGAATTAAAGTTTAAGATAAAAGATAATTTATATAAAATTAAGTAAAATAAGGAATAGTAAATTATATTAAATAAATGAAATAAATATTGATGGTAACTAAGGTTAAAAATTAATGATTAATATTTGGACACTTTAAAATAGAAATAGAGAAAATTGTTGAAATTAAAAAGGAATAGCAATGTGCTGGGAAATTGGTGCATTATACTACAATCATTAAACAGCAAAGAAAGGGGGAAAGCTAAATGTTGATTCTCTAGGCCGCCCAAAAGTTGAAAACATAATTATTTACTATATAAAAAAATAGTTTACTGGGATAATTGTAGTAAAATTTTCACTTCCCGTGTCCTTTAAATGTATTTCCTTACTAGAAAATATGAGTCAATTATTGCTGGGAAACTATTTTAAGATGTTTGCATTCTCTGGTGTGTCGACTCTATGAGTACAAGGGTAAGACTGGATTCGCAGCTACTTATAATTAATATCTGTGAAAAATAATAATTTTTGAAATGTCTGTACCAGATAAACATGGTGTTAAACACTTATCGGTTGCAAAACACACTCAACTGAGTGTTTTTATGGCTAAAATATCTTCCTATGCTTGAATATAAATATTTGGTGAGCAACTATTTTCACAAATGGTTTATGTCAAGTCAATATACGGATGTTGTTTGTTGATGTATGATGTACGTAAAAATATCATTGAAAATGTAAAAGAATGTAATAATTAAAATGCATTGTTATTGATATTGTTTTTGGAGTAGCCTAAATTGAATAAAAAATGAATCAGCACTCTTATCTAACAATCAGTAATCACCACTATACTCATTGTCTGCTTGTTTCTCCATACCGCTTTGTTTCAACATACGTGGTGTTAGCCAGAGTTGCGGGTTCAATGTCCTATACCTGACTTAAGACAATTTTGTGGGGTAAGAAACATGTATTTTTGAATTGGGAATAAAAAAGAGGAGAGGAATAGCGATGCTTAGGTTGGAAGGGTGGAAAGCTCTTAAACATGTTGATGATGTTGGTAGCAGGGTTTTCCCATTATGTGGGCAACAGGAAGACTGAAGGCATAATTTGACAGTAGCGTGCAGACGGAGGATGCTAGGAAAATGTTATTACCTGGGATATTTTTAGATTCAAACAGACGGAGGACAGCAAGGTGGGACTTGATTCTGAACAGCCAAAACTGACTAAGCTTGGGAACATAATTAATGGAAATACGGCTGCTAAGGAATAAGATACTTGTATAGTTGTTGTATAGACATATTTGATGTTATAGGTGCGAGTATGTGTGTGTATGTGTGTGATATCAGTGTCCTTTATTTGTTTGTTGCAGCTGTGCATATGTGTAATTGATTACAGTGCTATGAATATAAAATAGGGATAGTTAATAATTTCAATCAGGTGTTTTTCTAGAGACCCGAAATATAGTGCTATGCACTTAATAAATATCACTACTACTACTACTATTACTACTACTATTACTACTACTACTATTACTACTACTACTACTACTACTATTACTACTACTACTATTACTACTACTACTACTACTACTACTACTACTACTACTATTACTACCACTACTACTAATACTACTACTACTACTACTATTACTACTACTACTATTACTACTACTACTACTACTACTATTACTACTACTACTATTACTACCACTACTACTAATACTACTACTACTACTACTATTATTACTACTACTACTATTACTTTTACTACTACTATTACTACTACTGCTATTACTACTACTACTATTACTACTACTACTATTACTACTACTATTATTACTACTATTACTACTACTACTATTACTACTACTACTACTATTACTACTACTACTACTATTACTACTACTACTATTACTACTACTGCTATTATTACTACTACTACTACTATTACTACTACTATTACTACTACTACTATTACTACTACTACTACTATTACTACTACTACTACTACTATTACTACTACTACTATTACTACTACTACTATTATTACTACTACTACTATTACTACTACTATTACTACTACTATTATTACTACTACTACTATTATTACTACTACTACTATTACTACTACTACTACTATTACTACTACTACTATTACAACTACTACTACTATTGCTACTACTGCTATTACTACTACTACTATTACTACTACTATTACTACTACTACTGCTCCTACTACTACTACTATTACTACTACTATTACTACTACTACTACTATTACTACTACTACTACTACTACTACTATTACTACTACTACTATTACTACTACTATTACTACTACTACTTCTACTATTACTACTACTATTACTACTACTACTATTACTACCACTACTACTAATACTACTACTACTACTACTACTATTACTACTACTACTATTACTACTACTATTACTACTACTACTACTACTATTACTACTACTATTACTATTACTACTACTACTACCACTATTACTACTATTACTACATTATCCTGTGTTTAAAAGACACTGGGAGTAAACTTGTGAATTTCCTTTTTCTGTACATATTTTTCTGAAAATGTTAGTATGATACCAAATTTCATTCAGATTGAAATATATAAATTATTTCGTAAATGCGAAAATATCGGTTGGCATTTTTTGAATTGGTGTGTTGAACTACACACATAAGCTCTACATGGCATATTTTAATAACACTGATTAGTGAACTATGACAGTTTTAAAAATAATTTT
Organism: Hymenopus coronatus; assembly: GCA_030762935.1. NCBI lineage: Eukaryota > Metazoa > Arthropoda > Insecta > Mantodea > Hymenopodidae > Hymenopus > Hymenopus coronatus. The sequence goes on from CM060892.1 coordinate 98,440,696, forward strand.
GAAATTTTAGTATCTAAAATTAATTATTTTTGTTAAATATTTTACTGAATAATTGATGTGGGAGTTAGGACAGTTTTGTCGCCTTTGATTAGTACAATAGACATTTCGACATATTCTTAAAAATGTTTTATTTAAATTGAAAGTGTAAATATATGGTTTTGAGAAGAACGTGTTTTATAAAATAATATGCTAGGAAAAAGGTGTATTCTACGATCTTTAAATGATTGCAGAGCCCGTAGTAAGGGGGTCAGGTTAATGTTGATTTTCTTTGAATGCCCACAGGTTCCAACGACAATTTGATATAAGAAGTCTTTTTCGAGTTTTTGACCGACCATAGTCAAAATTTCACTCCCAGTGACCTTTGGCGCAATTACGTGTGGTAAAACATAAGGTGTTTGTATAAATATCGTGTAAATATATGTGTGAGCGTGTGGGTATGCGGTATCATAGAGCTTTTATTATTGTGTTGTGCGTAAGTGCCTTTCATTGTTTCTAATACAAAATATGGTTATTTAATGATCTGAAATCAGGTATTTTTTTTATAAACCAGATATAATATTCTATCAAAACCTTCACTATTGCATGGTAATGAAATATGGGCCATAAGGGCTCAGGAATAGAAACGATGACTGCCTCCGTGGTCGAGTGCACAGCGAGCTCACCCGGGGGTCCCGGGTTCGATTCCCAGCTGGGGCGGGGAATTTTTCTTTAGCCAGAATTATTCCCTATCCCCCACAGAGTCTGGAAGTTTGTATGTGAGTGTGAATGTGTGCGTGTTTGAATAAAACTAAAATGATTTAAACTAACGTAAAAATACCTACAGAAAACGAGTTGTTTCAAGTGGAAAGACCCCGATATGACCTTAAATGTTCAAGTAGGCTATATAAATGGAATAATAAAAAAAAATACAAACGAAGTGAAACCTCACAAATGAGATTCCTCAGGTAAGAATATGAGACAAAAAGAGAAGTAGTGAAATAAACAAACAATTTGAAAACAAATAATATAATTAATAAAATTAAGGGGAGTCGAAATTTCCTATATTGTTGTTTGACCCTTTATCTCAGCAAATATTTAACATAATGAGCTAAATTTTTCAAGGTACATTTACTGTTGATTGGCGAAAAATACTTCTGTTCATTAGAAAGAAAGTATGACTTGTTTTAATAAAGCTCTTAAAATTGTATGGAAAATAATGATGATTTTCGTTAGGATAAAGCCTATTTAGGTGCAAATATGTGATAAAAATTTTCAGCCCTTAGAGTCCATTAGCTTAAGAGATAGTGGGGCATTTGTATAGAAAAGTTTATTTATTCAGAAATGACTTTCAAACATAAAATTTACCCCAAAATATAACTTAATTTTGCAAACATAGATTTGCAGTACTTCGAAACTTTCACAGTGGGGCATTTGTATAGAAAAGTTTATTTATTCAGAAATGACTTTCAAACATAAAATTTACCCCAAAATATAACTTAACTTTACAAACATAGCTTTGCAGTACTTCGAAACTTTCACATAAACCGGGATGCAATGCTGCGAATACCTGAAGTAAAATTTTCCCATAAAAATCTCTTCTCTAATACTAATATTTACAAAGTTATTGATGTTTTACCAATGTGAATGTATCAAAATGTTTTTAAAAACTACTACGCAGGATTATTTTCAACAATATTTTGAAAATATTTATAATTTATTTACCTCTATGGAAATTGCACCTAAATGAGCGGGAGATTCGAAAAATGAATTTCGACTCCCCTTAAGTAATATCGGAAAAATGCAAGTCACGTAGAGAGAATAGCCAAAGTCAAATTGCCGTGGCAAGCATATTTTTACTTTCTCTACACGTACTGTGTACATAGTGTATAGAAGGTATTGCACTCCACCCAAAAATTTGATACCGAGATTTCACCGGAAACATATGTTTTAGGGTCCTCTTTGTCTAAAAAAAGCATCCTCAGAAAAAGGTCCGTGTGTGTGTCCGTGTGTCTGTGAATACGATAACTCAAAAACGAAAAGTCGGTAAATACCAAACTTGGTATTTAAGTTTAATGCCTTCCAGGGATGCGACACTACGCTTTAAATGGAAATTTTTCCGAAAATTTTGTTTTTCTCAAAAATGGCTCTTGAATTTTCTGGGAAGATTACTTTATTCTGGATGAATCTTACGGAATTTAGCATAACTGCTAAACCGTAAGAGATAGACAAAAAGTTACCACACAAATAATGTGGAGCACTTTAAAACAAACAATTTATGTTGTATACATTTTTTTCGTGGAGTTGATCGTTTTTGAGATATTCCTTTGTTTTTGGTTTCAGCTTTGAAAAACGTATACTTTTCTCATACAGGAATTTGCCAACTCGTGTCCACACAAACAAACGAACTTCAGTCGCATAGCAAACAGCTTTTGGCTTTCGCTTTAACCTATGGTGCTCCCTTACTTCGCTTCTACTTACAATAAAGCAAGAACTAAATAAAAGAATAAGCTTATTAACAATAATCTGTTACAGAGATATAGAGAAAGTCATGTGAATGGAACACTTCAGATATTTTTTCTAGAGAGATGTATGGTCATCTGGCCCATGCTCGGTGAGACGCATTTAATGCCATACTAACCACTTAATAACACTACCAGGACCACTACTACTACGTTAGCCTGTATTTAAAGAAGCTCGATGAAACCGACCATAAGAGTAAGAACTAGGCATACTGGTAGTTCCAACATGGCTCTTTAACTGCCTGTAGCCTTCCTGTAACACAGTTTTCTAGTGAAATCCTCTCCGCTTTTCCTAATAGACGTTATGATGCGCAGGAGAGTGATGATGGGTAGAACAAAAGACGTTCTTGTTACAATAGGGGATAGTAACGTGGCAACCGGGGCTTAGGCTGTCTGCTTCACGACATACGTTTCATTGTCTACTGAAAACCTATCTCATTTGTATGCATACACAAAAGCTTTATCACTTGGCTCTCGGTATGTGTACGTGATTCTGTCCCTTTAGCTAGCTTTATCTCTGTATTATATATAATATGCACATTTTTTCCGGGTTAGGGAATGCATTAAAACCGTTTCGAAACGTTTTGCAGTTTATTGTGTTGTTTGGAAGATTTAATATTTCATTGAACCGCCTAATCCAGTAGTTTGTTTAGTTCTGTTTAGTTCTATTACACCATCCTTTGCAATGCATATTTTTTTCCACTTCTTGTACTTATTAAGGGATTCAGATCCCCAAATATGTATTTCAACGTAATATGCTGTTTGAGGCACCTGAGCTGTAAAAACAACATTTAAAGAATTGTTGGATAGATAGAGTCAGACTGAAAATTTCAATGCCATAGCTGGGATTTGAACCATAGATATCGTAGTCTCTAGCCGGTTGTTCTACCACTCAGCTACCATGGCAAAATGCCGGCATGAATTTCTCAACTAACTCGTATGTTTTCCAGCAAACCACAAGGTGATCACAAATTATTTTGAGATTTTTTGTTTTAATAGTTTAACGTCATTTACCCTGATTAGTCATATCCGACGATGAATGAAATTGGTGAAATGACGCTCAAATGATCTCTGGGTCCATGGAGCTTAAAGTTACTCGACATTCGTCATCTCAGTTTAAGGGAAAACCCCGAAAAACCCCTTATCCGGGTAACTTACCCTAAGCGAGATTCGAACTCACGACCTGTTGAATGTGTGGCAGACACGCTACCACCACACTACCCAGGCGGGCTATTTTGAGATGACATACCCTAATGGCGACTTACAATGTTGTAAGGACTTTAAATCCCAGTATTCATAGTATAGACAATCATTATGAACAATTGTGATAATTTTAATTGTTTTCTTACATAAACCGCGTGTATGACATTGAATTTTTCAGTCTGACTCCACCTATCCAACTCCTGTCCTACACGCGATTTCTGTAAGAAAAAATTTAAAATTATCACTTTTAAAGAACTGTTACCGGGCTTGTTTGATATGGCAGAGTAAAATGCATTCCTGTTCCCATTATAAATTTGTCCATGTAATATTATAGTATTAAATAAAGTTGTTCTACTGTACATATAACGTTCTAATGCTATTAGCTTCTGCAGATAAATGATAAGTATTTTTATTGTGTGGAATTGGAAGTATATTCCGGCTGTGGATGGGGTTCCGCCTGAGCATAGGCGCAGCTGCTCCAAAAATAAGAGTGGAGTAATTAGGTCGCCGGGGATTAGCATAGTCGAAGCCCTTACAGTGATCGAGACTATGAAGCCATTTTTGTAAAGCTAGTCAGTGCTTTCTGTTGGACATGTAGTGACTAATGGCCTTTAAGTCAAGTCTAGCGTTAAGCTGCCACATTGAGTTCTGGTGGAAGGTTCAAAGGCAAATGATGTTGTTATAAGCGATTTAGCAGCTAATTGAAGTCTTCATTCAGGGGCTCCTAGTGATGAGAGACTCCAGCTGGTGCTTAAGTTTCGTTGAATCGGGATCGATGGTAGCACAATTACAGCAAAATGTCCCGGAATTCGGTTTTATTGTTGTGCAGGTGGCGTAGGCATATTTCAGAGTGTAGTAAGGTGACGACTGCGGTGATGTGGACATTGTAGAGTGTCTCCAAGGTTGCCCAAGTATGTTCAGTGCCTCGATCGAGAGATCCTGGTCGGTTAAAATCACAGGAAGGAATGCCGTAAGGTTGTAATGTTATTGGCGAGTAAGGTTGTAATGTTATCATAGGTGGCGCTGGGTGTTTACTGAGGGCTTTGGATGCTGACTGCAACTATTCGGGTACTGAGGGATACTTACAATATTCTGTGTATTGTCCGATGACACTGCAGGTAGCACCTAGAAGGAACGGAGTAGAATGTGGGGTTTTGACAGAACGCACAGTAGTGGCGGCGTAACTAGTTGATGTTCAGTTCGTCCTGCCTAAATGTACTGTGCTCAGTTTTATTCGTGATATCTCGTGAAAGAAATGTCATCATCAATGTCATCGCTGACGAAGTGAGATTATGTACTGTCCCTCTAGTGACAGATGATCACCCTAATTAGACCCTTCCTGACGAGCCGAATTAGATGCGAGGCGTGTCCGGAAAGTAAGTATCGGTTTGGGGGGGGGGGATAAAATATTTGTTTTCACAACATTAATTTGTAGACGACTGAGCATTCTACGCCTTTGTTTTGAATTAAACACCGAAGACTTCTCAATGTTTATTTTACATACCGATTACATTGATGGTTGCCTCTTTGGGAAGGAACTCAACAAGCAAAATGCCCTCCTATGACTCAGAACACAATACATATGATTTTTCGCGCTTGCAACGTTGTATTGGGTTTTTGTCTTTTGGGGGATCCTGTATGTCTCAAGTCAACTGTTTTGATTCTGGACTGACATGTAAAATCCTTGTTTAGGAATTAACCATCACTGTATCGTGTAAAACATGATAAAGCACTTTCCAGTCGCTTTGTTTTGTTGACGTTCGTAAGGCATCTTCGGAATACAACGGGAAGACGGTTGCAATAATTTAAGTAAAACAGTTTTTTTTCAGTTTATGGAAACATATAATATATTTCTATTGTGGACCGTGTGTTTTCACGAATTGTCTCGTTTACTTACTCAAAAAGGCCATCAGTGACCATAGAAGGCTGTCCACTCCGTGTTTCGTCATGTCGATCATTAAATTACCTATCCTTCTTTCTCACCATTCCATCTGTCATGACATTTTCACCGCATGTCTCTAGAATTTAACGATGAATTTCAGCTGGCTTAACATTTCTTGCTCAAAAATCGTTTTTCGAAAGCACTTCACAATTTTGAAGGATTGACAACTGAAAACAAAACAGGAATTGGCTATAATGTAGTGTATAGATAAAGTACCAGAGAGACGAGTGCACATGCGCGGAACTACATCACTAGTATTGCGGTGGCGGTAGAACGACATTATACTTACTTTCCGCACAGGCTTGGTGCCATCCCTTTAGTGACAGAAGTACATATTTTATGGATGTCATTCAGAAAAGAGGAGTTGGATACTGTGCCTCTAATGGCAGGATAACCCACTTAATGTGATGCCACCCTGATCAAGCAACTTGAATACTGTCCCTAGGTAGCAATACGTCGCTTCTATCTTGACACCAGAAATATATCAACACTCAACTACAGACACAATATATGTTTGTTCATATTCAACTTATCAACCAATAACAGAGTACTTTCAGTACTATTTATTGCTGAACCTTGGGCAGGGTGGTTGTGTTAAAGACAGCACAACCATATCCAGGACGCTGTGGTTTGCTTTCTTCTCTTCTGCAAACCATTATAGGTAGAGAGCACTGTATAACTTTCTCCTCCGTAAATGTCCATCTGTCCCTCTCGGTAGAGAGTGCTTTGGTTTCAATGTAGGCCCAACAGTCAACTGTTCTATTAGCGTGCGGTAAATCACGGATAAAAGTGAACACCCAGTGCAGGCACCACCCTAACAAGGTGGGCTCCTGCAAGACCATTTTAGATCTCAGCATCAATCACCTATAAGCAGACCAGCGGGGCTGTCTGGCCCTCAGTAGTTAGAAGCTGAGCTGCGACGGTATACTACTGAACTGTACCTTCCAGCACACAGAGTCGTGCTGGAGAATTGCATGAGTCGGGCCCTGGTGGCTAATGTTTGCAGGCGGCGAGATGTTCATTGATCGGAGGCAACCCAACATGTGTACATATTTACTATATTCTGCAGAATAAACGGAAACAAAATTAAATGTTTATGAGAAACGGGTAAAACAATGTCTGTGTTCCATTCACATTACTTTCTCTACCTCCTCTGCAAACAAACAATTCTTATAAAAGATTAATCATTTTCCACATCATGATAATCGAGACAATCATTAGCAGTAATTGTCATATTATTAGATTCCTTCTAAAAAGGAGGGAAATAAGGTAATTTACTTGTGCTAAATCAATATAAAATCTGTTAAAAGATAGTCATTATGTTAACAACTGAATTAAACTAAAAGCAAAGAATATCTCGAAAGTGCTCAACTTTATAAGAAAGGTATATGATGCAACAATATTTTAACGAGTAGGTACTACCTTTTTGTATAGCAAGTTTCTATTTCATATATAGTTATGCAAAACTTAGCAAAATTTATCCAGATCGAAAAGTATCTTCCGAGGATATTTCCAGAAAACTAAATATATAAATGTTATTTGTGATGTACATATCTTTAATACATGGCATTTTAATCAAAACCGTTATGGCCATTATGGAGAAAAATAAAATGTTCAAAAACTGTCCATGCAGAGGGTAGTTTGGGGTGGGGAAATTTTATTAAAGGTCTTCGTATCGAATCTTGATACTAAACTTAAATCTAGAGAACTGCATTTTTTGTGTAGAAGGTTTTATCTATTTCTCATGGCTTACGAGTTATACAAAAGTTATACAGAAATCATCCAAAATGAACAGATATGTATATTTCGTTTGTCATTAAAATAAAAATATGGTATATTAATCAAAATCATTAGAGCCATTTTTGCAAAAGTAAAAATTTCGGAAAATGTTCCGTATAAAGGGTAATTGCAAGCTCGGATTTTCCTGAATGCCTTCGTGCCGCAACCTTAAAGATACTGAACTTAAATACCAAGTTTTTATTTAATCAACCAATCTATTTTGAATTATGCTGTCCACGGACACACATATACACACCTACATACGGATCTTTTTCTTTTTTGGAAAATATTAGTGATCTTCGTTCATAACCTAATACAGAAGGGGCGTTTGTTTGTATTATATGATGCAGTACAATATCAACCAAGAAAAACAGTTTCTGAATATTAAAACAAAACATTTGCCTTGACTATGGGGAAAATACTTAGTGACGCACAAAAAACCGGCGCCGAGTACAGCAGACTGCTAGCTCGCCTATTACGCACGGATTGTTGCCTGCCACGAGTAGATACAGTAACAATTAGATAAACATGTAATTGTTAGATAACAAAGAAATAATAAATAAGCTAATACATTTAGTGAATTGTTGTGGCTTTTGCATTGTATTAGAGGCTGAAAACCTCCTTGTGCTTCAGTGCGCTTTTGCGTGCCCTCTAACACGTTAATATACCTACATTTTGCGCAACTCTGCCGCCTCAATTCTCAAAATTTCATTACGAATAGTGTCCTTCAAGTCTTGCAACGTTTTTGAGGTTATTTTCTCACACTTTTCCCCTTCGACTGGCCCATAGATAAAAGTCATAAGTGGTTAGGTCTGGGTATCGTGGCGGCCACTTTCCTTGGTTGAGTCCCTTCTTCTGTGAATATTTCATAAATTCGTGAGATTCACTTGCTTGAAATGTGAGTGTCGTCTCAGCCTGTTGAAAGATAGCTTACGTACGTTCATTGGGGGGGGGCAATTGTGTGTAAAATTAGCGGGCGACACTGAGCAGTCTAGTCCTCGGGACCGGTTTTTCCTCTGATACAAAATTGGTTATTGAATTTTGATATGTGGTTTCAATAATAAGATATCAGTTCTACATAAAAAATAATTTCTTTACATTACAAATACGCTTTTTATGACGCATTAGATAATTTTTTCTTCCACAATAGCCGTGTGTAAGACAGGAGTTAGAAAGGTAGAGGCATTCTGAAAAATGCAATGCCATAGCTAGGATTTGAACCACGGATCTGCTGATTTCCGTCCAGTTGCTCTAACCATATTGGGGAATTTAATGCTGTGTCAGCATACTGCTATGGTAGCTCATTGGTTGGAGCAACCGGACGGCAACTAGGATCTAGTGGTTCAAATCCCGGCTTTGACAGTGAATTTTTCAGTCAGCGTCTACAATTAATTCATAATAATTGAATATTTTACACCAAAGATATTTATGACTCATTATTTTATTAGTTTAGTAAAAATAATAAAATTACATTATTTATACTATCACGATAACCCTTTAAATCCTAATATTTTATTAAACTATGAAGCCCGAGGCTTCGTACTTACAACATTATAAATTGCAATATTCATAATAATTTGACATCTCTTTGTGGTATATCAGGAAAAACGCGAGTCAGTTGGGGAGTTTAATGCTGTGTCGGCATGCTGCCATAGTAACTCAGTGGTTAGAGATACTGGACGGAAACCAAGACATGGTTCAAATCTCGGCTGTGGTACTGAATTTTCAGTCCACCTCTACTTTTCTAAGTTTTTTTATTACTGTTAATGATGGATTTTGTTTTAGATTATCCGGATTTTTGTAGTTCGAATTAATGGGGGTTTTCTGTATGCCCTAAATGTTGGTAAAGGAGGAGAAAGAGGGAGAGAAAGAGGAGGAGAAAGAAATGCCTCAACTCCTTGTGTGTTTACAAAAACCAGAAGTATAACTGTTTGGACATTCAGTAGGAACCGAGAGCCAAAACCGTCCACCGATGTCGCAGATACAGGAATGGTGAACGCCGCTTCGTAATTTTATTGGAAATGTCGATACCATGTGCATTCGCATTTCACACATGTGAATACACCGCGAATTCAGAACCCTCGTTAATCTCTACAGATATGAAACTGTTCAATGGACATAAAAAATGTCATTAGAATTTCTATGGCCACTATTGTCAAACAACTTTATAGCCCATGGATGGGCAACCAACCGACCGTTGGGATCCATGGCACTGAACGATGTACGAAGGGGGAGTTATCTACAGCTATATTGGAAGTATGTGCTGAATTTGGCAGCGTTGCGAGCTTTCTGCGTTATGTGCAGTTGCAAATTGCAGTGTGGTTCTCTGTGCTGTAAAAAGGTTTAGAATTGCTCAGCGGATGTAATTTGATTTATAAGCGAAAGTGATTTTAATAAACGAATGTTCACTCGTTTTATTTGAACAATTCTGATCTGTTTCAGTCATAGGACTTTTTTTTTTTTTTAATATTCTGCAACAAATTATTTTTACAAATACTCCAGTAACTACTACTAACACACTACTAACCAAGATGGTCTTATGGCGGCGCAGTGGCCGAGTGGTTAGAGCACTCGCCTCTCACTAAGGCCCAAGTTCGCTCCCAGGCGACCGCAAGTGAGATTTGTAGTGGACAAAGCGGCGAAGAGGTGGGTTTTTCTCCGAGTTTTCCTGTTTTCCCCGCCATCACATTCTCCCAGTGCTTCATCTTTATTCCATTAAGTTTACTAAGTTTATATTTAACCAATTTTTCGTTTTTGAATTATACTGTCCATACACAAAACTTATTTTTAAATGATCTTTTGGGATTCAGGGGTCCCCAAAATATTCTTATGCGATAAAATCTCGGCATAACATTTTTGAGTTAAATGCAATACCTTCTGTATTTATTATGACATTGTATGTGGTAGAGGAAATAAAAATATTAAAGGCTATTTTCTTTAAGGTGGCTGTGTACAGATTTCAGCACCGTGTATTAGTAATTAGTGTTATTCGATTTTTTACATTTTCTACTACTGGTCTGTAATTATATGTATGTAAGGCAAACCCAATTGGGCAATCCACCTTTCTCCCTCACCCCGCTCGACGCTCCATCAGAAGTGTGTTAATTTTGACCACTAAGTAGGCGCATTATCTTGACATTAGAACTTCAGTATGTAGCGCAGAGAAAAGTGTAATCTAAGTTTGTATCATCCAGTGTGAAGGGTGGATTATTGTTCAATCAGAAAGTTTGGGGATCACCAGTTCGCAACCCAGAACTTCATTTGTCGCAAGTTACGTTTCGTGTCCCTTCGGTAACGTGACCTATGCAATACTCTATTAAGAGCATAGCAAACAGGTGAAAGATATGGGCGTAATGAGCAAAAAAACCCCTATGATAAGTATTTCAAGGCATATTTTTAATGTCTTTCAGTGTACGTGTCCCTTGTCTTCCTTTGCTCGTGTGTCTAGAAGACGAATAGGAGATTTAAGTTCAGTATCTTTCAAGGTTGTTAAGCGAAGCTTTCCAGCTATGCACCTCCAAGATATATTTTTCCTAAAAAAATACGTTTTTTATTTTCTCGAAAACGGCTTTAACGATTATGACTAAGGTACCACTTGTTTAAGATATGTTTTCATGCAAACGATGTGCATGTGTGGAATTTTCTGGGTATAATATCTGATTTCCTCTTCATTCTGAGTGAATTTTGCATAAGTGGTGAACTGTAAGAGATAGACAAAACGTTATGTGATTTCTGTTGTTAAATTGCAGGCATATCACAGAGTTCATCTATATACGCAAGCATAAATTTTTGAGTTTGTAAACTCTTGCGTTACATGATTATAAACGAATGCCTCTATTGAATACCACGGGTGCCTACATACCATCTTGCGCATACAATCATTGTGATGGGGCCTTAAAGTTGTTGCAAGTCTTATCGAAAGACGGTTGCGTTCAAGTACCGCGCTCGACTCATCTGTGGTTTAGCGGTATAGGAAAAATATACGGTAAATATACGTAGGCTTGTTAATATAATAGGTATAGATGTGCCTAAACAGAAAATTATTCTGAAGAAACAGAATTAGTAGATATAATATGAAACAGTTACAGTTTCTTTTGCCTAGATTCCGGAATAGTCGTTAACAATTGGTAATTCTTCCAACAGATTAGTTATTAGCCTGAATTAAAAAAAGAAAGGTTAAATATTAGGTAAGGAAAGGAAAATCACAGGAACTGTAACATACGCAACTCTACTTTACCTAAAAACCCCAGGAGGATAGGATGAGGTTACAGAATCATAGGAACCCACAATTCACCAGAGACGCGCGGAAGTCCTAATGTTTCCAAAACCAATTACCTATTCCATGCCGCGGTGCCAGTATGAACGTTATATAAAGTCAGAGTCTAGGTGCGTGATAAGTAGACCTCGGTCCGGGGTCAGGAAATTGCAGGTTTTGAGGTTCGGGGCACACAAAGTGGCGTGATGGAGTAGGCGTGTTCTATACAGCTCGTTTCTAAAAGCGTGTTGTACTCTCTAGCATTGCCCACTGCCTCATTGAGCTTCTGCTGGTACATAAACCAGTGTTCACTGAAAAAGAGCGCAGATTGAAAAATGTCGAAAATACGAAGTGTTAGGCACTGCAATGAATTCTAAGTGAGTCTGGTTGATTTAAGTTCATTGACTTTTAAAAGCTCTGCTCATTATTAGCTTAAATTTTTTGTATAAAGATTTATACTTCTATTGTAAAGTAAAATGGCTTTTTATTTACTAATCATATTAAATAATTGTTTTATTGTGTTATTGTATGAAGTATTACGATGCATATAATGTCAATACATGTAAAGAGTTACTTTTGGAACAAATTATACCTCAATGTGTGCATATTCATACTACAGACCCCTCCCCAATGGTCTCTCTTTATACCATGGACTACTTTGTGTGTTCGTAACTAAGTGCCCCTTAGAGCTCAAAACTGAGCTCTAATGATAAATAGTATATGTGAATTTAAATTTCGTGCCGCGATGTGTCCAAAAACTAAAAAAATGACTTTTACTTTGTTTATATTAACCAGAATATACGTATTAGAATCGGAGCTATTTTGTTAGGTTATTTTCTTTGTTAATTACGGCTCTTGTGCTGAATTTGTTGATTTCCTGTGATAATGCTGCAGTATACTGCAAGTGTTCAAGAACATTTTCGAGAATATACTGCAGAGGCTAAAGTGGCCATTGTTTGCGTATTCGAAATTACAGTAGGCATTTAGCCAAAGCAGAATCTTCCCCGTCTGCTATTGTTAGCATTAAGACAATGGGGAGAGTAATGCTACATATTAGGTAGCTGCAAGAGGGATTTTCCAGCTTTGTAACGATGCCCATGTTTTTCAGAATTGTTGGGCACGTCACTGGTAACAACAAGAAGCAAATGACAGTCTACGTGCATATATTCAAAACAAGAACCACAAGAGCTGCCATAATTTATTTAAACAATGTGTAATTGTATCAGAGTGGCCGTAAACCTACATAAAAATCTTAACATATTCCATTCACATTACTTTCTACCTGCTCTACAAATTAGCTATTCTTGCAAAAGATTATTCATTTTCTCCATCATGCTAATCAAGGATTAGTAAAAGTTGGCTTATTATATACACTAGGCTAACGCGATAGTCATATTTTTTAAAAGCTATGGCCTTGTGAAACAATTGAAATTCGGTTCTTTATGCTAAAAGTAAAATAAAAGAGATTTGAAACGAAAGATGACTTCCCTTATGAGAAAAGCTTAAGCAGTTTAACATTGGACCCATTAACAAGGAATATTTTGGAAACGGTTAACTTTACAAGAAATAGAGTTATATAACATGAAATACTAAACATGTGCATTTCATTTATCATAAAAATATCTTAAACATATACTTAAAACCATTTTTAAGAGAATAAACATTTTCAAAAAGTGTTTTATGTAAAGGGTAGTTGCATGTGGGGGGGGGGGATTTTATTGAAAATCTTCGTGTCAGATCCTTGAAGATAATGAACTGAAATACAAAGTTTGGTATTCAACGAGGTTTTTCGTCTTTGGGATATGCTGCCCACAGACACACACGGAATTTTTCTAATTTGTTTTATTTAGGGGTTTCAAAACGTGTATTTCCGATGAAATCTCGGTATCAAATTATTGGGTGGAATACAATATTTCTACACGTTTTGTATACATGCTATAGAAAGTTAAAAAAATAGGATAAATTGCATTCACATGAATTTCTCTACTTAGTTTTTCAACAACTATTCTATAATGTGTCACATATAAGAATATTCCTAATGTCAACATTTGCTGCAGCAGATCGCAAAGAACACTGTTAGGAAACTGATGCTCGGAGTGAATTCCTGTTATTTGCCATCATACAATTACTGCATCTAAGATATACATCAATCTAAATATTTTTCCAATCACTGCTCTGTGCGTGTTGGTTTTGGATAAGGAAACATACATAAATATTTCTATTCATTTCTCTATTTCCACAAAAGTGTTCTGAACTCGTGAATTCAAAATGACATTAAACACAAGATACACAGTTATACATTATCATCTGTTTATTGTCATTATATAATAATACGCTGCCTAGTATGTTATTACTTTCTCTACACGTACTATATACATAGTGTATAGAGAAGATATTGTATTGTACCCAAAAATTCCATACCGAGATTTCACCGTGTCCCCTGAGTCCGAGAAAAGCACTTTTTGAAAAAGGTTCGTATGTGTGTCTGTTTGTGTTTATGGACAGCATAGCTCAAAACGAAAAGACCGTAAAATACCAAAACGTAGTATTTGAGTTGGTATCTTCCAAGGCTGCGAGACAAACATTTTCAAGAAAATCCCCCCACACCAAACTACTCTTTATATGGAAAAAAAAAATGGAAAACTTTGATGCTTTCAAAACTGTTTCTAACGACCTTGATTAAAATCTCCTATATATAATATATTTACATGCCAGATAAAATGTATGTCGTGAATTTTCTGGGAATAGCCTCTAAGGATCTCTTCAGTCTGGATGATTTTTATTGAATTTTGCATAACTGTTAAACCGTAAGTGATATACAAAAACTTGTAACACAAAAAGTGTAGATCACTATAAAACACACAATTTATGTCATATACAGTTTTTCATGGAACTGGTCGTTTACGAGATATTTCTTATTATAGAGAAAGTAAAACAAAAAAAAAACAACAAAAAGCTGATGTGTTCCATTCACATGACCTCTCTATATCTACATAATAAATTATTGTTATAAAGGTTGTTCATCTATTTACTTTTTGCTAATCAATATAAAATTACCAGAAATGGCCTTATTACTTGTTTTCTGGTACATAGAAGGAAATACTGGGGTATCATTGACTAAAGCAATAGTTAAACATTTTAAAGGTGGTTACTATGTGATTGAAATTCCTTGTATGGCGACGAGTTCACAAATTTCCATATGAGAAAAGTATAAGTGTTTCAATCTGAAACCAATAACAAGGAATATTTCAGCTCTGCACAAAAAAATGTTACATGACATAAATTATGTGTTTTAAGGAGATCCACATTTTCTGTCTAGCGAGTTTTTATCTATATTTTACGGTTTGCCAGTTTTGCAAAGTAAAGCAAAATTCATCCAGAATAAAGAGGTCTCAGAGGCTCTTTCCAGAACATTCAAAATATACATTTTATTTGTCATGTAAATATATTTAATATACGATATTTTAATCAAATTCGTTAAAGCCAAATTTGAGAAAGTTTTCGAAAAATTTTCCATGTAGAGAGTTGGTGTGGGGGATTCTCTTTAAAAGCTTCGTGTCGCATCGTTGAGAGATACTAAACTTAAATACGAAGTTTAGTATTTAATGAACTTTTTGTTTTCAGCTAAGCTGTTCACAGACACACACACATACAGACACACACTAACCTTTTCAATTTTTTTTTGTCTCCAGGGGGTCTCAAAACAGGTAAATCCGGTGAAATCTCGGTATCGAACCTTTGGGTGCAATATAATACTTTCTCTATAACTGTGTACATAGTACTTGCGGTGAAAGTAATAAGCTCTAATCTTAAAATGTCATAAGAAAGAAAATGTTTCATTAATTCCCAAATCTAATAGTTTAACATATTATTCCATGCCCCAAAATTTAATATTCCTACAGTACATAGTTATTAAGATATGTAAAACACTTTCAGCTTATTAATTTCATTACCATGTACGTACAATGTAAATAATAACTACAGACGATATTGTATTACACCCAAAGATTCGATGCCGAGATTTTACTAAAGGTACCCGAATAGGAGGTGAATGAGTGCAAATATTTGTAGTAACAATTGAGGACGATTTGATGATACAGAATTTGTAGTTTTTTCGCCTTATTTTAAAGATACGTTCATGAGGAATAATCAACAATCATTTTAGGATAGCTATTACATACTATCTCACACGTTTGGCGATTGTTTATGTAAATAGTCACGTGGTTGACCCTCGTGTGCCTTTTCTACGGCCCGACTATCGGTTTGTAATAAGAGGGAACAAAATCGATCACACTGAAACTTCAATCCACGTAACCATATATATTATATTCATATCGAATTATGTTTTAGAATTCATAATGTATTCAGGGTTAAACTCAAAGTATTTAACTCAATGACATTAATATGCTTTATTTTAGATTTGGTTTTATTGACAACACACATAGCTCAAACCAAAATGTATTTAAGCATTTCCACTTCAGTTGTTTAAACTATCAAACCACTCTAATTATTCTTTAAAAGGTGAGAAATTAAATTAAAGTTCAAAATTTAAAAAAAAATAATTTCAAATCAGGAATTAAAAGAACCTATGTCACAGATCTTTTGGTAGCTGCGTGAACGTTCGTCTTTTGGAAAGATGCCGATTTAAAAATCACCATGATACAGTCCCTCGCAGCATTGGTAGATGCCCTAGTTGTGTAAATTAAATGAATATCTGTTAAATCATATACGAGGCCATTCATTGTGCAAAGGAAAATTTGCGACTGAATCAGTCCTCTTTTCCTCACTGTGAGCCATGTGAATGCAGGTCGGTGGTGTGCAATTTGTACTAAACTACTAACATCGGTGGGTTGTGATAGTCGTTGCTTAATGTATGTAAACATGACGAGTGCAACTCAAAATACATTAGATTATAACATTTGTTCATCATTTATAACAGCGATCTTAGTAAACGGACAAAAGAAACACATTTAGTATTTTATGTATTGTTCTCTGCTAAAAGTTAAATTATCTCCACTTATTCACTTCCCACCATATGTACATTAGACACCCTTTGTATATAAAAAAAAACAGACAAAAACAAACACGTCATCTTTAGAAAAAGACCCGTATTTATGTGAGTGTTAGTCAGTGAGCAGTACTATTTGAAAACTGTTGAATGCTAAAATTGGTATTTAGGTTCGACATCATCGAACGTGCGACATGAAGACTTTCAAGAGTAACTCCAACCCTCAAACTGCCCTTTCAATGGATAATTTTTCAAAATGTTTGATTTTCTCAAAATTGGCTAAAATTATTTTGATTAAAATATACGTGTTTCAGACTTGTCTAACAACTGGAATTTAATCTTCAATTTACTGGGAAAACCCTTCGAAAACTGTTCATTCTAGAAGACTTTTGCATAACTGCTAAGCGTAGACAAGAATTTACAACAAAAAAGTAGATCTAGCAGAAACACACTCCCTTTATTCGTATATGCATTTCCGAAGACATCTCCTGTTATCAGCTTAAATTTCCCTGTAGTTATACATTTTTTAATTGGGGATCGTCT
The DNA here is from genome assembly GCA_030762935.1 of Hymenopus coronatus. Taxonomy (NCBI): domain Eukaryota; kingdom Metazoa; phylum Arthropoda; class Insecta; order Mantodea; family Hymenopodidae; genus Hymenopus; species Hymenopus coronatus. The sequence continues at coordinate 98,457,924 of CM060892.1, forward strand.
TCTTTTTTCTCTTCCTTCTTCTTCTTGAGCATGCAAAGAGAACCTAATTTAAATACATTCACATGGTGATCACCTCTTAAAATATATGACTATCACTTTAACCTAATCTATTACCTTATTTCCCTTACGTACAAGGAAGTATATAATAAAATTATTTCTGCTAATGCTTATCACGATTTACATGAAATATATGGAAGATTAAGCTTTTGTAAGAAAAATTTGTTGCAAAATATGTTGAAAAAATCTGATGTGTACCACTCATATGACTTTCTCCATATCCATGCAACAAATAATTCTTAAAAAGCTTATACTTCTATTTACTTTATGCTAATCAGAAAAAAATAGCAGAAATAGTCTAATTACTGACTTCCTGGTAAGTAGAAGCGAAATAAGGGACAACTGTAGGCTAAAGTGATAGTCAAAAGCTGGTTGCTATGTCAAAGAAGTTCCTTTGTCTATATGAATAGGAGTTGACAAATTCCTGTATGAGAAAAGTATACGTTTTTCATAGCAGAAACTAAAAATATGGAAAGTCACAAAAACGACGAACTCCACAATTTATGTATATAACATAAATTGTATGTTTTAATGTGCTCTACATTTTTTGTGGAGTAAATTTTTGTCCATCTCTTACGGTTTAGCAGTTATTCAAAATTTAGTAAAATTCATTCAGAATAAACTACTCTTCAGAGGCTATTCCCAGAAAATTCAAGATATACATTTTATTTGTCAGGTAAATATGTTTGATATACGAAATTTTAATCAAAATCGTTAGAGTCATTTTTGAGAAAATCAAAATTTTCGAAAAAAGTTACATATAAAGGGTAGTTGGGGGTGGGGGGATTTTTCTCAAAATGTTCGTGTCGCATCCCTGGAAGACACTAAACTTAAATACCAAGTTTGGTATTTTACCGACTTTTCGTTTTTGAGTTATCGTGTTCACATACACACGGACACACGGACACACACACACACACACACACACACACACACACACACACACACACATACGGACCTTTTTGTGAAAATGCTTTTTTTGGATATTGGGGACCCTAAAACATATATTTCCGGTGAAATCTCGGTATCGAATTTTTTGGTGGAGTGCAATACTTTCTCTATACACTATGTACATAGTGCGTATGGAGAAAGTAAAAATCTAATGTGTACCATTCACATGATTTTCTCCATATCCCTGCAACAAATAATTCTTAAAAAGCTTATACTTCTATTTATTTTATGATAATCAGAAAAAAATTAGCAGAAATAGTCAAATTACTCGCTTCCTTGTAAGTAGAAGCGAAATAAAGGACAACCGTAGGTTAAAGTGATAGAAGCTGGTTGCTATGTCAATGAAGTTTCTTTGTTTATATGGATAGGAGTAGACAAGTTTCTTTATGAGAAAAGTATACGTTTTTCATAGCAGAAACCAAAAATAAAGAATGTCTCAAAAACGACAAACTCCACGAAAAAAATGCATATAACATAAATTGTGTGTTTTAATGTGCTCTACATTTTTTGTGTGGTAAGCTTTTGTCCATCTCTTACGGTTTAGCAGATATTAAAAATTTAGTAAAATTCATCCAGAATAAACTACTCTTCAGAGGCTATTCCCAGAAAATTCAAGATATACATTTTACTTGTCAGGTAAATATGTTTAATATACGAAATTTTAATCAAAATCGTTAGAGCCATTTTTGAGAAAATCAAAATTTTCGAAAAAAGTTCCATGTAAAGGGAAGTTGGGGGTGGGGGGATTTTTATCAAAATCTTCGTGTCGCATCCCTGGAAGATACTAACTAAACTTAAGTACCAAGTTTGGTATTTTACCGACTTTTTGTTTTTGAGTTATCGTGTTCACAGACACACGGACACACGGACACACGGACACACACACACACACACACACACACACACACACACACACACGGACTTTTTTGTGAAAATGCTTTTTTTGGATATTGGGGACCCTAAAACATATATTTCCGGTGAAATCTCGGTATCGAATTTTTGCGTGGAGTGCAATACTTTCTCTATACACTATGTACATCGTGCGTATGGAGAAAGTAAAAATAGGTTTATTTTATTGTTATAATGTAGTTATATAAAATATTTATTGAAATATATTATTTAAAATATTAACATATAGGTAAATGTGATTAGAGAAGTTTATACATTTTTTAATTTTGTAGAGCATTCCTGCTTAATATGCATATAAGATCTAATATTTAAAACTATAAACTATAAATATATCGTCACTTTCTTTGTCCATAGGCATTTATTTTAACAGATATAGCATTAGGGCATAAACAATAATGATTGTTTATATCTTAGGAATAACCGAATATTCGCGGAAAACTGTCTCATTCGGAAGACATCTAACAGTATAATAAACTGATAAGACACACATACAATCGTTATAAATATATTAAAAAATAACATATATCGCAATAACGATCAGTAATTACAGTTTATTATTTTCAAGCGATTTGCTAAGGCTCCAAGTATAAACATTCTTAGATGTGACATCCTATATATAAGCATTGTGAAATCAAACATTGAAAACAAAAGAAAGTCAGTTCTTCTTTAATGTGACATTACTAGATGTATTTGTAGTTTTTGCATAATAAACATAGTGTTACTGGGATTTGGGTCATACTGTACGGTTTCTTAAGGACGGAAGTTAGTTCACGATCTATTCACAAAACATTCAAGAATTAAATTTCATTTGTTATTTTAGTAACTTATACGAATGACAGTTTTAATATAAATCCTTACAGACGTCGATGTGTGACGGGGTGCTCGGGCGGTGCCAAGGACTGGATCCACCACCAGGAAGGGGATTCTTAGCAAAGCCCCTGCCAGGGAGAAATCCTTTAAAAGAGAACAACGTCCAGCCGCAACGTATCGAACGCCGTCGCCTAGTCCTTCAATTCCTAAAGAGGCGAGTGGAAATTATGAACAGGAAATTTATAGTAGAAGAGGAACAATTTGCCTACTGCCCTGGTGAAGCCCGGAAAATATCCATGGACACGTTCCCGCTGAGTATTTTCGCCCGGTTATATTCAATCTCTGTACAACTCGGAAAGCATCAAGGCAACGATGCATGTGCTTGAATACGGCACTGTGCTGCTCAGTGGGAGCGGTCGGTTTTTTTTCAGCAGTAAGATAGGTAGAGTCAGACTGAAAATTTCAGTGTCATAGCCGGGATTAGAACCACGAATTTCCCGGTCTCTAGCCAGTTATTCTACCAATGAGATTCCATCACAACATGCTGGTACGGCATTAAATTACTCCGTGGTTCCAATCCCGGCTATGGCTTTGAATTTTTCAGTCTGATTCTGCCCTACACACGCTTCCTGTGAGAAAAAATTAAATTATCACAATAATTATCCACAATAGTTGGGCTATACTATGAGGCCTGGATCTTAAAGTATTTACGACTATGTAAGTCGCCATTGGGGTTTGTCATCTCAAAACAATTTGACATCACCTTATGGTTTACCTGGAAACATACGAATCAGTTCTTGCCTCGACTTCCGCTATTGTGTAGAGCAACTTCGACCAGCCAGGGGTGATGTTTATGAACGTAAATAAGAACATCACAATTTCTATTTTTAATTTCTTTCCTAGTCATAACAGCCACCCTTAAAATAACAACACTGGTTTTACAAGCACACAACTCACAAAGCTTAAAATAACACGATTTCAGAGCTCAAACTAGCCTGGATTACGCACACACATTTTACATCGCAGAGTGTTCCTCAGCCTGGAGTCAGGAGTCAAGAGCGAGAACAGATCCCACGAGTTTTCTCGGGTGGAGGATAAATCGCAACGCTATCGATCCGTTTTCTGGCCGTTTTACCCATGCGATATGGTAGCTGTAAGTAATTCTGATTCATATTACACCCTCTTATATACTCATAGCTGACATGAGCTCTGAATCAATATCCTACTCTGTTATTGGCTTCAATTTCGCGCTAACACTGTTGTCAACGCGTTATGTGCTCCTGCAGTCGTATCTTAATGGTTACCGTAATACACGTGACAGAAATTATTGAAAAATATCCTATTTACAGAAATTTGGATAACGTCCCTAGCCTTGCAGTGACTTTGTAGCTCGCAACCCAATGCAATAGTTAAGTCATAGACTGCAGCTCCCTGCTTGCTTGGTTTCTGTGTTTTCACCCAGAAATATTAACTTTTGCAGCCTAGCAAACCTTGCCTTACTCTGTACGTTGCAAACGTATAAAAACAATCGTGGATTTTGTCGCTGTCCGTTTTGAGCCAATATGTCGCCGTTCATTTGTCTACCTCAGAGTCGGTCTGGATTAGCACCCGTGAAACACTTTATAAACGGACGTGTACATACCTCTGAAAAGTCCTTTGATGCACCGGCTATGCTTGTCCATGTAGAACACAAGTTGACTCTCACTGAGGGGGAAAAAGAATCACTAAGGTATGTAACATGGAGTAGACTTAAAAATAGAAGTACCTCACTTGAGATTCTACTGAATTAATGCTTTTATTCACTTTTGTTGCTTGTTGAGGCACCAATCCTACGAGCAACTCCAGATATAGTAATTTAGAAGACGTAGAAATATTAATATTTTCTGCTGTTTACTAAGTTCTTGCCATCGTTAATCACTGCGTACTTTCCTATTATGCGACAATCGACTCATGCGATAACTACCATATCTCGCGTAATAAAATCACATACTTAGGCACTCACACCACCGCGTTTAGATACGTACAACGCACAACCTATAGCGCACCGCGTTCAGCATCACGCGTCTTACACTAAGAATAAGCAGCAACAACAACAATAACAAAAACCCAAATCCCTGTAAGCGCATCGCTTAAATACCTACAATCTCCAATATTGAACTCGTTCATGATTGGCTAAAAAGAAGCGCGAAAATAGCATTGTCACGTGATGAATTTTGTAAGTTCTTTGTATTCGACTCACTTGACTGCTCTTTATAATGGAAAAGTCCTGAGCTGCTAATCTTTAGGGGACAAACCTATCTCTAAACTTTACCCTTTTAGTTATGTCTCTAAGGCGCTAAAATCTTGGTCTACAAAGGCAATTGTGTTACTAACATTAACAAAGAAGATAACCTTGGCGATCACAATAGCGATCACTTCTTAGCCCTAAGGTTTTGTATTCTGCAATCTGCTCGGTCTTGGCTGCTGAAGCAGTTATTTCACATATGAAACCTATGCAAAAATAATAATTAAACTAATAAATTACACACCGGGCTAATATACTATTGCAATTTATTTATTTACATTTCAGTATTAATAATAGCATAGTAATGATGAATTAATTAACGTCTCAATTTTAAGGTACCGCAACTAGAAAATTACAGGACGTCACTGGGCGAAGTAGTGATTGACTCATTGACGTATTTCTCGTCCACATAGAGAAGACACCTTCAGAACCGTGATCACAGTAGTGATACTGTACCGGAGTCTGGTCTGGACTCCGGCCCTGTATCCCCTGTTTACGTTTCCCCCCCTAAATTTACTTTATGATTGCTGATTTTACTGTTCCTTTACACAAACATATACACATTGCACAAACATATAACAACCATGCCCAAGGCGGGACTCGAACCCACGATCCCCTGCCCACGAAGCACCAGAGCAAGACGCTTTAGCGAGCGTGGCGATGGGGACCGGCTGCTGAGGAGCAGCTGTTAGGGGTTAAGTCATAACTAGGTGCACGGCTGTCGTTTTTGTGCACAATCGCCTTCCGTAAAATGCCCTCACTCCTTTCTTTTTCCGTTATTCCTATTCGCAAAATAGTAGTAAATACTTATTTTTAAACCACCTCATGTCGCATATACGAGTCATTTCTGAATTATCCTTAAAGCGGGGAAAACAAATCACTCTAGCATGGCCTAGTTGCGGTTTTTTCCATGATGGTGTTGGATATTACCCATTTTTCCAGCATTTACACTGAATTATTAGGTGTTAATTGTCTCACTATACTCGTATTGCTTTCCCAAAACAGGAGCTATCTCCATGCTGTTATTGATTTTTATTATGAAAGTTTGTTCTGTAATTTTGGAAAGTGCAAGTGTATTACTAAATCCCAGTTAGTGAACATTAGCCGCCTAAAAATAAAAACAAATTACGAGATGGCGCAATGCAACTAGTGTTTTCAGTTCCGGTCAGTAACCATTGACGTCACTTTTTCGCACAAAACTGACTGTTGTAAATATGTATTGTACAGAAACATTCCCCTATTATAAACAGGAATAGCGTCGTTGTCGATTGTTGGAATTACATGAAATGGATGAAAGAATAATTCAAACAGTTTCAAGAGATGTGCAATGGTTACTTGTTAGCTGAGATAACAGATGGCAGCACAGGCAGAAAGACGCTGTTTCGTTTGTTTATTGTTGGACAGAAGCAGCTTTTGTTAAATGGTGGTACGGTTAAAATTTTAACTAGGTGTGAATTATGATGAATTTAGAGTGTTAAGGTATCTCGCTATATATTTCTGAATCAATAGCTTGCAGAAAGATGAACTGGATGATATGGCAGCCAAGATGAAGTCTTCTGCAATTGGTCTCCAAAATAAAAATAAAAAGTCTGTGGTGGCTCTGTACTATCCGCCACGTTGTCGTGAAGCTTAACTTTTGGGGAGCACATCACTGAACTGAGGTGTCGGGGCACTCAGGCTGCGGCCTCCTTGTATCCAATGCTGAAATCCACGATGCCGGTTCCCCTTGAGTTGCGTATTTTGAGGGCTTTCATAGTCCCCATGCTAATCTATGCTGGCGAGATCTGTTGTTGCTTCAACGGGTCAAGAATAGACACCTTTGGGCCATCTATTCTGTCCTCTTCTCTTTTCCTACGAGAATCCTGCACGAAGCCTCTGTTCTGCAATTCGTGGAGGACGAGATTAGACGCCACGCAGTTAAATTCAACGCCGGTTTGCCCTTCCATCAGAGCGTTCTCATTAGTTCTCTAGGGGATTATAATACCAGAAATCGGCTTCTCCACATGGCTTGTAGGCATCTCCGGTAACTAAGGAGCATCTCCAATCGCTGCGACTGCTAAGCTTCTATACAATCCTTCTAAGAGTTGCTTGGAGTTTTTTTTTTTTTTTTTTTTTGGTAGTGTTTAACGCCCGCTTTAACTACTAATGGCACCGCAGGCGGTGACACTGATGATACATGAATGATGATGGAGCACCGGTGGAATGCAATGGCGGGGGAAACCGGAGTACCCGGAGAAAACCCGCCCCAGCGCCGCTTTGTCCACCACAAATCTCACATGCGGTCGCTTGGGATCGAACCCCGGCCGTCTAGGTGAGAGTCCGGTGGTCTAACCACTCGGCCACGGCGCGGCCCCCAGAGTTGCTTGGAGATCAAATTTTCAATCCCAAAATAAATAAAACTCATTGTAAACAAATTACACCCGGGAACAAGGGATGTAGCACTATCCCTGGCAAGCATTGCCATCTTGCTACCTTATTTCACTCCCCAATCTCTTTTCACCCACCATCCTGTAAACCTTGCATCTCGTCAGAACGTGGTTAAACTCTAGTAAGAATGGGTGGGTGCACATCTAGCACACCATCGGGCTGCCCTCAGCCTGTCAACTGCTCGTGTCGTGTCAATGACTTGACCGTCTGGGACTTCTTACCACCACTACCTTCAAAAATGCAAGAGTTCTATTTCGTAACAGTGCCACCAATGAGTTTGTCAAGACAGATATGTTGAGGCGTGTATGGTACGAGTGGGAATATTCACTTTGACGTGTGAGACGTGACACGAGGAGCACTCAGTGTCATTGAGATTGATACTGAACTGTTTGAGTTTGTCTTTCTAATGACATCGATTTCATGTAACTCCAATCTTTGACAGCGATGCTATACCTGTTTTATAACCGGAAAAACATTGCTGTGGTCGCCAATATGTTTAGTTCTATAAAGAGTATAAGCTATATTGCGTATTAACGGTTCTTCCCTTAAGGATTAAAGAGTGACAGAATTAAGTATCTGACCTTTTCCATTCAAATGATTTTCTCTAGCTATTCTGCAACAGATTAATCTTACAAAAGCTGATACTTCCTCCTACATTGTGCTAATCGAGATAAGTGGAAGATCCGCCTGCGATGCCATTAGTAGTTAAAGCGGGCGTTAAACACTACCAAAAAAAAAAAAAAAAAAAAATAAGTGGAAGATCACAGAAATAATCGTATTAATTACTCCCCTATAAGCAAAAGGAAAATAAGGAAACACACAAGGATAACGATAGTCAAATGTTTTGAAAACTATTTTTTATTGTTTGATTGATATAGCCCCACTTTAACATCTAAGACCATACCAGGAGCTTTACATTAAATATAACTCGTTGTCTGTAGGTTTTTGCGTTGGGTTTGTTTTTCTCAAATACTCACACACATTCACTCTCGCATACATACTTCCAGACTCTGTAGGGGATAGGAATAATTCTGGTTAAAGAAACATTTCCCGTCCCAGCCGGGAACCGAATCCGGGAGCTCCGCTTAAGAAGTCAGCTCGCTGACCACTCGACCGCGAAGGTAGTCTAAAAGCTATTGCTATATCATTGAAATTCCTTTCTTTGAATGGCGAGGAATTCACAAATTCCCATATGAGAAAAATGTTTATCTCGGAAATGGTTAACTCCACGAAAAAACTCTACATGACTTAAATTATTTGTTGTAATAAAATCTATATTTTTTGTGCAGTAAATTTTTGTCTGTTTTACGGTTTACCAGTTATGCCAAAGTCATACAAAAGTCATCCAGAATGAAGAGGTCTTCAGAGACTATTCCCAGAAAATTCAAGATATGTATTTTATTTGCCATGTAATTAAATTTAACATATTAATCAAAATGGTTACAGCAATTTTTGAGAAAATAAAAATGTTGGGAACATTTTTCTATATAAAGGATCGGCTACGCCGTGGCCGAGTGGTTAGACCACTAGCCTCTCACCTAGACGGCCGGGGTTCGATCCCAAGCGACCGCATGTGAGATTTGTGGTGGACAAAGCGGCGCTGGGGCGGGTTTTCTCCGGGTACTCCGGTTTCCCCCGCCATCGCATTCCACCGGTGCTCCATCATCATTCATGTATCATCAGTGTCACCGCCTGCGATGCCATTAGTAGTTAAAGCGGGCGTTAAACACTACCAAAAAAAAAAAAAAAACTATATAAAGGGTAGTTTTGGGTGGGGGAATTTTACTCACAATCTTTGTATCCTAACCTTGGATGATACTAAACTTAAGTACCAACTTTGGCATTTTGCCTACTTTTCGTTTTTATCGTGTTCACAGACAAACGGACACGCACACACCTTTCTCCAAAAATTCACCTTTACTGCTTTCTCTTCCACGCACACTCACATGTAAAAACGTCGTCCATTCCCCTAGTTTATAATAATGTTTTTTTCTCCGTAAGGTTCCCACTTTCAAACTAACAAACTTTAATTAATTCCAGCCGGTATCAGTTCTCTATGTGTCTGATCTGAAAAATCAACAGAACCTAAGAAATAACCAGTGAACCATATTATAATCGTTTTAAAATGTAGGCGTGGTTCTCATACCGTCTTTATGAGAGTGTATCACTACAATTTGTGCACAATATAGGAACTGTTTACTAGTGCCGAGGGTCTCGAGTTCGATTCCCTGCTGGGTTAGGAATTTTTCGCCATAAAATGCTATTCTATATCCTCCCTAGATACCAGTAGTACAGGTTTTGCTAAATCTTTTTAACTATAGTAATTTGATATGGAATAAATAGCCGGTTACCAGTTAATAATAATTAGTTTAATGTTATAAAAAATATTAACTTTTCCTAGGGGGAATTTATAAGTATACTTTTCTTTTATGTTATTTTATTTATTTTCTATTTTATTTATTTTAGTTATTAGTATATAAATTATATATATAAATTACTAACGTATGAAAAAATATAATGTGGTAAATAAATTATAAAGTTTGCAACATACATGCATTTATAACGAACAAGATACCAAAATGTTGTATTACAAATTTTACTTTATTTTTTTTGCTCCCTAGAGTCTGTAAATATGATTGAAAATGTGAATGTTTGCGTGATATAACGTAGAAAAACCCAACTAAAGCCAAAAAAACGTTCCAAAGGTAAAAACCGCCATTATGATCATTACTGTTTAAAGTAAGGTAGAAATATACGAATAACAAAAATTGATGTTTTCCATTCAGATAACTTTCTCTATCCGATCCGCAAACAAACCTTTCTTACAAAAGATCATTATCTTATCTACATCATAATAATCGAGATAAACATTACCGGAATTGGTCTTTTTTTATCGCACATATTGGTCTTCAGACTTGAGCTAATTGGCTATCCCGGGAGATAGAATGACTGAGAAAGAACATATACACAGAAACATGAAAAATCCTTGACCCAAAGCGGGATTCGAGCCCACCTCTACCGGAGTAGGCCTGAATTGTTGTTAACTACTTGCTTCCTTGTAAGTAGAAAAAATAAGGGAATGCACTAGTAAAAATCTGTTAAAAATTGGTTGCTATGTGAAACAATTGAAATTCAGTTCTCTTTGCCTACTAGAAGTAAACAAAACTTAAATAAAGCGAACGAAAACTTTCGTTTAAGAAAAAGTTTAAGCAGGTTAAAGCTGAAATGAATAGCAATTTACAAGTATGCGACATAAAGATTTTCAAGAAAATCCTTCCTCTACCCCAAACTACCGTTTACAGGGAAAACTATTCAAACATTTTAAGTTCTTTAAAAATGACCTTAAGTATTTTGATTAAAATATACATATTTTTTATATTTTCATGACATTTGCAGTGTATATCTTGAATTTTCTGGGATTAGCCTCTGAAGATCCCTTCATTCTGTATATCTTTGTAAAAATATTAAACCGTATGATACGTCTTATAAAAAAATTGACTATGTCTTTAGTCTAAAGTTTTCCATTGTTTCTCTTCTATCTAGAAGGAGCTAAGTAAAACAATGTTTTTGCTAATGTTTATCTCGATTAGTGTATATCAGATAGAAGAATAAGCTTTTGTAAAAATAATTATTCACAAAATAGGTAGAAAAAGTCATGGGAAATGAACACAATCAAATTTTTAAAATTAATTACCCTTTTATCAGGTAAGTTACGCTTTTGTTTGTTTGTTTTTTTATAAATACATTTTTAAATGGCATTTTCTGCAGAACTGCAGAATAAATTGAATAATTTGCTTGTTACGTCACAGCGCTCAATACTGAATGGAATCCATACAGTTTTAGAAAATACTAAAGGAATGACGAACAAACTAATGCTTCAAAGCATACTTTCAATATATTTTTTTGGGCATAATGTGATTATTTTGGGAGAGAGAGCCTGTGTCTGTTGTGCTTTCCCTACATAGTTCATGGTACACAGGTAGAGAAGGTATTGCACTCCATCCACAAATTTGATACCAAGATTTCACGGAAATACACGTTCTGAGGTCCCCCATATGACACATTTGAAAAAAGCTCCGTGTGTGATCTGTGCATCCGTGTGTTTGTGAACACAATAACTCAAAAACGGAAAGTTGGTAATATACCAAACTTGGTTTTTAAGTTAAGTATCTTCCAGGATTGCGACTCAAAGATTTTGTGGAAAATCCCCTCACCTCAATCTTCGATTTTGACTCTTACGATTTTGATTAAAATACCGTATATTAAAGATTTTTACATGACAAATAAAGCATATATTTGTCATTTTCTTGGAATAGACTTTGAAGAATCCTCCATTCTGTGTTAATTTGGCTGAATTTTGTATAACTGGCAAACCGTAAGAAATAGACAAAAACGTATTTAAAAAATAATGTAGATCTCGTTAAAACACACAATTTATTACATATATATTTTTGTTTTGTAGTTTTTGACATATTCAGAGGTATTGGTTTAAACTTTTCTCAAACAGAAGACATAGTTCTTTTCGTCTCTCGTTTGTTTATTCCTAGCAAGCAAAGAGAATCGAATTCAATTGTGTCACTTAGCGACCGGCATCTGAAATTTCTGACTATCACTTTATACTAGTGTATTCTCTTATTTCCCTTCTTCTTACGAAGAAGTAAATAAAATTCTGGGAATCTGTATCTTGATTAGCATGGCGCCCATAAAAATAAAAATAATCTTTTATAAGGAAAGTTTTTATAGAACAGATAGACAAAGTCATTTGAGTAGAACACATCAGATGTTTTTACTCAACGCACACTCACAAATCAATCCAATACACCCCAAACAAGCATTTTACTTTCTCTACACGTACTATGTACATGGTATTGTAATGCATAAACAATTCGATACCGAGATTTCACCGGAAATACATATTTTGGATCCCTCTAAATCCCAAAAGAGCATTTTCAGACAAAAGGTCCGTGGGTGTGTGCATGTGTCTGTGGACAGCATAGCTCTAAAACGAAAAAAACCGTTAAACACTAAATTTGGTATCTTCCAAAATTTCGACAGCAAGATTTTCAAGAAAATTTTCCACCCCTACCTACCGTTTACATGGAATGTTTTTCGAAAATTTTGATTTTCTCAAAAATGGCTCTCACGGTTTTGATTACAATCTCTTATATTTAAGATATTTATATGACAATTAAAATGTATATCTTCAATTTTCTGGGAATAGCCTCTGAAGGCATGTTTATTCTGGATAAATTTTGCAGAGTCTTACATAATTAATAAACCGTAAGAAATAGACAGAATCTTGCCACACAATAAATTTAGAGCTCATTAAAATCACAATTTATATTGTGTACATTTTTTCATGGTGATGGCAGTTTTTGAGATATTCCTTATTTTTAGTTTCAGCTTTAAAATATTTTACCTTTCTTATACGGGAATTTGTCAACTCTTGTCCATACAAAGGAACTACAATCACATAGCAACCGGATTTTAAAAGATTTTATTATCGCTTTAGCTTATGTTACTCCCTTATTTCCCTGCTACTTACAAGTTATTGCCAAGTTATTGTCGATTAGCATTAAGTAAATAGAAGAATAAGGTTTTTAACAATAATTTATTGGAGAGATGCAGAGAAAGTCATGTGAATGGAATAATCAGATTATTTACTCAATACCCTCACAAACCAATCCAATAAACCCCTCACAAACAAATATCTGTTTACAGGTGTTCAGTTATAAGCTATTGGTTGGAATATCATATTCTTCATAGTCTCATGTGGGAGAGAGAGTTCTCATTTTCAGCCAGGAGATGGCGCTATGTAACAACCACACTGACACAGGTGGTGAACAAGATCAAAGAGCTTGGTTGGACGCTGTAAGCAGAGCCTGACAAAGCAAAGGTAACTAAATATTTTTCTTCTGTCTAGAATAACATTAAGAAAAGAAAATGCCTTCGAGTCGCTCTCTCTTTGCGGGAATTTCCTTTTCTTCATTTCCACACTTGGCTTTCCTTTGGCTCTCCTCCCATCTGGAGGTTTTCATCAACCCTTTTCTTTTTTCCTCCCGGCCTTAATTTGAATAATTTCTAGCGACACAGAAGAGCCTGTGTATTTATATTTTATTTCCCAAACCAGATTACCATCCGCGCTTATGTATTCATAACTTTTTACGATTCTCCGTTTCTCTTCTTCACTGATTGTATCTCCATATGCAATCCTCTTAAACTTTTCACCTCACTTGCCTCGGAGTACCAGAGCCCTGAATCCATAGTCTGCAAAGAGAAATTATTAAATTGCATGCATTCGTTTTTGTCTTAAGGAGAAGATAAACTTTAAGGTAACGAAATTACGGTTGATTAAAATCTAGTTTTATGTTTCCCTGGGCAACAGAAATACACAAAGGTCAGGTCACACAATGTTGTATGTAGACAGTGATAATCTACGTGACTGTTCTGCTTTGTTTGTCGTAAATCAGATGGAAGATGTAAGGTTTAATACAATTCTAACTCCTCTGAGAGCAACATCCAGCATTTACACCTTCTCTACAGTACTATGTCACTTCGATGTCGAGATTTCACCGACACGTTTTAGCGTCCCCTGTATTCAAAAAAATCTGATCTGTTCTATTCACATGACTTTCTCTATAACTCTGCAATAAATGATTGTTAAAAAGCTTACGCTTCTATTTACTTCCTGCTAATCGAGAAAAAATAGCAGCATTAGTTTTATTACTTGCTTCCTTGTAAGTAGAAGCGAAATAAGGAAGTACCATAAGTTAAAGTGATAGTCAAAAGCTGGTTGCTATGTGACTGAAGTTCCTTTGTTTGTATGGACACGAGTTCACAAAGTCCTGTATGAGAAAAGTACGTTTTTTTATAGCTGAAACCAAAAACAATCAATTCCACGAAAAAGAAGATATATAACATAAATTCTGTGTTTTTTAAGTGCTCTACATTTGTTGTGTGGTAAATTTTTGTCCATCTCTTACGGTTTAGCAGTTATACAAAATTCCGTAAAATTGACCAAGAATAAAGTAGTCTTTAGAGGCTATTCCCAGAAAATTCAAAATATACATTTTATTTGTCATGTAAATATCTTTAATATACGATATTTCAATCAAAATCGTTAGAGCCCTTTTTTTAGAAAATCAAAATTTTCTAAAAAAGTTCCATGTAAAGGGTAGTTTGGGGCGGTGGGATTTTTCTCAAAATCTTCGTGTCGCATCCATGGAAGCTACTAAACTTAAATACCAAGTTTGGTTTTTCACAGACTTTTCGTTTTTGAGTTATCGTGTTCACAGATACACGGACACACTGACATACGGACACACCCACGGACCTTTTTCTGCAAATACTTTTTTTGGATACAGGGTACCCTAAAACCTATATTTCCGGTAAATCTCGGTATCGAATTTGTTGGTGGAGTGCAATACCTTCTCTATACACTATGTACATAATGCGTATAGAGAAAGTAAAAAATCTAATGCTTTCCACTCACATGACTTTCACCACTTAGCTGTAACAAATTATTGTTAAAAAATCATATTCTTCTACTTTATATAACCGAGAAATGATCTTAATTACTTGCTTCCTTGTAAGTAGAAGGAAAATAAGGGAATACACTATGCTAACATGAATGTCAAGTCTCTTAAAATCTGGTTGCCATCCGTTTCTATGCAGAGCCAGGAGTTTACAGCTTTCCCTGTGAGAAGAGCTTTAACTAGTATTTTAAATGTGAAACAAATTTCAAGGAATATCACAAAAATTATGAATTCCACGTAAAAAATGTACATTACATAAATTGTGTGTTTTAACTGATCTACATTTTTTGTGCAGTAGGTTCCTGTCTAACCCTTACGGTTTACTAGTTACGAAAAATTCAACAAAATATTTAGAATAAATAGCTATTTAGAGACTATTCCTAGTATTTACTTGCCATATAAATATTTTTAATATAGGGTATTTTATTCAAAAGCGTTAGAACCATTTTTGGGTAAATCAACATTTTCGAAATTTTTTCCATGTAAAGGATAGTCTGCGGTGGAGGGATATTTCTCAAAATCTTCTTGTCGCATTGCTGGAAGATGATAAAGTTGAATACCAAGTTTGGTATTTTACAGACTTTTCGTTTTTGTGTTATCGTGTTCACAGACACACAAGGACGTTTTTCCATTTTTTTGATACAGTAGACCCTAAAACATGTAGGTATATCCGGTGAAATCTCGGTATCGAATTCTTGGGTGGAATGCACTACCTTCTCTATTTCACTATGTACATAATACGTGCAGAGAAAGTGAAAAGCATTTTATTTGTGAAATTTTCCGTGTGTCTGTGAATACGATAGCTCTAAAACGTAAAGTGTGTAAAATAATAAACTTACTATTTGAGTTTAATATCTTATAAGGATACCTACGACACGAATTATTTTTAGGAAAATCCCACCACCCCAAACTTCCCTTTTCATGGAACAATTTCGAGCATTTTAAGTTTCTCCAAAATGGGTCAAACCACTTTGATTAAAATGCCTGATATGAAAAATATTGACTTCACAAATAAAGTTATTATGTATTAGATTTTGTGGGAATAGCCTCTGTAGATATATTTATTTTTGCTGAATTTTGGGTAACCGGTAAAGCATCAGGGATAAAAACTTACTACACAAACATTTTAGGTGTTAAAACAAACAATTATGTTATATATATTTTTTTATGGAGTTGATAATCTTTTAAAATATTTCTTGTCGTTGGTTTTATTTTTAAAACTTGAAATTTTTCATATAATGGAATTTGTCAAACCTCTGGCAATGCAAATAAACGGATTTCATTCACATGGCAGAGCCGTGCCGTGGCCGAGTGGTTAGACCGCTCGCCTCTCATCTAGACGAGCCGGGTTCGATCCCAAGCGACCGCGTGTGAGGTTTGTGGTGGACAAAGCGGCGCAGGGGCGGGTTTTCTCTGGGTTCTCCTGTTTCCCCATGCCATCGCATTCCACTGGAGCTCCAGCTTCAAGTCATGAGTCATCACCTGTGCTTTTTGTAGTAAAAACGGGCGTTAAACACTATAAAGTTTATTCCCTTATTTCTCTCCTACTTACCAGAAAGCAATTGATAAGACCGTTTCTGCTAATGTTTATCTCGATTAGCATGAATTTAGTAGGAGAATAAGCTTTTTTACAGCAATTAGTTATCGAGATGTAGACAAAGCCAGGTGAATCAGATGTATATGATTTTCAAACGCATTTGTTATCAAGCGAAATGACTCAGTATATAAGACTCGTAATACGAATGTTCCCGCATTCGACTTTTGTTAGACCTGACACCCAACCTTCGATTTATTTTTTTGTGGTTTTCTTTGGTCAGTAAATGGATGCTGTAATGGATATACTACCAGGGATTATTCGGTATCCATTTTAATTTCAGCATTTAACTTAGCATATGATGCTCATTGGGAGCCAGAATTAGTTCAAGAGAGCGTGCTAGCTACTATGAATGAAAATATTTTAAACAGTTATAGATAATTACTTCCGTTGAAGATACCACTAGCAGTCCTAGATCCATTAGATATTGTTATAACATTTTTCCTGTCTACTCAAATATTATAGCTAGTATAGCCGATGTCCTACGGTCAAATTTTTGGTCCAATACTCTTTAAACTACAAATTGGAGCGTGGGACATCGTATAATTTCATTGTGTACAATTTCCGTTTTTTTTTTTTTTTTTTTTTTTTTTTTATTTTATTCAGTTCCTACCGGATACAGTGGTTTCTAATTTTTGGTCCAAACGTATGAGCGACCTGTGGTAATGACGTAATAAAATGGCAGCTAGTGCTGAGTCTTCCTTCCCGCTCACGTGATTGTATAAAACTTTTCTGTATCTTGTACATTTTGTCCTAAATAATAGGGTTACAGTAGCTGAGCTATTGTTGAAATACACCTTTTTGTGCGGCAGACATTTATAAAATAATGACTCGGGTATTCATAACCCCTGCAAATGAACTTTGACCTTCTTTTCTCAACAAAAATATAAATACCTTTGATTTGCTGGTATGGAGTGCCTCATATCTGTGTTTTGGCGAGTGATTTTTACCTCAACTAAGGACAGAAACCTTCAAAACAAATTTTCTTCCATTCAAAAGTTAAAACAATTTACAAGGTCAAAAACGAGTTCATTTTGGAGCATATACAGTACACCTCTTCCTTGGCCTGCATTCCTATGTTCCAGGCATGGTCTAGTCCATAGTCCACCAACGCCTCTTTATTGCTTTTTTTCTTTTTATTATAATATGCTCTTGCAATGGATACATAAAATAAGTTTGCTACAGCGAATGTAAATAATTGTGGATCAGCAACCTCCACCGTTTTCTATCAGCTGTTCATGTGCACGCGAGAAATATTTGGACCAATAACCATTCCCGTGGGAATAGAATGGAGCAATTTTACACAACGTTCACATTGTATAACAATTTTTGTAACAAATTTTGACCGTGGGACATCGGCTTAGTAAATATATATATATATATATATATATATATATATATATATATATATGTTTCACAATTTAGCTGTAACAAAAGCATAGCTATGTATTTAAATATGAAAAATTAGGTGATTAGATATGAATCTATCTGGAAATAAAAAATATCTCACATGATTTTCTCTAACTGTTCTATTAACAACCTTCTTACAAAAAATCGTTCTTCTTTCTACACAATGCTAATCGAGATAAGCACTAGTGGAATATTTTATTACTATTTCCTTATAAGTGGAAGGGAATTAAAGGATTGCAATATGCTAAAGAGATAGTCAAATGTTTTAAAGGCTATCATAATGCGATTGTCATTAAAATTCGCGCTTTGCGTAGTACAAAAGAGAAACGGACACTTTTCTGTTTGAGCAAAGTATCAGTATTTCAAAATTGACACTAATAACAAGAATTATCTTGGAAACGGTCAACTCTACAACAACACACGCACTCACTGACAGACAGGCACACAAACGGACATTTTTATAAAATTGTTTTTTTGTTTTTTTTTTATTCAAGGGAACACAAAACATATTTCCGGTGACACCTCGGTGTTGAATTTTTCAATGCAATACAATACCTTCTTTATAAACTACGTAAGAGAAAGTAAAAAAGACTAGTGAAACTTAACTTATTACTTCATATTATTGTTAAGCGGGGGTAGCGGGGGTTTCGGGGAGTGATATGAAACCTAAAAGGGGAAAGAAAAGACGCATGTAGGAATTTAGCTTTCCGCATTTATTTTTCCAACCCCTCTCTGGTGGGAGGTCCAATTTCCTGCCATTATTTTGCCGACAGTTCTTTTGGGGAGGACATCTAGATTTATAAAATGTTATCGACATGTGTCTATAGGGATTTGTGAACCTCCCTCCTTCATGCGCGCGTGCACACATACACAGCCGAGTATCATTCTATCGTAGCTGCGTGAGTTTGATATGCAAACCCCGCGCGCGTATTCCAACCCCTCTACCCAAACCACTCAGAAAACTAACCACTAAATGCTTCCACTTGCCTTTTGTGTATTTATTTTATATGTATCAAGTGGTAATGTTTACTTTCTATACTATTTATCACATAAATAGCGTATAGAGAAGCTAGAGTATTCCACCCAAAAATTCGATATCGAGATGTAACTCGAATTACATGTTTTGAGACAACGAATCCAAAAAAGAGACATTTTCAGCAAAAGATCTATAAGTATGTCTGTGTATGTGTCTATGGACAGTATACTTCAAAAACAAAAAAGAGCGTTAAATATCAAATTTTAAATTTAATTTTAGTATATTCCAAGAATGAGACTCGAAGATTTTCAATAATTTCAAGAAAATACCCCCCTTTTTCCCAATTTACTTTTTACATGGAACATATTTACTGAACTGAAATATCAAGTTTGCTATTTAACCGACTTTTCGCTTTTGAGCAAAGCTGTCCACAGACACACACACACACACTCACACACACGGACATGTTTCCAAAAATGCTTTTTATGGATTCAGGAGGTCTCAAAATATGTACATATGGAAAAATCTCAACATAGAATTTTGGTTGGAATACAACACCTTTTTTGTCCACTATGTACAGTGTACATTGCATAACTAAAAAGTAAAGCGGGCGAAGTACCAAACTGGTTTTCAAGTTTAGCACCTTATAAGGGTGTATCCTGTAATATTTAAAGTTAATACTACTTCCAAACTGTTATTTTCCTTGTTTTTGGTTTTCTCAAAATGAGCTCAAGCCATTTTACCAAATGTTTAGATATATCAATGAAAATATATAAATCCAAAAGTTTACTGGAACAACGTGTGAACTACTTTGTATTATTGATAACCATAAGCTATAGACAACATTTTAGTGCACAAAAAATGTACATCTTATTAAAGCAAACAACGAAATTATATATTGACTGTTTTTAAGATATTCTTTGCCCATTTATTTTACTTTTAATGCATTACATTATTTTTACTCTATCTTCCAATGTACATTCGCTACCAATTTCATTAAAATTAAATGTTTTGAAGTTCCCCGAATAAAAAAAAGTGTTTTTCAATGGTCCGCAAGTGTATGTGAGAATGTGTTTGTATGTATGTGTGTCTGTCTGTCTGTAAACGGACGCGTTACGCCATAATTCATCTAAATTAATGTTTTACAAATTAATGCAAAAATGCAACGCTAACATTTTCAATAAAATCCCTCCGTTTTAAAATGCCCATTAGATGGATAATTTTTGAAAAATTTATTTTCTCATAAACGGCTCACAATTTTGGTTAAAAACTGAAAGTTTAAAATATTCTCATAACAAATAAAAAGTATATCTTGAATTTTCTGGGGCAGGCTATGAAGTCTTCTTCACTCTTGGATGTCTTTTACATAACTGGTAGTACGTAAAATATAGACAAAAATTTTACTATGCAAAAAATGTAGATCTCATTAAAGCACACAATTTATATTAGATGCTTTTTTTGTAGAGTTAACAATTTCCAAAATATTCCTGGTAATATGTAGAAATATTCGAACAGTTAAACATTTATCAACCGTGAAGTCGTCATTTATTTTTTGTTTTACTCCTGGCATAATTTAGCTACCAGCATTTAGATTATTATTATTATTATTATTATTATTATTATTATTATTATTATTATTTATTTTATTTTCTTTCGCCTAATACGTTTCCTTATTCCCATTATACATTCAAAGAATTAAGTAATAGGACAGTTTATCAAATATTTATCTCGACTACCTGAGGTAAATAGAAAAATAGTCTCTTATAAAAATAGTTTTTGCAAAATAGGACGTGAAAGGAGCATATCACACTTTTACTTTCTCTAGCACGTATGCACAGTGTACATACTAGTTAGAGAAGGTATTACATTCCATCCAAAATTGATACAGAGTTTTGTCAGGAAATACATGTAAACATGATTGTCTGTTAAATACCAAATTTGGTATAGAACTTCACCATCTTTCAAGGATGTGAAACGACGATTTTCAAGAAAATTCCCCACTCCAACTACCCTTTACATGAAACACTTTTCCAACATTTTGATTATCTCAAAAATGGCAGTAGCGAATTTGATTAAAATGTCATGTATAAGTCACTTTCATGACAAAGAAAATATGTCTATTTTGAATTTTATGGGAACACCCACTGAAGAGCTCTTCATTCTGAATTACTTTTGTATAACTCGTAAACCGTGAGACATAGACAAAAACTTATTCACATAAAATACGTGAATCTCATTTATATCAGATGGATTTTTGCTGAGCTAAACATTTTCGAAATATTTCTGGCTGTTGGTATATATTTTCGAGTCCTTAAATTTTTTTGAAATGGAATTTGTCATTGTTTTTTTCTTTTGTTTTAATTCTGCCATGCCTTAGCGACTAGATTTTAAAACTCTTGACTATTGTTTTACCCTAGTGTATTCCCTTATTTCCTTTCTACTTATAAGGAAATAAGTAATACGACCATTTCTGCTAATGTTTATCTCAAGTAACTGAGGTAGATAAAGAATAACCTCTTATAACAATAATTTTTAGCAGAATAGTATGTGAATGGAGAACATCATTTATTTGTGTATTTTGATATTCCAAAACTGTCAGTATTTTGGTACAGTAATATTTTATAAATGTAGTTCGTAGCATGAAAAAGAAAGCAGTATCGAAAAGCAGAATTTTCTAAAGGCCAAACTCTTTAGCTTGGAGGAAGTAAATTTAAGTCCAGTTCACAGTAGCCATAAAAGAGCATTTATCACTAAGCGAAGGCATTGCATAAATCTTCCTTTTTAACTAAGAAAACATTTTAGCCTTTACTTCACGTTTTATTTTGTTGGCGCCCATTCATATGTAAATGCGGCGGAGTTACAAAGATCGCAAATCTTACAAAACTTTCGTTTCGTTCTCTGCCCAAGGTGAATAAAAGCAGAAAAGTGGAAAAATTGTGAAGCGAGAACTTTCAATTCGTAAAAAAATCTCATTTTAAAGGTGATCTATTGCTACCATATAAAAGCCAGTATGGAAAAGTTCAAGTGAGTAAACAACAAAGTATATAAGATAAAATTGACCAAAAACTTTGGTTATATCTTTGCTATGATTTATAGATGAGAAAATAATGATTCTATAGAGAAGTTTGGAAAATATTACATAGAGCTACTAATGTATTACACACATTAACTTCAGTAGTGTTTTTTCCTAAATATCACTTTCTCAAGGAAGAACAATATAATACTTTACTTCATAGTCATTCGTTACTGAATATCTATATTCAATTAGAAACAGAAATTAAATATGTTACTCATTTTTTTGGTAGAGAAGATATTCTACTCCGCCCCAAAATTTGGAATTTTATTTTAACGGTAATAAATGTTTGGGGTCGCCTGAAATAAATTAAAAGAAAGGATTTTTAGAAAAGTTTGTATATGTGTGAACAATATACCTCAAAAGCAAAAAGCCTGATAAACACAAAGCTCGATGTTCAAATACAGCAACTTCCAAGGATGCAACATGAAGATTTTCGAAATCCATCACCACAAACTATACTTTAAATAGATTATTTTTCGAAACTGTTGATTTTCTTAAACATAGCACAAAGAGTTTGATTAAAATATGTGTTCAAAATGTTTTTAGGACAAGTGATACTCGTATGTATGTTTTGAATATTTTTGGGAACAGCCTCGGAAGTCTTATTTATTCTGGATGACTTTTGCATAACTGGTGAACCACAAGATATAGAAAAATATCCTAATACACAAAAATCTCGTTAAAACACACAATTTACGACAATTCCTTTTTTCAATTTTTGTGAAGTTACCCATTTCAAGAGATGTTCGTAGTTATTGGTTTAAATTTTAAAATATTTATATATTTCTGGAATGGAAAATCTTTATAATCTTTTTTCTCTTTCTTGTTCAAACAAAAGAACGGAACTTCATTGTAGCACATAGCGACCAGCTGTTGAAAATTTAGCTATCGAATGATTCCCGCGTTGCTACAAGGTAGCACGTAATAAAACTATTTCTCCAGTCAGGCTATGGCCATCTGTTTGGCACGAAGCGAAAGTGATATGGTAGGGGTATCCGTACCATTTACCGTCAACGAGGTATCTTACAGAGGAGATCCGTCGCGATGACCTAGAAGTTAAAGTGACGTAAAATGCAATATATAAAGAAATTACGATACCAAGCATGACTAGTAAATCCGAAATGTTCTGTCAAGTTGTCAACTTAGGAACACATATACCGATTACTACATTATATCGAGGTGTAGCCACCAGGAGTGTTACTATAGAGGATGATTAAAAAATATTGTAAGTAAAAATATTTACAAATTTTGGGGACCAATTGTTTACGCATCAAGAAACTTTCGTTTTGTATTTATTGAGGTTCAACATGTTTTTAATCAAAACATTTTAAAGTGATATTTTGTAAGTTTTGGTGTTGTAAGCTTGTTAGGAGGTGTTCAACACAAATGTTACTCAGAGCAAATGCTCGAAATGGCCTCCTCTTTCGTCTAGACAGGCATGCATTGACTGTCAAATGCACCCTATCGGAGTCATGTTTTTTCGCAGGCTTCCAAGACACTTGACTTAAGAGTTCTTAAGCCGGAATATCT
Source organism: Hymenopus coronatus (assembly GCA_030762935.1). Classification (NCBI taxonomy): domain Eukaryota; kingdom Metazoa; phylum Arthropoda; class Insecta; order Mantodea; family Hymenopodidae; genus Hymenopus; species Hymenopus coronatus. The sequence continues at coordinate 98,481,483 of CM060892.1, forward strand.
GCCGCAAAATCCAATTGTTTGAGGTGCCCCCATAGATAAAAATCCAAAGGATTGAGGTCGGGGAAAGTTGGAGGCCATGGGACCAGTCCTTCTCTATCCATCCATCTGTCATGGCAGATACCAGCTAGTGCATCTCGAACATATCTTTAGTAATTCTGTAGAAAGCACCGTAAAACGTGCTGGGAGAATGTATTACACAAGTTTCAAATGTAAACAAACAGCTATTACAACAAAGATCAACTCCGCAGTGTAAAATGGATCAATACCTTCTATGAATGAGTACATATATAAATGAAGTATTTGGGTTGAACTCGGAAAATCGTTGCACCTAAACTTTCACTACTAAATTGATAACCCGAAAATGAAGGGTTTAGAGCATTTGTTTATATGAACCTGTTTTTCATTCACAAAAATATAAAAGTATTTTTGAATCATCCAGTAAAGCGAAGAGACATCTTTAATAGAATTGTGTTTAAAATGGCTAAACATTCAAACTAAAGTAAATTTGTGTTTTGTGTATAGAGGAATTGGATGAAGTGCAGAAAGCATCGGTACACACATACGGTTTACTCCTGTAGTGGAGTGTTCTTTCGTCTTTCCTGCTTTTGACCTCTGAAGCGATAACATATTTGAATATAACCAAGAAACAAGAGTATTTACATGCAGAAAAGTGCACAACCATTTATTCTGAAAAGCCTGTTATACGCTCCCTCCTATGAAAAGCAGTAAAGCAGATAATAATGCCAACGTCGTGACAGAATGTACTCTCATATCCTGGGGTCACATACAATATCAAGCGCGTTGCTCACGTTAACAGATGTCTTTATTGTTCTTCCCTGCCTTTCACAGCGAAGGCAACATTTATATAACATTTGTATAAACGCTGAGATACAATAGATTCCATAACAACTGGAAGCAAAACATTGGCAGTGTCTTTTAATGCATTTAAAACAGAAATTTATTATGTATTCCATTCACATGAATTTCTAAAATTTTTCTGCAACTAAATAATCTTAAAAAGCTTATTCTTTTGTTTACTTTATGCTAATTTAGATAAACGCAAGCAGAAATGCTTTCACTTCATTTTTTCTTGGACGTAAAAGTGATCTCTTTGTATATTATATGTTTAAAAAAGGAAAATATCTTATGTGTTCTACTTACATAACTTTCTCAACATCTTTGTAACAAATTATTTTTAAAACGCTTGTTCTTCTTCCACTTAGTGCTAATTGAGATAAACATTAGCACAAATGGTATTATTGCGATGGTAAAACAGTAATCAAATATTTTAAATGCTGGTTGCCATGTGGTTGAAATTTGTTTCTTTGCAGTCCCAGGTTGATCAATTCCCATATGAGAAAAGTTAAGTATTTTAAAAACCGAAATCAATGACAAAGAATATCTAAATAAATGGCCAAATTTACGACAAAAAATGTAAGTGAACATGAAATTCGTGTTTTAAAGATATCTACATTTTTAGTGCAGGAAGTTTCTGCCAGTCTCTTGCGGTTTACCAGTTATATTAAATTCAGCAAAATAGCCTCTTCAGAGACTATTCCTAGAAAATTCAAAATACACATTTGAAATCTCATTTAAATCTCTTTTATGTATGGAATTATAATTGAAATCATTAGAACTTTTTGAGAAAATAAAAAATTTCAAAATTTTTTCCATGTTATGGGGTAGTTTGGGGTATGGGAATTTCCATCAAAATCTTCGAGTCATATCCTTGGAAGATACTAAACCTAAAAACCAAGTTTGGTATTCTACCGAGTATATGTTTTTGAGGGACACACGGGCACATGGACACACGCATACATATACATAGGGACCTTTATCTAAAAATTATTTTCTTGGATACAAGGAACCCTAATACGTGTATTTGTGGGGAAATCTCGGATTCGAATTTTTGGGTGGAGCGCAATACTTTCTCTACCCATATAGCATGTGCTATGTAGGGAAAGTAAAAATATGACGTGTTCCATTCACATGCCTTTCTCTAGCTGTTTCATAAACAAACTTTTCTGACAAAAATTATTCTTTTATCTGCAGCATACTATTCAACGTAAACATTACCTAAAATAATCGTATTACTTGCTTCCTTGTACGTAGAAGGGGAATAAGGGAATGCACTAGACAAAAGTGTTGCTATGCGTAACAATTGAAATTTGTTTCGGCTTGGATTCCCAGGAGTAAAACAAACGAGACGAAACGAAAGATGACTTACCGCCTCAGAAAAGTACTTTAAAATGAAACTAATAACAAGGAATATATCTGAAACGGTTAACTCTACAAAAACTGAATATGACATAAATTGTATGCTTTAATAATATCCACATTTTTGTGTAGTAGACTTTTATCTATTTTTACGATTTACGAGTTATACAAAATCATCTAAAATGAAAAAGTCTCGAAAAATACCTACATTTTCTGAAAATTCAAGACATTCATATCGTTTGGCATGAAAATATCTAAATATACGGCAGTTTAATCAAAATCGTTACAGCAATTTTTGAGAAAATTAAAATGTTTGAAAAATATTCCATGTAAAAGGTAGTTGGAAGTGGAGGAATATGATTGAAAATCTTCATTTCTCGTTTTTAAGCCATGCTGTCTTGAGACATATATACAGTAACACACGCGCGCGTGGTAATTTTTTAAGAATAAGTTTTTTTTTATTCAAGGGTCTAAAAACATGTATTTTCGGTGAAATTTCCGTATCAAATACTACTATTCACTATGTACATTTTATATATGTGCTAGAGAAAGTTTAAATGATAGAAAGAAATAACAAGTAATATCTTGGAAACGGTTGACTCCAAAAAATAACTATATTGAACATAAATTGTGTTCAGCAATATCTACAATTTTGTGTAATAACATTTTTCAATGCCTTACGGTTTAACAGTTGTACCAAAGCTACATTTATTTGTGAAATACCTTTATATATGCATTTTAATCAATACTCTTAGACCCATTTTGGAGGAAATCAAAATTCGAGAAATGTCCCATGCAGTGGGAAGTTTGGGAGGAGGGCAGAATGTTGAAAAGCTTCGCCTCGCATATTAGAAGGAAATACCAAGTTTTGCCATATTTCGATTTTGAGATAACGTTCACACACAGAGATACACACGGGCCTTTTTCTAAAAATTGTTTTCTGGATTCAGAGGTATGTACTTTGTAAACTCTGTATCATTTTTGGGTGGAATGCAATAGGTTTTCTACTGAATATGTATAATTCATTGCAGTGCGTAAAGGAAGTTAAAACTCGTTTGAACGTTTAAAATATTACTCCGGAGATCTTTATTTGCCGATTTGAATATTTGTAAGTAATTTATAGTTGTTTGTGTTACAAATCCTTAAAATTATATATCCACTACATATAATGTAGCTACCAAATATTCGCAGCCTTCATTTATGTTCAACTAATTGGCATAGAGTCTATCTTATTGACGTAAGCCATAATACTGGGAGACTATACCTAGGATTGAATAAGAAGGTTACAATAGATAGTACGTTTTAACTGCGATAGTATCTAGGTATAAGAAAAAAATGAAATGGCGTGCTATTTCTGAACGCTCTCTAACTGCTGTGAAAAACCGCTTAATTTTGCTCAGAGGCTTCTCTATCAGGCTTGAGGTTCTTTTACCTGCCGTAAATCTACGACACGGAACCCACGGCTTTACTTCCCTTCCGAAGGAAGCCATGTTAAGGATTTTTAATCCACTGTCCTTCGCCGGGTTTGAACCCGCGACCTTGGGTATACGGTAAACATTACACCACAGTGGGCAACTCACGGCTCTGAGGTGAGGATTTTTAAGTCGCTGCTATCGATACCTTCACCTCTGACTAGCTTATGTGGAATATGCCCACGCACAAGTGATTCACAATCCACGGTAAAAAGTATAGGTCCTCGCAATACTCATCATCACCCTACCATCGGAGGTAATCGGCTCCGCCGCAAGCTCAGAAGCATGTGGTCATAGCTTGGTTGAATGTGATAAGCGGCCATATGGGGAGCGTTGTAAACTAATACATTAATCAGCAAGGTGTGAATTCACGATTGCCATACACCAGTCACCATCACTAACCTGCCCTTTGTTGCAATCACGCAGAGTAGTTTTGCCCCAAAACAAGGACATCATATAGAATGGGCACTGTTTACTCAGCACAACTGACGATGGGCCAACAAATCATACAGTGGCGGGATCCAACTGTTCTAAGCGATATATTTTCAATTACTGACCGTGTGTTATGGATCTTAAAAACCTTCTTTAATAGCTACAGAATGCTCAATATTATTAATATAATACAAAATAACTGTAAACAGAAATAGACTTTATTTCACAAAACAAAATACTACTACTTATCGGGTAACGAAATTGCACATGCAGAGCATTAAATGTTGTTAACAGAAAAATAATCTCTATTATGAATTAGAAATGATGGTTAAATCCTGATGGCGGTATTCAAACAAATCATTCCTTTGTCCTTGTTACTGCGCTAATATTGCATACACTGTTGATGTAACCAGAGTGTAAATTTACTGTGAACCTGTACTATTTCGTCAGTATATTTTAATTATCTTGTCCTTTAGTTTTTCGCCTTTAGGCTCTATGCTCTTACAACAAACGAAGGTAACCTTTTAAGTTAAGTTCTGATAACTGGTTTCTCTGAGTTATTTTCAAGTCTTCATTAGTGAAAATAACCGCTCACATAAATGTGTGGATGCGAATATACTAAGATACCGAGCAGCAAAATGATGGAAGTCTGGAAAACGTGATCGAGGGAAATTCCTGTAGAACTGACTCAGATTCTTTCTACCCTGCAACTTGTCTTTGAGTTCTGTCATTCTGCAAATCTATCACTTCTAGTTGCAGTGTGTAGAAATAGTATCAACTGCAACAGAGAAAGGTGGAGCAAATAATTCGAATATGAGGTTCCAGATCCATCATGTCTTTAAAATATGGAGTCGAGTTCTATAATCACTTATCGTATCTTATAAACCACCACAGAACAAATGGAAATTGCACCTGCATTATTGCTAGTTTCCTCTCTGCTCTGTTTTTGTTGCCCGCACAGTCAATGCCTGCCCTAACGTCATTGACTTTTGTTATGACGGTCACTGCCCTAGATCGCCAAAGCACGGGCCCGTGATCGAGAGGTCTGCAACACGAATCGCTTCACTGACAGGTGTTTTCTTACATTTTCTTCAGAGTTCAGCATTGGTAGATACCAGGGAAGTACCTTACATGTAGTTAATATTTCCTTCCAAAATGTCCGTTACCAATAATTATCAGTCATACATCACTTACATATCATATACATAGTTCGGCCGTCTCCTTTAAGGAATTCTTATAATGGTTTTTGAAGAGAGGTCCTTCCTCCTCAGTCCTTTCTTCTGAGTTGCAATCTCTTAACAACACAATTTATTTCTAGAACGATTTTCTCTATACATTACGTGAATTTGGATCTTTGTTAAATAAAATTCCAGGTGAGTCAACAAGTGACTGTCCCTTCTTTAAAATCAAAATTGCTAATGGTCTTGAAGTGCAAGAATAGAAGTTTTTCTTTTTACTTTCTCTACACGTACTTACACATAATGTATAGAGAGGGTTTGTATTGCACACAAAAATTCGATACAGAGATTTCACCAGAAATACATGATTTTAGTTAAAAATATATTATAAAAAGTTTCGTGTGTGGCTGTGGACAGCATAGCTCAAAAACGACAAGTTCGTTAAACACTAAACTTGGTATTAAAGTTCAGTATCTCCTAAGGATGCGACACTAAGATTTTCAAGAAAATCTCCCCATCCCAACTACCCTTTACATGGAAAAAATTCGAAATTTTTGATTTTCTCAAAATGACTCTAACGATTTTGATTAAAAGCTCTTATATTTAAAATATTTACATGAAAAATAAAATTTATATCTTAATTTTCTGGGAATAGTTTCTAAAAACCTCTTTATTATGGATACTTTTTTTTTTAACTTTGCATAATTTTTAAACCGTAAGAGAAAAACTTACAGCACAAAAATGTAGAGCACAAATTATGTCCAATACATATTTTTCCCTGGAGATATTCCTTGTTATTGGTTTCAGTTTTAAAATACTTATACTTTTCTTATACAGGAACTTGTCAACGGATTTCAATTTCATAGCAACAAACTATAAACACGTGAATGTCGGGTTAGCTTAGTGTACTCCCTTATTTCTCTTCTACTTACAGGGAACTAGGTATTATGACCGTTTCTGCTAGTGTTTATCTCGATTAGTATGAAGTGAATATAGTAGAATAAGCTTATTTACAATAATTTGTTTCAGAATTGTAGAGAAAGTCATGTGAATGTAACTCATCAGATTTTTAAAGTCGTCATATAAATTTATGATAGTTAAGATACGTTTTTTTTTTGAAGCAGGTGCACTTAGGTTCACTAAGACATACGCTACCCTATAAAATAAGAACGGTCGTAAACAATTAAAAGATGCGAAAAATGTGGTACCTATTATTTCTGTTATATATTATATCAGAAACGAAAGACTTAAGGCAAGTTTTAAACCGAATCGGTGCAGGCGCAGCTCTTACTTGACCGCGAGCTAGCTTTTGTTAAAATTCAAGAGGGGAGCATATTCCATTAGCCATTGTCTGTCGGAGGAACGTGACTTTTCAGAGTTAGACGCTTTTGAAGGAGAAAAACCGGAGAGTCACGGTGAAAATATCACGTGAAGTCAAATTGTAGCCAATGAAACTTGAATATAAGTAAATTGGCATCGGGAACTTTAGCTAATGAGGAATTAATGTCGTAAAAGTAGTGCAAAATATTTAAATAAATAAAAAAACAAAAAACATCAGGAATTTTGGCTGATGTTCAAACGGCACTTCTAAGTGAATGTGAATATAAAAATCTGATGTGTTACACTCACATGACTTTCTCTTAACTGTTCTACAAACTTCATACATAAGATTCTTCTTCTTTCTGCACCTTGCTAATCGTAGTACTCATTTGCACAATGTTCTTATTATTTAGTTCCGTATAAGTAGGAAGAAAATAAGGGAATACACTAGACTAAACCAATAGTCAAATGTTTTAAAAGCTGTCGTTATGCGATTGTCATTACAAATCGCTTCTTTTCTTGGCCAGGAGTAGAACAAAAGAAAAACGGACACTCCCGTCTGAGAAAATTATAAGTACTTCACAACTGAAACTAATAACAATGTATATCTCGAAAACGATAAGCTCCACGAGAAAAGTGTATATGACATAACGTGTATTTTAACAAGACCTAAATTTTTGTATACTAAGTTTTTGTCTATCTCTTACGGTTTACTAGTTATGCCAAATTAGGCAAAATCCATCCAGAATAAACAGGTCTTCAAAGTTATTCCCAGAAAGTTCAAGATATACATTTTATTTGTCAGGTAAATATCTTTAATTTACGATATTTGAATCAAAATCGTTAGAGCCATTTTTAAGAAAATCAAACTTTTCGAAAAAAGTTCCATGTAAAGGGTAGTTTGGGGTGAGGGATTTTTCTCAAAATCTTCGTGACGCATCCCTGGGAGATACTAAACTTAAATACCAAGTTTGGTATTTTAGCTACTTTTCGTTTTTGAGTTATCGGGTTCACAGATACACGGACACACGAACACACACACACACACACGGACCTTTTTCTGAAAATGCTTTTTTTGGATACAGGGGGTCCTAAAACAGTATTTCTGGTAAAATCTCGGTATCGAATTTTTGGGTGGAATACAATACTTTTTTTATCTCTATGTACATTGTACATATAAAGGTAGAGAAAGTAAAAATGTTATGTGTTTCATTGACATGACGTTCTCTAATTCTCTCTAACAAATTATTGTTGGAAAGCCTATTCTTCTACCTACTTTATGATAATCGAGATAAGTATTAACTGTAATGTTCTTATTACTTATTTGCTTAAAAGTAGAAGGGGAATAAGAGCATATACCAGTCTAAAGCGATAACTAGTGACTTTTTACTTTCTCTACACATGCTATGTACATATGTATAGAGAAGATATTGTAATACACCCAAAAATTCGCCGGAAATGCATTCTTTGAGACCTCTGGTACCAAAAAAAGCATTTTTAGTAAAATGTCCGTGTGTGTGTCTGTATGTCTGTCTGTCTGTCTGTCTGTCTGTCTATATGTGTGAGTGTGTGTGTGTGGTCTGTGGACAGCATAGCTCAAAAACGAAAAGTCCGTTAAAAGCCAAACTTGGTATTTAGGTTTGGTATCTTCCAAGGATGTGACAAGAAGATTTTCAAGAAAATCCCCCCACTCCCAACTACCCTTTACATGGAACTATTTTCGAAAATTTTGATTTTCTAAAAAAATGGCTCTAATGATTTTGATTAAAATAACGTATATTAAACATATTTACTTGAAAAATAAAATGTATATCTTGAATTTTCTGGGAATAGCCTCTGAAGACATTTTATTCTGGTTGAATTTTGCATAACTACTAAACCGTAAGAGATGGACAAAAACTTAACACACAAAAAGTGTAGAGCACGTTAAAACACACAATTTATGTTATACCCTTTTTTCGTGGAGTTGATCGTTTTTGAGATATTCCTTGTTTTTGGTTTCAGCTTTGAAAAACTTATACTTTTCTCATACTCGTGTCCATACAAACAAACGAACTTCAGTCACATAGCAACCAGCTTTTGGCTTTCACCTTATCCTATGGTACTCCCTTATTTCGCTTCTACTTACAATAAAGCAAGAAATAAGACTATTTCTGCTAATTTTTCTCAATTAGCATGAAATAAATAGAAGAATAAGCTTATTAACAATAATTTGTTACAGAGATATATAGAAAGCCATGTGAATGGAACACATAAGATTTTTTTTAAAAGCTGTTGCTATATGATTGGAATCCGTTTCTTGTATGAGAAAAGAGCACTTTTAAAACTGAAACCAATAACAGGGTATATCTCGGAAATGGTCAACCCCACGTAAAAATGCATAGGATAAAAATGGTGTGTTCTAACGAAATCTACATTTTTGTGTAGTATGTATTTGTTTGTTCGTAGGTTTATCAGCTAGGTATGCTAAATTCACCAAGAATGATTAGATTCCAAAGACTATTACCAAAAAATCTAAGATATACGTTTTATTTTCATGTAAATATCTTAATGTGTGTTATTTTAATCAAAATCGTTAGAGACATTTTGAGAAAATCACAATTTTGGAAATGTTTTCAATATTAAGGGTACTTTGGGCTTGGAAGGATTTTCCACAAGTTCTTCGTGTCGCTTAGTTAAAACTAAAGTACAAATTTTTGATGTTTAGTTGTGTTCACCGATACACGGACACACACATTATTTTTTCAAAAATGCTTTTTTGGACCCTTGTATTTCCCTTGAACTCTCCATATCAAATTTTGGATGGAATGCAATACTTCCCCTACCTACCGTGTAGATTGTACATATGGTCTATAGAAAGTAAAACTCAACAGAAGTGAGAGAAAATGTGAGTAACAAATAGTTGGCCGTCACATTAAGTTAGTGGCAACTTGCTCCTAATGAGTGTTTATATAATTCAAAATACTAAGAAAGCTGCTGCATCCCATTCGCTCTTATTCAAACTATCTATAGAAACGCTTATTTTCTATTCTTTCTAATCAATATAACGTTTTCAGAACTTGCCTTGTTGCAATTTCCGAAGAGTACAACCGGATTAAGGAAATAACTATATCTGGTGGCTCAATTGCGTAGCTTTGATACGATTTCGTGCGTTAAAAGAGTTGCAGAACTCAACGGGTCCAACTCGAGTTAAACTTGAAATAGCCCCGTTGAGTTCGGCAATTCTTTTAACGCACGAAGGGATATCTACATACGTCAAATACGGGACAGTTGGGCCACTTGATAGTATCTTTAAGCGATAGCAAATGCTTTAAAAGATGGCCGCCTTGTGATTCCTTTGAATTCCGCTCTCTTACCTGTCAAAGAAATGAAAAAAACAAACAAAAAACAAAGCCCTTATATGTTACTTACTCTTGACTTTCTCTACCTGTTTACAAACAAGCATCTTACACAAGATTATTCTTCTTTCTTCTCCGTGCTAATCGAGATACGCATTAGCAGAATGTCTTTGTTTAGTCCCTTATATTTGGAAGTGAAATAAGCCAATACACTATCCTAAGTGATAGTCAAATGTTTTGAAAGATGTTATACTCTTGTCCTTGAAATTTGCTTTTCTGCATGACTCTGGGCAAAACAGAGAAACCGCGGACGACTTCCTGTTTCAGAAAAATGTAAGCAATAGCATGGGATATCTTGGAGATGGTTCGCTGTATAGCGAAAACACAAAGCACCATACATTGCTTGTTTTGACTAAATCTACATTTTTACCTTCTCCACACGTACCGTGTATAGAAAAGGTATTGTAATGCACCCAGAAATTCGATACCGAGATTTCACCGGAAATACATGTTTTGGGTCCCCTGAATCCAAAAGAAGCATTTCTGGAAAAAGGTTCCTGTGTGTGTATGCGTGTGTGTGCATGTTTCTGTGTCTGTAGACAGCATAGCTCAAAAACAAGAAGACCGTTTAATACCAAGCATACTCTTCCCACCCCCAACTATCCTTTACATGGAACTTTTTTCGAAAATGTTGATTTTCTCAAAAATGGCTCTACCGATTTTCGTTAAAATATCGTATATTAAAGCTATTTAACTGACAAATAATATGTAGATCTTGAATTTTCTGTGTATAGTCTCTGAAGACTACTTTATTCTGCATGAATTTTACGGAATTTTGCATAACTGCTAGACCGTAAGAGATAGACAAAAACTTATCCTACAAAAATGTAGAGCAAATTAAAACACACAATTTATGTTAGATACATTTTTTTCGTGGAGTTCATAGTTTTTGAGTTATTCCTTGCTTTTGGTTTCAGCTTTAAAAAAACATATTTTTCTCAAACGGGAATTTATCAACCCATTTCCATACAAACAAAGAACTTTAGTCACATAGCAACCAGCTTTTGACTATCACTTTAACCTATAGTACTCCCTTATTTCGCTTCTACTTATAAGGAACCAAATAATAAGACTATTTCTGCTATTTTTTTCTGGATTAGAGAAAGTTATGTGAATGGAACACATCAAAATTTTTGTGTAGTAAGCTCTTACGGTTTACGAGTTGTGCAAAAGTCATTCAGAGTGATTAGGTCTTCATGTGCTAGTCCCAGGAAATTCACGGTATACATTTCATTTGTCATGCAAGTGTGTCTAATATACGGTATTTAATCAAATTCGTTAAAGTTACTTTTTTTCTTGAAAATTGCGTGTGCCACACCCTTGGAAGATACTAAACTTAACTACCAAGTTGGTATTTTACCGACTTTTCTTTTTACTTGCTCTACATGTTTTGAGACCCCCTGAATCCAACAAAAATTAGAAAAATGTTCTTGTGTGTCTGGGTGTGAGTTTGTGTGCCTGTGGGTAGCATAGCTCAGAAACGAAAAAACCGTTAAACACCAAACTTGGTATTTAAGTTTGATATCTTCCAAGGATGCGACATGGAGATTTTCAAGAAAATACCCCCATGCCCAACTACCCATTACATGGAACATTTTTCGAAAATTTTGATTTTCTAAAAAATGGCTCCAACGATTTTGAACTGAAATCTGTTATATTTTAAATGTTTATGTGACAAATAAAATGTATATCTTCATTTTTATGAAGCCTATGAAGACATGTTAATTATGGATGATATTTATTTAATTTTGCATTAATTGTAAACCATAAGAGGTACACAAAATCTTACTACACAAAACAGTAGATCACAAAGAAACCACAATTTATGTCATATATATTTTTTTTTCGTTGAGTTGGTCGTTTTTTAGATATTCCATATCATTGATTTCGGCTTTAAAAACTTACCTTTCTCACACAGGAATTGGTCAACTCCTGTCCGTACAACCAAAAGAACTTCAGTCACATAGCAACCAGCTTTTGACTATCACTTTAACCTATGGTACTCCCTCATTTCGCTTTTACTTACAATGGAGCAAGTAATAAGGCTATTTCTGCTAATTTTTCTCAATTAGAATTAAGTAAATAGCTTCGTTGCAGAGATGTAGAGAAAGTCATGTGAATGGAACACACACATCAAATTATCGTGCTCACAGACACACGGATATATACAGAAACAAACTTTTTCCAGAAATGCTGTTTTGGACCCTAAGTATGTATTTCCAATCGAATCTCGGTATGGAATTTTTGGGTGGTATGCAGTACCTTTTCCACCTACTATACACATTACACATACGTGCTAGAAAAAGTAAAATCAACAGAAATCAAAGAAAATATGGGTTATATAACAGTTTGCAGCTGCACGAAGCCGGTGGTAACTTGCTCCTGAATTCAAAAGAAATTATAAGAGAGCTGATATGCTCCATTCACATGACTTTCTCTACTAACTCTTGTTTAAATTATGTTTACAAATGCTTATCTTCTAGTTCATGTTAATCAATATAAATATGTCTTATTACAATTTACTTATAGATACAACGGGATTAAGCCAATAACTATAATAGCCGTCTGGGTAGTGTCTGCCTCATATTCAACAGGTCGTGAGTTCGAACCTCGCTTAGGGTGAGTTACCCGGATGAGTTTTTTTTTTGGGGGGGGGTTTACCTTATCCTGAGAAGACAAATATCGAGTAACTTTTAGCTCCATGGACCCCGAGATCATTTGAGCATCATTTCACCAGTTTTATTCATCATGCGATATGACCAACCAGGTTAAAGGACGTTAGGGTTTAAAAAAAAAAAAAAAAAAAAAACTATTTCAGGTGCCCAACTGCCACTATTGTCATTGAAATTTGCTTCTTTGCATGGTCCGTAGTACAACAAAAGAAACACGTACGTTTTCCGTTTGGGAAAAACAAGCATTTTAAAACTGAAACTAATGACAAGGAATACCTCGGAAACGGTTAGCTCTACGACAAAAACATAAAGATGTATACATCGTGTCTCTTGACGAGATTTACATTTGTTGTGAAATAAGTTTTTTCTATCTCTTAGGGTTTACGAGATATGTAAAAGTTATTCAAAACGAAGAGTACTTAATTGGTTATTACCTGGAAATTAAAGATATACATTTTATTTCTGATATAGATATTTATAAATTTAATTAAAATCGTTAGAGCCATTTTGAGAATATCAAACTTAAATACTAAATTTGGTATTTAATGGACCATTCGTTTTTGAGTTATGCTGTAAACACACCACACACACACCACTCGCATAGATGGCAGACAGGCAGATAAACACTTAAACAGTGACCTTTTTCTAAATCTACCGTTTTTGGATTCAGGGGGCCTTAAAATATATATTTCCGGGTAAGCCTCGGTGTCGGATATTTGAGTGAAATAAAGTATTTTCTCTACCAACTATGTGCGTTACATATGTGCTAGAGAAAGTAAAGGAAACTTCTGATTTGACAGAAAAAGTAATATTAAATATATTGAAAAAACAAACTAATAAAATGGAATATCTCGGAGTTGTTAATCTCCACAAAACACCTGCTCTACATTAATTGTGCGCTTTAATAGGATCTACATTTTTTGTGTGTTAAGCTTTAGCCTGTCTCCTGCAGATTGCAAACTATGAAAATCTTATCAATTATATAAAATATTTAGTGGCTATTCCAAGAAAAGTCTAAATATCTATTTAATTTGCCATAACATATCTTAAACATTTTGTATTTAACTAAAACCTTCAGAAAGTGTTCCATGTAAAGGGTAGTTTGTGGATTTCTTTGAATATGTTTGAAAGAATCTAGATTACGCTTAGTTACTTTTATCTATACGGTTAAGCCCAAAACAAGCAGAATATGTAATGCTGGAAACACCGGTATTCTATAAACCTCTATAATGGTAACATAGCATGCTATGCATTTCAATGTTCATTTGTTGTCATTCAATGCATTTCAAGTAGACGAGGTTAACTCAATTTGACGATCTACACTTCCATTAGTTTCAAATTGCTGCAGGTGTAACAAAGGGAATGCACGAGTGAGCTTTTGAAAACATCTCATAATTTCCAGCTTCAATCTACTTTGTTTCCACATTATCAATACACTATCTGTTTTTACATTTCCCACTGCGTGTTTATAAGATAGAAATTTGAGGCAGTACTAACGACTGCAAGAAGGTTTAAATAATTAACAAGCAAGATAATGTAAATAAATTTATGTAATATAGAAATAAAATTATATTATTAGAGGATGTTAGCATAAAGTTAATTATAAGAGAGAAGATATAGCTGGAATTTACATGTCAAAATCTTTTGCAAGGATTTTGTGGACAATAAGGAGCTGGGGTGAAAGGTATAAAAGAGTGCCCTAGATTTAAAAAGACTAATCAAATCTTAGAAGGGGCGGAGAGATAATAAAAATCTGATTTGTTCTATTCACATTCTAGATCTCTGTAACAAATTATTGTTAATACGCTTATACTTCTATCTATTTAATGGTAAAACATTAGCAGAATCTAATTACTTAGTTTCTTTATAAGCAGAAGGGAAAAATAAGAGAATACACTAGACTAAACCGACAGTCAAATGTTTTAAAATATGGTTCCTTTGGGATTGAAATCCGTTTCTATGCTGGGCCAGGAGTATACAACTTTCCGTGAGAGAAAAGTATTTTAAATTTGAAACAAATAACAAGGAATATCTAAAAATGGGAAAACCTTTATGACTTAAATTGTGTGTTTTAGCGTGATCTACATTTTTTGGTTAGTAAGTTTTTGTGTATCTCTTAGGATTTTCCAGTTACGCAAAAATTAAGCAATATTCATTCTGGATAAAGAGATCTTTAGAGATTATTCCCAGTAAATTTAAGATATGCATTTTATGTGCACTATAAACATATTTAATATACGTTGTTTTAATCAAAATCATTAGATCCACGTTTGAGAAAATCAAATTGTTCGATTTTTTCCCATGTAAAGGGTAGTTTGGGGCGGACAAATTTTTCTCAGAATCTTCGTGTCGTATCCCTTGAAGATACTAAACTTAAATACCAAGTTTGGTATTTTACCGGATTTTCGTTTTCGAGTTATCGTGTTCACAGACACACGAACAAATACACGGGCCTTTTTCTAAAAATACTTTTTTTTTTTTTTTGGATTCAGGGGACCCTAAAACGTATATTTCTGGTGAAATATTGGTATTGAATTTTTGATTAGAATACAATACCTTCTCTATACACGATGTACATAGTACGAGTAGAGAAACCAAAAATGCAAAAGTTACTGGAGAGTTAGCGGCCTAAATAAGATACTAGGATAGTTTTTTTTTTTTTTTTTTTTTGACTTATGAAAAGATACGCTACTGAGAGCGGGAAGACTAGCCAATCAGAGCACATTTAATGCTTAGGCAGAACAGGTGTGTTTGATATATATTCTATGGATTCGCCAGTTCTCAACACAATTCGTTCTTAGTTATTGTACAACAAAGTCGGTTTTCATTTACTCTACAGCGTAATTCGTTTAGGTATAAGTACATTTAGTTTGTTCTCCCCTAGCATTTTGGTATTATAGGTTACTTACGTAAGAAACGTGATACGCGAAATATGAGTTTTACGTGTTAATGAACGCGTAATACAATTTCAGCTATAATCGCATAGGAATATAATGTGAACATAAATTATGAAATCTTTGGTAACAGTTTAAATAAATACTCAGACTAAAAGCTACAAATGTATTGTCTTCGAAATAGTTCCTTATACCGTTACACCCTGTTAAGAGAGACTTGTCCGACCGAGGAACTCAACTAGCTGGAGCAAATATGAATAATATATTAAAAACCCAATTTATAACATAAAATGATCAGAGGGAACGCGGAGTAAGGCATTTCTTTGGATTTACCTCTTTTGAAGTCGTTCTCCATGAAGTTGTGTTTTACAATAATAGCCATTAATATTCAAAACGGTGGAGGGTGACGTGAATATATATCAAACACACCTGTTTTGCTAAACATTAAAACTGTGCTGTGATTAGCTAGTCTTCCCGCTCTCAGTAGCGTCTCTTCTCATGAACTAATGAAAACTATTCTAGTATCTCACTTAGGCTGCTAGCTCCCCAGTAACTTTCGCATTTTTCAGAAAATCCTTAGGATGGCTTCCTTTGGAAGGGAAATAAAACTGTTTGTCCCGATTCATGTTTGTTTGTTACTAAAGCTTGACAAAAAATCCACAAGTTGTGATTTCGTTCTACAGTGTCATGAGCGATGAAGTGATCTCCCGTCACTATGTACTGATAGTAGCAAACTCCAAAACTGGGAATCCCCTAATCTAGAAACCACTGTGACCCAAAATATCCGTACGCTAACATGCAGTGAAGGATATTGAATTAAATATGTTTTGAGGTCCCTTGAATAAGAAAGTATTTTCTAAAGAGATCTTGTGTGTTTATGCATATAAGAATATCAAAAATCAAAACAGAAAAGTTATTTATTATTGTTATTATTATTATTATTATTTGTGTTCTGTATGTTTCAATAAAAGTGAAGGGTTTTAAGAAAATCCTCCCTCATCAAACTACATTTTAGATGTAACGATTTTGAACTATTGTTATTTTCTCAAAATTGGCTCTAACACAAGCATGGGCTTTGCTAGTTCAGAACTAGAAGTGATCTTCCAGCATGTGACAGAAAACGTCGTTGGAAAGTTTGGTGTTCTTTATAGGTATACGCCCATAAATGACGTAGCCTATTTTCCAATCTTGATTCTACCTTTCTATCTCCTGTCCTACACTCGGCAGTGTGGAAAATACAATTAACTATGATTGACCTAATGGTTGGTGAAGCCCAGGACTTAAGTAACAGGTGTGTCAAATGTGTCTCCGCAGCAAAGTGAATACGCTAGCGCGTTTACTCATTACAATTCGGTTGGTACCGGATCGCGCTAGTTTGGAAATGAAGGTGAACTGAAACTGAGATTACTTACTTTCCACTGTCACACAAGCGTTGGAAATACTGATATCATTCCTATAGGCAGTGTTTGACTGTTTTGCCTTTATTTCGGTCACTTTGTATAGGGTTTCCCCTGTACATTTATAGTAATAGTTCATATTTTTTTTTCGGGATAACTTACTTTTATAGGGAAGAAAACAAATGGAATCCATAGGTATAAAAATATACTAAAGGTATGTTAATGGAACCAATGTTTTGCTTTTTCTGAAAAGTTGAATTTTGGGCAAAAATTCATTTTTTTTTTTTTTTTTTTTTTTTTTTTTTTTTTTGGGAGGAAGGGTCTCTGTTTTATTTTACTTAATTCACCCCTCACCAACTGCAGTATCATTTCCTTACTAACATTCTGTTTCAGGAAATTTGGAATTTAGTAATTAAACTTCACACAGAATCAAGATGAACACATGCCAAGCATGCAACATGTTCAAGAAATTTACGTTTTGCATGTTCTGAAATTTTATCCCCATTAAGCAATATGTGAACTAAAACGCTCTGTTTTTAATGGGTAACATTTTTACTTCGCTTCACAAGCACAGGCTACATTATTGACTACAAGTAAACAATTCTCAAAGTATTATACTGGCATATATAATGCTCCTCACAGCCACAAGTGTACTGCGGAGACTTTTGAGAAACCTGTTATTTATGTTTACCATTAGGGTATGTAACCTCAATTTTATATCTCCTTGTGGTTTACCGGAAAGCCTAAAGTTATTTGGAGAATTTAATGTCAGGTCAGCGCGTTGCCATAGTAGCTCTGTGGTTGGAGCAACTGAACGGAGACCAGAAGATCCCTGGTCCAAATCCCGGCTATGTCTATTAATTTTTAATATGATTCTAAGTTTGCAACTCCTATCCTATACACGGCTATTGTGAAAGAAACAATTAACTGACAGCAAAGTTGTATCGGTTTCAAAAGCACGAAATAGCTGTAAACCTTCAGAACAGATAAAGTACATTCCATTCCAAGCGGGATAAAGAATTTTTGGCATACTTTCCCAAGGAATATTTATGGCGGATTGCCTCAGATATGCATAACAAGGCATATATTATAGCTCGTGAAACTTCATATTGTCACCTTCTTCATGCTCTGGTACATTTTTGCCTGAATGAACTGCAGGCATAAGGAAGAAGGGAAGCCAAAATATGGCTTCTGTGTGGCTGATGAAACTCTTTCCCCACTCTTTTTTACTGCTCCCTTCCCTTAACGTCCAACGCATAAAACTCTGTCAAAGGAATTTCATTAGATCCGTAAGAAGGAGAAAAAGCAAAGCGAGAAGTGTTGGAGCATTATTCCTTTCGCCTTTCTTCTCTTCTTTTTTTTTCCTCCTATCTCATGGAATTATCCATTTCACTTAATGCCTGTAGAAGGAAAAGTAGTTTAAACGGGTTTAAGTCTTTGATCCATATTATATGACGATGTACATATTTCATGGCAATATTGACACAGTTTCTGTAATCACCAGCTATTGTTATCGCTGAAAAGGGCAGAAGCAGCTTTCTAAAAGAAAGAACAAAAGAACCTCATCCAAACATTCACTTCAAACGCCATCATCACTTAGGGAAAATATAGAACACACGCCCATTTCTTAAAACACAACATTAATAAAATGCAAGAATTAACCAAGTGAAGTATTCTTCCATTTCTAATTTCAGCTCTTCAGAATTCACTTACATTTTAAAAGACCTGATTGTTCTATTCATAAAACTTTCTCTACCTGTTCTGTCAAGAAACTGATCTTACAAAATATTATTTTTCTATCTAATCGAGGTAAACATTAACAGCAATGATATTACTTCGTTCCTTATAGTTAGAAGGGAAATATGATAATACATTATGCAAAAGCTGTCACTCTGCGATGAATATTGAAACCTGATTCTCTTTATTTGGCCAGGAGTCAATCAAAAGAAAAACGTATAACGACTTCCTTGAGAAAAGGACTTATAACTATTTGATAATTGAAAAGGAATATCTTAGAAAACGTTAACTCTGCAAAACAAAGTATATGGTATAAATTATGTGTTTTAATGAGATCTACATTTCCAATGCAGTAAGTTTTATCTGTCTTACGGTATACCATTTGAGTAAAAGTCATCTAGAATAGAGAGATCTTCATTGGTTTTTCCCCAAAAAATCAACATACACATTTTGTCATGTAAATATGTTTCACACGCACTAATTGAATCAAAGCGTAAAGGGTATTTTGATGGCGGGTTTTCAGAAAGTTTTCATGTACTTGGAAGATATTAAACTTAAATATCAAGTTTCGTATTAATAACATTTTCGACTTTAACTTACGTTGTTCACAGACAGACAGACAGACACACACACACACAAAGGCCCTCTTTCTAAAATGTTTTAATTTCTCAAGCACTTATGTGCAATGTACATAGATTGTAGAGAAGGTATCGTATTTCACCCAAAATTCGCACCACAGATTTCACTGGAACAAGTTTCGTAAGTGCTCAAAGAATTTGAAGGTATTGTATATTCGATTTGTGGAATTGGTTATGTGATTGATAGTCCATGTAACAAGAAAATACAATATTTAAATGATATGCTACTCTTCAGCAGTTCGAGCATATTTTAGAGGAAGTAACGGACCCTTATAATCCAATGGCTAGAATTATGTTCAGGACATGCCCACGTTTGTACAGAGTAGGGTGACATTTTTATAAGTACCAGCACAAAAAGGCTCCCTTCTATTATGGGTCAGATTTTATGTACCTGAGTATACGTGACTTATGCTAATATTTTTAGACTTCTAAAAGTTACGAAACCTTATATACAGTAATGACAAAATGTAGGGTCTTTTTTTTTTGTTTTTTTTGTTTTTGTTTTGCTCTGATTGCAATAGTTCAAAAATGTTTTTTTAGACTTAGTATCTTGATTATACAGGGCAATTTCGGGACTCTTTACTTTAAAATGTAAGAGGAGATAGGTTTTTACTGCAGAAAAATTTTTAGAAAAAAAAAAAACAAATGGGACAAAATTAAGTTTCACGATTACATATGAAGGGCATTTAAAGAGTGCAGAATTTTAGAAATGATTCATTTTATTTAGCTAAAACGTCATGAAACCACAAAACTGCGCACACACGTAGAACAAGATTGATAGAACTTATTTTAAAATATATACATTTTGACCAAAAATAAAATATTCACATCCATTTGCCCCCTTGAACAGAAAGAAGTACTTTATTAACCAATTATATGTTATATATTAGTGTGGTGCGTTTTACGACATTGTACTAAATATTAAGTGAAATACTCAATAAATAGCATGAAAATTCCTTTTAAGCTGCTGATATGAGAATATTACATATGAGTGTATAATAATGACAAAATGTCTTTATTAATTCGAATAGGGATTACAATAAAGGTTTTTATTACAATGCTGCAGCACAAATTTATCTCTGGTCGCTTCGCAGCTCTGATTCATCTGCAAATATAAAGTTCTCTCTCCAAGCGAAACTGTGCCAGCCTGCCAGCTTATGCCAGCTTCGCTTATATAACTCTCAAGGACAAGGCAAGACATTTCCAGAAGTAGAGGTCATTATGGCAAGTGTACATTACACGTAGGTGTGAACCTGTTAAATCGAGGTGTAACAATGCAGGACTTTCATGTTATTTTTACGTACACCTTTAACAATAAGCTATGGGCGAGGAAAGAAGCCATGCACGCACGAGCAACGATTCAAGTTGACAAGGTGAAAGCGGGTTCATTTGGCGCATAATCACATTATAACATTTGTACAGTAAGCTGTTAATAGAATAGAAATTTAGCAACTGGACAACACAGGGTAGCTGGAAAATACCCATCAGCAGGCATTAGGTGTCTCGTTTGTAAGACGAAAGTAGAACAGTGAATGTAACATATCAGATTTTTATTTCATTTATTCTAATATCTACTGTAAGTGTTGAAATATTGTAATATAGCCATAAAGCTGAAAATAAAATTAAAACAAAATTTTTTAAACATTTTATATATCTACATTGTCCTCAGTTGCTTGAATTCAATGAGCAAGCAATATGTATTTCGTCCCATACACGTGCATATTGGATAAAAATGTTTTACTGTTTTTCCGCTTCTCTTTCATTTCCACGTTTCATTGTCAAGCATCTGCTCGCATTTTTGCTGAAACCTTTCTATGCTTTTCTGTTGTTTACCCTTCTCGCTTCTTTTATGTTTTATACGCTGGCGTGTTTTGTTTTTCCTTAGCCCGTTCCAACATAGGTTTTTACTTTAGTGCGAATTAAAAAAAAGGGGAGGAATCACACGCAGAAATACAAATAGCTAAGGACTGAATTGGTTTTTGTCCATTTATGGCAAAATCCATTCCGTATTCCATATAGACTGCGGTTCAAATAATCATATACCGCTAATTTCGTTACGAGTGCTGAAATGTGAATTCGAAGCATTTTTGCGTTTCGCGGAATGTGATTGTAAAATGAAATGATCCATTTTAAAGGTGTTTCCGTATATAGGATAATACCATAATGCTATTAACAATATTGGCTGAGTGCATCGATGTCTACAGAGACTGCACGTTTCCTGTCATCAATATTTGCACTATGTTATGAAGGTTCATACCATTGAGACATGGTGGGCTTTAATTATCCGGATTACTGGTGGGGGGGGGAAATTGAAGTTTAGGACCAGGAAACTGCTTTATAATATCTAGATCCTGGATTTGTATGAGAAATGTATGTTCGTTCTTATAAAGGGTGAAAAATCTACTACATGTTTAATTTTAAGCTACGGTTGGAAATCATCGAAAGAAAATATTTGGCTCACCTACTAGCATTCTTACTTTCTCTATACGCATTAATACACCCAAAAATTCGATACTGAGATTTCAACGGAAATACACGTTTTGAGACTCCCTGAATCCAAAAAGAAAGCATTTTTAGAAAAATGTCCGCGTATGTGCCTGTGGGCAGCATAGCTCAAAACCAAAAAGACCGTTGAATACCAAAGTTGGTATTTAAGTTTGGTTGGTATCTTCCGAGGATGCGACACGAAGATTTTCAAGAAACCCCCCCCACGCCGAACTACCCTTTACATGGAACATTTTTCTAAAATTTTGATTTTCTTTAAAATGGCTCTAACGATTTTGACTAAAATATCGTATATTAAAGATATTTACCTTACAAATAAAATGTATATCTTGAATTTTCAGGGAATAGCCTATGAAGACTACTTTATACTGAATGCATTTTACTGAATTTTGAATAACTGCTAAACCGTAAGAGTTGGACAAAAAGTTACCATACAAAATATATAGAGCAAGTTAAAACACACAATTTATATTGTGTACATTTTTTCGTGGAATTGATAATTTTTTAGATATTACTTATTTTTGGTTTCAGTTTTGAAAAACATACTTTTGTCATACAAGAATTTGTCAACTCTTGCCCATACAAACAAAGGAACTTTAGTCACATAGAAACCAACTTTTGACTACCACTTTAACCTATGGTACTCCCTTATTGCGCTTCTGCTTACAAGGAAGCAAGTAATAAGACTATTTATGCTATTTTTTTCTCAATTAGCATGAAGTAAATAGCTGCACAATCTTTCTAACAATAATTTGTTACAGAGATGTAGAGAAAGTCATATGAATGGAACACATAAGATTTTTCTAATATTGAATGTTACATCCACACCTTCTATTGCTTATTTCTGGGTGTGCACAATATTTCTTACAAAAGCACGTATGCATAATAGGCAGAGAAAGCACTGAGTTTCACCCAAATTTTAAATACATGTCATGAGGACTGATGAATAATTTTTTTTTTCAAAAAAGGTCCTGTGTGTGTAGACAGTATAACTCAAAAACGAAAAGTCCATTAAACACCAAACTTGGAATTTAAATTTAGTTTGTTCCAAGTATTTGATAAAGATTTTCAGGAAAACCCCTTCCTCCAAACTACCTTTTACTGGAACATTACTCGAAATTTTCGATTCTCTAAAATTCGGTTGTAACGATTTTTTAAAATAAAATGTGGGTATAAGAAAGATACCTACTTGGTAAAATAAATATCCATTCTGAACTTCTTGGGAATGGACCTTTGAAGCCTTCTTCATTCTGAGTGACTTTTGCATACTGGTAAACCGTAAGAGGTAGAAGACAAAAGCTTATGTACAAAAACTGCAGATCTCGTTAAGACACACATTTCAAGCTATATAAAGCTATTTTTACTTTTTCTATACTACTATATACATAGTGTATGGAGAAGGTATTGCACGCCACCCAAAAATTCCCTTTATCTAAAAAAAGCATTTTCGGAAAAAGATCCGTGTGTGTGTCCATGTGTCCATGTGTCTGTGAACACGATAACTCAAAAACGAAAAGTCGGTAAAATACCAACCTTGGTATTTAAGTTTAGTATCTTCCAGGGATGCGACAAGTAGATTTTGAGAAAAATCCCCCCACACCCTACTACCCTTTACATGGAACTGTTTTCGAAATGTTTGATTTTCTCAAAAATGGCTCTAGCAATTTTTATTGAAATATCGTATATTAAAGCTATTTAACTAACAAAATGTATAACTTGAATTTTCTGGGAATATCCTTTGAAGAGTACTTTATTCTGGATGCATTTTACGGAATTTTGAATAACTGCTAAATCGTAAGAGACCGCCAAGAACTTACTACACAGAAAATTAAGAGCACGTTAAATCACACAATTTATGTTATATACATTTTTTCATGGAGTTCATCGTTTTTGAGACATTCCGTGTTTTTGGTTTCTGCTATGAAAAACATACTTTTCTCATACAGGAATTTGTCAACTGCTGTCCATACAAACAAAGGAACTTCAGTGTCATAGTAAGAATAATTTGTTGCAGAGATGTAGAAAGTGTCATGTAAATGGTACACATCAGATGTTTTGTTTGTAGAGTTTACCATTCCTGAAATATTCCCTGTCATTGGTTTCAATTTTAAAATATTTAAACTTTTCTTAAACGGAGTCCTCTTGGTTTCATATCTCTTTTGTTTACTTCTTACCATTATAAACAGATTTTTTATAGTTTGGGCGCTCAATATTTTTATTATGGCCCCGCAGGCGATGATAATATATATGGAATAAAGATGGAGCTCCGGTGGAATGTGATGGCGGGTGAAACCGGTCAACCCGGAAAAAACTCCCCTGAGCCGTTTTTTCCACGACAAATCCCACATGCGGTCACATGGGATCGAACCTTGGTGAGAGGTGAGTGATCTAACCACTCGGCCACTGCGCGGCCGCAAATTCAATTATTTCATATAGTGACCAGCTTTTAGAACAGTTGACTACAATTTTAGCCTAGTGTATTTTCTTTATTTCCTTCTACTTAGCTACATTGAATCAAGTAATAAGACAATTTCTGCTAATGTTTATCCTGATTAGCGTGGTATAGATAATAGAATAATCTTTTGTAAGAATAGTTTATTTGGAGAACAGATAGGAAAAGTTATGTGGATGGAAAATATTCTTTCTATCTACTTAATTTTAATAGAAATAAGCCTCCCTCAGATAACTACAATAGAGCACTGGAATAGTCAAGTTTTAGGAAATTGGTGCTGTATGCTGGCCTAATGTGGTATACATACTCTTTCCACGGCATTCCATAACTGAAAATCAACGCTAACTTGAAAGAAGACTAAATATTTAGCAGTTTGAATAATTAATAACGGAGGCTGCTGACACAAGGTGTTATCTGAAATAAGCTGTGTGTTTTACAGAGCTGTACATTTATTATTTAGTACATTTTCATCTTTTGTCTGATGCTTAACAGTCACGCAAGTTTATATAAAATTCCTAGTAATTGAAGAGTAGGTATTTCAAAAGTTATTTTCGGAAAATTCAAGACATACGTTTTATTTTTCACTTATACGTATATCTTTAACATATAGCATTTTAATAACATGGACTCTATTGCCTGGTTAAATCATGACTCCATTGTATTTTTGCTATAAATGCTAAGTGGCCATATTGTCATGTACTAACATGTGCAGATATTCTTGCTTATCAGCGGAGATGGATGACGGATCACGCTCATAAAGATCTGCAACTATTTTAATGCATGAAGTGATTTACACGCGTTAAATTCAGACTGTTGGACCTCCTGGTAATATGATTTCCTGTTCAAGATGGAGAAAAAAGAAATAGTGTGTAAGAGCTTTACACAGAGCTTCATATACAGACACCAAAAAAAGTTAGAAGTTGATTTGCTTTTCCCAATTAATTGCACCCGAAATAACCTAATTCAAAAAGGTATTTTAAATATTTTAAATCCGTTTATAGATGAACGTTTAATTCACACAAAGATATTTAGGATTGAAGTTCATTTCTGAAATATATTTTAATAAACTGTAAATTACTTTAGGAATTAAGATTAAGCGATGCGTTATATAAAAGGCCGCAGTTTACATATGCTTAAATTTAATTTGCTGCAATCGTTCTTAGTCTAATGAAGCATTTATTTCAGAAGTTGATATTAGAATAGGAATTAGGTGTAGTCAGAAGGAGCTTCAGTAATAGGAGCACGGCACCGCAAGTAAGCCTTTTGTTCTACCAACATGACTCTTGGGAGGAAGGAATGAAGGGAATATCAGATTTGGACGACGATGTGCGCCAGCAAGGAGGAGGTCCCTAACGTGGTAGGTCGTGAAGCTATGAACTGCGAGTACTTGAGTAGAGTTGCTTATATAAAATTCTGCTTTAAAAGACAATTATTAAGTTTAGCACAAACATAAACTTAAAATGTAGCTTTGGTAATGTATCTGTGATTCGTTACCGTCTGAGCGAGGTTACTCTTCCTTTGGTGACGCCTATATTTTAATAAGAATTAAACAAAAGGGAGCAATTATTTATTTTTGCAATAGGTACTTAGAATCATTGTTTGTACGAAAGTGATACAGAAAAAATATGTAAATAATATTAAGTGATGATTTAGTACCTGGAAAATTAATTTCTTGTAAATAAAGTCCATTCGTCTGGTGTGAAGGTCGTATTTCCACAGAGTTGATGTAATACATTACAGACTGTCAGGGGAAGAAGCACAATTCTTTTTATAAGCAGTATTTAATGTGCATCCACTTCGGTGCGTTAGTTGTCTTTACTCTTCGTTTGAACAATTTTCCTAAGAACCAATCACATCATTTAGAATTTGATGGCTTTGCATGATCTTAACTGCGCCGCAAAGTGAACAACAGAACTCATTATTAAATATCAGTTTTGATTTAGCGTTTTTGCACGTAATCTGCTGGCCTAGGTGATGGGGGGGGGGTCATTTGCATGTCCGCAAATGAAGGAAATATAGATGTAATTTTGCACACTTCTTCTTATTACCAGTACAAATTTCTGCATCTGCATTGGTAACCTCTTGTATAAAAATCTTTTGCACGAAGAAAAAGCGCGGATACACTGAGCCAATTATTGGTGGCTACCTGTATAGAAATTGCTCAAATCATGAAAAATAGTTCCTCTCAAAAAATTAGAACGACATTTAGGTTATGTAATATTAATTCATAATTTTCCTGTGGTAAATTGATTATATTTTATTTAATAGAATTGCTGCAACATCTAAGATCCTATATCTAAGATTTAAATTGAAAAGAAAAACAAAATAAAGCAAAGCATTTGGCTTAGTATTAAAGATGGAGTCGAGAGATGTAGCCAGGGTGTGGTTTTTTTTTTTTTTTTTTTTTTTCCACAATGTTAAACGACGGCTTTTACCGCTTGTGGCACTGAAGGTGAAAACACAGATGATACATGGAATGAAAATGGTGCACCGGTGGAATGCGATGGCGGGGAAACAGGTAAACCTGGAAAAAACCACCCATGCACTGTTTTGTCCACCACAAACCTCACATGTGGTTGTTTGGGATCGAACCCGAGCCAGGGAATGAGAAACGCTTTCGTTTCCTGTCCAATGTGCAAGGGTCTACAGCCACATGGTCTATTTAAAATTGTACCGTTTTATGCTTACTGCTCAACCCTCATTCACCCTCTCGTTTTCATCAAAATGCATACAAGGGTCTCCTTACGTGTACAGCTGAGATGCCAGAGATAGTCAAATGTTACTCAGTTTATGTAATCGCCCGGAAAACGATCGTCCGGGTCGTCTAAGAAAATAGCAAAGTATATAATAAAAGATAAAAAAAAAAATGTTCAGCTCTCGAGCTCTTATGGACGAATTGTCCGTAATCCCTAATGATTACAATTCTAGCCATTCAAGGCCTGTGGGTTCTGGGAATTGGCGAAACATTCCCAATTGGGAAGATATCCTCAGGTTTTCCGGTTAGCGCCAGAGGGAAGTCTTCCCATAGTGTATATTCCATCGTAGCACATCAATCGTCATTGCCTGGTCCTGTAAAGCTGAAACACTTGAATGGAAATGATGGCGTCAGAAAATTATATATGTATGTAATTAATGTATGCATGCACGTATATGTACGTGTGTACGTGTTGTGTATGTGGGCAGGCAGGTAGGTAATGTATGCATGCATGTATATGTACGTGTGTACGTGTTGTGTATGTATATATTAATGTATGCATGTGTGTATTGTGTGTTATATGTATGTAAACATATGGATGTATGCCCAAAATAGTTACCCCTTTTTGGGAATTTTATAGTCCATCTTTGAATATTTTCTGACAAATGAATTTGAAAACTGTATGTGTACGTGTGTACCTGTGTGTATGTATGTATGTATTAATCTATGCATGTGTGTATGTGTGTTGTATGTATCTATGTAAGTATGTGATTGTATGCCCAAAATGTTTACCACTTTTTATGCATTTTATAGCCCATCTCTGAAATTTTTCGGACAAATCAATTTGAAAAATTCTATATGGGTCAAAACTAAGGCCGTGCCGTGCCGTGCTGTAACCAAGGGGTTAGACTACTCGCATCTCACTATAGTTGTCTGGGTTCGATTCCAAGCGACCGCATGTGGGATTTGTGGTGGACGAAGTGGCGGAGAGGCGGGTTTTCTTCGGTTGCCCCCGCCTTCGTATTCCTACGATGCTCGATTTTAGTGTGATGTATTATCAGTGTTATCGCCTGCCATGCTATAGTAGTAATAGTGGTCGTTAAACGAAAAAAAAAAAAAAAAAAAAAAAAAGCTGATGTGTTGCATTTACTTGATGATAATCGAGATAAACATTACGTACCTCTTTGACGTTCTGTGACGCACCGGCTATGCTCATCCATGTAGAATACATAAACTTGACTCTCCTGAGGGCAGAAAGAATGCTGGGGTATGTCACATAGGGCAGACTCACAAACAGAAGTTCTTCACTTTAAATTCCTCAGAATTGATGCTGTTTATTGATACTTGTTGTTATTGAAACACCAATCCGTCGAGCGACTCCCGACATTGTTCTTATAGATGTAGAAATATATGCTTATAACTAGTGCTATTTCCGCGGCCTGCAACGTTTGTCAATTCTACAATCGTTGATAGTTATCGCTTACTTCCCTATTACGCGACATATCAACTCATGCGATAACTGCAATATTTCGCGTAAGAATATCACCTAATCGAGCACCAACACTGCACATCCGCGCACATACAACGTGTAGCATACATTGCACAGCCTATTTTCTTATGTGCGTACCGCTTATACGACCGCTCTTTATAATGGAAGAGTCCTGAGCTGCTAACTTTTAGGGAAAAGACCTGTCTCTATAAAACTTCCTGTTACTTGAACCTCTAATGCGCTAAAACCTTGCTCTTACAAAAGCATTTGTGTTTGTGGATTGACAAAAGAAATAACCTAGGCATATACAATAACAACTTCTCGCCCTAATGTTTTGTGTCCTGCAATCTGCCCAGTCTTGGCTACAGAATCAGATATATTTCCTATGTTAAACCTCTGCAAAAGAATAATTAAAATAATAAAATAAAAAGGCGTGCTAATACGCTGTTCCAACATTTAGTGAAATTAATTTTTGTATATTTATTACGGTTTGGTAGTTATACAAAAGTCACCCAGAATGAGGAGGTCTTCCGACGTTATTCCCAGAAAATTTAAGATATACATGTTGTTTGTAATACAAATATTTTATGCATGATGTATTTTAATTAAAATTGTTAGTGCCATTTTTAAGAAAATCAAAATTTTCGAAAATGTTCCATGTAAAGTGTAGATTGGGGTGGGGGGATTTACTTGAAAATCTTCGCGTCGAAGCTTGGTATTTAACGGTCTTTTCGTTTATGAGCTGTCCACAAACACACATTGTCTAAAAATCTTATATGCTTCTTTCACATGACTTTCTCTACATCTCTACATTAAACCATTGTTAAAAACCTTATTCTTCTATTTACTTAATGCTAACCTTAAAAAAAAAAGTAGAAAGGCTCTTATTTCTTGCTTCCTTGTAAGTAGAAGATAAATAAGGGAATACCATAGGCTAAACCGATAGTCAACGATTTTAAAAGCAGACTTCTATGCGATTAAAATTCCTTTGTATGGATTTAAGTTGACAAATTTCCGTATGAGAAAAGTATAAGCATTTTAAAGCTGAAGCTAATAACAGAAAATATTTCAAAAACGGTGAATTCCACGAAAAAAATGAATGTAACATAAATAGTGTGTTTTTACGAGATCTACATTTTTTGTTAAGTAGATACGTTTTTGCCTACCTCTTACGGTTTACCAATTATGCAAAATTCATTCAGAATAAACATTTTTCAGAGCCTATTCCAATAAAACTAAATATATACATTTTATTTGTCATGCAAATATCTTAAAAGTAAGAGATTTAAATCCAATCGTTAGAGCCATTTTCGAGAAAATCGAAATTTTCCAAATATTTTCCATGTAAAGTGGAGTTGGAGGTGCGGGGATTTTCTTAAAACTATTTGTGTATTTAAAGGTCTTTTTGTTTTTGAGCTATACTGCCGACTGCGACACACACGCACACATATACACAGGTAGACACTCACGGACATTTTTCTTATTTTTTTTTGGAGTCAGGGATACTCAAAACATGTATTTTCGGTGAAATCTCGGTAACGAATTTTTAATGCAATACAATACCTTCCCTATACACTATGTACATAGCACGTACAGAGAAAATAAAAACACAAAAAACGGCCTCTCTGATGGGCAATATCCATGGGTTTTGCGCTCCCCGTTTTAGAATCCTTACAATATTTTCCACGCATTCCTAGAAGCAGAAATAACCAGAGCCAGCGTTATTCGCCCAAATATTCGTAGCAGTCCACTAGCGGAGTATATTCCCCGCATACGTGACATTTATGCAGAATTTTCCCTTTTACAGTGAACTTTCTTTTGCTAACATCCTTTATCACTTTATCTGCAGCAACCCAATTACTTATTCCATTTAGATCACCCTGAAGAGGTTCTACAATATTCATAATTTTATTGTAAACAAGACAATCGTCTGCAATCAGCAGAAGAAGTTTACGGTAGAAGGAAAACCACCCAAAAGGTGGAGGGGAAACCTCGAAGATACTCATAGTCAGAGCGATGGACCCAACGAGAATCGAACCTGAGATATCCCTAAGTCCAATCACACATATTAGCGAGGAGTTATCTTTCTCGGTAGTATTATAATAGAGATATTGTCACGTATGTGATTGACGAGTATTTTTAAATTAGCTTATTGTTTGTCACATTATTGTAAATGTTTTAGAATTCCATTTTCTTATAAATGTCTGTATTTCCTAACAACCGGATTCTTGGGTTGAATAAGAGGAAACTTTATGGTTTTCTTTGTTATCATAACCGGATGTGTCTTCCTCTGATGAATGGAACATTTTACCACATTTTGCAACTTATGAGCTTGCGTGGGCTTTCAACCACTTCCCGGAACCTACGTGACATTTCGTAGGTTAGGACAGACTTTAATCCCAAGCACGTCATATAGGAAGCCCTGTCTTATCTTTTAAATACTGTATTTTGATTGGTGGATTTATTGAGAACCTGGCCGTAGATTCTGAAGAATCCCCTAGAGACAATTAACTAGTATAAAGTTCTCTGGAATCTTGAATTCCGGGCGCTTTTGATTCTTAGTACTTAACAGAGGCAGAGTCGCTGCCCGAGGGACGTCCGAAGCCCCACCCCGGGTCACTGGCTATCATACCGACACACATCTTTCTTCTCGTCGAGCTAATCAACCTAAAAGGCAAGAATCTTTTGTTGTATATTAACTATTTGATCAACTTCAAACATGACCATCTGGGGTTAGCGCCTGTAATTAGCTCAAGGATGCATTTATAGACCTCAGATTGCATGTACTTATATCAGCAGCTTTCTCATTATTTTGCAATATTTTATGTCCCTCTTTTCAATTTACTGGATAAGTATCAAATGGAATCAAATGTTTATCTCATCCCTGATCAATTTAAATTCGATTCACAATAATGCTAACAATTCCGTTAT
This sequence comes from Hymenopus coronatus, assembly GCA_030762935.1. NCBI lineage: Eukaryota > Metazoa > Arthropoda > Insecta > Mantodea > Hymenopodidae > Hymenopus > Hymenopus coronatus. The sequence continues at coordinate 98,512,910 of CM060892.1, forward strand.
GACATGCAAGGTAAATAATGTTAAACAATAACAATTATGTTGAGTTACATTCACAACAGTTTCTCTACCTATTTTGCAACGAATTACTCTTACAATTTCTTATTCTTCTTTCTACTTTGTACTAATCGTGATAACATTAGCGGAAATGGTTTTATTACTTAGTCCCTTTGCATCACCTGAATGAAAATCTGATGTGTTACACTCACATGACTTTCTCTAGCTGCTCTGCAAACCTCCTACAAAAGATTATTCTTCTTTGTACACAATGCTTATCGAGATAAATATTAGCAGAATGTTCTTATTACTTAGTACCTTATAAGTAGGAGAGAACTTAATGAATGCGCTATGTTAAACTGATTGTCAAATGTTTTAAAAGCTATTGAGATTGTCATTGCAAATCCTTTCTTTGCTTGGCCAGAAGAAGAACAAAAGAAAAGGGACACATCCTGTCTGAGAAAAGTACTTAACAATTGAAACCAATAACAAGGAATATCTCGTTAAGGACGTAAGCTGTGTGTTTTGACGTGTACATTTTTTACTTTCTCTACACGTACTATATACATAGTGTACAGAGAAGGTATTGCACTCCACCAAAAAATTCGATACCGAGATTTCACCGGAAATATATGTTTTAGGGTCCCCTGTATAAAAAAAAAAGTATTTTCAGAAAAAGGTCCGTGTATGTGTGTTCGTGTGTCCATGTGTCCGTGTTTCAGTGTGAAATCTCGTATAAAATCTTACTTTCTCTATACACTATGTACATCGTACGTGTAGAGAAAGTAAAAACAACAAGGAAAACTTTATCACAGCTTTACTTCGCACAAAGAGAGCCAGAAAATTCACGAAATTTTAAATAAACGACAGCGATACGATGCTGGGTTATCAACAAGAGTATGAATCAATGTTGTACGAGAGTGTGTATTGTGTAGAGTAGATATATTATAAACCATCAGCGCTTCAGCTTAACTAATGAATATGTAGGGTTGAAACTGTTTGTATCTAGGACATAGATTCGAGTTCTGTTGTGTCAAACTGTCTGCTCAAAGCTTTTATTCACAGTAATTCTCTTGAAAACAAAGGTTATTATGTTGTGTCTCTTGGCTTTAATGGTTTTGTGCCTCAGGCATATGAATCGACTATAGTGCTTAGTAACAACTCAAGCAGTAAAGATAATCGGACTTAAAGCTCACCACATAATACTAACATCAGTAGCGGCTCGTGAGTATACCTTCTGGGTGTGCAAACAAGTTGAAAGTTGAATAGCCCCGGATATATGAAATATCATCTGCTACATCACAGGCTGTTTCCGGTCTCTAGCATTTTTACTTTCTCTACACGTAGTATGTACATAGTGTATAGAGAAGGTAGCATGCCTCCTAAAAATTCGCTACCGAGATTTGCCCTGTAACCAAAAACAAAACAAAAATTAGATAAACGTCCATGTCCATGTGCATGTGTCCTTGTGTCCACGTGCCTGTGAACACGATAACTCAAAAACGAAAAGTCAGTAAGATACCAAACTTGGTATTTAAGTTTAATATGTTCCAGGGATACGACACGAAGGTTTTGAGAAAAATCCCCCAACCCCAAACTACCCTTCACATGGGAAAAAATTTAAAAAGTTTGAATATCTCAAAAATGGCTTTAATGATTTTAATTAAAGTGCCTTATATTAAAGATATTTATATAGCAAATAAAATGTATATTTTGATTTTTCTGGAAATGGATTCTGAGGATCTTTTTATTGTGAATGAATTTTGCTGAATTTTGCGTAACTAGTAAACCGTAAGTGTTGGACACAAAAATGTAGATCACGTTAAAACACACAATTTGACATATACGATTTTTTTTCGTGGAATTGACCATTTCTGAGATATTCCTTGTTCTTTGCTATTTATTTCAGTTTCAAAATACTTAAAATGTTCATACACAGACAGTTGTAAACTTCTGCTCTTGTATATAAACGGATTTCAACCACATGACAACCAGCTTTGACAATTTTTTTAGCCCAGTGTATTCCCTTACTATCCTTCTACTTCAAGGAAGCAAATAAATAAGACAATTTTTTCTAACATTTTTCTCGTTTACCATAAAGTAGATAGAAGAATATGCTTTTTAATAATAATATAAATAATAATACTAATAATAATGTGTTACAGAGATGTAGAAAGATCATGTGAATGGAACACTTCAGATTTTTTAGACATTTTTCTTAGGAAATGCCATTTCTCCACCACTCGTCTTGCTCAACCAGTCAGAAGTAAACACACACAAATTGCTGGAATATTTGGCAGAGTTTGGACGTATTCCTCTGTAAGAGGAAGAAATATTTTTGCAACACATGTCATCGCTCTTATTGCATTTTATTCCTTTGGGTTTTTGCACCTTAGACCACACATAAGTTCACACACCCATTTATACTTCCAAAGTCTAAGGAGGATACGGAATAATCTTGGCTACATAAAAATCAGGAATCGAACACAGGACTTTTCACACAACAGGCAGCCGCAGACCGACTGGATTACGGGCTAGCCAGTCATTCCTTGTGTACGAACCGTAGCGATACTCTGACACAGAAAAGTTTTGATATTTACACCAACATTTTTCAACGATTATAACGGCGTTCGGTCGTCTCCTTAGCGCGGTGGTAGCGCAGCTGCCTACCAAGCGGGAGACCTGGGTTCGATCCCCAGTACCGGCGTGGGGATTTTTCCCCCTCTGGGAGACCTGGACCGGGGTGCACTCAGCCTCGTGAGGTCCCTGGGGGGCCAATTGAGGAGCTACTTGATGGAGAATTAGCGGCTCCAGGTAGTGAGGACCGCATTAACCGGCCGGGAGGGGCTCGAGGCGCTGACCACGTCTCACCCTCCAATACTGCACCCCATCCATGACGTCTGTAGTGGACCGAGATGGGGGACGCAGCGGCCGGGCGGTAGGCCAAGGTTCCCCGTGAGCCGTCGTGCCATGGAGTTATAACGGCGTTCTCTGGTCAGACACCAGAGAACTAATTCCGGATGGGAGGTGTCAAAGTTTTCCTGAAGGTGGAAGCCTTGAACACTGACAAATATTTGCACTTATTCACCGCTCATTCTGTATATGTACGTATGTCCATTGTAAACGCACAATGCAAATTTTACTGCAAAAGTTTGGAAGGGGTAAAAACAAGGAATGAATGCGGGGCATCATAATTTGTCTAACACAGGTATAATCAGTGGGAATCGAAGTTGGGGAACATGTGTTGGATGTGATATCGACTGCGGTACCGGAACATGCTATGCTTCCCCCGGGGAATGTTGAGTGTTGCTGACCGGGCACGATCCATCCGTCATAATCCACCCTGACATCGCATTCATCAGGCTTATACCAGACTCGCTCTTATTAATATAAAACGAATTTAATCAATCTTTGCTAGGGTAATTATATTTTTAAACCTGCGCTTATATTCAAAACCTCTCTCACTCTCTGTTTTCAACCGCCACATGGGTAGGGGTTTAATTCGGAACAGCGCTAGTTATTCTCTCTATCATGTCCAATGTACATAGTAGATAGAGAGGTTTTGTATTCCGCCCAAAATTCAATAACGAAGGAAATGCATGTTTTGAGGACCACTGAATGCAATCATTATTACTCTCCTCACTTAGTAAGCATATATTAGATGGAGAACATATTGTATTCCAACTAGACTTCGATAGCGAAGGAAATACATGTTTTGAGGACCTCGAAGCAAAATCGTTTTTACTCTACACATAATATGCAAATATTAGGTACAGACTTAATAATTCTAACAATCGATGTCGAGATTTCTACGAAAGTACACGTTTTAGGGTCTTCTGTAACCAAAATAAGCATTTTTACTGTGGGGTGTGTGTCTGTGTATCTGTGAACTTCGTTTCTGATAACACGAAGATATTCCTTTTACTTGAACAATTTTCGAAAATTTTGATTTTGTCAAAAATGTCTCTAATTTTTTATAATACCATGTATTACAATTATTTATGACAAATAAAGTCTACGTCTTAAATTTTCTGTGAATAGCCTCTGGAGACCTCTTTATTGTGAATGATTTTTGCATAATCAGTAAACCATAAGAGATATACAAAAAGTTACTTTAAAAAAGTAAATCTCATTAAAACACACAATTTAAGCTATATAAATGTGTTGTAGTTAACCATTTCCCAGAAATTCCTTGATTTCGTTTCAAGTTTAAACTTTTTGAATTGCTATCGAAGGGGAAGTCATCTTCTGTTGCGTCTCTCTTTTGTTTTACTTCTGGGCACGCAAAGAGTCCAAGCTTCAATTGTTCACATAGTGGCCAGCTATTAAAAGATTTGATATCGCTTTAGCGTAATGTAGTCTCTTATTTACGTTCTGTTAAGAAGGAAGCAAGTAATGTGACAGTTTCTTGTAATGTTTATCTCGATTAGCATGATGTGGATAAAATAATATTTTGTGAGACTGGTTTTTTTGCGGAGCTGGTAGCGAAAACCATGTGAGTGGAGCACATGATGTTTTAGGAAAAGTTTCGTGTGCATGTGTGGTCTGTGAACAACATAACTATAAAAGCGAAAAGTCCTTTAAATAGCAAACTTCATATTCAAGTTCAAAGTCCTTCACGGTGAAAATATTCAAGAAAATTCGTCAAGTTTAAACTGACATAGACATTTTTTTAAACATCTTGATTTTCCCAAAGATGGCTTTAAGGATTTTGATTATAGATGCTTAAATTATTTAAAAAAATGAAATGTATAAGATGGATTTTCTGGAAGAAGCCTCTGAAGTCCTCTTCATTCTGTATGTATGAAAAATTTGTATTTCTCAAAACATGCAATTTTATTTGTTGAGTTAACCACTTCCGAGATGTTCCTTTAAATTTTTCCAGCTTATACTTTCCTCAAATGGAAATTCGTTACTCAATAAAGTGAACGGAATTTCAAAACCCTCCCATAGTGACCAATTTTCTTAAATATGCACCTCGCGTCTACGTCATATCATTTATCGATGTACATGGCCTTACGAAGCCATGATTGTTTGCTTTAGACCACGGAGCAAGATGCGCCACTCCTGCTAAATAATTACTCAAATAATGCCATTAAAGGTTACATGGCGTAGAAAAGTAATATATGCTCACGCTTTCGGTCATATTGGTTAAAACAGAAAGAAGTGAGTGAGTGCATTCAGTCTGTGTTACAAGCCTCTTATTAATGATTGACAGCCACACCTTATCGGCCAATACAGAACACATCTTTAAAATTCCAGAAAGCGATACAAAATCCGCTGAAGATTTTCCTTGGTGCTAAGCGTCTTTATTAACTCAAAGAATGTTTACAATTAAAGCTTTAAATTAACTGCTGCAAATAATTCACCGAACCTTTCGATGTAGAGAATTTATGCTGCACACCATCCGTGTCTCACGCTCCACTGTGTGCTAATACTCCAGTCACTCACGTCTCAGTACAATTCACAATACAACGCTGCACTGCAATTCTTCCTCCTTTTATAGATAGAAAATTACGTAACAAACTTTCTAGAAAATTGTCTAAGAAACTGGAAATTGAAGCTAGAAGAAACATCTCGAACATTGAGAAGAATCATGACATCTCACGTTCCGAAGGTTCCGGTTACCTCGTTCCGCTCTTCCGTGTTGTTCACACATACCAGCTGCGATGACTCGTATACTAGGCGAAAGTGAGAACCATTGCTTATGACGGCATTTTCACAGTTCATACACAGAAATATGTGATAAACGTATTTCTGCAGATGTTTATCACGATTAACGTGAAGTAGATAGAGGAATGAGCTCTTTTAAGATATGTTTGTTAAAGAATCGCAATATCACATCAGATAATATTAAAACGGCTTTATTGTGGTTTCAAAGCATGTGTATCAAACTGAAAGGAACTTAGTAATTGTACAAAAATAAAGTATCAGTAACTTTCTATTAATGTGTTAGTTTTGTTAATAATGTTTGTTAATTTTGTATTAATATAATGATTCCAAATTCTTCGTTTACTTCTTAAAGGGAGATTAAATGTAAAACAATCTGAGATTTTACGTTCTAACCAATACACAGAGACGTAACTCTTCTATCTACTGTATGGTAATTGTCACAAACATTTGCAGAAATGTTTTAATTGCATCATTCTTGTTGGTGGGTGGATGATTAAGAACCATAAGCTCAATATTCGTGACCGTTCATCGACCATTTCTATGGTATCACATATCGTATTTGTGGCAGCCAAGGCGCATTTGGGCAAGTAGTTTCCGAGTTCTCAATTTTCCTCGCCATTCCTACCAACACTTGTTTCCTTAATTTCCTTTTCCTTTAGTCAGTTTCGCTATAATCCTATTCTCATACCAGACATTAGAATCATCCTTCATACTGGCTACTCTCTCTGATCCAGAGACTATCAGGTACTCAGCAGATATCTAATGCCAAATGCTGGCTTGTAAGTCCTGGAAAGTGTATGTCCTGATACCAGAAGGGTAGATCTTAAAAGAGGAAGAAGAATTCTAATACCATATACAGAAAAGCTAAGCAAAATATTTAACCAAAGACATCATGAACCTTTGTGGCCTGTTGCGATCTGAAAAAGATTGTTTCTCCACCATTTACTTGGAATTACCAGATTTCTCTGCCCTTGTGGATGATAGTTCGAGGAATACCGGTTCTGTCTTGGGTTCTTTTAATACTTTTACATTATAATATTAAATATATCATACAGCTACTGCGATCCATTGACAAACAGTATTTGCAAACCCACCGAGGTTTGGCCATCCCCTCCTTCGTTCATTTTGTCCTTCTTCAAGGCCAGAATCGCTTCTCCTGCGATCTCGTGTGCGTGCGAGAACTGGCAGACCCGCGGTGAGCCTAGGTGTAACTTCTGTGTATCTACCCTAGTAAGCGCTTAACCACAGAATGAGTTGGATGGTTACGGTTTGGTATTTTGAGGTTTTGGGTGATGATGTTAAGGATAGATAGGCTCCTCGAACGGTTGCATTTTACAGGAGCAGCATCCCTTACCTCTGCTCCGCTGGTGTTTAATTTGATGAAAATTGTTTTTGTTGGAGAATTTTGATTGACCACTCCCAATGGTGGGAGACTATCGCTTTGGCCTGTACATTTGCTTATTTCCCTTCCACTTAAAAGGAAGCTAGTAATAATACTAATTCCGTTTATGTTTATCTTGATTATCATGATGTAGATGACAGATTATTGCTTTGAATAAAAGGGTTGTTTACCGAACAGCTATAGGACATCGTGTGATTAGAAATTTAGATTTTTTCCCTTTTACTTTCAAGAAACCAAGTAATAAGGACATTTTATCCTAATGTTTATCTCGATTACCATGAAGAAGATAAAAGTATAGGTCTTTTAAAAATAATTTGTTACAGAGATGTAGAGAAAACCATGTGAATGCAGCACATCAGATATTTATAATAAGTTTGTTTGTTCAAGGAAACTAAAGGAATGTAGTAAGCTAAACGGACAGTTAGATATGTTTATATATATATATATATATATATATATATATAATTTAACATATATAGTTACAAAATTGTTTATTTGTAAATTTAATGGAATTTAGTTTAAGTCCATGTTTCACCAAGTCAGCACTGTGATAGTGCATGACCGCCACTTAAAAACAGATCTCTACCCATCGGAGTTGAGTTCTCGGATCATGAAAGTCAATCATCTTCTTCATGTCTGTTACTCTGCATTTGTGTGACTGGTTGCATCTGCCGACTCTGCCACAGGATTGGAGAGATAGATCTTACCCAAAACAGATTACTCCCTTGGGACATACTTGTCTCAGTGACGGACTGTGATTGATATGCATTGCAGGACATCAAGCGTCATGTTACGAAACGATCGCGATTATGGGATGAAAAGTGCATGACGTAACTGATATGCGGCTATTAATGAGCAATGTCAAAGATTTTGCAGTGTATTAAGGAGCAGTTCGAGAATAAGGAGTAGAGTATCAGAACTTTAGAAGCCCTCTAAAATGAGTATATATTTTTTTTTTTTTGCAACAAATGTTTCGGTCCATTTATCACAACAGCGACAGCAGTACTCTAGCTGCTCTTTTTTTCTTTCTTCAAATTCCGGAGTCTTGTCAGGACTCCGGTGTTGTATTGTTTTTCCCTTTTCTTTCTTTTTTTCCAGTTTCCTATATTTCTTTTGTACAAGAATTTATTTTACCGTATTCTTTTTCCTTACATACACATATATATTCACATTAACAAACACACAAACACCCATGCCCAAGGCGGGATTCGAATCCACGATCCCCTGTGCCACGAAGCACCAAAGCTAGGCACTTAGCGAGCGCGGCCACGGGGACCGTCTTGTTTAACGCCCGCTTTTAGTACACGGCTCCTCAAGCGACGACACTGGTGATACATGGAATGAAGATGGAGCACCGGTGGAATGCGAAGTCGGGGAACCTTCCGCTTTGTCCACCACAAATCTCACATGCAGTCGCTTGGGATCAAACCCAGGCGAGAGTCGAGTACCGTTTAGTCGCTTAAATTCTTATCAGAGCTAAATAAAATTAACATCATTGTTAAAACGCCTACAATTTTTGTCACGCGAAATCTATGTGGTAGTTAAATATGATGAAAAAATTAATAAAATGTTAGTGTTAAACTCACCTGTAGATTTCTACAAAATATAGAACTTCTAACAGTGTAATTTCTTTAACTTTTAATGCCCTGTCAGGAATCGTTTTTAAATTTTAGTTCCCAGTTTGAAGCTTTTAACAATTTTTATTCCCTTTTTCTCTATATTCTCTCCCACTCTCCCTATCTCTCTATCGAACACTCCTATCTATACTGCCGTCCTCCGTGGTCTACGGGTAATATACTAACCTCTGTATCAAGTCCGGCGGAGGACGATGGATTTTTTTTTTTTTTTTGCCCACAATACTTAGCATGGCTTCCTTCGGAAGGGAAGTAAAGCGTTGGTCCCGTGTCGTAGATTTAAAACAAGTAAAAAAACTGAAGCCTGAGCAAAATGAAGTGGTCTGTCATGCCCATCAAATAATCGGATGCTGAGAACCGTAGCAGTTAAAGAACGTCTATAAATAACACTAAATTCAATTCAAATTCAATTCCTATTTATTCAAAAGCATACATAATTTATTTTGTAACTTCATTCTATACATACATCATGCATGCATAATACATATATACACACATGCATACATACAAATACATCAGACATATACACATGCTTACCAACATATCTACTTATAGTTATATAGACCTCTTTATTCTGGATGAATTTTTCTGGATTTTGAATAACCAGTAAACCGTAAGAGACGGACAATAACTTACTAAATATTATAAAATAATTTAATAGACCTATTTATTCTGGATACACAAAATATTATAAAATAATATTGGGCTCTTCGGTCTTGCAAGTAATTTTAGCAGGACGTGAAAAGTAAAATGAACTATTTCATTATCACATTTATAGCTTTAAGTTTGAGTATTTTATTAAAACTGTTACCAATAATATCCACAACCTTGCACTTTATAATTCTCTGAGATCGTAGCTGAAACTGTATTATACGTGTTCACTCAAGCGAAACTTAGATGTCACGTATCATAGTTCTTACGTAAATAATATGTAGGACCGAAGTACTATGGAAAACAACTGATTCCACTTCTACCTCAAGACGAACTGAACTGAGAACTCGCGTCTCCGTAGAACATATACCGAACGCCCTTGTTCTGCTTAGGCATTAATTAGCTCCTCTAATCGGCTTGTTTTTCCCGCTTCCAGTAGCGTCTCTTCTCACGAGCCAATAGAAATTAACCTGCTATTTCACAAAGGTAATAACTCTCGGTAACTTTCTAGTTACTTTCACAATCGCAAGCTTACGTTTTCTTTTTTAGCTCAGGAACGTCTTTTATACATTTCACCCCAGCTCCCCAGCTATTGTCCACAAAAACCTTGCGAAAGATTTCTGTTTTATGACCCATGTACAGTTTCCGCTATCTCGTCTATCTTATAACTAGTTTATGCTGACAACCTCTAATAATATAATCTCATTTATATATTACGTGAATGTATTTACGTTTTCTTGTTTATTATTCATTTTCATTTTTTACGTTCATTATTACTACCTCATACATTATTCATTACATAATAGAGAAAGTCATGTGAATGCGAAATATCATGTTTTTTGTGTTTTACTTTTTCTACACGTACCATGTACACAGTGTATTCAGAAAGTTGCAATGCACCCAAAAATTCGATACCAAGATTTCAAGGGAAATACATGTTTTAGGACCTCTCTGAATCAAAAAAGCATTTCTAAAAAAATGTGTGCTTGCATAGCTAAAAAACAAAAAGGCCGATAAATACCAACCTTGGTATTTAAGTAAAGTATATTCCAAAGATGCGACACGAAGATTTTCAAGAAAATCCCCTCACCCCCAACTACCCTTTACATGGAAATGTTTTCAAAAGTTTTGAGTTTCTGTAAAGCGGCTCTAACGATTTTGATTAATATATCGCATATTAAAGATGTTTACATGTACAAATAAAATATATATCTTCAATTTTCCGGGAATAGCCTCTGAAGACATGTTTATTCTGGATGAATTTTGTGGAGTTTTCTATATCTGGTAAATCATAAGAGATAGAAAAAAACTTACTTCACAAAAAATGTAGAGCTCGTTAAAACACACAATTTATGTTGTATAATTTATTTTCGTGTAGTTGACCGTTTTTGAGATATTCCTTGTTATTAGTTTCAGCCTTAAAATACTTATTTTTTCTCATACGGGAATTTATCAACTCCTGTCCATACAAATAAAGGAACTTCAATCACATAGCAACCAGATTTTAAAAGTTTTGCCTAACGCTTTAGCCTGTGGTACTCCCTATTTCCCGTCTACTCACAAGGAAGCAAGTAATAAGACACAATTTTTATCCATTAGCATTAAGTATATAGAAGAATAAGCTTTTAACAATAAGTTTTTGCAGAGATGTAGGGAAAGTCATGTGAATGAAACACATCAGATTGTTTTTGGTTTCTGATTCTAACGTTCCTCCAATCCATACAATGTGTACAAATCCTCAGACCGTTGTGGATAACGCGAGGCACTGATTGGTTTGGAAGTAGACTGTAATGGAAAATGCAATCCCAGAGAATATCTCGCAGTAGGGGTTTGGTTTACCGCTGCCCGACATTCACAGGCTTTTCGCAAAGGGTAGTGGAAGGTAACATAGCCTTAAGTCCTTTTAAATCTGACATTACCATTTAATGGTCACCTCAGAAAGAGAAAAAGCTTGTTTAAACGAGGCCTCCAGCGACCAGAGGAGGGAAGTGGGAATTACCTGCTCTGCAACCGAGCTACATTGAGACCAAGTGAAATGGATTAAAGGTAATATTGCGAGGTTGCAACCTGAAAATTTTCTTTCTGTCCAGTTTATCTAAGTAGAGAAGGACTATTTTAAAGTGGCACTATGGTGCGACACAACGAACCAGACGACGTCGCGGTAAAGTTTGTGACTTTGGGTTCAATTTCCCTCCATCCTCACTCTGACTTTAGGTTTTTCATGGTTTTCTCTAGCCGGTAGGTGAATTATGGGGTGGTGCCTCATTTACCAGGATCTTTTTCTATTATTTCCTTTTCAATCCGACTGTATCTCATATTTCAGGCGTGCTTCTAGGTTTCCTAGCAAATGGCGGTGCCGAACAGATGCTGTGGATGCTTACTGCAAGGAAAGAGCATTCTCTGTGGAAATTTCTGGGTAGTTATAACGGCCTGAGGCACCTGCGTTGCTGGAGCCAGCTCTAGTTCTTTTTCACCTAGTAAATTATGTATGCATTTTTGTTCAGGATTTGTCGAAAGTTATTCTTTGCAATGTAAATAATTTCAATGATATTTAATAAATAATAATAATAATAATAATAATAATAATAATAATAATAATAATAAATAGGTTACTGAGAACACGAAGAAGAATATAAAATTTAAGATTACTCAAAATTTAGGCCTTTTCAGTATAAACTGCAATTATAAGACACATTTTACAGAGAGTATCAAAGTGATAAAAATTTTTTCTATAGATAATGTCATAAATAAAAAGATACAGAAGGTGGAGATATAAAATTTAAATTTTACTGTTTTCTTTTTCTTTCTGGGGATATTTAACAATTTAATGCATTTTCTAATAAACACTTTTGTGTAACTTCTGATTTTGTATCGAATAGGCAATTTAAGTATTTATATTTTCAGTAATAAAATCATCTAGCTATGAGCTATCATCTCTCATTAATAAGACATCGGATTGCCTCGACTGTCCTCGAGACTCGTCGGCTATGTTTCGCTTGGCATGAGAGAAGACCTGAGAGGTTTGTTAAAGTGACTGTCTGGTCCACGAATATACTTTTGTACTACATCGGTCAATTCTCTTATTATTTGCTTCCTTCTAAGAAGAACGAAAATAAGGGGATACAATGCTAGATTAAACCAATAATCAAATGTTTTAAAAGCTGGTCACTATCTGAATCATTGATGTTAGATTCCCTTTGCACGACCAGCAGTAAAACAAAATAGATATGAAAGTAAAACGGGAGTTTCCCTCTAGAAAAATTATGTGATTTAAAACTGAAACCAATACCAAGGAATATATATATATATATATATTTTTTTTTTCTTGTAGTACCTAACGTTTGGTCTATGTCTTACGGTTTACCAGTTATGCAAGATTAATCTAGAACGAAGAGGTCTTCAGAGACTATTTCCATACAATTCAAGATATATATTTTATTTGTGATGTAAATGTCTTTAGTATACTGTATTTTGATCAAAATCCATATTTGAGAAAAAAATCCTTTCGAAAATTTTTCCATTTCAAAGGGTAGTTTGAGTTGGGGGAATATCTTGAAAATCTTCGTCACACCCTTGAAACATACTAAATTAATATAACAAAATGTAACGATATTTGCATTTTGAGCTATGCTCTACACACATACACGTACACAGATATTCTTCTATATTTTTTTCTTTTTTTGGGGGAGGGAAATATATATACTTCTGGTGAAATCTCAACATAGAATTTTTGGTGGAATGCATTACCTTCTATATAGGTACATAGTACGTACAAATGAAGTAATGAAATGCAAGAAATTTCTATAGAGAATAGCACACGGTCTCATCACATGTGGAACAGTCTGTTATTCAAGACGAGGAAAAAGGCGTTTATAGAAAAAAAAGTATATGGCGTGTTATTAATGAACACTCTTTAACTGCTGTGGTATTCATTCTATACCGGGCCTGAAAGACCGCTTAATTTTACTCAGCGGCCTCTCTATCAGGGTTGAGGTTCTTTTACGTGCCGTAAATGTACGACACGGGACCAACGGCTTGACTTCCCTTCCGAAGAAAGCCATGCTAAGGATTTTTACATCCGAACAAATCCATCGTCCTCCACCGGGTTTGAAACCGCGACCTTGGGTATGTGATGTTAGCATGGTAACCATTACACCACGGAGGGCGACAGGCGTTTATAGAAGCCGCGTTATCATTAGATGAAATGAAAGCAAAGATGGTTTTAAACCTAATCCGTAAAAGAAGAAGCAAGTGAAAACCTTAAAATGCGGGATACTAAAAGAATATTTTCAGCTAATCGCACAAACCAAAACAGTCTTTATATGGTAAGATATTCGAAAATTTTGATTTTCTCAAAAATGGCTCTTAACGATTTTGATTAAATTACCATGTGAATAAGACATTATCATGATAATTGAAATTTATACTCCTAATTTTTTGATAATTGTCTCTGAAGTACTCTTCATTCTGGAACAGTTTTGTATACCTGATAAGCCGTAGGAGATAGACGATATCGTATTACATAAAAATGTAGGTCTCTATGAATCACAAAGTTAAACACTTCCAAGATATTCCTGAATATTGATTTTATTTTGAAATACCAGTTTCTTAAAAGGGAAGTCGTCATTCGTTTTGCGTTTTGTTTTACTCCTGAATTATTAAATTTCAACTGTGTAATATAACCACCGGCTTTTAAAAGGTTTGACTATCACTGTAGCCAGTGTGTTCCATTATTTCCCTTCTTCTTTCAAAGAAGCAAGTATTAAGACAATTTTTGCTAATGTTTATCTCAATTATCACGAAGTATATAGTAGAATAATGTTTTTAATAGTCTTTTGTTTTTTTGCAGAACAGGTAAAAAACTCATGTGAATGGTACAGTTCAGAAAAAATATATATCCTTCTCGCATATCAATATAAACATTTGCAGAAATGTCTTTATTACACACTTCTTTGTAAATATTGGAATAAAGACCTAGGTAAAGCGGAAGCCACATATTTCAATAGGTGGTCGCTATGTGATGTATTAACTTTTAGTTCGCTTTGCTTTAAAATAGGGAAGAAAATTAATAATGATTTTCCATTTGAGAACTTTATAGACTTGTTAAAACTTAAACCAATAACAAGTAACGTTTCGTAAATGGTTAATTCCACAAAATAAATACATTTTAAAAATGTGTTGGTTTTGACGAGATTTACATTTTTCTATAGCAAGACTTGGTCTATCTCTTACGGTATAGCATTTATGCAAAATTCATCTAGAATGAACAGAATTTCAGAGCTATACAACAGTTCTAGATATATATTTTAATTAGCATTATAATATCTTAAGCATATGATGTTTTAATCAAAATATTTATATCCATTTTTGAAAAACTCAAAAGTTTCAAACAATGCTACCTGTAGAGGATAGTTATGGGTGGGGGGATTTATATGAAAACCTTTGTGTATCATCCTTGGAAAATTATGAACTCAAGCATCAGGTTTGGTTTTTAACCGAATGTTCGGTTTTGATCTGTGTTGTTTACAGACACACAGGCAAGGACTTTTTTTTTAAAATGATTTTTTTTATTCTGAGAATCTGAAAATGTATGTACTTTCGGTGTAATCTAGGGGCGAATCTTCGATCCCTACCTAATATGTGTAGTATATACAAATGGTAGGGAAAGATCAAGATCAAGAAAATAAAGGATGGATATTTTTTGAGTTGGTGCTTTTAGTTTTGCTTGAAAGAGAAATTGCAATGCTCTTTTGCTTCCTATGTTTATTTTATGTCTAAATAATGCAATAAATCGTATTATATTTAATGGCAAATATTTAGGCTTAGCGGTATAACATTATTAACATTTAATTGAACATAATTAAAATTATTAGTCTTCAAAAGAAATTCTTTTAAAACTTAACAAGAAGGCTGTATATGTAATGCAAAATATCTTAGGAAGTTTGCGTTTTACTCAAGAAGCAAATTATATTCTTGAATAAATACCCAATTCAAATTCGAATCGGCCCATTTCTGCGCATAGGATTTCTTGATCGATTGGAATTTCTAATTTGGAATTTTGCGTCATTGTGAGTAGGGATCAATTCATTGCCCCTTAGCTGGCACCCAAGAACAAAATCACGACTTGGGGGATGTGAAAACGGCAAATGTTGCCTAGGAGCCTTACTTTCCAAGTTACGGGCTTCTTCTAAGTGCAAATAAACATTTCCCGCGACCAACGAGTTTACTCTCTTTCGAAGGAAGGCATGCTATGGATTTTTACAGCCTCCGCCGAGTTTGAACTCACAAAATTGCGTATTAGATTCTGTATTATTGGATATGGTAACCACTAACCCCCTACAAAGACACCGCCTTCTCGTCCAGGATTGGTACAGATAGCAGTGGATGTCTGTCAATCTGGGCAAAATCCATGTTGTTCTGCTCACCAAGAAACGTCCCTTCCACCGCGTATCACAGATGGCGAACTTCTCAAGGCCAAACGATAGAATGAGGAAGTTCCAATCGTTACGTAGGCGTCACTTTTGATAAGAGCCTAACTTTTCGTGAACACGTGCAGGGAGCGTCGAACAAAGCTTGTGTGGGAGATATTTTTTTGGGTAGTGTGTAACGTCCACTTTTACTACTTGCGACACCGCTGGCGGGGGGGGGGGGCAGAGGTAGCCGCCATATATGTTATTCTGCCAATTCACCTATAGTTTCGTATTTTCAAAGCTTCATAATCCCTCTGACGCTCTGCCTGTGAGGTATGTGGCATGGCAGTCCACCCCTGGCTTCTCTGGTTACAGCGAATACAGAATAGAGTACATCTACTCTGTATATTGACGCTCGCTTACCAGTGAGACTACTATACGAAGCTTCGGCCCTTCCGTTTACGTGGAGGATGTAATTAGGCACGGGCTCAACATTTCTGCGCCAGATTAGGTAAACAGGCCCTTGTTTGATGCGACACGAAGATTTTCAGAAAAATCGCACCGCCCCAAACTTCCTTTTACATGGAAGAAATTTCCAAATTTTGATTTTCTGAAAAATAGCTCCAATAATTTGGATTAAAATACCGCATATTAAGGATATCTATATGGCAAATAAAATGTTTATCTTGAATTTTCTGGGAATAGCCTTGAAGACCTCTTTATTCTAAATGAATTTTGCTGAATTTTGCGTAATTGGTAAATGTAAGAGATAGGCAAATACTTACTTCTAAAAATGTAGATGACCTTAAAACACACAATTTATGTCATATAGGTTTCTTTCCTTGGAACTGACCATTTCTGAGATATTCCTTGTTATTTGTTCCAGATTTAAAATAATTAAAACTTTTCTCACATGGAAAGTTGTAAACTCCTGGCCCTGCATAGAAACGGATTTTAACCACCACATGGTAAACAGGTTTTAAAGGGTTTGAGTATTGTTTTAGTCTAGTGTATTCCCTTATTTTCCTTCTACTTACAAGCAAGCAAGTAATTAAGACTATTTCTGCTAATGTTTATCTCGATTATCATAAAGTACATAGAAAAGTCTGATGTGTTACGCGCATATGAATTTTTCTAGCTACTCTACAAACAAACCTTTTACAAAAGATAATTCTTCTTTCAATACCATGCTAATCGAGATGAACATTAGCAGAGATTTATTACTTAGTACCTTATAAGTGGAATGGAACTAAGGGAATGCACTGGGCTAAAGTGATAATCAAATGTTTTAAAAACTGTCGTTATGCGAATGTCATTGCAAATTGCTTCTTTGCTTGGCCAGAAGTAGAACAAAAGAAAAACGGACACTTCCGTCTAAGAAAAACAAAAGTACTTCACAACTGAAATTAATAAAAAGGAATACCTCGAAAACGGTGAGCTCCACGAAAAATATGTATATAACATATTTTGTGTATTTAAGCAAGATCTACATTTTTTGTATAGTAATTTTTGTCTATCTCTTGCGGTTTATTAGTTATGCCTAATTAAGTAAAATTCATCCATCATTTACAGGTCTTTAGAAGCTATTCCTAGAAAATTCAAGATATACATATTATTTGTGATAGAAATAGCTTTAATATGTGGTATTTTAATCAAAATCGTTGCAGCCATTTTAAGAAAAACAACATTTTTAAAAAAAATCCCATGTAAAGGGTAGTTACGGTGCGGGGATTTTCTTGAAAATGTTCGTTTCGCATCATTGGAAGATACCAAACTTCAATACCAAGTTTGGTATTTAAACATCTTTTCGTTTTTGAGCTATGCTGTCCAGAGACACACACACACACATAGACAGACAGACCGATAGACACCACACACACACACACACACACACAGGGACCTGTTTTTTCTGAAGATGCTTTTATGGATTCAGGGGATCCTAAAACATGTATTTCCAGTGAAATCTCGACATCGAATTTTCGGATGGAATACATTGTACATACGGGGCTAAAGAAAGTAAAAATATTGTTACAGCAATGTAGAAAAAGTCATGTGAATGGAACATATCAGATTTTTGGATCTAGGGGGCCTCAACGTAAAACCTCCATTCGAATTTTTGGTGGTATATAGTTACTTCTCTACCTACTATGTACACTGTACATGCGTGCTAGAAAGATCAAAAGTGTTACATATTGATTTGTGTCTCTGTTTTTCAAAAGTTCTATTTTGAGTGATGTACATAGCGCTAAGAGATCCTTAACAAATTGGAGGTATTTGTAGATGCGCAAACATGGCAACAGTGTGCTGAGGAGATGAGAGGTTATTGCAACATGCCTCAGTGCCAAACCGCGCATCGGGATGTTTGCAGTCCACTTCACTGAAGCAGTGAGGCAGCTTGGGACTTAGCTGCGTGCTCCAAGTACCTTGTCAGACAAAATGGCCAATTTACTACAGCTGTTCTATCCATTTCAAGATTAAACTTTTTTTAATTTCTCTAGTCCGTATCTATAACTGGAAAATGGATACAGAAGGTATTGTATTCCGCCCAAAAATTCGATACCAAGATTTCACCGGAAATACCTATATGTTTTATGGTCTAAAAAAAACATTTTTAGAAAAAGTTCTGCGTGTGTCTACGGACAACATAACTGAAAAACGAAAAGACCAAACTTGGTATTTAGATTAAACATCTTTCAAGGATGCGACACGAAGATTTTTAAGAAAATTCCCCCTTTACAAGAAAATTCCCCATTTTCTTAAAAATGGCTCTAACAATTTTGATTAAAATCTTTTATATCTAAGACATGTATATGCCAAATAAAAAGTATATCTTGTATTTTCTGGAAACAGCCTCTAAAGACCTCTTTATATTGGATGATTTTTATTGAATTTTGTATAACTGGTAAACCGTAAGCGACAGACAAAAGCTTACTGAGCAAACAGTTTAGATCACGATAAAAGACACAATTTATGTCATATACATGTTTTTCATGGAGTTAACCATTTTTAGATATTCCTTGTTATTACTTTCAGCTTTAAAAAGCTTACACTTTTCTCATGCAGGAATTTATCATCTCCTCTCTATACAAACAAAGGAACTTCTGTCACATAACAACCAGCTTTTTACTATCACAATGTAAGTAATAGGCATAGAAGGTATTGTACTAAAACAAAAAATTGGATACGGGAATTTCATCGGGAGTACATGTTTCTAGGCCCCCTGAAACCATAATAAATTTTTTAGATAAATATCCGTATGTGTGTATGTAAACTTGGTATTTAATTTCAGTGTCTTCTAAGATTGCGATACGAATTTTTTGCAACGAAGTTCCCACCCAAACTACTCTTTACTGGTAGCGTTTTTCCAAAAAAATTATTTTCTAAAATAGCTTTAACGATTTTGTTTAAAATACCATATGTTAAAGATATTTTCATGACCCACTAAGTGTAGGTTATTTTTAGTATTTTTAGGAATAACCTCTGAAGACCTCTTCATTTGGGATGGCTTTAGTATAAGTGGTAAACCGTAAGCGATAGACAAACATTTACTACAAATATATATATATATATATATATATATATATATATATATATAAATTTTGTTAAAACACACGATTTATATCATATACATTTTTTGTCGAGTTAACCATTTCCAAGATAGTCCTAGTTTGAGGCTTGAATGTTAAGCTCCTTACAAGTTTGTTAACCGGAAAGTCATCTTGCGTTTCATACCTCTTGTTTTACTCCTGGCCAAGCAAGGAGAACCAAATTCACATAACGATAGCTTTTAAAAGATTTCACCCTCACCTTAAAATGGTATATTGCCTTATTTTCTTTTTTTTTTTTTTTTTTTTTTTTTTTACAAGGAAGCTATTAGAAGACAATGTCTGCTGTTGTCTATCCCAATTAGCATGATATAGATAAAAGAGTAATCTCTAGTAAAAACAGGTTGCCTGCAGAACATGCAGAGAAAGTCATGTGAATGGAACGCATAAGATTTTTACTTCTATGCGTCCACAAGGAAGCGAGAAAGAATACTGAAAGTACTTGAAATAGATATGAAGAAAAATGAAGTGGCCAAAACACATACGAAATAGTTGCCAAAAAAAAAAAAAAAAGATTTAACTAACAAGGGGGTGTTATCACATAGTTGTTACAGATTGATCTGGGAATTTTTAGTGAAATTAAATCGAAAATAGAAGTACCACTGTCTCGACTTACTCTCTCATACACCCAAATTTGACATGAAAATAATTATTTAAAAGTAGAAAGATTCACTATAATATCTAATGTCATACATATACTGGTGCACTCAAAAAGGTTATACCAAGATTTCCCTGGAAACACACTACTTAGGATCCCCTAATCCAAAAACACATTTTTGAAAAGGATCTGTGTTTGCGTGCTTTTGAACCGTATAACTCAAAAAAGAAAAGTTGGTTAAATACTAAACTTGATATTTAAGTTCAGCATCTTCCAGCTATATGGCACAACAATTTTCAAAGATATACTTCATCCCAAACTGTCTTTTACATGAAAACGGTTTACGAAAATTTTGTTTTTTCAAAAATAGCTCAATCGATTTTGTTTAAAATATTGTCACATCCTGGCTGCGTGCATAGGAAGGGTAACATTGTAAAAAATTAGAGTATCATATGTTGGCGACATTGCCAACTTTGATGTTTATAAGAATTTGATGTGTTCCATTTACATGAATTTCTCTACATCTCTGCAACAAATTATTCTATTTACTTCACCTGTTCGGGAAAAAATTAGCAGAAATAGTCTTATTACATGCTTCCTTGTAAGTAGAAGCCAAATAAGGGAGAACCATAGGTTAAAGTGATAGTCAAAACCTGGTTGCAGTTTTTTGGCAGGTATTTACAAATCCCTGTATGAGAGAAATATAGGTATTCTAAAGGTGAAATCAAAAACAAGAAATATCTAAAAAATAATTAACTCCAAGAAAACAATTCATATAACATAATGTGTGTGTTTTAAAGTTCTTTACATTTTTTATTTGTTTTTAAGTTTACGTCCATCTCTTACGGTATAGTAGTTATACAAAATTCCGTAAAATTCATTCAGAATAAAGTAGTCTTCAGAGGCTATTCCCAGAAAATTCAAGATATACATTTTATTTGTCAGGTAAATCTGTAATATACGATATTTTAATCAAAATCGTAAGAGCCATTTTTAAGAAAATAACATTTTTCGAAATTTTTTCCATGTAAAGAATAGTTTTGGATGGGTGGATCTTTCGAAAATCTTCGTGTTGCATCCTCGGACGATACCATATTTAAATACCAAGACAAATCCACACACACACAGACAGACACACACGGACATTTAACTAAAAAGGCTTTTTTTGGATTTAGGGGAGTCCCAAAACATATATTACCGGTGAAATCTAGGTATCTAATTTTTGGGTGCAATACAATACTTTCTCTATACACTATATACATACTACGTGTAGAGAAAGTAATATGCTGCAGAGATTTCCTTTCCTCTTTTACTGTAATGTAGTGTTATTGTTAAAACGTACGCCAGGAGTGTAGCTCATCTAGGTCATCATGGGGACCCACCGCATCATATATAAGTTAACAAAGTTTGTGTTCTTGTATAGTTAGCCCATTGACTGTCAGTTATAAGAATGTGGAACTCATTCCCTTGTGGTCTCTGATAGAATATATCTGCGTTCTCATATGCACGCCTGGCTGTAGTGAAAAACACATTTTCCCCGGTCCATACCTTTATTGCGAGAGTTTGAATTTATAACAGCAGGCGTGACTAAATGTACTGTAAATTAAAGATATTTACATATAAAATTATTCACATACTTTGAGTTTCTTTGGGAATAACTTCTGAGGCTTTCTTCTTTGCGTATGTCTTTTGCATAAGTGGTAAACCGTAAGAGGTAGACAAAAACTTACTACAAACACAATGTATATTTCACAAGACACAATTTTGCCCATGCTTTTTGTAGAGCTAACCACTTCCGAGATATTTATTGTTATAGGTTTAAATTACTTATACGTTCCTCAAAAGAGAAGTCGTTATTTATGCTTTTTCATTCCGATCAAGCATAAAGAAAGGAATTTCATTACCATTACATAGTAACCGACTTTTAAAAGGTTTGACTTTCGCTTTAGCTTATTGTATTTCCTTATTTCCATTTTTCAAGGAAATACTGTACTAATAAGACCATTTCTGTTAATATATACCTGACAATTCAGCTCCCCTAACGTTCGTTTGTTTAATCTCCCGTCTTGGTTATTGGTAACAAGGCGACAATCCAGTCAGTCAACCTTCACTTTTAATAACTGTCACTTCTACAATTGTACTTTCAATTAATTCAGTTACAATGTTTATTTAACGCTTTATCCAGTTCATAATGTATTTAGTTAAAAAGGAGTAAAATAATCATTATTTATATTTTTATGTATGAGATGAGTGCAATAACCTCAAAATAAAATAATGTTTGTCTCCATTAAAATAATTCATCCATTCCATTGAAATAAAATAATTGTATCCTGTTTCTATTGTTGCTATTGATGTTCATACATTGGGTGTAGATAACGTCGATCATATCTTAATTATAAGGCAATGAAGAATAAAACAATCAGTAAATAAACTTGGTCAAATGCATTATCTCCTTTTGAAAACTAATGTAAGTATTACAATAAAAAATCCTGAGAGAATCTTCCTTCCTATGTATTATAAATTATTAATAGTTTATTTCGCTGAATTTTCTTATCAATACAACTCGTGTTTTCATCTCTTAAGCCTCTTCGGTCATAAATTATTGATAGGATGAAAACATTTGTATTAAGTATAAGTAGATAGAAGAGTAAGTTTTGTAAGAATGTTTTTTGCAAGCTTATTTAGATAGAAAAGCTTGTCAAAGTAGCACATGTAATTTTTAATTTCTCTATCACGCATGTACAATCTATATAGTGTATATAGGTGTTGCATTTTATCCAAAAATCGATACCGAGAATTTATCGGAACTACATGTTTTGAAGACTCTTGAATCTCGAAAAGAAAACAGTTTTTGAAAAAGGTCCTTATATGTGTCAGTCTCTGTGAGTCTGTGTGTATATGTGTGTGTTTTATGTGTGTGTGTATGTGTGAGGATAGCATTGTTCAAGAAACGTAAAATCCAAACTTGGTATTTAAACTCAATATCTTCCAAAGACGCCATACGAAGATTTTCAGGAAAATTCTCCATGTTTGTTACACAAGAAATGTATATTTTAAATTTTCTGGAAATTATTTCCGAAGACCTCTCCATTCTTGATGACTTTTTCAACTGGTAAACCGCAAGAGTTAGACAAAATTTACTGCACAAAAAATGTAGATCTCGTTATAACACTGAATTTTAGAGTTAAGCATTTTCGATATATTTCTTGTTATTGTTTTGAATTTTAAAGTAGTTACCCTTTTCTCAAACAGGAAGTTTTGTTATATTTCATATATCTTTTGTTTTACCCCTAGTCTGGGAAAGAGAACTGAGTTTCAATTACAAAAGCTTAGCGACGGTTTTAAGTAGATTTGACTATTGATTTAGCCAACTGTGTTCACTTATTTCACTTCTACTTATAAGAAACTAAATAATAGGACCAGTGGTGGTGTTTATCTTTATTAGCATGAAATAGATCAACATAATTTTTTGTAGGAATACCTTTTTTTCCAAAAGAGATAGAGAAGCCATGTGATTGGAGCACGCCAGATTTTTTTTTCTTACCAAGTACCCATTACAGGGAAAACAAAAAGAAAGAAAGAAAACAAACTTAATTTAGTCAATTTTTTTTTTTGTGGCGATATGAAGGGTTGGCTGTAGTTATCTTTAGACCGATCTTGCTCCCAAAAGTCAACTGCCTGGTACGAAGAACAGGTGGTGATAATGAACTGATACCAGGACCGAGGTTACACGTATCAACGAGGAACTGTGATTATCACGAGTAGTGTACATTAAAGAAATTAACGAACGGTTACATAGTAACGATTACCGAAGTAACTGTTTTCAGTAACGTTACACAGGTAACGATATCAAAGTAATTATAATTTATCCATCCTCACTTTCCCGCGATGTAAACATACCTTAATGTATTCTTCCGCGAACGCAGGTACACACACCACGTGGTGCTAAGCTGTGTTTGTTTGCTGTGAAAACTTGTATCTAAGTTTCACTAATTTGACAGGAAAAAAAATAGCTATGTACTTTTACTGTTCACATATAATGAAAGATATCATAAATAAAACATAAAATAAATATGGGAGTTTTTATTCAGAACGAAATGTGAGCTTCTCCCACAAAATTAAAAAATACAGACACGCTGTGTTGAAAGTTTACTTAAGTATTTCATACGTACATTACATCAACCTTTTATTTATTTAATTATTTATCTTGCAAGTTTTAACAAGCACTTATGGGGACAACCGTTCACTGCACATTTCTTTAATATAGTGAGCTATTCTGATAATAGAAGTGGTCTTAGTGTATTTGGTTGGGAGCGGGAAAACTCCATTGGGTCTTGAAAAAGAATATGGACACTGTGGCAAAGAGGGAAGACTGGAGAAGAACGCTGCAAGTTGAAGTCCGGATGTATCGACGATATGCAGTCATTTATCACACGATTTGAGGTTACCAGGTAATATTGTTGGGCCTCTGTTGACTATCACTTCAACACTATGACAATGTGGTTAGTATAAGCTTCCCGCTGCTGTGAGCAGGACTCACTCAAAAAAATTACACACAACATCGACGAAAAGAACAAAATTCCCCAAGACATGAAATAGGACTGCCACAATAGCGCTGTCAATACAATAACATGAAATTAAATAAACACAAACAAAAAATATCTTATGTGTTCCATTCAAATGACTTTCTCTACATCTTTGTAACAAATTGTAGTAAAAATCTTATGCTTTTATTTACTTCATGCTAATTAGCAGAAATAGTCTTATTACTTGCACCTTGTAAGTAGAAGCGTAATGAGGGAGTTCCATAGGTTAAAATGATAGCCAAAAGCTGGTTGCTATGTTATTGAAGTTCCTTTGTTTGTATGGATAGGAGTTAAAAACTTCTGTGGGAAAAAAGTATGTTTTCAAAGCTAAAACGAAAAACCAGGAATATCTTAAAAAGGATTAACTCCACGAAAAAAATGTATATGATATAAATTGTGTGCTTTAATGTGAGGTACATTTTCTGTACAGTAAGTTTTTCTCTATCTCTAACGGTTTAGCAGCTATGCCAAAGTCCGTAAAATTCATCCAGAACAAAGTAGTCTTCAGGAGCTATTCCCAGAAAATTCAAGATATACATTTTATTTCTGAGGTAAATATGTTTAATATACGATATTTTAATCAAAATTGTTAGAGCCATTTTTAAGAAAATCAAAAATTTCAAAAAGTTTTCCATGTAAAGGGTAGTTTGGGGTGGGGGATTTTCATGAAAATCTTCGTGTTGCATCCTTGGAAGGTCCAAACTTAAATACCAAGTTTGGGTTTTAACAGTCTTTTCGTTTTTGAGCTATGCTGCCCATAGACACACACACACACATACACAAGGACATTTTTCTAAAAATGCTTTTTTTGTATTCTGGGAGTCTCAAAACATGTATTTCCGGTGAAATCTCGGTATCGAATTTTTGGGTGCAATGCAATACCTTCTCTATACGCTATGTACATAGTTCGAATAGCGAAAGTAAAAATGTATTTTGTATTTAATATTCAATTGAATTATGGCTTAAACCAATTGTAATCATGTATTAACTAATGATAGAAAATAAATAATATTACAAAAAAAAAAATCGCTACTTCATGTAGTAGCTTTCGATAATCTATGGTTACCACTAAAACATTCAGGATAGATTAGTGGGGAAGGAATAAGTCGCAAACTGTGTTACACATAGTTTAATATTACCCTTGTGCTAGCTATTAAAATGATTAAAAAAAATAGATTCCGAGTCATTTGATGCAGTTGTACTCAAATTGCCTGAGTCATCACCGGGATTGATAATAGTCGGCAACGACATGTACTACCATTCTCTCCAAACCTCACTTCTTTGTTTGCTCTATTTTTCGACTGTCGCTTTTACAGATTGACGCACCTAGTAGAACTTAGAAACTTCTCACACCAGTAAATTCTGCCACTAAGTTGAGGATTTTATCTGATTCAAGATGAGAATATTATTCACGAAACATATTACTTACACGAAGAATAAATATTTTCCCGCCACTTTTTGCGGTTTCCTTTCTTATGTTTCTCTACACCGTTATTACATATGGAAGCAGCCTTTACTATAAATTGCACAACGCATGCGCAGTGTTATGTAACGAAATAAGAATTCAAATTAAGTACATTTCACCCCTTAATCATTCATAAGGTTTTATAGTTTAAGATAATATTGCTGTACTTCTCTCGGCAATTTAAGAGGAGCTATTTTCTAGTAGAGAAAAGAGGTAAAACATCCAACCTCCAAACAGAACCGTTACAACTGTTCCTTTAATTTATATTACCGGTGAAATAAGGATGGAAAACGGTTAGAGAATTAACGAATACACAGTAAGTAATGTTAATTAATTGTTGTTTCACACAAGCAGCGTGTAGGACACAAATTGGATAGGTAGTCATATGGTAAAACACAACCACATAGCCGGGATTTGAATTTTTCAGTCTGACTCTATCTATTCAATTTGTTTAATTAAAATTAATTGGCCTAAACATTGATTAAACTATGAAGCCCGGGACACTTTTACGACATGTTGCCAGGGGGGTAGTCATCTCAAAATAATTTCAGATCACCTTGTAATTTTACCTGACAACACGCGAGTTAGTTGGGGAATTTAATGTTGTGTTGTATGGTAGCTCAGTGGTTAGAACAACCGGCTAGAGACCGGGAGATCCGTGGTTCAAACCCCAGCTATAGCATTGTCCTTTTTCAGTCTGACTCCACCTATCCAACACAGTAACTAGTTATCTCCTTAACTGTTATCAATGTATTGGACCTACAGTTTCCCCGTTATGCAATATTAATAAATAAATCAACTGATGAATTCTTCCTGCAAGAAGTTGAGTGTGTCATTGTCGATCTAATATACCATTAGGCCTGCTATTAAGCATTGTTACATACCTGTATGAAGCGACATCATCATAGCTTTTCTGTTGCAATAATGTTCGACAATAAGGTATACTTGTGCGTATATGTTTATCCTGTCTAGCAACTTTCGTGAAATATCAATTGCAATTTACTAGTTTGAGCAATCATCGCCCGGAGGTATTGTTTCAACATGTTTCTTGTACATTAGAATATAGTAGTGATGGGATAAAAATAAAACATCTATTTTGAAACAGTTTCGTTAACACAAATATTTGAAACTGTTCCACCACTAAAACTGTAGAGAATTCGCCTATATACCGGTGTACTAAACTTGAGAGTGTTCAAAATGACTCTTAATAAACATGCAAAATAAACAATGTTTTGTATGTCATTTCAAGTAAATAAATGATCGCAAGGTTGTGTGGTTAAATTTTCCTTTTATATAGATAGTGATGTGCGCGTGTACATCTACCTCACCGCAAGTTAAAACGATAACCAGCATTCTGCGCTAGCTGGTGAGTGCGCATAGAACTCACTCCACAGCTCAACTAGTGAGGCGAGGGGGAAGGAAGCTTAGATGCCAGCCGTTAGCTGTAGAAATGCACCGCTAAATTTTGCGATTGACAATCGTTTTTACTCTGTACTAGTGTTGTTTTGCTTGTAAGTTTTTGAGAAAATGACCGATGTAAGCGTTACTGAAGCTAGTGGTCCTTGTGACTGTGTAGTAGAACATGTGTTAAAGACTGGATTTCGGAATTCTGGATTTTCTGAAAAACTTAAAATAAAAAAATGACAGACCAACCTCCGAAATACCACGACATGTCAAGACAGAAAACGAGAATATAACAGGCATTTCTGCATTACCAATTATTCTAGGTACAAATGGTTAACTGGTTGCCCCAAATTATACAAACTTATTGTTGGCCGTCTTCTTTTTAATAATGACAAAAGCAGTACCACGTGGTCACAAGAAGAGCTCGACAATATAGTTTCTCTAGCAGGTTCATTAAGTAAGCATGAAAAAACAAAATACCACATATTTTGTGCATTCACTCTGTAATTTTGACAATACGCGAGTAGACCTGCAACTAAATGCTCAGATATCATTGAAAATTTCAAAGCATAATGAAATGGTAACAAAGAACTGAGAACTATTGAATAGACTCATTGATGTTCGTCGCTTAGGGAACCAGGAATTAGCTTTTATAGGACATGAGGAGTCGGAAAGCTAGAGGCAATTAATCAGAAACACTGGATTTATTCAGTACGTTTGATCAACTTTTAAATTATCGTTTAAAAAATGCTACAGTTTTCCGGGGCAATTTGTCATCCGTTCATTATTTAATCGAAGCTGATAGGGGCGTTTTGATTAATTGCATAACAAAAGAACTTGCATCCGCTAATTTTTTGGTTATTCTTCTAGATATCTCAGCCACAGTGAACAAATCCCAACTTTCTGTCGTTTTACACTATGTAGAAAAATTGGGGAAAGTTAAAGAAAGGTTCATGGGCTTTATAGACGTCAGTGCAGACAGATCCGCTGAGGGACTTTACAACCATGTACTTACAACAGTTAAAGAATTTAATATTTGTAAGACATTTTTCACTTAGACATATGATGGTGCGACCGTAATGTCTGGTCAATTAGGTGGTGTGCAATCCAAAGCAAAAGTGGTATTTTTACAGGGGTATTATTTGTTCACGGTTACTGTCATATCCTGAATTTGGTTCTGCAACAGGCAGAATGTATTGAGATGTGTATTGATAAGTGCAGATTTTTTTTCTTCAAATTCTATCAGGACATTCTAATTTCTTTTCTCATTCCACTAAAAGAACGGAAACTTTGCGTGCCTTTATGAATACAAATTTACCAAAAACGGCTCAAACACGCTGGATCTTCAATTCACGCCTTGGCAACACTGTACAAGAGCAATGAGATAACCTGATTTTATTCCTTGAATTTATAACAGAACCAGAAAACAATGTTGATTGGGAACCTGATACATAGGTTAATGCCCGAGGTTTTTTTTAGTTTTTGACGATTAGGTACTCTCTTCCTTCTCAAAACGTTTTCGGCATTATTTGCTCATACCGACGTTCTCTTCAACATATTTCAATATTGCATATTGCCATGCAAAGGTAATCCAGACAAAAACTCTGTAGCAGAGCTAAGAAGAGAAGGGTTCCAAAATACTTGTCGAAGCATTTATACTGAAATTATAAATGAAGATGCACAAAAATCGTTAGAGCCATTTTTTAGCAAATCAAAATTTTCGAAAAATTTTCCATGTAAAGGGATTTTGATGAAAACATCGTATATTACAGATATTTACCTGACAAATAAAAAGTATATCCTGAATTTTCTGGAAAGAGCCTCTGAATACTCCTTTATTCTGGATGGATTTTACGGAATTCAAAAACTTAGATAGTTGGGGGTAGGGGAATTTTCTTGGAAGATACCAAACCTAAATACCAAATATGGTTTTTAACGGACTTTTATTGAAAATCTTCGTGTCGCATCCTTGGAAGATACCAAATCTAAATACCAAGTTTAGTATTTAAGGGTCTTTTCGTCTTCGAGCTATGCTGTGCACACACAGACACTTACATACGGACCTTTTTCTGAAAATGCTTTTTTTGGATTCAGGGGGGCCTAAAACATGTATTTCCGGTGAAATCCCGACATCGAATTTTTGGGTGGAATACAATACTTTCTCTATACACTATGTACATAGTACGTATAGAGAAAGTAAAAATGTACTTTTTAGTTCCTACTACATCCAATATGAAATATAATGAATTGTTAATCTCAAAAACGCTCAACTCCTCGAAAAAAATGTACCTATATAACACAACTTATGTTTTTAACAAACTCTAAATTTTCTCTCACGGTTTACCAGCTATACAACATTTTCGTTTTTGAGCTATGCTGTCCACAGACACACACACACACAGACACGAGCACACACACGGACCTTTTTGTAAAAATGTTTTTTCTTTATTAAGGGCCCCAAAACATGTATTTCCGGTTAAATCTCGGTATCGAATTTTTGGGTAGAATATAATACCTTCTGTATACACTATGTATATAGTTCGTATAGAGAAAGTAAAAATATATTTTTTAAAGTTGGATCAAAGTAACCACTAAGTGCCAAACCAGCTCCAATTTATGGTAAAAGGTAACCATTACTCCCTTATGGTAACTCTCCTGGCTATATAATTTATGAGAAAGTTTTTTTTTTGCAACTCCGTTAGTCTTCGTTTTTTAAACCAATCAATCGTTCTTATCTTTTCCTTCTATTCTCTGTTTTCCCTATATCTCTGCATGCTTTTCTACTGTTTGCCGTTTTTTACTTTCTCTATACTCACTATGTACATGGTGTATAGAGAATGTTTTGCACAACACCAAAAATTTCGATACCGAAATTTCACCGGAAATATATGTTTTAGTGTCCCCTGTATCCAAAAAAAGTATTTTCAGAAAAAGGTCCGTGTGTGTGTCCGTGTGTGCGTGTGTTCGTGTGTCCGTGTGTCTGTGAACACGATAACTCAAAAACGAAAAGTCGGTAAAATACCAAACTTGGTATTTAAGTTTAATATCTTCCAGGGATGCGAGACGAAGATTTTGAGAAAAATCCCCCCACCCCAAACTACCCTTTGCATGGAACTTTTTTCGAAAAGTTTGATTTTCTAAAAAATGGCTCTAATGATTTTGATTAAAGTATCGTATATTAAAGTTATTTACCTGACAAATAAAATGTATATTTTGAATTTTCTGGGAATAGCCTCTGAAGACTACTTAACTCTGGACGAATTCTTCATAACTACTAAACCGTAAGAGATGGAAAAAAACTTAACCCACAAAAATGTAGAGCACATTAAAACACACAATTTATGTTGTATACATTTTTTTGAGAGTGGAGTTGATCGTTTTTGAGATATTCCTTTTTCTTGGTTTCAGCTTTGAAAACCTTATAATTTTCTCATACAGGAATTTGTCAACTCCTGTCCATACAATCAATGAACATCAGTCACATAGCAACCAGCTTTTGGCTTTCACTTTAACCTATGGTACTTCCTTATTTCGCTTCTACTTACAATAAAGCAAGAAATAAGAATATTTCTGATAATTTTTCTGGATTAGCATGAAATAAATAAAAGATAAGCTTATTAACAATAATAATTTACAGAGATATAGAGAGAGTCATGTGAATGGAACACAGCAGATTTTTACATAAAGATATAAATACACACATTTACAAGAAAACAACACCCACGCCCAAGGAAGGACTTGAGTCCCCGAACCCTTGCGGCGCGAAGCACCAAGATGTGAGCGTGCCCAAGAAATTTTATGCCATATTGTAATTTGAAACGTAATTCAACCAAAATTTGCCCAGAATTAATGCCACTCCAAAATATTTCATACCGTGATTTCAACGGAAATATATGTTTTAGGGTCAACTGTATCCAAAAAAAAAAAAAAAAAAAAGAAGCATTTTCACAAAAAGGTTCTTGAGTGCGTGTGGGTGTGTCAGTGTGTCGTGTGTTCGTGTGCCTGTGAACACGATAACTCAAAAACGAATAGTTGGTAAAATACCAAACTTGGTATTTAAGCTTAGTATCTTCCAGGGATGCCACACGAAGATTTTGAGAAAAATCCCCTCACTTCAAACTACCCCTTAAATGAATTTTTTTTTCAAAGTCTTTTATTTTTTAAAAAGTGGATATTGATTTTGATTAAGTATCGTATATTAAAAATATTTACCTGACAAATAAAATGTATATCTTGAATTTTCTGGGAATATACTCTGAAAACTACTTTATTCTGGATGAATTTTACATAACTTTGAAACCGTAAGAGATGGAGGAAAACTTACCCCACAAAATATGTATAGCTCTTTAAAACACATAATTCATGTTATATGTATTTTTTTCGTGGAGTTGATCATTTTTTAGACATTCCATGTTTTTGGTTTCAGCTTTAAAAAACTTACCTTTCTCACACAGGACTTTGTGAACTCTTGTCCATAGAAACAAAGGAACTTCAGTCCCATAGCAACCAGCTATTGACTATCACTTTAACTTATGCTACTCCTTTATTTCGCTTCTATTTACAAGGAAGCAAGTAATAAAACTATTTCTGCTAATTTTTGTCTTGATTAGCATGAAGTAAATTGAAGTAAAATCTTTTTATCAATTTTTGTTGCAGAGATATAGAGAAAGTCATGTGAATGGAACGCATTAGAGTTTTTCCTTATTCGTTCAGTGACCGCGACGCGAGAGCCATCTGTCCAATTAAACGCAAAGGGAAACACAAGGGGAAGGGAATAAGATGTTTGTAAAATTTGCTACTCTTAACCAGAAGGTTTTTATGCTTTGAGTGCGGACCCTTCAGGGCTTCTCTCCCCCCATAAAGTGGATAGGGGAGAGAATATGGACCTTGCCCGAAAATTTGCGAAACCAGCAAGTCCTAAGGCTTAAGCAATAAACGTATAAAGAAAGTGATCCCACCTCCCTCTTGGAAATAAAAATGGGCTGGGGAGAAAACGGTTTCTTGCATTTGGTTTCGGGGAGAGAGAGGTAAACTGTGTTGATGTGCTCCCAGCAGAAGGCGGACGGATGACAGCACCAATCTCAGACCAGCAATCTCAAATAAGATCTGTGTGAATGTTGCCGCTTGCCTCTTCCATTTGCTTCTCTTATTTCTTTTTTCTCTTTTCTTGTTTTTCTCCTTCGTCTGGTGACATTCTAGTGTCCTTACTTCTTCTTCTGTTACACGTGTTAGGCATTTGGGCCTGTTACGTCTTTAGTAGAGTGGAGGGAGCTACTATAATTATTGCTGTGCCAACAGAAGTTAACCTTTTTAGTTGACTTGCAACAATATATAGTTCAAAAATCTGATGTGTTCCATTCACATGACTTCTCTATATTCCTGTAACAAATTATTGTTAATAAGCTTATTCTTTTATTTATTTCATGCTAATCCAAAAAAAAAAAATAGTAGAAACAGTCTTATTTCTTGCTTTATTACAAGTAGAAGCGAAATAAGGGAGTACCATAGGTTAAAATGAAAGCCAAAAGCTGGTTGCTATGTGATTGAAGTTTGTTTGTATGGGCACGAGTTGGCAAATTCCTGTATGAGAAAAGTATACGTTTTTCAAAGCTGAAACCAAAAACAAGGAATATCTCAAAAACGATTAACTCCACGAAAAAAATGTATATGACATAAATTGTGTGTTTTCTCTGATCATTTTTAAGATATTCTTGGTTTTTCATTTATGCTTTTGTTAACTCCTGAACATTCAAACAAAGGAACTTCATTCACATAGCAACCAGCTTTTGGCTATCATTTTAACCTGTGGTACTCCCTCATTTCGCTTCTACTTACGAGGAAGCAAATAATAACACTATTTCTGCTAATGTTTCTCGATTAGCATGAAGTAAACAGAAGCATAAGTTTTTTAACTAAAATGTGTTGCAGAGATGTAGAGAAAGTCATGTGAATGGAACACGTCAGATTTTTTTTAGACCTGCATCATCTTGTCATTTTAGGGGTTACATGTATTTTCTGCCTGAAGTGCTCTCATTCGAGCTAAATTATTATGGTGTACCTAAGGGAACAAATAAATAATTTTTAATGATTTTGGTCAAAACTTTCAAATTTGAACTCTTTGTTAAAAAATCTGATATGTTTCATTCACATGGCTTTCTCTACATCTCTGCAACAATATATTGTTAAAAAGCTTATGCTTCTTTACATTTCATGATAATAGACACAAACTTAACAGAAATAATCTTATTAGTTGCTTCCTTTTAAATAGAGGGAGTAGCATAGGCTAAAGTTATTCAAAAGGTGGTTTCTATGTGACTGAAGTTCTTTTGTTTGTGTAGACAGGAGTTGACAAATTTTTACCTTCTCTCCATGTATTATGTACATAGTGTATAGAGAAGATATTGCATTCGACCCAAAAATTCGATACTGAGATTTCACTGGCAATATACTTTTTAGGGTTCCCTGTATAAAAAAAGGTATTTTCAGAAAAGGATACGGGTGTGTGTGTGTGTGTGTGTGTGTGTGTGTCCGTGTGTCAGTGTGTCAGTGTGTCCGTGTGTCTGTGAACATGATAGCTCAAAAACGAAAAGTCGGTAAAATACCAAACTTGGTATTTAAGTTTAATATCTTCTAGGGATGCAACACAAAGATTTTGAGAAAAATCCCCCTGCCCAACCTAAACTACTCTTTACATGGAAAAAATGTCAAAAGTTTTGATTTTCTCAAAAATGGCTCTAACGATTTTGATAAAAAGTTCGTATATGAAAGATATTTACCTGACAAATAAAAAGTATATTTTTAATTTTCTGGGAATAGCCTCTGAAGACTAATTTATTCTGGATGAATTTTACGGAATTTTGCATAACTGCTAAGCCATAAGAGATGGACAAAAACTTACCAGAAAAGGAATGTAGAGCACATTAAAACACACAATTAAGTTATATAAATTTTGTTCGTGGAATTGATCGTTTTAAAGATATTCCTTTTTTTTTTTTTTTTTTTTTTTTGGTTTCAGCTTTGAAAAACTCTCATGCAGAATTTGTCAACTTCTGTCCATACGAAGAAAGGAACTTCAGTCACATAGTAATCAGTTTTTGGATATCAGTTTTACCTATAGTACTCCCTTATTCCGCTTCTATTAACAAAGAAGCAAGTAATAAGACTATTTCTGCTAATTTTTTCTCGATTATAATGAAGTAAATAGAAGCATACGCTTTTTAACAATAACTTATTGCACGGATGTAGAGAAAGTCATGTGAATGGAACACATCAGATTTTTAAAGCTGAAACCAATAACAAGGAATATCTCAAAAAGGCTCAACTCCTCGAAAAAAAATGTACCTTTATAACATAAATTATGGTTTTTAACAAGCGCTAAATTTTTTCTCACGGTTTACCAGCTATACAAAATTCCGTAAAATCCATCCAGAATAAAGTTGTCTTATGAGGCTCTTTCCAGAAAATTCAGGATATGCATTTTATTTGTCAGGCAAATATCTGTAATATACGATGTTTTCATCAAAATTGTTAGAACCATTTTTGAGAAAATCAAAATTTTCAAAAATTTTTCTATGTAAAGGGTAGTTGGAGTGGGTGGATTTTCTTGAAAATCCTTGAGTCGCATCCTTCGAAGATACTGAATTTAAATACCAATTTTAATATTTAATGGACTTTTCGTTTTTGAGCTATGCTGTCCACAGACACATACACCCACATACCACAAAAACACACACATGCGCGCGCGCGCACATACACTCATACGGACCAGGGAACCCAAAACATGTATTTCTGGTGAAATCTCTGTATCTAATTCTCTATACTCTATGTATATACAATGTGCAGAGAAAGTAAAAATCTGATACGTTCCATTCACATGACTTCCTCTACATCTCTGCAACAAATTATTATTAAAGCTAATAGAGAAAAAATTGACGTTAAGTGTCTTGTTGCTTGCTTCCTCGTAAGTAGGAGGGAAATAAGGCAATATACTATGCTAAATCAATAGTCAAATCTTCTAAAAGTTTTTTGCTATGTGATTGAAGTACCCTTGTTTGTATGGACTGGAGTTGACAAATTCCCGCATGAGAAAAGTTTAAGTATTTTAAAGCTGAAACTAATAACAAGGAATATCTCAAAAACGGTCATCTCCACGAAAAAAATGTATATAGCGTAAATTGTATGTCTTAGTGAGCTCTACATTTTATATGTGGCAAGTTTTTGTCTATCTCTTACGATTTACGAAACTACCTCAAAATTTATCGACAATAATCATTTCTTCAGAGGCTATTTGCAGAAAATTGAAGATATACATTCGATTTGTCACATAAATATTTTAAATTGAAGACTCTTTAATCAAAATAATTAGAGCCATTTTTTAGAAAATCAAAATTTTCGAAATTTTTTCCATGTAAAGGGTATTTGGGGGTGGGGGGATTTTCTTGAAAATCTTTGTACCGTATCCTTGGAAGATACCAAACTTAGATACCGAGTTAGGTAGTTAATGGTTGCTTCGTTTTTGAGCTACGCTGACCATTGACACACACACTCGTACCTTTTTCCAAAAATGCTTTTTTTTGGGCTCAGGGGGACACAAAACATGTATTTCCGGTCAAATATCGGTATCGAATTTTTGGGTGCAATACTCTATGTACATATTATGTGTAGAGAAAGTAAAAATGTACCATACTTTGAAGTATACATTTGTAATATTTGGTTCTCCTAGGGTGGAAGTAGTACATGTTTTGGAAACCATTTTATGGCGTTGCGCGGGTTAAATGATTTTATGTTTACATTTAAATCTTCTGGCAAACTAATACAACTAGAGTTGGATAGGTAGAGTCAGATTGAAGAATTCAATGTCACAGCCGGGATTTGAATCACGCATCTCCCGGTCTCAAGCCGGTTGCACTTCAATTGGGCTACCATGGCAACATGCCGGCATAGCATTGCATTTCTCAACTGA
The DNA here is from genome assembly GCA_030762935.1 of Hymenopus coronatus. Lineage (NCBI taxonomy): Eukaryota > Metazoa > Arthropoda > Insecta > Mantodea > Hymenopodidae > Hymenopus > Hymenopus coronatus. Next base: position 98,549,294 of record CM060892.1, read on the forward strand.
CTCTCATGTTCCCGGTAAACAACAAGGTGATATCAAATTATTTTAGAATGACAACCCCAATGGCGACTTACAATGTTGTAAGTACTTTAAGTCCCAGGATTCATAGGATAATCAACGTGTTGCCATGATAGCTCAGTGGAAGAGCAACCGGCTAGAAACTGGGAGACCTGTGGTTCAAATCCCGGCTATGACATTCAATGTTTCAGTCTGACGCTATCCATCTCCTGTCCTACACACGGCTTGTGTGAAAAAACAATTAATCTATAGAACTAGAGTTAAAACTGGCCAGTAGGGAACATGTTTTTTACCTTTCTCAATGAGACTGACACACAACACCGTCTCCGCGATAAGTAAAAATCTGATTTGTTCCATTCACATAATTTCTCTACACGTATGTAACAAATTGTTGTTAAAACACTTATTCAACTATCTCCTTGATGCTACTAGAGATAAACATTAGCAGAAGTGGCCTCATTACTTGCTTTCTTGTAAGCAGAAAGAATACACTAAGCTGAAGCGATAGTGAAATTTAGTTACTAGGTGACTGATAACCGTTTCTTTGCATTGCCAGGATTTGACAAATTTCCGTATAGAAAAGTTCAAGTATTTTATGAAATCAGTAACAAGAAATATCTCAAAAGTGGTTAACTCCATGAATAGCTCATCAGAATCTATTCAATTGTCATGTAAATATCGTTTATATACGATATTTTATTCAAAATCATTAAAGATATTTTTAAGAAAATCAAAATTTTCTAACATTTTTCCATTTAGTTTGTTGTGGGAGGATTTTTCTCAAAATCTTCGTGTCACATTCTTGGAAAATACTACCAAGTTTTGTATTTTAACGACTTTTCGTTTTTGAGTAATCGTGTTCACAGGCACACGGACACATAGGACCTTAAAACATGTAGTTCCAGTGAAAGCTTGGTATACAATTTTGGGGTGGAAAGCAATACCTTCTCTACCTACGTACCAAATACTGTGTAGAGAAAGTAAAAAGGATGAAACGAAGATCTCTAAGTCAGTTTCTCTTTTGCCGGTTTTAACTTGAAATAGCCCCGTTAAGTTCTGCAACTCTTTTAAGGCACGAAGGAACATCTACTCTCACGAAATACGTGATAGTTGGGCCACCTGGTACATTTTACTGATTTACATGAACTACCTGGAATACCATACGCAGCATATTAAGGCAGCAGTATGTTAATGTATCGATTTATGCATATGGTCATGGCTATAATGGAAGGCGTGTTAGAGACATTTGCCGTCAATAACTATATTATGTTAAATGCAACGCTAAGCTATTAGTTGCCTCTGACAATCCATGCATCTAAATTAGTTCTCTAAATGTGATAACAAATCTATATTATATCTTGCCTCTATACATAATAGACGTTTAAGCTTATAATAATAAACAAAATACCTAAATATATCATGGACAATTTTACGATAATGTTTACAGATCGATAAGGTATGTTTATTGGTATCACATTACAGAAGTCATTAATCAAATACTTGGTGCATATATCGTTGACTGTACTTACCTGCTTAAGATACAAACTAAAGGCGATGATAAGAAAGGAAAGAGAAATGGACACAAAGAGAAGAAAATCTGAGGTGTTACACTCATATGACTTTCTCTAGCTACTCTACAAGCAATCTTCTTACAAAAGATAATTCTTCTTTCAACACCATGCTAATCGAGATAAACATTGGCAGAATGTTATTACTTAGTTCTTTATAAGTAGACAGGAACTAAGGGAATGAACTAGGCTAAAGTGATAGTCAAATGTTTTCATTGCAAATCGCTTCTTTGCTTGGCGAGGAGTAGAACAAAAGAAAAACGGACTCTCCCATCTGAGAAAAGTGTAAGTACTTCACAACTGAAACTAATAACAAGGAATACCTCGAAAACGGTAAGCTTCACGAAAAAAATATATATGTCATAACTTGTGTACTTTAACAAGACCTACATTTTTTGTATAGTAAGTTTTTATCTATTTCTTACGGTTTACTAGTTATGCCAAATTAAGCAAAATTTATCCAGAATAAACAGGTCTTAAGAAGCTATTCCCAGAAAATTCAAGATACACATTTTATTTGTAATGGAAATGGCTTTAATATGTGGTATTTTAATCAAAATTGTTACAGCTATTTTTAAGAAAAATAACATTTTCGAAAATGTTTCCATGTAAAGTGGGAATATTTTCTTGAAAATATTCGTGTCGCAACCCTGGAAGATAGCAAACTTAAATACCAAGTTTGGTATTTAACCGTGTTTTAGTTTTTGAGTTATGCTGTTCACAGGCCCACGTACAAACACACACACACACATGGACCTGTTTCTGAAAATGCATTTTTTGGACTCAGGGGGTACTAAAGCATGTATTTCCAGTGAAATCTCTACATAGAATTCTTGGGTGGAACACAATACTTCTCTATCCCTATGTACATTGTACATACGGGGCTAGAGAAAGAAAAAATTAAGTAAAAAAGAAATAGATTACTTTTTATTAGCCCACAAGTTTAATCTGAGTTCACTCACCTTAGTGAGAAATGTTTTGTAAGTTTCGCTCCCAGCCTGCTCAAGCAGGACTCAAGAAAGCCAGTCAGCTGAAGAATTTATTGCTAATTTCCATGTTAGTTCAGTGGTTTGAGCAACCGGACGGAGATTTGGAGATCGTGGTTCAAATCCCAGTAGTATCACTGAATGGTTCTGCTTTTCGAACTAAATAACCAGATCAGGTAGTTCAGGTATTCGTTTGGACTGACATTTGGAAGGTCTTGAGTTCGATTGCCACGGCCGATCTCTCTGAGCCATAGCGTTCTCCGGGGGATTTCTAAGGTCATTTGGCGAATGCCTGTCCTTTCATTTCATCTCAATTTCATACAATCGGTCTCTTTCAGGACTGTAAGTGTCGGCGAGGACTGCGTTGGTGGTGCTCTTCCGTGATGGTGAATGCGCATTGGAAATATATCTCTCTGCTGCATGAGTGTTTAGTGTCGTCTGTTGGATCCAGGGGGTGCGGTCAGACCTGGGGAGCGGGCTTCTATCGCTTCTGACATCAATATGAAGAGCTATTCAGAATTTATTAGGGACACTCCATGGTGGCACTTTCCCGGCGGTCTGATTTCGGCCGCCCGTCAGATTCTCTCATATCATCCTATCCCCTTGGGGTCTGACCACAATAAGCGCATGGTGGCTGCTGCATGGAACCTCCTCCGGAATGACACACACATACATAAACACGCCAACTGAGGATTAAGATATGTTTATTCCCTTTTTCGTATCATTTTTCGAAATAGTTTCTAAATTTACCTTCTCTAGGTTTTTGCCATGTATAATTTTATATACATTGAATTTTACACTTAATTATCGCTATTACTTATATTTATGAGTTATTTTTAAATTGATATTTAGTGTTGGATTTTCTCATAATTTGTTTCATAAGGGTGCTAATCACCTAGTATATGATTGGACGCTCTTAACACCAAATCAATTAATCACACCCACAAACACTCACACTGTGATGTACTTAGATAATTCTGAATAATGCTAGCCGGGATGTCTTTTCACATTCTAAAATTTTTTTGGAAAAAGTAACTCATTGCAATATTTAATTTTGAAGGTATGGTATTGCAGGTTTCATACAGCTCTTAAAATAGCCGACCAACTTTTCCAGGGAGATAAACCAAAGTGATTTCAGCACATCGGTGGAAGATCATCTCATTTTAGACAGTAAAAGTTTACCAAGTAACTCGCATACATTCCCCTAGCGCTGCATTATAACATATGACATACACGATGAAAGCCATGACTTCGAACATATACCCGCCATGCCGACACTGGAATTAGGGATCATAGCTGTCCCTCCAGTTTTGAAGGATTTTAGGGTTGAAAGCTCCTTTTGGAAAATACATAAGGGAACCTGGCACAAGTTACCAAGACTATATACAGATGCTAGCTAAAAGTTACTTTGGTATTTGTTCACTTCGGCGTGTCTGTTGTTATTACTTTCTCTACACGTACTATGTACATAGTGTATAGAGGAGGTATTTTATTGCACCCAAAAATTCGATATCGAGATTTCACTGGAAATATATGTGTTGAGACCCCCTGAATCCATTTTTAGAAGCATGTCCGTGTGTGTGTCTGTGGGCAGCATAGCTGAAAAACGAAAAGACCGTTAAAAACCAAACTTGGTATTTAAGTTTGGTATCTTTCAAGAATGCGACACAAAGATTTTCAAGAAAATCCCTCCACCCAGAACTACCCTTCACATGGAACTTTTTTCGAAAATTTTGATTTTCTAAAAAATGGCTCTAACGATTTTGATTAAAATCCCGCATATTACAGATATTTACATATCAAATAAAATATATATCTTGAATTTTCTGGGAATAGCCTTTGAAGACCTTTTTATTCTGGATTAATTTTGCCGAATTTTGCTTAACTGCTAAACGGTAAAAGATAGACAAAAGCTTAGCACACAGAAAATGTAGAGCACATTAAAACATACAATTTATGTTGTATACTTTTTTTGTGGATTGATCGTTTTTGAGATTTCCTTGTTTTTGGTTTCAGCTTTAAAACACTTAACTTTTCTCATACAGAAATTTGTCAACTAATGTCTATACAAATAAAGGAACTTCAGTCACATAGCAACCAGCTTTTGACTATCACTTTAACCTATGGTACTCCCTTATTTCTCTTCTACGTATAAGGAAGCAAGTAATAAGACTATTTCTCTTAATTATTTCACGATTAGCATGAAGTAAATAGGATAATTTGTTGCAGAGATGTGGAGAAAATCATTTGAATGGAACACATCTGATTTTATTCTCTTCGTCTAACAGTTTTTTCACAAACGTATCACATAATTTACTAGCTGATGCCACGATATAAACAATACATATCAGTAGAGACTGCCGTTTTGCTTTTAGTTTTCACACCTCAATACAAAATTGCTGGTCTAATAGTCTTACAGAAAGAATTCAAACTCAGCTCCGATACAACATGCCTACTCAACGTTACACCTTTGGCTCCACGCTGTTGGAGAAAATAAATACGAATGATATGTGCCATGTGTACTTGGAGGTACTACTTAAAAGGTGCTTTTAACCAACCTAAAAATATACTAGTCTTAATTTCATATTACTGTCTGACTCTCAAATGTGCAAAGTATGTTTTATCATTGCTGTCCCTAATTCCTCTCTCTTTCTGGTGGTTACTTCAGTCTTGAGGAGAGAACCTGAAATGACTAAATAAATATTTATTTCTTAATGAAAGAAGCAAAAAAAAAATACGTAATAATAAATACATTTTTAATTTTATAAATACATTCAAAGATAAATATCTGAATAACCGCTACACTGCAAGTTTTTTGTAAGGAACATATAAATCTTTTAGTTTCTAATTATTTATTATACTATGTCCAGTATTTTCTTTATTTTATCTTTAACTTTATGAATATTAATATCAGGCAGGATCCTTGTTCTCGAAGCTGTCTCTGGATGTAGAAATCACTGAAGAGGTCAAGAATTTTCAGTCTGGAAATGTTAGGGACCCTCTCGCCTTGCCTGGTAGCATTAGAATTTGCAGCCCTACGTGATTTAAAGCTATATATCTTCTCTGTAGGTTTAGTTGGTGCAATAGGGCTACTGTACTGCAATTCCTTTTCGATTCTAATTCCTATCCTTTGCATTCGGTTATATAAACTCACGGACGAGACAGCACCCTACAAATTGGATACATATAGAATACTTAAAACTAATGTAACTATTTGAAATATTAACATGATCCAGAACATCTGAGTCCTTGCAGATAACTTAAAATGTACAAAATAAGCATGGAAGAAGTATGTTTGTATTTCTAGCTCTGTCTACAATTCTACAGTGCTAAGTTTCAGGAAATATTTCATTTGTTAACTTTGCAGAGTTGAAGTTTGCACAGATACTGCTTCTATGACTTTATTGCTCTAAATCTAACGCTTAACTATGTGTTTGCTGGAAATATTTTAGGTCAGCACAAAGACTCCATTTCCTCAGGGAGGCGGTTTAATGAAGGGAAGTGTTGGAGGACGACATACATTGGCAGAATATAATGGGAACCTCCCCAACTAATGGACGTGTAATTTGACCCGATTCATGGGACAACCGATCGATTCAACAACTCGAGCGTTACGTATCGATGCGACCTCAACGCGACTATGAAAAGGGAAGGAGGACGAGGAGCGGAAAACAAGCACGGCGCCTCAGAACACGTTCGGGTACAGTCGCGTCCACGTGTATGTGGACACTGTGTACAGTCCCTGGGTAACTTATACCTTCGCCAACTGAAATGTTTAAAAAAATGAACATATAAATAAAACATTAAATTTCAGTCCATTCGTCCTGCTGGACATGTAACAAATTCAAATAACTAGGCAAAATAAAGCTTTAGTTAGGGAGACTTCACCACATACAAGTCATATTGCTTTTTCTACTTCGTACATAGTATGTAGGTAGAGAAGGCAATGCATGCTACACAAAAATTCAATATCGATATTTTACTGGAAATACACTTTTATTTCTTTTTTAATAGTGTTTAACGACCGCTACAAATGGTACTGTTGATATATGGAACGAAGATGGAGCCCCGGTGGAATGCATTTGCGGGGGAAACCGGAGAACTTCGGAGGAAACCCGCTCCCGCGCCGCTTTGTCCACCACAAATCCCACATGCGATCTTTTGGGATCGAACCCGGGCCGTCTAAGTGGGAAGTGATTGGTCTAAACATTCGATCTTGGTGCGGCCACAATACACTTTTAGGGTTCTCTGCTCCCCCAAAAAAGCAGTTTTAGAAAAAAAATCGCACGTGTGAGGACAAGTCTCCAAACAGAATAACTCAAAAAAGTCGATTATATATGAAAGTTCATAATCCAAGGATGCCGAAGATTTCCAGAAAAATCTCCCCACACCAAACTGCCCTTTACTTGGAAAAGTTTTCGCAAACTTTAATTTTGTCAAAATGGCTCTAAATATTATGATTAAAATAGCGTATATTCAAGACATTTAAATAAAACGTATATCTTGAATTTGCCGGGAATAGCCTCTGAAGACCTTTACATTCTGGGTGACTTAAATCATTTTAGTTTGCTCAAACACACACTCATTCACTCTCACATGCATGCTTCCAAACTCTGTGAGGCATAGGGAATAGTTCTGGCTAAAGAAAAATTCCCTGCCCCACGGAAATTGAACCTTCCGGGTGAGAAGTCAGCTCGCTGACCACTCGACCACAGAGGCAGTCAATATCAAATTATTGTTAGTAAGCTTATTCTTCTATCTACTTCATGCTAATCCTGATATACATTAGCAGAAATAACCTATTACTTAGTTTCCTATAAGCAGAAGGAAATGAAGGAATACACTAGGCTAAACCGACAATCAAATGTTTCAAAATGTGGTTGCTATGGGATTGAAATCCGTTTCTTTGCGTGGCCAGGAGTTGACAAGTTTAAGTATTTCAAAGCTGAACCCAATAACAAGATATATCTCGCAATCGGTGAACTACATGAAGAAATTATATACGACATAAATTGAGTGCTTTAACGAGATTTTCATTTTAGTGTAGAAAGTTTTTGTCTATCTGTTACAGTTTACCAGTCATGTAAAATTCAGCAAATTCATCCAGGATAAAGAGGTTTTCAGAGGCTATTCTCAGAAAATTCAAGATATACAAAGCATTTGCATGTACATTTCTTAAATATAAGAGATTTTAATAAAAATCGTTAAGGACAATTTTTGAGAAAACTATAATCTTCGACATTTCGGTATTTGGGGATACGGTGATTTTCTTAAAAATCCTGTCGTGTCCTCGGAAGATACTGAACTTAAATATCAAGTTTGGTATATAACGGACTTTTCCTTTTTGAGCTATACTGCCCACAGGCACACACACACACACGGACATTTTTCTAAAAATATATTTTTTTTTTGGATTCAATGGATTCCAAAACAGGTATTTCCGGTGAAACCCCGGTATCGAATTTTTGGGTGCAATACAATACCTTCTCTATACACTATGTACATAGTACGGGTAGAGAAAGTAAAAATGAACGGTCTGAAAGCTTTCTAGTTTACTAAAAAGAATCTGATGTGTTCCATTCACATGAATTTTTGTAGCTGTTAAACAAAGCAAAAAAAAACCTTACTGAAGACTGTTTTGTTATCGACATGCTAACCAAGTAAAAAATTAGCAGAAATTGTCTTATTATCTGCGACCTTATGAGTAGAATGGACATAAGGATATACACAAGACTAAATCGATAGCCATATCTTTTAAAAGCTTGTCCTATGTGAAACAATTGAAGTTCTATTTGCTTTACATGGCTTGCAGTAAAACAAGAGAGATGAAACGAAACGTCATATTCCGTTTAAGAATAAGTATTTTAAATTAAAACCAATAACAAGAGGAATATCTAAAACGATCAACTTTATGAATATATATATATATATATATATATATATATATATATATTTCTACTGGGTAAGTTTTTGTCTATCTCTAACGGTGTAACAGTAATGCAAAGTTCTGCAAAATCTATCCAGAATAAAGATGTCTTCAGACGCTATTCCGAGAATATTCAAGATAAACACCTTATTTGTCATATAAATATCTTTAAGATACGAAATTTTAATCAAAATCTTTAGAGTTTTATTTGAGAAAATCAATCTTTTTTAAACGTGTTTCATGTAAAAGATAGTTGGAGATGGGGGTATTTAATTAAATATTTCCGTCTCTTATCCTTGGAAGCTTGATATTTAACGGAGTTTTCGTTTTTGAGCTATGCTACCCACAGACACACACACGCACACAGACACAAACACAGGCACACACATACACACAGACAGATTGACAGACACATTCACGGCAATTTTTCTAAAAATGTTGTTGTTTTTTTTTTTTTTTTTTTTTTTTTTTTTGATTCAGGGGTTCTGAAAGCATATATCTCCGGTAAAATCTCAGTATCGAATTTTTGAGTGCAATACAGTAACTTCTATATACACTATGTGCATAGTTCGTGTAGAGAATGCAATAAAACTGACGATTAATATTAAAACTAATGATGAATTATTTTTCTTATTTTATAATTAAGTATTTTCTTTGAAACCCATTATTTCAAGGTTTCCATGAGAGTTATATTTTGTGGCATGTAAACAGTTCGAAAGCTGCTAGAGGTCCCGTACTTAAAAAAAGTCTGTTTTGTATATTTGGTAATGGAGATAAAACTAGATGTAAAAATCATAAACTTCATAAGTAAAATTTGTGTCTGTGGACACGCATTTACATATAAAACCATAGCCAATAACTACAGTGATAGATTGTGATCTTGGTCATCTATCATCTCTATCATAACGTTAACAGTTGCACGGTTATCAGCAATTAACAATTAATTTTAGTAAGTGTCAAATTCAGAATTCTAATAGACCAAGGCTTTTGATTTTCATTAATGTATCTAGTATGCAGCCATGAGGTTATCTAATGTTGAGATGTTATTTTGCCCTATTATAAAGCACTAAATACTTTTTCCTAATATGTGTATGTATACGAATCGCGAGAAAGTTTTTAAAGTCTCATTATATGAATCTGCATACAGTTCCAAGGGAACACAATCAGTTAATAGCACCATATGACAATGGCACCACGGTTATTTGTTGCTAAATGAAGGAAGTAGTTGTCTATTTTACCTCCCCATTCAATGTTAAGGTAATGCACCAGTTTATCGAGACAATGATGCAGCCAAACAATGAAATTAAAATACGTTTTTATGTATTAGCTGTCCTTTCCTTAATCCTATCGTTTAAAATAAAGAAGCAAAGAAGATTTCCTGGCGACGAACACCTAGTGTAAGTACTTATTTATTTGCCGCTAGATGGCCATAGTACTGCTCTATTTTTCATCCCCGTTCAATGCTAAGGGAATGCAGTCGGTTATGGAGTCAATGACGCAAGATAACAGTGAAAATCAAATATATTTCTTATGTATTAACTAATGTTCCCTTGCTCGCATCGTTTAAATACAGAAATAAGTATATTTTGTTATAATTCTTTATAGTAAACAAGTTATAAACTATGCACATAACCAATAATCCATCTTGGAATGTGAAAATGGCGGAGAAATGATGGGACTTGGATAGTAAACCGCTTTAGGTTAACTTCTTATTGCGAATGTTAGTTATTTGAGGTTATGTCGTACATGAGCTAGCTAAAGGTGATTTCATCAGCACATAAAGATGCCCCTATCACCATCACACTGCAATTGCCGTGCTCTTAATGCCTTTGATGAAGTAATACTTTGCGGTAAATAGAGAAATTATATACATGAAGCTATCATCAAATAAAAACTTATCAATTGCCAAACCAGATCTACTTGCTCTTGAGTTATGTCATTGTTAACTTTAAAAATTATTTTTTGGACATAGCAGAAAATAAAGAAAGAAGTGGAAAACATTAGGAGTAAAGGAAACAAAGATATTCGGAAGAAGCATGAATGTTACTTTTGGACTTTCTCTTCAATGTAATTCATTACCTACTTCAGCGTTTACCCGCCACACTATGAAAGCGCTGCCATTACTGTTATTATGCCAAGGCATCCTTGCTTATCCACGCTGTTATGTCATTCTTTCCACACTGACTTATGGGTACACCGACTTCGTTCTTTTCGCAATACCAACCATATATGCTTAATTTAAAACTGTATTATCCGGGCTGTTGTACCATGGTGGTAGGTTAAAATGTGAACCAGACGTTTCGCTGAATTCTACACTCAGCATCTTCAGTGGCAGTCACTGTAGGAGACATTTTTTCACGGCTTAACAGCCCGGATCATACAGTATTTAAATACAACGACACCGGCATAAGATATTCTATATATACTACATTGCTAAGATCATGGAATATACCTTGAATTGTCGTGTTTTTCGCATGGGCAGTTGTACGTTGCGCGCTCTTGAGTTCAGCAAACCGTCAGCGCTAATTATTTTCTCTCCGGAAGAAAAATTGCATTACAATAAGGCATTACAACACACTACAATAAAGTGTTGTCAAATTATTTAACTGTACTTTTATGTCTTGCATGGTTGTACTGTAAACGAAGATTTTGACGGGGCGGGCAACCAGTATAAATATAAACACAAGCTTGCAATTTGTCTCAGCAACATTTCTGATGCTTATAGAATCGCAGTGTGAATTATGTTTCCTTTAAAGATAAAAATGATAAAACATAAACAAAAATTATATCTAAAATGCTGGAAAGAAAATATCCGACTAAGGCACCACCCATTGCCTGGTTCTTGCTCTCCGTTTAATATTTGTCTTGCTCTTCCCTTTTACTTTGCTCCTGAGCCTAAAACCGACCTGTGTTAGTGCCAGGCTTTTGACATAAAACCAATAAAGACCTACTATACCAGCAGCTTGTGCGGACCTTAGTTATGAAGATTGTCTTCTAGCAGTACACAATGTATCCGTTCATTTTACAACGGTTATATCATCGCTTATTGGTTCGGGTCCATGTCACTGAATTATTTTCAGGCCGGTTATGAAGAGAATTGATACCATTTGTTCGGAGTCAAAGATTGGTCACTCGAAGGTGCAAATCTTAAGGAGTCAGCACACTATTGCATTTAGTAAAATATTTCATTTTTCAGTGTATACTCGCGCGCATTAAATATGGTCCATAAGAGAATGGAACTGTTTATGCTGGTGCTGATACTTGGTCCCACGCTTTAGAAAAGTGTCCATCTATTTTTTTCCTATCACAATTTTATTCACTAGATTAGCAGGGTACTCTACATATTCCAAAATACGGCCATACTGTCGAAGCGTAAATTTACAAATTAAACCTTTTATTTTGATACTGCCTTGCCGAATTCTTAATATCCCTTTGAATTTACTTCATCCTTGCACGTTTTAGAGGGGACGATGATTAAAATAGGTGCCGCCCAATGGAAACATCCTCACGGATTTGAGTCTGGGTCGCCTAGCACGCCTGAATTGTCAGCTCACTACTACATGGCTTATGTTACACAGCGCCAATATCTGAGGCCCTCGTCTGATGAAAGCTATCACATACAGGATGTTAGTGAAATAGATACAGATATTTTGATAAACGGTAGCATAATATGTTCTCATTTGAATGTGTATTTTTTTCCTCTTCGTCTAACAGTTTTCGCACAAACCAATTACTAAGTTTGCTACTACTACTACTACTACTACTACTACTACTACTACTACTACTACTACTACTACTACTACTACTACTACTATTACTACTATCACCACCACCACGACCACGACCACGACCCGAACCACCACCACAACCACGATGACCACGACCACGACCACAACCACCACCATGACCACGACGACCACGACCACCACCACCAAAACGACCACGACCACTACGACTACCACCACGACCACCACGACCACCTCCACCACGACGAAGACCACCACCACTACTACTGTTACCCCACCACTACTACTGTTACACCACCACTACTACTGTTACACCACCACTACTACTGTTACACCATCACTACTACTGTTACATCACCACTACTAATATTACATCACTACTACTGTTACATCACCACTACTACTGTTACATCACCACTACTACTGTTACCCCACCACTACTACTGTTACCCCACCACTACTACTGTTACATCACCACTACTACTGTTACCCCACCACTACTACTGTTACACCACCACTACTACTGTTACACCACCACTACTACTGTTACACCATCACTACTACTGTTACACCATCACTACTTATGTTACACCATCACTACTACTGTTACACCACCACTACTACTGTTACCCCACCACTACTACTGTTACACCACCACTACTACTGTTACACCATCACTACTACTGTTACATCACCACTACTAATATTACATCACTACTACTTTACACCATCACTACTACTGTTACATCACCACTACTACTGTTACATCACCACTACTACTGTTACCCCACCACTACTACTGTTACCCCACCACTACTACTGTTACATCACCACTACTACTGTTACCCCACCACTACTACTGTTACACCACCACTACTACTGTTACACCACCACTACTACTGTTACACCACCACTACTACTGTTACACCACCACTACTACTGTTACACCATCACTACTACTGTTACACCACCACTACTACTGTTACACCATCACTACTACTGCTACACCATCACTACTTATGTTACACCATCACTACTACTGTTACACCACCACTACTACTGTTACCCCACCACTACTACTGTTACACCACCACTACTACTGTTACACCATCACTACTACTGTTACATCACCACTACTAATATTACATCACTACTACTTTACACCATCACTACTACTGTTACATCACCACTACTACTGTTACATCACCACTACTACTGTTACCCCACCACTACTACTGTTACCCCACCACTACTACTGTTACATCACCACTACTACTGTTACCCCACCACTACTACTGTTACACCACCACTACTACTGTTACATCACCACTACTACTGTTACACCACCACTACTACTGTTACACCATCACTACTACTGTTACACCACCACTACTACTGTTACACCACCACTACTACTGTTACACCACCACTACTACTGTTACTCCATCACTACTACTGTTACACCATCACTACTACTGTTACACCACCACTACTACTGTTACACCACCACTACTACTGTTACACCACCACTACTACTGTTACACCACCACTACTACTGTTACACCACCACTACTACTGTTACACCATCACTACTACTGTTACACCACCACTACTACTGTTACACCATCACTACTACTGTTACATCACCACTACTACTGTTACATCACCACTGCTACTGTTACCCCACCACTACTACTGTTACACCACCACTACTACTGTTACACCACCACTACTACTGTTACGCCACCACTACTACTGTTACACCACCACTACCATTAGCACTACCACAACCATCGCTACTACCACTACTACTGTTACACCCCCACTACTACTGTTACACCACCACTACTACTGTTACACCACCACTACCACTAGCACTACCACTACCATCACTACTACCACTACTACTGTTACACCGCCACTACTACTGTTACACCACCACTACCACTAGCACTACCACTACCATCACTACTACCACTACTACTGTTACAACACCACTACTACTGTTACACCACCACTATTACTGTTACACCACCACTGCTACTGTTACACCACCACTACCATCACTACTACCACTACTACTTCACGACCACGACCACCACTATTACTATTACACCACTTCTACCACTAGCATTACCACTACCACCACCACTACTACTACTACACCACTACTACTACTAGCACTACCATCATTAACACTACCACCACCACCACCACCACTACTACTACTGCCATCACCATCACTACCACCACCACCACTACTATTACTACTACTCCTCCTGCCCCTGCCCCTGCTGATGCTATTGCTACAACTATTACTACTGTTCCTCCTCCAATCCATGGTTTAGGCTTTTTAGTACGTTCCGGCTTCATAGATTCTTCCATCGTTTCGTGGATCTTCCATGTTCTCTTTTCCCTATTGTCCGGCTGTATTCTGTGAAGCTTCTGAATATACAGTTTTACGTGAGGGAGCTACCAGTCCCCCTGCACTGGGCTGGCGTATTTTTAAAATAGCTTGCCTTCTCTGTGGTATCATCTACCAGGGATTTTTTTTGAGTTAGCAATCTAGAGGATTGCCTTCACCACTGCTAACGAGACTTCTCCTCCCGAGTATAACCTACTACCTGATGTTTCTTTATGGTCTTAATTGCACCGCGAAAATGAACAACACTTGCCAGTATAACTATCCAGTTTTCACTCCACAATACGTGATCTGCTGGCTTAGGTGGTGAGGCTATTTTAATTGTAGAATGCACTGGAACTCAGTTCCAATACAACATTTCTTACCATGAGGCTTGGGTACTCGTCATGCTTATGGCCCCGGTTTCTAAGGAAAAGCAAACACGTATGGTTTGTGTGTGACATGCCTACTTGGAGTTACTAACCAACCGGAAAACATACTGTAGCATATGGGAGATTATTTAGCATAAGCGTATATAGTATGTGGGGTTCATTAATAGGCATTGAAGAGTCTGGAAGTAGCGGTTATTTTGTTTGGGATTCGTTACATCAGTTAGTTACGGTTAAACATTGCACGCTAATATGGGCGGCCAATAGCGTGTCTGGTGACTGTTCTGCCCTGTGTCGCGCATGCGCAGAAGTTAGTTTGACAGCGCTGGATGTGAAATATCTCCAGGTCAGTTTTAGAGACTCGTTGCCAAGTCACGCAGAAGGAAAGACGTAAAAGAGAGATAGCTGCTACATGGCCAACGGTCATCAACACGAGACATGAAGATAATGGTAATAAACTCCTGTTTTAAAAGTTACATCGCCTGTGTAATGTGTGTTGTGTAAAACAGTCTCCTTTTTAATTCCTGCATTTTATTTCTTGCTATTCATATCCAATGCCTTCTCTGTACTCTCATTAGAAGAGCGCCGCTTCCATGATATATTTCTTTAGTGTAAATATATAATTTTGTTTGTTTTTGACTAGTTGTTAGTATATGTAGCAACAATACTATGTTGATAAGTAAATTTATTGACCATAAAAGAAGTAAATATTGATATAATGTTTATTTCACTCCATTACCTCTATAAATATCTGCACATATATCACTGAAAACCTGTATGTATGCTTAGTGTCATCTCTGTTGTCAAATTTAAGGAAACATCCAAATAATCCTTCAAGTTTCCTCCACAATACCGGTCAATGTTGTAATTGTAAAGGTGGAGTCAGATAAAAAGTGCAAATCCCGAGTGTGGCATTGAATTTTTGAGTCTGAGTCTACCTTTCCAACTATTTTCGTACACACGGCTTATGTTGAAAAAAAATATTTCCACTCTTTTAATCAGGTCAGCTTTTCCTTGTGTACCGATCTTAGGAACATAGAGATGGTATGTAAGTCACCCCTTTAATCATCAACGACTACAGCATTGTTCATTGCTTAGTTCTTATGACAGTTTATGAAGCATAGACATTGAGAACCGACTGGTGCGAGTCAAACTTTGATTATCTGAAGGTGGAAATTTTACGGAGAGAGTAAGACTATTACAGTATAAGAGAATAGGCTACATTTTATGTACTCGAGAGTACGTGATTATCAGAGAAAAATTCTGATTTAGTCCATTCACATGACTTTTCCCAAACAAACTGTTACAATCCATTATTATTTTATCCACTTCATGCTAATCGAAGTAAATTGCTTCTACTTAGAAGGGAAATTAATCAATACACTAGGCTAAGATATAGTCAAATATTTTAAGACTGGTCACATTTTGAAACAATTGAAACTCGGCTCTTTTATCATGGGTACGAGTGCAACAAAAGAGATTGAAACGAAAGATGACTTCCCTTTTCAGAACAATTTAAGTAGTATAAAATTAAACAAATAATAAAGAATATCTTGGAAACGGTTAACTCTATAAATATTGTATACGACATAAATTGTTAATTTTAACAAGATGGTTTTGTGTAATACATTTTTGTATACCTATCTCTCATGGTTTGTCGGTTATAAAATATCATATTCTGAAGAGGTCTATAGAGGCTATTTCCACAAAATTCAAGATATACATTTCATTTGTCATGAAATATCTTAAACATATGATATTTTTATAAACAATTAATTTTCGAAAAATTAAAAATGTTCAAAAAATGTTCCATGTAAAGGATAGTTGGTAGTGGGGGAGTTTCCTGATAGTCTTCTTGTCGCATCTTTGGAAGCTACTGTTGGGAGATATATCAACCGACTTTTCCTGTTTTCCAAAAATGCCTTTTAGCATATAGGTAACCTTAAAAATATATGTATAGTAAAATTTTGACATGGAGCTTTTGGATGGAATACTAGAGAACGTGTAGAGAAAGTAATACAAATAGTAGAGTAACCTATATACACGCTGGTTGTTCAAAATCGATGCCTCTATTGGATTAGAATGATCTGCATCAGAAACCTGATGACGTAGTTCCGGTAATTACATTTTGATATCCTGATAATACTATTTCACATCAAGGTACTAAAATGTGAAACGCGATAAGGCTGCAGTTCCTCTAATTATAGCCATCATTTTGTCAGTAACTACTCAATGCGAGTTAAAGGCAGCCATGGTGGCTCCACTAGTTATATTCACATGAGTTTCTGCAACAAATATTTTCTAGTCTTTTACCAAATATATGTTAAACAAGATAAAATGTATATCCTTGACTTTATCATATACTTACTATAGATAAATGGGGATAGCAAATCACAGTAAGCTTAACCGATAGTCAAATATTTTGTCTCTAGGTGATGGCTTAGAAATTCTGTCCTCTTTGCATATCAGAAAGCAATGAAACGGATAACAACTTGCTATTTGATAATATGTAAGTTTTTAAAAATATTTTACACAACCAAAAATAAGCAAACAAAGAAGTTGTGTGTTTTAAAAATATCTAAATATTTTGAATCTTGTTGTGAAAATGTGGTATCTTTATATAAATTGCTGGTCCCTGTAGTGAGGAGTAGCTAGCGCGTCTACCTCACATTCAACAGTCCCGAGTTCGAATCTCGATTAGGGTGTGTTACCCGTATAATGATTCTTCCGGGTTTTCTTTTATCCTGAGAAGATGAATGTGAGTAAATGGAAGCTCTCTGAGTCCCGGGCTCAATTGAGAATCATTTCACCGATCTCATTAACGGTTTTATATATGACCTACCAGTTAAAGGACGCAGAAGGAAAGCCTGTAATAGGCATCGACATCGTTCGAGCCATTTATCAGAAAATCAAAACGATGGAAAATTTTTCTATGTAAAGGGTAGTTTGGGGAGCGAGTATTTTCTTGAAAATGTTCTTGGAAGATAAGAGAACTTAAATACCTAGTTTGCCTTTTAAAGGGCATCGATTTTAAGTTATCTTATTCACACACACACACACACACACACACACACACACACACACACACACACACACTCTAGAGATGGGCAGAAACTAGCTTAACTATTACCTAAATCTAACAGTTAGGTATAGAAGCAACGAATACAAAGTAACCGGTTACCTAGTAACAGTTACGAAAATAATCAATACAAAGTATGGTTACATAACCTTTAGTTACCTCCTTAAACCCCAGCCGGTTACTAAAATTAGGAGGCGGTAATTGAGTCTAGGAAACATTATTCACAGCATGTTTATTTGTATCTGATATGTTCAATTCACATGACATTCTCTCAAACTATTCTTACAAAATGTCATTCCTTATTCTGTATGGTGGTAATCGAGATAAACATTAGAACAAATGGTTGTATTAGTTCCTTCTAAGCAGAAAGGAAATAAAGGTAATACATTGGCTATAGCAATGATCAGATCAGTTAAAAAATCAGTCGCTATGTGAAACAAATACAAATTAGGTTTTCACTTTGTACCGCCAGGAGCAAAACAAGAGAGAGATGAAACGAAAGATCATCTTCCGTTTGAGATAAGTATAAGTGGCTTAAAATTGAAACCAATAACCTGAAATATCTCTAAAACGGTTAACTAAAAAGAAAAATATATGGCATACATTTTTAGTTATCTCATACGGTTTACTAGACATAAAAAATTCATTCAGAATCAAGAGGTCTTTAGAGACTATTAAAATGTTCATATTTTATTTACATGTAAATATCTTTAATATACCTATTTTAATCAACATCCTTAGAGCCATTAAAAAAAATAAAAAAAATGTCAATGGGGTGAGTATGAAAATCTTGGTATCGCATCCTTGAAAGATCCTTAACTAAAATATGAATTTTGGTATTTAACTGACTTTTACTTTTTGAGCTATGTGGCCCATAATTACGCACACTGGTTTTTCTAAAAATGCTTTTGTGAACTCAGGAGGTCTCAAAACATGAATTTTCTGTGAAATCTCGTCTCGATTTTTGGGTATAATCAATACATCCTCTATCTGCTATGCATATTGTACATGCGTGCAAGGGAAAGAGAAAAACGGTTATCTCAGCTCTTTACGCAGTGATAAACTCGTCTACACGAGCTCATGAGTAGTACCTTTTTATTGTGGCATTTATACCCCTCCTTTAAGTGCATGGTGCTCGGTGTCATTGCCCTTTGAAACGTCCTATCGGCAATGGTGCTAACCTGTGTTTTGTTTCATGTCATTGGTCTTTCTATTTTCTTTAATTTTATTCGTTAGATCTCAAACACATCCGCAATCTCATTCACACCTTCAGACTCTGGGGAGGTTGGAGAATAATCTGGCCTAGAGGAAAATCCCTAACGGGGCCCCAGCCAGGAATGAACCCGGGACCCCTCTCACAGCAGGCAGGAGCTCTATCGACTGAGATAAGGGGTCAGCCATCGTAGATTTTTTATACCATCTGGCGAGAAAACTGCCTTCTATGCTGCATATATTTAACTAATTGAGATTATCTACATATTCTGTAATGATAGGAATTAGTGTGTTCTTGGGCATTAATATTCCTCTTCTCCAGTAACACTGTCTTTCAAAATATCATCGCTATAGAACGTATTTCGGGTAGGTAAAGACTGAAGTTCACTGCACATTTATCACGCAACCAGCACGGTTCTTACCCACTCTAGCCCCGTATGTATAATGTACATAAGAATAGAGAAGTATTTTACTCCACCCAAAAATTCGATGTCGAGATTTCACCGGAAATACATGTTTTAGGACCCCCTGATTAAAAAAAAAAGCAGGTCCGCGCGTGTGTGTCTGTGTGTTTAGCTCAAAAGCGAAAAGACAGTTAAATACCAAACTTGGTATTTAAGTTTACTATCTTCCAAGGATGCGACACGAAGATCTTCAAGAAAATCCCCCCACGCCTAGCTACCCTTTACATGAAAAAATTTTCGAAAATGTAGTTTTTCTTAAAAATGACTCTAACGATTTTGTTTAAAATACTACATATTAAAGACATTTTTATCACAAATAAAATGTATATCTTGAATTTTCTGGGAATAGCTTCTGAAGATCTGTTTATTCTGGATGAACTTTGCTTAATTTGGCATAACTAGTAAAACGTAAGAGATAGACAAAAACTTACATAACAAAAAATGTAGATCTTGTTAAAACACACAAGTTATATCATATAGTTTTTTTCTCGTGGAGCTTAGCGTTTTCGAGGTATTCCTTGTTAACAGTTTCAGTTGTGAAGTACTTATACATTTCTCAGACGGGAGTGTCCGTTTCTCTTTTGTTCTACTCCTGGCCAAGCAAAGAAGCGATCTGCAATGACAATCGTTAACGACAGTTTTTAAAATATTTCATTATCACTTTAGTCTAGTGCATTCCCTTAGTTCCAGTCTACTTATAAGGAACTAAGTAATCAAGTTCTGTTAGTGATTATCTAGGAAAGCGTGGTGATGAAAGAAGAATTATCTTTTGTAAGAAGTTTGTTTGTAGAGTAGCTAGAGAAAGTCATGTGAGTGTAACACATCAGTTTTTTTTTAATAGTGTAGACAAAACAAAGTCATGCAGGTCCAGTACAGTTTCAGACGTAAATTTTCACGAGTGAGCTTTATATTCTAGTAAACAGTTACACATACACATGGGAATGCTAGATTTTGTTTATAATTAATGTACTCTAAAGTATTAAAGCAGTGTGACGTAGCGTATATTTACACCAATTTACGTAAACTTGTGGTTTGTAGATCTAGTGGTTAATCTATGGTGTACTACTTTAGTGTTTTTCATGATTACACACATTTTAGGAGATTTTATGGTGAAGTTCTTACGATAATCTATAAAGCTGAGTTTTAAGAAAAACTTCCCTCCGCATCACCCCGATCAAAATTGTTTTACAAATAACTACTTGCGAATGCCTTACTTTTTATGTTTTCGGAAAAATATCTTAAGTAGTTTGGCACACAGTTTAATTGAAATAAAGCATCAGGAACAGCTAAGATACGTAACATCGTATCCCTTAATCGTTGTGAGCAGACACCGTGTTTATCATCCCAGCGCCGCCTCTGCCGTTCTCAGTCCTCGTAGCGCTGTTAATTTGCAATCCCTCAAACGTTACTCCGTCTTCTCTCTACGCATTATTGTATTTTATATAACATTCTACCTTAATTTTAATTTGATTCACCTCGCCAAAAGAAATGTGACTGACGAGTTAGTTTGCATTTGCTAAAATGGAAAAGTAATTCGTTTTATACTTTTAGATTGGAAAATTTGCGAGAAGATAAAAGCAAAATCGGTTGCTACCTATTTCTTTTTGTAGTGTTTAACGCCCGCTTTTACTGTTCTGCCACCGCAGGCGATGACACTGATGATACATGAAGATGGAATCCCGGTGGAATATGGCGGGGGAAACCGGAGAACTCGGAGAAAACCCGCCCCTGCGCTTTGTCCACCACAAATCTCATATGAAGTCGCTTGGGATTGAACCCGGGCCGTCTAGGTGAGAGGCGAATGGTCTGACCACTCGGCCACGGCGCGGCCGCTACTTATTTATGGGCACATTTCGCCACTAAAGACAATATGTAGATATTGCTTCAACTACTTTAAACATGGTTAGACATCCGTTTTTGATGAGGACCATCCATAACGCCCAGAGATGCGGTTACCGAGGAAATCATTAAAAATTCCACCATATGATTTATTCTGATCCTGGAACGAAAGTTTATCAAATACAGAAGCCATAGATGTGTCGACCGGATCGCCAATTCATAAGGGGAAAGGAAAATTTCGGCTGTGCCGGGATTGGTCACAACAAACGTTTACGGTTTTCAACTTCGAAGCTTCATTTAGGCTATTTAAGCGAATTCCGAAAGATTTTGTTGCCTCATAAGTCACCGATGATAGGATTTAAATTCATCACTATATTTCCGGAAATCCACAAATGGGTGAATCAGAGAAGACGGTCAGAAGAGTGATGGCAGCGAGTTTTGGGAAGCAAAAGGTATCATACTGATTGACTTTTAGAAAAAGAAAAATGGTTATTGGACAACACGACAGACTGTTTTGGCCCAACTCGACAAAAAGTTGAAGAGATAAGGTCCATTGGCGTAAAAGAAAGAGCTGTTTCACCTCGATAACTCAGTAATACATTAATTCCGAGTTGTCGCCGTCAAATTGCATCACTTGCGTTATGAATTGCTGCCACACTCCTCATGTTCACCCGACCTAGTTCACTGCGATTTCTTATTGTTTTAAAATGCAGAAATGGTTCACGAAACAACATTGTATCAAACTAGAGATCATTGTTGAAATAGAAATGCATTTTGCAGAGATTGAGAATTCATATTTTTGGAGGGGTTAAAAAGAGCAAGAACGCTGGGATAACTTTAAGCAGACTGTGTTGAAAAATAGATATTCTGGGTTTGAAAAAACGGCGTCTTCATTCCTAACCCGGGTACTTATTGAATCGTCCTCAATACCATCCTTATGATGGCTCCATATACTTCACTTCACCTATACAACTCTGTAGACGTGTAAGAATTAGAAGGAAGCGCAAATACGTTTTGCGATTATAAATCAAAGTAGTAATCAGAAGGTTAACACAGCTAGAGAACAATCTTTATAAATTGCGTCAAATTACAAAGTAAGTCCGTATCGATACCATTCACATTGAAAAGTAGTTACAGCTAATCGTTACTGAGTGATAACCTTTATGTAACTGAGAGTGCGATAACCATAACAGTACCTTGATGGTTACTAGTAGCCGTTACATGCAGTCATTAACGCACAATAACTGCGATATTATAACCGTTTCCCGAAAATAGCTGTTTGTAACATGCCTACACACATAAAACTTTTTCTAAAAAATTTGATGTGTTCCACTCACATGAATTTCTCTACATCTCTGCAGCAAATTGTTGTTAAAAAGCATCTATTTACTTTATACTAATCGAGAAAAAATTAGCAGAAACAATCTTATTACTTGCTTCCTTGAAAGTAGGAGCGAAATAAAGGAGTATCATAGGTTAAAGTGATAGTCTAACCTGGTTGCTGTGTGACTGAAGTTCCTTTGTTTGAATGGACAGGAGTTGACACATTCCTGTATGAGAAAAGTATAAGTTTTTCAAAGATGAAACCAAAAACAAGGAATATGTCAAAAACGATCAACTCCAGGAAAAAAATACACATAGCATAAATTTTGTGTTTTAATGTGTTCTATATTTTGTGTGTGGTAATTTTTTGTCCTTCTGTTACGGTTTAGCATTTATGCAAAATTCCGTAAAATTCATCCAGAATAAAGTAGTCTTCAGAGGCTATTCTCAGAAAATTCAAGATATACATTTTATTTGGCACGTAAATATCTTAAATATAAGAGACTTTAATCAAAATCGTTGGAGCCATTTTTAAGAAAATCAAAATTTTCGAAAAAAGTTCCATGTAAAGGATAGTTTGGGGTGGGGTATTTTCTTGAAAATATTCGTGTCGCATCCTTGGAAGATACCAAACTTAAATACCAAGTTTGACACACACAAAAATGCTTTTTTTGGATTAAGGAGGTCCTAAAACATGTATTTCCGGTGAAATCTCGGTATCGAATTTTTGGATGCATGACAACACCTGCTCTATACACTATGTTCATAATATGCGTAGAGAAAGTAAAATGTTCTTTTGGGATTCAGAGTACCCTAAAACTTTAGCGAGATATTAGGAATATAAATACTGATATTTTGATAATATGTATCCAATTCGGAGTGTTGATTACCTTTTTTTTTTCTCTTTGTCTAACAGTATTCATCACAGTAACATAATATACTACTTGATGTGTTTTGCATGGTCTTCACTGCCCCGGAAAATAAACTACGCCTGCCAGTATAGACTAGCGTTTTGCTTGCATGTTTTCACACCTCAGTATGTGACTTACGGGCCTAGGTAGTGTGGGAGCTTCAATTGTGTGAATGAAAGAACGGAGATAAGCGCTGATGCAGGGAGCGCAGTGTAGTGTTCATTACTTCATAATGGTTCAGGACTCAGAGACAAGGACATACTCTTTGAATGAGTTAATAATACTAAGCATATATTTTGGCCGCGCCGTGGCCGAGTGGTTAAGTACTCGCCTCTAACTTAGAATGTCCGGGTTCGAACCCAAGCAATCGCATATGATATTTGTGATAAACACAGCGGCGCAGAGGCGGGTGTTCTCCGGGTTCTCCGGTTTCACTCGCCATTGCATTCCATCGGTGTTCCATCTTCATTCCATATATCATCAGTATCATCGCCTGCGGTGCCACAAATAATAAAAGCGGGCGTTAACACTATCAAAAACTAAGCATATGTTTGCTTATTAATTTCTTTAAGGAGCACCAAACATAATTTTTATTAGTTTTATTACAACTAAGTATTTTAATAATTAAATAACTTATATTACTGACTTAAATGTATCTATTTAAAAAGTAGATAGACGCGAGTTTTAGAAATCAAATTTTGGGCAAATTTGATTACTTTTGGGACGGTAGACCTATGTCCTTATTTGCTTAAAACACCCATATACCGTTCCAACGGTTCAGAGAAGTTCCTGAATGATTAAGTAGTGGAGTTTTAATATTTTAATTCTGAGCAAAGGAAATGAAAATGCCAGTTATGGGAATTGAAGAGTTTAAATAAACGAATCATATTTCAGTATTTACAGGCATTGTGAATTATAAAGCGTTCAAATATTTCTTGAAATTTAAATTGTATTTGAGAAATTTTAATATTATTGAATATTATTATTTAAATTTTGAATTATAAGTACTTTAAAATAGTATTTATTAACTTGGAAATAATCAATATATGAATGAGGTTTTAAAAATGTGGATGAATGAGTAGTTAATGGATACCAGTAAAATATAATTTGGATTAACTGCAAACCAATAATTTAATTAGTAAGTATTTATTTTATTAATTAATTCTCTGATGTTGAATTGTAAAAGTATTAAAATGGTTTGGTAACAGAGTTCTGACTTAGGAAACTGGATAACAGGATAAAGGTGTAATTTTTGTTTTGTTTAGTTTAACGTCCTTTAACCTGGTTGGTCATATCGGACGATGAATGAAATTGGTGAAATGATGCTCAAATTATCTCGGGGTCAATGGAGCAGAAAGTTACTCGACATTCGTTTTCTCAGGATAATGGAAAACCACGAGAAGAAACCTTAACCGGGTAACTCACCCTGAGCGAGATTTGAAATCACGAGCTTCCGAATGTAAGACAGACATGCTACCACCACACCACCCAGGCGGGCTGGTGTAATTTTATGTATGTATATGTGAGCCAATTGCCCATGTTTCTTTTATTTTATTTTATTCGGGAGGACTTCATAATATGTATTTCCGATAAAATTCGGTATCCAAATTTTGGGTGCAACACAGGGTAGGCTTATTATCCTGATCCGGCTCCAAACTCTTGTTTCTTCCATCTTTTCCTCAGAAAGTGTATGCAATTTTTGGAATTCTATTTTCTGTCATTGTGTTTAATTGTTGTTTCCAGTTTGCTCTACATTCTTTTATTATTTTTTGTAATTCTTATATTTTTAGTTGTTTTCGCACATCATTGTTTTGTTTTTTATTTAACCTAGTATATCCAGCTATCATTTCTGCCGTTTGAATACTTATTTTATATTGTGCTATCATTGTCATATTTCTGAACCATAAGTTATAATTGGGATAACCATTGCTTTATACAATTTTATTATTGAGTATTTTCTTGCTTTAGTATTTAAAACTATTTTTATCGTATCTGTTATGTAGCTACATTTATTTAATTATTTTAATATGTTTCTGATCCATATATTTTTCCCACCCGAGGAAATTAAATTCTGACACGTACATTCTCTACTTACTATGTACATTGTATTACGTGGTAGAGAATATAAAAAGCAATACATGCTATGCTCTGAATGAGACCGCACCATGAGTTCATCCGTCTGTCGACCTTTGCCGCTTTGTCTCTCAGACATTGGTTGAAATAATTACTCACGCTCCACCAAGCGGATCAACGAGTTTATCTCCTTTTGTCTGTGAGCAAGACCTAGCAGAAAAAAATGGTAGGAATATGTCTGGCTCTGGGACGTTAAATTATGCACGAATGGTGAACAATTCAGAGAAAAAGGCGGAATTGCAGTCACATCATAATTTTAGGATTTCAATTAATCCGTCTTTTCCACAAGACTGAAAACTATGTCGCTGGGAGGAAATACAGTAATGTCTTCTTAATTGAAAGGAAATGAACCGGAAACATATTGACAGTCTTAAGAAGAAGGCGACCAGAAACACAATGTGGCGTTTGGATAAATTAGTTTAATTTGGTTTTAGGAGGATTGCATAATTACTCGAATAGAAAACGTAGCACCTTTAATCAAAAGGATATTTAATAATAATTTATTGTACTTAAGTTACATTTTCAATTATTTACAGAATCATGTCCATTACTCAAACTATATTATTCTAACGAACAATTAGGTTTATCTACTTTAGTTACATAATACAGATTTCACAATAGTGAAACAAACGTAAATTTATTCATTGTCTAAACCAGTTTCGTAATGGTACTTCATTATGCAACTAGTTTCGTAATTAAACCTATATTACGCAACAATTTTTGTAACAATTTGTTGCGTTTTGTGAGCCATATCTAGATTAATAGAAAAGAACCAGTTTTAATTATTATAAATATTGTTGACAATATTTTCATAACTTGATATGAGGCGCGTCTGGAAAGTAAGTAGCATTTCGTTCTACCGCCACCTGTTGCAGTTCCACAGTGCTAGTGCGCACTCGTTTCTCTGGTTCATTTTCAGTTCACTGATGTCATTACAACCGGATCCTGTTGGTTTATGGTTGTTAGTGATCGTTCAAAATGTTGAAGACAACATCTGATATCTCCGACAGCGACGAACCCTCCGTAATACAGTTTTTGAATGCGAGGAATTTTAAGATAGCTAAAATTCATCGTCAACTTATAGAGGTTTACGGTGAAAATGTAATAACAGATGAATGGTGAGAAAGTGGGGTGGGTAGTTCAATGATGGACAATCCGATATTCATGAGAATGCACGGAATGGGCGGATGATTCGCTTGAATAAGTGAATGGGACAATTCGTGAAATCAGACGGTTCATAAAAATAATGGTTTGTGATTTGTTTCCACAGAATATTAGTGTGATGTGTTCAGTAGTGGCTGTCTTCACTGACGAATACTTTCTGTTAAAGAGTCATTCTCTGTAAATGTTAATTCTTGCTACGAGAAATACCTAAAACAACCGTCATAGAAATTTATCAAAAATAGTTTAAGGAATGTTCTTTCATCTACAAATATGTTTTGTTGTGAAAACTAATATGGTATGTCTTGTTCCACTGGGCCCTAATGATAGTAAAACCATTTTTGTGGAAACGCACAAATTAAAGAGAAAGCATAAGGCCGGAATCTATGCACAGGTAAATGCAGAATTCAACCCAATTTCACCCATTTATTTAACAATGTGTAGCAATACTAGACAAAACACAAATATATTAACAAAAGAATTGTGCTCACCAAAAATAAAACACTATAAGCCACTTCATTCCGGTCAGAATAATTTATCATAATATGGAAGCGAGAAGGTAATAATTTTTTCCAAGTTAAAGCCAAAATATTACAAGGCTAAGTGTACTTAATTTAGACAAACCGAAAGCTTGCTACTCAAAGATCTATAACGGCGCAAGTGGCCCCAAAGAAATTGCGCTCTCCCAATGAGAGGTAAGATCCCATTTAGTGGCCGCTCGTGGCAGTGCGACTAGCCAAGATCCCCACCTCCAGTAGGAACTCGTGACGTTTTCAGGCATGCGCAGAGAAGTTTAGATCCGCTGGCTAGCGCTTGAAGCGGAGTAATGATGAAGCAATAAGTGACGTAGAATCCATCGTGTAATGGAGATGTTACAGTCTTTTATTATTTACTTTCCAGACATGCCTCGTATATTGATTCTACCACTTGTTGATGCTACACACGATTTCTTAGAAATTAAACTATCTATAGCAGAATTAGCCATGTTTGCCTGATCTTCGTCAGAATTCATTTTTCAAAAGTTTATTTAATTCACCTAGTACTGATGTTCTTCTGTTTTAAACAAAAATCTAACAAACAAAATCATCTATCAAATCACGCATGGCCCCATTCTTAATACTACATCTGAAATAATAATGTGATTTATCAAAGCATTAAAATATATATTACGTAACTAAAGTAGATAAAGCGTTGAATGATACACATATCTTAACCATCTAGATATCAAAGTTATCGGTGGGGTACAATATCCTCTTTATCTAGTATATACGTTGTACGTACGTTCTATAGAAAGTAAAAATCAACTAACACACCAAAATGAACAGATAATGAACCACTATTAATCAAAATAAATGTATCTCTACCCCTAACACCTACATATATTATATGGTAGTTATTTTAACTCATACCTATAGGAAATATAGAATGAGATGGAAAAATTCCCTGCCACAACTATTGTTGTAACAAATGAACTACTACGGCAATATATCGTTACAACGTTCTCCATATTACCAGGTATCATATGGTATTTCGAATAGTGTTTAGGGGGGAAAAAACAGTACCTATATTTAATATTTCTTTTACTGTTCCATTTACATCTCGCTCTTAATTTCAACGGTCGTATCGGTGGTCTTTTTTTTTTTTTTTTTTTTTTTGCCTTTGGAACATATTGCTTATGTTAATAGCACACAGTTATCATAGGATTTTATTTCTTTGGTTTTTATATGTCATATATTATACACTCACACACATACACATTCATACTCTCATTTATGTTTCCAGACTCTGTGGAAGACATGGAATAATCCTAACCTCACAGCTGGGAGTCAATCACGGGAATATTAACATATCAGGTGATTCACCTACTGAGCTCCTGTGCCATTCGATTTTACTTTTATTTATGATTAATCAGATGCTGCACACAATGCAGAAATCATAATGTTTACCTTCTCTAACGGTTCTGCAAGAAAACTATGCTTACAATAGCTTATTCTTCTATCTACTTTGTGCTAATCGAGATACAATTTGCAGAATTGGTTTTGTTACTTAGTTCTATTTACAAGTATAAGGGAAATAAAGGAATAAACGAGGTTAAACTTTTTACTTTCTCTACACGTATTGTGTGCATAGTGTATAGAGAAGCTATTGTATTGCAGCCTAAACTTCGATATCAAGATTTCGCGGAAGTTCATGTTTTAGGACCCCCTGAATCCAAAAAAATCATTTTTAGAAAAAGTCCGTGTGTGTGTTTCTGTCTGTGTGTGTTTGTGTGTGTGTGTGAGTGTTTATGTGTGTCAATGGGCAGCATAGCTCAAAAACGAAAATTCCGTTAAACATGGTATTTAAGTTCGGCATCTTCCAAGGATACGATTCAAAAATTTTCTGAAAAAATTACCCCATCCCCAACTACCCTTTAAATGGGAAAATTTTCGCCAATGTTGATTTTCTTCAAAATGGCTCAAATGATTTTGATTAAAATATAGTATATTAAACATGCTTACATGACAAATAAAATGTATATCTTCAATTTTCTTGGAATATCTTCTGAAGACAGGTTTATTGTGAATTAATTTTGCCTAACTGGTAAACCGTAAGAGATAGACAAAACCTTAC
The DNA here is from genome assembly GCA_030762935.1 of Hymenopus coronatus. Taxonomy (NCBI): domain Eukaryota; kingdom Metazoa; phylum Arthropoda; class Insecta; order Mantodea; family Hymenopodidae; genus Hymenopus; species Hymenopus coronatus. The sequence goes on from CM060892.1 coordinate 98,579,060, forward strand.
TTCACAAAAAATGTATAGCTCATTAAAACACACAATTTATGTTATATACATCTTTTTCGTGGAGTTGACCGTTTTTGATGTATTTGTCGTTATTGGTTTGAGCTTTAAAATACTTATTCTTTTCTCATACGGAATTTGTCCACTCCTGTCTATACAAATAAAGAATTTTCAACCGGATTTTAAAAGATTTGCCTATTGCTTTAGCCTATAGTACTTCCTTATTTCCCGTTTACTTGCACGGAAGCAAGTAATAAGATCCCTTCTATTAATTTTTTCTCGACTTGCATTTAATAAATAGAAGAATAAGCTTTTTATCAATAATTTATTGCAGAGATGTAGAGAAAGTCATGTGAATGGAACACAGATTTTATGTTTTAGTTTATTGCCTATAATCTAGTTGATTATATCGGACGATTAATGAAACAGGAGAAGTTATGCTCGAGTGATCTCAGGTCCATGCAGCATGAAGTTACTCAGCATTCGTTTTCTCAAAAAAAGGCCCCTCTCCAAGAATAAAAAAATTATTCGGTAAATTCACGCAAAGCGAGATTCGAATTCGCGGCCTCTTGAATAAGAGGCAGTCACGCTCACGCCATATTACAGAGGCGAACCATCTTTCTTTTAAAAGCTGTTCCTTTGAATGTACAAGTTATGTAAAAGTCATTTGGAATATTCAGGGGTTAGTCCAAGAAAATTTAAGGTATACATTTTATTTATCACGCAAGTACCGTTAATATACGGCATTTAAATGAAAATCGCTATAGCTATTTTTGAAACAATAAAATATGCCAGATTTTTTATCACAAAAAGGGTATTTTGGGGTGTGGGAGCTCCTTGAAGAGTTTCTCTTATCTTTGGAAGATACTGAACTTAAATATCAAGTTTGGTATTTCACTGACTTTTCATTTTTCAGCAATCCTGCTTATAGTTAAAAACACAATTTATATCATATAAAGTTATTTCGTGGAGATGACTATTTCTTAGATATTCCTTGTTAGGGATTTCAGTTTAAAAATACTTACATTTTTTCTCACACGGGAAAGAAATGAATTTCAATCATATGGTATCAGCTTTTAAAAGAGTGGACTTGATCTAATGCTTTCCTCTATTATCCTTCTACTTACAACTAAACAAGTAATTTGTGCTAATGTTTATCACAACATGAAGTAAATAGAATAATAATCGTTTTAAGAATAATTCGTTACAGAGGTGTACCTAGAGAAAGTCATGAGATTGGAACAAATCAGACTTTTAAAAATTAGGCTACATACTCCGTACTTCTTCAGAGAAACATTCATAGTCAATACCGGTAGCAAAGAGGAAAATTAGCATTAAAAATTGGTACCCAAGCTGAACATAGCAGCTTCTGTTTTTACAAATCGTATGGTTTCCTTTAAGGGATGTAAGTTTGTTTGTAACATTTTAATTTAGACGAATTTTTTTTGCGGTTACATTTTCCAATATATTTTCGCAGAAAAGCTCAATTAAATTTTCGGATAATTTTATGATTCTATGAACGAACATTAGCATTAATAACATAGTTGCTTAATTAAAAAGAATGCATTACTGTTGAATTTAAAGTATGAATTCGGTTAACTTGTATGTGCCTATTTTCTATAACAATATTAAATGCATCCCATGATTAAGGGTTGGCCTCCTCGTGAACGAGGAGTTAGACCACTCGCCTCTCACCATTTCAAAATATACATTTTGTTTGTCTAAAAATATCTTAAACATAATCTTTACAGCCATCTTTTAGATAATCAAAATTTTCAAAAAATGTTCCATGTATTGGGTTGTTTGAAAATCTTCGTGTCCCATCCTTGGAAGATACCAAACTTATATTCTAAGTTTGGTATTTAACGGTCTTTTCGTTTTCGAGCTATGCCGTCCACAGACACACACACACACATACACACACACACAAACTCACACACACAGTCATACACACAGGCACGTACTTTTTTCTAAAAACGCTCTTTTTGCTTTCAGGGGAACCCAAAACATATATTTCCGGTGAAATCTTGCTACAAACTTTTGGGTGGAATATAGTACCTGCTCTTTTTACTATTTACTACTTTCTCAATGCACATAGGGATAGCAAAGTATTATATTCCACCCAAAAATTCGATACCGAAATTTCACCGTAAATACATCTTTTAGTACTCCCTGTATCCAAAAAAAAAAGCATTTTCAGAAAAAGGTCCGAGTGTCCGTGTGTCCGTGTGACTGTGAACACGATAACTAGTAGCTAAAATACCAAACTTGGTATTTAAGTTCAGTATTTTCCAGGGATGCGACACGAAGATTTTGAGAAAAATCCCCCCATTCCAAACTACGCTTTACATAGAACTTTTTTCGAAAATTTTGATTTCCTTAAAAATGGCTCTAACGATTTTGATCAAAATATCATATATTAAAGATATTTACCTAAAAAATAAAATGTATATCTTAAATATTCTGGGAATAGCTTCTGAAGACCCGTTTATTCTGGATGAATTTTGCTTAATTTGGCATAACTATTAAACCATAAGAGATAGACAAAAACTTACTACTCAAAAAATTTAGGTCTTGTTAAAATACACAAGTTATGTCACATTTATTTTTCTCGTGGAGCTTACCGTTTTCGAGGTATTCATTGTTATTAGTTTCAGTTGTGAAATACTTATACTTTTCTCAGACGAGAGTGTCCGTTTTTCTTTTGTTCTACTCCTGGCCAAGAAAAGAAGCAATTTGTGATGACCATCGCATAATGACAGCTTTTAAAACATTTGGCTATTGCTTTAGCCTAGTGTATTCCCTTATTTTCTTCCTACTTATAACGAACTAAATAATAAGAACATTGTGCTAATGAGTATCACGATTAGCAAGGTGCAGAAAGAAGAAGAATCTAATGTATGAAGTTTGTAGAACAGCTAGAGAAAGTTATGTGAGTGTAACACATCAGATTGTTTACATTGTACGTACGAGGCTAGAGAAAGTAAAAATACCTTTTTTGGGACTCAGAAGACCCCAAAGCATATATTTCGGTGAAATCCGGTTTTGAATTTTTGGGTGGAATGCAATACCTTCTCCAGCTACTATGTACAGTATATGCGCATACGTGCTAGAGAAAGTAAAAATAGAACATCATTGGTGATGAGTAATTTGAATGTGAAACATAACATTTTTAAATGTATTGTCATTCTACTGTTTCCGTAAACTTTCGTTTTAGATTCTTAGCAAATACTCCGGATGCGTCGTTTGAAAACTAGGCATTATCTGCCGTTAAGCGCCCTTAAGTTTGTTTTGTGTACTAATTGAGGTTATTACTGTTACAGGGACTTCAATTTATTAGTTGATGTGAGGCTATTTGGCTGACGAAGTAGCGGAATATTGAAGGTAGCACAAATGCCGCGTCCACCTCGGGAATACCAGGCTGGCTGTCTCATCTTGATGAGATTAAAGGACCACTGTGTCGGGCGGCAGACCTTGTTAATGACTGGTCTCCTGGCTCATCATAGCAGCAACTTGGTCACTTTGTTCCTCTCCAGGGCACACCAAAGTTTAAGCTCGCTCGGAACATTGTCACTGAAGCAGCACTAAATGCATTGCCCTCACGTAGACTTCGTCACAAACAGCCGAGGCAATTCCAAGTTTTAATGGGATTCAAGCAGATTCTACCGCAATCAAAGGTACCTTAGGCGAGCTAAGGTTCCCACCAGATCGCCTCAGTCTTCAAGGAAGACCTGCTCCGTAGCATGGAAATAAGTCTCCACACAATTTATTGGGCAGTGTTCAGGAAACAGCATGGCGAATCGAAGACTTGATCGTAGTCTTAAATTTCAGAGAGTTCTACTTAGTGCTATGTACCTTGAAATATTCCTAGGTTCGCTGAACTTGGGGCTGTCACTGATTATGCTGAACTCATTATGTCAACATTGGTACAGTCAAAGATATTAAAAAAAAGTCTTATGTGTTATACTCACCTGACTTTCTCTAGCTGCTCTACAAACAAACTTCTTACAAAAGACTATTCTTCTTTCTACACAATGCAAATCGAGATAAACAGCAGAATGTTAAAGTGCCAGTCCCCCTTGGCCGTGCTCGCTAAAGTGCTCGCTTTGGTCCTTCTTGGCGCAGGGGATCAGGGTTCGGGTTCCGCCTTGGGCATGGGTTTTTATATATGTGTACATGTATGTGTATTTGTCATACAACGGAAAATAGTAAAACAAAAGACATTTAGTGGAAAACGAAAAAAAAAAAAAAACAATAAGAAAAATGAATACAGCACCGGAGTCTCGACTAGGCTCCGGAACTGCACTACAAAACAAAAAGTGAGAGTCAAATGTTTTAAAACCTGCCGTTATGCGATTGTCATTGCAAATCGCCTCTTTGCTTGGCCAGGAGTAGAACGAAAGAGAAAGGAACACTTTCTATCTCAGAAAAGTACAAAATTTTACAACTGAAACTAATAACAAGTCGTATCTTGAAAACGGCAAATTCCACGAAAAAATTGTATATGACATAAATTGGGTATTGTAACAAGATCTACTCTTCCGTGTTGTAAGTTTTTGTCTATCCTTTACGGTTTAGCTGTGTACTTTGGCAAAACTCATCAAGAATAAAGAGGCCTTCAGTGGCTATTGCAAGATATACATTTCATTTGGGATGTAAATATCGTTAACATAAGAGATTTTAAGCCATTTTTTAGAAAATAAAAATTTTCGATTTCTTTTCCATGTAAAGGGTAGTTTGTGGGGGGAGATGTTCTTGAGAATCATTGTGTTGTATCCATGGAAGATACTAAACCTAAACTTCAAGTTTGGTATTTAACGGTGTTTTTGTTTTTGATCTATGCTGTCCACAGACACACACCCACAATCACAGACAGACTGACAGACACACACATGCCTTTTCCTAAAAATGCTTTTTTTGGACCCAGGGGACCCCAAAATATATATTTGCGGTGAAATATCGACAACGAATTTTGGAGTGGAACACAAAACCTCCTTCTCAATCCACTGGGTACAATTTACATGCGGGCTAGAGAAAGTAATACGCCTGGCGGGTAGGAAAAGGCGAAACCTTTTGGGCAATACACCCCTTCATCCCTCAACCCTTTTCAACGCTCCCATAGAACAGGTTGCCTTGTATAAGCAGTGTGTTAATTTAGTCCACCACGTGCGCATAATACCTTGGCGTTGAAACTTCAGTATGTAGCGCAGAGAAAAAATTAACATAATTTTATAACACCCTGTGAGAAAGGTGGTTATTGTCCAACCAGAAAATTTAGGGATCAGCAGTTCACAATTGAGAACTTCATTTGTTGCAAGTTGCGTTTCATGTCCATCTCCTTCCCTTCGTTAACGTCAAATGTGCTTTTAAGAGCATAGCAAACAGGTGGAAGGCATGGGCGGAGTCAGTGAAAAAAGGTATACCCTCGAGTATTTAACAAAACTTGATTTTCCGTAGATATAATTTAAAGGACAGGATACGGTCAGAGGGACTCAGCACCGAATCTGAGATTTCTGTACCTACACTCCACGAGGGAGCGCCTCTGGTAGGAAGGGATGTTATGAAAGGATACACCGTGCGGCCGGAATCAGGAGCGACGGAACAGCAATGACAAAGTCCCTAAGTTCTCATATTGAAGCACCCCGACATTCGGAGAAGTACAACGGATCCTCGCCCCACATAGACATCTCATCCTGACAACTAGCCGAAGTCGGAGGACGGATCATACTCTTTCCCTTCCACGCCGCACCTAGCACCATATTTCCAACTCTGAAAAAACCAACGAGATGAAGAATGACACTATTATGCGTTATCCCTTACAAAATTCATCCGTTAATTAAAATTTCGAGAAATGCGCTGAAAATATTTTTTATTAAGAAGACCATTGAAGAATAGATTGAATTGCATTTAGTAGCCTTTCAGGGCTGCCTTCTAATCATAAAGTACTTTAGGGGTAACTCAAAGAAAATAAATATGAAATAATTAATTAAAGTAAATATTGTAAGGTAATAATGATCACAAAACAGTTCTGTAACTATTACCAGTAACTGTTTATAAACATGCTGGTATTCTACATCAGCATTGCTTTACTGACAAATAAGTAGTTATATATTTCAAAAACCATGTATATATAGCATGTTAAATGTATTACTAGTATTGATTTATATTTACTATTATTAATTGTAACATTATTTATTGTACGTAAATTTTATACATTTAATTCTGCCACCGGGCAGTGCCCAATTGCAGAGAATAAATACATACGTACACTTTTCGAGAAGATATTTTGCTTTGCCAGTTTATGTTGGATAAATATTAGTTAGAATATCTAATTAACACACCAAAATTGGTGAAAATATTTTTTCATTGAAGTTTATAATTTTTCCCAAAATTAAAATAAATAAAAGATCTGATTCGTACATGTTTTATTTAATATTCGTTGGAGTCAAAGCAAATACACTCATGACTGGTTGAGTGGTCAGCGAGCTCACTTCTCACCCGGAGGTCCCGGGTTCGATTCCCGGCTGGGTCGGGGAATTTTTCTTTAGCCAGAATTGTTCCCTATCCATACAGAATCTGGAAGTATATATATGAGGGTGAATGATTTAAACCAAATTTAAATAGAACCCACATACAACGTGTTGTTTCAAGTGCAAAGCCCCCGATGTGACCTTAGATGTTAAAGAGGGCTATATAAGGTAAATAAAACAACAACAAAATACTCATAAAAAGTTAGATTCTACATTGTATGGATAATTTTTATTTAGCATAAAATTGTTATTTAAACAATTAAAAAGTATATATATAATATAACATAAGTTCATAAATGTAAAATTTAAAAATATCATCTAATCAGGCATACTTTATAGACTAAACTTCCGAAGTGACCTCCACTACAGTCACCTGCTTCGTACTTACTGTACATCTTTTGCAGTGTGCAAGGCAAGATTTCCTCTTTGTTTATTCTGCAAGCAGCTACAAGTCTCTCGCTTGAATCCTTGAGAGTTCAAGCGTAATGAGAAACGCTTGAATTTTTAAATACGTCTCTTGCTCAAGAGTTGCCGACTATCAGCGGAAAGCTTTGGTACAAAACCACGTCAAAGGCAAGCTAAGTCAATAATTGCTTACTGTAGGATTTTGTACATCTTTCTACCCAGAATGTGGGGAAAAAATATGAAATGCCTATTGGATGCTGCACCACATTTAGCCATGATAGATGAATTCAGACAAAACTGCACTTGAAGCAATAAAAGTCCCATGTGCTCCTTTCAAATGACTTTCTCTATATCTCTGCAATACATTATTGCTAAAAATCTTATTCTTCTATTTACTTAATGCTAATCGAGAAGAAATTAGCAGACTAGCTTAAACCGAGAGGCGAATCTTTTAATATCTGGTTGCTATGTGATTGAAGTACCTTTGTTTGTATGGACAGGAGTTGACAAATTCCCGTGTAAGAAAAGTATAAGTATTTAAAGATGAATCCAATAATGAAGGATTTCTCAAAAATGATAAACTGCATGAAAAAATTGATATGGCATAAATCGTCTGTTTTAACGAGTTCTACATTTTTGCGTATTAATTTTTGTATATCTCTTACGGTTTATGAGTTATTCAAAATACTACAAATTTCATCCAGAATAAACATGGCTTCAGAGGCTATTACCAGAAAATTTAAAAAATATATTTTATTTGTCATGTAAACAACTTTAATAGGCAATATTTTAATCAATTTTGTTACAGCCATTATTGAGAAAATAAAAAATTTCAAACATTTTTCCATGTAAAGGGTAGTTGCAGGTGGGGGTAATTCCTTGAAAATCTTCATGTTGTATCTATGGAAGATACTGAGCTTAAATACTAAGTTTGGTATTTAACTGACTTTTCGTTTTTAAGCTATGCTGCTTACAGAGTTACACTCACACACACAGACACACACGGACATTTTTCTATAAATGGCTTTTTCTGGAATCAGGTTTAATCTCGTTATCGAATTTTTGGGTGCATTACAATATTTTCTCTTTACACTATGTACATAATACGTGTAGAGAAAGTAAAAAAGTGTGGCATAAATTGCGAGCTTTAACAAAAGTTAGATTTTCTGTGTAGTAAGTTTTTCTCTATTTCTCACGGTTTACCACTTACACAACATTCATTCAGAATGAAGAGATCTTCAGAGAATAATACCAGAAAATTAAATATTTATATACTTACATATATATATATTTATATGTCATGTAAATATTTTAATATACGGCATTTCAATCAAAATCGTTATGGCCATTTTTAAGAGAAACAAAATTTTCAAAGAAATGTTTAAGGGGTTGCTTATGCTAGGGAAATTTTCTTGAAAATCTTTGTGTTCGCAGCCTGAAAGATGCTGAAATTATACACAAAATTTTGTAGTTAATGGTCTTTTCATTTTAAGCTATGCTGTCCACAGACAGACAGACACACACACACACACACACACACTGGTCTTTTAAAAAAAATATATGTTTTATTCAAGGGTCCTCTAAACTTGTTTTTCCGCTGAAATCTCGGTATCGTATTTTGGTTACACCATGTACATAGTATGTGTAGAGAAAGTAGAAAGGGATCCAAGCCTTAATTGTGAAACTCTTAAACCTTGTATAAGACGGAGACATTTCTTGTACAAGAGATGGTACAAGAGATAGCGCCATATGTGCTGATCTTACGTGACATTCTTAACATCTGGCAGCCATTCCGATGAGCATTATTCGACTGCATTTCGGATTTTATATGTATGCTGATTGCTTACGTTTGCTGTATTCTATACGTATCATATATAGCTTCCAGATGCTTCAGTCTTATAATGCACAAACATGAGAAAAGACTTATATTTGAGGCAGGAGACAGGTCCAGATCTGTCGGTAGAGCAGTTCTTGAGAACCCTTGAATTCAGGATGCGTTAATGCTGCAGGAACTTACTTGCAGAAAGGACAAGATTCTCTTTTTCTTTCAAACAATTCTTTTAATGATATCTTTCCAACATCGAAATAGTTTCAATGTAAACGATGGCCTTCTTTATTTCAAATAAACTGAATCATCTATAATTATTAACGATTCTAGTTCCGGAGAAATTTATCTGATAATGTCGAAATATTCAATTTGTTTCGTATATTTTTCTTTCGTGTGATAAGCTTTCTTTCTCACTTGGACTTTGATGGTCCGGACAATAACTTCGAAAATTTTCCGGAAATTTAATTATTTCGTCGAATATTGAAAATATTCTATCCTCTGACGCAGTAGCAAATCAATAGTTATTTTATATAATTATCCTTCTTCACATACAAAATATTTATAAGAAGTATTATCTCTGAGACTGAATCCATCTCTTTACGCAATCAGCGGGAGAAGAATTAACGTAGGACTTCCTTCCCCAACAAGGTCAGAAGGAGAAGTGAAGTAGGTTTAAAATTTTACTTGGTTACTGAACAAAGTTTTTGTTGCTAAAACAGGTTATTTACCCAAATTTAAACAGTTTGTCATCATAGAAATAAATCGACTGACGAGAAAATAAAAGCGCAACAGAATTCTATATTCTCAAAAAATAACTACTGAATAATAAAATAAAAACACGGAAAAAGATGTGTTCTTCCAAAGAGGGATATCAAAGACACAAACAAAGCATTAACAAACATCGCTTTTGCTCCGCAATGCTAGATATTGATTCATACTTCAGGACCAAACTAGTCTAACGGCAATGCTCACAGGACATGAAACATTTGGAATCTGTTTTAACCGACTTAAGTTTGCGGTATGCAATGCATCCGTGTGCAGAAAAAGTGAACAATCAGTGCAACATATCCTGTGGGAATTTGGTTGATTAAAATTAAAGGAGAAGACCTCAGGATTGATTTAGGTAGAACAAAAAAATATTGCCCTATACAAAACTCTGACTTATGACAACTTTCAAAATTCAATTTCTGAAATTTGTGAACAATATAAATATAAATAAATATAAACTTTTATGCACTGCAACTTAGTAACACATAACTGAAGAAGACAGAGGAAAATAAATTCAATAACACAATGAAACAATTAATTATATAGGTATAACTTTGAATTATGTTAATGCAGTTCATTGTAGTATACATCTCTTATGTTTACCACATTCTTTTACTTCCCTTGAACAAACAAGGTAACATTTCTGCGGATGTTTAACTCGATTAGCATGAAGCAGATAGAATAAACCTTCTAAGAATGGTTTGTAGTTAGAGGAAATCGTGTGAATGTTACATCAGATTATTTTCAGTGTGTGCGTAACAACCAATCACCATGGCACAGAATAGAGAAATTTAGTAGGTGGAAAACAACGTTACACAATTCCAAATAAGGTCAAATCGTAAAAAGATTGTTTAAACATTTCAACAGTTTCGACATGCCAGCTAAATGTTGAAAGTAATATGAATCCAATGCCAGTTTCACCTATTGAGGAAATTACTGTGCTATCATTATTTTTCCTACCAAAACACATTAGGTAGAAATGGTATTGCGTTCGACCCAAAAATTCCCTGGAAATAAACGTTTTAGGGTCCCTTGAAACCAAACCAGTATGTTGCCAAAATCGTCCATGTGTCTGTTTCTCTCTATGTGTGGCTGTGAACAAAACTCAAAAACTCCACAAATAGTATTTTCATTCAGCAATATTTCAAGAATGAACACTAAGATTTTCAAGAAAATCCCCCACCCCAAACTACCCGTTGTATAGAATCTTGTTCGAAAACTTTTATTTTCTCAAAATTGGCTGTAACAATTTAGATTAATTACCGTATGTTTAAAATATTTTCATCACAAATAGAACGATCATCTTGAATTTTGTGGTAATAGCCTCGGAAGAAATCTTTATTATGTATAACTTTTATATAAATGATACACCGTAATAGTCAAAAACGTACTACACAAAAATATAGATCTCACTAAAACACATAGTCTATGTAATATACATTTTTTGTGCAGATAACCATTTTCTAGATATTCTTTGTGAGTGGTATAAATTATTTAATGCTTATACTTTTCTCAATTTGGAAGTCCACCTTATCCTTTCTTTTGATTTTTTACTCTTGGCAATGCAAAGACAAGCTAATTCCAACATGATCACATGGCGACTAGCTTTTAAAAGATTTGGCTACCGCTTTAGTCTTATGTATATCTTTATTCTATTGTATCTACAACGAAATAATGAACAAAGAAATTTATGCAAATATTTACCTCGAATTATGTGAAAATAAATAGCTTATAACAATATCTTGTTGCACAATAGGTGAAGAAACTAATGTGAGTGTTACACCTAATGTTTTCTAGCATCTGTCTACTTACCAGATCGCCACCTGTCCATATGTGACGTGTTTGTTTTATTTTTCTATAGTTTTCAACGCTCGCTTTACTGCATATGGCACCGCAGTTGATGACACTACATGGAATGAAAATGGAGCACTGGTAGCATGCAATATCAAAGCGAGCAGGTACCCGACAACTTAGGTACTCGTGCAACCCATGGAAAAAGCCCGTGGGGATTCGCATTAGGCTGGCACCTATTTTATATACCGTGCACTCCCCCTCGCATGCAAGGACGAAAGTGGATACGCCACTAACGCGCGTCAACCCTGTGGGGAGGACAACCAAGAACCTCTATGGGGCCGACCTTTACCAGCTTAGATTACTAGCTTACCAGGGCAGTGCCGGAGCACATTAAGGCGTCTGACAACCCTGACAAAGCGTCGCTGCTCAGACGTACCAAAACTCCAGCAGTCTCGAGCAATTGCCACATCGAGTCCAACCCAATCCAAACAGCTCCCTTGCGGAAGAGACTGAGATGCTTGGCACTACTACTTCTATTAACGTCAGAAGTCCCACTGGTGCTCGGGGTCCGCAGCGTTCGCACCGGAACTGCTGAAGAGGTCGGAACCTCATCCCCTACTGGAGGTGAAATGCAATGGGGGGGGGGGAAACCGGAGAACACCCGCCCCTGCACCACTTCTTCTTCTTCTTCTTCTTCTTCACTTTACGGCATGGGCAGATTGCCCGTTCCTTTTCACAGTTGTTCCCTCCACCTTTTTCTGGGTCGACTGACATCTCTCCTTCCTTTTGTTTCATATTCAAATGCAATCCTAGGTAGCCTTGATTCTGTCATTTTCTGAACATGTTACATCCTAGGGCTCTGATATTTATAAATTTTTTCTCAAAAAGTGGCATAATGGATAGGATCCATTATTTTACTCAAGAGATAGAATGATATGCTTCTATATCATTCAGAAATGACAATTATTAAAGCTTACAGAGGCAACTTAACACCAAATATATCACTCAATACTCTGCTATTTGCTGATGATCTGCTACTGTTGATCGACTCTGAAAATGATCTGCATGAAAACGTAGCAAAAATAATGTTCTAAAATCTTCAATATGAAAATCTTAATGGTTATGAAAGGCAAACCCAAAAGAGTAGCAAAAATTGTGATGAAAGGTCGGAAAATAGAACAAGTTAAAGACTTGGTATGGGACATATCCTTAATAATTTAAATAAAGATCTAAATGGCAATGTAATATAATACAACTCAGTAAGTGGATATATTAATAGATACTTGGGAAAACCAACGAGGAAGGAGGTCGGACACACGCTACTAATACGAGGGCCATTATTTATATTTTGAACCTTGCCAACTCCGATTGCTGTAAGTGTCATCTGGTGTTTCCATTGGAAAGTTTGACATTGTAAAACTTAACCTACTTAAGATATTTTGTTAATAGAGCATTATTTGTGTCTCAGCGAAAAGATGGAATTAACTCGTAAAAATGTCATGCGATGATTTGTTATGGTTTTCGATATGGATTAACAAGGCCAGAGTACGCTGATTAACTTACTATTACATCTGGCGATGAAGCACTGCTATAACGGGTTTAATTGTAGCCGCCGTTCGCTCACTGACAAAATCAGTTGTACCAAAAAAACATTGATGCTGTCCAAAAACTGATAGAGCAAGATTGTCATGCCACATACTGTGAGATAGAGACAACCCTAGATATAATTTCCACCACCATATATAAAATACTGCATGATCATTTAGCCGCGAAAAAAGTTTGCTCTCGTTGGATTCCACATAATTTGACACAATCTCTACAGGATGCTCGTTTCGGTAGTTGCACACAAATGCTCAAGAAATATATACAATGATAGGGCCTCAAAAGGCGTACATAAAATTGTATCAGGTGACCAATCATTGATCAATGCTTGTTAGCTGAAACGTAAACAGCTGTTTTTTATAGTGTTTAACGCACGCGATGAGACTGGTGGTGCATGGAATGAAGATGGAGCGCCGGCGAAATAAGTTGGCGGGGAAAACCGGAGAACCCGGGAAAACCCGCCCCTGCGCCGCTTAATCCACCACAAATCTCACACCCGGACAGTCTAGGTGAGAGGCGAGGAGTCTAACCACTCGTTCACGGCGCGGCCACTAAAAAGCTGTGTACGGGATGTTTGGTGTGTATGAATATTCCAAGATGAACCAAATTCAACAAAAGTTGTTCGCAATCGATGCACTTAGAAACTAATGGCTCGCCTGTTTTTTCAGAAAAAAAACTGGTCATGTGGCAAAGTGCCTTTAGAGGAACGTAAAACGGTCAATTCTGAATGGTAAAGAACCATTTGTTTATCGGAAATCTTCGGTAAAATATGGAAAACAAACAACTGTGGTCGAATCGTTCTTCAAGACAATGCGAGTACTCACAGTTCTCCTCCAATAGCTGACTATCTGAACATTAAACCTCGAATTGATGATTCATCCGCCGCACAGTTTTATTCCCGAACATCAAGAATAAAATGCGTGCGTAATGATTTTCTTCGGCAGAAGAAGCCGTTGAGGTGTCTCAAGTAAATTGGAAAGCATGTTATGACAAATGGTTCGAACGCATGCAAAAGTGTATTGGCCATAAAGGAGAATATTTTAGAGAAACAATTACGCCATTTTCAATGACAAATTACTTTTTATTATTAGGCTAATATTATAAATTGTGCCCCTTTTACTGTGTAAAGAAACAACGATATTTTATAGCTGTGAATCTACGATTAGAGAAAAACGGGTAAAAGAAATCTGATGTGTCCATTCACATGACTTTCTCTACATCTCTGCAACTAATTATTGTTAAAAAGCTTGTGCTTCCATTTACTTCATAATAATCGAGAAATAATTAGCAGAAATAGTCTTATTACGTGTTTCCTTTTAAGTGGAAGCGAAATAAGGCAGTACCATAGGTTAAAGTAAATAACTGGTAGCTATATACTGAACTTCCTTTGTTTGTATGGTCAGGAGTTGACAAATTCATGTATGAGAAAACTATAAGTATTTCAAAGCTGAAACCAAATACAAGAAATGTTTAAAGAACGATGAACTCTACAAAAAAAGATTTATAACATAAACTGTGTTTTTTAACCTGCTCTACACTTTTGAGTGGTAATTTTTTATCCATCCCTTACGGTTTAGCAGTTATGCAAAATTCGGTAAAATTCATTCAGAATAAAGTAGTCTTCAGAAGCTATTCCCAGAAAATTCAAGATATACATATTATTTATCAAGTAAATATCTTTAATATACGGTATTTTAATCAAAACTGTTTGAGCCACTTTTAAGAAAATAAAAAATGTCGAAAAAGGTTCCATGTAAAGGATAGTATGGGGTGGGGGAATTTTTCTCAAAATCTTCGTGTCGCATCCCTGGAAGACACTAAACTTAAATACCAAGTTTGGTATTTTACCGACTTTTCGTTTCTGAGTTATGGTGTTCACTGACACAAGGACACACGAACACACAGACACAAACACACACGGACGTTTTCCTGAAAATTCTTTTTTGGTTACAGGGGACCCTAAAACATATATTTATGGTGAAATCTCGGTATACAATTTTTAGGTGGAATACAATACCTTCTCTATACAGTATGTACATAGTACGTGTAGAGAAAGTAATAACATCGAAAGTCATACATGAGATTCATGAGGAGAGTATTGGGTTAATCTAGAAGGCTACTAGAGGTATAGGAAGTGAAGAGTGTGCTTCTGAAAACATTGAATTCTTACAGAATATTACTCTTTTATCTACTTAATGTCAAGCAGGAGAAATTTAGAAAAGCGGTCTTATAAGTAGAAAGGGAATAAGACCAAAGCCATAATCAAATATTTTAAAAGCGGTCGCTATGCGTTTCTCATTAAAATTGGTTCTCTTTCCAAGACTAGAAGTAAAACAAAAGATATATGAAATGAAAGATAGCTTCTCATTTGAGGAAAACTTAAGGGGTTTAAAATTAAAACTAATAACAAAGAATATCTTGGGAACGTCAACTCTGCAAACACTGTACATCTTTGAAATAAAGTGTCTTTTAACAGGATTTATATTTTGGTGTTAAATTTATGTCATCTCTTACGGTTTACAAATCATACAAAAGTCATCTTCAGAGATTATTCCCAGAAAAATCAAGACATAGTTTCGTTAGTAATAAAACCATCTCGTACATATACTATCTTAATCAAAATGGTTACAACTACAGGCAACAAATGCTCTATGTAAAGGGTATAGGTTAGTAGGGTTAGGGAATTTGCCTAAAATTCTCCGTGTCGCATCCTTGGAAGACACTGAACTTAAATAGCAGGTTTGGTTTGTTACCGAATTTTAGATTTTTGGGTAACGTTTTCCACAGACAAACCCACACACACTTATGCGACTTTTTTTCTAAAAATGTTTTTTTTATTTATTGGTTCTCAAAACATATAATCTTGGCATCAATTTTTTGGGTGGACCACAATAACTTCTCTATTTACTAATATATTGTACATATCTGATAAAGGAATTAAACAATAATAACATATAGTTCAAACAATTGAAGGAGAAGATGAGAAAATACTGACTTCATGTAATAGTAATTCCGAAAACTAATAGAACTGTCCATTTAAGAAAGGTACTTGTAGTTTTATACGAATAATTTGTAGAAGAATAAATAGAGAAAGTGATGTGAGGGAAAGGATCGAAGGAGAAAAATAAAGTAACCTGTTATTGCAGAAAGGATATTTTCTGTCTAAATCTTTGGGAAGGACGGTTGTAACAATTCACCGCATGAGTAAAATTCCCACTCACTCTCAATATCTTCGAAATCAGCGGGAACCCCCATGCAAGGTCCCAGGGCACTATGATCATAACGCCCACATCTGATAGGAGAAGCACTTTTTTTCCTTTTCTCTACCTCCAGGCATTTACGGTGCTTCAGTCGATTTTACCATTTCCAAGAATACTGTGGAGTCCCTGGTGAATGATCCTATTGTTTCCTCTCGGCAGCGAGACATATTTTTATGGCGTCTGCAACTAGCTACCCTGGAGACTCTATTTTAAAGAACTGCAGCCTTGATGCCATCTGCTGAATCTATTCGGAACTTTATGCATTGCTAGAGGAAATCAGAAATCTTCACCTTCTTGCTCCCCGCTACTCCATAGAGGTGAATCCTAAATTGGGATTTTTGTTTTCTGTATCTTATACCTGGTTTAGGGAAATTCGTCATCGTCGATGTCCTCCTCCTCCTCTTTCTCTTCTTCTTCCTCCTCTTCTTCTTCCTCTTCCTCCTTCTCCTCCTCCTTCTCCTCCTCCTCTTCCTCCTCATCCTCCTCTTCCTCTTCCTCTTCCTCCTCCACTTCTTCCTCCTCCTCCCCCTCCTCTTCCTCCTCTTCTTCTTCCTCCTCCTACTGCTCCTCCTGCTCCTCTTCCTCTTCCTCCTCCTCCTCCTCTTCCTCCTCCTCCTCTTCCTCCTCCTCTTCCTCCCGCTCCTCTTCCTCCTCTTCCTCCTCCTACTCCTCTTCCTCCTCTTCCTCTTCCTCCTCCTCTTCCTCTTCCTCTTCCTGCTCCTCTTCCTCCTCATCTTCCTCCTCATCTTCCTCTTCCCCCTCCTCCTCTTCTTCCTCCTCTTTCTCCTTTTCCTCCTCCTCTTCCTCCTCTTCCTCCTCCTCTTCCTCCTCCTCTTCCTCCTCCTCCACCTCTTCCTCCTCCTCCACCTCTTCCTCCTCCTCTTCTTACTTCCTCCTCTTCCTCCTCCTCTTCTCCTCCTCGTCTTCCTCCTCCTCTTTCTCCTCTTGCTGCTCCTTCTCATCACCATCATCACCACCTCACCATCATCATCATCACCATCAACATTATCATTATCATCATCATCATCATCATCATCACCACCACCATACACAAACAGTTTCAGCCTCAGGACCGTTCCGTCCCCATCAGAACTGTTCATTCAATTTCAAATTTGGACGTCCTACATTTCGTTTCCTCGAGGTTTATAATTAAATGCTTTCTTTGTTAATGGTTTTTCATCCTTTCTTTCCAGTTCTTCCAACAATACTGGATTCAATCTATTACTCCTTTATTCTAAGGATATAATTTTAGAGGTAGTTTCTTTAAGAAATTTAAATATATTTATATATACATATATTTGTATTTTGTTCTACAGGATGAACAGCTTGTTATTCTTTTCGTTTATTTTATTATGTTTTAGATAAAAGAAAATCATTTTAATTTTTAATTTTTAATACTATAATTAGTTTTAATAGTTAAAGGATAAAATTCATAGTTCTCTTATACCCTTGCTCTTTTTATGTTCAATTAAATACTTATCAGCCACTGATCTCAAAAATTTAATTTCCGAAGCTTTTCAGAGGAAACGGCGAGAGAGGGATGAAACATAGGTGGCAAAGTCAAGTTCTTCACTGATTGGTTTTAACTTGAAATAGTACGTTAAGTTCTGCAACACTTTTGTCGCTCAAAGGGATATCTATTTAAGTCAAATGTGGGGTAGTTGGCCCATCTGATATTGTTCTGAAAATTGGATATTAAATCTAAAAGAAGGAAATTTGAAATAAGTGAAATTAACTTTTCAAGAAGGGTTGCTTGTCTTTTACTGCTTGGTTCAAATGAATTATAATGAACTCAGATTAATTAAATACTTATAAAAAACTTGCATTGAAAACTGAACAAATATAATTAAAATAAAACTATTATTAAATACTTTGAATGGGCAATATTAGAATAAATAGGATAGTTTTTTTTTGTTTTTTTTAGCATATATGGTTACCGGTTTCTTTCTTTATATACGAGGTCCTTTTTTTTCAGCCTCCGATAGGCTATAAATAAAAGTCAAGTTCACAGAAAATAATTATTTTATTACTAAAAGTTTTGTACGCTTATGGTTACTTTTCAACATAATCAACGAACAGATTGAGACATGTATCGTACCTGTGCACAAGCTTTGAATACCCACTTCAATAAATGTTGCCGCCAATGATTTCAAATGAGCATTGACGTTGCTTTGAAGATCTTCGTTTCATAGTCATATCTTTAGTTCAGGGAAAAGGTGAAAGTCGCTGGGTGCCAGGTCAATACTGTACGGCGATTGATCGAAAATATCCCATTGCAATTGTCCAAGAAGCCGATGGGTGTGTGTGGACGAGCGCTGTCATGGATCAACACAATCCCTGAAGTCAAACCTCTTCGTTTGTTTTGAATGGCTTTCCGCAAACGTCGTAAAGTACAAAGATAATCGTATTTAAGATGTGTCTTTCAAGGATGCGACTCGAAGATTTTCAAGAAAATCCCCCCACCCCCAATTACCCTTTACATGGAATTTTTTTTCGAAAATTTTGATTTTCTCGAAAATGCTTCTAACGTTTTTGATTAAAATATCGTATATTTAAGATATTTACCTGAGAAATACAATGTACATCTTGAATTTTCTGGGAATAGCCTGGGAGGACTACTTTATTATGGGTGACTTTTACGGAATTTCCATAACGGCTAAACCGTAAGAGATGGACAAACACTTACTACACAAAAAATGTCGAGCACGCTAAAACACACAATTTATGTTATATACATTTTTTTCATCAATTTGATCGTTTGGTTTCAGCTTTAAAAAGTTTATACTTTTCTGATATAGGAATTTTTCAACTCCTGTCCATACAAACAAAGGAACTTCAGTCGCACAGCAACAATTTGACTGTTATTTTAACCTATGGTACTACCTTATTTTGCTTCTACTTACAAGGAAGTAAGTAATAAGATAAAGTAATGTAGAAAAAGTTATGTGAGTGGAACTCATCAGATTTTTTAAGAACTTTATGTATAGCACCAGCACCGGCGTATATTGTGGTATTGACCATATCGCGTCCTCCACCCCTTGCAGATGCCAGCGTCTCATCGGAAATCCATCTCGGACTCTCTCACCCCCCCCCCCCGCTACACGCCTCCTGCTCCCACCCTTTACTTCCTTTCTTTTTTCTATGTGCCAACATTCTATATATTTTATTTGAGACAGACGAGGAGAGGCTTTTTCCTTTTTCTTCTGTTGCGGATGTAGCCATGCTACTTTTGTTTTGCCTTCTTCGTTTCAAAGGAATATTTTTGCATACATTACACACATATGATGTACAGTCTTACTGGAATCTTAATGTGAAAGTGTTTATTACTGACTTTAAAGCAACTTGCTTCTGTGGCCTTAATTACGGGTTTTATTAAATACGCAGAGAGTACAAAAATGTGGCCTTTTTAACTAGTGCAGTCGTTTGATTTGTGGGAAACAAAACGGATTGTTCCCTTCATTGCAATGGGCAACTCATAATATGAACTGGACACGGGATACTCAGAGCAGTGCTGGATCTCTTGTTCCTTGCACAGTGCATCGTGCGTCATTTCATACTGTATGAAATAATACTAAGAGTTTTGAAATACTCTTAAAATCGGATTTTGGCAAATGTGTTTATTTTGGGAGGATAGACTTTTGCACCGAGTCAGGTAGCTCTGTAACTGGCATTCGGATGGTCCGGGTTCGCTCCTCGGCCACCGCGACCTCTGGCCCTGAGTTTTTTCGTGGTTTTGCTTTGCTGAATATCCTTCATTTTATTTCCCTTCTTCATCTTTCAGGTCGGTGGCTGGAGTGGCTCGGGGCTTTTTAGGCAGATGGCACAGCATCTTCCGCCTACATACACTATGTGCCCCGTTAGAGGCATCATTCCGACGGCCTACCGGCGTCTGTATAGCCTCCGTGGCGCGTCAGGCCTGCCTCTAGTAACACAGTTAGGGACTTTCGTGTATCTCTGCGCTTGACTCCGTCTGCTCTTGTGTGTGCTGGCCTGTGGTTGCCCTTTCTCTCATCCTTTTCCCCGGGGCTGGTAGACCGCAATTGATAAATTTGGTTGCATACCCCTACCTCATATTCGTAGGCCTTTGCTCTTCTTTCCTTAACATAACCATCACATATCGAACCAACACAGCAGAAAGCAATCTAAAAGTATTCCAGACCTACTGGCTTCCTGGGAGGAATGATTCTTATTTATAGAAAGCGGCTTACGTTGGTTGTATTTCAGCTATTTTGTATGCTTCCACTATTAAATACGTTGTAGTTTGCTTGAATTGTATTAGATACCATTTACTTTACTTTAGATGCCTGTTTATATTCACTGCTTTAAATGTGAAACCTTTCAAATAGTGCTAGTTGCCAAGTGTGACTATATCCTGTGGCGGTATTTGCCCAACATGTGTGCACCTTGCTTGCAGTCATACATGTGGCGGCGTCAACTTCTTTTAACGTCTAAGCTATGATTGTTACATTTGTGCAAGTGGACACGCGCGTATGTTGTCAGAAGGTTGTTTGATGTCGAAGACCGCACTGTTACACCTGAGTGAGTTTGTGTCACCCTTGGTGGTTGGCATGTGCGATTGTTTCTAGAAATTTCCCGAAACGTGACAAACGGGTATAAAAAGAGCAACGAGGTCCTGTGCAACGTTCAGTTTCAGCTGTGAGCGAGTGAATAAACATGCGTCAATCTTTTACAAAAGCATTGAAGAAAGTTATTTGTGATCAGATTTGTTGCGGAAATCAAGTCGGTAAGACTTGCAGTCTCGGTTGGGCTGCTACGTGTCTCTGGAACTCCACCGTCTCTTGTACTGGACCCTCGGTGTGGTAGCTATGTTGAAACGTGTTTTATATGTTTGAATTTGCCGCTGGATCTGTTACGTTGGTCACGCTTACAGTTGGCGGGACTGGAAATTCTGTTTAGCGCCGAACCAATTGTTGACACGGTTTTAACCTTTCTTCTCTGCCGTAGAATCCGTTAATTTGTGATCGCCCTGGCTTACTTCAAGTAAATACTAGCTGTATCGTCGGTGAGTATAATAACCTCAATCCCCATGCTTGGATGGTAGTATCTTCTAGGTGAGAGTGAAGTTAAAAGTAATTTGGTAGCTTTAGCAACGTTAAAACTTCTACACGTGGAAATTGTTATAACAACGCGGCATACCAAGACTGAACTGATTTCCTTTACATAAATTATGCTTTGTGTTTGTCTTATGGTAGGTACTTACATACATTATTGATGGGAATTATTATAGTGCATGACTTTATATTCAATTACTATAATATTAACCTCGCCTTCTGAGATGAGCTCATAGTGTCTTTGGGCTACGTCTTCACTACTCAGACGCTGTACACAGGAACTTTTTAAAATTTTCATACCTATCACAAAGTTGAAGATCATTGTTTTTAAGCATTGTAATCTGCACGTCACCACGGGAACGAAAGGTTTTCTTGCTCCTACTTGTCGTGAAAAGCATATACAATATACATTTTTATATGCTCCTACTAATTAGAACTAATTTATTTAAATAACTTACATAATAATGTTCGTACAACTATGAACTTTTCTAAATTAGTTATTTGTTAACTTTTGTGCTTCTCCTTTGTTACATTCTTAAACAAATTACAGATATATCGAAATCTCTTTTGTTCTCATTCTCCCCCTCTTCCTGCTCCCTTATTACATGTTTGTTTAGGTTTTATTTGCTTAATAGACTTTCATTACCACCAAGTCTTAGATATTTTATACATAACAATCACCAGTTATATTTATTACATATCCTTAGCTATGTCACTTTTGTTCAACATGCCATTTTAACAAGTTATCGTGTAGCGATGACGTCACGTTGTAATTTCTTCGCATACATTTCCTTTACTTCCAAGTACCAAAACAATATTATTTTATGATATTGTCTAGTATTGTTTTAGGGCAGTATTTTTTACTTTTAATTACCTAGATTGCTTTAAGCTTAAATTCCGCGTCAGATTCTAATTGTAATCAGTTTATGGAACTAATAACGAGTTTTTTTGGAGAAAAAAGAGTTTTCTGTTACAAAACTAATTAATTGTAAAATTATTAAAGCTCTGTTCAATATTTTGCACACGGTTAGCGTTATAATGTGTTTACAATTTATTGACTAAATTAAGAAGCTTTCTTTGTTTTTACCATGTTAATACTATAACAATTATCATCACTTCTTCAACTGTTTATGTTACGACTACAAAATTCATATGTATATGCTCACATCACAAATATCAATCTTAATGTAAGGAGCGTTATGATAGAACAATTATTCTACCAACCATGTTTCTAAAATAGGTGTAGTATCCTATGAATGGAAAGTCTTGCATACCGCCACTGGATACATTTTTGTGCAGTTGAAAATCAAACAGAGCACAGTAGGTGATTAAGTGCAGTAATGAGTGAGGTTATTCTATGTTTTACTCGAAAAACCAGTTTGTGACGCCTGTTCTAGATCGTAATACCGTTATTCCCTTTGTAAGTTTCCATCTTCAGAAAAATAACCTTTGACCTCACTCAGCGAGTATCGGTTCTTTTTGCGGATATCTTGAAATAAAAATCTGATGGGTTACACTCAAATGACTTTCTCTAGCTACTCTACAACCCTCCTACAAAAGATTCTTCTTCTTTGTATGTAATGTTAATCGAGATAAATATTAGCAGAATGTTATTACTTACTTCCTAATATGTAGAAGAGAATAAGGGGATGCGCTATGCTAAAATGATTGTCAAATGTTTTAAAAGCTATCGTTATGCGATTGTCATTGCAAATCACTTCTTTGCTTGAGCAGGAGTAAAACAAAAGAAAAGCGGGCACTTCCTGTCTGAGAAAAGTTTAAGTACTTCACAATTGAAACCAATAACAAGGAATATCTCAGAAATTACCTCCACAACTAAAACGTAAAGGACATTAATTGTGTGTTTTGTCGTGATATACATTTTTTGTGTAGTGAGTTTTTCTATCTCTTACGGTTTAGCAGTTAACCAAATTCATCCAGCATAAGGAGGTCTGAAGAGGATATTCCCCAAAAATTTGAGATATACATTTTATTTTGGACAGAAATAGCTTTAATATACGGGATTTTATTTTATTTTATTTTGGACAGAAATAGCTTTAATATACGGGATTTTAATCAAAATCGTTTGAGCCATTTTTAAACAAATCAAAATATTCGAAATTTGTTCCATGTAAAGGGTAGTTCTAGTAGAGGGGTGTTTATGAAAATCTTCGTGTCGCATCCTTGGAAGATACTAAACCTAAATACCACGTGTTCTACATTTTTGTGTAGTAAGTATTTACCTATCTCTTACGGTTTACCAGTTACGCAAAATTCAGCAAAATTCACCCAGAATAAAGATATCTTTAGGGACTATTGCAAAAAAATTCAAGATATACATTTTATTTGCCCTGTAAATATCTATAATATACGGTATTTTAGTCAAAACCGTTAGAGCCATTTTGGAGCAAATCAAAACCTTTCAAATGTTTTCCATTTAAAGAGTAGTTTGTGGTGGGGGATTTTTCTCAAAATCTTCGTGTCCTAGCCCCGGAAGATACTAAACTTAAATAATAACTTTGTTATTTTACGGGTTTTTTTGTTTTTCATTTATCGGGTCCACAGGCGCACTGACACACGGACAAATGAACCTTTTTCTGAAAATTATCTGGGGACCCTAAAATGAGCATTTCCGGTGAAATCTCGGTATTGAATTTTTGGGTGGAATGCAATACCTTCTCTATACACTATGTACATAGTACGTGTAGAGAAAGTAATTAAGCAGTTTTCCCTGTGCATATAGGAAGAGAAGAAATACTCTCTCTCTCTCTTTCTCTCTCTACTCATTCTTCAACAACTATTCTATAAATTGTATTGCTCTAGTTACTTCACATTAATCCAAATAAAAACTTAAATAAAAGCTTTCATTACATATTTACTAGTATGTTGTTTTTTGGTAGTGTTTAACGCCCGCTTTAACTACTTATGGACCGCAGACGGTGACACTGATGATACATGATTGATAATGGAGCGCCGGTGGAATGCGGTGGCGGGGGAAACCGGAGTACCCGGATAAAACCCGCCTCAGCTTTGCTTTAATATTTACATACATAGGTAGGAGCCTAAGATGATGCATATGTGCACTGTATTTAAGCTTCAAAAATAAAGTCCATACTTAAAACATAAAATTATTATATATCTTAACATTGAAATAAACCAAATGAATTAAAATAATCATTTCCATGAGTTCGAAATATTGTGACGCGTATTTAACCAGGTCAAAGCCTCATACGTATAAAACTACTTTGTATTTAGTAGTAAAAAGGTATATAGCAGGCAGAGCATATTTAATGTAAACAGCTATGACGTCATCGAGAGAAAATATTAAGAGACAGTGCAAGATAATGTTACAAAACATAATATATTCATTTGCGAGAAGCTGTAATTATTTAGAGTTCATGATTTCTTTAAAGATTAATAATTAACTGGCAAAGAAATTGTAAACAGTACAAGGTAGTATTGCCAGAGATTCGTAAGAAATATGAACAAGAAAACAAGAAAGCAACGCTTCGCTACCGGATGTTCACTAAATTTATTCAGCAACATCTCGTGCTGAATGGTTTTGTTAATATCTGCACTTCAATAATTTGATTATAAAACTATTTTATTATGCATATGATTGTAAGAAAAAACTCACAAATTAATTTGTAATATATTTTAATGTAGGATGTGATTTCATTTAATATCTTTTGTACGTAGCTTGTGCTATTGTCCGGCAAGGAGCAATAGAGATGAGATAAACAACGATGTTCATTATTCTTGAATAGTTTCCGGAAAAGATGGCGTCCCAGAAGGAGCAAAAATTAACAGAGAGTAGTATTTCTTGAATACATGGTATGATAACCATA
Source organism: Hymenopus coronatus (assembly GCA_030762935.1). Lineage (NCBI taxonomy): Eukaryota > Metazoa > Arthropoda > Insecta > Mantodea > Hymenopodidae > Hymenopus > Hymenopus coronatus. The sequence continues at coordinate 98,604,164 of CM060892.1, forward strand.
ATATGTGATAAATGTTATTGGAAAAGCGGTAGCAGTTTAAACTTTGTAAAGTATTGCTATAGGAATTTATTGTAAAAGGGAAATAGGCTAATATAGAAGTAAAGAAAATGTATTGCAAAGCAAAATACGTCAACTCATAATCTCAATGAAAATGTAACCGCTTATTTACGCTTTTAAAATCCTTCCGTCCTTCTAATTCTATTACTGAGATTTAGAAACATACTAGCAGCAAGGTATTTAGAGCATAATTAAAACAAATTTAAATAATACATACACAACGAGGTGACTTCCGTTACTGCTGCGTTAGCAGAGAAATTTACAGCCGTGCCAACTTGAAATTCTGGGGGATAAAATCTGCTAGCGTTTCATTACCAACACCTGTTTGAGTTCACGCGGCAACACCCAGAGTTTCGAGGGGACTTCGGACCAGCAACTTCCTGAAAATTACGCCCCGCGGCAAGGTAAGAAGAGTCAGCATCCAGCCCAGCAGCACTCTTACAATAAATACCAACGTTTGATATAAAAATTGATAAACGTAACGCCCTAAGAATTAATGCTTTTAATGCCTTTCAAGTACCTTTACTTAATACTATTGTATTTTTAGCTTCAGGATTTTCTAATACCTAAATATCACGGATAACTAGAAAATAATCGTAGTCAAGCTTTCCAAGGGTTTGTTTGGATTAGCTAACATTTGGAACGTCCGCGTTATGTAAGATAACTTATTGAAATAGAGATATTTTTGTTATACATTAAGATTATATTTTTAATGGCTATTTAAATAACATTTTTATTTCTAAATTATTTCTTATAATCAAAATGCACCACGTGATGCATTTTTAAAACTATTCACATAAAATAAGTTTTATAGTAAATGATACAAATAAATGTCATATTATATTTTTATTTTATATATTATTATTACTTTAAATACTAAAACTCTTGATATTTAAAAATGTAATAATTCGAAAAAAAAATAGAAATGTATTTAGAAAAAGTAATAAAACAACTATGTTTAACTGATTTTGAAGGCCAGTAGAAAAATCTTGAAACAAATTAATGACAATTTCATCGTGTGGAATATTTTCAGTATCGAAAGTGTTGGAAAATGTTTGCGTGAAAATAAAGTGTAAAATGGAAGTGTCTATTAATAAGTATGTACCTGTTCACCTATAGCTATATTTAAGTAGTGGTTAATATTCACCAACGAAAAACAATATAATTTTATTAAAGTTTAGAATTCTAATCATGCTATTTTGGAACAAAATAATTTTCTAATTTTTCATAATTTTTGGTCAAATTTCACAGATGCATCACCTCAGGCCTAAGTCAAATCCTTTTAAGATCTGATAGCTATGGGATGATTTTAAAATTATGTTCCCTTTGCTTGACCAGGAGAAAGAAAAAAGAATAACAACAGCTCATTCGGGAGGAGTATAAGTAGTTGAAAATTAAAACCAATTTACAAAGAATACGTCGGAAACAGTGAGCTTCAAAAATTATATTTGACAATTTACATAAATAGTTCGTTTAAACTAAATATAAATTTTGTATATTGTTTACAGTATACCACTTATGCAAATGCATCCAGAATAAAATAGCCTTGAAGGGATACTCCCTGAAAATTAAAATAATATATGGGTTTTATTTGTCGTAAAAATGTTTTAAACATATGACGTATTAATAAAAAAAAACAATAACAAAAACATATATCGGCTCTAACGATATTATTATGTTTTCAAGGTATGGCATATTAATCTAAATATATATCAACTCTAACGATTTTGATTAATACGCCATATGTTTTAAACATTTTCATGCCAAATAAACCCATATATTAATTGAATGTGTATTATTAATCAAAATCATTAGGCCATTTTATTCTGGATGCTTTTGCACAACTGGTATTCTGTAAATAATATAATATAATATATATGTACACATCACTTTACAATACAATACAAATATTTACACAATACTGAAGTTTTGTCTCTTTTATAGGTTGGGTGCGGACCAAAAAATCTGATGTGCTCCATTCACATGAATTTCTCTACATCTCTGCAACAAATTATTGCTAAAAAGCTTGTGCTTCTATTTACCTCATCACATCAATTAGCATCTTATTACTTGCTTCCTTGTTAGTAGAAGCGAAATAGGGGAGTTCCATAAATTCAAGTGATAGTCAAAAGCTGGTTGCAATGTGTTTGAAGTTCCTTTATTTGTATGGACACGGATTCACAAATTCCTGTATGAGAAAATTATAAGTTTCTCTAAGATTAAACCAAAAACGATGAATATCTAAAAAACGATCAACTCCACAAAAAAATGTATGTAACATAAATTTTGTTTTAAATTGCTGTACGCTTTTTGTGTGGTAAGGTTTTGTCCATCACTTATGGTTTAGCAGTTATACAAAATTCCGTGAAATTCATCCAGAATAAAGTAGTCTTCAGAGAATATTTTCAGAAAATTCAAGATATACATTTCATTTGTCAGGTAAATATCTTTAATATACGATATTTTAATCAAAAAGTTAGAGCCATTTTTAAGAAAATCAAAATTTCGGAAAAAAGTTCCTTATAAAGGGTAGTTGAGGTGGGGGATTTTCTTGAAGATCTTCGTGTCGCATCCTTGGAAAATACCAATCTTAAACACCAAGTTTGGTATTTAATGCTCCTTTCGTTTTTGAGTTATGCTGTCCACAGGCGCACACACACAGACACACACGCACACTAGGACCTTTTTCTGAAACTTCTTTTTTTTTATTCAGGGGGGCCCAAAACGTGTATTTCCGGTGAAATCTCGGTATCGCATTTTGGGTGGAAAGCAATACCCTCTCTATACACTCTGTACATAGTACTTGCAGAGAAAGTAAAAAGCAGCGACCAGCCCGCGATTAACTGGGGTCTACCCGCAACATACAATACGGCGCCGCATTGAGGGCAGACTAAGCTCGAGGCTGAATCAAGTGGTAGGACGTAAGCATTCTGTATAATCTTTGTGACGTAGCACGCTACCCCTCCTACTCTCTCCAAGGCCTGTGGTTGAGTATGCCCGTGAACTATTGCTAAGACGAGTCGAATTTGAACAATCTGTCTTATAGTGCATTTTTATATAAAATATCTGATGTGTTCCCTTTTCACATGACTTTCTCTGGCTGTTTCATAAACAAACTTTACTTACAAAAGATTAGAGCCCGCCTGGGTAGTGTGGTGGTAGCGCGTCTGCCTCACATTCAACAGGTCGTGACTTCGAATCTCTCTTAGGGTGAGTTACCCGGGTAAGGTTTTTTCGGGGTTTTCCCTTATCCTGAGAAGACGAATGTTGAGTAACTAAAAGCTCCATGGACCCCGAGGTCATTTGAGCATCATTTCACCAATTTCATTGTTCGTCCGATATGACCAACTAGGTTAAAGGACGTTAAGCTACAAAAAAAAAAAAAAAAAAAAAAAAAAATAGTATTATTCTATCTACGTTGTGCTAATCAAGATAAATATTTCCATAGTTGGTCTTATTGCTTAAACCACTCACTTCTCAATCAGGCTGGCCATGTTCGATCCTAGGTGACCGCAAATGGGATTTGTGGTGGACAAAGCGGCGCAGGGGCGGGTTTTTTCAGGGTTCTTCGGTTTCACCCACCGGTGCTACATCTTCATTCCATGCATCATCAGTGTCATCGCCTGCAGTGCCTTAGAAGTAAAAACGGGCGTAAAGCACTATAGAAAGGCAGTATAACTTTCTTTTTTGGAAGTAGGAAGGAAATAAAGGATTAATAAGAAAAAAAAAACGATACTTTGATCTTTTAAAAGCCGGTCGCTGAGTGAAACACTTGAAATTCGGTTCTCTTTGCTTGTTAGGAGTTAATAAAAGAGAGATAAAAAAGAAATGTGTCTCCAGTTTGAGAATCGTTTTAAGTGCCTTAAAACTAAAAGCAATCGCTCGGAATATCTCGATAGCGGTTAATTCTCAAAAAAATTCTATATGACGTAAATTTTGTTCTTTAATCAGAACTGCATTTTTTATGTAAGTTTTTGTCTACCTCTTAGGTTTACCAGTTAAACAAAGGTTATAGAAACGTCATTCAGAATGAAATGGTTTTCAGAGGCTACTCCCAGAAAATTCAAGACACACATTTTGTTTGTCATGAAAATATAAAACACATGACATTTTAATAAAAATCGTTTGAGTAATTTTTGAGAAAATATAAATTTTCAAAAAATGTTTCGAGTGAAGGGTAGTTAAGTGGGGAATCTTTCTGAAAATCTTTGTGTCGCAACCTTTGAGGATACCAAACCTAAATACCAATTTTGATATTTAAATGACTTTTAGTTTTAGAACTATGCTACCCACAGACTCAAATACACACACATACGCCCAAGCATGCTTCTTAAAAGCCTTTCTTTTTGGATTCAGGGGATCTAAAATATATATTTCTTGTGAAATCTCGATATCGAATTTTGGGTGGAATACAATAACTTCCCTAACCTCTAAGTTCTTTGTACATACGGGGCAGAGAAAGTAAAATATTCAGAATGAAGAGCACTTTATAGGCTATTCGTATAATGCTAAAATATTCATATAATTCAGTTTGTCAAATTCTTAAACAGTGTTATTTTTATACAATTTATACCTATTTTTGGCTAATTAAAGTATCGAACTTTTACATACAAATGGTAGCTGGGTGGCAATTTTCTCGATGATTCTCGTGTCTGATCCATGAATGATACTCACCTGAGATACCAACTATGGTGTTCATCGGATATTTCGTTTGAGCTGTGATGCTGATAGACATATATATGTCGCGCGGAAACATTTTCTAAAAAGACGTGCTTTTATTCAGTGGCCCCAAAATAGGTAATTCTGCGGAAATTTGGAGTTAATTTTCAAGCGGAATATTGTAATAGTAGAGCATTAGAGAAAGTTAACAAAATGATGTGGTCCACTCATATGGCTTTTTCTGCTTATATCCAACAAATTATTAATATAAAATGTTATTCTTTTATTTCAACTAATCGAGATAAATATTAACAGAAACGGTTTTATTATTTGGTTCCTTATAAGTAGAAGGTAAGTAGAGGATTAAACTGAGCTAAAGCGACAGTCAAATATTTTAAAAGCTAGTCGCTAAGGCATGGCCAGCAGTAAAACAAAATAAAAATGAATCGCGGCTGCTTGTTTGAGAAAAGTTCAGCTATTGCAAAATGTTCATCAATAATCAGGAATATCTCAGAACTCGTTACCTATACTGGAAATTCCTGTATCCTACTTCATCTGTGTACTGTAAAAAAGATTTATATTTCTTGTACAGTATGAATGTTTTTATTAACCATAATATTGTACATATTTTCTTGCATTTTTACTTTCTCTACACGTAATATGGACATAGCGCATAGAGGAAGTATTGTGTACCACCAAAAAGTCGATAGGTACCGAGATCTCATAGGAAATAAATGTTTTGATGTCCCCTGAGTCCAAAAAAAAACATTTTAAAAAAAGTCCGGGTATGTATGTCTGGGTGTGCGTCTGTGGATAGCATAGCCCTAGAACTAAAAGGCATTTAAATACCAACCTTGGTATTTAAATTTGGTATATTCCAAAGAGGAGCGTCAAGAAGCTTTTCACTAAACTATTCTTTTCATGGAAAAACTTTTGAAAATGTTGGTTTTCACAGTAATAGCCCTAACGAATTTCAATAATATAGCGTATATTAATGCTATTTACGTCACAAATAAAATGTGTATTTTGAAGTTTCTGGAAATAGCTTCTGAAGACCTGTTTATTGTTGCTGAATTTCAGCAAAGAGATACACAAAAAATGTACATCCCGTTACACACAATTTATTTACCGCATATACATTTTTGTTGCAGAGTTGACATATTCCTTATTGTTGGTTTCAATTTTAAACTACACATCTTCTCAAACGCGGTCACCTTTTCTTTTATCTCTCTTTTGTTTTTCTGGGAATGCATAGCAAACCGAACTTCAGTTGTTCACATATCGATAGGCTTTTAAAAGATTTGACTATCGTTTTCGCCCGCTATGTATATTCCTTTATTTCCCTTCTGCTTTTAAGGAACTAAATAGTAAGACCAATTGTGTTAAAGTTTATCTCGTTTAGCTTTCTGTATAGAATAGAATGCTCTTTTGTAGGAATAGTTGGTTTGCATAACATTGAATGCAACATATCAGATTTTTCTTATACCTTTCTTAGGCTTGCTATTTTTACTTTTCCCTTGGTCCACCATACATATTAACACACCATGGTTATATCTGTATAATGGACCTTGTCCTATATCATTTTCCCTTTTTTCTTATTTTATAAACCAATCCCTCTTCCTTCTTGTTGCACATTCTTATCCATTTCTCTCTACTCCTACCAGAGAAGTTTCCTATAACTTGTATATTTTTTCTCCTTTTGCAGACAGAACTCTCATAATTAATATTTCCCGTCCAATGTATCCAATTTTCGTTGCTAAGTTAGATCTCTCCATATGTTTGTTTAATTACTATGTAGAATATAATGGAAATCTTTGTCTATTTCACCGTGTATTGGGCATTTTTTACATCTTCATCATGTGTTGTACCTTTTTACTTTCTCTACACGTACTATGTACATAAAATACAGAGAAGGTATTGCACTCCACCCAAAAATTCGATACCGAGATTTCACCGGAAATATAGGTTTTAGGGTTCCCTATGTAAAAAAAAAAAGGATTTTCACAAAAACGTCCGTCTGTCTGTGAACACGATTAGTCAAAAACGAAAAGTCGGTAAAATACCAAACTTGGTATTTAAGTTCAATATCTTCCAGGGATGCGACACGGAGATTTTGAGAAAAATCCCCCACCCCAAACTACCGTTTACATGGAGCTTTTTTCAAAAACTTTGATTTTCTCAAAAATGGCTCTAATGATTTTGATTAAAATATCATATATTAAAGACATTTACCTGAAAAATAAAATGTACATCTTGAATTTTCTGGGAATAGCCTCTGAAGACTAGTTTATTCTGGACGAATTTTACGGAATTTTGCATAACTGCTAAACCCTAAGAGATGGAAAAAAACTTTCTACACAAAAATGTAGGACACCTTAAAATACACAATTTATCTTATATACAGTTTTTTCGTAGAGTTGATCATTTCGGAGATCTCCTTGTTTTTGGTTTCAGCTTTCAAAATATACTTTTCTCATACAGGAATTTAATAATTCCTGTCTATATAAACAAAGGAATTTCAGTCACATAGCAGCCAACTATCACTTTAAACTATGTTACTCCCTTATTTCGCTTCCACTTACAAGGAAGCAAGCAATTGGACTATTTTTGTTGATTTTTTCTCGATTAGTATGAAGTTAATAGAATCCTAAGCTTTTAAGCAATACGTTTTGCAAAGATATTGAGAAAGTTATATGAATGGAACACATCAGGTTTTTTAAGCTTTTAATCCCTGTTCTCGCCCATGCATATCCTTCTCTCCCTTATTTGTGGCATATATCTGTGTACTTTTCCCTCTCCCAGACTGTTTTTGTTTCTCTATATATCCTCAAGGATATTTTCTCTGTTATACTGCCAAAATATCTTGTGTATCAATATCCCTTAGCCTTGATTCTACTACTTTCCAAAATCCTTGTTTATTATGTTTTGAATTTAACCATGAGCTTTCCATACCTTTTTTCTACATAATTTCAAGCATTTTTACTGACCATGGTCCTTCGCATTTACTTGTTTCCTGAATGCTAAAGCATTCTTTGATAATATTCTTATCTGCTAGATTGGAAGTTCTGTACAGATATTTCATAGCTCTTTTGATAATTTTGACCTTGGTGGAGTGCCTCTCCAGTTCTAACTGAGTTACCCCAATTGGTGATGCTATTGGTAGATCCAATGCATATTTACAAAAATATCTATTAATTTTATCAACCTCTCTCTGCCTCATATAATAGTTTGTTTTGCACTATGGCCGTATAAATTCTTTAAGCCATTTAATGTGCATGTAATACATGACTTCATAATTCTTATGCCAGTTTTAGTTTTACTATATACATATTTTTTTGTTTAGTACAACTTCTATTGGAACTTGGTCTAAACCCCAGATAATCAAATCTCCTTACAACTTCTATTTCTCTTCCATTAATCTTCCATTTTTCGTTCTTACGTAATCTGATTCCTTTTTTAAAATCCACGATGTTTATTTTCTTCTCATTTACTTTCAGCCTCCATTTACTACAAAAATCTGATGTGTACCATTCACATGACTTTCTCTATATCCCTGCAACAAATTATTCTTAAAAAGCTTATACTTCTATTTACTTTATGCTAATCAGAAAAAATGGGCAGAAATAGTCTTATTACTTGCTTCCTTGTAAGTGGAAGCGAAATAAGGGACTACCATAGGTTAAAATGATAGTCAAAAGCTGGTTGCTATGTCAATGAAGTTCCTTTGTTTATATGGATAGAATTTTTTCATAGCAGAAACCAAAAATAAGGAATGTCTCAAAAACGACGAACTCACGAAAAAAATGTATATAACATAAATTGTGTGTTTTAACGTGCTCTACGTTTTTTGTGTAGTAATTTTTGCCTATATCTTACGGTTTACCAGCTATGTTAAAGAAACCCAGAGTGAACAGTCCTTCGGAAGCCATTCCCAGAAAATTCAAGATATGCATTTCATTTGTCATGGAAGAACCTTTAACGTACTGTATTTTAATTAAAATCGTTGGATTTATTTTTGAGAGAATAAAGGTTTTTAAAAAACGTTCCATGTAAAGGGTAGTTTGTAGTGGAGAACTTTATTGAAAATCTTCTTGGCGTAGCCTTGGAAAATGCTGTGCATAAATATGAAGTCTGTTATTTAAGGTTTCTTTTGTTTTTACTTTGTGTACACGTACTATGTACATCGTTTTCTTTTTTGGTAGTGTTTAGCGCCCGCTTTAACTACTAATGGCACTACAGGCGGTGACGCTGATGATACATGAATGATGATGGAGCACCGGTGGAATGCGATGGCGGGGGAAACCGTAGTACCCGGAGAAAACCCGCCTCAGCGCCGTTTTGTCCACTAAAAATCTCACATACGGTCGCTTGGGATCGAACCCCTGCCGTCTAGGTGAGAGTCGAGTGGTCTAACCACTCGACCACGGTGCGGCCTATGTACATCGTGTAAAGAGAAAATTCGATACCGAGTCCCCCTGAATACAAGGAAAGCATTTCTGGAAAAAGGTCTTGTGTGCGCGTGTGTGACTATGGACAGCATAGTTCAAAAACGAAAAGACCGTTAAATACCAAACTGGTACTTAAGTTTGGTATCTTGCAAGGATGCGACAGAAATATTTTTAAGAAAATCCCCATACCCCCAATTACCCTTTACATGGAACTTTTTTCGAAAATATTGATTTTCTCAAATATGGCTCAAACGATTTTGATTAAAATATCGTATATTAAAGACATTTACCTGAAAAATAATATGTGTCTTTTAAATTTTCTGCGAATAGCCTCTAAAGATTACTTTATTCTGGATGAATTTTACGGAATTTTGTATAACTGCTTAACCGTAAGAGATAACAAAAACTTACCACACAAAAATGTAGAGCACATTAAAACACACAATTGATGTTATATACATTTTTTCGTGGAGTTGATATTTTTTTAGATATTCCTTATTTTTGGTTTCAGCCTTGGAAAGCCTATACTGTTCTCATACACGAATTTGTCAACTCGTGTCCATATAAACAAAAGAACTTCAGTCACATAACAACCAGCTTTTGAATATCAGTTTTGCCTATAATACTCCCTTATTTCGCTTCTACTTACAAGTAAGCAAGTAATAAGACTACTTCTGCTAAGTTTTTTCTCGATGAGCATGAAGTAAATAGAGGAATTAGCTTTTTAACAATAATTTGTTGTAGAGCTATAGAGAAAGTCATGTGAATGGAACACATCAGATATTTTAGGTTAATGCTATATATAGACACATGCACACACAAACACGCGTACACAAAAATTCATTAATGAAAAATACCAACTATTAAAATGAAAACTGACGCTACTTTAGGACGAATAAGTCAAGTTAATTTTGAGTTAATCGTACTGGTAGCCGCAACAATAAATGGAATATTTAAATTAAACGTAAAAATCCATTTAAACTTGCAGAAATTTTTCTAAAAATGTAATGTGTCCCATTCGCAGGACATTCTATATCTGTTCTGCAAACAAACTATTCTTACAAAAGATTCGGTTTTTATCCACATCAAGCTAATTAAGATAAACTTTATCAAAATTGGCTTATTTCTTAGTTCCGTATAAGTAAAGGGATATAAGGGAATACACCAGGCTAAAGTGACACTGAAACGTTTCATTAGCTTCGCTCTGCGATTGTCTCATTGAAATGTGGTTCTCTTTCCTTGGCTAGAAGTAAACAACAGAAAATTTATCAAAAGGATTAACTCTACCAAAAAAAAAAAAAAAAAAAAAGTTATTTATGATATAAATTGTGTGTTGGTTTATGTAATAAGTTTTTGTCTATCTCTTATAATTAACCTCTTATGCAAAAGCCATTCGAATGAAGAGAGCTTCAGGAGCTATTTTCTAGAAATTCAGCATATGCATTTTGTTTACCATGTAAACATGTGTATTATATTGCATTTTAATAAAAATCGTTACAGCAATTTTTTTGAAAACAGAAAATGTCAAAGATGTTCCAAATGAAGGTTAGTTTGTGGTATGGGAATATTCTGAAAATCTTGGTGTTATTGTTGGAAGATATAGAACTTAAATACTAAGCTTGGTTCTTAAACATCTTTGCGTATTTCAGTTATTTCTGTTTAAAGCCACACATACATACATTCGCACACACACACACGAACGGCCGCGCCGTGACAGAGTGGTTAGACCACACGTCAAGCACTAAAGTTCGATCCTAGGACTCCGCATGTACGATTTGTGGAGGACAAACCGGCACAGGGACTTGTTTTCTGGTTTCCCCCGCCATTGAATTTCACTGGTGCTCCATGCTCATTCCATGTATCAACAGTACCTATGTAGTAAAAGCGGGAGTTAAAAACTATAAAAAAAGCCACACTCATATGGAATTTTTCTAAAAATGGTATTTTTATTCATATATTTCCATTGAAATCTCGGATTTGAATGTTTGGGTGGAATGCAATATCTTCTGAATGTATATTGTACATTGAAGGTAAAAAGGCTTGTTTTGATTCAGGGGGCCTCAAAACATCTATTCAAAGGACCATGTACATTACACATACATAGTAAAAAAGGCAAAAGTTTGTTTTGATTCAGGGGACCTCAATACATTTTCTCAAGATACTATGTACGTATATTAGCTATGTACCAGCTTCTCAATATACTGTTAACATAAATTGTATGTATTATTTATGTACTATCTTCTCAAACTACAATGTACATAATATCTACAGTACCTTTTCAAATGCTTATTTTGATTTAGGGGCCTCAAAACAGTTATTTCTGCTGCAATAGCTATACCTATTATCGAGGACGTAATGCTTTATCTTCTTACTATATTAGATCTATAGATGAAGTAAAAAATCACACAGTTCATAAATAAAGTGAATATATAATTAACCAAATAGTGTGAATTATTTAATGAATGCTACATTAAATACATAATTTGGTTCTTCTGAAACGTTTTCGGAATATATTATGACAAAATTGTTTCTATAAACGTTCGAATATTTAGCTAAAGGATTTAAATCAGTAATTACTCGCAGTAATTATGTTTCCTCTTCTCTCATTCGGTTGAGTACAGAGTCTTTCAAAAGTTCACAGTTGAAGGCATTCGTACCGAAGCAAACTTTTCTCATTCCGCGAAAGTTAAGTCCTTGGTATAACGTTCAAAGGTTAGTTATTGGGTCACGTTTTCTCACATGAGACTTAACATTGATTACTGTGCAGAATACGCCAGCATTACCTTTAAGAGAGAGCGAGAACCACTTCGAGAACGAACGAGTGTAATTCGCTGATTGAATGCATTCAGACTGCCACACGGTCTTTGTTCTTAACTCCCGCTAAGCTAGCTTACTGCTACTGAGGGTCTTCAAAATTTTATTGTACGTCAGCGAATTAAAGGACGAGGAGGGTACTCGAGAGATTTTGAGCTCCTTAAGTACAAGAGCTTTCTAATTATTACACTCGGCTACACCAGCGCCACAGCTCGGCTCCCACAAACACCTTCTTTGGAACTAGTGAATAAGTAGTCATCCGTGACATCCCATCTTCTTTCAATTTAATGAGATACACTGAAATTTAATGAAATTAAAAGGTAGGAACACACTAAGGTAATTCCAGTATTATATTTACTGAAGTCTCCTTTCATTGCAAATCATATTAAATTTATTTAAGGAGATCCATCTGTGAACTTTGACCAAAAATTTCGAAATATTACAAATTTATTTGGTTTCGTAATAAAATGAATTCTAAACTTTAAGAAAATATATATTTTTTGTCAATTAGAGCACTTAATTTAGATCAAAGTGAGCTTGAATGACCTTGAAGATTACGAATACACATTTAGTCTATTTACTTGCTTTTATAAGTTCATTTAGAGTGCATGTCTCTTTTTACTTTCTCTAGCGCTTACGCACAGTATACATAGTGGGTAGACAAGGTATTCGATATAGAGATTTCACTGGAAATGTATGTTTTGAGATGCCCTTAGTCAGAAGAAAGCATTTTTACTTTTTCCTCACGTACTATGTACATAGTGCATAGGGAAGCAATCACCCTCCGTGGTGCAATGGTTACCATGCAAACTTCGTATGCCCAAGGACGCGGGTTCAAACCCGACAGAGGACGTGGATATTTTCGAGCGTAAAAATCCTCAGCATGGCTTCCTTCGGCAGGGAAGTAAAACCGTTGGTCAAGTGTCGTAGATTTAAAAAGAACCTCAGCCTGCTAGAGAGGCCTCTGAGCAAAATTAAGCGGTCTAACACGCCCTATATAGAATAGGACGCTGGGAGCCGCAGCAGTCCATAACCAACACGTCATTTCATTTCATAGAGAAAGCATTATATTCCACCCAAAAATTCAATACCGAGATTTCATCGGAAAAAAGTTTTTAAAAATAGCTCCGTGTGTCTGCCTGTGTGTGCGCTTATAGACAGAATAGCTCAAAATCTAAATGGCCGTATCTTCCAAGGATGTGACACAAAGGTTTTTAACAAAATTCCCCCACCATAAACTACCAATTACATGACAATTTTTTTTTTTAAATATTGCTTTTATCAAAAATGGCTCTAACAATTTTGATTAAAATACCGCATATTAAAATTATTTTCATCACAAATAATATGATATCTTGAATATTCTGGGAATAGCCTCTAAAGATCTCTTTATTCTGGACGGATTTTGCTGAATTTTGCATATCTTGTAAGCCGTAAGAGATAGATAAAAACTTACCACATCAAAAAATGTAGATCTCGTTAAAACACATGATTTTGTCATATTTGCTTTTTTATAGAAGTGACCGCTTCTGTGATATTAGATTTCAGCTTTAAAATACTTATACTTTCCTCAAACAGAATCATACAAAGTGAACCGAACCTCAATTGTTTCACATAGCGACGAACTTTTAAACGATTTGACTATCGCTTTAGGCTAATGTATTTCCCAGTTTCTCTTATACTTAACAATAAGCAAGTAATAAGACCAATTATGCCAATATTTATCTCTATTAGCATGATGTAGATAACAGAATAATCTTTTATGACTGCCTCCGTGGTCGAGTGGTCAGCGAGCTGACTTCTCACACGGGACGAGTTCGATTCCCGGCTGGGTCGAGGAATTTTTCTCTAGCCAAAATTATTCCCTATCCCCCATAGAGTCTGGAAGTTTGTATGTGAGTGTGAATGTGTGCGTGTTTGAGTAAAACAAAATGATTTAAACCAACGTAAAAGAACCACAGACAACGAGTTGTTTCAAGTGGAAAGCCCCCGATATGATCTTAGATGTTAAAGGGGGCTATGTAAATGAAACAATTAAAAAAAAATTTTTTTATAAGAATAGCATTATGTGGAACATTAAAGAGAGTTATGTGAATTTATACTTGTCGAAGTAGTATAGTTCATGTATTTGTCCACATAAATTTCAAACACATTGTTCATTATCATGATGGTATTTTTTATTTGTACATAATAAATGGTGGAAGCCGTGTATCGAAGTCCTTTGATTGCGTCTCTGCATTTGGTCCCCATGGCATTTGTACCGAAGTATTCAGCGTCTATCTCTCTGTGTTTCTGTTTCTTTCTTGTCACTGCTACTTTATAGGCTTCTGTGTTTTATAACGGTGCCTTGTTCCTTATATCTTCTAAGACTAATGATTCCCTTGGTAATAAATGTGCATTTTTGGTGCATACATGCTTGCCCCTATTGCCCTATTTATATACATTATATATAAATATATTATTATACAGGATGTTTCAAAACGACACCAAACGAAGATTTGGGTCTTGTTGGTCATACAGTACGTAATACGTTCATATAGTTTTCAGCTCTAAATTCGGCATATACAAAAGCACCATGAATTAGGCAGTCGTACATAAGCAAATGGCACGTGCCTGGCCCACTCCAAGAGAGATGCCGGTTGGTAGCGAAGGTCCCAGTCGCATGGTGTATGGGTGTTTTGATAGACACGCCGGCGGGGCTCTGGTCACCTTATTAATGGAAAACGTATCATGTGGTTTTTTTATGTGTTTCATATAGCAAGTTCTGAGGTTTTTTACGTGGCGTATGTCAACCGTTGAACCTTCACTGCCTATTCTAAATGTGTGCGATTTTTAAACTTACATAAAACATTAAATAGAGAGTTTGAGACTTCAAAGTCGGAGTATAAGTTAATCGACTGCAAACTCTTTTCCAGCACATTTCTATACTCAAAATGTTTCACACAATGCAATGGTTCAGTAATTCATTTCGAAATTGGTATATTGCCTCCAAAAGTACTTTAAAGAAAATGGTAATCATTAATCATCGAAATAATGATGAGATCTTGAAAAAATGGAATATTACATTATTCTGAAAAATGAATAGTTGTGGAGAGTACAAAAAGTAATATATTTTTTCTCCACTAACAAAAGATAGTATAAAATAGCTGATATGTTCCATTCACATGACTTTCTCTACATCTTTGCAACAAATTATTTTTAAAAAGCTAATGATTCTATTTACTTAATGCTAATCGAGAAAAAATTAGCAGACATAGTGTTATTATTTGTTTCTTTGTAGGTAAAAGCGAAATAAGAAGTACCTATCAAAGTGATAGTCAAAAGCTGGTTGCTATGTGACTGGTTCTTTTTTTTTTTTTGTATGAACAGGATTGACAAATTTCGTATGAGAAAAGCAAGTTTTAAAATGATGAAAGCAAAAACAAGGAATACCTCAAAAACGATCAACCAAAAACACGTGTATAACATAAATCGTATGTTTTAACGTGCTTTACATTTTTTGTGGGGTAAGCTTTTGTCCAACTCTTACCGTTTAGGAGTTATATAAAATTCCGCAAAATTCATTCAGGAAAAGTGGTCTCTGAGAGACTATTCCTAGAAATTTCAAGATATACATTTTGTCAGGTAAATATCTTTAATGCACAATATTTTAATGAAAATCGTTAGCCATTTTTAAGAAAATTAAAATTTTCGAAAAAAATTCCATGTAAATGGTAGTTGGGGGTGGGAAGATTTTCCTGAAATACATACATATATACAAGGGTGTTTTGATGAGTCTGGTAAATTTCCATGAAAGAATGGAACATTCTTTATTGCGGGTTCATGGTTAGCAAGCATAACTATTTGGATTCTATAGTCATTTAGAGATCGTACAATACACCTGTTTCCTAGCATACTATTTTATAAAACAGCGTTTTTCTCAGAACTATATTTGCGAACTTTTCAAATGTTCCACGCGTCTCTATATACAAGCATACATACACACTTTCTCTCATTGTAATATTAGTATAAATAATTTTAATACAATGCTGCATATATTGGCTGAATATTTCAATATGAATATTAAGAATTTTCTATTTTAGATAAAAGATATAGCGTAAAATCAGTTTAACTTATAAATAATTATAGGTCATGGTGTATCTGTATATAAAGAATGACAGGTTAACGTTCCGGTTAAGCATTACATTCTTAAACTAATGTTCTTAGCTTAACCACGAGGGATTGATAAATTAATTTATAAATGATATAAGTGCTTTCAGTCTCAAATTATATACTTAACCATATTTATGTCCATTAATGAATATTATAGTTCTTTCACACCAGCCGTAGATAGCCAACTTTGCAAAAATACAATTAAACTGAAAAACCTCTCATTGGATAAAAACGCAAGTTTCTAACATTAAAGTTGAAGGAATTTGAATTAATACTTTAGCAAAAAGAGACTAATAATTATTACTTTGGATCCTACATGTTTGATGACATGTTTAAAATGATCATACATGTAAGATTGGTGGGATCTTTTTAGAAGTTGGTGCGATTTCTGGTGATATGCGCCCGTTTGGTAATATGGGATTTTTTAAGCAGGGGTTCTGGGTCGTGACTAGCTCAAGGTAGCATGGATCTTCTGTTTCATGGATCTCAGGGCTGTACTCTACTCGACTATTTGTTTTCATTTTATGTTTATTTTAGTTAGCCACGCCTCATCCTGTACACCCACCGGTAATTTATTGGATTATTTAATAACAATACTTCACTATGTCATATTAATTATTAAACTTAGTATTTCACACTTAGAGTTACTGACATCACTGCTACGTGCCCGACTCATTACGAGGAGCGTAATGGCGGACCTCTGAAGTGAACTGGCGGATTTTTGAGTGTAAGTAAGTGATTTTCAAACTTTTAACTGTCTTCAAGAATATGCATGTTCTGGATTTCTTTTTCGTTAATAAAGTACACTGCCGACATGCGTAAGAGCATTTAACTCGTCGCTGTCTTTCTCCAGGGTAGCTGACCAGTGCAAATGACTTCCACTTTTGCCAGGTTCACGGGCCGGAAATGGTGGCAAAACCATTTAATGGTTCACCTTCCCTTAGCTTTTAAATTTGTCTTTTCGGAGCAATTTTATTTTCTGCTCTTGCTTAACATTATTGCAGTTATCATTATTTTTATTATTGGCCTCATAACGAGGTTAATCTTTATGTAAAACCTACTCTCACGTTACATAAATTAACAATTTTTTATCCAAACCAAGTAATTAAAGTTACGTTGACCACTAATTTATTTGCTCATTTGTGTTCCAATTCAGCAAGTGTCAATTATAGGCTTTGTAGCCATTAAATAAAATAATACTTAATTATAATTTTGTTGTTTCATATTTAAATCTAATTGCACTCAAATAGATGGAATCGCCAAAAAAAAGATTGCAGCTTTTATTAATTCAGATAACGCAATTCATGCTTCATATTTTTCCAGCTCGAAGTGTTTAACATTCTTTACGCCTGTCGTCCAGTTTGCTTAAGACGAGTTCATTAACACAAGTTCAATGACAATAAATGTGGCGCGGATTAGAAATTGTACAGCTTTGTTCATAGATGCAAAATAATAAAACAAAATATTTCCTTTAGATAATGTTAATACTCTCAGAAAACTGTGAATAGCATTTTAATACTTAATAAAGGAATTGAAGGGGGTAAAAGTTAAAATCTTAAATTATTTTTCCAAGGGAAATTTTATAATGTGTATAACATTTTATTTGAAGCTATATAAGAGATACAGCTAACAACAATTTCTGACAAAGCTATGTTTCTATCCTTAAATTTAAATATCAAACAGTGCCATCGAGAATTTACTGCAGCCGCGGGATGTTATCTGTCGCAAGAAAACATGCTGAATGTGCCTGATACAATCCCATGTCTTAAACTCTGAGAAGTAGTATTGGCCTCTGAAACAGAGAGATTAAATGTCATACTATTTTCCACAGTGGCATTTACAATATACAACATAGGATCTACATTCCAGTGGTTTGATGTTATAGAATTAGGCGTTAGAAACATACTTACAACTGAGCGCCGCTTCTATGTCCACAAACGAAGTCTCCGGAACATTGTTGCGTACCAAAGAAAACTTCCGGACTTGATAAAGAGGCCACTGAGCAAACTTAAGCAGTCTTTCACCTTCAGTACAGAATAGGACGCGAGAACCACAAAAGAGTGTCAACAAATAAAACTCAATATCATTTCAACATCCGGAAACTCGTTATTCTAATTTGATTATCAATATTTCCACAATCCGCCTGGGTAGTGTGGCTTCACATACAGCAGGTTGCGAGCTTAAAACTCGCTTAGGGTGAGTTGCCCAAATAAGTTTTTTTTTTTTTAGTATTTTCCCTTATCTTGTCGAGTAAATTTAAATCCATTGATCTTGAGATCATTTGAGCTTCATTTCACCAATGTCATTCATCGATATAACAAACAGTCAAACATTCATGCTTCAAAGCGGACGTGATATTCTGCCTAGTTGCAGTAAGTTGCATAAATATCAACTTACTGATTATATGAGTGTGCAATTTCGCTTGTCTAAAACTTTAATTTCGGAAGGACAAATGCTTCAATATAGCTACTATTACCACCGTGCCCGACCAAAACAGTGGAAGAGCTTCAAGTTGTCGGCGTAGGAAGGGCTACGCACTACCATTAGTGTCACTGGTGGCTCAGTTTTCCTAGTCGAGAGTCGGGCTGCTGAGAACCATGGTCAGTAGGAGATTGGGTTGAAATTTGACCTTCACTGTACCCTAGGCCTCCTGCCTAGATTTTTCCAGTGCTGCGTTTTCGGATTTGTCAAAAATGTTTTATATATTTTTGTTTAGTATATTTTTCAAATTATCTTTCAAAGGACATGTGTCGGCGGCTTGAGAAAATGACCATTGGTTTTGGAAATAAATGTAAAACACACCCCGGAAATTGTCCTCGAGACTGAGAATTGTACTAGATGAGAATAGTGTGATTGCCTTTGTTGCATGTCTTTCGTCTACCTTGGTGTCGGTCTGAATTAGTGCCAGTGAAATACTTTAAAAGCA
The DNA here is from genome assembly GCA_030762935.1 of Hymenopus coronatus. Lineage (NCBI taxonomy): Eukaryota > Metazoa > Arthropoda > Insecta > Mantodea > Hymenopodidae > Hymenopus > Hymenopus coronatus. The sequence continues at coordinate 98,623,220 of CM060892.1, forward strand.
AGCGTGCACATACCTCTTTGACGTTCTATGATGCACCGGCTATGCTCATCCATGTAAAGCACACACATTTGACTCTCACTGAGGGGAGAAAGAATGACTGGGATATGTCACATTGGGTAGACTCACAAACAGAAGTACTTCAATTTAATTTCCTCAGAACTGATGCTGTTTATTGATACTTGTTACTTTTGAGGCACTAATCCGTCGAGCGACTCCCGACATAGTTCAGATGTAGAAATATATGCTTATAACTAATGCTATGTCCGCCACCTACAAAGTTTCTCTGCTATAGAAGGCAATAATTTGCTTAAAATAAATATTTGTCCTAACCATAAATTAGTATAATAATATTTTGAGAAATCATTTATGAAAGCTTGCACTTCTTTTCGTTTACGTACTGTACGATACCTCTCCTCTCTTTCTCCACTCGTAAACGAGAGCGCTGCCAGTTTCTGTACTCCGCTCGCGAACTGCGAGCCGGCTTCGGGAGCGCAAACCCTATAGCATTTTTCGTGAAGATTTGCAGCAATCTCTGAACGTATGCGATGACTGGTATTTCTCAGTAATTCACCAAAAGAAGTTAGCCCAAAACTTCCTGCTATAAATCATATTGCAGAGACGTTAGCAATCATTTTCAAAGATCCGGGAAAAATACGAAGAATATATACATCAAAATTTAACCGTCACAATAAATAAACATAAATACATATGTTCTATTAACATGGCTTTCTCTTCCTTCCCTGCAAACAAACTTCTTACAAAACATTAATCTTGTTTCTACTTCATGCTAATCGAGAGAAACACTAGCAGAATGTTCTTGTTACTTAGTTCCTTATACGCAGAAGGGAACTAAGGGAATATACGATAGTAAGCTGTTTTATAACCTGTCGCTATGTGATTGTTATTAAAATTCACTTCTTTCCATAACAGGAGTAAAACAGAAGAAGAACGGATGACTTCCTGTTTGAGAAAAGTACAAGTATTTGAAAACTAAAACCAATAACAAGGAATACCACTAAAATAATTAGCTCCACAACAACAATTATAGGACATAGCTACGTGTTTTAACGAGATCTATGTTCTTTGTGGAGTAAGTTTTTGTTTACCTCTTAAGTTTTACATTTTATGTAAAAGTTATTGAGAATAAAGAGGAATTAAGAGGTTATTCCCAAGAAATTCAAGATGTACATCTTATTTGCCATATAAGAATCTTTAATATACGGCATTTTAATCAAAATCGTTATAGGAAGTTTTGATGGAAGCAAACATTTCAAACATTTTTATTCAGGGGGTAGGAATTTTACTAAATTATCCTTGGAAGATGCTGTACTTAAATACCAAGTTTGGTACTTGGCGATCTTTCGTTTTTGCCCACATAAACACACACACACACATACGCACAGTTTTCTATTTTTTTTTTTTTTTTTTTTTTGATGCAGGGGTATCAACATATATATTTCTGTTGAAATTTCGTCATCGAATTTCTGGATGGAATACAATTCCTTCTCTATCTACTATGTACATTATACATTCGTGCTAGATAAACTAAAATTACCTCCCTCTGCCTTTCCATATAATAAGTCATTATCATTGCCTTCGCTTTGGAGCTTTTAACTTCCAACAAACCGGAATGATATTTCTACAATAACGTAAAAAATCGCATGTGTTCCATTCACATTACTCTCTTTAGATATTTCTTAAACAAACTTTTGTTACAAAATATTATTCTTTTATCTACATCATGCTATTCGAAATAAACATTAGCAAAATTCCTCTTATTACTTGCTTCCTTGTAAGTAGAAGGGAAATAAGGGAATACATTCGGCTAAAGTGATAGGATTAAACAAAAGAGAGATGAAAAGAAAGATGTTCTTTCCACTTGAGAAAAGTTTAATTAGCTTAAAATTGAAACCAATAACTCGGAATATTTTAGAAACGGCCATCTGCAAAAAATGTATAGGTGAACACCATGTAGTAAGTTTTCCCCTATATATTACGGTTTGTGAGTTATACAAAAGCTATAAAAAAAGTAATTCAGGATAAAGTGGTCTTTGGAAGGACTCAGGATACATATATATTTCATTTATCATAAACATGTCTTAAAATATTGTAGTTTAATCAAAAACGTTAAAGAATTTTTTAGAAAAATAATGATTTTTAAAAAAATGTTTCATGTAAAGAGTAGTTGGTGATGGTGGATTTTCTTGAAAATCTTTGCTCCCTCCGTGGAAGATTCAAAATTTAAATACCAAGTTTGTTATTTATCCTTTTCTTTTTTAAGTAAATCTGTCCACTCGCTCACACACGTGAACCTATTTTAAAAATGATTTTTTTTTGGGAGGGGGGATTCAGAGAACCCTAAAGCGTGTATTTCATGTGAAAACTCGCTATCGAATTTTTGGGTAGAATACTCTACCTTGTCTATCTTCTATGAATTTGTACATACGGGTTAGAGAAAGTAAAAAGGTTACGAGGTTGTTGTGCAACACCCTGTGAAAACAACAGGATTGATATTCAAATTATCTCAGAGCACTCGATGTTTAATGCCACTGCAGGGCTGTGCTCTTGCAGCCTGCGCGGGTATATACTCAATTATTGCCATCGTCGAAGAGTAGTGTTGCATTGTTGGCAAGGGAGAGGGGAGAGTCGAGTTGATGATTGAAGCTGGGGGAGAGCTGAGCGTTGATTGAAAAGTGAAATGCTGCTAACTCTCTCATCAACTCTCAATTATACGGAAAATTGTTAATACTGCAACACAGTAGGTGGAAACTGGCTACACAGCGCGCCCGATATACCTCACCTCTCTCCAAGCTCGCCAATTTCTTTTTTTATACCGTTCATTTCAGTACCGCCAATCTCACAAATCATTGCTGCAAAAGCTCTCCGCAAAATCAGGGAATGGACTTCGCGATATTGATTACAGTTAATTAAATTAATTTAATGCTATTATACTTAATTTCAGGTGGTCTCCTTAGCCCGGTGGTAGCGTCGCTGCTACCTGAGTTCGATTTTCCCCCCGCTGGGAGACCTGGTTCGGGGTGCACTCAGCCTCGTGAGGTCCCTGGGAGGCCAATTGAGGAACTACTTGACGGTTATTTAGCACTCCAGGTCGACAAGACCCCATTAACCGGCTGGGGGTGATCGAAGCGCTGACCACGTCTCACTCCCCAATACTGCACCCCATCCGTGACGTCTGTAATGGACCGAGATGGGGGACGCAGCGGCCGGGCGGTAGGCCAATGCTCTTAAGGCGCCAAGGAGTCATACTTAATTTCAAATGTGTACAGGCTGAATTGGTCATCTCCTTAGCGCGGTGGTGGTACCGCTGCTTACCAACCGGGAGGCCCGGGTTCAATTTCCGGTACTGGCGTGGGGATTTTCTCCAGCTGGAAGACGTGGTCCGGGCTGCACTCAAACTCATGAGGTCTTTGGGGTGCCAATTGAGGAGACACTTGAGGAAAAACTCTGATGTGCTCCATTCACATGACTTTCTCTACATCTCTACAACAAATTATTTTTAGAAAGCTTATGCTTCTATTTACTTCATACTATTCGAGAAACAAATAGCAGAAATAGTGTTATTATTTCCGAGATAAGGGAGTACCATAGGTTAAAGTGACTGAAGTTCCTTTGTTTCTATGGACATGAGATGTCAGATTCCCGTATGAGAAAAATATGTTTTTCAAAGCTGAAACCAAAAATAAGAAATATATAAAAAACAATCAACTGTATGAAAAAAATGTATGAAACTGAATTGTGTGTCTTACACACACAACCTTTTTCTTAAAATGCTGGTTTATTTGGTTTTTTTTATACAGGAGACTCTAAAATATATATTTTTGGTGAAATCTCGGAATGGAATTTTTGGGTGGAGTGCAATACCTTCTCTATACACAATGTACATAGTACGTGTAGAGAAATTACAAAATAACTGTTCCAGGTTGCATAGACCGCATTAACCGGTCGGGTGGGACTCGGGACGCTAACCATGTTCCATCCTCCGGTACTGCACCCCATCCATGACGCTTGTAATGGGCAGAGACGGTGAATGCAGCGGTGACTTTGGGCTGTGGAGCTAGTGAGTTTATTTATTTATTAGTTGAATTATACAACAGTTATAATTAAAAACAGACGTATGATGAGTTGCATTCACATGATATTCTCTGCGCGTTGTTTTCCTATATACTTCTTTTTAATCGAGATAAACTTTTATTAGCATATTTCACTTTGTAGGTATAAGACTACAGTTGGTCAGGTTGTTTCAGCTTGAGTGCGCACCAGAAGAGCAACGATTTGCTCACGACTCACAACGCTTTGTTTGCAAAATGTATTTATTTATTTATGTATCTGTTATGTGAAAATTATAGGTTTCACAAATTACAAAATAAGTGACAAGAACATCGCAAAATTAATTACAAAATAAATTATAGAAGAACATTAAAAATAAACACAATACAAACACAAAAAATAGACAATTGGTAACATTGATTCACATGTGCTTCAAATCTATCAATCTATTATTGGTGATATAATAAATAATTATAGAATATAGCATAACTGTTAATATTCGAATGAAATATATCAATTTTAAGGGATGTAGTGACTGCATTGTAAGTATAGGTAAATACTTAAGTATAAGTATAGGTGAATCATTATTAGCCCTCTGAAGGAAAGAAATATTGGGAAATTTATTTTGTGCAATATTTGGAATGTAAAAACTTATTAATTGTATTATTATATTTGTAAAGGAAAAGTAACGGATGGCAATTTCTTCTATGTGATAGACGTTTAAACTGAAATAAGTGAAGCAATGACTCATACAATCTCAGGAAAATAGTGTAAATGCTTGAGAAACACATACTTCAGAAATTTACTTTGAATAACTTCAATATAGCGCAGAATTGCGGGTAAGATATCGTCACGGCTGAATCAAGGTCAAAGGTCATACCACGGATTGGCTATCACGCTCCCCGACCAGCTCTGCTCCGAGATCTGTGGTTGAATACGGGCATGAACATCCATCCAGATTGGTCAAGTTGGAACAGCCGGGAGTAAGCTACAACGATTGTCAGATTTAAAGAAAGAGATTCACCATGATTTTGAATTTGAATTTTTCATGTCCACGAGAGAAAACGAATACCCGCTTATCACTTGAAATATATAAAAATTTAAATATCCAAAAAAATAAGACTATTTTGACTGTATTTAACGTTTTACCATTATACAGGATGTTAGTGCTATAGATTACAGTTTTGATAAATTGTACCTTAGTTTTATCCAACTCCCTGTGTTGTTTTGTCTCTTCGTCTGGAGTTTACTCACAAGCGTTTACTACTTGATGTGTAGTGCATGGTCTTAACTGCGCGGCAAAATGAACAACGCCTATCGAATAGATTAAACGCTTTATTTCCAACTTTTGACACCTCTATATGCGACATACTTGCCTAGGTAGTGTTGGGTTATTAGCCTCTCAGAAATTATTCAAACTCAGTTCCGATACAATATTCGTTATAGCGAGGCCCGTGACGCAGGATTTAATGTTAAACAAATCAAGTCAAGGGAAAATGAAACAATACTGCCTTAAAATAATGCTATAAAATAATAAAACATATTGTTTTGCAATGTAAGCCAAAGAATTGTATGTATAGAAATGACAGAGTGACGTCATGGCCTCACGATACGCACGAAACTAGCCTAAAATGGCGTGCTTTTATGAAAATATATAGCCAAGGCTATGTAACGCATACAACGCATTATAATGTATAATGTAAAGCTAAGAAGTGATGTTTAGAAAAGTATATCAATAATAAAACATAAAGTAGTAATATGAGAGAAGAAGACGAATAAAAGTAAACGAGATACCGGATACGATAAATTGTTTATACCGGTAACAAAGCATAAGAACAGAATTAAACAAATAGTTGATTTAGAAATGTCAGCTATTTATAAGGACATTTTCATATAAATTATACAAATCTATTAATTTTAATTATTATGTGAGTATAAAAATGTATTCCAAATATATATTTCATGAAATGTGTAACAAGGAAATATGTCATCCCCATGGTGACAGACAGATTACAATGTTATAAAACAATGATCTTCATCTTTTGTATATATGTGAACATTTATAAGAGGTTCCAGGACGCAGTCTACAAGATAGAAGACAAGGATGCAAACGCTAAGAATTAATCTCGTAAAACGAGATCTCTAGTAAGGCTATTTAATGTGAAATATTGTATTTTATTGATTATCGCAAGATATTTATTGTAAGTGTTTTAATGATTTACGAAATAAAAGTTTAAAATTAACAAGAAATCTTGCAAATGAATTCTCTACTGTATTAAATCTTACCATCCAAGCAAGGAGATTAAGATTTGTTTACTCACCGACTGAAGCTAGCAAACATATATGGGAAAACGTGGCCGAGCTGTAAATAAATAAGTTAATTCGCCGCCGATAATAATCTTGCAACTGCTTCAACAATAAAGTCTGGCGCAAATAGTTAATTCCAGTCTCGCCAACAGCAAGAGCTCCCATCATATGCAGTGGCAGATTTAAACCTGTAAAAAGTTTTAAATAAATTACCACACCGAGATGCCCAGCCGTGCACCAGACCCACAACACCAACACACCGTGCCAATTCGAATCCGCCCCACCCGTCCACTCAAGATTTTCCTTTTCATCCGTGGTCTCAGGGAAAATAAGCAGGCATGTCTTGTGTGCCAAGCCTACTTGGAGGTATTAACAAACTTGAAAACATAGTACTCTTAATAAGGAAAGTTATGAATCCCCAAAAGAACAAATATCGAAGCAATGATGTTCATCACCTGTTCTAAATTAACAATACAAATATATGCACTTTTACCACTATTAGCCTGAATGTATAAAACTCATCCAGAATGAAGAGGATTTTATATACACACATTATATATAACTGGAACTTTAACAATAATTAAAAGATGCTGAAAAGATTTGAAAGGAAAATAATACAGAAAATATATGGGCTGTAAGGGAAAAAATAACTGGAGAATTAGATATGATTCTGAAGTTAATAAATTATTAAAAAGAAAAGATATATCTAGATTTATTAAAGCAATAAGGCTTGGGCATACATGTCACATGAAAAAAATCAGTCTGCTTAAAAGAATGATGGGTGCAAAAATACATTCAGCAAGGAGAGTTTAAATGGATCAACAATGCTTTGCAGGACCTAAAAACCATAAAGGTGGCAAGATGGAGAGAGAGTAAACAAGAGATAGGGTGAAATGCAGGCTGTTGAAGCAGTTCAATGCTCACGTAGGCTGCAATGCCCATGATGATGAAGTAATAAGGTCATTTCTGTTATGTTTATCTCAATTACCATGAAGTAGATAGAAGAATAAGTTTTTGTAAGAATATTTTGTTGAAGATAAGTAGAGAAAGTTATGTGAATAGAACATACAAGATTTATTGGATATTGATCATCAGTCGAAAGCACACACAGTAAAGGCATTAATTCTAAAAACATTTTGGTAAATTAACTTTCAGATTACAATATTGTATTAAACTGTTATTCAGGATTATTCTTAACTGATAAATTATACCCAGTAAGTGGTAGTATAATTATTAATTAAACGTTTTACCACAAACTGGAACTAATTTGCCCTTTAATGGGTTCATTTGGCCCAACTTTTGAAAACATATTATTTTATTAATACAAACAAATACATGCGAAAATTAAAGTATTGCTGCTAATAGAAGAATTCAAATTTTGGAGAAATCTATTAAATCTTGTAGATTGACACTTCAATACCATGCACCCTATAATCTTTAATATAGGAATGTGAAGGGTGTTTTGGATTAATATGGGAGGGGTGTGTTAAGTAAAAAAGAACAAATACATATCCTCCCAAATTGATTAAATTAATCAAAATTCAATTTTAACAGTATTTAAAATAATACTACTAGTATAATTTCCTTCAATAGAGATAAACCAAAAAGTATAATGTTCATATATAATTTTATTGCATCTTGCATCCAATATAAAATATTAATCATTATTACCCTGTAGCAATAGGGGGTTAAAAATTGAGGAAATTTTGTATATTTAAGATTACGGTTTTGTGGCTGTGCTCATGGTACTGAAATGTCTTAATCCTAACATTATCAAAAATTCCTAAATTTTGAGCGTCTTTATATAATACGAAAACAATAATTCGAATACTCCAATTAATAATCATTGCCGCATGCTATAATAGTGAAACTGAAAAATTTAAGACATCGTTTTATTTTTGTGATTATGAAACTTCAATACCATTATGATCTTAAATACACACAATTTACTCAATTTGGAATCCTCTATTATAAGAGAATAATACTTAGTTATGTTCATATTGGTGATCAATATAAGCTCAAAACTATAATTTCCAAATATGCTTTTTATTACACTTTGCATCCAGTACGAAACATGAACAGTTTTTACTCTCTTTTAATAGGGGACTCAAAATTGGAGAATATTGCATATTTGAGATTATGTTCATGGTATTGAAGTGTACTAATCCTAAAATTACTGAATTTGCCTATATATTGAGCTCCTTTATGTAATATGATAGTAATAATTCCAATTTCTACATTAGATGCAATATAAAATAACATTTATGTGAATGTATTTATAAAATAATATATTTGCAAAATTTGGGCCAAATAAGACCATAAAGGGCCAAACTGGAACAGTTTGTGGTAAAAGATTCAATAATATATTATGGTAACACTTCCTGTTTATGTTTTACAGATAAAAATAATCCTGAATAAGGGTTTAATGCAATATTGTAATCTAAAGTTAATTTAACAAACAATTGTTAATAATGCCATTACTGTACCTACCCGTTTAAGAGAATTACTTAATTTTACTTGTGCTTCCAAAGTAGAGGAAAGTAAGACAAAGACAGGAAAGATGAAGCTCTATTGGACAGCGTGATGAGGAAAGAGATGGATTGAGATGGAAAAGTGTGTTAGGAACGCCGAGGCAATGATTACAAATCCAATGAATGATGAGTAAGGGGGAGAAAAAGGTTAAAACGGGTTAGGGGAAGAGGCGCTGGCTTTGTGTATACCCAGCGCGTCCTGCAGGAGACGCTCTTATGGAGTCATCACATTTTGTTGATCAGCCCTTAGAGATTCCAGGTTGACAAGGGAGAGGGAGCGGTTTGCCGCTGAATAGTGTTTATTGAATACCTCTACACGTCCGTCCTCTGCATTGATTCGACCTGTTTTATTGAGTTAAGAGCTTTTATTGTACTATGTGGGAGGGAGATAAGGGAAGCTCGAAGAGCACCTGTTTAGGGGAGACTTAATTTGAACGGGTTATTTCTACTTTATTTATCGCAGCTCCTCTGTTTGCAGAGATGAGCAGTGACATCATTGTTGTTTAACGGTGAAGAAACTTAGGGAGGTTTATTTTGTAGACAAATTAAGGCGTGTTGTTCATCACAGTGGCTGCCTTTTTTTTTTTTTCTCGAAAAAATACACTTCCGGAGACTTGTCAGGACTCCGGCGCCGTATCCCTTTTTCCCCTTTTTTCAGTTTCCTATATTTCCTTAGTTGACCTATTAATGTTTAACGTTTTCATTTTACATATACATACACAGACATATACACATTTACAAGGCGGGACTCGAAACCACGATCCCGTGCGCCACAAAGGCGAGCGCGGCCACGGGGACCGGCTCCTTCGTGCCGAAAATTTCCCTTTTTACTTTCTCTAGCCCCGTATGTACAATGTGCATAGGGATAGAGAAGGTATTGCACTCAATCCAAATATTTGATACCGAGATTTCACCGGAAATATATGTTTTAGGGTCCCCTGTATCTAAAAAAAGCATTTTCAGAAAAAGATCCGTGTGTGTGTGTCTGTGAACACGATAACTCAAAAACGAAAAGACGGTAAAATACCAAACTTGGTATATGAGATTAGTATCTTACAGGGATGCGACACGAAGATTTTGAGAAAAAAACACCCCAAACTACCCTTTACATGGAAAAAAATTCGAAAATGTTGATTTTCTTAAAACTGGCTCTAACGATTTTGATTAAAACATCGCATATTAAAGATATTTACCTGGCAAATAAAATGCATATCTTGAATTTTCTGAGAATGGCCTTTGAAGACTACTTTATTCTGAATGAATTTTACGGAATTGTGCATAACTGCTAAACCGTAAGAGATGGACAAAAACGTACTGTATGAAAAAAGTAGAGCACGTTAAAGCACACAATCTATGTCATATACATTTTTTTCGTGGAGTTGATCAATTTTAAGATATTCTTGGTTTTTTTTTTCTGCATTGAAAAACATACTTTTCTCATAAAGGAATTTGTTAACTCCTGCCCATACAGGGAAGCAAATAATGAGACTATTTCTGCTAATGTTTCTCGATTATCATGAAGTCAATAGAAGCATAAGCTTTTTTAACTACAATTTCTTGCAGAGGTGTACTGCTCTGATGACTTAACAGTCAGATGAAAACGTTGAATCTACAAGATAACGTCACTATCTCAGGTAACATTGACGGGACAAGTTCGACCAGCCAGAGCTGGGCCCGGCGTGACAACTACCGGTCCCTCCCGCGAGGAGAGATTGCAGATTATAGTTCAGTTTTAGACTGAGCCTTCTCTTTGCCTTTCCTATTATTTCGCAGAAAATGTGGCTACGTTACAGGTGAACGGCAGATTTTGAGATTTCACCAGGTTAGATTACATTAGGTGTGTGTAAATGAACTGGATCGAAATAAGCGGTAAAACTGGAGTTTCTGAAAATTGGCTCTTCTTTTCAATGCGAAATGCACAGTCTTCCGTTCGTTCGGTCTGCTTGCTCATGAGTAGCCATGTTGATCAATCGACCAATGGCAGAGTTGAAGATCTAAAATTGAACTAGAATCTGCAATGTCGCTCCCGCGAGCGCTCGGTAGTTATCGTGACTTTCCGGCTTCTTCTACTATATGACACACACACTCACTGAGAGAGTAGACCTTTGAGTGAGTGAGTGTATTTACGTGTACGTGCTGCACCGCAAATCACTTCGCGAGCGGTATACATGTTAAATACATTTTTAGGAGAAGAATTCTGTGAAAAAACTACACGAAATTTTAGTCTTAAATTCCCTAATTGGCCACTTCCGTGTAGAAATACAATATTGCAAGCGAAACTAAGGAACCCGTCACGGCCTTACTGAGAAAAAACTTGACGAAATCGGTGCTGCCTTGTATCGTAGTCCTAAGAAATCTTTGAGGCATTTAGGACATAAGACAGGAATTTCGAGAGCATAAGCTCATAGGTCAACGAACTTACTCAAATTAAGGCGTACGATCACAGTATCTCAGCAATTATAATGCCTCCAAGATTTCCTAGAAACTACGCTCCAATTGGCAGCGTGATTTCGTCAAGCTTTACCTCGGTTACCAGAGACTTACAAGGGGGCGTTTAAATGAAAATAACAACCAAACCGGTTGAAATTTGTGATAACGTCTTGAGACATCCAGCGACGTGAATGTATGTCCGGTGTGGCTGTGCGCATGCGCGGGCGCCCTCACATGACGCTGGAGAGAAGCACGGAATGGCCGATTGATGCTGCAGTGCGCGTGAGGACATCATGGCGTTTACATTGCAAAATTCAACAATTGAGGAGCAGCAGATTTCTGACTGCGGAAGGAGCCTTTTTAAATGGCGATTCGAAATTATTGTTATCGCCAAGTAGGTACAACTTTCCTCTATACCTATAAGGAGTTTGATCGTCATCTGTCATCTAGTTTGTTTACAGTACGCCATTTTGTTAGTTCATCTCAAAGGTGATTTGCGATTTTACGATGGATACAAATATTGAACATAGAATCTGTCTCAAGTTTTGCATTGCAAATGGTATTTCGTGTGCCGAATCGCTGAAAATGTTATAGGGCTTACAGTGAATCAACTTTATCAAAAATACGTGCATATGAATGGTACAGTGGTCGAGATGTGGTGGAAGATTTACCTCGCTCTGGTCGGCAATCAACGGTTTCACCTGAACTGAACATCGCTAAAGTGAAGCAAATGGTGTCTGAAAATCGTCATTTAGGTCTGAGAGAGGTTGCCGCTTAACTTTCTGTGTCTCACAAATCGATTGGTACCATTTTAAACGATTGTTTGGGCATGACACGCGTTGCAGCTCGGTTAGTTCCGAAAGACTTGAATTTTCTACAAAAACTGCGTAAGGATTGCGAAGACATGCTAGAATGAGCCAGTTCCGACCCCACATTCATGAAACGCATTATAACTGGTGACTAGACATGGGTTTACAGTTTGACACTCAACCCAGTCAAAAAGCTTCCGAATGGCGCGTTCCAGCTGAACCGAAACCTAAAAGGGCACGTCAAACCCGATCAAAACTGAAGGTCATGTTGATAGTGTCGTGCACTCAGAGTTCTTGCCAGAAGGTCACATGGTAAATAAAGACTGTTATCTGAGTGTTATGCGGCGTTTGAGAGAACAAATACGGCGAAAAAAGGAGATTTGTGGAACGACAACTCATGGATTCTGCACCACGATAACGCACCAGCTCACGAGGCTATTATTGTGAACCAATTTCTGGCCAAAAACTCAACAAATTTCATCGAACAACCACTGCATTCACCTGATCTGGCTTCTGCTGATTTCTTTCTCTTTCCAAAACTCAAGTTACCACTTCGAGGTACCCGTTTTCAGTCGTTAGAAGACATAAAGGAAAATTCGCGGCTACAATTGCAATTGATTCCTAAAAGTGCCTACAAAAATTGTTTGATGATTGGATTATTCGTTGACATAAATGTATAATTTCAGAAGGGGCCTACTTTGAAGGCGATAAAATAACATTGGGTGAATAATTCATTTTTTGTGTTTTACTGGCAAATTCCCGGAACTTTCTTGACACAGTAGTATACGAGGAAGATTGTTTGTCCGAAAAGTCCGTTTTCTGGCCAAATTGTAGTGGGAGCAACTTGAACATCCGCCTCACAGCCTAGACATGTCGTTCTGCGACTTCCATCTATTTGGTCCACAGAAAAAAAAAAAAAAAAAAAAAAAAAGAAAAGGAAGCGCTTCAACTTGGACGACGAACTGAGAAACACAGCGGTGGACTGGCTCTCATCAGAACCACAGGATTTCTGGGAACAGGGAATATTTTGGCTCATGAAACAACGGGGTGGTTTTTCTCAGGCCTGTGGTGATTACTTTTGAATAAAGACTTCAATTATAGCCACAATGTCGTTTCGTACATTTTCATTTGAACGCTCATCTACTATATACACTTTCTTCAATACGAATTCAAAGACTAATTCCGGAAATTAAAGGCTATACATTTTATTTGTCAAGTAATATATTAAGGTAAAAACATTTTTTTCACAGTAAACTTATAAGTATTCCATATCCCGTGGGGGACTTTGTAACCTCTATCGGGCGCGTCCCTCAGGTGGCAGGTGAGGGATCCCATCAGATATGGTGAGGTGGTCCGAATAATCAATAATAAGGACCCGTGGACCAAAAAGGAGTCCAGCTCCTGAGGGCTTTAAAATGCTGGGACCTGTCTCTCTCTGTTTCTCTCTCTCTCTTTCTCCAGAGGATACAAATACGGAGGGCCCTACCAGGGTTAAGGCGAACCCCTAGCTAGGGTTATGTTGAAGACCTTAACGGCACCTTAGACAAAGAAAGAGTCACCCCCATCACTGGACTACCGCACCAACAGGCTTTCATACTGACAATCCTCAACAAATGAAATCCTCCTACTCCATGAATATAAATAGAAGAAGAAAATATATCGTTTTTCCCACTTAATGCACTTAAATTACATATTAACTTTAGTTATACATGAATAGGGCATAATTATTAATAGGCACCCCCAACTTCTTGGAAACCTTTTTTTCCAACTATTTTCAATACTGAAAACGTTCCACTCGATGCAATTTTTCAATAAATTATTTTATAACCTTTGTATTGGCTCTTAAACTATATTAAAGTAAATTGTTCTATAATTTTTGAAATACTGTTCCAATTTTAAGAAACTAATTATTAGAATTTGATAAAATTAGGAGTTTTTGAGAGTACAGAAATAAATAAGTTTCTACACTAATAGAAGTTATCTAAAGCTTGATTTTATGTTTAATATTTTAAAAATATACCACATGGCTCAATTTTATTACAGCAATGAGACTATTTAATAACAAATTATTATTTAAATAGAATTTTGATACAGGGAAAATTATTACAATTATTTTGAATATTAACAGGTATAAGTTTCAACAAGATAGCTTTAATATTGTTGATTTTCGAAATTTCACAGATGCAGAGAATAGTCTCATTTTGTCTTTATTTCAGATTAGATGCACTTCAGCCTGGGGCTTATTGTGCTACTTGTATCGTTTAGAATCAACTTAATAATCTGAATTTCTATAAAGATATACAGGCTTCCAGTGGATATGGATGCAGCTTCTGGTTCTATAAACATGTTCCAAAAATCATTGTATCTTCTCTGAGCCAAGCCTTCACAGGAATATAGAACATATTGAGCTGTTTCAGCTTCTTTCTTTCCTGCACAATCTGCTGCCTATATTACTCTGGAACACTCTTGTTGTACTGTGATACATTTTGTGGCCGTAATAGCCGATCCGTAGCATACGGCTTGCTTTGTAGCTGATTGTCAGCATCCAGTTACACGTGGATTAGTTGATACGTGTGTCGGTGGCAAATTCTTTTCATCGCACCTGTGATTGTCACACCTGTGCGAGTGGACACGTGTGTTGTCGGAAGGTTGCACCTGAATGAGTTTGTCTGCGGTGGTTGGCACGTGTGATAGCTTCCAGTTACGTAACCGAGAGTTATAAAACGGGGGAACGAAACGTGTCCAGAGTTCAGTTTTCACTGGGAATGCATTGCGTGCAACAGTTGAGTGAAATGCACAGCGAGCAATAATCGTCACCACAGCGAACGTAAAAACGAAACTATAAAGAAAAATTGTTACAAAATTATTACAGGTCGTTATTTGTGAGCAGTTTGTTATTGTAATCAGTTTGTGGAAGAAACAAAGGATGCTTTTTGGAGGCAAAATAAGAGATTCCGTTGTGGAATTTTACCGACTTTTCCTTTTTGTTATCGTGTTCTCAGCCACTGAAATACACCCATGGCTGCAGAGAAAAGCAATATTTGTTCTCATCTGAACTATGCTACAGTTTAGTAGGCTTTCAGCGTTTTTCTTGCATGCTTCCCTAATAAATACCTCACAATGTCTGTTTCCTAAGGCTTTAGGTTAGGATTTGTAACGTTTTCTTTTGGACTGCAGTGACTTTCATATGGAATGAGGTTTGTCCTTGAGCCGGCATCCAATCGGAGTGCTGCCTTGTTGACATATTGCATTCTCGCTTAACTGTGGAGTAACGTGTTAAGTGATTCCGTCTCTCATAAATACTACTTGCGCTAAGACAAAATATTCAAATTTTGCAAACAATAATTCACGAGGAAGATAGAGAGTAATGTTTGTAGCAGAACCGTAAAAACCACTGATTTTTAGCTCAAATAGTTTTCATAATGCACATGAATAAACATTATGTCACCAGGCAGATTTGCATGCCCAGTGTGCGAATGAGAGGGAAATATGAAAAGAGTGGGGATAGCGACCTGGCAACGCAGAGCACGATAACGCATCTCATTCGTTGCTGCGTAGAATTCTTTCCATTTGAAAAGCATTATAATACCTATTAGCTTATCTAACTGAGCTCCGAGACGTTCCTGGAGTCGGCTCTCGTCCGATAATTTGTAAAGCTGCTTCTTGTCTAGCAAGTTCATCTGACTTTTCATTACCATATTTTCTCCTATGATCCGGTACCTATTCTGGTCTGCCAGGTCATTAAGAATATACATCCCCTTTAAGAGCAGTTCTGATGTGCGGCCTGGCTATCTGAGAATATAAAGATCTGTTTACCAAGAAATAATGGTACTGTAATCAAAATCGTTTATAAGGATGCGAAAATTAAAAGTTTATGAAAAAAGTCTGTGTATAAAGGTTTTTACTGATATTATGTGTGGTTTTATTCTTCTTTTCTTGAAAATCTTCGTCTCGCAATTTTGGAAGATACCAAAATATTTCGCTATGATTACGATTTTACATCTGGAATATAGCATTAATCTAAAATCAAATAAGGCAGTCACTGTGTACTGACTTGCATAAAAAGTTACTCATTCCCCTAGATCGTAACAGTGCATCCTGCCATAAGACTTTCAGCTAGATAAAACTAGCATTTGATATTAGTTCTCTATGTAATTGGTGTCAACATTTCATATATAAAAACAAAACCACAAACGATGTAAAATGAGGGGAGTTTCGGATACCACCTTTATGAACGAGTTTTACTACTATTGGTAATCAAGAAACTGCTTATCCATTACAGAATAATTTCGGCTTTTAGAGAAAAATGATGAATTGTTAACTGAACTTCTATATTTTGATAATCGCTTCAATGAAATGTAACTAATTCTACAAAGTTTACCTCGATAACATTAAGTACATACAACAATAAGGATTTTAATAACTATATAAACATGAACGAAACTGTTAGAGAAAGGAATTGAATGTAGCATGAGTTTTTCTTTAGTTGCAAGCGCCATATTTTTTATTTTATTCTATTTTATATTTGGTTAACTTTCTCTAATTCTTGTCTATACTAAGTAGAGGAAATATTGTATTACACCAAAAAATTGATACGGAGATTTCACTCGAAGTAGATGTTTTGAGACTTCCTGGATTCAAAAAAGTATGTTTAAAACTAGTCTGAGTATCTGTCTGGTGTGAAAGCATAACTCAAAAAAACTCATTCTCTCTGGTCTAGGGGTAACATGTTAGATTCTGGTTGCTAACCTCACGTGTAAAAATCCGGCGGAGGGCGATTGAGCTTTTCGAGCTTAAAAATCGTTACCATGTCTTCCTTCGGAAAGGAAGTACAGCCGGTTGTGCCGTTTCGTAGATTTTTAAAACGCTAAACAACCTCCAGCCTGAATGAGAGACCTCTGGGCAAAATTATGAGGGTTTTCGCGCTCAATATACAATGCTTTTTCATAGTGTTTAACGCCCGCTTTTACTACTTGCACCGGGCACCGCAGGCGATTACCCTGGTCACACGTGGAATGAAAATGGAGCACCGGTGGAATGTGACGGCGGGGGAAATCGGAGAACTCATTGAAAGCCCGTCCCTACGCCGCTTTGTCCACCACAAATCTCACATGCCGTCGCTTGGGATCAAATCCGGGCCGTCTAGGTCCAATAGAGAATAGAGCGATGAGAACTACACCAGTTAAAGGACGTCCTTAGATATAGCATAATATTTTTATGAGCCCGCCTAGATAGTGTGGTGGTAGCGTATCTGCCTTTCATTCACTAGGTCACGAGTTTGAGCCTCGCTTAGGGTGAAATTATAAGTTGTTAAATACCAAACTTGGCATAGTTTCAGCACCTTCCAAAGATACGACATGAAGATTTTCAGAATATTCTCACACCCAAAAGAAACTTTTACATGTTTTTTTAGCGCATTTTGTTAGAAAGTTTTTCATTTAATGTTTTCAAGAATTAATACATATCTGGCACCACAAATGATAATTCACAATTGTTTATTGTAATAGCTCTAGTTTAAATTTAATCTTATCTGGCATTATTTAATGTGAGTGTAAATAGTTACCTTAATTTTGGTTGATTTTAGTTATTACAGTCGTTTTAAGTTTATTCAAACTGTTAAGATACAAACGGATGGGGGTATAGGTACATATAATTGATAAATTATACCTTAATGTGAATCCATTTCAGTGTTTTAGTGGTTTTTTTCTTATCTAATGGATTCCCCACAAAAATAGTCTCATCATTTACTACTTCATGTGTTTTGCATGGTCTTAACCGCACAGAGAAATGAACAACGCCTGACAGTAAATAATATCCGATTTGCTTCTACATTTCTGCACCTCAATACATGCCCTGCTGCGCTAGGTAATGTAAGGTCATTGACCTTGCAGAAATAATCAAATTCAGTTCCGTTGCAACAATTATTAACAGCCTCTCAAAGTTACATGGTCTCAGGAAAAATAAGCATGGATGCCTTGTGTTGCCACATCTACTCGGAGGTAAACAAAAATTGAGTTTTATTTATGATCGCTCTTTAAATTCTTTGGTTCTCAGCATCCCATTCTATTCTGTGCATGAAAGACCGCTTAGTTTTGCTAATAAGTCTATCAGGCTAGTGGTTCTTTTAAGTGCCGTAAATCTACGACACGGCGCCAGCGACTTTATTTCCCTTTCTAAGAAAGCCATGCTAAGGATTTTTATGCCCCAAAAAATCCATCGTCCAACATGGAGGTACTAACCAACCTAAAAGCATGCTACTCTTAACCAGTAATATTTAACTTGAATTATCGCCGTTGAGTTCTGTAACTCTTTTAAGTATGACGGATACCTGAAAACGTCTAATACGGGACATTTGAACCACTTTTATACTTTTGTCTGCTTAAGTAATACGAGCGTACTATGTACAAAACCCCGTATTGTATATAGTAAAATTAAAGTGGTAGTCTTCTGGACTTGCGTGTTGTTTTATGCACATATTTATTTTGGAAGCCAGATTTACTTACACCTTTTATTCGGTTTACCATGATTCCGTTCTATATCCGAACACTTTTCAAGAGTATGCTCCACCATGATACATGTGGAATTAATTAATTGACGAATGGGTGTAATGTAAGTAAAGTATGCTGGGCAAAGTTTTTAAAAAAGTTTTGATTGAAATATCATATGATTGTGATATTTGCAAGTGTAATAAAATGCATATTTTAATGTTTCTAGAAATAGCCCAAGTCTCCTTCATCCTTAGAAATTTTGGCGCACAGAAATTATGTATCTAGTTAAAACAATTTTATTGCTTTACATTTTTTTTTTTTTTTTTTTTTTTTTTTTGCAGTTGAATCATTTTCAAGATATTTGGTGTTATTGTTTTTAATTTTATAATACTTATACTTTTCTTAGTGGGAAGTACTTTACGTTATTCTCCTGCTTATGCAAAGAGATGAAACGGGAATGAAGTCATCGGCCATCATATGGCGACCAACTGTTAGAGAATGTGATAGATATGCGTTTGATAGGTTTAAACTTAGAGACATTAAAAATACGCCTGGAAATATCGTAAGATATTTTCGCTGACTCCGCTCATGTCTTTCACCTGTTTGCTGTTCTCTTAAAACGTATTGGGCAGGCCACGTTACCGACATGATACGTAACTTGCGAGAAATGAGGTTCTTAGATGCAAACTGGCGATATCCAAACTCTCTGGTTGGACAGTATTCGATCTCACCGGGTGATACAAAATTAGGTTAATCTTTTATCTGTGTTACATACTGAAGTTCTAAAGCCAAAGTAATACGCGCTCGTGGTGGACTAAATTAATACGCTGCCTATACAAATCAATCTGTTCAGTGGGAGCGCCGAGCGGGACTGAGGGATGAAGGGTGGATTGCTCAATCGTTTTGCCTTTTCTTACTCGCGTGACCTATTGTACCAAAATGGCACCAATGAAAATCGTAGTAAGATCTGAGTCCCCGTGAAACGTTCACATTTTCTGCAAAATCACAGCGCCAGGTGAACATTTTTTTCTAGGAGTGTACTATCTGTCTCTAGTGCTAATCAAGCCAAAGTATGCAGAAAAAAATAAAGCAAACACAGAGAGTAGATATTCAAATCAAACATGAAAAGCTTCCAAATAAAACTTTTTTGGGGAAACAATTTTGACTAAAATTGGGAAAAAAAATGTTGGAACGTTTGGGCGTATATGGAGAATCTCCATTTAGCTCTGCTCCCCGTTCTTTGGGCTCTATAGTCATTTAAGTACCATACAATACACTTACTTCCTAGCATACTATTTTATAAAACAACGTTTTTCTCAAAACTACTTTTTCACACTTTAAAAATGTTCCACAGGTCTCAAATTTTGTTTAAATGCTTTAAAATTTCCCACAATGTGTAGTAGTATATATAATAATAAAAAGGACACCGATAGTAATTTTACCCAAATTGCACTTCTACGAAAGAATGATTAATTTTAGAGATTACAATTTATAGTTTTATATAAATATATGATAGCTCAGTAATAAAATTGTTGAATTATTACCGTTTAAAGTTTTTGTGTGGGATTCAAAACTCCAATTAAGAAAATATTAACCAAAGTATTTTCAAATTTTGAGGCGCATAGGACATTTTGATTACGCAACATGTTTACATAATAAAATTTATGTAATAATTTTTTATCTTGCAAAGTGTATATCCAATTTGAATGCAATTTGGTAGTCATATTAACATAAGAACAATGCAACTACAGCATAATTTTCAGAAGTTTTTTTTTTTTCCAGTCTCCATTAAGTATACTTAATACGCATTACGTCTATAAGGAAGTATATAATAAACATTTATATACATTTTTATCTTGATTTATGTGAAATAGAAGAACAAGCTATGTTAAAGATATTTTTGAGGAATTAGTAGAAAGGTTATATAATGCAGATTTGCTCCTACATTATGGGTTTTAAATCCATTATTTTATGAGGCACTTTTTTACTGTCGCTTTAGACATCTTTCTTTTATTAGAATGCAAATTATAATATCTTTGTACTGTGGAAATGAGTGATGGAAGTTTATCTCAATTAGCAAGAAAATAGCACTCATATGAACAGGTTATAAAATGTGAATGTAGAACATCAAGGTATGTATTTTTGATTGAAAAGTTACACATTCAGAGCTGGTCTTGCGCTTGTATCGTATAGCGCAGAAGTATCGAAGCCATTCCTTGTTGATCGATGATCGTATTACTCTGTATGCCTACGTATCTAAATAAAGTAAGGTGAGTTATGACATTTCCAGATAAAATGAAACATTTAGAGTCGTTGTTTTGCATAGCTCTGTACACATTTCACTTGGAAAGAAAGGGTCATGCAACACGCCAGTACAAACCAGTGGCGGCTCGTGACCTAAACTTTAGGTGAAGCCCTTATCTTATAAATACCAAATGCAACATACCGAATTTTACTTTCTCTACTCATACTATGTACGTAGTGTATAGAGAAGCTATTGCATTCCACCCAAAAATTCGATACCAAGATCTCACCGGAAGTATACATTTTAGGGTCCCTGGTATCCAAAAAAAGCTCTTTAGAAACTTGGTATTTAAGTTTAGTATCTTTCGGGAATGTGACATGAAGTCTTTGGGGTAAATCCTTCTATCCCAAACTAAGCGTTACATTGAAAAAATTTCCAAAAATTTTATTTTCCCAAAAATGGTTCTAATGATTCTCTTATATTTAAGATATTTACATGTCAAATATAATATATATCTTGAATTTTTTGGGAATAGCCTCTTAAGACTTTTTTATTCTGGATGATTTTTATTAAATTTTGCATAACTGATAAACCGTAGGAGAGCGACAAAAACTTACTACACAAAACATGTAGATCACAATAAAACACACAATATATGTTATATAAACTTTTTTTGTGGGGATGATCGTTTTTTATATATTCCTTGTTTTAGATTTCAGCTTTGAAAAAAATACTTTCCTCTTACAGGGATTTGTCAACTTCTGTCCCTACGAGCAAAAGATCAATCACATTGCAACCAGTTTTGATTATCACTTTAGGCCACGGTACTCCCTTATTTTACTTCTACTTACAAGGGGGCAAGTAATAAGACTATTTCTGCCAATTTCCCAATAACATGAAGCAAATAAAATCATAAGCTTTTTAACAATAATTTGTTACAGAGATGAAGAGAAAGTCATGTGAATGGAACACATCAGATTTTTTATGTATCAAATTCACTCTTCTTTTCTTTTTGGTGATGTATTTATCTGTTAATCGCCCTGAAAAGGCTGCTAAACCAACAAAACAGTTTTTCCATACAACAACCGCACAACCACTAGTATTCATTTTACACTCAAAGACAGTAAAAATTCGCCTGCAAATACTGATCGTAGAACGAGGTATTTTCGCTGACTCCGACCATGTGTTCCACTTATTTGCTTTGCTGCTAAAAGCTTATTGGTCAGCTCACTTACCAAAGAGAAGCGGGTTGACATGAAACGTATAAAAGAATAATTTAAATATTGTGTGCGGAACAGTCTGAAAAAAAAAATCTGACGTGTTCCAATCACGTGACTTTCTCTACAACAAATTATTGTTAAAAAGCTTATGCTTCTATTTCCTTCATGCTAATTGAGAAAAAAATTAGCACAAATAATCTTATTACTTGCTTCCTTGTAAGCAGAAGGGAAATGCGGGGAGTACTATAAGCTAAACTAATAATCGAAAGCTGGTTGCTGTGTGACTGAAGTTTCCTTGTTTGTATGGACAGGAGTTGACAAATATGAGAAAGGTATAAATGTTGTAAAGCTGAAACCAAACAAAAGGAATATCTCAAAAACGATCAACTCAACGAAAAAAATGCATATAACATAAAGTATGTGTTATAACGTGCTCAACATTTTTGTGGTAAGTTTTTGTCCATTTGTTACGGTTTAGGAGCTATATACAATTACATAAAACTCATCCAGAATAAAGTAGTCTTCAGAGTTTATTCCCAGAAAATTCAGGATATACATTTTATTTGTTAGGTAAATATCTATAATATGCGATATTTTAATAAAAACCGTTAGAGCCGTTTTTTAAAAAATCAAAATTTTCGAAAAATTCTCCATGTAAAGGGTAGCTTGTGGTGGGCGATTTTACTCAAAATCTTCGTGTCGCATCCCTGGAAGATACTAAACCTAAATACCAAGTTTGATATTTTATAGACTTTCGTTTTTGAGTTATCGTGTTCACAGACACACGGATACACACATACGGACCTTTTTCTGAATATGCTTTTTTGGATATAGGGGACCCTAAAACATATACGTATTTCCACTGAAATCTCGATATTGAATTTTTGGGTGGAGTGCAATACTTTCTCTATACACTATGCACATAGTTTGTACGTATTGAGAAAGTAAAAAATCATGTGAATGGAACACATCAGATTTTTTAATTTTTGTACTCCCCAAAATTGTTGATTTTTCAAAGTTCAATAATTTATTTCTTAAAATTGGAAGAATTATTTCAGAAAACTATATGACCACTTTGTTTACTGTACTCTTCAGTACTTTTGAAACAAATGAATAATAAGGGGGACTGCCTTTAAATAAACATGCACCTTCAGTTTAATGCTACAGTTAATTGATAGTTTAACAATTTTTGGTCAAATTTCACGATGTATTACGTTAATACAGCTAAAGTGGGTCAAAGTAAAAAAGTCTGATGTGTTACACTCACATGACTTTCTCTTGCTGCTCTAGAAACTTCTTACAAAAAGATTATTCTTATTTCCAAAGAGTGTTAATCCGGATAATTATTATCTGAGTCTTCTTATTTCTTAGTTCCTTATAAGTAGAAGGGAACTAAAAGAATGTGCTATGCTAAAGTGATAGTCAAATGTTTTAAAAACTGTCGTTCTGCGATTATCATTGCAAATCGCTTCTTTGCTTGGCCAGGAGTAGAACAAAAGAAAAACGGATATTTCCTGTCTGAGAAAAGTATAGGTACTTTACGATTGAAACCAATAACAAGGAATATCTCGGAAATGGTTACAACAAAAATTTAAGGGAGATATATTGTGTGTTTTGACGAGATGTTTATTTTTTAAAAATACGTTTTTGTCTATGTCTTTAGGTTTAACAGTTAAGCTAAATTCGGAAACATTCATCCAGAATAAAAAGGTCTTCAGAGGCTATTCCCAGGAAATTTAAGATATACAATTAGAGCAATTGTTTAAAGAATAAAATTTTTTGAACATTTTTCCATGAAAAGGGGAATTTTCTTGAAAAATCTTCATGTCGCAATTTTGGAAGATACCAAACCTAAATACCAAGTTTGGTATTTAATGGTCCTTTCGTTTTTGAGTTATGATTTCCACAGACACAAACCGACACACACAAACACGAACCTTTTTCTAAAAATTCAGTTTTCGGACTCAGGGGATTTAAAACATATATTTCCGATGAAATCTGGACATAAAACTTTTGGGTGGAATACAATACCTTCTCTATCCCCGTTTGTACAATGTACAAAGTAATAAAGCAATTTTGAGTGAATTGGAGCTTCACCTGAATAGCCACCTCTGTATCGAACTAGCACTAACAGTTTTGTTTATTTATTTTTATCATCACAAATGCAGTTTTATCATACTACGAAAAACGAGGTTGGAGAGAGAGAAAGAGAGAGAGGGAGAGATCGAGAGAAAGAATATTTCAGTTTCTATCCAATAGGCTGTCCTAGCATGAACCATCTCTCCTGTTGTGAGGGATATAAAAGTATTAATTAATTTAGAACATTAGCCTGCCACATGACGACAGAACGTGGTAATACAGCGCTGTGCAACCCGTGTTAACCAACCCTGATGAATTAAAATTCGTTATCGCGGGGAAAATGTTTATGTTTATTATCAATAAATTATCGTGCGTTTCTCTTTGACATGTAAATCGTAATTTAGCTAAATACAGAGGCATAATGGTACTCTGATCCCGGCTTCCATATCTGCACTGCTGATGTACAGGATAATATTTTTCATAACGAATTCCTCACCATTTGCTTTGATGGCCGTTTTACTTTCCGGTGCACTATTAGCGACTGATGCAATCACTAACACATTTATAAAAGCTGAAAAACTACTGATCTATATAGTGGTTCGCGATAGTAAATCTTACAAATAAAACTACTGAAGTGTAGATGTATCAGTTGATACATAGCTAGAACTCTTCCACATAAAATGAAATTGCTCCACATCTCTTAAGAGGAGTCAAAATGAGATTTTCATTTTTTTTTTTTTTTCAATTTTCATGTTTTAATTGCAAATGAACATTTTGAATCACCCGCTTATTTTGGTATAACTTTCATAGAGGTACACTAATTGTAAATAGTTTAGAAATATTGTTGAAAATAATCCTGCGAAGTAGTTTTTAGAACATTCTCGTACACCCACTTGGTAATACATAAATATGTTTGTAAGTATTACTGATAGAGAATATATATTTTTTATTTTGATCGGAAATTGGCATTGGCATCCCACTCATATTTCCTTCCTATAAGAGTTTTGAAGTACTGCAAAGTTGTATTTAAAATTAGGTTACATTTTTCTTTTTAATGCTACGTTTGAAAGTAATTTCTGAATAAATAAACTTGTGTACACAAATGCTCCATTATATCAAAACTAATTGACACTAAGAGCTGAAAGTTTTACCACACATTTGCATCTAAATGGACTTTATTTTAACAAGAAAGTGCTTATGTATACCCTACAGATTAGCAATTTTTTAAAAATATAAACATCGTTATTTTCAATAACATTTAAGTGTTCTGTTTTAAAAAGTCATATCTTTCCTTCTAGCCATCAGAAATATTCTATTTTTCATAAATCAACATTAAAGGCATTGGTAAATATACCTTGAAAAATTTAGCTCATTATCTTGAGTAGTTACTGATATAATAGGTCTAAGTTTAACAATGGCATTTTGATTTTTCTTAACTTTCACGTCAACTGATCCTTGATTCTTATACACTGATATAGGTTCTTTCAAAAGTAATTTTAAACTTTAAACCGTTACAAACATTATAATATTTGAAATAGGAAAAACAAAACCAGATGTGTTCCATTCAAATGTTCTACAAACTAACTATACATAAAAAAGCTGAAAGGAAATACGGGAATATACTAGTAAAATATTTTAAAAGCTGATCGCTATGTGAACAATTGAAGTTCGGTTCGCTTTGAGAGAAACGAAAAGTGATCACTTTTGAGAACAGTTACATAGTTTAAAATGGAAACCAATAACAAGGAACATCTTGGAAACGGTCAACTCCACAATGAAAATATATAAAAGACTTAGATAGTGTTTTTTTATTGAGATCTACGTTTTATAGTAAGTTTTGTTAATCTTTTACGGTTAACCAATCATACAAAATTCAGCAAAATTCATCCAGAATAGAGGTGGTCAGAGATTATTTCTAGAATACTAAATATATCGATTTTATTTCTGTTGTGAATATCTGTAAGATACGTAGTTAAATCAAAATTATTAGAGTCATTTTTGAGAAAAACAAAATTTTCAAAAATGGTTCCATGTAAAGGATGTATTGGGGTGGTGGATGTTCTTGGAAATTTTCGTGTGGCATCCTTAGAAGATGCGAAACTCATATACTGAGTTTAGTATTAAACGGTCTTTAAGTTTCTGAGCTATGCTCTCTACAAACATACACACACACACACAACAGACACACACGGTGATTTTTTTTTCGAAAACTCTGATATGTTCCATTCACATACGTTTCTCTACTTGTTCTACAAACGAACTATTCTTACAAAAGATTATTCTTTCATCTACAACGTGCCGATCGAGATAAATATTAGCAAAACTTTTCTAGTTACTTGTTGCCTTCTAAGCAGAAGGAAATAAAGGAATACACTAGCATTGCCAACAGTAAAACAAAAAAAAGGAAACGGAAACTGCCCGGTTTGAGAAGATTTATGAAGTATAAAAAGGAAGCCAATAACAGGGAATATCTTGGCAATGGTCAACTCCACGACAAAATGTATATGACATAAACATAGTGTTTTAACGAGATCTACATTTTTTGTATACTTAGTTTTGTGTATTTCTCACTGTTTACATTTAAGCAATATTCAGCAATATTCATCTAGAATGAACAGGACTTCAGAAGCTATGCCCAGAAAATTCAAGATAAACGTTTTATTCCCATGTAAATATCTGTGATTTACGGTTTTTAAATCAAAAACATTAGAGCCATTTTTTATAAAAACAAAAAATTTTTAAGTTTCAATGTAAGGAATAATTTGGAGTAAGGATATTTTCTTGAAAATCGTCCTGTCATATCCTTAAAAATACTTCACTTAAATACCAAGTTTGGTAAGTATTGGTATTTTTGAGCTATGAAGACTTATACAGTGGTTTATTTACTCATGGGGATCTCAAAACACACGTAACATATATATATTACAACGCTAAAGCACGTAGAATTTTGCTTTATGAATGTTGTTATTGTTATTATTATTATTATTATTATTAATTGTTTTTTTCATACAAGTCATGTGTAGACAAGAGTTGGATATGTATTTAACACTATTTCACGTAATAGTTGGTTAAACTAAGAAGATCCGCACTTAAAATACTTACTAAATTTTAAGTTGCCATTGGGTTGTCATCTCAAAATAATTTGAGATCATCGTGTGCCTTACCGGAAAGCATGCATATTTTAGATTGACTCTACATATCAATTATTATTATTATTATTATTATTATTATTATTATTATTTATCCTAACATGAAGTCAAAACATCGAAACGTCACGAAAATATGCAAACACGAAGGCGGGTAAAATTTCAGTGTATTACGTGCTATCATGACTGCATGCTCTTCGTTATATTTCATGTCTAATTTTTATTCTGCCAAACAAGTTAATATTAATGATGATTATAGTATAATAACAACATTAATACTAGTAACAGTAATAATAACAACTACAATAATACAGCGCAATACTATGTGCTCTCGCGTTGGCTTGCTTATTATTGTTATGTTTAATTTAATCTGCTAGTGAGTATAGGTGCAATTATAAGTAATAATAATACATTGTAATATAATAAAACACTACGTGCTCCTATGCATGATTTTTGTTGCAACCCTTAATGCTTTGGCCTAACCCTACAATGATTCTAGTCTCTAATATTAAATAAGAACAGCGTATTACAGAGTTACAAAACTAGTTATTGGCGGATATTTATCGGTAAAATAAATGCTTTAATCACATGTGAATCTAAATTCCTTCACCGTTTATGCCGATACGCAAGAGAAAAGAACGAAAGTGGCTCTCGGTTACAACGCCTCTGACCGACGTTTGCTTAGGGCCAAACCCGGCAGAAGATGACGGAACTTTTCGGGTGTAAAAATCCTTAGGATGGCTTCCTTCGGAAGGGAGGTAAAGCCGTTGGTCCCGTGTCGTAGATTTACAACACATAAAAAAAACCTCAAGCCTGAAAGAGAGGCCTCTGAGCAAATTAAGAGGTTTTTCACGCCCAATTTAGAATGGGACACTGAGAACCACAGCAGTTAAAGAGCGTCCATAAATAACATGCCATTTACATTTTTTACCGACGTATGTTTGGATAAACTCCGTAGAGTCCTGTAATTTTGTAACGCGCGAAGGGTTATCTATATACGGCGCTATTAGGCCACCTGGTACTTTCTGGTAATGACTTCTATAGGGCAGAAGATGATTTCATGGATCACTTAAAGATATTATGCAAGAGTGAGCAAGTCAGTCAAACGTAGAAAGTCTAGCTCGTCTGTATGCCACAAGCCTTTTCCTTGTCATAAAGTCATGACCTTAGGACGTTTTCTGCTGGCTTAATATTTATAACCCTCAGAGATATTTTACGTGCAGAAACAGAAGAAGGATGTCTCCGTTCCGGGAATACTGCAACTAGAGCCAGCCATGAAGTGCACATCAAGGCAAGGGCATTATTATTTCCTATTCTGACAGATGGAAAATACCAATCTCTGGAGGACATAAAACTAGATCTCAGCACCGTTATCCTTTACGATGAAAGTTGAGGGCACCCTTAATAAATCGAATGGGGTGGGAAAATGTAATATAACGATGGAGAATCTTTCCTCTAGGGGGCGAGAGATCGTTCCACCGTTCCCTCCTCTCTTTCTGTATTTTATTTATGGAGAAGTTTAGCGGGATTCTTTGCGAGGTTGCAACGTTTCACGCCGCAGAATTTCCGTCTGGCAGCTGAGAAGCTTCTCTCACCCTCGAATATCTTCCCTAGTGCGAAAACACTCTGGTATTGGGGAGCTGTAGGGATGTGATTTTAATAAACACAGAAACTACCTCCTTCAACATCTTACTTTTTCCTCTTTACAAGAAACCACTGCCAGCGAAATTAAAGGCCGTTGAAAAATCTTCCAAATTCGTCACTATATTTATGCTTTTATTTCCAAGGGATTACAACATCGTAAAGCCTCAGGCAAGACTAAATGGTGTTCTAAAAATTATGAAACAAAAGGAGGTACATAATATTATCATGGAGCTATTGCTTT
Source organism: Hymenopus coronatus (assembly GCA_030762935.1). Lineage (NCBI taxonomy): Eukaryota > Metazoa > Arthropoda > Insecta > Mantodea > Hymenopodidae > Hymenopus > Hymenopus coronatus. Next base: position 98,652,428 of record CM060892.1, read on the forward strand.
TCTCGTACATATGGTATTTGACTGGTCTATATGTATGTATACGCTGTGAGTTGTGAGCGCAAGTGTATGTGTGTGTGTGTGTGAGTGTGTTTGTGATATTAGAGTGTTCTTTCTTTTATTGTTCTGTTGTCGTAGCGCACGAGATGTGTCAGTGTGAGTTAGTGAGTGTGTGTCTGTGTGTGTGTGTGTGTGTGTGTGTGTGTGCGCGCGTATTTCCAATGCTGCTAAGAGATATAAAACTTATATGTAGATAGTATTTTTCGATAGCATGTACGGTCATTCGACCCATGCAAATATATATATATATATATATATATATATATATATATATATATATATAATTATTCTTCATGGTAATGAACACTAACAGAAATGCAAGAAGGGAAATAGAGAGTACACTAGCAAATGTTTTTAAAAGATATCGCTATGCAATGACATTGAAATTTGGTTTTCTTCCTTGGCCCTCCTTAATATAACAGAAAATTGCATGACGACTTCCTGTTTGAAAAATATATAATTAATGTGGCTGAAATCGTTTCTTTGCCAAGAGTTGACAAATTCCCGTATATAAACTATTTAAATATTTTAAAACTGAAACTAATAGCAAAAAATATCTCAAGAATGGTCAACCCCATGAAAAAAATGTATATAACATAAATTGTGTATTTTAAGGATATTTAAATTTTTTGTGAAGTAAGGTTTTGTCTATCCCTGACGGTTTACCAGTTATGCAAAATTCAGTAAAATTCGTCCAGAATGAAGGGCTCTTCAGAGGCTATTCCCAAAAAACTCAACATATACACTTCATTTGCGATGTAGTTACCTTTAATATATGATTTTTTAATCAAAATTGCTAGAGCCATTTTTGAGATAGTGAAAATATTCGAAAATTTGTCCATGTGTAAAATAGTTTGGGGTGGGTATATTTTATTCAAAATCTTCGTGTCGTATCTTTGGAAGATAGTAAACTCAAATACCAAGTTTGGTATTTCACCGACTTTTCGTTTTTGAGTTATCGTGTTCACAGACACACGGACACACACAAAAGGATCTTTTACTAAAAATCTGATATGTTCCATTCGTAGAACTTTCTCTTCATCTTTGTACCAAATTATTAATAAAAATTTTATCCTTCTATGTAACTTTTGCTAATCGAGATAAACATAACCAAAAATGCTTTCTTGTCAGCAGAAAGGAAATACACTAGGCTAAAACAACAGTTTAATATTTTAAAAGCTGGTTGCCATGTAGATGAAATCGTTTCTATGCATTACCTGGAGTTGAGAAATTCCCGTATGTGAAAAATTTTAAGTAGTATTTTAAAACTGAAACCAATAACAAGGAATATCTAAAAATTAGCAACTCTACGAAAAAACTGTATATGACATAAATTGTGTGTTTTAACGAGATCTACATTTTTGTTTAGTAGGTTTCTGTCTATCTCTTGAGGTTTACTAGTTATGCAAAATCGAGCAAAATTCATCCAGAATAAAGAGGTCTTCAGAGGATATTCCCAGAAAATTCAATATATAAGTTTTATTTACCATGTAAATGTCTTTAATATACACTGTTTTAATCAGACTCGTTAGAGCCATTTTTGAGAAAATCAAAAAAATTCGAAATGTTTTCCACGTAAGGGGTAGTTTGTGGTGGGGGATTTTCCTCAAAATCTTCGTATCTCATCCTTGGAAGAAACGCAACTTATATATTAAATTTGGTATCTTACCGATTTTGGTTTTTGAGTTATCATGTTCACAGATACACGGACTCATACACACACGGAGGTTTTTCTAAAAATACTTTTTTTGGATACAGAGGATCCTAAAGCGTCTATATCTGGTGAAATCTCTCGGTATCGAATTTTTGGGTGCAATACAATACCTTGTCTATAAACTATGTACATAGTAGATACGTGTAGAGAAAGTAAAAATTGGCTCGTGCATGTCTAAGGATTCCCTTAGAGATCTTGAACTTATAGACCATCATGAAAAAGCTTGCGGCGTGGACCTCCCATCTAGGCGGCCCGGGTTCCACCCCAAGCGTCCGCATGTGAGGTTCGTGGTGGACGAAGCGGCGTCTGGGCGGATTTTTTCCGGGTCCTCCGGTTTCCCCCGCCACTCATTCCATCAATTGCTCCATCATCACCTTTCCCATCATCAATTTCAGTTACATTTTATATCATCCATTTCCTCATGTTCATGCCTGGCTATGGGCCGACCCTTCGTAACAGGTTCTCCACTACATGGTATCGTGCCGTTTGCTTCCGGACAGGCTTCTGAAACCTAGTAAGTCCTAGGGAGTGTCAGTCCTACAAATACGGGGAGGGTAAGCCAATTACGAAAAAAACGAGAAAGTTGACAGAATCACTTTGAGAAGAGATGACAGGGAATGTCATGTATACCGGAGCAGTCCTTCTAGAACCACCTATTAGGAATAAAAGGAAATTATATCCAGGATTTTATTTCCCTATAACTTATGGAGAGTTAGGAAAAGATACGATCATAGCAGTTCAGCAAACAGCATCAGTTCTGGCTCCTGAAGTAACATCTATATATTCATTATACACCACCTACATTGCCTTTATGTTCACTATGTTGACCTTTCATTTATTTTATCCTAAAGCAAATGTAAATTGCAAACCCTAAGGAAACATAATTCCAGCAGACACAAAAAGAGATGGCCACTTCAATTTGTACCCAGAGGAGATTTACGTTGATGTCCTGAAGTAGAATCTTTACTTTTAACTTTATTTTATGTAAAACTATACAAGTTACACTTTAGATAAAACATCGTTCAATTTTCTGCTCTACGGACTTAGGAAAAATAAAACCATAGGCCACAAAAATGACATTCATAACCAGTTATCTCAGGAACTATTTAGGATTTCAGTATTTTGCAGGATGTAGAAGAATGCCTTCATATATATATATATATATATATATATATATATTTGCTACTAATAATTTAATTCTTAAATAATGTTGATTTGTATTGTTAATTAGCCATATTTTTATTGAAATATATGAAACACTACTTTAAAATTATCTGGTGTGTTATATTCACAAAATTTTCTCTATCTATCTGCAACATAATAATTTTGCAAAATCATATTCTTATATATGTTTTAAGGTAATCGAGGTGAACATTTCCAGAACTGTATTAATTACAAATTTACTTGAGGGTGTAATCAGAATAGGATTAAACGATTGTAAAATCTCTTAAGATAGGTTACTTGTGATGTCTTTGAAACTGTTTGCTTGACCAGAAGAAAGAAAAACAAGTAGTCATGTCTCATTTAAGAATAGTACAAGCATTTTAAAACTAAAACCAATAGCAAGAAGTATCTCGGAAATTGACTCCATAACAAAGATGCATTTGATAAGTTGTGCGTTTTAAGATATAAATATTGTATTGTAACTTTTGCTTATCTCTTACCAGTATATTAGTTAAGCAAAAATAATTCCGAAGGAATAGAACTTCAATTGGCTATTCTCAGGAAATTCAAAATATTCACTGTATTTGTTATGTACAAGCTTTCAATATACACTATTTTAATCAAAATTGTGCGACAGTATTTTAGTACGACGCATATATTATTACTATTTAATCATTAGTTTGTAATATTTAACATAAGAAATATATGCTCAGTAGAACGCAGGACTTTAGCGTGTAGAAACTCCCTTTGTATTCTTCAAGGCTACGCGCTTTGTTGAAAATAACATGAAATTTAGTGCATTAGGGACACAAATAACATCCTTTGGGCGTTAGAAAGGTTCACCCCCTTTTAATCTGGAAAGAGGGGATTTTTCATTGTAGAACAAGGTCACATGGGTGTAAAATAAAGAAAAATCCCCGACAGTCATGTGACAACGCTACTTTACGCGCCTTTTTCCAGCCAATCAATAAAGAGGGTAATACTGGGACCTTTTAGTAGATATATAAATGATGTAGTAACGTTCAGAACGTAGCTAACAAGGAGAGTAGAGTTACTCACAATGTAGGAAACCGCGTAAAGGCTCATAAGGTTCACAAGGTAGCTAACAAGGCTAGTAAGACACACAATTTAGGAAACCACGTAGAAGAAATGTGACTACGAAATCGCGCAGCGTTCAGTTTAGGAAATCGGAGTAATCAGTTAATCAGATCATAAATGTTATACGGACTGTGAAACTCAAGATTACGGTGACGAGTGTAAAGATATATAAGAACACCGTAAAAGTGGAATTATCACTTAAATAAAACTACTTCATCAAGTTCGCGATTGGTTATGTCGGGAGTCGCTCGTAGGGTTAGTGCCTCAAACGAACAAGTCATCGATAAAGGAAGTCTACAGTGAATTAAGAGAAATGTCTCTTTTATTTGAGTCTACCAAAAGCGATACACACCTTTGTCATTCTTTCCCCCCTGAGCAAGAGACAAATCATGGTCTACTAGAACGAGCTTAGCCAGTGCAACAAAGGGAATCTGCAAGGTATGTACACTCTTAATGTAGAGAATTTCACGAGCATTAACCGTCGACCAACTACAAGTAGCATCATACCTGATAGCATCATACCTGATAGCCTCATACTTTCACAACAGCGTGGCAACAACAATACCGCGACATTTTGGCACCCTAACGTCTTCATGTAAATACTAGTGTAGGAGATTTTCCTGAAAATCATTGTATGGAACACATGAGAGACAACGAGATTAAAATACTATTTTGATACTTAACCGGCTTAGTTACATTTTTTTACACACAGACTCTCTCGGACATATTATTAAAACTCTGATGTGTTCCATTCACATAACTTTCTCTATATCTCTGCAATAATTTATTTTTAAAAAGCTTATAGTTCCACTTACTTCATGCTAATCGAGAAAAAATTAGCAGAAATAGTCTTATTACTTGCTTCCTTTAAGTAGAAGCGAAATAAGGTAGTACGATAGGTTAAAGTGATAGTCAAAAGTTGGTTGCTATGTGACTGAAGTTCCTTTGTTTGTATGGATAGGAGTTGATAAATTCCTGTATGAGAGAAGTATAAGTTTTTCAAAGCTGAAACAAAAACAAGGAATATCTCAAAAACGATCAACTCCACGAAAAAAATGTATATAACATAAATAGTGAGTTCGTGCTCTAAATTTTTTGTGTGGCCAGATTTTTTCTCTAAATCTTCGTCTCACATCCCCAGAAGATACTAAACTTGAATACCAAGTTTGGTGTTTTACCGACTTTTCGCTTTTGAGTTATCGTGTTCACAGACACACGGACTCACGGACACACACACACACGGACGTTTTTCTGAAAATGCTTTTTTTTGGATACAGGGGACCCTAAAACATATATTTCCGGTGAAATCTCGGTATCAATGGAGTGCAATACCTTCGCTATACACTGTTACTTAGTACGTATAGAGAAAGTAAAAATGCTTTATTAAGGAAACGACCATGTATTTCAGGTGAGATCTCGGTGTCCATTTTCTATTTATATTATATATATTGTATATCGCAGAGAAAATAAAAATATTATATGTTACATTCACATGACTTTCGAGACCTATTCTGGGCAAATTATTTTTGCAAATGCTTATTCTTCTGCTCATTTCATGCTATTTTGGACAAAGTAAGTTGAAGTATATTTATTGTATATTTTGTAAAATATTCAAGGTGAATAAGGAATTGCACTATGCTAAAATAATAGCCGAGTTTTTCAAGAGCTGATAGCATGAAATCTGTTCTATTTGCAGGACTGGGATAAAAAAAAACAACAAAAAACAAATGAAGAATTTTCTATTGGAAAAAGTATGAGTATAGGGAGATTTAAACCAAATTCATGGTGAATCTAAAACTGAAACGTCAATTTACGGAAATCTTGGTATCAAATTTTTGGGTGGAGTGCAAAATCTTCTCTATACACTTTGTACATATTATTTAGGTTTAGAGACAGTTAAAAAGATGGTTATTATAATATTTTATTCGGTATATCATGTAAAATCTTCATTTGTATGTCCATATCTCCTGCAGCGTGCTCCTATCATCAAAGCTACTGTGGACTGATGAAACATGAATCGAGCTTTGACTGGAGTTTCTAGTTTGACGTACGTCAGCTAGCCAATTTGTTGGAAACTCGCGGATGGAAGTAGTTACTGGCAACCAGTTTTTTGCGAAATTCATTGCAAGACCGCCTATCCCATTATTGAATTTTCGATTATATCCAACTAATTTTCAATTTTCGTTCGTGGCACTATACTGTGGTCTACAGTACCATCAACATACACGCTCGGGAGTCTACTATGGATATTGCCAATATTACAGTTTTCGCAAGGCAGAATTTCAATCACAGCAGATGGTTAGCAATCACTTGCTGCAATTGGGTTTTTCACAGAGAATTTAACGTTTTAACATGTTTACTTTCTCTATACGCACTATGTACATAGTGAATAGAGAATGTATTGCACTCCACCAAAAAAATCGATACCGAGATTTCACCGGAAATATATGTTTTAGGGTCCCCTGTATCCAAAAAAGGTATTTTCAGAAAAAGGTCCGTGTGTGTGTCTGTGTGTCCATGTGTCCGTGTGTCCATGTGTCCGTGTGCCTGTGAACACGATAACTCAAAAACGAAAAGTCGGTAAAATACCAAACTTGGTATTTAAGTTTAGTATCTTCCAGGGATGCGACAAAAAGATTTTGAGAAAAATCCCCCACCCCAAACTACCCTTTACATGGAACTTTTTTCGAAAATTTTGATTTTCTAAAAATGGCTCTAACGATTTTGATTAAAATATCGTATATTAAAGATATTTACCTGACAAATAAAATGTGTATTTTGAATTTTCTGGGAAAAGCCTCTGAAGACTACTTTATTCAGGATGAATTTTACGGAATTTTGCATAACTGCTAAAACGTAAGAGATGGACAAAAACTTACCATACAACAAATGTAGAGCACTTTAAAAGACACAATTTATGTTATATACATATTTTTCATGGAGTTGATTGTTTTTGAGATATTCCTTGTTCTTTGTTTCAGCTATAAAACACATACATTTCTCATACAGGACTTTGTGAGCTCGAGTCCATACAAACAAATGAACTGCAGTCACATAACAACCAGCTTTTGACTATCACTTTAACCCCTTATTTCGCTTCTACTTACAAGGAAGCAAGAGATAAGACTATTTCTGCTAATTTTTTCTCGATTAGCAGGAAGTAAATCGAAGCATTAGCTTTTTAAAAATAATTTATTGCAGAGATATAGAGAAAGTCATGTGAATGAAGCACATCAGATTTTTTCAAAGTAATTTTCCGGTGGCAATTTAATGTTAATGAGGTCAGCTGATAAAACCAAAGCCACAACAGGTAAGATATAATTAAATTCTACCCAAAATTTCATATCGGGATTTTATAGAAAGTAGAGGATTTAGTCTTTCTGAATCAAAACATATCCGTATGTCTGTTAACATCAAAACTAAAAAAAACCCTGATGTGTTCAATTCACACTATTATGTAACAAACTATCTGATAGGAACTGAAGCTTTCCTGGCGACGTATTACTTCAAAATCTTCTCGGGTTTCTAACCAAGTAAAAACTTGGCTTGACATCAACGTTTCGAAGAAGTGCATCTGAAGACGAGGAAACGTTGGTGTCAAGCCAAGTTTTTACCAGGTTAGAAGCCCGAGAAGATTTTTAATTCAACTATCTGATGGTAACATCTTCCATTCACAAAATCTCTCTAGCTGTTTCAAATACAACCTATTCTTACCCAAGGTTATTCTTTTATAAACAGCATGCTAGTCAAGATAAACATTATCAGAATTGGCCATAGAACTTGCTTCCTTGTAAGTATAAAGGAAATAAAGTATGCATTATGCTAAAGTGATAGTCAAATCTTTTAAAAGCTGGTCACTATGTGAGACAATGGAGATTCGGTTGGCGTTGCAGGAGCATTTTGAAAAATTCCGATGTGTTCCATTCACATGACTGTCTGCAACAAATTATTGTTAAAAAGCTTATACTTCTATTTAATTCCTTCTAGTCGAGAAATAATCTTATTACTTGTAAGTAGAAGCAAAATAAGGGAGTATCATAGGTTAAAGTTACAGACAAAAGCTGGTTGCAATGTGACTGAAGTTTCTTTGTTTGTTTGGACCGTGTTTGACAAATTGCTGTACCAGAAAAGTTTAAGTTTTTCAAAGCTGAAACTAAAAGCAGAGAATATCTAAAAAAAAATCAACTCCACGAAAAAAATGGATATAACATAAATTGCGTGTTTTAATGTGCACTACATTTTTTGTATGGTGAGTTTTTGTCCCTCTCTTACAGTTTAGCAGTTATGAAAAATTCCGCAAAAATCCATCCAGAATAAAGTAGTCTTCAGAGGCTATTACCAGAAAATTCAAGATACACATTTCGTTTGTGAGGTAAATATATTTAATATGCAATCTTTTAATGAAAATCGTTAGAGCCATTTTTTAGAAAATGAACCATGTTGGGGTTGGGGGAATTTTCTTAAAAATCTTCGTGTCGAATCCTTGGCAGATACCAAACTTAAATACCAAGTTTGGTGTTCGACGGTCTTTCTTTTTTGAGCTATGCTGTCCTCAGGCACACACACACACACACGCAAGGACCTCTTTCCAAAAATAATTTTTAGGATTCAGAGGGATCCTAAAACATATATTTCCTGTGAAATATCGGTACCCATTTATTCGGTGCATTATAATACCTTCTCTATACAGTATGTATAGTACGTGTAGAGAAAGTAAAAAGTTAGGTAGTTTAAAACTGAAATCAATAAAAGGAATACCTCAAAAATGTTCAACTCTGCAAGAAAATGTAAATGACATAAATAGTTTTAACGAGACTTACATTTTTGTGTATTAAGCTTTTTTCTATCTCTTAAGGTTTAACGCATATGTAAATTTTTGCAAAACTCATCCAGAATAAAGAGGCTATTCCTAGAAAATTCAAAATATACATTTTACTAGTAAAAGATGCTAAACTGTCTTTTCGTTTTCAGCTATGCTGACCACAGACACAAATACATATCTTGTTTTAAAAATGCTTCCTTCAAAACATATATTTTTGCTGAAATCACAACGAACTTTGTGTGGAATACAATACCTTCTCTAGCTACTATGTACATTGTATGTAAACCTACTAGAGAAAGTAAAAAATGTAATTCTTCTGTCTATTTCATGCTAATCAAGAGAAATATTAGCAAAAGTGGTTTTATTACTTACATAGGTTACAAAAGAGCTTTCGTTCCGTTCGAACGGTTATAATTGCTAGTAATGGAACTATGGAGGGGAGTATTACCTTGAAGAGGTTTGTCTTCCCTTATTCTAATTGAATAATACCATGAGAATTGTGTCGTTTTGCTTTTGAAACGTAGTCAAAATGTTAAACATTGAAGAGAGAAGCTTTTCTGCTGACGTATTTTTGATAAAACAAAATTTAAATTTGTTGAACCTTTTGCACATTATTATCATCGTAATACAGGGCAGATTTTATTACTAAATTCCGTGAAACCGATCCTGTACATAATACTCCGAAATGCGATAGGTCTAAACTTTTAACAGTCGCTAAACTGGGCAAAATTTCCGATGTAATGTTAAGAGCCCCAATAAATAAATGTGGAAATCAGTTCAGAAACAACTGTTTCTGTACACATAGCTCATAGAGCTGTTAGCAAGAAAATGAAGTTGCGTCTCTATTAATGTAAGGCTCCCGAAAACAAAATTAACTAAAAGAGCAATTCGCAAATTCGCAAATTCAACGCAAATACACGTACAAGATAGGTCCAGAAACCCCACAGTGTCCAAAACAAGAGCAAAACAGTCGAACTCTACCTACAGGGCCGAAGAAACCATTTCTATCATCTTCTGTAATAATGGCAAATAATTATTCTTATTTACAGTTCAGCTTATCTTCATTCCCAACAAAGAAAATCTGATGTGTTCCATTCACATGACTTTCTCTACATCTCTGCATTAAATCATTGTGAAAGAAGCTTATTCTTCTATTTACTTACTGCTTATCGAGAAAAAAATAGCAGAAAGAGTCTTATTACGTGCTTCCTTGTAAGTAAAAGGGAAATAAAGGAGTACCATAGGCTAAATCGATAGTTAAAGCCTTTAAAAGCTGGGTGCTATGTGGTTCAAGTTCCTTTAATTGTATGTACAGGAGTTGCTGATAAACTCCCGTATGAGAAATGTACAAGTAGTTTATAGCTGAACTCAATAACAAGGAATATCTCGGAAATGTTCAACTCCACGAAAAAATGTATAGTATATAAATTGTGTATTTTAACGAGATCTAACTTTTTGTGGGGTAAGTTTTTGTTTTTCTTACGGTTTACCAGGTATGCAAAATCCCGCAAAATTCATCCAGAATAAACGTGTTTTCAGAGGCCATTCCCAGAAAATTAAAGATATACGTTTTATTTGTCATGTAAACATCTTTAATGTACGATATGTTAATCAAAATCGTTAGAGCCATTTTTATGAAAATCAAATTTTCTAAAAATTGTCCACGTAAAGAGTAATTGAGAGAGGGGGGATTTTCTTGAAAATCTTCAAGTCGCATCCTTGTAAGATACTGAACTTAAATAGCAATTTTGGTATTTAAAGGACTTTTTAGCTATGCTGACCGCAAACACATATACACACACAGACAGACGACGGACAGACACACACCCACAAACACACAGACATTTTTCAAAAGAAAAAGGTGTCTCATAACATATTCGTTATCGAATATGTACACATTACGTGTAGAGAAAGTAATTAACGGGATTCGTTACCAACTGAATGGTCATGAGTTAACTTCTAGCGCATTCTCTCACTGTGGAGACAACCGTTAGAAGGGAACTAAGGAACATACTAAACCAAATCAATAGTCCTTTAAAACCTATGTTATTGACATCGAAATTCGGTTTGAGAAAGTATAACTTGATTATATGTATACTTGAAAATTGACCACCTGAACTATTTACATTTAACATTTTGATTTTCTAAAAAATTGACTGTGTTGATTTTCATTCAAATACCAGGTATTTCAGATATTTTCATGAAAAATAAACATATATCTGGAATTTTCTAGGATAGCCTCTGAAGACTTCTTCATTTACTTTTGTATAACTGGTACACCGTAGAACATAGACAAAAACTTACTACACAAGGGAGAAAATGAGTAGCTTATGCCAGTTACTTATGTTGTACGGTTAAACATTTCCGAGAAGTTTCTTGATATTTTTTTTAATGTTAAAATCTTATGCTTTTCTCGAACGGGAAGTCATTACTCGTTTCATATCTTTTTTTGCTTTACCCCTGCCCATGAAAGTATAATCGAATTTCAATTGTATCTCATAGCAAAAGATTCTTCTACAACTTTAGCTAAAGCATTCTCCTATTCCTGCGTATTTACAAGGAAGTGACGCAAAAGTATTTCTGTAAATTGTTATATTGAAATACGTGAAATAGAGAAACAAGCTTTCGCAAATATAATTTTTGCAGAATAAGTAATTTTTTGGTAGTGTTTAACGCCCGCTTTAACTACTTATGGCACCGCAGGCGGTCAGAATAAGTAAAAAACTCATGTGAATGTAATACATCAATTTCTTTTTATTAAGTTCTTCTCCATTCAAAGAGTATAATTGAATGCTATTGTAGAGGAATTCGCTTTTTAAAAGTTTGATTGTGGCTTTAGCCTTCTCCAACCTTATACCTATAATGTAATTTGAGTATGTTGAATGGATATTTGTCTCATTTAACAACAAATAAAAGAATATGTTTTCATTAGAATAATGTGCATAGCAGTGATTAGCGAAGTCATATGAATTCAATCCATTTCATTTTTTTTCTGTTACTGCTTCTATTTATCTGTTATATAAATAGAAGCAAAACAATTCAATTGCATATTTGGGGAGAAATATGAGTTTATTATTTTCAGTATTTAAAATGAAGTTTGGTATTTTCCATGTCTTACAGATAATAAAGGGTTTCGAAAGGATGGTATGAATCACGTTTTTAAATTGTTATAGTAGATAATTTATATAATTTTTATTGCATTAATTTTATTAATATACATAAGTAAGATGTGACAAATGTAATGAATAATGCTAATACAAATTTGTGAACTTATAAAGGTGCAAGTGATATTAAAAAGATATTACACACTAGACAACAGACTGCCGAAGTAATATAGCAATATATTATAACAAACCATGCAAAAACAATGCATATGAATAGACTGTCACTACACCCTGCGACCGTAATCATCGAACGTGTGTGTATATGGTTTGCTTCGTAAGTTATAGCTAATTGTTGGCAACCATTGTTGCGCCTTCATTACTAGACAGGTGTGTCGGCGACGAGTCCTATTGACAACGAAGTTGTGATTGTTACACCTGTACCAGTCGACACATGTGCTGTCGGAAGGTTGTTTGACGCAAAATTGGACATTGTTACACTTGAGTGAGTTTGTAAATCCAAGGGTTGTTGATACGAGCGACTGCTTCTGGAAGTTTCTAGTCACGAGACGAGAGGTATAAAAACGGAAATGAAACCTTGTCCAGAGATCGGTTTCAGCTGTCAGTGCATAACGAGCGGCAGTTTTGATTGGGAATTCGTTGTGAGCCGTAGTGTGTGTGTGTGTATGTGGGGGGGAGGTATTTGTGTGTATGTTTATGAAATGCCGGAGGGAATCCCGCACTGCAGCCACTGGCTTATTATACGTCAGACCCTTATTATACTATAATTTAAAAGGGCGGCCGAATCTAGACAGGGAGAGAGCCGCCGTGGAGAACACTAACAGTTTTCAAGCAGTTCATCTCGATACAGGGAGCACTACGAGCCCGTGTTTCAGGTCCGAACAAGCCTCCCGAGTCTACAGACCCCATCAACGCTATCTCGCCGCCGAGAGCTGTATTTCGAGAGCGCAGTCACCTCCATGGAAGGGCTCACTACCGCAGTTCTCACCAACACTTATAACCCTGAAAGAGACCAGTTTAGATGAAATGGACATGAAATGAAGAGACAGGAATGAAGAAAACTCCCCAGCAGTCGCCTAGTGACCCAGGAAAACCCCCCGAAATAACCCATGGGGCAGAGAGCGGCAAACCAATCCCACGATCTCCCGAATGCAAGTTCCAGACGAAACGCCTGAGCCACCTGGCTTGATAACGAGCTGTAGTAGCAGCGAATTTTAAAAGGAAACTTACGGCAGACCATGCTACTATATTGAAGAGAGACTGTTATGTATGAGCAGATTCTGATTGCAATCCGATTGTGGAAGAAATAAAGACTTGTTTGTTGCAGTTTTGTTATTACTATACCTTGGAATGCCTCAAATGTCAGTCAAGTGACTATTTATACTATTTATGCAGCAGAAGGGTTTTAATTGTTCAGTATGACCTTATTGCTTTCTCTACAGTACTATGTACATATTGTATAGAGGAGGTATTGCATTCCAACCCAGAAATTAGATATCAAGATTTCACCGAAAATACATGTTTTAAGTCCCCTGAATAAAAAAATTGGAAACAGATCCGTGTGTGCGTGTGTGTATCTGTATGAGTGTCTGTGCATCTGTGGACAGCATAACTCAAAAACGAAAAGACCGTTAAATACCAAACTTGGTATTTAAGTTCAGTATCTTCCAAGGATGCGACACGAAGATTATCAAGAAAATCCCCCCCACAACCAACTACCCTTTACAAGGAACTTTTTTCGAAAATTTTGATTTGCTCAAAAATGGCTCTAATGATTTTAATAAAAACTCATATATTAAGGATGTTTATATCCCAATTGAAATGTGTATCTTGAAAAATCTGGTAATACATTCTGGAAACCTCTTTATTCTGGATGAGTTTTGCCGTATTTTGCTTAACTGCTAAACCGTAAGAGAGAGACAAACACTTAGTTCACAAAAAATGTAGATGTCAAAACAAACAATTTATGTCCCTCACGTTTTTTGTTGTGAAGTAACCGTTCCCGAGATATTCCTTGTTATTGATTTCAATTGTAAAGTACTTATACTTTTCTCTGACAGGAAGTGTCCGTTTTTCTTTTGTTCTACTGCTGGCGAAGCCAAGAAACAATTTGCAATGACAATCGCATAACGATAGCTATTAAAACATTTGCCTATCACTTTAGCCTAGTGCATTCCCTTAGTTCCCTTCTACTTATAAGGAACTAAGTAATAAGAACATCCTGCTAATATTTATTTTGATTAGTATTGTGTAGAAAGGAGAATAATCTTTTCTAAGAAGTTTATTGAGCAGCTGGAGGAATTCATGTAATGTAACATATAAGATTTTTTATAGTCGGCTTACCCTTCTCTTATGTAGGATTGACAAGTGGGTGCCTAGGGGTCGGAAACCTGTCGGGGAGCCAACAACACCTAACCACAGAATGGAGAACCTGAAACGAGAGTTCGGCCAGGTATGAGTGTGAAGAAGTGGATGATATGAAATGCAAGCAAAATGGGTGATAGGAAAGGTGATTGGCGGAAGAAACTGGAGTACTCGGAGAAAATCGGCGCAAATCCCACATGTGGGTTCATGAGATCAAGCCGTGTCAATTAGGCAAGTGGTCTAATCATTCGACCACGGTGGGCTATGTACACATTTTGAAAGAATAAAATCTTAGGATATTGAAAATAGTGCTCTTATTTACCTTCCATAGTCTTTGTAGTTTAAGATTAATTCTGCACACACTCCAAAACGATTTCTGGTATATGCTGTTGAGATTAAGTTAGCTTTGTATGCTAATTTTGGTTCAAATTTGTGTGTTTCACAGCGGAAGGTTGGAAGGACGACTAACCTGGAAAATTTCCACCTGGATAACAACGGCGTTTCGCCCGAGTGACAAAACGCAGAATTGCTATGCAAATAGAATTAACTGAACAGGATGCATCATTTTGCAATTGCATTCATTTTGTTGTGTTCGCCGTGTGATTGTGTTCCGATTAGGAAAAGCGGTTTCCAACCAACCTAGCTTTCCACACAACTAACTGAAATGTCGAATATTCAAAAGCCACCAGCAGATCGTATCCCTCCACCTCTCTCCCTCACGTATCGTCCCATATCCGTGCATGTAGATAATTTAGAAATCCAATAATTACTGCTGGTCAATATTCAAGAGGATTGCTCATGGTGGAACGGTGTTCAGAGCTCCTACATTCATCCCACTTCCATTAGCTATTCTCACATGTGAGGTTACAGGGCTAATCTGTGATAGGCAGGAATTAATTTCCCTCATAGCAGGTCGTACACGCTGCCTTACCAAACAACAAAATGAAACAAGCGGTTTGCATTTAGTTACTGTCTAGTTCACATGTTTCATTATTCGAGACAATTAATATACCCCGATTGGATTCCGTTCAAGCGTTTAGTACGTTCTTCTTTGTTTTAAATCCCAAATAGTTGCTTGGCATACCGGTTGTTTCTGATGATGGGCAATCGAGAGAAAACTATCGAAACATTTGATAGTCACCTTGTTACCGGTTATTCAATTGGATAGATGGAGTCAGACTCGAAAATGCAATACCATAGTCGAGATTTGAATCACGGATCTTCCGGTCTCTAGCCGGTTGGTCTAACCTCTATGCCATCACGGTAACATGCCTGTATGGCAATAAATTCCTCAACTGACTCGCATGTTTCCTGGTAAACCACAAAATGATCGGAAATTATTTTGAGATGACACAGCCTAGTGGTTGCTTATAATATTGTAAGTACTTTAGGAACCTGACTTCATAGTTTAATCAACTATTATGGTCAATTAGTATTAATTTAATTGTTGTTTCACACAAGCGACGTGTAGGGCAGGATTTGAATAGATAGAGTCAGACTGAAAAATCGATTGTTACTCAAATATTCGGTTTTCATTTGGTTTTAAAATTTTATTATTAAATAGAAAATTACCGAGGTACGTGTTACTATGCCCCCACGAGGTGGCACCTCCAGTTGGGAGTGATGAAGGTAGAGGAAACAAAAATATTTCTAATTTTATAGGGGAATAGCTTTTTAAAAAATAGGATTACAAAACTTATAAATAGTAAAGATATTCAATCCAACAATAGGGTGGTCGGAACCAGGTCAATGGCACAGCAATGCTAGCGTTTCTACAGATTGAAATGCTAACCCTGGTTCGATCCCAGGCGACCGCATGTGGGATTTGTGGTGGACAAAGCGGTGCAGAGTCGGGTTTTGTGTGGGTTCTCCGGTTTCCCCCTCCATCACATTCCGCTCCACCTTTATTCCATGTATCATCGGCTGCGAAACCCGGACAGGCAGCCTGAGACCCCCGTTCCTCGTAGGGCCCAATAGCCCCTTCCAGGAGCAATTCTCACCTTACCAACGAGTCGCAGAAGGGGGACAACATCCACCTAGATCATCCTTTTACTTGCCACTCCACACCGACCACCATCGCCGACACTTCCAATCCTGAAATAAAGCAACTGGATAAAGGATGAATGAAATGAAACGGAGGTCATCCCTGCAGCGGTGATTTGACTACTCAGGTATACCGTTTGTGTCAGGGATCAATTCCGTTCGGTTTACCGTTAAACCGATATCTATTTTATACACCGGCTCACTAGCTCATGCAAGGCCGGAAGTGGATACGTCACTTGAGCGTGTCAATCCCAATTGGAATGACTACCGAAGATGTCGGTGGTGCGACATTTACCAGTTTCTGTACCGGAGGACGTTGAGGCGTCACCCAGACGTACCCATTCTTCCGTGGGTTTCGGGACCACTGCCACGCTGAGTCCAACTCAATCGAGAAGAGCTTCCTTCCCGGAGGGGCTAAAATGTTCGGATCGGCTACTTTTAGCAACGTCAGAAGCTGAAATAAACCAATGGAATGAAGGAAAGAATAAAATGATAATGAAAACAACATGGAGGAGGAAGAAATTTGTGGTGGAAAGAAATCTAGCAGCATTTGAAACTCGGGGAACCCCCTAAAAACCCATGAGTCAGGTAAGTCGACCACATGATCTCCCGAATAAGGGTCACAGATGAAACCACCAGAGCCATCTCGCTCGGCAAATGTTACTATACTATTAGTAGCTTGGCAGTCGATAGGCCCCAATCCGTTTTCAAACCCCTTTCATCGATGGGACAATGTAGTTATGATCCCAACCTCATACCAGTGCCAATATGCAATGTCAGAGAGTATAAACCATCCGTGTTTTATTTTCTTTATTTAATACATTAAGCAAACTGTCATATACATTACACTAGGGAATGTTACATAAAGCTACCAAGTATGTAGTTGCACTTGGACATGTCATACCAGGTGGTCCAACAGCGCCGTATTTCGCTCTTCTCTTTTATATCAGCGTAAACGTGAAGGGATCGTGATCATTGAGAGGCGGTTGTACTGGATTCCATGATGGTATACAAGAACAGTGTAAACACACGGAGAAAATTAACATGATTTCCACTCAATTACAGATCTATTATTGTTTAGAGAACAAAATCACATTTTAGATCCACAAGCAATTAAAATCTATGTCGCCTATCAAAATACGCCAGTAACTAGTTTTATAATTGTAGGTATATACGCTTCTCTTGTTTAACATTAGAGACTAAACGCATTGTAGGGTTAAATCAAAACATTAATGCGCCGGAACAAAAAAACTATACATGAGACACGTAGTGTTTTACTGTATTAATATTATTACTATTATTGCTTATACTATTATTATCATTTTCATTATTCATTTTCTTGACAGAATAGAACAAAAAAGTCATGAAATATTAATAACGACGTATATGCAATCATGAGCGCATACAGTACAGTGAAATTTTAGCTGCCTTCATGTTGCAATGCTTAGATGTTTTGGTGGTTTCCTGCTAGAATATAATAGTAATAATAATAATAGTAATAATAATAATAATAATAATAATAATAATAATACAATTAATGCTGTCGTTTTTACAGATTTTTCGTTATGAGGGCTTTGCGGCTTTGATTTACTCTACTAGGGGCATACTGCATAATAATATTAATGAAGATACTGTACTAAAACACTACGCGCTCTCGGATTGAATGTTTTTCTTTACGACGGTTCTAAGTCTTGATTTATTCTGCTGGCGTGTAATAATAATAGTAATAATAATAATAATAATAATAATAATAACAATAATAATAATAATAATAATAGTGATATAGTGATACAGACAACTGCTACGTGCCCACGCGTTGGCATGTTTATTGTTACAGATATTTATGTTTTTATTGCTCTGCTTATTCGTAAAATGTCTATTAATAATACTAAGAATAATATTAGTAAATATTAATACATAGCATACTACGTGGCCTCGTGCATTACAGCAGCCTAGTACTTTTATTTAACCCTATAGTGGGTTTAGTCTCTAATATTAAACAAGGACAATATATTACACGTGTGTACAACTGGTTATTGGCTTATACTGATAGGTGAAATAGATATTTTAATTACTTTTGAATCTAAAAGGTGACTTTGTTCTCTAAAACAACAATAGCTCTGTAATTGAAGTCGAAATCATTTTTACTTTCTCCATGTGTTACACTGTTCTTGTATATCATCATGGACTACAGTACAACCGCCTCTCAATGTGCACGGTGATATGCAAGAGGAGAAGAGCGAATGTCGCTCTCTCTTTCTCTTTCACTCTCTCTCTCTCTCTTACAACGCCATGGATGCTTGGATTTACCCCGTGAAGTTCTAAAACTGTTATAACACGAAATACAGGGATATTGGGCCACCTGGTATAGTTTGTTAGTTTGTTCTAAACGCGTGCATTAATATTGGCAATATTATCGGAGAGGTCACCATTTTTTCCACCTGCATCAACGTCTAGATACCGGAGATGGCAATTGTTGTACTTCAGAACTTTAATTCCAAACTTTAACGCAACTTCTTTTTGTATAACAGAAGATAAAGCTATAGTAATATTACTGCTTTATGTCTTCTATCTATTTAAATGCCCTCTCACCTGTTTGTGTGTTAATATCAGAATCACTTTCTTAAATTAGTTTAGAATGTTAGGTATGCTTAACAGTTATTTAACCAAAACTATAATTTATCTAAAC
Source organism: Hymenopus coronatus (assembly GCA_030762935.1). Taxonomy (NCBI): domain Eukaryota; kingdom Metazoa; phylum Arthropoda; class Insecta; order Mantodea; family Hymenopodidae; genus Hymenopus; species Hymenopus coronatus. The sequence continues at coordinate 98,671,501 of CM060892.1, forward strand.
TTAGGATCATATACCGCAAACACAGAATAAGAGCTAATTAATAAATCCAGGTCTCCCCAGATTCGAGGGAATAATATTAACTCAATTCAAATGTGTACAAAATGATAATTACCATAATAACCTATATAACATAACCTCAAATTACTTAACCATAACCGCACATAAGGGTGAAACAGCTAAATAAACTTAATAAAAATGGAAACATATTTATCTACGTATCTTTATTTAAAATCTGATGGGTCCCATTTAAGTTGCTTTCTCTGTATCTCTGTAGCAAATTGTTGTTAAAAAGCCTATTGTTCTATCCAATTTATGCTAATCAAGATAAACATTAGCAGAAATTGTATTTATTACTTGATTTCTTGTAAATAAAAAGGAAATAGGGAATATACCAGGTTTTGTACTAACGAACTTTTCGTTTTTGAGTTATGCTGTCCCGACACACACATACAGACTTACAGACAAACATACAAGAATCTTTTTTGGATTTTTTGGATTAAGAAGTCCTCAAAATTTTTTTTCAGTGTAATCTCGAATTTTTGGTGGCATACAATATCTTCTCTACCTACTATGTTCGTATATAATACTTGTTAGACAAAGTTAAGTTATATATGGTATACTCTGAGTTGGTATCATTAAGGAGACAAGGTACTCTGAAATGGTAAAAAATAACATTTTTTGTTTTAGACACTAATGAAAACTCTATTATTTCTAGTTTCAGAAAATGTAAACTTTTGGGGGGTTAAGAGGATTTTAATCAATTTAAATATAATTTAAATACTAGTCTGCATTTTTAAAGCTGTTATACAATGCTCCTGTTTAGAACATTTCTATCTTTAAATTCAGTTTTCTCAAACCAGCTTTTTTGGATACTTATGTACCTTTTCCTCAGGAAGTATGAAAGCTGGAAAGCTCAGATTTTCAGTAAATATGTATACATAAGACATAGATGAACTTTCTGAACCACAATCGTGATGTAGATCACATTAAGAACACAACAATATTGCAAAATTTCCAAAATTTTAATTGCAAATATATTTGTTTTTTAATTTTTGCAGAAATTATATCATAGCTAAATAAATAATTGAGGTTCAGAAGATAGCTGATTATTTCAAGAACAAGCATGCATGTGGTTATGTGTTGCAAGTAGTATCAGAGACAAAGGTTCATGAAGTCACATGTTTTTAGTCTATGTTTTATTATTATTCTCCTGAATGAAATACTTTTTATAGACTCAACCACATAAGCTATTAATACAAACAATCATTTGAAATAATTCTCATGAGTTATAGAATAATGCAAACAAATTTCTGGAAAAACAATTGAATACTTTAAGAGCAGTAGTAATTCAACTCACTTAAGGTGTAATTTCTGTATGGCCAGACTACTTTGTTACCTATTTTGTGCCAATAAGAATTATTAGCTGAATTTCTATCTCCACTTTCAGCCAACATCCAGTTTTCAGATTAACTCGGGCTAATCAATAATGCTAATTGTAAACATAATGAACACTTATCTTAGAATTATATTTACTTTCTATACTAAACAGTATGTATATCTACTAGGTAGTAAGGGTATTGTATTCCACCCAAAAGTTTGCTACCACGATTTAACCGAAAATAAAGCTATGATGACCCCTATACCCAAAAATATTTTTATAAAAATATTGCTGTGTCTGTGTGTGTGTGTAACTGCCTGTCTTTGGACAGCTTAATTCAAAAAGAAAAAGTGCATGATTTAACAAACTAGATATTAAATTCAGTACAATTTCACAATTCAGTTGTGGCACAAAGATTTTTAGGAACATCCTCCAACATAAACTATCCTTTACATGGAAGAGTTTTTCGAATTTTGTTTCTTAAAATGGCTGTAACGATTTAGATTTTAATACATGTTTAAAATATGTTTATTACGAAATAGCTGAAATACCCAGCTTTACCTGTATTTTGAAGGTTTATTCTTTCCACATTTAGCCTTAGATTATTTGTCCAATACCTGTGCGTTTCTTCAGGCGTATTTAGAAATTATCAAACAACACACTCACACAAATAGTTAATTACAATTCAGAAAATTCCAGGACACTGAGAAAATATTATGCAAAAGCATGGTTTAACAACAAACCTAGTTTGTAATAAAGTTTTTTGAGTGAAGCTTTGACGTACCCGTTGTTACATTTGAGGTGATTCTTCGTTGTTTACCACAAAATTTCAGTTGGGAAGAAGCAACAGCAAAGAAGTAATACCAATTTAAGTCATGTAGATTTATCTTTGTTTATTCTCAGTAACTAATATACATAAAACCACTAAGAAAACATAATAAATAAAGAATAAACAAAAGAAAAATCAACATAATGAACGCGCGAGGATCATCCAGAAAGTGACAGAGATTTGACAGAGCTAAACAATAACGAAAGTTATCAACACAAAACTTTATTTACAAAGTTACAGTACCTTACTTTATTTTTCCACATAATCGTCATTCATATCAAGTTATTTATTGTCACATAGTATAGATTTTTCAATGCAGATGTTATAGTCTTCCACCGCTAAAGATATGAGCCAAGATGTCACTATTACTTTGAGGTCTTCATGGATTGGGAAATTTTTCCAACCAAAAGGTCATATACGGTATCCAAAGAGAAACACTGGTTCATCTTAATTCTTTTATCAACATTTCCTTTCAAATCCTCCATATTGATTGATGAACTTTCACTCTGTCTTAACGTACACACTGGTTCTTCCTTGATTACTCGTAAATTATTCACCATTTCTTCACAGAATATTTGTTCATTACATTATCATCATACGCTTGTGTTATTTGCCTGAAAAATGTGATTATCCTAACATTTTTACATTAAAAAACAGAATAAGTTCTCTGGTAGTAGAAACGTATAACACCGGCACCGAAAAACTGATACCTCTTAACAATAAATATCTCGACAGAATGGAGATTACGTTGAGAAATAGAGTAAGGTAAGGTAAATTTGTAAATAATGTGTTGATACTTTTCGTTATCGTTTAGTTATGCCAAATCGTTTTTCGCTTTCTGGATGGCCCTCGTATAAAAGAGAAGAGAAAGAGGAACTGGTGCTTCGTCTGGTTTGTTATTTTCTCTACACATACTGTACATAGTGTATAGAGAAGCTATTGCATTCCATCCGAGATTTCACCGGAAATACAGAAATCATTTTTACAAAAAGGTCGTGTGTGCGTGGGCTTGTGACAGCATAGCTGAAAAACGAAAATACCGTCAAATACCGAACTTGGTAATTAAGCTTGGTATCTTCCAAGCATGCGACACGAAGATTTTCAAGAAAATCCCCCACCCCCAACTACCCTTAGCATGGAACTTTTTAGAAAATTTTTATTTTCTCAAAAATGGCTCAAACGATTTTGATTAAAATCTCGTATATTTAAGATGTTTACGTGCCAAATAAAATGTATATATTGAATTTTCTGGGAATAGCCTCTGAAGACTACTTTATTCTGGATACATTTTACGGAATTTTGCATAACTGCTAAACCGTAAGAAATGGACAAAAACTTACCACACAGAAAATGTAGAGCACGTTAAAACACACAATTTATGTTATAAACATTTATTTTCGTGGAGCTGCTCGTTTTTTAGATATTCCTTGCTTTTGGTTTCAGCTTTGAAAAACTTCTACTTTTCTCATACAGGAATTTTTCAACTCCTGTCCATACAAGCAAAGGAACTTCAGTCACATAGCAATCAGCTTTTGACAATCACCGTAAGCTATGATACTCGCTTATTTCGCTTCTATTTAGAAGGAAGCAAGTAAAGTTTCTGCTAATTTTTTTCTCGATTAGAATAAAGTAAATAGAAGCATAAGCTTTTTAACAATACTTTGTTGCAGAGATGTAGGGAAGGTCATGTGAATGGGACGCATCAAATTTTTGCTATTTCTGTTATCCCCAACCACTGTATAATTTTTATGTGTCATTGATTTGGTTTTTTTTGCTTATAAAACTTCTCATAGAGAAAGATACTCTCCGGCTAAAAAAACATTGAAAATGTATGTCCGAATATTGGAATATACACACAGATTTTAATACCGTCTTCGAACTTGTGCAACCAATGCAATTATACTGAATACTTTCGCGTTATATTATATAAATATACGATAAATAATATATACAAATGAGCATGATAAAAATGAAGTACTTTCTATGGTATGATGTCTTTGCTGTTATTACAGTTTAATAAAAAGCAGTTCAAACTTTTGTTAATCGTTTAACCATGCGATTATATCACCTTTGCTTTCGTTTAAGCATAATAGCTGTTATAATTATTTGATTTTCACTTTCTCTACACGTACTATGTACATTGTGTATAGACAAGGCATTGTGATACATCCAAAAATTCCATACCGAGATTTCACCTGAAATACATGTTAAGGGTCCCCGTGAATCCAAAAAAAGCATTTTTAGAAAAAGGTCCATGTGTGTGTGTCTGTGGACAGCATAGCTCAAAAACGAATAGACCGTGAATGTCAAATTTGATATTTAAGTTTGGTATCTCCCAAGGATGCGACATGAGGATTTTCAGGCAAATCCCCCCATCCCAAACTACCCTTCGCAAAGAACTTTTTTCGAAAATTTTGACTCTCTCAAAAATGGTTCTAACGATTTTGATTAAAATGTCGTATATTAAAGATATTTACCTGACAAATAAAATGTATATCATGAATTTCCTGGGAATAGCCTTTGAAGACTACTTTATTCTGGATGAATTTTACGGAATTTTGCATAACTGCTAAACCGTAAGTAATGGACAAAAACTTACCACACAAAAAAGATAGATGACATTAAAACATGCATTTTATGTTACATACATTTATTTTTCGTGCAGTTGATCCTTTTTTTTTTTAGATATTGCTTCTTTTTGTTTTCTGCTTTAAAAACATAATTTTCTCATACGGGTATTTGTCAACTCCTGTCCATACGAACAAAGGAACTTCAGTCACATGGCATCAGTTTTTGATTATCACTTGAACCTATGGTACTACCTTATTTCCCTACTTACAAGGAAGAAAGTAATAAGACTCTTTCTGCTAATTTTTTCTCGATTAGCTTGAAGTAAATAGAAACTTTAGTTTTTTAACAATAATTTGTTGTAGAGATGTAAAGAAAGTCATGTGAATGGATGACATCAGACGTTTTTACTTCTTGATTAATTTCAGGTATTAAATTAACGAACAATAATATTATCCTATATAAACTCGCCACTTCTTTGTTTGTGAAAGCCTAAGTGGATAATTAGTTTTCTTATGGTATTGGCAATGTTCCAGCTATACGACTATAGGAAATGAAATATTAATTTTGTGAAATAGAATAGAATTTCGAATTCTAAGTTAGAAGTGATTTTTGTTTTGTCATAGGTTATCTGTGACAAGTTTGTTCAAAATTAATGCAACAGTGTAAAGCTTGTAAAACATTGATACGTACATACATGCATACATACACACATACATGCAATAAGACAGAATCAATACTTTATTGTAAAAAATTCTTAGCTATACACAAACTCAACTGTATACTTAATTATAAGCAATGCATGAAGTATTACTATTGTTGTAATGGAGCATGCAGTTAATAAACGGGCATGGGTGTTTGTGTGTTTGTGAATGTGTGTGCATTAGAAGTAAAAAAGGAAACAGTGACCAAATAGAAAGACAGTAGAAATATGGGTAAAATGGAAAAAAAAATACCGCCGGGGTCTCGACAGGACTCCGGAACTGTCTTTTTTAATTTTATAAACAAAATTAAGAAAATAAAATGTTATAAAATACTCACATTAATAATACATAATTTGGGTTTTATATATTAAGATAAAATATGTAGCTTTAATTTTCTGGGAATAGCCTCAAAAGATATCTTCATTCTGGATGATAAGCCATAAGTGATAGGCAAAAATTCTCTATACAAAAATGTACATCTCGTTAAATCACACAATTTATGCTATATGTATAACACACACATTCGCATATATGTATATAATATGTATATTAGTTTTGTACAGTTAAGCATTTCCGAGAACTTACTTGCGCTTTCAAATAATTCTAGTTTTAGTAAACGAAAAGTTGTTATTCGTTTTCATTCAAAGAGAGTCGAATTTCTGTTGCATCACACAATATTCCTATCAGTATTCCTATTTCCCTTCTACTTAAAAGGTTGCAAGTAATAACACCATTTCCGCTAATGTTTATTTCGATCAGCATGACGTAGATAAAAGAGTGATCCTTTCTAAACATAGTTTGGTTACAGATTAAGTAGTGAAAGCCAAGTGAATGGAACACATTAGATCTCTTTTTACTTTAGGCTTTCTTCCCTTAGCATTGTATAAACAAAGTTAAGGAAATGAATGCATGCAACAGAGTTGAAACCTTTTTAAGCAGAAAAGCAAGAAGAGGAGATGAAAAACCGAAAGAGAAAAGTGAAAAGAAAATTATTTAATTAATTAAATAGCCAAGTAGCTAGAGGTTGATAAAAAGAAAAAATAAAGCCAGCTTTTTAACTTTTTGGCCAGACGTTTATCTAGGTTGAGGTGGTAATGAAACAAAGTAGGCATTGTTAGCTCTTGTGGATATTTTTTAACTCTATCTCTGGCTTTTTGGAAGGGTGTGGCGCTGCTAAAGTTGCTCCGTGCATCATTAAGCCGACCATCAGCTGATAGGAGCCGTTTTCTGTGCCAGCTTTTAGCGGAATTAATTTCCAGACCATTCCTGCTAGTGTGTGTGTGTGGGCGTGCGTGTCTGGCAGTCATCATCCCATACTCTCACGAATACACCAGCCACGGCGGCTAGGCTTTAACCCAGATCGCTGATAGCAACGGGCGCGCGATGAAGAAAGAAAATCTTCCCTACTCCTTGCAAAAGGCCAGAGAAGGAACAAAACTAAGCAACACGTTGTGTACATCCAAGCATGTAATTGCGGTCTGGGTTTGAGATTGTGATCGCTCGGAAATAAAATGGAGTGCTGACAAAATATACATAATATAACGTCGTTTAGATATATTGTAGCACTTTCTCCTAGAAACAAAGCCATAAATAGGGCGAGAGTTTACGCCCTTTTTGCTTTCTCTACACTTCTTTCTTGTAGCTTAAGTCATTTACCTGGTTGCTCATATTGGACGATGAATGAAATTGGTGGTATGGTTCTCAAATGATGTGGGGGTCCATGGAAGCTAAAGTTACTCGACATTCGTCTTCTCAGGATAACGAAAAACCCCGAAGAAAAACCTTATTTCGGTAACTCAACCTAAGCGAGATTCGAACTCATGACCTACAGGTTTTAGGACCCCCTGACTCCAAAAACTTCATTTAAAATGTACATGTGTGTATCTGTCTGTCCGTTAAATACCAAACTTTGTTTTAATTCAGTATCTTCCAAGGATGCGACACGAAGATTTTCAAGAAAATCTCTCAGCCCCTACTACCCTTTATATGGAAAATATTTCCAAAATTTTGATTTTATTTCTAGCAAGTTTGATTTAATTGTCGTATTTTAAAGATATTTACATGAAAAACAAAATTCATATCTTGAAATTTTTAGGAATAGCCTCTTAAGATCTCTCTATTCTGGATGCATTTTCCTAAATATTCCATAACTGCAAACCATAAGAAATAGATAAAAACTTACTACACAAAAATATAGATCGCATTAAAACACATAATTTATATTACACATATTTTTTCTTGGAGTTGTCCGTTTATAAGATATTGTTTGTTGTTGATTTCAGTTTTCTAATACGGGAATTTGGCAATTCTTGGTCATTCAAAGAAATAGATTTTAATCACATAGTAACCGGCTTTTAAAATATTTGGTTATAGCTTTAACCTATGATACTCCCATATTTCCCTCCGCTTAAGAACACTGCCAATGTCCATCTCGATTAGCAGTAAGCATGAGGTATATAGAAGAGTAAGATTTTTAACAATATTTTTGTTGCATAGATATAGAGAAGGTCATGCAGAGCAACACCACAGATTCTTTGTTTTGTTTTTTAAATTTGTTTATTTATTTATTGTCATTCCAAAACTAGTTCATGTGGACACCATTATATTATGACAATTAAAATATTTATACATTGTTGTCAGTGCGTAAAGTGAAGATTTGTAAGATGTAAGTGTAAAAAAAGCAAATTGGAAATTTGCGCAATGCTGTGAACTAATCACAGTAATATAGCTACATTTAACATTTTAGGTAAAACATCTCCCAAAGCAAGTCCCGCTATATCACTGTTTCCACTGAACTGTAGCTGCAGTGGTTTTTCAATTATTCAATGTTAATAGACACAAGTAACTAAGCAAAGCAATTGATCTCCCACCGTAGAATTGCCATGGGCATCTTTATTCAATTATTTGTAATGTTTATTTAAACACACATGCCCACAGATATAAACGTTGTATATGACAATGAAAATGGAAACTCCTTTCTAATATTTATAGTAAAAACTCTTTACTACTCAAAGAAACAACTCTTTATTTCTAAAAAAAACTAATCATAATTCGAATCTGATTTCTAATAACCAAAACTGTTCGATTCCTCCACCTTCCTTCCTTCGTTCTACCCTATGGTTTTCCTTTGGACGTCGAAATTCACTCACCTGCTGCACGCCATTATTCCCTGTTAAACTGAACTTGTTACAGGAGCCAGGAGCCAGGAGCAGGAACTAGTCGCCCGAGTGTACTCGGGCGGGGGCAAATCACCACGGTACCTATCCGCTTTTCTCGCGGATTTACCCGTGTGATATAAAAGATGTAGTCTTGTGCAAGCGTTTATGTCTGTGTCGAAGTAATGTGGGCAGGGTGTTTCCCTCTGTGCAGCCGGCGCGGGCTGGCTTACCTACCTGAGTGGTCACCCACTCAGAGAGGGACCAGGCCCGATGCTGCTTACCTTGGCCAGCCGCTTGCGGGCTGTCAAGGAAAGCAGTGCCGGCTAGCGGGTAGAACTGAAGGGATGTTACACGGTTCGTTTTCTCCTTTTATACCTATCATCATGTGACAGGAAACTTCCAGAATTAGTCCCACGTGCAAACCCCACAGGCGGCACAAGCTCGCTCAGGTGTAACAATGCGCGAATTTGATATCAAAAGAACCCGTCGACGGCACACGTGTCCACGCACGCAAGTGAAACAATGTATGACAAAATTCACTATGGTTCCAAAGCAAGCCGCTCACAAGGATGCGTCGATTACGACCGCAGGGCACTAAAAGTAGAAACTTTAATGTCATCCAACATACAAATTAAAGATTATATTCCGTTTCTTTCAAAGAAAACTAACGACTATTGTAATGGTAATGGAACGGTCATTACACTTTGGAATTAAAATAAGATTTAGCAGCGGCCGCCATAACGAATCGAAATGACGTTAGGGCAGGCATTGACTGTGCGGGCAACAGAGACAGGGCAGAGAAGAAACTAGCACCTATTGTTAGGTATAACGGCGATAACGCAGATGCAGTTGCGGTTCATGTGTGGAAGTGCATAATACGAGAAATGATTTAAGAATTCGATTCCAGCTTTAAAGAAAGTATACACCTGGAACCTGATTTTAAATTATTTGTTATACCTTTCTCTGTTACAAATGATGTATTTATACCATACTGCAAATATATGTGATAGATTTGTAGAATGACAAGTTGAAACACAAATTCCAGAATAGAAAACTTCAAGTGACGTCTTTCAGACTTCATCGTTTTTCTGCTGGGAATATTAGTATGTTCGCGTCTACATATTTATGTGAGCAGTTTTTTCACTGATGAAGAGTTATAAACCACGAAACAGAAACCAGCTATCAGGATATAACTTAAAATGTATTCTTCATTTGTTTGTGAGACTCATCACAGTGCCTAATGTTAAAAACTATCGTAGGATAATCTTAACGAAGTAGTACAGGTACACGCAAATTTATACTCTGGTTACATCCGCAGTGTCTACATTGTAAAATCAGTAACTGATTTTCACCAGGACAAATGAATGATTTGTTTACATAGATCAGGATTTAACAATCATTTTAGGACGTATTAGGGAATGTTATTCTGTAAACAGTTTTCAATGTCCTGTAATGTACAATGTCGTTGCGCGATAAGTAGTGGTATTTTGTTTCTTGTGCAATAAAGTCTATTTACAGTTATTTTAAATCAAATCAATAATGTGGAACATCCTTTAGCTATTCACCAATAATAATTTAAGATTCTTAACGTAGATCTATTGTAGAGTATGTGCTAGACAGATGGGTGCCGCCACTATATGATCTTTTACCCCATCGTCAATCGTGCTGAGTAAACAGTGCCCGCCCTGTACATTGTCCTTGTTTCTGGGCGAAACTGCTCCGCGTGATTACGTCACAGGACAATCTACTGAAGGTGACTACTGTAGTATATACTTCTGACTAGGTGGCTATTTAGGAAAAAGAATTATTTACAATGAACAGTATGACGTAGGTAAGCTCAAAACGCTATATACTAGAGTTTTGTTATATCCACAAATAAGACAAGAATAATAGATTTTAAAGGGAAGAATTTAGACATACGCAAAATAATAATAACAGTAATAATTTTAATAGTAAAAATAAATAAGACAATTTAGAACAAACATTCTACTTCAATTGTCTACGATATCATTTTAGTTTTAAATATGATAAAGACATTGAGAGGAAGGTTGATAGATGTCAAAATACTTGTGGGATAATTGCAAAAAAATTGTAAAGAAAAACAGAAAATGCAACACAAATTAAATTCTATAAAGTTAAGGTTGTGCATATTCTTATATATGGTTCCGAATCACAATCATCAATAACTCAAAAGAAGAAATAGTAGAAGAAGAAGGATAGTTGCACACAAGCAGCTGAGATAAACTCATGAGATATGTAAGGACATGCACTAAAACGGATTAAATAAGGTACGAAACACAGATCATATTTGAAAACATTTTATTCAACGGTAAGACAGAAGAAATTAGAATAAATTGGAAGGATCGAATTGGCAGATTGACAAAAATAGGTTACCCCAAAAATGTATTATCGGCCAATTGGAAGGCGAGATTTGGGTAGAACTCGTAAGAGCTGGATGGATAATAAACACCGGACAGCTGATTATAACACAAATCCTTGGAGTGGGAAGAAGATGTAATGGCAGATTCTTTCAGTAAAGACATTTGGCAAAGGAGTGGAGAAGATAAGGTTAGAATTTTACTAAAGAAGTCTAGAAAATTATACGAATTTGCATACAAAAGACCTCTTCAATAGAGAAATGCAAAAAACATGAGAAATAATACCAATGAAAAGTAGAATGATCATGAAATAGGAGTCCGTACAACCGTGCATCCTTCCACGATATATATGTATATATATAAACATACACATCATTTTAGAATACAAAAAAAAAAAAACAAACAAAAAAAAAAAAACTAATTCATTATTCTGATCATTATTCTGATGATGGAAGACCTTGCACGCTACCGAAATGTCGATGACTGCCTCACTCGAGAACGCTTAGAGGTTAGATCTTGGGGACCGATAGAGGGACGCATGCATATACTAGTTACATACCTACCGAGTAGAAACCGACCTGCATCTACAATTGCACGCGCCGCATGTAACAACCTGTAGTAACGCGCTGGGGAAGTGGCTTGACGTAACTGTATACTATGCTGTTTATTACAATACTGTTTTACAGGTTAATTACTACTGTGTCAAGAAAGTTCCGGGAATTTGCCATAAAACACAAAGAAATGAATTATTCATCCAAATTTATTTTATCGCCTTCAAAGTAGGCCCCTTCTGAAATTATACATTTATGCCAACGAATAATTCAATCATCAATACTTTTTTGTAGGCACTTTTAGGAATTGATGTCAATTGTCGCCGCGAATTTTCCTTTATGTCTTCTATCGACTGAAAACGGGTGCCTCGAAGTGGTAACTTGAGTTTTGGAAAGCGAAAGAAGTCAGCAGGAGCCAGATCAGGTGTACGGTGGTTGTTCGAAGAAATTTGTTGATCTTTTGGCCAGAAAGTCGTTCACAATAATAGCCTTGTGAGCTGGTACGTTATCGTGGTGCAGAATCCACGAGTTGTCGTTCCACAAATCTGGCCTTTTCGCCGTATTTGTTCTCTCAAACGCCGCATAACACTCAGATTAGTCTTTATTTACCATCTGACCTTCTAGCAAGAACTCTGAGTGCATGACACTATCAACATGACCTTCAGTTTTGATCGAGTTTGACGTGCCCTTTTAGGTTTCGGCTCAGTTGGAAAGCGCCATTCGGAAGCTTGTTTGCTGGTTTGAGTGTCAAACTCGTATACACACGTCTAATTACCAGTTACAATGCGTTTCATGAATGTGGGGTCGGAACTGGCTCGTTCTGGCATGTCTTCAGCAATCCTTACGCGATTGAGTTTTTATAGAAAATTCAAGTCTTTCGGAACTAACCGAGCTGCAATGCGTGTCATTCCCAAACAATCGTTTAAAATGGTACGAATCGATTCCTGAGACACAGAAAGTTCAGTGGCAATCTCTCTCAGACCTAAATGACGATTTTCAGACACCATTTTCTTCACTTTAGCGAAGTTCAGTTCAGTTGAAACCGTTGATGGCCAACCAGCGCGAGGCAAATCTTCCACCACATCTCGACCACTTTTGAATGAACTGTACCACTCATATGCACGTTTTTTTGATAAAGTCGATTCACCGTAAGCCCTCTGTAACGTTTTCAGTGATTCGGCACACGAAATATCATTTTCAATGCAAAATTTGAGACAGATTCTTTGTTCAATATTGGTATCCATCGTAAAATCGCAAATCACCTTTGAGATGAACTAACAAAATGGCATACTGTAAACAAATTAGATGACAGATGACGATCAAACTCCACGTGGGTATAGAGGAAAGTTGTACCAACCTAGCGACAACAATAATTTCGAATCCCCTTTTAAATAGGATTTTTAAAAATCCCCGGTACTTTCTTGACAGAATGTAAATGCCTTTGATGATAGTGCATGCTCTTCAATCATGATTGTGAAATCTCCGAATGCATGCTGCTATTTCCATTGAAATTTCATCTTAAAAATCATTACTCGAGAACAGATCTCAAAAGCAGAGTTTTATTTTGTTTGTTATTTTCGGTCTTCAACTTCGTTCCGACTGGCAAAATAAAACTCCACTTTTAATAATTGTATCATAAATATTTTCATTATAAACGATCGTTTGATTCGCCGTTCCTCTTTTAATCCATCGTTAGAAACAACTTTTTTCGTTTATGAAACTTTTACTTTTTATCATATAGAAAAACAAGCCCTGTAGTGACCAATAATAATTATTCACTACGCTCTGGACATCTTCTAGAATGTCTCACATTTTAACTTACACTTATAATATTTGCCATCAATTTCTGTTTATTTATGTCCATTATCTCGTAGCCAATCAGCATTGTTATCACCATTTTCCCCTCCAACAACGCTAAATCTACTGATTTAATTAAAATAAATACTCTGGTTTACGTTATAGAGGGAGATAAAATATGGTATGCCATACGAGATAAAAATATTAATTAACAAATTATTGACTACGCATCATTTATATAATTCTTGAAAACAATTTAACTGTAAAATAAATATGAAATTATTATAAAAAAAATATTATAAATCTGCTAAAATGTTTATTCTAGTTCGATAAAAAGTTATTTGTTATATTCTAAACTGTATGTAATAAAGTATTTTATTTCACCCAAAAAAATCGATACCGAGATTGCACGAATGAGAACCCCCTGAATCCAAAATTAGCATTTTCATAAAAGGTTTTTTATATGAGTGTTCCTAGTATGTGAAAATGGAAATGGCGTGTTATTTATGGACGCTCTTTAACTACTCTGGTTCTCAGCGTCCCATTCTAAATTGGGCGTGAAAGACCGCTTAATTTTGCTCAGAGGCCTCTCTATCAGGCTTGAGGTTCTTTTACGTGTCGTAAATTTACGACACGGGACCCACGGCTTTACTTCCCTTCCGAAGGAAGCCATGCTAAGGATTTTTACATCGTCCTCCGCCGGGTTTGAACCGCGACCTTGGATATATGAAGTTAGCATGGTAACCATTACACCACGGAGGGCGACTCCTAGTATGCGAGTGTGTGTACGCGCGCACGCGCACGGGAGTCTGTGTGTCTGCGAACAGAAGAAAAGTCGGTTGAACATCACGCTTTTATATATAAGTTCAGCTATTTTAAAAGTTGAAACACGAATCTCGGAACCCAAACTATCCTTTCGAATCTTTTTCCAACCATACCTCTGAAGGTTATTATTAACAAATCAATGCTTAATACATTTCCATGACAAAAAGTATTGCTATCCTGAATTTTCTGGGAGTAGCCTCTAAGTCCTCTTCACCCTGGAATACCTTTGCATAACTGATTAACTGTAAGAGATGGATATCAACAAGTATTAGACTTGTTAAAATGTCCAATAAAGTTCTGGTTGACGTAACCATTTCCGAATTACCCCATGATGTTTCATTTACTTGAAATGGGAAATCGTTTATGTTTTTTCTTTCATGTGGTCAAGCACAGAGAACGAAATTTCAACGCATCACAAAGAAAACCATTCTTAGAAGATTTCACTGTTGATTTTGTCTATACATTGCCTTATTCCTCTTGTACATATAAGGAAATACAAAATAAAACAATGTCTCTAATGTTTATCTCCATTAACACAAAACATATGGAACAACAAGCCTTTGTTAGAAAAATTTATTTCAGAATACCTACAGAAAGACATGAAAATGTAACAATTCTGATTTTTAGTGCAATCTAGGTAAAAATATTGCAAAATCACTAAAGTGACAAATGGCTACTAATCCTTCTTTGATGACATGATTTGTAGAAATTTCTATTTTTAGTAAATTCTTGATGCAATAGCCTATTTATGTTAGTGTAGTAATGGTTTCCCGGCCACTTATCTTTTGAAGGTACAATGTCTCAAAAGTTTGGAAAAGCATCCTTTAATATGTCCTTCAGTATAAAGTTATAATATTGCTGCTGTTGTGTGTATGTTATCCAGAATAGTGAAGGATTAAATGTGTACAAACCAAAATGCGGCAATTTACGCTTGAAATTAACTGAAGTGGAAGGAATATACCAGCTTTCGACATCTTATACGCATTTAACATTTTGTGAAAAGTACCTTCCTCAACAGAACATGGGCATTAAATCGTGTACTCAATTTTCAAACATTATCGTGATATTTGGATATATATACCATACATTACATATAATAATTCATTATTTCAATAAATGCTTGTTTTCTCTACTGTTTGCCTATATTAAACCCATTGACCATAATAGTTGGCTATACTAGAAATCCTGGGACTTAAAGCTCTTGCAGCGTTGTAAGTCGCCATTAAACAACTTGAGATCACCTTGTGGTGACCGGGAGACATGTGAATCAGTTGAAAAATACAATGCCATGCGTGCATGTTGCCATGGTAGCTCGGTGGAAAAGCAACCAGCTAGAGACCGGGAAATCCGTGGTTCAAATCCTAGCTATGCCATTGAATTTTTCAGTTTGATCCTACCTGTCCAGAGAATTTTTTTTTCAGATTGGATTTAAATACATTAATTTAAAATAATATTCTTAAAGTAAGGCTATAAGACAAGTTTACAAAAAATATGTACCAACATTTCTACGAGAGAGAATAAAACTCATGAATGTGAAGCAGACACACACACCACCCATTGCAGAAGTTGGTTAAGTAATGTTATATCTCACTTGAAAATTCTAAATCTAGATTTCAAAGAAACTATTTGAGGTTCCCTGAGCGATAAAACAACACGTCTTTAGAAAACCACGTAGATGTGTGTGTAGCCCTGTGGACATCTTACACGAAAAGTCGGTTGAAGTTCAGCGTTTTCTAAGGATCCCCCCCCCCCAAAAAAAACTTAAAATGGACATCTTTTTTCAAGAATGGTTTAAATTTTTTTATTATAATAACCTATTTTAAAAATATATGTAGACAAATAGCATGAGTTTCTAATTTACTGTGCATAGCCTGTAAACTTATCTTGATTCTCAAGGAACTTTGTCAAAGTTGTTATCCCGTTGAGATAGATGAAAAATTAGTCGACACCAACTGTAGATCTCCTAGTGCACCCAATTTAGGTTAAATAGTTTTATGTTTGTATCAACCATTTCTTTTGTATTATATTTCTTTAATGGAACGGATGGATGGATAGACGTACGGAGGGACGGATGGAAGCGACACGAAGATTTTCAAGAAAACTCCCCCTTCTCATAATATCTTTACATGGAGTTTTGTTTTTCAAAATTTTGATTTTCTCAAAAATAGCACTAACGATTTTGATTAAAATACCGTGTATTAAAAATTTTTACATGACAAATACATGAACAGCCTCTTAAGTCACCTTCATCATGCTGAATATATTTTGCATAGCTGGGAAACCGTAAGAAATAAACAAAAACTTACAGAACATGTAGATCTCGTCAAAGCACCCAAGTTATGTGTTTTACATTTTTGTTGTTGAGCTAATCGTTTCCGTTTTAAAATACATTAATTTTAGTATATATTTATACTTTTCTTGGGGATTCGTCGTTCTTCTTTTATTTTATTCGTGCCTCTGTTAAGAGAGGAATTTCAATATGAGTCTAAAACATTAGACTGTCGCTGTTACTCTAGTGTATTCCCTTCTTCTTATAAGGAAGTATGAAATACGTCCATTCTGCTAATGTTGATGTCTATTAGCATGGAATAGAAAAAATAATATTTTATAAGAGGTTTGTAGAAGAGGTAGAGAAAGTCATGTGAACGGAACAGGTCAGGTGTTTATAGCATCCATATATATTTGGTTTGAGGAAACTACTTCTCGCCTCTTAATAAGCTCGATTCTAAGCCCCCATATGTTAGATTTGTGGTGGATAAAGCGGCGCAGGGTCGGGTTTACACCGGGTTCACCGGTTTCCCCCACCTGCGATGTACACGGGTGCTCCATCTTCGTTCCATATATATATATATATATATATATATATATATATATGTGTGTGTGTGTGTGTTAAAAATGTTATTGAGAAGTCATATTCACATTTTTCGGGTAATTCATGAGACGTTCTCAAATTTAATTTAGATAACCTTCCCCAGAGGCGGTTTGCAATCTTGCTTGTCCTGGGCTTCATAGTTAATACATATTAGATCAATCGACCTAATCGAGTTGGTTGTTCTCCCACATATGGTGTTTAGGCTATAGTTGGTAAGATTTAAATCAAACTGTACCATGGCCGAGCTATTATAACACTCGTCTTTCACAAAGGCGGCCCCGGGTTCCATCCCAGGCGACCGCTTGTGGGATTTGTGGTGGATAAAGCGGCGGGTAATCCGGCTTCCCTCGCAACACATTCCGTCGGTGCTCCATCTTCATTCCATGTGTCACCAGTGTCGTCGCCTGCGGTGCCTATATAATAAAAAATACTATCAAAAAAGAAAAAAAGACTGCATAAATGTAAATGGTAGATGTGCTATAATGGCTCAGAAACTGTAATAGCATTATATATATTTAAATTATCGATATTATGTTGTCATGAAGAAGAGGTTATGGGTAATAGCTTAGAGAAGGGCAGTCTTGACGTAGTTACGAGATAAGCATGTCGCATATTCAACAACAATGCGTTGTAAGGCGCATTGGAACCTTACAAGCGTATGTTTCTTTAACGGAGACATAAACTTTGAGGCATATAATTTACAGAAAGTAAATTACTGAGTAAAAGAGTAAAGAAATTTAACACGCTCCACTCAATGTATGTTTTCTGCCTCTTTTGCAAACAAACTATTCTTGCAAAAGATTATTTATTTATCTAACATCATGCTAATTGAGATTACTACTTCATTCTAAGCAGAATCGAAATAAAGAAATACATCAGGCATGCCTCCGCGCCAAGATTGGGGATGTAGCGGCCGGGCGATAGGCCAAAGTCTCTCGTGGACTGTCCTGCCATGCAGTTACGTTACATACCTTCTCCACCCAGTATAAGCGTAGAACACAGAGAAAGTAAAATATGTAGCTATTAACATTCATTCAAATAATAATAATAATAATATTAATACGAATTACTATCTCGGAGACTGCGACTTGATATCGGTGCAGAAAGCTCCACGTTGTTCACCGCTGATGGTGAGCCAAGGCACACCGTAGAGCAATGCCAAGCCTTTCACAAAATATTATTTAATTTCTAATAAAACCTTTATTTGTACAATTTAGAACCACTTTTAGAATTTGTTTTATACATTTCTAAATTTAAACAAACTTATTAGTATTTGTGAAATATATCATCAGGGAATTTTGAACATCATAAAATATATTTGGGCTAGATTACATTAGTTTCACTAGAATAGCAAATGCTTACCAAATCTTACGCAACGATTTTTCATGTCTGTGGGAGTTCTTTTGAATGTTAGAAGAGTCGACATGGATTGAAAGGAAGAAACTTGGTAAAACCTCATTTCTCATTCCACATTGTTATTGATGGTGAATGTCGACGCTCATGGCGATAGAAAATGCATGACTTAACTGACAGGGAGGGCTTCCCTTTCCTATATGTTACAGAACCAAAGATATGTGCTAGCTGCTGCAGTAATTGCAACTAGGGAGGGAGTTCATCTAACGGCACGTTTGCAACATATTCATTAAAGCAGAACATTCATACTCGTATATGCCTGTATATAACTATGCTGTTATAAGCAGCCTGAGACTATATTAAATCTCATGCCTAATTGGTTCATTATGCCACACGTGGCGTAATAGTAACGGCCTAAACCATTATTCCAAATTACCATGGCTTACGGATAGAAGACGAAATTATTTTGTGGTATTCGTTTCCTAATAAAACTACTCTAGGGATTTATAAATATTGACCATCCAATCCATGTCGATCTATAATTTGTTTGTTGTTAACGATAAAAATTATATACCGGGCCTGGCGAACATTACTCCTAATGTGTGAACAGAGTTCCCCCTCCCCTCCTTGACAGTAGTGGCGACTGGCATACACGCACACACACACACGTGCCGGATAGAGCCGGGTTTCTCTAACAGCGGCGAGCCCGGTAATTAGTCAAGATGCTATGGAATTCCACTTCTAAGCCGGTCCCTATGTTTTGAAGGTCACTAAAGAAAAGGAAGTAGAAGGACTTACCACTTTGGGAGTAATGTTCAGCAGGCCTGTTATATTGTCACGTGTGTCATTGGCGAGAGTTTAAAACTTATATCGATTTAGTAATATTTCTTTAATTAGTTTATGGCATTCTGAATAAATTGGGATTTTATTTTGACATATTCTTGGAAGAATACAAACTCTGTTATAAGCTGATTAAAAAACAGGGTGGAAGTAACTAGCCTCCTCCGATGCCATTCCTGGCGGACTTTTTGATGATACCAACTTCCGCTGGGCTACGTGCACAGTCACACATTGTCATGGTAAACTTTTGCTCTTTGGCGTCACACCGGATATATTAGATTTAAACATTCGATGCTGATTGGCTAAGATAATCCATTATCAGAGCATTGGTTTTCCATATATAAAGCCTTTCTGGGACGCCGCTAAACCTAATATTTGAGAGCTTGCTGACACAACCGAAAGGTCTTGACTATTTGGGAACCTCTGCTTCGTTGTGTGCGTCTAGGGGCGACGCTCCAGGCTCAAAAACTTCGACCACATCTCTCACCTAGGCCAGACACAATACTGGCACATCTCTTAAGGTAAGGCTTTGTGCTACTAACCCCTGTAATCAGAATGATATTGGCCAGAGTAAATGCAACAGATTGCAATCCTCCACCTTTGTAAACCAAATATTCACAACCAACAAATTATTGCGTCTTTCTCAATTTATTAGCTTAATTTAAGTCCCGTTTTTATTGTTGCTCCTTTTACCATCCTAAAATAGCTACCCTTTGTTCTCTACAATATACCTGTAAAAGTAGCAATTATAGCAACCTAACTACTTGGCTCAGACGTATCATTCGGGATTGACATTCGGATGGTGAGTTCGATTCCAGCATCGATCTCTCTAACTCCTGATATTTACGGGGTAGTTTTTCGGGCCACAAGGTGAATGCTTGGGGGGCTTATTCCTTTCCCCCAACTTCCTGTGTCTTAATTTCATCTCTATTTTATCCAAGCAGTCTCTTTAAGGGTTGTAAATGTTGTGGCTTCTGTCCGTGGTGGTGAATGCGCTTAGAATATACTGCTCTCGGTGGCAGGATGACTCCTAGCACTCTCCGCGTTGAGATGAATAACTGCTTGGACTATGTTAGAGACCTCCTTGATGGCTCTTTCTCCGTGATTCGGTTTCGGCCGCTCATCTCATCTTTCCGGATTCTGACGACTATAAGCCCATGGTGGCTGCAGTATGACGCATCCTCCGAAATGACACACACACACACAAATACACACAATTATAGTAATAATAAATATTGAATGTTCATTAAAATATATGATATTCCGTTAAAAGTGATGCATTGTCTTGTAAACCTAAATTAGGAAGATGTAGAAACATCTTACATTATTATGCATAAGGTTGAATTTTGACTAATTATTGCTAATGTAGTAGTGCGTAACACGTGCTCAGTGTTCTCCAGGAAAGGGAATGCAAGTAAATGTATTTTTTTATGGTTCAACATGCTATGTAATAAATAAAATCCACAAATTTAACCTAAGTTTCAGTTATAAATATTTGAAGATGCTTTAATCAAAGTACTATAAATATCACAACATAAAGTTTTGTGTGTGATTCAAAGCGCCAACTAAAAACTGTCAACCACTTCTTTCTTATTTTGAGATGCGTTAGAAAATTTTAATTATACAATACATTTACGTAATAAAATTTACAAAACGATATATACCTTATAAAGTATTTATCCAATTTGAATGGCCTTTGGTATTCGTATTAACACAGCAACAACGGAAACACAGTAATATGTTCAGAAAAATATATACAGCAGTGTAGAAATTTGAAATTTCGAACCCAATGTTTCTTAACCTAAAGTTCCGAGGTTGCAGGCTCAATCCCAGCGAACGGGATGGATGTTTTTCCCAAAAATATTGGCATTAATTCCTTGAAAAAAGAAGTACATAAAGCCTGTAGTATCATCGTAGATTTAAAACTCAACGTAAAAAAAAGAACAAAAAACTCAAGCTTACTACAGGTCTTTAAGCAAAATGCCCTTTCTTTCATACTCAATATAGAATAGGACGAGTTAGAGGGCGTCCATAAATAATACTAAATTTTTTCCTCTTAGATCTACAACGAAATGTATAAATGAGTAATAAAAGTTTATCTAGGTTAACAAGAAGGATGCGATAGCTTGAATTAAAAAATATTTTAATGAAGCTTCAGTAGAATATATGTTTTTGTTGGAAGATAGCAAAGGAATGAAGGAGAGTAAATTAATTTCAGATTAATACAATTCAATTTCAATTAAAATTATTTTAAATATCTGGTCCTCTCGTACTAAGATATATAACATTATTAAAGATAGACATAACAGCCTTCTATGAAATAGCTTGTAGAAGAGTTTACAGAGAAATACATTTGAGCGCAACACGTCACATTTTATTATTTAAATCAGGTTAAGTTGACTGTCCCAGATATAGCGGAAATAAGATATACATACAATTACAATATATATATATATATATATATATATATATATATGTATATTACTTTCATTTTTTAAATCTTAATCTTTGATAGATATTTACAAATTTATGATTCAACTAAAATGTTTTACTTTTCATTTAAAACCGATTTTTTCATCTTAAAATATAAAGAAACGTCTACAGGTTTTGTAAAAATACAGTAAACAGTAGCTAAATATCAAAAGTGAATTTCTGTGTCAATTTGTAATTCTTAATATAAAACTGATTTTGTATAACTGAAGTCCATCTATCTTGTTTTGTGTATTGTGAAATTTTCCGGCATTACAACGTTTTTGTACGATGTTGTATACTTTACACAGTTACCCGAACACCCCACCCCCACATACATAGGCCGCGCTGTGGCCAAGTGGTTAGACTACTCACCTTGCAGCTAGGTGGCCCGGTTTCGATCCCAAGCAACAGCATGTGGATTCGTGGTGGACAAAGCGGCGCAGGGGCGGATTTTCTCCGGGTTTTCCGATTTCCCCGCCATCCATTCCAGCGGTGCTCCATCTTACTTCCGTGTATGAACTGTGTCATCGCCTGTGGTGCCATTTTTAAAAAAGCGCCTTAAATACTATAAAAGGCCACAGATAGCATTTTTCTAAACAGCTTTTGACATTCAAACCTGTATTTCCGTTAAAATCTCGGAATTGAGGTTTTGGGTGGAATACAATACTTTCCATACCTACGGCATGTTAGGGGTATAGATACTGTAATATATGCAATTTGTAGATTTTTTCCTCTTTGCTTAACAGTTTTCCGACAAACCAATCACCTGATAGGTTTTGAAAAGTTTTAACTAAGTGGCGAAACGACCAACGCCTGTTATTATAGGCTAAGTGTTTCGTTTCCATAACGCGACCTATTGCCTAGGGTAGTATGGCGTTATTGACCTGGTAGGAAACATTCAAAGTCAGTTCCAATACAACATTCGATATATCGAGGTCTGCCTACTCAAGGTTACGCCTTCCGACCCGTGGTCTCAGGGAAAATAAACACGTATATATTGTGTAACCGTACATCTTGTGTCGGCCACGCCTACTTGGAGGTTTTAACAGCCAGAAAAGATAGTCCTTTTAACATAATAACTCTGTAAATGAAGCAAATATTGATGTAGTTTTGTTTATTACATTGTTCTTAACTACCAAAACAAATATCTCACTTATACCTCCAACAGCCTGTATTACTGTAATGTCGTAGGTTATATGGACTATACGTTAATATATAAGTAAAATTTTCATTTTTATGGGTAAATGTTTATTAGAATACAACATTCTATCCTGAAACATTCCATTCTGCGTAGGATGTAGTGTCTCCGTCTGCCTTTGTTTAATCTTCGCTGCTCCGAAACCGGCAGGTAAATGTGCAGTGAACTTCAGATTTTCTTACCTCACATGCGATCTGTTATTTTTTGTGACATTAATATTGGAAGATGTGAATTGACGAATTTCAATTGATATGAAATCGCTAAAAGTGCCAATTTTGATTGAAAATATGCTTGAAAAAATTTTAGAAGTACAATAATAGTTCTGCTACAGTGAACAGAAGTATGAATACATTTTTTATTACATGTAAAAACTATTTGCCGTTTATTTTTCAGATATCTCTTGTGGTACCATCCCTTCAATTTGCTCATTTTGTTTCACATTGTTTTCTTGCCACGAGACCTGCAGGTGTTTCTTTTATTATTTTCATTATTTGGTCTTTGCAATCCAATCTTTCCGTTGGAAATATCTGGTTTGTTTAAACAAGGATTACGCTGTCCCGCATTAGTTTGCGATTTAACAAGGACTGAGAACGTGCCATATATTCCATGGAATGTATTACAAGCACTCGCTTTGTTTGAGCACACGGATTTGTTGAAACATTTCCAGTTTTACCTCAATGTTTTCCTCTTGTGTTTACCTCGTGGTTTGGTTATTTAACGCGTTTCCCAAATGGACACATGTTTCTCCATTCCTAAAAGTATCGAGCAGCAACCTATGGGTGAGTTCATAGTCAGCAATGTAGTATTTTGACTTTCGGGTTGCGTTTTTACTTAACCCTTGCAGAATGTTTAGCACATTTCGCACAAAAGTCCCTTTTAATACCTTCGAGTTTTATGGCAGATAGCTTCCATGCGTGCGTGATTTTATTTGGGTCGTTCATGTCCTTTACCACACCTGTATTTGACTACAGCGGCTGGGACATTTTGAATAGGTGACTCGCTTTATCGCTCGCGGTCATTCGAACCGCTTCGGTTGTGGAGCCTGTGAAAGGGATATGAAGGGCGGTTAGGAATTAGAAAAATAATGGCATATGTAGCAAAATATTTCCGGCAATAAAGAATAAAATAAGGTAAGATTCTCAAGTGGTGGTCTCCTCAGCGCGGTGATAGCGCAGCTGCTTACCAAGCCGGAGACCTGGGTTATATTCCCGGTACCGGTGTGTGGATTTTTCCCCCACTGGGAGACCTGGCCCAGGGTGCACTCAGCTTCGTGAGGTTCCAATTGGCCCCCAATTGAGGAGCTGCTTGACGGAGAAGTGCCGGCTCCAGGTCATGAGGACCGCATTAACCGGCCGAGGGGGTTCGAGGCGCTGACCACGTCTCATCCCCCAATACTGCACCCCATGTATGACGTCTGTTCTGGACCGTGAAGGGGGACGCAGCGGCCGGGCGGTTGGTCAGAGTTCCTTGTGAGCTGTCGTGCCATGGAGCTATTATTATAACATTCTCAAGTATCACCTTATTTTCAAGCTATATTTGCTCCAATCTTAGAAATTAACTTTATATAAATATATAAGGTCATGCGTTAAAGGTGAATCGCAGGAAACGAAAGCACAAAGTGCTGGAATATGTCCTCGATATAAAACCTGACCGCTTGAAGGAAGTTTCACATCTGGGAAGTAGGACATGCCCCCTGAAGGGGGCCATCCCACCATTCTATCTTCCCATCTAAAATTTGTTCCTATTCCTGTAAACGTGTAAGCAGCAGCAGCAGCAGCAGCAGCAGCAGCAGCAGCAGTAGTAGTAGTAGTAGTAGTATTCATATATCTCATTACGATGTTTCCAGGATCGGATTTTAATTGTAAGTTCTTGATTTCGCCAATAAACATCACGAGGACCACCAGCTTTACTTTCCTTCCGAAGGAAGTCATGTTGAGGATGTTTGCATCCCTCCAGCAGGTTTGAACTTGCAATCTTGGGTTTTAGAGACTAGTATGGTAACTACTATACCACGGAGGGTGACAAATCTGTAACAAAATTAAGTATTTCCTCATAGCAAATGCTAGAAATGTCGTCCTTCCGCATCTAATGAAGATTGTACCCAGTAAACACATTTAAATTGAAACGAGTTAGTTCGGCCAATATACATGTTTTATATTTCAGTTCGTGACATTTCATTAAATTCCTCCAATGTTTAAGCGATTTTCATGGCAAACGAACATTTTTGTAACATTTATATAATTTTTCTTTGCTGCCCCTATACGTCATTACTTGTGTTTTTTGTGTTGCACTGAACCAGTAGTCTCAAATTAATTCATATAATCTTGAACTGAACGAGACGATTGGGTAGTAAACTTCGGGATGAGCTCTTCGGGAAAGTGACGAGTGATTCATATTTAAAATAGCATTTACAGTTAGGTATACGTTGTTCCCATGTTAGCAAATGAAAGTGGACTAAAAGTCGGTAATGAAGGACTGTCGGCCTGCTGAGAGTGCAGGGTGTGGGTATTGTGGAAGCGACCAACGCTTGCCTCTGACGCACAACATCCTGCAAGCGGTCAATCTTTATGCCAAAGACCCTGTTGTACCTCAAACATGCGCAATTGTGGCTTTTCAAGAAGTTCGTTACTCTGGTGTGTTCCATTTACATGACTTTCTCCACATATCTGCTACAAATTATTGTTAAAAAGCTAATGTTTTTTTTTTTACTTAATGATAATCGAGAAAAAATGATCAGAAATAGTCTTATTACTTACTTCCTAGTAAGTAGAAGCGAAATAAGGGAGTACCATAGGTCAAAGTGATAATCAAAAGCTGGTTGCCAAGCGCCTGAAGTTCCTTTGTTACTACAGACACGAGTTGACAAATTCCTGTATGAGAAAAGTAAGTTTTTCAAAGCTGAAACCAAAAACAAGGAATATCTAAAAACGATCAACTCCACGAAAAAAATATAAATATAACATAAAGTGTGTGTTTTAACGTGTACTGCATTTTTATGTGGTAAGTTTTTGACTATCTCTTACGGTTTAGCAGTTATGCAAAATTCCGTAAAATTCATCCAGAATAAAGTAGTCTTCAGAGGATATTCCTGGAAAATTCAAGATATACATTTTATTTGTGAGGTAAATATCTTTAATATACGATATTTTAATCAAAATCGTTAGAGCCATTTTTAAGAAAATCAAACATTTCGAAAAAAGATATATGTAAAGGGTAGTTGGGGGTGTTTTTTTTGTTTTGTTTTTTTTTTTGAAAAACTTCGGGTCGCATCCTTGGAAGTTACGAAGCTTAATTACCAACTTTGATATTCAACGGTCTTTTCGTTTTTGAGCCATGCTGCCCACAGGCACACACAGACACTGACAGATAGAAAGATAGACAGAGACACACACACACGGATCTTTTTGTAAAATGAACATCGTTTTTGCAAATAAGTAGGCCTCTATAAATGTAGACATTAGAGATTAATAATTAACTTATCAGCAAAAGCGCCATCCTCAAGGAAAAGACAAAAACTGTTTCACTGCCACAGCACACAATGTTTTATCACCTTGTGCAGCAACTGACGAAAGCAAACACACCTAGTTTACAATAGATACTTCCAATAACACATGTAAATTTTGTATCGCCATAAATGTTTAAAATAAGGCCTTACAAACGTACTTTTCTTTTTTTTTTTACTTTGCCACGTATGTACATAGTATATAGAGAAGGCCATCCAAAAATTTCATACCAAGATTTCACCGGAAATACATGTTTTAGCGTCCTCTGAATCCAAAAAACGATATTTTCAGAAAAAGGTCCTATGTGTGTATGTCTGTGGACAACAAAGCTCAGATAAAAAGTCTAAACTGTTCATAAAACACACCACACACAGGGAACTTCAAGTTTATATTTCAGCTGAAATCTCGGTTGCATAGTTTTGGCTGAATTGCAAAATTTCTCTAAAGGTAAGTAGAAATAGGGTGTGAAGGGAACATTACAAAAAATTTAATACGCTTTACTCATCGTGTCAATTATTTTGATCAAAATCGTAGAGGCGTTTTTGAGAAAATAAAATTAAACGAAAATTGTTCCAGAAGATTTTTTGAGATGCTGGACTCTCACTCACTCACTCACTCACTCACTCACTCACTCACTCACTCACTCACTCACTCACTCACTCACTCACTCACTCACTCACTCACTCACTCACTCACTCACTCACTCACTCATTCAAACAATCAATCAATCAATCACTTGCACTCGCACTATCACTCTCACTCTCACACACCTACTCTCACTCACTCACTCACTCACTCACTCATTCAAACAATCAATCAATCACTTGCACTCGCACTATCACTCTCACTCTCACACACCTACTCTCACTCACTCACTCACTCACTCACTCATTCAAACAATCAATCAATCACTTGCACTCGCACTATCACTCTCACTCTCACACACCTACTCTCACTCACTCACTCACTCACTCACTCACTCATTCAAACAATCAATCAATCACTTGCACTCGCACTATCACTCTCACTCTCACACACCTACTCTCACTAATTCACACCTCATACATATACCTAACATGCACATACCCCGCAATGTGGAATGGGGCTAAATTCTTTAACTACTTAATTTAATGGGATTTTATTTATAGAATTTTAATTATGTGGTTCTCAGCGTCCCATTCTATACTGGGCGTGAACTACAGCTTAATTTTGCTCAGAGGCCTTTTATCATGCTTGAGGTTCTTTTACGACACGGTACCAACGGCTTTACTTTCCTTTCAAAGGAAGCCATGCTGAGCATTTTTACGCCCGAAAAAACCCATCGTCTTCCGCCGGGCTTGAACCCGCGAACTTGGGTATATGAAGTTAGCATAGTAACCATTACAGCATGGAGGCGACCTATTACTGCTTGCATTCCTTTTATGAAGATACACACATACTAACACACACACACTATACACAATCCCACACATACAAACACCACAGAAAAGCATCTACAGCACAATCACACATCACACACTTAAACACACACACTACACATACACACACGGACCACACACACAAACATAACAATATGACTTATTCCTTCCCTAAGAACAGTATTACGAAATTTAATTATTAATAAACTCCATGAAGAATGTAAACCTTTAAGTGTAAAATAAATAATAAAGGATCTACTTTTATTTTTATTTCTAATTTTTCTATTATTCTATATAATAATTTGATAGGTCTATTTCCATATATATTGGTATATCAATTAATGTATTTTGATTATCAATTAAATTAGTAGGAGGACTTTTGTTATATTAATATGTTTATGTCAAGTGGACATAAATACTTTAATTGTTTATTCTTCTGTAGCTCATATAGGTTGAGTAATTGGAGTATTAATAACATTAAATATTTCATACACATCTATAACGTCACACATACGCAGACAGAAACAGATATATTCCCAGAAACGATTTATTTAATCGATGGAGCCTCAAAACATCTAATTCCGATCGAACCTCAAAATCATAATATGGATTGTTGCATGGGATATCGATCGGAATCGCTCCACGGTAATGTGTGAGACTCTCATTTGGGAGGTCCTGGGTTGAAATCCTGTGGACGGCCACTTTGATCATAGGATTTTCGTTATTTCTCTATTGGAAATGCGTTTTCTGCACGACTTTGCTTTCCCACAGTTTCTATGATTTCGCAGCCCTTTTTATATTTCAGGTAGGCTAAGAGGTTGTGCGATAGCAATTGTGTGAGACAGATGGCGCGAAGCTTTTTCATTAGGATTAAGATGGACGGTTAAAAGAGAGAAATTAAAATAAATGTAGTTACTTTATTAATTTTTTCATTCCAATAAGTAGTCTGAATTCTTCATGATGTTTATTAATGATGAAACTTTTTTTTTATTTTTCTTAATCTCTCCAGTCCTAATCCAGAGCACAGCGTGGATGCTTTTAGGGCCCTTTACGACTTACATGACCCCTTAGAGGGATGTGGTGAGTGACCAGAAGGGCGATCGCATTCAAATGACGATGGGTGCAAGCATGAACGGGTTCCCTAATTATCCAGACGCTACCTGGGCCCAATCCATAAACCCCGAGTCTTTGAGTTTCTTCTGAAGAGCCATAACTCAAAGCAGTCTAAGGCTGGTCCTGCAACAACGTCAGGAAATATTCTCTACAGTGCGCACTGACTATCCATCCGTAAACTGACAACCTTTAACCCTCAAAGAGATGATAAGGAAGTAATGGGAGCATAAAGTATTGACAGTAACTTAGGGGATGTAATAAACCTTCTCAGCATTTACCTAGCGACACGGAAAACCCCGAAAAAGCTTTGGATCGAAAGGCTGGCTAAGGAAACCGAGTCCACCACCTTCCAATATGATCTGCCCACGTTACCTCGGTGCCACTTCACTTAGTATGCCTACGCATTAGAAAGTTATTTTCTGTTCTTTCAGATGTCACTTTTCTCTGATTTCTCTGTGGATTTCTCTGTATTCTGAGTTTCGCCAGAAAGAAGCCTTCTGTGAGCTCCCACCGGGCGAAATAAGAGGATAATGCGTTGAATTCTAAACTGTTAACTCCGTTCCCTGGTATTTTTTTATTTTGGCGGAAATCAATCCTTCCTCCGCTGATTAAGTCATGATCATATTGGCCCCTTTAGCACGTTACGATTTCTTTTCAACGCCTCTTCAGGTTTCCCAGAGATTTCTTCCATGTGATTGATAGTGAAGCACAGCTTTAGAAATTCTGTGGCAGCTCATCTATGGGGCTACAAGGGATATTGAAATACCTTCACAACCTCTCTTATCTAAATTTCAACCTCAATTTAATTGTGCTGTTACAGGTGAGGCTCTGAGGACTAAGTATGGGCGGTATAACCTTAACATCTTGTAGAAGAGAAAGTTCAATTGGAACTCTACAACTGTACCCCTCTGGCTCAGCAAACCATTGGGTGTGATTGCTTTCAAATCTTACAAGAACCTTCAAATGAACCAGACTACTGTTTAGGATAACATTAAATGATAGGAATAATAGAGAAGGAACATCTCACGGCTGCCGCTAAAATGTAGTATTGTTGACGTAAACTGCTAAAGCTAGAAGTTGGGACATTTGGATAGGATAGGATACGATCGGAGGAGACTCAAAACCAAACCTGAGGCGCACCCTTGGCAGAATGAGTTGACTGGATACACTGGGCGGCTGGAATAGGAGCGTTTACACAGCAATGACAGGGTCCCTAGAGTTTCCTGATTGAAGCTCCCCGACTATCGGACAGTCACACACAGGTCCTTATTTCGGCAAACAGTCGAAGAGGAAGTACGAAGATAGTCACGTTGAACATCCATTTTTTTTCTGCCACGCTGCACCGAGCACCATCACCGACACTTCCAACCCTGAAAGAAACCAGGATGATGAAGGATGAACGAACTTACAATGGAAACGAGATTAAATGACAGGAAATTTGGAGTTTGAAACAACCGACCTGGGAAACCCCCGAAAATCCCATGGGTCAGGTGGGCGGAATGCGGACCACAAACCATCTAAGCCATCCCACTCGGTCTGCACTCTAAGTATAAACAAAGATATAATGAAACCCAATATAATGGTTCACATTATCAGTGTCTTCATCTCCCTCCTTTCACACTTGTTAACCCACTCAGGGTTGCACCATGTCCGCTTCCATTTTGTACTCGGATCCAAAATATGCCTCCTCACCCCGCGCTCCCTTCCTCTCAACTATCAATTACGACAGCATTAACCTACTCCCTCACCCCTCCTTATGCAAAGGGAGGGAGGGCCCTCAGGAAACGTGATAAATGAGATTAAGGTGGCTCAGGGATCGATATCCCGAGCTTGCCGCATGATTTATAGTTTGGCGCCGCACCGAGGGCCTAACCCAAATCAACAGAATGTACTAGTTA
Source organism: Hymenopus coronatus (assembly GCA_030762935.1). Taxonomy (NCBI): domain Eukaryota; kingdom Metazoa; phylum Arthropoda; class Insecta; order Mantodea; family Hymenopodidae; genus Hymenopus; species Hymenopus coronatus. The sequence goes on from CM060892.1 coordinate 98,702,356, forward strand.
AGCCTTATATGTCGTCCGTTACAACCCAATTCATTGCAGGTCGTCGGGGATTTCTTGTCTCTCATTATCTCTTCTGCTTCGGGATTTTACTTGGCTTAATCCTCCTTCTACCACTGTTATGGGTGCTTAATGCTGGATAAGTCGCACAGACCCTCAGTCTGCTATCCTCAGGATTCGTGTTTCATTTCTAACACAAATACGAACCCTCCATATGCTTAAGATTTAAGCAATGTGGGAAAATGCCTTTTGAGAAAAAGAATCCGATATGTTCCATTCACACGGCTTTCCCAAGCTATTCCACAAATCAAATTTCCTTACAAATGTTCTGCTTTTATCTCCGTCATGCTAATCGAAGTAAATAAAAGCAGAAATTGTCTTACTACTTCCTTCTTTGTAAGTAGAAGTGTAAGAAGGGAATATAATAGGTCAAATCTTTTCAAAGATTCTTTTAAAAGCTATAGCTGTGTGAAAAAATTCTGATGTGGTTCCATTCACACAATTTTCTCTAGCTGTTACATATACAAAACTATTCTTACAAAAGGTTAGTCTTTTATCTACATCTTGCCAATAAATGATAAACATTTGCAGAAAAGGTCTTATTACTTGCTTCATTGTAACTAGAAGGGGAATAAGCAAATATTCTAGGCTAAAGCGATAGTCAAATGCTTTAAAATTTTGTTCCTCTAGTTTTCATAGTCCTGTTTCAGAAAACTTAGGTAATTTAAAATTGAAACCAATAACAAGGAATATCTCAAAAGCAGTGAAATGTACAAGAAAAACAAATGGCTTCATTATGTGTTTTAACGTGTTCTACAATTTATGTTTCCTAAGCATTTGTCTATCTCTTAGGGTTCAACCCTTACGTAAAATTCTATAAAACTCATCCAAAATAAAAAGATCTTCAGAGGTCATTCCTAAAAATTCAAAATATACATTTCATTTATGATGTAAATATCTTTAATATATCTATCTACCTATTTTAATCATAAACGTTAGAGCCATTTTTGAAAGAAATAAAACTTTTATACATTTTTCCATACAAAGGGTAATTTTGTGGTGGGAAATATTTGAAAATCTTCGTGTCACATTCTCGGAAGATTACTAAACATAAAAACGAAGTTCAGTTTTTAACAATATTTGTGTTTTTGAGCTATCAGGTCTACAGACATACACACATGGACGTTTTTCTAAAAATACCTTTTTTCGGACGCAGTGGACCTCAAAACATATATTTCCTGTGAAATTTTGACATCCAGTTTTTGGGTGGAGTACAATCTCTAGTTCCTATGTACATTATATATACATACATGCTAGAGAGAGTAATAATTGAAATTCTGTTCTCTTTTACGATACCGGGAGTAAAACAAAAGACATGGAAGGAAGTTAATCTCCTATCTGAGTAAAGCTTAGGCCGTTAAATATTGAAACCAATAATATGGAATATCTCAGAAGCACAAAAAAATTTACAAGGTATTAACTATGTTTAATGGGATCTAAATGTTTTGTATAATAAGTTCTCTCTCTTACGGTTTATGAGTTCTACAAAAGTCATCCAAAATGAAGAGCTGTTCGGACGTTCTGCACAGAAAATTCAAGATATATTATGCAGATTATATAGGTATGCATTTCGTTTTTCATAAAAATATTTTTAAAATATGACATTTTAATCCAAATCTTTTAGCCGTTTTTGACAAAATCAAACATATTCAAATATTCCATGGAAAGGACATTTGAAGGTGGAAATTTTCTTGAAAAGCTTCGTATCGCATCCTTGGAAGATACTGAACTTTAAACACAAAGTTTGATATTTAACAGTTTGTCCGTTTTTGAGCCCTGCTGCCCACCGGCAAAAACAACACTAGTACATATCCAAAATAAACTATATTGGAACTCTCATTTTTCTATTTATACAACATTCAGAGGGCTGAGCATACTCTTCACAGAAAATTCCAGATATATATTTCATTTATCATGGGTCTTCATGGAAAAAGTTCAAATTAAGTTAATAAATTAATGATTATAAATTTAGATCAAAATCCATTGAGTAACTAAATCATCTAAGGCGTAGTTCTATTTTTTTTCGGTGAGGTGATCAAAACTTGTATTTGTAAAGAAGACCAGACATCGAAATTTTAGACAGGATGCAATACTTTCTCTACCTCTGGTTTATGTCAAAATATGTACACATGTGGGTAAATAGCAGGAAATTTCAGAAGTAACCATGAATTCCCCAGTCTCTGCCCTCTCATTTCATTACCCTATTAATGTTTCAGGTATGCAGGGCCAGTTTCGAGGCACAGAGGTGTGCAATTTATGTGCTGAACATACTTTTATGGGGGTGTTCTGTTTATTTATTTACTTAAGGTCACATTAACAGGTAATGAGCAACCACAATATGTACACTTCCGATAATAAAAAGTGGTCCATTCCTTTAGAAGCTCGTAATAGTATTTTTCTCTCCTCAAGGTTTTCACTTTCAGATAACCTAATTTTTAATCCTCCCATCCGGTATCAATTCTATGTGCGACTGCTCTGAAAAAAAAAAAAGCCCATAGAAACATAAACACAATTAATGAAATATATTAAGTCGTTGTTAAATGTAGAGTAGTTCTCTATGTAAGAGTTTTGCTACAAAAGACTAAACCAATTAAAACAATTTGGCGTTCTAGAGGAAGGGATGAAGCTTATTTGTACATGACCATAAAGGATCAACATAACCAAAAGTTATAAATACAGTCTGATAGGAGAATAAGTGCAAATATTTGTATTGGTAATTCTTTAAATTTTTTTTTTTTTTTTTTTGGGGGGGGCTTAAAATTTTCTTTTAAAGGATTAGTTAAGAGCAGTATAATGAACAACATTCGATATCTGAAATAGATTTTATTGGTGTTTCAGTTATGAGAAAACAGTTATAAATATACTATGCACACCATTTTCACTGATTTTAGCGTGTTATATAGATATTTCTATTTAAAGTTTCTCCAATGATAATCGATAAATAAAAATCATTCTGAGATTATCATATTTAGATGATTTATTCGTAATAATAAACCTAAGCAAAAAAAGCTGAATATATTCCATCCACATAACTTTGTCCAGCTTTATCTTTCCTTACAAAAGATTCTTCTTTTATCTACATCATACTAAACGTTAGCATTACTTACTTCTTTGTAAGTTGAAGGAAAATAAGGGCATATATCAGTCTAAAACGATGGTCAAACGTTTAAAAGCTGTTGCTATGGAAACAATTGAAATTCGGTTATCTTTGCATTCTCGCGAATAAAAAAAAAAAGATATGGTACTAAAGTTTGACATCCCGCTTGAGAAAAGTTTGATTGCGCTATTTCTTATTGCTGTATTCAACCAGTTATATGTGTTCCTGTTAAATTTTATATTTTTAAGCTTTATCATTGAAGTAACCTTACAATAAAGGAAGCTATTAAAATAAAAATAAAACATTGAAAACAATAACAAGGAATACCTCGGAAACGGTTAAGTCCACAACAAAATTTATAAAACATACATTGTTTGTTTTAAGAGCTCCACTTTTTTGTGTAGTTAGGTTTTGTCTCACTCTTATAGTTTACCAATTATACAAAATTCATCCACAATGAACAGGTCTTCAGAGGCTATTTCCAGAAAATTTAAAGTATATATTTTATCATGTAAAATTTGTAATATATGAATCATATTTTAACCGAGATCTTTGCAGCCATTTTTGAAAAAACATTTTAGAAAAAAGTTTCAAATAAAGTGTAGTTTAGAGTAGGGTTTTATTTTTGGAAACTTTGGTTTCCATACTTGGAAGATAATAAATTTCGTATTTATCGGTCTTTTCGTTTTACAACTGTGCTGTCTATACAAAAATACACACAAACACACATACACACACACGCGAACTTTTTTTTCTTTTAGCACTCAAGGACCTCAAACCGTATATTGACATAGAATTTTTGGGCGAAAACAATACTTTCTCTACCTACCATAATACGTAGTGTAAAATATTCAACATGTGTTCGGGAAAGTAAAAATTTAAAATACTAAATAAAATACGACTAATGAAATTTACTTTCGCTTATAATATCAAGAAGCTTTTAATCAATATACTTATTTCTACAAAGCTTAGTTTTGGAAATATTGTACAGGCTCAACTTAAGGCGATACATCTGTGATATTTGAAAAAAAAAATGAAACATTTTTTTTCTAATAAAATAGTATGAATTATAAATTTTAAGAAAATGCATATTTTTTCCCACCTGTCACACGTTAAGTACCAATTAACAGAAGATGTATGTGGACACGCCACGCCCAATTTTAAACCTTATTTTCTCACAACAATTTTGTAGCACTTTTCCATACTCAAAATGTTCCACATGATTATCAGGACTCCACGCTGTAATCTACGAGGGCTTTTTTTTTTCAACCTCCGATAGGCTATAAATAAAAGACAAGTTCATAGAAAACAATTATTTTATTATTAAAAGTTTTCTACACTTATGGTTACTTTTCAACATAAGCACAGAAAATATTGAGACATTTATGCACAAGCATTGCAATACCTGCTTCAAAAAACGTTGCCGCCAATGATTTCAAATGAAATTTACGTTGTTTTGAAGATCTTCGTTAGTTTGAAAGTGCTGCCTCCTAGCCACGTCTTCAGTTCAGGGAAAAGGTGAAAGTCGCTGGGTGCCAGGCCAGGACTATACGGCGGATGATCAAAAGTGTCCCTTTGAAATAGTTCAAGGAGCCGATGGGTTGTGCCAGGCAGTGTGTGAACGAGCGTTGTCATGGATCTACACAATTCCTGAAGTTACATTCTTCTTCGTTTGTTTTGAATGGCTCTCCGCGAATGCATAAAGTACGAATATCCTCAAAAAAAGGACAATGGTAATTTGAAATCATTAGCGGCAAGATTTTTTGAAGCGGGTATTGCAAAGGTTGTGCACAGGTACGATAAATGTCTCAATCTTTTCGATGATTATGTTGAAAAGTAATCATAGGTGTACAAAACTTTTAGTAATAAAATAATTGCTTTCTATGAACTTATCTTTTATTTATAGCCTATCAGAGTTAGAAAAAAAAAACGGCCCTCGTATTTTCTTTATTCCTTTTTTTTCCTCATTTGCTTTACATTTCCTTTGTTTTCCTATTTGTTTACCGTTGTCTGTTTACTTACAAAAATATACATACACACCAATCCCTTGCCCAAGGCAGGACCCGAACCCACATTTCCCTGCGACATCAAGCATCAAAGCTAGGCACTTTAACGAGTGAGGTCACGGAGACCAGCCATGTTTTAACGAAATCTACATTTGTTGAGCAGTATTCGTTTATCTCTTACAGTTTATCAGAAATGCAAAATCCATTCAAATGAAGATGTCTTCAGAGGCTATTCCGTCGCCCTCCATGGTGAAATGGTTGCCATGGTTGCTTCGTATACCCAAGGGGTTCAAACCTGGCAGAGGACAATCGATTTTTTCGGTCATTAAAATCCTTAGTATGGTTTCCTTCGGAAGAGAAGTAAGTCCGTCGGTTTCGAATCGTAGGTTTACGACACCTAAAACAACCTCAAGCCTAACAAAGAGACATCTGAGCAAAATTAAGCTGAGAACTACAGTATTTAACGAGCGTCCATAAATAAAACTTCATTTCCACCTACTTCATATTAATCGAGATAAAATTAGCGGAAATGATTTCTTGAATTTGCTTTTTTAATAGTAGAGAGGAAATGAGGAAATGCACTTGTCTAAAGCAATGTCAAATCCAAAAGCTGGTTGCTTTGTAATTGAAATTTATTCCTTTGTATGGCTAGGAATTGACAAATTTCCATATAAGAAAACATATAAGTATTTTAAAGCTGAAACCAATAACAAGGAATATCTCAGAAACGGTTTAAAAAGTATTGGACAACGAGATCTATATTTTTGTGTACAAGTTTTTGTTTATCTCTTGCGATTTACCAGTTATACACAATTCAGCAAAATTCATCAGAATAAAGAGGTCTTCAGAACCTATTCCCAAAAAAATTCAAGATGTATATTTTATTTGTCATGTAAATATGTTTAATATACGCTAATTTAATCAAAATATTTAGAACCATTTTTGAGAAAAAATATTTAAAAAAAAATGTCATTTAAAGGTCAGTTTGTGTTGTATCCTTGCAGTATACTAAAGTCAAATATCAAGTTTGGTATTTAACGGACATTTTCATTTTTGAACTATGTTGTCCACAGACACAAACAAACAGGAATCTTTTTTTAATTTTTTTTTCGACCAAGGGGACCTCAAAAATATATTTATATATTTTCGGTGACATTTCGGTATCGAAAGCTTCTCTATACACTGTGTACATAGTGCGCATAGAGAAATATAGATAGGAAAACATAGAGAAAGAGGGATCTGGAGACCTCTCCAGGTAACGCAATAACGTAGGCAGAGTTACGGGTACATCTAGCTTCAAGTCTGAATCACGTTATGGAATGTAATCTGCCTCGCTTCACTACCACGGTGGTGTGAGGTAGGGGGCTGAAGACGAGCATTATAAGATCTGGGAACCTAGAAGTTGCAGTAGATTTGGAAGGTTTCGTTTGAGATTAATTTCATTAGCAGATCTCGCGACGTTATTGGCCCAAGTCAGAACGGAGGTCATTCCAGACGGCGGCGTGTTTACTCTCTTACTGCCAGATTCTGGATCCTATCTCCAGCTGACTGGAGCTCTTATTAAATTACTCTTAGCTTCGCAGTTAAACTATGCAGAAGGAAACTCATTTGGGATGCATTTCTAAGAGTGCTCAGCATTCAGAATGAGCATTTTACAAGGTAAAGTATGGATCTGGGAGAAGAGAGGAGGAAAAAACTGTTGTGATCCATTCACGTGACATTCTCTACCTATTCTGCAAACAAACTTCTTACAAAAGATTATTTTTCTAAATACTTCATACTAATCGAGATAAACATTAGCAGAAATGGTGTTATTACTGAGCTTCCTTTACGTAGAAGGGAAATAACAAAAGACACACTCTAAATCGAAGTCAAATCTCTTTAAAAGTTGTCACTATATGACTGAGATTGAAATTCGATTCTCTGTACATGGCCGGGAGTAAAACGAAACATGATCAGATTAGATTAGAAATCATTTTTTAGGATCGTTTAAGCCAGGAAGAACATAGAACTTGTCAAGACATATACAGGTATACATATGTTTATATACTACGGAAAAAAACAATGTATAAAGCTCGTTCTTAAAGCTGGGGTTACAAAAAAAGCAGAATAGACATATAATCACAGCATTTGTATTTGAGGTCTCAACTATACTTAATGTGCTCTATAAAAGCACATGAACTTCCTTTTTTTCAATCACATAAAAACAAAGAGTATCATAAATTAGTGTTAAAATGTATAAATAAATATAATTTCATTATAAGTAACATATACATGACCACTTCCAGTTTGAAAAACGTATAAGTATTTTAAAAGTGAAACCATTAATAAAGGATATACTTCATACCATACGTTAGCAGAAATGGTCTTATTACTGAGTGTCTTAGAGAAGCGAACTAAAAAAAAAGTAGGCCAAAGCGACTGCCAAATCTTTTAAAAACTGTCGCCTTGTGACTGACATTGAAAGACAGAATGCACATACGTTTTAAAAGAAAACTTAAATAATGCTAGAACTGTCGCTATGCTCCCGGGATAAGCTTCTTGTCCTGGGAATTCAGGTATATGGTATAGTGACAAGAAATTTTAAAGGAAAGCTTAAACATTCCTGGAGTTATTGTTAAGTTCTCATGATGAGCTTCTTGTCCTGGGAATAGCTGGTATATGGTAGAGCGCAAAAAACTTTTAAAAGAAAACTTAAACAATGCTAGAGATATTGTTAAAATTCTCAGGATGAGTTTCTTGTCCTGGGAATTCGGGATAGGGTATAGTGCAGAGGACTTTTAAACTTCAACAATGCTAGAAATATTGTTAAATTCTCGGGATGAGCTTCTTATGGTAAGAATGCAGATATATTATGTTTACATAGGACTTTTAAAAGAAAACATAAAGAGTGCCAGAGTTATTCTTAAGTTCTCGGGGTGAGCTTCTTGTCATGGGAATTCAGATATATGGTATAGTGGAGGGGACTTTTAAAAAAAAAACTTAAAGACTCCTTGAATTATCATTAAGTTTTCCGGTTGATCTTCTTGTGATGGGCTTGCAAGTAAAGGCTGTATGTCAGAGGACTTTTAAAAGAAGACTTAAACAACCCTAATATTGAGGTTAAGTTCTGGGGATGAGCTTTCTTGTGGTGCGAACGCAGGTATATGATGTTTGCAGAGGACTTTTAAAAGAAAACTTAAACAATGCTAGAACTGCTGTTAAGTTCTCGGGATGAGGTTCTTGTGGTGGGAATGCAGGTATATGATATAATCACTGTCAGGATCAAGGTTGTCCAGTTAAGCTCAAGGATTAGCGTAATTGGACTCAATTAGCGCAGCTTTGCTAAGACCGACATGGTATGCCCATACGAAGCTAATTAGCTACAGATATCTAATTTGACTAGAGGATGTTCCATAGATAGGATGGACAGTCCCAAGAGTGTACCACTGATGTGCAGTGACAATGTATGCAAAGTCTATGAATATCTTCTTCAAATAATGCCATAATAAAGCAACAGGAGAAGTTCCACATTCCAAGGTTTCCACTACCTATGATTCAGTTTATGACAAGATATTATTGTTATTATTTACAATTTGTTATTCCTATTTTATAAACGTAAAGTTATATTTTTATGCATCACATAAAATATATAAAATCTGTGGATTTCCTTCACTATGATTTTTCAAGCTGTTACACAAAACATGTTTACTGTAAATACGCCCTCGGCCGTAATTGTCGAAACTGTGACGGCGGCAAGTTCTTTTGTTATCGCAGCTGTGATTGTTACACCTGTGTGAAGCCACGTGTTCTGTTGGAGGGTTCTTTGTCGCAGTAGCCCGCATTGTTACACCTGAGTAAGTTTGTGAATAACTGCAGGGTTTTGAGCTTGCGAGGGCCACTAGAAATCCAGTCACGTGATCTACAGGTATAAAACTTACAAAGTTCAGTTTCAAGTGGGTGTAAATAGCGATTAGTTGAATGAAATTTGACGGGAAATTCATAGCGTGAAGTCGCTGCACCGAACGTCTAAAGGAAAATAAACGTCACAGTTTTTACGGAAGTATCAATAAGGACAACTATTTATGAATAGATTCTGAATGTAATCAGTGAAAGAAATAAACAACTGTTAGAGAAGAAGAGTTTCTGTTACATTGCAAAATATTATTCTTTTATCTACGCCATGTTGATGGAGATAATCTTAGGAGAATTGGATTATTACTTGCTTCTTTCTAACGGAAATAAGCAATAGTTAAATACTATAAAAGCTATCACTATATGAAACAATATAAATTATGATGTCTTTTGCATTCCCGGAAGTAATATATAAGAGATGTAACGAACGTTGAGAAAAGATAAGTAGATAAATTGAAGCTGCAAACGGTTAACTGTACAAAAAAAGTTTATATGACGTAAATTGTGTATTTTAATATGATCTAAATTATTTGTGTAGGAAGTTTTATCTATCTCTTATGCTTTACAGTAGTATAAAAGTCGTACAAAATGAAGAGGGCTTCAGACGTTATTCTCAAAGAAATCCGCATATACATTTCGTTTGTAATGGAAATATCTTAAATAAATGGCATTTTAATCAAAATCATTTGAGTCATTTCTGAACAAATCAAAAATTTTGAAAAATGTTCCGTGTAAAGGGAAGTTAGAGGTGTGGAATTTTCTTGATAATCTTTGGAAGAGATTGAACTATAATACCAAGTTTGGTATAACCGACTTTCGTTTTTGAGCTGTGCTGCTCACAAACACAGACACACATTCACACATACATTGTTATAATTTTTTTTTAAATATTGGTATCGATATTTTGGGTGGAATACAATACCTTCTCTATCTACTATGTATATTATATATACGTGCCAGAGAAAGTAGCAAGATAACTAACATAATATTTGATTTAACAAAATAGCATACGAGGAACACCCAGAAAGCTGCAGACGGTTTGCGATTACTAAATAATATCGGAAGTTATCAACACAAAGCTTTATTTACAAACTTAGTGTCTTACCCTATTTCTCAACGCAATCTCCGTTCTGTGAAAATATTTATTGTCATGTGGTAACGGGTTTTTCTTGTATATAAAATATCCTAATATAAACTTTAAGTTTAGAGAAAATGAGGATAATACTGTAATACTTTTAAACGGCACTTAGATTCTAAAATAATTAGCACACATTTATTGGAGGCTGTAATCCTTATTACAAGTGTTTATATACATAATTTAAGAAAAATGAACTTTTATGAAAAATAGGATAATCGAACAAAATGTGTTCCACAGATAAAACACACTTTGGAAATAATAAAGAAAACTAACATTTATTTTAAAACGATTAAAACAATCTTCGAATTTACTATGTCCGGAAGGAAACTGAAAATATAGTTGTTTACTAACCTCTATATCCAAATCTATCTTGAGCATTTTTGAAGACAATTAGCTAGTTAATGCTCTTGTGGTGCTGCAATCCAATCTTTATTCAAATTTTCAACCTTTTGATTGTTAATTAATCGATTTAAATGGCAAATACGAAACGTATTATATTTGTATTCTGTAACTTATGGGTTTATGACCACACCCTCCTTTACAAGTTGATCAGCCCTTCATTTCCAATTGTACTATCATGTCCTCGTATCTATCGCATACAAATGTGTAAATGAATACATAGTTAATTTTCTAATAGACACAGTAGGTTCATTATTGCATTAAGTGACTCACTAAAAATAGGTATATTAACTATTATTTATACTCCATTGCACTGCTTCTTTGAGAGCTATAAGTTCTTCCTGTAATTCTGTGCATTGTAGTGCTAAACTAAATATTGCTGAAATATTTTCAAATTCTTATTTTCAGTAATATTAATTTCGCAATAAAAAGATGAACCATCTGTATACCAGGTGGCCATCCTGCAACGTATGCAAACATGTCTTCGTGCGTTAAAAGAGTTGCAAAACTCAACGGGTACATTTCAAGTTAAAACTCGCCAGTGGATAACTGGTCGACAGCTATCTTCGTTTTATCCCTCCCAATGAGAGCGAGTCTTTAATAGTCTTCGCTGATAGTAGGATGTTTAAAGCAAAGGTCACTCTTGCCACTAGCAGATTTTTACTTGAACTAGTCCCGTTCGTTTTACCTCCCGCAACGCGAACCCGAACCGTTCACTGTCACCGCGGATAGCAAAACTATAAAGTGAAGGTTACTCTCGCCAGCACTCCAATGGCAGGTTTTAACTTGAAACAGCCCCGTTGAGTTTTACAACACTTTTAGTGCACCAAGGGATACCTGCACACATCTGCAGTTAGGCTACCTGGTATTTTTATTTAACTTTTGCATAACCTTGGATCAAAATTGCCGCTGTAGTTGATAGCTGCTGTTGTTAAACATTTGGATTCAGAAAATCATATCACGTTAGCTATTACATCAACAATCAACACATTTATTATAACAAAAACATAAGCCTCTTGGATAATAAGCTTCACATTTGCCAGGCAATATAACTGTAAGGAGTGTACATCATTTTATAACATTCAGCTTCTCCTTTTATTTAATATCACCTATGGTTAAGCAAATTTCAAATTTCTATATTTATGTGAAACGATACGGTGATTCTAATGCTCTTATTTAAAGTGATTAACAAATTTGTTTCCAATTGGAAAAATAGTCCGTAAGACGTAAGTGATTTTATGAATTCATTTTATAAATATATTTCACAATCAAAATGTTTAACACGCCTCAAAATTTGAGAAAATTGTTTAGCAATTTTTTTGAATTGGAGCTTTATACCACAGACCAAAACTTCATATGCTGATATATCAATAACTTTGATTACTGAATTTTAATAATTGTTTAAAAGGTTAAATACTTTAATCTCCAAAATAAATCATTGTTTAATAAAAACATATTCTTTTCAAAAAAGTATCATTAGTGTTAGAATGTTTCCGCCTGTAATATTACAACAGATCCTTCTAAACATTTCCTTTGGGAAATTATAGTTATATTTAAACAAAGACTTTTTTGAGAAAGACTAATCATACTAAATGTACAATATAAAATGGCCAAAGGAGAAACAGCTAAATAGTGATTTTCTATGGATTCCAAAAGGTTTCCAACAACTATTTGCTATGAAAAGCAATTTTGGGTGTTATGACCCATTATAGCCACTGGATACAACCGCAGAAACTAACGATGTTACTAGATGGCTACACAGGCGTCGGGAGGCCGTCGGTAGGATGCCTCTACAATATCTGGTCTCAACCGGCGCAACCAGACGGAAGAAGGTTTTACTCGGAGCAAACGATCGTGCCATCTACTTGAAAAGCTTCAATCCACACCTACCGCATACCTGAAATATGAAGAAGGGAAAAGAAATGCAGGATGAAGGGAACGGAACCGTGGTAGATACACAGCACACCAGCACTCGCCAGAAAAACCATGGAAAAACCCAAAACAAAGTGCGCGGTCGCCGGGGAACGCACCCGCACCTCACGAATGGCAGTTACACACGAAACGCTAGAGCCATCTGGCTCGGTTATAGCTTCAGTTATTGGTACATAGAAATGCAGTTTTGTTTATGGACGTCCTTTAAATGTTGTGATTTCAGCGTCCCATTCTATATTGGGCGTGAAAGACGACTTAATTTTGCTCAGAGGGCTGTTTTTATCAGCTTGAGCTTCTTTAACGGGCCGTAAATCTACGACACAGGATCAGCGGTTTTACTTCCCTTCCAAAGGAAGCTATGCTAAGGGTTTTTAAACCCAAAAAAATCCATCGTCCTCCGCTGGGTTTGAGTATATGAAGTTAGCTTGGTAACCATTACACCACGGAGGGTGACAGCTATTGGTAATTAAACTACGCCAGGTAGTGAAAACGATATAATTATTTTCATTAAGCTTAAAATTTCTATAATTTTATTACGAAAATGGTATTTATTTTAATCTTTCACAATTTTTGCTTAAATTTTGCTGATGTATCACCTAAAAGGCGTTTCTTTTATCTTCAACTCTCTTAAATGGACATTTTATGCCAGGAAAGTGGCATCCATCAGCTTGGTTAATAAGCACCTCATTTCTAAACTCAGTTGATATTTGAGCTGTGATAAATTATTCGGAAAGGTGTAATATTAAAGTGACGACAGAGTCGCATGCGTCTGGGTCCAGCTGTGGAGTTGCGATGTGCCCTGCAGGTAGTGTAACTCATTAGGGGACGCAGGCAGGGTCGAGATGTCTGCCACTTAGACGTCATCCTAGAAGGAAGGGTTCAGCGTAATGAGGAGAACTCGGCACACACACGTCCGGTCTTCCCACTGGGGGTATTAATTTTATCTTTCTGGCCGTCCTGAAATACGCTGCAATTTGCAATTCTTGTCTTACATACTGACATTGTCTTGCTCCGCAAAGAAAACAGTAATGCATGGGGCAATTCTTGCTCGATTTGTTTATATAATTTGGAATTTTCTGGTTTTTAATCATTATAATAATAACAATAATAATAAAAATACTGCTACTAATAATCTAGCATGTAATTTAAACTCTTCCTTGCTTTAACCATATAATATTTTCTTCAACTAGATCTGTGATCCCAATTTCGTCTTTTGTTTGCACATTTAATTTATATGAGATGTCGTAGAAGTATTACTTGTACAGTTAATATATTTATTTGAACAGTGTTAATGCTAAATATATGTCCATCTGTATAGGTATTGCTAAAAAAATTCACGCTAGACTGATTACTATTGAGAAATGCATTAACTTTTATTTAATTCCACCACGTGATTGTTGTTCAGCAAACATAGCAATAACAAAAAAAAAATGTAATGGGATATTTTTATTCTGACTTTCAAAACTGATAGATTTATCACAGTGTTAATGTTAATATGTGCCAATCTGTAAAAATCGTGTCACTTTAAACTGCTTACCATTGAGAAATACATTGGCTTATATTTAATTCCAAAACTGTGATTGTTGATCAGCAAATATAACAATAAAAATAAAAACAAATATGTAAAAGAATATTTTTATTCAAACTTTCAAAACTGATAGCTTCATCACAGGTAATACCGCGAAAGGCTATGAAATTAGCAGTAGTGATAGAATATTTATTGTGTATAACATTAAAATCAATATAAAACAGTCGCATGGGTAGAATGAATGAATAAAATACAATCATTGGAAAGAACAAGCCAACAAAAGTAAGAACACTCTGATATAACACATTCACACATTAACACTCCAACTCCCTCTATATATTCATACATGTGGATACTCATATACCAAATCAATATTTGCACAAACACCTATGTGCCCAGACTTGGCCAGTTTTGTCTGTTCAAAATCATGTATCAGCATGCTGTCCTCCGTCTGCTTGAAGCTATGAATACCGGTAATAATTTGACATCTGCACCCTAATATTGGATTTCTTAGTAATATTCCATAAATTAGGCAAGTAGTAATAATTAATCTCTTACCTGTTTTATGTATCCTTTTGTTACCACTCGGTGCATATATGTTCCACTTGTTTTAATCTTTATTTTATTTATTTATTTATTTTTTGGTAGCTTAACGTCCTTTAACCGGATTGGTCATATCAGACGTTGAATGAGATTGATGAAATGATGCTCAAATTATTTTGGGGTCCATGAAACTAATCTTTATTATATAAATAGGGTTCGTATTGAGGTTTAATTTCATACTAAACTAGCTCTAAAATATAAAATAAAAGTAATTAATATTGTTTTATATTGTAAATAGTTACATTTTTACAAAAAGTTCTAATGATATTTTTCCTTTTACTTTCTCTATACCTTTTTGTATATAGTAAGTAGAGAAGCTATTACATTCCATCTAAAAATGTGATGATATTTATGTTTTGAGTCCAAAAAACAGTATAGAAATAGTTAGGGATGCTTATGCATAGCTCAAAACGAATAGATCGTTAAACACCAAACTTCTTCCAAAGATGTGACTCGAAGATTTTCAAGAAAATCTCACCACCCGAAGTTATCCTTTATATGGACAAATTTTGGAAAACCTTGTTTTTCTTAAAAATGACTAACGATTTTGATTGAAATACCGCGCATTAAAGAAATGTACATAAATAAAATGTATATCTTGTATTTTTGGGAAACAGCCTGTAAAGACTTCTTCATTCTGGATGAATTTTGCTGAATTTTAAGTAACCAGAGAAGTATAACAGATAGACAACAACTCATACAAAATGTAGAATTCGTTACGGCATGTAATTTATGTCCTATGCTTTTTTGTACGGTTGAGCGTTTCCGAGACATTCTTTGTTATTGATTTCAGTTGTAAACAACGCAAGTTTTCTTCAACAGGAAGTCACCATTTGTTTCGTCTATTTTTGTTTTATTACAATTGTACACATAACGATCAGCTTTTTAAAGATTTAACTATCATTTTATCTTAGCTTAATCCCTTATTTTCTTTCTGCATAGAAGGAAGCAACTAATAAGACAACTACTGCTAATGTTTATTTCGATTGGCATGATGTAAATAAATGAATAACCTTTTGTAAGAATGGTTTGCTTTCAAAACAGATGGAGAAAGTAATGTGAATGGACCACATTAGTTTCTTTAAAGAAAAAGAATAAAATCCACACAACTGCAGTCACAGATAACTCTGTCAGTTCCCAAGCGTCTCAATACACCATTATTTTACCTGGACCCTCCCCTTCGTGTAACACGGATACGTTTGGCTGCAGTTATTGCGATTTGAACTCGCGACGTTTGGCTTTGAATGAATGACCAGTCCATGCTAATCATATCACCATGGTCAAATCATAACTCACTAAATTAATGAACAATGGAATGTGTTTTGGAATACTAACCTATGCTACAAACAGTAAAATTAGAAAACATTAACATCAAAATTAAGAAAATTTAAACCCTTAACACAATAAATACACAATTTTTATACGAACATAATTTATTACTTTCTCTAGCTCCATATGCACATTACATAGGAATAGAGAAGTATTGTATTTCACCAACAAATTCGATGTCGAGATTTCACCGGAAATATACGTTTAAACACAGGTCCGTGTGAATGATTGTGTATGTGCGCTTCCGTGTAGGTGCGTTGGCATGATCTGTTAATACTTTCTCTACACATACTGTGCATGTACTAGGTAGAGAAGGTATTGTACTACATCTAAACATTCGACCGAGATTTCACCGAAATTATATTTTTGAAGTCCTCTGAATAAAGTAAACACTTAGAAAAACGTTCATTTGTGTGTGTGTGTGTGGGTGGGTGTGTGGGCAGCCCATCTAAGAAACAAATATCATTAAATACTAATTTGGTATTTAAGTTTAGTGTCTTCCAAAATTACGATACGAAGATTTTCAAGAGATTGCCCCCACCACAAACTACACTTTACTAGAAAATTGTTTGAACATTTTGTTTTGCTTAATAATGTTTTTGATTAAAATACCGTGTATTAGAGGTAGTTCTCTCTACTTTATTCTAGTTAAATTAACAAAAATACTGAAGCTGCTAACCAGTTGCATACTATGTTCGTTCGAACAACACCGCAATTCTCCGAATTACATATCAGTTCCGTTACAAAGTTAACCTATATCTGTGTTCACACATTCTCTGTCACCCAATAGAGTGAAGTGAACCTCCTGAAGATCAGGAATGAAAGAATGATTCATGGAGTTCCCCATTTTTTATGCTCTGCCCGAGACGTAATAACTTCTTCGCTGTAATATATAACATGTTTTCCCAAAGGGTAGTGTGTTAGGCGTCTTAGCAAACTCAAAGATTTATAGGTTCTTCTCTGGAAAAACTTGACCACTTTGGAATTCTTAGTTAACTCTCTCTTTTCTATTATTACATATTTCACTCCCCCCGGTTACTATTTCTCAGAGAGAGTATTCTTTATAAGCCAGCTTACTGTACAAAGTTTAGCCTTTTCGATATTTAGCTCTGCATATACATACTGATTCTGTGTTAATTATCTGCCACTGTATTTACTGTTCCTATCTGTTTTCTCACTTCTCTCAAAGTGCCCTATTATCACAAGTAATATCACAATTCATCTGGTAAGTCCAGCCCATCGAATAAATATATATTTGCGATATTTCAAAAATAAAACATGAATTGAAATATCACAATGCAGATATTTAACCAGAAAATTTTGTATTTTATAGAAAAAAATCTGATGTGTTCCATTCAAAGGACTCATCTGCATCTCTATATCAAATTATTATTTATAAGCTTATTCTTCTATTTCATGCTAATCGAATAAAGATTAGCAGAAACTGTTTTACTGCTTAGTTCCTTATAAGTAAAAGGGAAATAAGTCGCCCTCCGTGGTGTAATGGTTACCATGCTGACTTCATATACCCAAGGTCGCGGGTTCAAACCCGGCGGAGGACGATGGATTTTTTCGGGCGTAAAAATCCTTAGCATGACTTCCTTCAGAAGGGAAGTTAAGCCGTTGGTCTCGTGTCGTAAAAGAACCTCAAGCCTGATTGAGAGGCCTCTGAGCAAAATTAAACGGTCTTTCACGCCCAATTTAGAATGGGACGCTGAGGACCACAGCAGTTAAAGAGCGTCCATAAATAACACGACATTTTAAAAGGGAAATAAGGGAATACACTATCAAATGTTTTAAAATATGGTTGCTTTGGGATTCAAATCCGTTTATTTGCGTGGCCAGGAGTAGACAAGCTCCCGTATGAGAAAAGTATAAGTACTTTAATAAACCAATAACAAGGAATAATTCATAAACGGTGAAACCCACGAAAAAAATATACACATTACATAAACTGTGTGTTTTAATGAGATTTACATTTTTATGTAGTAAGTTTTTTTTTCTATTGTTTACGGTTTACTGGCTATGCAACATCCAGCAAAAGTCTTGCAGAATAAACAGATCTTCAGAAGTTATTCCCGGAAAATTCAAGATAAACATTTTATTTGTGTTGGAAATGGCTTCAATATTATGTGGTATTTTAATCAAAATCGTTAGATCTCTTTTGATAAAATCAAAACTTTCGAGGATTTTTCCATGTAAAGGGTACTTTGGGGTGGGGGTATTTTCTTGGCAATACGTTATAAAATGCTACGTGCTGTATTCACGTGGACTTTTTATTCACTGTTATACGAACTATACTTATAAACATTTGTTCTTCTAGATAGTCATATTTATCGAGGTAAACAATTGCAGAAGTTTATTTATTGTAAATTTTCTTGTATATAGATCTGGAACGAAAAAGGCTTCAAATTATTTAAGAGCGTGACGCTATGTGACATTTTATTCTCTTCGTATGGCCAAAAGGAAAAAGAAAAACGACAAGAAAAGTTACTTTCCATTTAGAAAAGTGTAGGAATTTAAAAATGAAATCAATATCTTGGTAATACTTTACTCCACGAAAAAACAATTTATTTGGTCTACATTGTATGGTTTGATAAGGTTTTCATCTTTTATGTATTAAGATTATGTCTTTTTCTGATGGTTTAAGCATTATATAATGTCATTCAGAATAAAGATGGCACCGGAGGATATTCCGAAAATTCTAGATGCACATTTGGTAAGATAATATCTTAAGTACTTGGCATTTTAATGAAAATCATTAGAGAGAATTTTCGAAAAATATTCATGTAAAGGGTAATTCAGAGTGATAGGATTCAAAATCCTTGTGTACTAGCCTTGGAATATGCTGAACTTAAATCAAAAGTTTGTCATTTAGCCGATTTTTCATTTTTGAGCTATTTTGTTGGTAAACATACACACATACATACACAAACACAAACACGGAGCTTTTCTAAAACCCAATTTATTGGGTTCACGGGGCCATAAAAAATATATTTCTGTGCAAGCTCGTTATCGAACTCATACTTCGCCTTTCTACTTAGAGTAAGGTCGGGTAATGTCGGATAGGCTGGTAATGTCCCATACCTAGGTTTCGGCTTGATGGATGGTGGCATCTTACGACAAGCACTCGAAACATGTTCACTGAGCTAAAGGAAGTATTTAACGGTGGTCGCCATATTGAGTTGTGGTGTTTTGTGGAAGCTACATTGAGAAAACTGAATTCACAGAAAACAGAATTTTTAAAGCTAAGTTAACATGCTTTAATTACAACGGTGTTATAATAACAAAGTAATTTCGTCATGTTATATTCGAAAGTGCGTATTTTGCACTACCTTTTAATATATGTGAAGTACAAGATGTATTGAAATGTGAATGACCAAATGGAAAATGGAAGAATGCCATGAATGCGGGTAATGTCGGATACCTGTCAGTTGGTATCCGACATTACCTACCACTGTGGAAGCACCTTTTTAATACTTGTAAATAACAGTGAACAACGAAATAGTTAACTTCTAAATGCCAGTAATACAACTAATTAGAGCATAATTGATCATTTACCTGTACGAATTTTATAAAATTTGTTTATTTACATTTAAATAGATAAATAATACTTAAATGTTTATTAGAATTTGTTTATTGAACATTTAACCCATTTAAGCTATATTAGACTGCATCACTACACAAGATGAAGAGTGCATGTATTGCAAAGGAAAGTTCCCTCGCCAGGGGGAAGAATGGATTCACTGCATCACCTGTGAAGAATGGTGCCATGAGGAATGTTCAGGTGCCGAAAAGCAGATCTTTACTTGTGATTACTGTGCATAAACAGAGAAAATCAGTGCATACCTTTTGTTGTGTATTTTAGGTTTTTCATTTTCTAAGAGTTTTTAAAGATGACATTCCAGTTTATATGTCAGTTTCAAAGTTCAAGGGTTTTAAAACTAGGCTAAGAAGTTAGCCAAGTCTTAAAACCTCACTATGTTTAAGATTTTCAGTCAAAATGAGATTTAATATTGTTTGTGTATATTACAATAAAATTTGGAGGGTAATCTCGGATAGTGTCCGACATTACCCTCCTATAGCACGACATAAGCATTTTGCCCATTTTCCTATAAATCTTCAATAGAAAATATGCCCTTCATGTTAAGACCTTGTATGCTTCACAGGATTAAACGCACTGCATAGGCAATACATTGTGGTAAAATATGCCCTTAGTATAGGTTCTTACACACTACAATTCTCAAAAATGAAAATGGTATCCGACAGTACCCGCCCTTACTCTACTATATGTAAAATGAAAATAAAACTACCTATTGTTATTGGTATTTTAGTGACTATTTCATATCTAGAGGCATTAATTTCTCGTATGTAGTTTATCAACTGGTCATTCTTTTGTTCTATACCATTTATCATTAGATCGTTCTTTTGTGTAGTCAGTGTCACCAGGTTATTACTTTCTCTATATGTACTATGTACATAGTGTATAGAGGAAGATTGGTATTCCGCCCAAAAATTCGATAGCGAGATTTCACCAGAAATACATGCTTAAGGACCCCCTGAATAAAAAAACAACAACACATTTTTAGATTAAGGTCCATCTGTGTGTATGTGTGTGTTGTGAGTGTATGCTGACTGTGGACGGTTAAATACCAAACTTGGTTTTAAGTTTGGTATTTTCCAAGTATGTGACACGATTTTCAAGAAAATCCCCCCACCGCAAACTACCCTTTATATGGAAAAAGCATCCAAAATGGCTCTAACGAAGTTGCTAATATTCACATATTATAGCCATTGCTATCAAAATAAAATTTATATCTTGAATTTTCTGGGAATAGCTTCTGTTTATTCTGGATGAATTTTGCATAACTAGTAAACCGTAAAAGATAGACAAAATATGTAGACCTTGTTAAGATAAATAAGTTATGCCATATACATATACCCTTGTTTTTGGTTTCGGTTTTAAAATAGTTAAACGTTTCTCATCTGGGAACTTTTCAACTTCTGCCCACGCAAAAGAATGGATTTCCAGTACATAGCAACCACATTTAAAAACATTTGACTCTCGGTTTAGCTGAGTGTATTCCCTTATTTCCCTCCTACTTATAAGGAATTAAGTAATAAGACCGTTTATGCTAATGCTTATCTCGATTAGTATGAACTGGATAGAAGAATAAACTTACTACCAATAATTTGAAACAGAGATGTAGAGTAGGTTAGGTGAATGGGACACATTAGATTTTTGAGTAAGGTTTAAGTAACTTAAAAGAGGTGAGAAATACCATATGAGTGGTAATATTCCAATATTCCTTACGCAGAAGAAAAAGTTGTGAATGCCATAAGCGGGGATAGTATAGCTGTGAAACGATACCAAAACAATAAAGATAAAGATCCGTGCTGGAGGAGACGCGGGGACAATCTATTTTTCTAACATACTCCCACACATGGCGTCGTAAAAGCTGCCCGGTAATGAAATTTCCTCGGTTACTGACATGTAGTGGCATGGTTTAAGGGCTCGGCGCAAACTAGTGCAACAAATCACTCACTCGCAAAAAGCTTCAATTCCCCCCAACCCCAGCCGTTCTTCTTATGTTCCCCGGATACACTGTGCAAAGTGGGCAGCTCTCTCTCCCACCACCAGCAGCTCCTCTGCCCGATGGGATATCCAGTTCAATAGCCATTAGCTAATTTGCCGCGTACCATTTCCCTGTATCCCGGTAGAAACCACACAATTGAATTAGTTAATGCGATAGATTGAGTAGAAAGAGATAGCGGATGTTGTTGGCTGAGGAATAAAAAGCCCCCGCCCGAGTACACTCGGGCGACTAGTTCCTGCTCCTGGCTCCTGACGGCCAACTCCAAAGTTACGAAGTTAGTCGAGGCTTGCAAATAACAACCTTGAAGTTGTCTTGAAAGCGGAACAGAAGGTTTATAACAGAACGCTAACCACAAAACTAAATGGACAATATGATGATCTATTAAAATTGATTCCCGAATAATGACGAAGTTAGTCGAGGCTTGCAAATAACAACCTTGAAGTTGTCTTGAAAGCGGAACAGAAGGTTTATAACAGAACGCTAACCACAAAACTAAATGGACAATATGATGATCTATTAAAATTGATTCCCGAATAATGACACCACTTTAAGTAAATATATTACATGCATAGAACAGTTAATGTTGTCCTGAAAGCCGAAACAGAAGGAACGCTAACCGTATAATGTACATAGTAATAGCCCAAATATTCAATACTGTGTATGTGTGTCCATAGTCTGTGAACACAATAACTCACTTGATTTTCTCAAAAATGTCTGTAACAATTTTGATTAAAATACAATATATTAAAGATATTTACACGACAAATAGAATGTATATTTTGAATTTCCTGGGAATCAGACCTTGTTTTCTAAAGACCTTTATATTCTGGATGCATTTTGCTGGATTTTGCATAACTAGAAAGCCGTAAGAGATAGGCTGAAACTAAACACAGAAAAAATGTAGATCTCGTTGAAAAACACAGTTTATGTCATATATATATTTCGTGGATTTGACCATTTTTGAGATATTCCTTGTTATTAGTTTCAATTTTAAAATGTTTAAAAGTTTTCACATACGGGAATTTGTGAACTACTGGCAATACAAAGAAACTAACCTCATACATATGGCAACCAGCTTTTAAAAGATTTGACTTTCGTTTTAGTGTATTCCAATATTTAGCTTCTACTTACACGAAAGCATTTCTATTTCTGCTAATGTTTATCTCGATAAGCATGAAGTAGACAGAAGAATAAGCTTAGCAATAATTTATTACAGAGAGCACATGGATTTCTAGGATTTGGCACTTAGCTATGGGAACTGTCCTAAAAGTAGTTTATCCTGGAAGGATTGGAACTGCAAATCGTACTCCTGACTTACCTACGAGGCATCTGACACCATCATGGTTTACCTCTCCCGGAAAGTTTCAGTTTACCAAAAGTGATGGCGTCCGCGTTTTGGGATGCAGATGGAGTTGTGATAATTGACTTCCTGCGGCATGCAAGCTCTAGGACAGGTAACCACTAGGCTAACTTGATTGGAGCATTGTGTGAAGCAATTAAAGAGAAGAGACGTGACAAATTGAATCACAAAGTACTATTCCGTCCAGACAACGCACCTGCACACAAGACGTATTCTAGATGGGCTACCAATTATGGCACCGTATTAGAATAACCAGAACATGCTTCCGAATTTAGCTTTTAACATATTCACTAACATCCATTAACCTGTTTGATGAATTACTAGTAAAATTATTCATCCCACGACAATTGTCCTTTCTCAGCTCCATATGGTTAAAAAGCTTATTCTTCTATTTACTTCATACTAATCGAGAAAAAAGAGCAAAAACAGTCTTATAACTTGCTTCCTTGTAAGTAGAAGCGAAATAAGTGAGTATTACAGTTTAAAGTGATAGTCAAAAGCTGGTTGCTATGTGACTGAATATCCTTTGTTTGTATGGACAGGAGTTGATAAATTCCTCTATAAGAAAAGGTAAGTATTTCAAAACTGAAACCGAAAACAAGGATTATCTTTAAAACGATCAACTACACGAAAAAAATGTATAGAACATTATCTACATTTTTTGTGTGGTGAGTTTTTGTCCAGCTCTTACGGTTTAGCAGTTAAGTAAAATTCAGAATAAATTAGTATTCAGCGACTATAGGTACATGTTATTTGTTAGGTAAATATCTTTAATATACGATATTTTAATCAACATCGTTAGAGCCATTTTAGAGAAAATCAAAATTTTCGAAAAAAGTTTAATGTGAGGGTAGTTGGGGTGGGAGGATTTTCTTGAAAATCTTCGTGTCACATCCTTGAAGATACCAAACATAAATACCAAATTTGATATCCAACGGTCTTTTGTTTTTTAGCTATGCTGTCCACAGACAAACAGACACACCTTTTTCAAAAAATTTTTGTTGGATTCAGGAGAACCCAAAACATGTATTTCCGGTGAGATCTCGATATCGAATTTTTGGGTGCATTGCAATGCCTTCTCTATACACTATGTACATAGTACGAGTATGGAAAGTAAAAATATTATGCATACAAGTTATGCAGACTGCGTTATCTAATGGAGATATACATTAACTTAAATTGCCTTATTACTTGCTTTCTTGTAAGTAGAAAGGAAATAAGCCAATACATGAGGCTAAACCGATAGTCAGACATTTGAAAAGCAGGTCGTTATGTGAAACAATAGAGGTTCAGTTCGCACTACAAAATGTAACATCAACACGCGCGTTACAGAACACAAAATAATCTGCCACCTAGGACAAACAGAAAAATCTGATGTGTTCCATTCTCATGAATTTCTCTACACCTTATTGTTAAAAAACTTATGCCTCTATTTACTTCATGCTAATCGAGAAAAAAATTAGCAGAAACGGTCTTATTACTTGCTTCGTTGTAAGCAGAAGGGAAATAAGGGAAAACCATAGGTTAAAGTGATAGTAAAAAGCTGGTTGCTATGTGACTGAAGTTCCTTTGTTTGTATGGACAGGAGTTGACAAATTTTTAAATGTGAAATCAAAAACAAGCAATATGTAAAAAACGACAAATGTATGTAACATAAATTGTGTGTTTTAACGTACTCTGCATTTTTGTGTTAAGTTTTTGTCCATCTTTTACGGTTTATCAGTTATGCAAATTTCAGCAAAATTCATTCAGAATAAAGTAGTTTTCAGAGGCTAATCCCAGAAAATTCAAGATATACATTTTATTTGTCAGGTAAATATCTTTTAATCAAAACCTTTCCAACCATTTTTAAGAAAGTAAAAAGTTTCGAAAAAAGTTTCATGTGAAGTGTAGATTGGGGTGGAGGGATTTTTCTCAAAATCTTCGTGGCATCCCTGGAGGATACTAAACTTAAATACCAAGTTTGGTATTTTACTAACTTTTGCTTTTTGAGCTATCTTGTTCAAAGTCACACCGACACACGGACCTTTTTGAGAAAATACTTTTTTTTTGAATACAGGGGAACCTAAAAATATATTTCCGATGAAATCTCGGTATAGAATTTTTGAGTGTAGTGCAATACCTTCTCTACGCACTATGTATATAGTACGTGCAGAGAAAGTAAAAATCAGCCTTGACACAAAATGCTGTACCCATAAATGACCATTAAATGGAATCCGATAAAGTAGAGGTTTTAGCTGCAACTAAAAGTTATTACACGGAGAGGCCATAGACATCTACAAAAATATAAATAACTTTAACAAGGACAGAAGAATTCAGAATAAAGGCAAACCTGGATTCACATACTTTCTCAACTCCGAAACCTCCATACAAAATACAAAGAACCACAGAATCCACCCCCTCGAATCCGTCCACCGCTCTTGAATATATATGTGTTGGGTTTTTCAGATCACGATCAACTTCAAAACTGTTTTTTTTTTTTTGGTGCTAAAAAGGAGTAATATAAAAGAATAAATCCTGTATCATTTGGTGAAGCCCTGAAGATATCAGGAGGAAGCGACGTGAGCACATGATCTCTGAAGATGTCCCCCATAGACAAGGAAGACCACAGTAAAACTTTCACATGATTTTCTCTACCTGTTCTGCAAACACACTATTCTTATAAAAGATAATAATTCTTTTATCTGCATTATAGAATCGAGATAAATATTTGTAGAAATTGTCTTTTTACTTTCTTCCTTGCAAGTAGACGGGCAATGAGGGAATACACCAGAATAGATCTATAGTCAAATATTTTAAATCTTTGTTTTATGTGAGCAATTGAAGTTTGGTTCGTTTTGCAAGGCCAGTATTAAAAAAATTGAGAGATGAAACGTAACGATACCTCTCGTTTAAGAAAAGTTCGTAGTTTAAAATTGAAACCAATAACAAAAGGTACCTCGAAAACGGCGAACTCTGCAAAAAATGCATTATGACGTAATTGGTGTTTTTTTACCGAAATCTCCATTTTTTGTGTAGTGATATTTAGTCTACGTTAACAGTTTACCGGTTTTTCAAAATTCATTCAGGGTCATGAGATCTTCGGAGACTATTCTCAGAAAATTTAAGTTATGCGTTTACTTTTGCTGGAAATGGAAATAGAAATTGAGGTTTAGTTATGCACGTTTAGTTAATATCGTGGTTGTCAGCGTCCCATTCTATATTGGGCGTGAAAGAAAGCTTAATTTTGTTCAGAGGACTCTTTATCAGGTTAGAGGTTCTTTTATGTGCCGTAAATCTACGACAAGAGACTAACGGCTTTATTTCCCTTCCAAAAGAAGCTACGCTAAGGGTTTTTACGCCAAAAAAAAGAAAGCCACCGTCCTCCGCCGGGTTGAACACGCGACCTTGGGTAATGAAGTTTCCACAATTGATATAAATATCTTTAGTATACGGTGTTTTAATTAAAATCATTAGAGGAATGTTTGAGAAAACCAAAATGCTCAAAAATATATCCATGTAAAGATAAATTGGGGTAGGGGGTTTTCTTTAAAATGTTCGTGTGAAACCGCGGAAAATACTAAACTTAAATACTAAGTTTGGTGTTTTCCGATCTCTTAGTTTTTGGGCTATGCTATTCACTGACACATATACATACACGCACATATGGAGCATTTAAAAAAACTTTTTTTTTTTTTTTTTTTTTTTTTTTTTTGCAATCAGGGGACTTCAAAATATATATTCCGGTGAAATCTCGACATAGAATTTCTGGGTGGAGTATAATGCTTTCTCTTTATCCTATATGTATAGGGTGTGTATAGAAAGTAAAAGTCTACATAGCAAAATAGGAATTTGAAATTTTTCTCCCAATATCACTTAGAAAAAGTGTATAAAGAGGCAACATATATTCGTTTTCTTACTAGGTTGGCAGCAATGAGAATGCAGCACATTCTTCAGGGGCAGAGCAACAAAAGGGTCAGACTGGCCGTGTTGTACAGCACCGAGTTCGTGAGCACGTTTTACGTGCGGCAGATTCTGTTGCGATTATATAAGAGCACGGCGCAGTGATAAGTTTCCTGTTCGTTGTCAGTTGCGTCACGACTCAACATAAAAGCGAGAATTGCCCGCAATGTAGCGCTGGTTGCCAAGCGGTTCCCATATATCGTAAACGAGTGCATAAAAGCTTGAGAACGATATTGGAGCATGCGCGGACAGAATGATTCCTGTCTTCATACCATCAAACACACAAGGCGGCTATCCACATGGAAACAAGCAAATCTCTAACTCACGTTCCAGCAATCACAGCATTTTGATTCATATTCGGAGAGAATTCAAATTGTTTCTAGAAATGAAAATGATTAAGGGTTTGTGATGTTTTTATTGAAATTATAGAGCACAAAAAATCGCCTTTAAGCACATTTCAAAAAATCTTATGTTTAACATTCACATGACTTTCTCCATATACCTGCAACAAATAATTCTTAAAAAGCTTATACTTCTATTTACTTTATGCTAATCAGAAAAAATTAGCAGAAATAATCTAATTACTCGTTTCCTTGTAAGTAGAAGCGAAATAAGGGACAACCGTAGGTTAAAGTGATAGTCAAAAGCTAGTTGCTATGTCAATGAAGTTCCTTTGTTTATATGGATAGGAGTTGACAAGTTCCTGTATGAGAAAAGTATACGTTTTTCATAGCAGAAACCAAAAATAAGGAATGTCATAAAAACGACGAACTCCACGAAAAAAATGTATATAACATAAATTGTGTATTTTAATGTGATCTACATTTTTTGTGTAGTAAGTTTTTGTCCATCTCTTACAGTTTAGCAGTTATTCAAAAGTTAGTAAAATTCATCCAGAATAAACTACTCTTCAGAGGCTATTCCCAGAAAATTCAAGATATACATTTCATTTGTCAGGTAAGTATGTTTAATATACGAAATTTTAATCAAAATCGTTAGGGCCATTTTTGAGAAAATCAAAATTTTCGAAAAAAGTTCCATGTAAAGGGTAGTTTGGGGTGGGGGGATTTTTCTCAAAATCTTCGTGTCGCATCCCTGGAAGATACTAAACTTAAATACCAAGTTTGGTATTTTACCGACTTTTCCTTTTTGAGTTATCGTGTTCACAGACACACGGACACACACACACACACACACACACACACACACACACACACACACACACACGGACCTTTTTGTGAAAATGCTTTTTTTGGATATTAGGGACCCTAAAACATATATTTCCGGTAAAATCTCGGTATCGAATTTTTAGGTGGAGTGCAATACTTTCTCTATACACTATGTACATAGTGCGTATGGAGAAAGTAAAAATTACAGTAATATAGCTTTACAAAATATTCCACTTGAATCATTACTTATAATTTCTTCTACTTCTGATATGTAAATAGGATATGCTCTAACTTATTGTGATTTAATCTTTATTTGATAAAATTCTGAGTGCCAACTAATCATACGCCTCGTGTACAAACTAAATTAGGCATTAACGTAAAGTTTTAAAAAGTCTGAAGTGTGAAATTCGCTTCGCATCTTTACCTTCTTTCGTTTATTACCTAGCGGTTGTATACATTTTTCTTACGAAAGCTAGATAAATAGCTTCGTTTCATTATGGGCTACATTATATGCCCTTGAGTATACGTCTCTCGCTTAACGTGTACCAAATATACAAGATGATGCAAAATTTCTTCCAAATGATATAGACTTCACAGGCTATTCTCAGAGAATTCAATGTATAAATCTTATTTGTCATGTAAATATCTTTAATTTAGGGTGTTCGGGGTATAAGTGAATATATTTTAATATATCATAGCTTAATTTGTATCCCCTTCGATGTGATAGTTGTTTTTCCTTTGTCTAACAGTTTCTCCATAAACCAGTGAGATAATTGACCACCTAATCTGTTCTGCATGGCCTTAACTGCGCCAGAAATGAGCAATGCCTATCCGTATAAATTACCTGTTTCGCTTACACAGATTCACATCTCAGTACTTGACCTGGTGGTCTAGTTAGTTGCAGAAACCATTCAAACTTAGTTCCGATATAGCATTCGTTATAGCAAGGCCTGTCTCCTCATGGTTACGCTTTCGACTGAGGTATTAGGGAAAATAAACAAGTATGTCCTATGGGTGACACGCCTACTTGGCGGTACTAACAAAACTGAAAACATACATAATTTTACTTATTAAGAGTAATAAGTAAAATTATTTATCCTAAAAGAAGAAAATATTGATGCAGTTTGTTCATTATACTATTCTTAATTACTAATACTAATATCTGCACCTATGTTCTTAAGAAGTGGAAGGTATTTTAATCAATATCGTTAGTTCATTTCTGAGAAAATCAAACGTTTATAAAAAATTTGCATAAAAAGAACACCTAGAGAGAATGCTGTTGAAAATCATCGTGTTGCATCTTTCGAGGATACTAAACAGGAATAAAAATTTTTGTACAGAGTTATGCTGTTCACAGACGGACACACACATACAAACTCATCCATAAGCGCACACACATGAACATCTTTTTTTAAAACGCTTTTGATCAGAGGTCCTCAAAACATGTATTTGCGGTGCAGATCTTAAATTGATTTTTTTTGGAATATAATGCAAAAGGTATATATGGTAATTGATTGCTATTTTACACAATCCATCTTTAGATTGGAATATTAGGATAAGACTGAATTATTCAATTCTTCAGAGCCTTAAACAAGATTTGAATTTAGCTCATTCTTTAAACAATAAATCTCTGAATTTAGGCCCATGGCATAATTAGATACAAAATCTGCGTTTCCTAAAAACATGACTACCGCGTAAGAACAGGTTGCTTGCTTCTGATTATATTGTTCTATTGTTTTGTCATCCTACTCCCTGAATTACATGCACTCTTTACTTTCTCTATACTCACTATGTACATAGTGTATAGAGAATGTATTGCACTCCACCAAAAAATTCGATACCGAGATTTCACCGGAAATATATGTTTTAGGGTCCCCTGTAACCAAAAAAAAAACATGTTCATAAAAAGGTCCGTGTGTGTGTGTGTCCGTGTGTCTGTGAACACAATAACTCAAAAACGAAAAGTCGGTAAAATACCAAACTTGGTATTTAAGTTTAGTATCTTCCAGGGATGCGACACGAAGATTTTGAGAAAAATCCCCCCACCCCAAACTACCCTTTACATGGAACATTTTTCGAAAATTTTGATTTTCTCAAAAATGGCTCTAACGATTTTGATTAAAATTTCGTATATTAAAGATATTTATCTGAAAAATGAAATGTATATAATGAATTTTCTGGGAATAGCCTCTGAAGATCACTTTATTCTGGATGAATTTTTCATAACTACTAAACCGTAAGAGATGGACAAAAACTTAACCCACAAAAAATGTAAAGCACGTTAAAACACACAATTTATGATACATACAAATTTTTTTCGTGGAGTTGATCGTTTTTGAGATATTCCTTTTTTTGGGTTTCAGCTTTGAACATCTTATACATTCTCATACAGGAATTTGTCAACTCCCGTCCGTACAAACAAAGGAACATCAGTCACATAGCAACCAGCTTTTGGCTTTCACTTTAATCTATGGTACTCCCTTTTTTCGCTTCTGCTTACAAGGAAGCAAGTAATAAAACTATTTCTGCTAACTTTTTCTGATTAGCATAAAGTAAATAGAAGTATAGGCTTTTTAAAAATAATTTGTTGCAGGGATATAGAGAAAGTCATGTGAATGGTACACATCAGATTTTTTTACTTTTGTGCTCAAGAGGAACCATGCAAGGAACAAGCGGAATATTTCCTTTCTTAATTATGAGGGCATTTGTAATTTAAATTAGCAGCTTCTCTGTAATTTCAGCGTTATTCTAATGCAGATTCTTAAAACTGATTCGTTTTTTCTCCTTTCATTCCTTTGTCTAATCCCTGCTATCTTAGAGGTCACTTTCGGCTCTCGTGTAACAATAAGAGCTTTGCTAATTATAATCTCAACTATAATTTAACGCCTATAAGCTCCTATTTTAACGCAAATGGACATGTAGGTTAAACAATTGCAGTACAGTTTTAAAAACATTTATCGAGCGAAAAGGCTCTGTGACCCATTGTAAGGCTCATTTTTGTGAGGTCCTGCGTTCATGCCCGTCCGACCGGTCAGTCTGATGAGAGTTTTTCTAGTTTCCCGGTTTAGTAGGCAACTACTGGGGATGAGGATTTGTGGAGTGGAACAAGCAATTTCACATGAACTAAGATTGGCTTTATTTTATTATTTTTAATTTTTATATTCTCGACCAGGTTGTACAACGTATAATACCTTTTATACCACATGTATTCCATAAAAATTCTATATCAAGAATTTACGTAAATATACGTTTGAAACACATTTTTTGACACATAAATCTATGACTAAAGGTCAACAAGATACCAAACTCGGTATTTAAGATTAGTATTTTTCAAGGATTCCAGAAAAAAAGTTTCAGAAAAATACCCATACTCTAAAGTATTCTTTACCTGGATTTTTTTTTTGAAATGTCAATATTGTTGATTTTGTCAACAATGGCTCTAACGAGTTTGATTAAAATACCATATATCACAGATGTTAATATGACAAATAAACTGTATATCCCGAATTTCTTTGAAACAGCCTCCGATTTCCTCTTCATTGTGAATGACCTTTGCATAATGTTAAACTGCAAGAAATTATCAGAAACTTACTTCACAAAACGTAAATTTCGTTAAAACACACCATTTCTGTCGTATATTTTTTTAGAGCTCACCATATCCGAGATATCTTTTGTTATTGTTTCAATTTCAAAACACTTAAGCTTTTCTCAAATGAAATGTCGTCATACTGTCTTATAGAATGCAAAAATAGGGAATTTTAATTGCAGAAATAAAACCCGGCTGTTTAAACGTTAATAATATCGCTTGAGTCTAGTATATTTTCTTATTTTTCTTCTACTTAGAAGGAACAATACAAACATTTCTGCTAATGCTATCTTAATTAGCAAGAATTATATTGAAGATTAAGCCTCTCTATGAAGAATGTGTTGCAGAATAGGTAGAGAAAGTCATGTGAATGAAACATAAGTTTTTAATTTTTTGATCTTTTTGTTATCAAATGACAGTTTCATTTGATATCATGGGTATTGTGAACATTTACTATTAGTGTTACATTGATTACCTTTGAAGTTATTAAGTTTTAAAACATTGATTACGTATTAGTTTGTTTTTACGTTTATTAAGCAGTGTAAAATAAAATCATAGTTTCTATTCCCTTAGATATAAAAAAGCGTATTTCATCTTCTGCCACGAATTTCCTGTCCCTCATTCCACTAATTTTGTTTTCCCT
Organism: Hymenopus coronatus; assembly: GCA_030762935.1. Classification (NCBI taxonomy): domain Eukaryota; kingdom Metazoa; phylum Arthropoda; class Insecta; order Mantodea; family Hymenopodidae; genus Hymenopus; species Hymenopus coronatus. Next base: position 98,734,636 of record CM060892.1, read on the forward strand.
TTCATGTATCGTTGCGGTTCGAGACTGGACAGAGTAATTCAATGTCGGACAGATGACGTAGATGTTTTCTCATTGAAATGTCATTAGGCACTTATGCGCGTCTCTCTGTTGGCCGTCTTCCTACAGCCTTTAGCCTCCTGCAGTGAAATATTTTCCTGTAGGGTAATAGCTATTAAAGAATCGCCATAGGCTATTTAGTTGTTTTGAATTCATTAAATGCTTAAAGTAAATGTTGCTCTCAAAGTATTATAGAAAGCTGATAGCAGTTATGGCAGTGCGTTATGGTGTAGTGGTGTATGGCAAGTTATCCAAGTTTATTTTGATTATAGACGATATAATGAAGTAATTAAGTAGTAGCAGACATCGTGGTATACTGTAGAAATCAAATGCACCATTGTAAAGCAACTTTTTATTCAATTATAAGTCTTGGGTTTTATAAAATGTGTTTATTAGAGCTGAGGGACGTAATACAAAAGCCGAGATTTTACCACAAACAATTTTTTGAGGAAGCATTTCTAGGAAAATCTATGTGTACATGCCTGTGAACAAGCTAACTCAAAGGTTTTATTGATGCCAAATGTGGTATTAATTTAAGTACTTTAAAAAAATGTAACACAAATATTTCCAAGAAAATTTCATTAGTCCAGAATAGCCCTCACCAGAAGAATATTCATTGTCTTTCATTTTCTTTAAATGATTAAATAATATTTATTAAAATACCATGTTCTATGCTTGTATTTATGACTTTAAGACATAACATTTTTTTTCAAATGAGTTTTCTGTAGCATCATGCATATCCACTGTAATTGGTTTGAATGGTGTGAAATATTTGAAGTGATCATTCTTCCGCTTCACGCTGTTTCTCACTTTAATTTTCTCTTTCCTCTTATACAGCTGGTTACTTCAAAACACCTGCAAACGTGTTTAGATTAAATTATAAACCTCTTTCGTATTACGGAAAAAGTGAACGCTTTAGCACGATTTTCATGTCAATTCGAATTCGTAAAAATCCGTAGCATAATTTACTTCTGAAGGGAAGTAAAGCCGCGATTCATGACGTACATTTATGAAACGTAAAAGAACCTCAAACGTGATAAAGAAGCCTCTGAGAAAAATTAAGTAGTCTTTCTCGTTCAATATAGAATGGGACGGTATGACCAACAGCAAATAAATAATTTTGTCTACACGCCTTATCTACATAGTGTATAGAAAAATTATTGTATTCCACTAAAATTCTATACCGAGATTTTACCATAAATACACGTTTTATGGTCCCCTATATCCAAATAAAGTGTTTTAGAAAAAGATTCGTGTGTACGTAGGTCCGTGTGTCTGTGAATACAACTAAAAAACGAAAACTCAGTAAAATACCAAACTTGGTATTGAAGTTTAATATCTTCCAGGCATGCAACTCAATGATTTTGAGAAAAATTTCCAATCGTAAACTACCTTTAACATGCAAAACTGTTCTGAAATTTGGATTTTTTAAAAACTGGCCCTAACGATTTTATTTAAAATGCCAAATATTAAACACATCTACATTACACATAAAATGTATATCTTCAATTTTTTGGGAAAAGCCTCTGAAGACTCCTTTATTCTAAACAAAAATGTAGATCTCTTTAAAATACATGGAGATGACCGTTTTGAGATATTCCTTGGTTTCAGTTTTAAAATACATAAACTTTTATCATTCGGGAATTTGTCAACTCCTGGCCACGCAAATAACTGGATTTCATTCCCATAGTAATCGCATTTTAAAACATTTGACTTTTGGTTTAGCCTAGTGTATTCTCCTTATTTCTCTCCTACTTATAAAGAAGCAAGTAATAAGAGTATTCCTGCTAATGTTTTTCTCGATGAGCATGAAGTGGATAGAAGAATAAGCTTATTAACAATAATTTGTGACAGATATGTAGAGAAAGTTTTGTGAATGGAACACATCAGATTTTTTTAAGTTTGCTGGATGTATGTTAAATATTGTAACAAAAATACACTTTTCCGCAACAACGACTTTTTATTATCCACATCTGACTACAATCTACACACAAATAACGCTTTTCCTAAAACCTCTGACGTGTAGTTTTTTTCGACGTTCTTTGCGGTGTCAATACAGCTCGCTACGAAATTCCGTCTAACTCACTCAACTGTTTTATACGCTGCATTTCCGGTGAAAAGTTCACACACTGCAGGGCTTCATTGCACTTTTTATATATGTTGGGCACGTCACTGGAAATTTCCAGGAACCGCTGCACGTGCAGTACACCACCAATATTCACAAAAATCACTCAGCTTGTACCACAAAGAACATTCTGAAAGAATATGGGTCCACTCGCGCGTGCTTAACACTCACAGTTGCGATGTAAATAGAGTTACCCGCGGCGCAGCTGTTCATTAGCCCCGTGTGTAACAATGGATGTCAATACTCAGCTATGACATACGAAGCAATGTTATGTTCGGCGATTACGACAACCAGGGCTGGTGTGGTTTGGCAATATGAGGTTTTTGAGACTGGGCTGCTTGAGGATCTCAGGACTGATATTCAACGCGATTGGTTGGTTTCATTTTCTATTTTTAGCCCTTCCCCCCCCCCCCCCGTCATCTTTTTGTTAACCAAGGCTCATCACATTCGCACATTAATATTACCGCAATTTGTTGCGTTATTTAGTAATAATACCTCAGTGTCACTTTGCTTACTCCTCTTAATATTTCACACCTAGAGTTACTGACATACTGCTACGTGCCCGACTCTCTATCGAGGAGCGAAGCTTCCGACTGAAATGGACTAATGGACATTTTGGCTGTAAATGATTTTCAAAATATCAACTTCTACTGGCTTCAAGTATCTGCCTAGTTCTGGCTTTACGGCGTAGTTATATTGTTTCCCATTGGTTTCATATTTTTTCGTTAAGAAAATCCACTTCTTATAAGCGTAGAAGCATTGAACTTCTGTCTACTATAATAATTACTGTAAATTAGCTTACCAGTGCTAATGACCACAATCTTTGCTCTGCCCATGGACCGGAAGTAGTGGCAAAACCTTTAACTGAACACCTAACCCTCGCTTCTAAACTTGTCATTCAGAGTAATTTTATTTCTGCTCCTGTTTAACATCAATACAACTAGCATTATTACTCTCTGTATATATACTATGTACATATTGTATCGAGAAGATATTGTATTGCACCCAAAAAAAGTCGACTCCAAGAGTTTACCAGAAATACGTGTTGGGAACACCTGAATCCAAAAGAAGCATTTTTGGAAAAATTTCCGTGTGTGTCTGTGTGTTTGTGTGGGGGGGGGGGAGCTTAGATCAAAATGAAAAGTCCGTTAAATGCCAAACTTGATATATAAGTTCAGTATTTTCCAAGAGTGACAAGAAGAGCTTTAAGAGAATTCCCCCACTTCCAGCGACCCTTTACATGGAAAACATTTCAAATATTTTGTTTTCTGAAAATGGCTCTAATGATTTTCTTTAAAATCTCTTACACGTAGGATATTTATATCACAAAGTGAATGTCTATCTTGAATTTTCTGGGAATAGCCCCTGAAGACCTCTTTATTCTGCATGAATTTTATATTACTAGTAAACTGTAAGAGACAGACAAAAACTTTCTACACAAAAGATGTAGATCTACTTAAAACACACAGTTTATGTCAGATATATATTTTTCATTGATTTGACCGTTTTTGAGATATTCCTTGTTATTTGTTTCACCTTTAAAATACCTGCGGAAACTTTTCAACAACTGGCCACGCAAAGAAACGGATTTCTAGACCATAGCAATTATATTTTAAAACATTCGACTGTCGCTTTAACCTAGTATATCCTCTATTTCCCTTCTACTTACAAAGAACCTAGTAATAAAACCGTTTCTGCTAATGTTTATTTTGATTAGCATGAAGTAGATATATAGAAGAATAAGTTTATGAACAATAATGTGTTACAGAGATGTAGAGAAAGTCACGTGAATGGAAAACCAGATTTTTTGTTTAGAGGATCTCAAAATTGGTGTTTTTAATTTCTCTAGCCCCGTATGTACAATGTACATAGGGATAGAGAAGTATTGTATTCCACCCAAAAATTCGATATCGAGATTTCACCGGAAATACATGTTTTAGGATCCCCTGAATCCAAAAAAAAGCATTTCCAGAAAAAGGTCCGTGGGTGTCCGTGTGTCTGTGAACACGATAACTCAAAAAAGAAAAGTAGTTAAAATAACAAACTTGGTATTTAAGTTCAGTATCTTCCAGGGATGCGACACGAAGATTTTGAGAAAAATCCCCCCTTCCCAAACTACCCTTTACATGGAACTTTTTTCGAAAATTTTGATTTTCTTAAAAATGGCTCTTAACGATTTTGATTGAAATATCGTATATTAAAGATATTTACCTGAAAAATAAAATGTATATCTTGAATTTTCTGGGAATAGCTTCTGAAGACCTGTTTATTCTGGATGAATTTTGCTTAATTTGGCATAACTAGTAAACCGTAAAAGATAGACAAAACTTACTTTACAAAAAATTTAGGCCTTGTTAGAATAACAACTTACGTCATATACATTTTTTTCGTGGAGCTTACCATTTTCGAGGTATTCATTGTCATTAGTTTCAGTTGTGAAGTATTTACACTTTTCTCAGACGGGAGTGTCCGTTTTTCTTTTGTTCTACTCCTGGCCAAGAAAAGAAGCGATTTGTAACGACAATCGCATAACGCCAGCTTTTAAAACATTTGACTATCGGTTTAGCCTAGTGTATTCCCTTATTTTCTTCCTACTTATAACGAACTAAGTAATAAGAACATTGTGCTGAATACCTCGATTAGCAAGGTGCAGAAAGAAGAATAATCTTATGTAAGAAGATTGTAGAACGGCTTGAGAAAGTCATGTGAGTGTAACACATAAGATTTTTTGTTAAATATTGTAAGGAATTTTTAGGTTGGAATACCTGCAATGCTTCCTCTGAGGTAAGGCCCAGTGAAAGTAATAAAGCAATGCTAGCCCTTAGTCTGGATTAAGATGTAGTCCCTTGAGGGGGGGGGGGTTACCCCGTCCGGAAGTTTGATGTTGGTATTACAGTTCGGAACAAGAGACTTGTAATTGGCCACAATTTGCAGCAGGTGCACTTGCGGTTGGTCGAGTGGGCTCGGGGGAAGGGTGATGGATGGGAAGAGAAGGGAAAATGTCTGATTGGTAGTAGCATCAAGTGCCGCACAGATGTCGCCCTCGTCTTGCTGCAGGAAGAGTCCCTAGGTGGATATGATCACAGAGGTTCACCATCATATTGTCACTAGCGTTTGTAGTACCACGTAACAACTGAATGTCTCCAATCATCCATTAGGAGTATATTTGTGATTTCACTTAGAGGGGCCAGCAGAAGAAACAGCTAGAAGTCATTTTCTAAAGTATTACATCTAGACTTTGGTTTTTACTGCACAAAAAACATTTTTAGAAAACTGTCTGCGCGTGTGTGTGTATGTTTGTGTGGCAGCATAGCTCAAAAACGAAAAGTTCATTAACATTGTATTTAAGTTCAGCATCTCAGAAGGATGCTACACGAAACATTTCAAGAAAATTCCCACCTCCAACTACCCTTTACATGGAAAAAGTTTCGAAAATTTTGACTTTCTCAAAAATAGCTCTAAAGATTTTGGTAACAATTTCGTATATAAAAGATACTTACATGACAAATAAAATGTGTATCTTGAATTTTCTAGGAATAGACTCTGAGAACATTTTTATTCTGGATGAATTTTGCGGAATTTTGTATAAGTGGTAAACCTTAATGGTAGGATAAAAACTTTCCACAAAAAAAAAAAAAAAAATGTAGAGCTCGTTAAAGTATACAATCTACATCTTATAATTTTTTTAGGGATTGATGCCGTTTTTGAGAAAGTCGCTGAATTGGTTTCAGCTTTAAAATACTTTTCTCATACGGGAAATTTTCAACTTCTGGCCACGCAAAGAAACGAACTTCAGTACTGCAGCAACCACATTTTAAAACATTCGACTGTCTGTTTAAACTAGTGAATTTGCTTATTCCACTTCTACTTACAAGGAAGCAAGTAATAAGAGCGCTTCTGATAATGTTTATCTCGATTAGCATGAAGTAGATAAGAGAATAAATTTTTTAACAATAATTTGTTACAGAGATGTAGAGAAAGTCATGTGAATGGAACACATCAGATTCTTTATTCAGGTATTACTAGCAACAAAATAAGTACCTCTACCAAGTTTTGCCACAATATGTACCTAATATTATTAAAGATATATACAAGACAAATAAAACCTATAACTTGAATTTTTGGGACTAGCCTCAGGACATTTTTATTCTGGATGAATTTTGTAGGTAAACCATAAGAGATAGACAAAAACTTACCTAACAAAAACTGCAGAGCTCGTTAAAGCACACAATTGATGTCATATATATTTTTTTCCGTGGAGTTGATCGTTTACGAGATATTCCTTGTTATTGGTTTTAGTTTTCATATAATTTTTCTCATATGGGAACTAGTCAACTCCTGGCCACGCAAAGAAACGGATTTCAAATACATACCGACCACATTTTAAAACATTTGACTGTCGGTTTAGCCTAGGGTATTTCCTTATTTCCCTTCAACTTACAAGGAATCAAGTAATAAGACCGTTTCTGTTAATAATTAGCATGAATTGGAGGGAAGAATAAGCTTCTAACAATAATTGTTACAGAGATGTAGAGAAAGTCATGTAAATGGAACGCATTAGATTTTTTACACAGGCGTTACTAAAAGCAAACGAATTACTTCAACCAAGTTTTACCGCAATATGAAACATCATTCTGGATCTATTAATGCCATTTATATCAATTTTATTAATAACATTCACACTTTATCTTCTCCTACACATATTATATCCTAAATGTCATTCTTGAAAACTAAATTCATGAAGAGCAATCATGCAATTGCAACAATTGATTGGAATTTTGCATATTTGATAGATTTTTATAAAAGTGAAAAAACTGTGAAAAAGAAAAGTATGGTTTTGTTAATTACTTTTTTTAAAACCAAACTGTGATTAATATCAAAATTCCAATAATTAATTTTTTGCACAATTTTTAAGTGAATTTGCAGACTTGTAGCATTTTTATCACTAATCGATTGCTCTAATTCATTTCGTGTTAAATTTTTCAGACTGACTCTACTTAAGCAACACACACCAGCCGTATGTCCTACACAGTGGTGTGAAAAAACAATTAATTAATACCACAGCCGGGATTTGAACCACAGACCTCCCGATCCAACTCCCGTGTCCTACTCACGGCTTGTGTAAAAACTTGATGTGTTCTATTCACACAACTTTCCATATGAAAGATTATTCATTCGCATACGACGTGCTAATTAAGATAAAAATTAGTAGAAACTGTCTTATTACTTGCTTTCTTGTAAGTAGAAGGGACATAAAGGAATACACTGGGTTATATCGACAGTCAAATGTTTTAAAAACGGATCACATGTGAAACAATTGAAGTTATGTTTGTTTGGCATGACCTTCAGTAAACAACCATGAGAGATGAACGTCACTTACTGTTTAAGAAAAGTTTAAGTAGCTTAAAATTGAAACCAATAACAAGGAAGTTTCTCAGAAACGGTCGACTCTACGTAAAAGTATATATTTCAACGATATCTAAATATTTTGTTTAGTAAGTTTTTGTCCATCTATTATGGTTTAACCGTTATGCAAAATTCGGCAAAACTCATCTTTATAGAGAAAATTCAACATATACAAAATATAGCATATAGAAATTATGCTATATAAATATCTTTAATATACAGTATTTTAATCAAAATTTTGAAAAAAAATGTTCTATGAAAAAGGTAGTTTTTGGAGGGGGGATTTTCTTGAAAAGCTTCGTACCGCTTCCTTGAAAGATGCTAAAGATAAATACCAAGTATGGTATTTAACATACTTAAGCTATGCTGTCTACACACACATAGGGCCTTTTTTCTAAAAATTCTCTTTCCTGACTCAGGGGACCTCAAAACAAATATTTCCGATGAAACCTTGACATAAAATTTTTGGATAAAATACAACACCTTCTCTATCGACTATGTACATCGTGCATACGGGCGCTGCGGTCCCCGAGCACCCGTAGCACTTCTAACGTTACTAGAACTAGTCGGGTCGAACATCTGAACTGTTCCTGGCAGGGAGCTGTTCGGATTGGGTTGGACTCGACGTGGCAGTGGTCCAATACCATGAGAGATTTGGTATGTCTGAGCGGTGACGCCTGGATGGGGTGTAAGATACCTCAATGTCCTCCGGCACTAACCTGCATAGCTAGTAGACGGTATACTAGACACCTGTCGGCCCTTCGGTAGTCTTCTTTTCGGAATTGACGCGTATCCACTTACGTCCCGGTAACAGAGGAGGGGGGAGGGAGAAAGGGGGTAAGAGGTTATTGTCGTGAATATTGATTACTTATATTACATTTATTACCTTTAAATTTGTTAATTTTAAAAGAGATTTTATATTAATTCGATTTTAAGTTTATTTGAGTAGTTTAATAGAAAACTGTGATAATCCTATGGATAAAAGTCTTCTTATTAAATATAATTGTCTTAATGTAGATAAATCAATACTTTTCTTTAAATCATATTCAAAATTAGGTATTACCTAATGAAAACTCCACGGAGGTTAATTTCTCTATCGTCTGTATTTTGGCCCTGAGTAGACACTCGCCAATCATTGTACATACAGGCTAGAGAAGAAAAAATATTAACATAGCAAGTAGCTCTTCTATACTTCCTAATGTTTGTGACGTCAGATTTATTTCTGCCTAGAGATTTTATGTAAAGGCTTCGTCGATAACAGAGAAGAGGAACTGCCTCATTCGATCACTCATTACTGCTATACAATAACCGGAAGCGCTCTCCAATGGAAGTGTGGAAGCGGCGGTCTTGCCTCTGAAGACGAGGCCAATGTGTGTGTGTGTGTGTGTGGCAAGGCTGTGACATCACACGATATGGGTGCGGTCCGTAACTCCGGCATCTAAATGAAGCTCTCTTCCGGTCGGTAGCAGGGGCGGAGTATGCAACCCGCCGCCCCTCATTGCCATAAGTTACTATACTTGTCAAGCTAATCATGATGGAGTGACACGAGGGCAGTCACGCCCCGATATTAACCAGGTCACGTGACTATTTGCTGCAGGTATATTGCGACTCCACCCTTAACCAACCCTCTTGTTCCTTCTGCCTCAGAAGCAAACACCAGGCAGGTTACACGAAATGTGCTTTCTAACATTTTTTATCATTTGTTGCAACTTCTTTTCTTCTAGGGTACTAAAGTCTTTTAACTACACTATCCACTAACTGTTCAAATGTTTTCTTGACTGTCTCTTCGGCTGAGTAGTCACTGTGGTGACTTTTCCACCTAAGGTTCCACATTCGACTTTCGACAAGGGGGTGGGTTTTTATACAAATCCATCCCCTCACTCCACAGTATTTGAATATGTGAATGTCATTTTACCCTCTCTACATGTACTATGTAGATAGTGTATAGAGAAGATATTGAATTCAACGCAAAATTCCATACCAAGATTTCACCGGAAATAGACGTTTTAGGGTTCCCGTATAAAAAAAGAACATTTTTACAAAAAGTTACTATACGTGTATGTATGTCCATGGACACGATAACTCCAAAACGAAAGGTCAATAAAGTACCAAGCTTGGTATGTAAAGTATCTTCCAAGAATGTGACAAGAAGTTTTTGAGGAAAATCTCCCCCACCCCAAACTACCGTTTACAAGGCAAAATGTTCGAAAATTTTTATTTTCTCAAAAATGGCTCTAACGATTTCGTTTAAAATACCGTATATTAAAGGTATTTACAAGACAAATAAAAGGTATATTTTCAATTTTCTGGGAATAGTTTCTGAAGGCGCTTTATTCGTGATGAATTTTGTTGGATTTTGCATAAATAGTAAACCGTAAGAAATAGAGAAAAACTTACTACACAGAATATTTAGATCTCGTTGAAACACACACTTTATGTTATTTACATTTTTTTCGTAGAGTTTACCATATTTTAAATATTCCTTTTTATTAATTTCAGTTTTAAAATGTTTAAAATTTTCACATATGGGAATTTATGAGCTCCTGTCAATGTATACAAATGGGTTTCATCCATATCCAACCAGCTTTTAGAAAAGTTGACTATCGTTTTACCTAGTGTATTGTATTATTTCGCTTCTACTTACACTTTTGCTTATGTTCATCTCGATTAGCATGATGTAGATAGAAAAATAAGGTTTTAACAATAATGTGTTACAAGATGTAGAGGAAGTCTAGCGTTAACGTCTTTAGCCCGCATTTGGGAGATTAGGGGTTCAAGTACCTTGAGCCAAGTAATGTGACTGAATTTTTTCGTGATTTCCTTCAACCGCCAAGGCAAACAGCGGATTGGATACGAATAAGCAATATAAGATTTTTGTTCTTTTTCTTATTAGTTATTAGAAGGGCAACTTGTTTATGTTGTTTGGCAAATATTACTTATGGGGACTAGAGAGACGGAGATTAGAATATGTGAGAATTAACTTGTCAGGTTTGACTCTGTCCTTGTGTTGGAGAACTCTACCTGCTCTGTCTAAATTCTTGGAAAGCCATAAGCTCAGGTCATCGTAAACAGAGAGACAACATGAGACAAGTGTTTCTGCCACTTTCTTTTGTTACCTGACAAGTTATATCTCACAGACTCTAATAACAAATAAAGGTGTATTAAATTTAATGCCTTTAAGCAAAGTTCATAATTAAGTTTAATACAACAGAACAAGTAAAAATTGACGGTAATACGATTGCGCTGTCATCTATCCGCAGATATTGAAAGCACCTACTGTCCACCCAACACAAGAAGGCAAGCTTGAACTGTTATCTGGTTACGTACTGGTGGATCTGTTTACATTTACTACGTATGTATATGAACCAACCTACTGCTGCCAGATCTAAGGCTCGTTTCAGTAACTGCAGTGATGTATTATGCATTATTTGGCTCTCGCTGCTAACACGCGCTACGGCATATAGTACCACAGTTATATGCTATTTTGTTACTTTTACTCTTGGTTTGATATTTAAATATTTAAATGCAGAGAGCGGCAGTAACAGCAGCGAAGTTGAGGGCCTCTCCGACTCGGATTTTGCACGACAACTGGACTTCTAGCTAAGTGTGAGTTATGTGACAACACTGTCTATTTTAGATGAACCTAACGTCCTTGTCATATACAGGTGTCGAGCATAAACATCATGCGGACAGCAAAAGTGTTTACGTAAGTGCTTACGTTATGCATTCCTCTACCTTGCCTTCTTGTGTTGAGTCATCAGTAGACTGGTTGGCATCTAAATGCCATCACCTGGTGACATCTTTAAGGTTAACCTCGCCGCCACCTAATCACATATGGTGAAATTAGCTAAACTGGACGGCGCTATATGACATCTGCTTGGCGGGATGTAAAAAGTGATATGATTCAGAGCTGAGACTTAGAAGAATAACTATCCACTATACACCTATCAGTGAGGTATTATCTTAAAGATCCATCGCGATATGACCATGTAGTTCAAGAAACGTTACACAATAGAATACAAATGTTTTTGGAAGAAACCTTACAGGATACCTCCCCGGTATTCACCATTTATATCTCAGGGAAATCTAAAACAACCTCAACCAGGGAATAATTTAAATATGATATTAAAATTCTTTAAACTGGTTTTAAGCTGTTGAACATATTGAGTAAAAATGTAATTCTTATAAATATTTATAAAATAATTTGATCTCAACAACAGCTTTATTATTATAATGTATACTCTATACCAGGTCGCCCAACTGCCCCGTATTTGACGTGTGCAGATATCACTTATGAGTTGAAAGGGTTGCAGAACTCAACGAGGCTCTTTCAAGTTAAAATCGACCAGTGAAGTACTGGTGAGCTCAACCTTCGTTTTATGTCTCTCAATATCTGCACACGTCAAATGGGGTAGTTGAGCCACCTGGAATAAGATAATTGAGTAAATAATAACTACTATAAAATAATGGAATTGAAATAATTGAATAACACTTTAAATAATTTATTTGAAAAGGTGTGGCAAACTCACATTAACGTTCAATTCAGCTAATGTTTTTTAAGTTGCTAATTATTGATAAGGTTATATAGATAGTATAAAATCATTTTAGTTCATAAAAAATGTAGAAGCATCCAAAGTTTGTTAAGGGATTCTATAAATGTTTGAATATACGTTTCAGATAAATCTATTTTTCTAGCACATATGTAGGTACAATATACATAGTGGATAGAGAAAGTATTGTGTTTCACCCAAAAGTTTGATATCAAGTTATCAAGGAAAATACTGTTTTAAGACCCCCTGAATCCAAATAAATAATTTTTAAAAACTGGTCCGTGTGTCTGCGTGTGTTTGTGGGCAACTTAACTCAAAAACGAAAGATTGGTTAAATACCAAACTTGGTATCTAATTTCAGTATATTTCTATTACACCATTACGAATATTTTCGAGAAAATCCGCTCAAATGACTTTTGTATAACGGGGTAAACGTGAGGGATAGAAAAAAACTATCAAACAAAATTTGTATATCTTACTAAAGCACAAAATGTATGTGATATAATTTTTTTTTTGTAAAGTTAACCGTTTTCCAGATATTGATTTCCGTTTTAAGCTACTTAAACTTTTCTCAAAAGGGAAGATATGTTTTATGTCGCCTGTCTCTTGCTTACTCCTAGCAAGTAAGGAGAACCGGAGTTCAATTGTTTCACTTGGCAACCGGCTTTCAAAAGATTTGACTATCTCTTTAGCCTAGTGCATTCCCTTATTTCCCTTCTTCTACTTACAAATAAAACACTATAAAGACCATTCAGCTAATGCTTATCTTGTTTAGCATGGTGCAGATAAAAGAATAATCTTTTGTAAAAAAAATTGTTTGTGAAAATGCCTGACAAAATTATGAGAATTGAATACATCAGATTTTGTTTTGCTAAATATGCATAAAGACAAAGGCTTTGCAGTCATAAAAAGGTTGCATAGTGGAGTGAGATCTTATAAGAACCATATAATTGTTTATTCATTAACTTAAACTGTACATATTGCTGCATTAAAATTGTATTTTCTTAAGCACCCACCATACATGGTAGATAAAGTAAAACTCTCACTCCAATATGTAATTGGGATTAAGTGGAAGTGAACGTGCGTGATAATTGGTGGTGAAAGAAAGTTCTAAAGTGAGATTCACTATATCAGTATTGTCAGATTTTCTACAGCAAGGAATCTTTATTGTTACCAGTACTTTTTACCCACTTTAGCATTTGCATGTTTTTAAAGAAATATAAAACTATAATTGTGTTCAACTTTACTCTGTAAATATTACATAAATATCCTTAAACTTAACTTCATATGAATACACCTAAAACAGATAAATAAGGACTGCCTAAGGTATTTAATATATTGTGACAATGCCATCCGTGTGTTCACCCTGGTATGTGAGTCGGCGGAGTTGGAGACATCGGAACGGGTAAAGAAAGCCGCGATAATTCTGTTTCCACAAGCTTCCAGAAAGTTCTGTCAATTTCTGGCTATACCAGGAGGAAGAATTGCAGGCCAGTGTTTGTAGTGAACTGTACTGAGTCGTGAGTGACAGGAGTGTTAGCGCCCAGTGACGTTAAAGCCGTCAACTGACCTCGCTTCGAAACGTCGAGTGAATTATTTGTAGCAGTGCATCAAAGACTTTATTTCTATCCAATTATTGAGACAATAAAACATTTTACAATATTTAAGATAGATTAGCAGAAAATATTGTTCGCTTACGTATGAGGTAAGCTGAAGTATATCAATAGCGTTTATGAACTCCGAGCATATCAGCGAATCACAGATTGATTACAAGATAACTCTGGCATCCAAAGTGTTAAAAATATTGGGATAAGTATTTCTATATAGTAGGAAAATTTGATTATTTCGGTAGTGTAGGTCTCTGTTCTTTTTACTTATTACACCCCTAACAAACCGATACATATTCTGGAATATACTGCATTATTAGATCCAGATGAAGTAATTTGTTATTTGGTAATTAGAGACGATTTGTAGTTGTCTACAGGGTATCCGTTGTTTTCATTGCTACTTCTATATTTAGAGGTGGCTGTCAACATTGATACAATGAATACCGAGAGATGGTAGGCTGGCGATTTTCCTGATAATTAGACATTTTGAGTCATTTGAAAATGAAAGCATAGAGGAATAATTCTGATTTTAAAGCGATTCTGCGGGTTGCGAGCTTGTACTCTTAAGTACTAAAGCTTTGCTTCACTAATTACTTGTAGAAGTTCCTTTAAGGTTAGCCTTATGTTTGAAACTGTTTAATGCAAAGGAGTTTTAATACCAGCAAATGTTTAAAAGGAACAGAGGGCCTTACCATAAATCGAACGGGTTCTCCAATTTTGTAATTTATGCAGGTCTAGCTTAATTTGTGTGTGTCTAAATAAACTGGTTTCGTGTAATTTTCTTTTAGTAATTTGCATTGTTTTCACAAAGTGCATGCAAATGCTAAAGAAGCTTATCTCGCATGCACTGTATTAAGTTTAAGTTAGTGTTTCGGTCAGATAAAGTGCTATTTCATGTATTTCATGTTTTTGATAACCTCCATTTATTTAAATTAACTACTTTTGAGAGACAGTAAAGAGTTTAAGAAATTAGTACAACATGCAACATACGCAGCATTTTGAGTATGAAAAAATGAAGAAAAAAATGAAAAAAAAAAACACACACACACAGAGGAAGTAATCTTATGGCATAAACAAAGTGTATTAATGAGATCTGTATTTTTACTTTCTCTACACGTACTATGTACATAGTGTATAGAGAAGGTATTGTATTACACCCAAAAATTCGATACCGAGATTTCCCCGGATATACATGTTTTGGGTCCCCTGAATCCAAAAAAAGTATTTTTAGAAAAATGTCCGTGTGTGTGTCTGACTGTCTTTCGTGTGTGTCTCTAACGATTTTGATTAAAATCCCGTGTATTAAAGCTATTTATATCTTACATAAAGTTTATATCCTGAATTTTCTGTGAATAGCCTCTGAAGAACTCTTTATTCTTGATGAATTTTGCCGAATTTTTCTTAACTGCTAAACCGTAATAGATAGATAAAACTCACTACACAAAAAATGTACATCACGTCAAAACACACAATTTATATTCGTTATGTTTTTGTTGTGGAGGTAACCGATTCCGAGATATTCCTTGTTATTGGTTTCAATTGTGAATTACTTAAAACTTTGTTTAGACAGGAAGTTTCCGTTTTTCTTTTGTTCTACTCCTGGCCAAGCAAAGAAACGATTTGCAATGTCACTCGCATAACAATAGCTTTTACAGCATATCGCTTTAGTATAGTGCATTCCTTTAGTTGCCTTCTATTTATAAGGTAGTAGGAGCATTCTGCTAGTGTTTATTTGAATTAGTATTCTGTAGAAAGAAGAAGAATCTTTTGTATGAAGTTTATAGAAGAGCTAGAGAAAGTAATGTGAGTGTAAGACATCACATTTTTGATATAGTAAATGTCTGTCTATCTTTTACGGTTTATCAGTCACACAAAAGTTATTCAGAATGAAGTGGCCGTTAGAAACTTTTACCAGAACATTGAAGATATGCAATTCGTTTGTTATGAAAATATCGTTTGAGTTATTTTTAAGAAAGTCAAAATATTCGAAAAATGTTCCATGTAAAGATTAATTGGAGGTAAAGGGATTTTGTTGAAAATCTTTCTGTCGCATCCTTGGAAAATACTAAATCTAAACCAAGTTTTGTATTTAACGGTCTTTTTGAGCTATGCTCCCGACCCCCCACACACGCACACACACATGAACGTTTTTCTAAGAATGCTTTTTCTACTTTCTCTGTACGCACGATGTACGTGGTGTATAGAGAAGGTATTTTATTGCACCCAAATGTTCGATACCGAGATTTCGCCGGAAATACATGTTTTGAGACCCCCGGAAACCAAAATAAAAAGAAGAATTTTTAGAAAAATGTCCCTTTGTGTCTGTCTGTCAATGTGTGTGTGTCTGTCGGCAACTTAGCTCATAAATGAAAAATCCATTATATACCAAACCTGATATTTAACTTCAGTATCTTGCAAGGATGCAAAACGAAGATTTTCAAGAAAATCCCCCCCAACCACCCTTTACATGGAAAACATTAAAAAAAATATATTTTTTTTCAGAGGTTCTCAAAAAATATACTTCGAGTAAAATCTTGGTATCGAATTTTTGGGTAGAATGCAGCACCTTCTCTATTTACTATGCACATTATTCATAGAGCAAGAGAAAGTAAAAAGTTTGTGAGAAAATAAGGTTGAATCTTGGATTTAGCCTAATAATTAATACGAGCGTCTGTTCATATGTTGCTTCAGTTAATTGTTGGTTCAGATGCTGTAAGTGGGAAAGCTAAATTTTTTAAAAGTTTGGAATTCATACTGTTTTAATATGAAATAGAACACTTTTTTAATTTTTAACAACTTTTAATCAAATTTCACCGATACATTAGTTTAAGGCTTAGCACCTAAACAGTTCCCGAATATAAACACGAAACGCTTTAACTACTTCCTACGAATCTGCTAACTTCTTAATGAGTCTTAATAGCTTTGCAGTTAGGCAAATCTATTTACGCATTAAAAAGAACGGGTGTAAGTTGCAGTGACAGGATTTATTGCTATTCGGTGAATATGCTTGCAATCACTGCTAAGTGGAACTTGTAAAAACTGTGCGACCAAAGAGCAGAAGACGCGGCAGAACTAAATATTGGATTTACGTGTTCTTTTATTGATCTATTCCCGCCTAATCGTAGCTAACCTACTAAATTTCCTATGTTCTACGTTGTCAAATCTTACGCTTCTGTTCACTCTTTGACGAAACTTTCATTTTATACTTTGCTAAATTTTAAGTACTCTTCTGCGTTTATTCCTATAAATATTTTAAGTGCGTTTCCAAGAGCAATTTTAAGTACTCTTCGGCTTCCTATAAATACTCTAAGTGCGTTTTTGAACCTACTGTTTCGCATGAACTGAACGTATATTTAGCTGAATACTTAATTACTCAACTTATTCTGCTTTCAACCCAACCATTTATCTCAACGCTTAACATGAATTGTAATGGCTCCCGAGTTTTTAAGATCTTATTTATATGAAATTAATATTTATCGACATATCCATAACGGAATATTAATTTAATAACACAATGAATCTGTCATCAAATTTTCGAATGCAATGAAAATATTAAAGATTTACGTAAGCAATCTTTATTCTTTTATATTCAAATCTATCTCATTTGCGTTTACTATTATTATCTAGGAAACAGAGAAGGGATAAGACCTTTCCAAGTCTAGGCGACCTAAAATAAATTGTTATGAAAAGCTTTCTCTTGGCATAAAAATATGTGGATAAAATATAAAATTCTGCTTTAATCTTAGGAAAGTTTGCAGAGGAAACTTGCTCATGTAGTTTCGGTACTCACTACGTTGCCTTATGGAAGCGAAAACAGTGATCAAACTTCAAAACACACTGCAGAGCGCTTAAATGAAATTCCTGAGATGGGATGAGGGATACATGTTAGAGAATTCAAAACAGCATGTAGATGAAATAGCCGGTGAAAAAGCTGCTGTATTTCACTCACATGGCCACGTCTATCTAACATTGTTTATTACTTTTTCCACCACTTACACTAAAAGGTATTTAAAATATTTTTGCTCTGTGAATTTGCTGAAAATGTGAACGTTTGACGAGGAGTTGGGTCTTATGACGATTTTCATTAGTGTCATTCTGGTACAACATACCACGCGAGTAAGAAAAGGCAAATCCGATTTGCAATCCACCCATTCGCCCCTCAACCCCGCTCGACGCTCCCATAGAACAGGTTGACTTGTATAGAATGTATGTTAAATTAGTCCACCACGTGCGTATTACCTTGGCATTAGAACCTCAGTATGTGGTACACAGAAAGGATTCATCTCATTTTGTATTACCCAGTGACAGTTTTAACCAACCAGAGAGGTTAGAGAACACCATTTCGCACCTTTCATTTGTCTCAAGTTCTGTTTCATGTGTGTCTGCTTTTCTTCATTAGCTTGGCCTATCCAATACCCTTTTAAGAGTACCAAACAGATGAAAGACTTGAACGGAGTCAACGAATAGGTCCCGTCTAACGATAAGCATTTCCAGGCTTTTTTTTTAATATGTTTGAAAGTACAATGTACACTTACGCGCATAAAAAGTGGACAGTTCCTCCAGATTGTAATAGTGTTCTTCTCTCCGTAAGGTTTTGTCTTTATGAAAGAGTAAGGCTACAATTGGTACACAAGAAAAGGCTGGCAGTCCCCGTGGTTCAGTCGTTAGAGAACGTGTCTGCTGTGCTAAGGATCCCAGGTTCGATTCCAGGTGGGGGTGGGAATTGTTCTTCTCCAAGGTTATACCTTATCCTCCATAAAATTGACAAAAACCGAAAGAAGAGTGTCCCTGCGGTAAAGTGGTCAGTGTCCGAATTTCTCATCTAGAGATCCCTCGTGCCTTTCCCGGCCGGGATGATGAATTCTTCTTTAATCAGAATCATTCCCTATTTCCCACAGAGTCTGGAAGTATGAATGCAGGAGTACTTGTTAAATACTTTACAATTTAAAAAACTAATTAAAACGCTACAGTCTAGCGACCAAAACAACAGCATTGGATTGTCAAATCAAAAGCTTACGATATGTCCATAAGTTAAAGGGGGCTATATAAATTAAACAAAAAGGACGTCCAATAAGTGTTGCAGGTGAGTTAACACTATTACCAAATCAAATGACTTCCTCTACCTGTTCTACTAATTTCCATTTTTACAAATTATTATCCATTTACTTCATATTAATCGTGATAAACATTAGCAGAGATTGTCTTATTGTTTTTTCCTTATAACTAAATGGATAATAATGGAATACACCGGGATAAATTACTAATCAAATATTTTAAAAACTATTGCTATGTAATTGGCTTTGAAATTCGGTTCTCTTTGCATAGCCAGGAATACAAAAAAAACAGAAACGGATGAAAACTTCCTGTTTGAGAAAGTTTTATGTACTTTAAAACTGAAGCCAATAAAGAGGAATAGGAAATCTTTAAATCTGCAAAAAAAATCTGATGTGTTCCATTCACATGATTTTTCTAGCTGTTCCACATCTTACAAAAGATGAATCTTTTGTTTAGATCATATTTCTGCATTAAACATTAGCAGAATTTTTTGTTTTTAAGCACAACGGAAATAAGGGAGTATATTAGGCTAGAGCGATAGTCAACAATAGATATTCGGTCAGTTTTGCATGGACAGCAGAAAAACAAGACAGACGAAACGAAATGCGGCTTTTTGTCCGAGAAGAACATAGCGTAAAACTGAAAGCAATAACCAGGAATATCTCTAAAACGATCAACTCCACAAGAAAAACGTATGTGTAATAAATTATGTGTTTTAACGAAATCTACAGTATTTGTATAGTAAGCTTTTGTTTATCTCTTGCGGTTTATAAGTTTTGTAAAATTCAGAATCATTCATCCAGAATATAGACACCTTTAGAGGCTATTCCCAGAAAATTCAAGATAAAATTTGTATGAATTGAAAATATCTTTAATATGTGTGTCTTAATCAAAATTTTAGGGTCATTTTTGAAAAAAACAAAACTATTTTATCCATGTAAAATAAATTTCAAGGTTTTCCTGAAAATGTTTGTGTTGCATCCTTGGAGGATACTAAGCATAAATACCGAGTTTGGTATTTAACGGTCGTTTCGTTTTTGAGTTATGCTGTCCAAAGACACACATACACAAACACATTTTTCTAAACTTTTTTTTTTTTTTGGAAACAAGATATCAGAAATATATAATTCCGGTAAAATTTCGATTTCAAAAATCTGGGTGGAATACAATACCTTCCATAGGTACTAAGCACATAGTATGTACAAGCGTGAAAGTAAAATTGTACATGACGAATTCTGTGCTTTAAAGATTTACATTTACATTTCTTGTGTAGAAGTTTTTTTCGGTTTAACAGTTATGTAAAACTCGTTTCAGATATTGAAGTTCGGTTCTCTTTGCATGGCAAGGAGTTCAACAAAAGAAAAACGGATGAAAACTTCCTTTTGTGAAAAGTGTTATGTATTTTAAACTTGAAATCAATAACTAGGAATCGGAAATCGTTTACTACAAATAAATAAATAAATAAGCTATATATGAAAAATAGATATGTTTTAAGGAGATCTTTATTTCCTGTATAAAGAATTTTCTATTTTTTATTATGTAGCAGTTATTTAAAAGTAATTTCGAGTGAAGAGCATTTCAGAGGTAATTTCAGGAAATTCACGATCTACATTTTAGTTGTCATGTAAATATATTTAATAGATGGAACTTTAATCAAAACTGCTCTGGCCTGAAACTCAAAATGTTTAAATCATTTTTCATGTAAAATTCTGTTTATGTTAGGGGATTTTCTTGATTGGAGTATTATTTTGAAAAAGCATATAGCTATTTCGTTAATGTTATTTTGAGAAGCAATATAACACATTTTAAATAAATTAATGAAAATTTGCATTGTGTGGATTGGTTTGTGTATGGAAAGGTGTTAGAAAAACTTTGCGAGAAAATTAGGTTTTAAGTTGAAGGTGTCTGTTAATAAGCATGCGTTTGTGTATCTGTAGCTTCTCTTAGTTGGTACTTAATGTGCATCAAGTAGGAAAACGGTATACTTGTTGTAACATTCAGAAGTTTAGAATTCATATCAGTTTATTATGAAAAAACAGTGAATTGCTCACAGTTTTTGTCCAAATTTAACAGATGGGCTACCTTAAAAATCTAATGTGTTCCATTCACATGACTTTCTCTATATCTCTACAACAAATTATTATTAAACAGCTTATGGTTCTATTTAATTCATGCTAATCGAGAAAAAATAGCACAAATAATATTGAAACAATTAGAAATATTATCCGACCCGGTACACTAGCAATTCGATTAGCCGCTAATATAATTACTTGCTTCCTTGTAAGTAGAAGCAAAATAAGGGATTACCATAGGTTAAAGTGATAGCCAAAAGCTGGTTGCTATGTGACTGAAGTTCCTTTGTTTGTATGGATATGTGTTGACAAATTCCTGTATAAGAAAACTGAAAGTTTTTAAAGCTGAAGTCAAAAACAAGAAATAACTCCTAAACGATCAACTCAACTCCAAGAAGAAAAATATATAGCATAAACTATATGTTTTAACGTGTTTTACATGTTTTATGGTAAGTTTTTATCCATCTATTACGGTTTAGCAGTTATGCAAAATTCCGTAAAACTCATCCAGAATAAAGTAGACTTCAGAGTCTATTCCAAGAAAATTCGAAATATACATTTTATTTGTCAGGTAAATGTCTTTAATATACGATATTTTAATTAAAATCGTTTGAGACATTCTTGAGAAAATAAAACTTTTTGAAAAAAGTATAATGTAAAGGGCAGTTTGGAGTGGGGAGATTTTTCTCAAAATCTTCGTGTCGCATCCCTGGAAGATACTAAACTTAAATACCAATTTTGGTATTTTACCGACTTTTCGTTTTAGAGTTATCATGTTCACAGACTTACGGACACACGGACACACACACACATACACTCTCGGACCTTTTTCTGAAAATGCTGTTTTTGGATACAGGGGACCCTAAAACATACATTTCCGGTGAAATCTCGGTATCGAATTTTTGGTTGCAGTGCAATACCTTCTCTATACACTATGTATATATTAGTGTAGAGGAAGTCAATACAATTTAGAGAGATTGGTTGTAGAAGGTCATGTAAATGTTATATATTTAAAACTCTACCCATCAAGCTTCATTTTCGACTCATTTCGTATGGACAGTCAGTGTTTTAGTATTTCTTGATCCGAAAGGCATCATTAGTATAACATCTATGGTAACAAACTAAAAGAAAGTTTCTATTCTTTGAAACTTGTATGAGGGGATACCTTATAACAAAGGAAAGCCATCTCGGTGTACATACCCTTCCTTTGATTTCCTTGCAGTTTAAAGTAACGAATGCCAAGAAAGGAGAAATGAGCTAGAAGGGGAGAAGGATAGAATCACCAAACATAATTCGTTCCCCAACTTCTGCTTCACCTTTTACATAGTCTGGTAAAATTTAATATTCATTGAAATCCTTCTTATTTTAACTTTTATAACCCAAGTTTAACTTTAAAGTTCTCCCGCTATCTTATCCAAGTTTCCTTCTTCCCTTTTCATCTTCTTTACCCTGGCCCCTACATACGTACACACAAATTAAGCTTCAAAACTCCAATTAGTTGTAAGTCATTAATTAACTTAAGATGTTATCCGAATTGACTTGGGCTTTTGCTTTAGGGGAAAGGAAAGAAAAAATGATACCGTCTCGTAAGCAAATTATATGAAATAAAATTTCCGTCCTGAAATAAAACATTCAAGTTGCATGCTTTAGCAACAGGGCTAGAAGGAGACAGAAGAAAAGTAGTTTGTAATCTCTAAAGAATGAGAAGGAAGCGAATACATTAAAACAAGACAGTGCTACATAACACGGATATAAATCACTGAGGATGTATTTTATTCTTCGAAGGTTTATACATTTCCACGCAGCAATAATTGAACCCATATCTTACAGTTCAATCAGAATTGGATTCTACTTTGCGAATAAAATATTCTCTCAGCAATAAACGACTTTTGCATTCCATGAGTGCATAGTCCACAGTAACACTCAAACATTAATCCACTTATTTGAGTAATAGCTATCCCTTCGTGCGCTAAAATAATTGAAGAACATAATGGGATTATTTCAAGTTAAAACCCGACAGTGCAGGGCTGGAGAGAGTGACCTTTGTTTTACCCGTCTTACTTATTAGAGGAGATGTTAGCGGGTTGCACTCATTACAAGGGATAAACCGAAAGTTTCTCTCTCCAGTTCTTCACTGACGGATTTTAACTTGAAATCACCCTGTTGAGTTCTGCAACTCTTTTATCGTACCAGGAATATCTGCATAGTCAAATACTGGATAGTTTTTAATTACTTTCTCTATAGCTACTATGTACATAGTGTATAGAGGAAGTATTGTATTCCACCCAAAAATTCGATACTGAGATTTCACCGGAAATACATGTTTTAGGACCCACTGAATCCGAAAACAGCATTTTCAGAAAAAGGTCCGTGTGTATGTGTGTGTCTGCCTGGGTGTATGTGTGTCTGTGGACAGCATAGCTCAAAAACGAAAAGGCCGTTAAATACTAAACTTGGTATTTAGATTTTGTATCTTCCAAGGAAGCGCCACGAGGATTTTCAAGAACATCCCCCACCCCAACTACCCTTTACATGGAAAAATTTTCGACAATTTTGATTTTCTAAAAATGGCTCTAACGATTTTGGCTAAAATCCCGCATATTAAAGATATTTACATACGAAATAAAATGTATATCTTGAATTTTCTGGGAAGAACCTCTGAAGAGCTCTTTATTCTGGATAAACTTTGCTAAATTTTGCTTAACTGCTAAACGTAAGAGATAGACAAAAACTTACTGCACAGAAAATGTTGATCTGATCAAAACACACAATTTATGTCTACATTTTTGTTGTGGAGGTAACCGTTTCCGAGACATTTCTTGTTTTTGTTTTCAGTTGTAAGTACTTAAACTTTTCTCAGACAGGAAGTGTCCGTTTTTCTTTTGTTCTACTCCTGGCCAAGCAAGGAAACGATTTGCAAAGACAATCGAATAACGACAGCTTTTAAAACAATTGACTATCGGTTTAGCCTAGTGTATTCCCTTATTTTCTTTCTACATGTAACGAACTAAGTAGTAAGAATATTCTGCTAATTATTATCTCGATTAGCAAGGTGCAGGAAGAAGAAGAATCTTATATACGAAATTTGTAGAAGAGCTAGAGAAGGTCATGTGAGTGTAACACAGCAGATTTTTTTATGGTGTTTAACGCTCGCTTTTACTACTTGTGGCACCACAGGCGACACTGAATAGTTAGACCACCTGGTGCAGGAATTAGGGATATTGCTACAGATATGACAAATAGTACCTTAATATGGATTCACTTTGGTGAGTTAATGTTTTATCTCTTCGTCTAACAGTTTTTAGCAAACATTTATTACTTGTAAGTTTTAATGGTCTTAACTGCGCCGCGAAGTAAACAACGCCTGTGAGTATAGATTATCTGTTTTGCTTCTAGATTTACACCTCAATATGTGATCTACTGGCCTAGGTAACGTAAGAGCATTGACCTTGCAGAAAGCATTCAGATTCAATATAGATACAGCATTTCTTATAGTTAGGCCCGCCCATTCAAGGAAACGCCTTACGACTCGTGGCCAAAGGGAAAATAAACACCTATGTCCTATGTATGCCAAGTCTACTTGGAGGTACTATTCAACCTGAAAACATATTACTATTACTAAGCAAAATCATAGAGTTTTTAAGTTTATTTGGCCTTTTCCACCAGTCGTTGGTCCGGACATGACATCAATTCTAGTTTATCACACATTGTCTCTTGCACTAGTGAACGCTGAGTAGAAGGGCTGGATATCATAGTTTCGAGGTCACCTTAGTGAAATGGGATCTGTATCTTAAATATCTACTTTTGAAACATTCGCTTGCGTCTTGAAACTCACAATCGCAGCATGTATGATGATAGGTAATCTATTCTTATAGTTGTGAAGTAATACTCAATCACGTAAATTTTGTGATCGTAGTTGCGTCCATCTCCCATGAACAGAACGCACAAAATATCCAGTGCATCAGCATATTTACGAAGTCGGCAAGGCATATAGTCCAAATTTCAATTCCGCACCTCCCTTTTTTATATAAAAATACAGTTTCGGAGCCTCCGGCGCTGTATTTCCTTTTCCTTCCTTTTTCCAAGTTTCCAACATTTCTTTTGTTTTTCTCTTTGATTACCGAATTTGCTTTTGCTTTTAATACACACATATACACATTACAAACACACGAACACTAATGCCCAAGGCGGGACTCAAATCCACGATCCCCTGCGCCATCCTTTTAGACAAGGGGCTCGCTGAACTAATGACGTCATGCGTTTAAAAGCACTGGCGTTTGAGGCCGAATAAATCTGAAGATCCGGTATAAGATTAAAAATGAAGAAAATATTGATGTAATGCTGTTCATTACACTGTTCTCAATCACCAACACAAATATATGCACTAAATTAAATTAGAGGCTTTTTTATGGGCTATCTGTAATTCCGGCGTTTTTATTGACCCATTCTATATTAAGAATGAAAGATCGCTTAACAATACTCAGAACTTCTTTATTAGGCTTAGGTTGTTTAAATATGCGACAAAGGAGCGACGGCTTTACAAATCTTCCGAAGGAAGCTACGGTAAGGGTTTTTATGCCCGAAAAAATGCATCGTCCTCCGCTGGGTTTGAACCGCGACCTCGGGTACCAGAAGACTATAGAGGACAACATAGCTGCACTTGTATCCCTTAGAGCCTATATATCAGTCTGGTCAGATCAGTTGATGAGCCTTATGATCCCAAGGTCCGTGTTCAAACCAATCCGGAACGTATATTTCTAAAAATGTGCTTAAAAAAAACACCCATGTTCTGTAGATTTACTGGCAAGTAAATGAACTACAGTGGGACTAAATTTTCGTCACAATTGACGCGATATGATCCTGACAATTGGCAGCGTAATTAGCAAACAAATAATAAAAAAAGTATATGTTTTTCAACCATTTAACTCTCGCAACTGTATTTGGCATAATGGTAGAATTTAGTCATATAATATTCCAATAAATAAAATGTGTTGATCAAATAAAAGCTGAATATTGAACGATCTTGAAAGCTTATAACTTTTTAAAAAGGAGGAACAAAGATGGTGTTATGCCAGCGATATTTGAGTAAATATTTTTTTTAATTTTCTCCAAAGGTACACACAAAAAGTGGCCTACAATGAAACATTGCTGTTTTACTGGCAGAGTCACTTTCTCTACTCATCGAAGCTAATACTAGCCACTCGATTGACAATATACTTTACCTCTCCCAAATAGATTGCGAAAGTAGTATTATAACCTAATAGTAGTGCATAATTTTACTTGTCAAATACTTTAAAGGCAAATGCTTCTTTGAATTTTGGTGCAAAAGTGAATAAATAGATGAAAATTAAAATACAAATAAAACTTATTTTTAAATGTATTTAAACCATGTATTTTGATGCTACACTACCATTCCTACTGTCGATCACCTTTAAATAACCTGATGTAATTAAATGTCATTGTGTCTTGAAGAAAAGTTGGTAATAAATATTGAAACTGTTTTCTTTTTCTTTTTGCAATTCAAAGTGGCCCATAAAAGTTTGGATAAAACTGGCCAATAAAAGAACGAACCTGTTTATGTTGGTTCAGAGAAAACTTTGTAAATATTCTCTACAAACTGGATGTATATATACATATACATATTCAGAGCACAATTCTAGACGCTTAATTGCCAGGGTACTTTAGCTCTCCTAAACTACCAGGTGGTGTAACTGCCTAGTGTCTGATGTTTGAAAATATCCCTTGGTGTATTGAAAAAGTTGCAGAACTCAACAGCCCTATTTCAAGTTCGAACCTGCCGGTGGAGTTTTGGCGAGCGCAACCTTCGTTTTACACGTTTTGCTATCAGCGGAGACTGCGCAGATCGCATTCGTTGCAAAGAGTATAAGAAAGGTCACTTCGCCCAGGTCACCACTGGCGGGTTTTAAATAGCCGGTCCCCGTAGCCGCGCTCGCTAAAGTGTCTCGCTTTGGTGCTTCGCGGAGCACGGGATCGTGGGTTCGAGTCCCGCCTTGGGCATGGGTGTTTCTGTGTTTGTAAATGTGTATGTGTTTGTGTATGCAGGTATATGTAAAAAGGAAAAACGATTAGATCAACTAAGGAAATTTAGAAACTAGAAGAAAGAGGTAAAAAGGAATACAGCGCCGGAGTCCTGATAAACCTCCGGGGCTGTATTAAAAAAAAAAAAAAAAAAAAAAAAAAAAAACTGTAAATAACCCCGTTGAATTCTGAAACTCTTTAACACACCAAGGGATATCTGCACACGTTGAGCTACCTAGTATACCCAAACTGCCAGAGCGTGACAATAAAGCTTACATCTTTTATGTTAACACTGCTAGTACGTTTAACTTAATTTCAGTTTCGTTATTCCGGTTCCATGAGGGCAATAACTTCATCTGCATGAGTAGATGTAGTCCATTTTAACGATAAATGCACGCAGACTGTTCTATTTGGTTTAGTCTTTCTTTTATTTTAAATTGTTCCATTTATATCCAGTCTTTAACCGATGACCTTTTTTACTTTTTGTAACATTTATATTCGTACGCGAACATAATAGAGAAGGTATTGCATTCTACCCAAAATTGTAAACTGATTTATATGTTTTATGAATCCTCAATCCAGAAAAAAAAGCCTTTTAACAAAAACTTCCATGAGTGTGCGTGTGTGCGCGCGCGCGCGCGCGCGCGTGTGTGTGTGTGTGTCTTTGTGTGGATAGCATAACTTAAAAACGAAAAGTTAATTAAATACCAAGCTTTTTATTTTAGTTCAGTATTTTCCAAGGATGCGACACGAAGAATTACAGGAAAATCCCCATACCCAAAACTGCCCTTTACATGGAACATTTTTAAAAGCTTTTGATTTTCTCGAAAAAAAAATAGCATATCCTTTAAGATATTTTCATGAAAAACGAAATGTATATATTGAGATTTTCGAGAATAACTTCTGAAAATGATTTTTGTATATGTGGTAAACCGAAAGACATATAAAAAAGTCACTACACAAATATTGTAGATCTCGTAAACACTTAATTTAAGTCATATACAACTTTTGTAGAGTTGGTTCTTTCCGAGATATTCTATTTAGTGATTTCAGTTGTAAAATACATAAACTAATCTTTCGTTTTCTCCCTTTCTTTTTTTTTTTTTTTTTTTATTCCTGGCCTTGCAAAGGGAATCGAATTGCAACTGTTTCACAAAACGATCAGTTTTAAAAAGAGTTAAGCCTAGTATTCCATGATTTCCTTTCGAATTATAAGGCTGCAAGTATTTAGACAATTTCTGATAAAGTTTATCTAGATTAGCATGTGAAGTAGATAGAAAGGTAATCTTTTTTTTAAACAGTTTGTTTGCAGAACGCATTGAGAAATTAATGCGAATGAAAGAATCAGATTTTTTAAATTTTTTGATTTATGTCCAGTATTTATCAAGTGTGATCATATCGGCAGCGAAACCATTTGGACAATGGTTTTAACTCGTGTAGAGTTCTTATTGCTTTTTATTAATGTTGGTTTTGTACTTTATACCATACACACACACACACACACAAACACACAAGGTCGGGAATTCAAACCCGGCGGAGGACGATGGCTTTTTTCGGGTGTAAAAATCCTTAGCATGGCTTCCATCGGAAGGGAAGTAAAGCTGTTGGTTACGTGTCGTAGATTTACGGCGCGTAAAAGAACCTCAATTTTGATAGAGAGGCCTCTGAGTAATATTAAGCGGACTTTCACGCCCAATTTAGAATGGGACGCTGAGAACTACAGTAGCTAAGAGCGTCCATAAATAATACGCCATTTACATTTTTTTACACATTGATACACACTCTGTTGAGGATAGGGAATAGTCTTGGCTAGGGAAAAAGTCCCGCCCCACAGCCGAGAATCGAATCATAGATCCTTTGTACAGTAAGTAGGTACTCTACCCACTAAACCACGAGGCAGGCCAGCCTTTGCTTGTGTACCAATTGTAGTGACAGTGTTCAGCCCACTCCTAATTTCATAACGATCATAACATGGTTCATTGGCTATACCTGTGGCCTTTTTTCAGACCAGACATATAGAGAACCTTAAGGTGAGTAAAACACTGTTGCAATACAGAGGAATGAGGCACTTTTTGTTCACGTGAGTGCACAGTGGTTAGAGAAGATAACTTATTATCGCCACTTGATTTCTTTTTATGTGGATATTTGAAGTTTGGTCTCTGCTAATGTTGAAGACACGAGATTTCAGTGGAAATACATGTTTTGTAGTCCCCTGAACCCAACGTTTTTTTAATGACTATGTTCGTTTTGTGTAACTAAGATTTTTAAGAAAATCCTCCAACCTAATCCACTCTTTACATGGAAATTCTTTCGAAGATTTTCATTCTATCCAAAATACTGTAAGATTCTATGAAAGGGAAATATATACCTTAGATTTATTGGGAAAAACCTCTGAAGTCCTCTTCATTCAGAATAACTTTTACATCATTAGTCAATCATATGAGATAGATAAAAACTTTCTTCTAAAAAAATTATAATTCAAACACAAAAACTTGAGGCAGTACTAAAGAATACAAGGAGATGTAAATAACTAATGAGCAAGATAACGTAAATAAAATATAAAATAAAGAAGTAAGATTATATTATTACACAATATTAGCATAAGCCTAGTAATAAGAGAGAACATAGCTGAAACTGAATCAGAGTCATAAAAGATAAATCTTTCGCAAGGTTTCTTTTGAGACGATAGCCAAGAAGTTGGGGGTAAGGTGTATAAAAAATCGTTCTTCACCTAAAAAATAACAACAACAGTTTCTGAGAGTTATCAACCTAACTAATATAGTAAGACGTTACTAGTGTCTCATGAAGAGACGCTACTGGGAGTGGGAAAGAAAGCCAAGTAGAACAGTTTTAATGCTTAGGCAGAACAAGGGTGTTCGAATATATATTTACGGAGACGCAATTATTAAGACGACTCGTTTTTGTTTACTGTATTTCAGCTATGATCGCATAGAAACACCGTGCACATAAATTGTGAAATTGGTAAATAAATTACCTAAACTAAAAGATACAAATGTGTTATTTCTGAAATAGTTCTTTTTACCGTACCCACCCTGTAAAAAGATACTTGCTTGACCGAGAAACGAAAATAGCCGGAGCAATTTTGACTCATATTAAAAACATAATTTACATTATAGAACAATCAGATACAACGAAGAACAACGGGGAACATTGCAGATTATGACAAATACAACTTTCATGGCATTATTTATATTCAAGCTATTACCTGCTGGTTTAAATTTTCCAATAATTATACCTCAGCTAAAAAATCCGGTCAAATGGTATGGAATTAGCACCACTGCACCATTATAAATCGCTAAAAATGAACTATAACTAGCCGTGATGACATTCAATATCCAAAGAGTATATGAACAACCAACTGAAAAACCTGAAGAACGAAAAGAAGAATGAAAACAATATGTGTGACACCTAATAAAAATCCTCCGTAGGACTCGGAAAAGAAACTCAGCTCAGGTTTAAAGATAATAGATGTTCCTGTTCTATATGGGTCTGTATTTTGGGTATTTACAAAAAAAAATATATATATATATATATATGTTCCATTCACATGATTCAATTTGTTCTGCAAACAAACTATTCTTACAAAAAAGATTATTCTTTTATCTATATAATGCTCATTGAGATAAACATTAGCAAAAGATATGGTCTTATTACTTATTTCTTTGTAAGTAGAAAGGAAATAAAGGAATACACTAGGCTAAAAGGATAGTCAATTCTTTTATAAGCTATCGCTATGCAATTTTCATTGAAATTCCACTCTTCTCAGGGCTATAAGTAACTCTAAGGAGATATGAAACGAATGGGAGTCTAGTTTCAGAAAAGTATAAGTATTTTAAATTTGAAACCAATAACAGGAAAATATCTCGGAAATGGTTAGCTCTTTAAAAAGCAATCTCTACATAGCGAGATCTATATCTTCTCTGTAGGTACTAAGTTTTTGGATATCTCTTAGATATGGAAAAGTCATTCAAAATAAACCGGACTTCAAAGACTTTCACAAGAAATTCAGGATATGTTTTATTTACCAAGTAAATCTTTAGAGCCATTTTTAGAGAATCGAAATTTTCGAAGATTTTTCCAAGTAAATTGTGGTTTGAGGAGGAATAATTTATGTAAAACTTTTCGTGTCACATGCTGAATTTAAATTTTCAAGTTTAGTATTTAAGGAGGTATACCGTTTACAGACATACACAGACGTACCTTTACACATAAATCTTTTGCTATTTTTTCTATTAAGGGTATTCCAAAGCGTGCATTTTCAGTGAAATCTCAATATCGATTTTTGAGGGGAATGCAATATGTAGGAGCTTTTCAACCTACACCACTTTTACAGCACAGTCTAAAAGCTAAGTGCTCTAGAAATTGTTGGAACAAAATTGTATGGATTTTAAATTTGTATATATTAAAAATTAATCTTCCTTAAACTTTTTTCCATAACCTGAATACGCCTATGGCCGTAGCAATCTCAAGGATGCAGATATATATGAAGAGAGAAAGAGAGAGGGACAGAGGAGAGGGTGGATGGAGAAGGGGGGAGATGCGGAGAGGTTTACCACCCACTATTTTAAACAGAAACGTTTTTAAAATGATTTTCTTTACATTACTTTGCACCAGTGGAATAAAATCCACAGGAATTATTTTCACCCAAGTAAGGTCTCTAAATTCAAATCGATTCATTTTCTTGGAATAGGGGTGGATGTTAAGATCAGCCATCCTATAAAAACGCTGGGGGACATCGTCACCGACATAAAACTGCGGATGGGATCGTCTATCAGAGCTACAACGAGAACCCACCCCTCCACTGTTTAAGGAGGAGTAACTTGCAGTAAACTTTTACGACCTCAAAATGGAAAGCCTATGGGATTTCTTGAACGTAGTCGATTTAATTGGAATATTTATATCTTCCTTTTCGCTTTACTCTATTCGTCTGCGCTAACAATATGCTCCAGTTCTGCCGAACGTTTTCTCAGTATTTACTCTTTCAGTTCATATGCAAGGTCTGTATACGACATACACAATGTTAATACTATGATTATGACTATTAACATTAAAGATTCAAACTCCGGACCATCAGAACAGCGAATCTGAATCAAGCTCAAAAAGTTTAATGTCAAAGCATACACACGAACCGAACCTTCATCTCTCTATGCTAAGTAATTATGGCGTCGAATGCAGTAAGAACGCCCATATGTACCGTTTCATATTTGGGCAATCCTCAGTAGCCTTTCCTTCTGTGCTGATCTACTATGGATATTTAAACAGCCTTCAGTTGGTGTGATTTTGTGGTATCTATAGCTGTCAGTAGAGAGCGCGGTAGACTTCTGAACTCTGGAATGTATTACAGTGCGCTGGAAGCAATCCCTGAGGTTTTGAGGCCTGCATGGAATAAAAGGGAAGAATACGCCAGGAACTTCTAGCGACAATGTCGCCTAGCAAGAGTATACGTGCCAGTCTTGGATCAGTAATGTTCAGCAGTTTTCACTTTTTCAAAATTCACTCATTATTTCTCTGGTTGTAAGCAGAATTAAAACTAATGACTTGATTAAATAGGGAATTGGGAAGAATAGCAAAATGTAGACACATTTAACATTTCATGTCAAACATATTAATTGTTTCAGTGAGGGAAGATTTAATTTGAGGAGATTAAAAATGTTAAGTCGAAGCAAATATCTGTTTAAAGCCCTTAAATACATAATTTAATTTATAATACACATATCACCGGTAAAGCGAACATTGAATTTAAATTTCTGGTGAAATTCTTTTCAATTAAATCTTAAGAAGTAACAACTAACAGTATCTACTTTTTTAGGAAAAAGAGCTGAATTGTGGATATCAACAGTACATCATTTATGTATTTATTCATTTATTTAAAACCGCATTGAGCATCTTGGATCATATACAGCATATCTGATTTTGGACCATAATTTCTGATGGAGTTCACTGATCCTACTGTTTGTGTTTATCATTAGGTTGTCTTTAAATTCACATATATATTCACGCTATTGCTCACATTTTAAGATTCTATGGAGGAAGAGATCAATCCTAGCTGAATAAACATTCTCACCCTTAAACCGGGAATCGAATCGGGTAGCTAGACCAAAGGCTTTTAGCTGATCTTGATGATTGGCTCGTTTTACAATTGATAAATATGCGTAAAATGGTAACTTAAGATTTAAGAGGTAAATTTAGCAGTATTATTTACAATGATAGACGTGACATCGGCATTAACCAATCAAGACGAGAGAAGAAGCGAAGGTCAGCTCACAGCTGAGTTAAAATGGCTACTTCTAAACAGTCCGCAGTATCGTTTATGCATATGCAAACCGCAGTAGCTAATTTACTTAGAGTCGTATAACATTTAAAAGGTCGATCCTCTTAGTAAAGACAATGGTGAGTTCATCCTCTATGTCCAAGAAGAATTGACCGGAAGGGCTTCCATACTCTATTACGCGAAATTCATAAATTCTAAACAAAGCGGCAAAGCAGGATTCACGGTTTGTTTCGTATGAAAATGAATCATAGCTAGATGCCGGTATAAAGAAACACTCAGAAAGTAATTTACCATTATATTTTATTATACTGCGATTTTTGTAAATATCCCAGAGATTCCTGGTTCTTAATTGTACACATCTATCAGTTGTGAGTCAACAGCTGATGTAAGATGGCCAAATAGTCATGTGATGACTGACGTGAATCATTTGGTTAGTTTCTTATGTTTGACGTAGACGTTAAACTCGAAACTTGCTATTATTGGCAGAGTATTTGTATCGTTTTACGTTCTCTACACGTACTATGTACATAGTGTATAGAGAAGGTATTGTATTGCACCCAAAAATTCGATACCGAGATTTCACCAGAAATACATGTTTTGGGTCCCTCTGAATAAAAAAAAAAGAATTTTTGGAAAAAGGTCCGTGTGTGTGCGTGTGTGTCTGTGTGTCTGGGGACAGCATAGCTCAAAAACCAAAATACTTGGTATTTAAGTTTGGTATCTTCCAAGGATGCGACACGAAGATTTTCAAGAAAATCCTCCCACCCCCAACCAACCTTTACATGGAACTTTTTTCGAAAATTTTGATTTTCTCAAAAATGGCTCTAACGATTTTGATTAAAATATTGTATACTAAAGATATTTACCTGACAAATAAAATGTATATCTTGAATTTTCTGGGAATAGCCTCTGAAGATTACTTTATTCTGGAAGAATTTTGCATAACTGCTAAACCGTAAGAGATGGACAAAAACTTATACACAAAAAATGTAGAGCGCATTAAAACACACAATTTATGTTATATACATTTTTTTCGAGGAATTGCTCATTTTTGAGATATTCCTTGCTTTTGGTTTCAGCTTTGAAAAACTTGTACTTTTCTCATACAGGAATTTGTCAACTCGTGTCCATACAAACAAAGGAACTTCAGTCACCAATTAACCAGTTTTTGACGTCACTTTAACCTATGATGCTCCCATATTTCCCTTCTACTTACAAGAAAGCAACTAATAAGACTATTTCTGCTAAGTTTTACTTTCTCTAGCCCCATATATACAATGTACATAGGGATAGAGTAATATCACCGGAAATATATGTTTTGGGGTCCCTTAAGTCCGAAAAAAGCATTTGTAGAAAAAGGTTCGTGTTATTGTGTGTGCTTCTGGACCATATAGCTCAAAACCGAAATGACCGTTAAATACCAAACTTGGTATTTAAGTTTAGTATTTTCCAAGGGTGCGACACGAAGATTTTCAAGAAAATCCCCCCGCCGCCAACTACCCTTTACATGGCAATTTTTTCGAAAACTTTGATTTTCTTGAAAATGTCTCTAACGGTTTTGGTTAAAATATCGTATATTAAAGATATTTACCTGCCAAATAAAATTAATTTTCAGGGAATAGCCTCTGAAGACTACTTTATTCTGGATCAATTTTAGGGAATTTTGCATAACTACGAAACCGTAAGAGATGGACAAAAACTCACCACACAAAAAATGTACAGCACTTTATAACACACAATTTACGGTTCATACATTTTTTCGTAGAGTTGATAATTTTTTATATATTCCTTGTTTTTGGTTTCAGCTTGAAAAAACTTATATTTTTCTCATACAGGAATTTGTCAACTCGTGTCCATACAAAGGAACTTCAGTCACATAGCAATCAGCTTTTTTCTATCACTTTAAATTATGGTACTCCCTTATTTCGCTTCTACTTACAAGGAAGCAAGTGATAAGACTATTTCTGCGAATATTTTCTCGATTGTCATGAAGTAAATAGAAGTATAAGTTTTTTAAGAATAATTTGTTGCAGAGATGTAGAGAAAGTTATGTGAATGGAATACATCAGATTTTTAATAAGTTAAACCCCTGTAACAGCTAAATGGTGTGCTGTGAATGATATACACTATCAACATTTCTTCTTAGCAGTATTTGTTATTCTGTGTTGAGCAACTGCACTTCGCTAATGTCATTTGGCTCACCGTAGCAGCGCATGCGCATGACATGGGAACAGCATGCTAATCTGCGAAACTCCATTTCTGAAACATTGAGAGTCAGAGAGGAACAGAGGCCTTAGGCTAGATGAATGGATGCTCAATCCTCTTCAGACATGAGCACATGCATGGCACGGATAATCCCCATTCAGTTTGTCTGTCCAGCTATTCCCATTGTCTGCCTCAAGACAAGCGGATACTCCTCTCAACCCATGATGTTATATAATGAAGCGCTTACTCCAGGGAATGAAGTATTCATTATGAGACTGAGGAGTGGAAAATACTAGGTAAGGGATTCAAGTTCTTGAAAAGGGACCACGCATAGTTGTTTAGGTTTTGATCCCTTGAGAGTCGTTCTATGTGGTATACAGAGTTTTTACACAGGTTTATTCAATGTCGCAGCTCTAAAGAGTCGTACATTTCCGCGAAGCAAAATACTAACACAAAATACACAACAACAAAACCCCAACAAAAAAACTTGAAACTACTCAGAAATTATTACAACCATCTAACGCTTACTTTCTGTACAGTCAAGAGAAGAAATGGATTAAAAATCTGACGTGCTTCTAGTTACTTCATGACAATCGAGAAAAAAAAATAGCACAAATAGTCTTATTACTCACTTCCTTGTAAGTAGAAGCGAAATAACGGACTACTATAGGTTAAAGTGATAGTCAAAAGCTGGTTACAATGTGCCTGAAGTTCCTTTGTTAATATGGGCAGGAGTTGACAAGTACCTGCATGAGAAAGGTAGGTTTTTTTTAAAGATGAAATTAAAAACAAGAAATAACTCAAAAACGATCAACTCCACGAAAAAAATTATGTAACATAAATTGTGTGTTTTAATTTGCTCTACATTTTTTGTGTGATAAGTGTTTGTATATCTCATAGAGTTTAGCACTTATACAAAATTCCGTAAAATTCATCCAGAATAAAGTAATCTATTCCCAGAAAATTCAAGATATACATTTTATTTGTCAGGTAAATATCTTTCATATACGATATTTTAACCAAAATGGTTAGAGCCATTCTTGAGAAAATAACATTTTTCGAAAAAAAATCCATGTAAAGCGTAGTTGGGGATGGGGGGATTTTCTTGAAATCTTCGTGTTGCATTCCTGGAAGATGCTAAACTTAAATACCAAGTTTGGTATTTTACCGACTTTTCGTTTTTGAGGTATCGTGTTCACAGACACACGGATACGCCGACACAGACACACACACATACACACAACACATGCGGACCTTGTTCTGAAAATGCTTTTTGGGGGGGGGATACAGGAGGCCCTAAATCTTACATTTCCGGTGAAATCTCGGTATTGAATTTTCGGGTGGAGTGCAATATCTTCTCTATACGCTATGTACATAGCACGTGAAGAGAAAGTAAAAATGAGCGCGAAAAGGGTGGTAAAAGAAAGCTTTTACCTTAGTTGGTAGAAGAGGCCCGCTAGATGTGTCCATACTTTATTGCTTATACAAAAAAGTAGGTATTGGCAAATACCCAAGTTGTACTCTTATGAAGCGTTTCAAAAACATTACAATTTCCCTTATGCACATTTTCTTATAAAACCCCGAATGTAAAATTCATTAAAATTTCGAAGTGTTTTCTAAAGGTAGTATTGAATAAAAAACTCTCTATTCTAATCACCACTATCTAGTTTCCCAGGCACCTACTCTTCCATCTGAGCTATGGAATTGGTTCTGACATGTCATGAAATTTTCCATTACACTAGTATTTTAGCTTAATACCGTCCATATATTACCAGTTTTTTATTTATTTATTTATTTATTTTTGCTTTCATGTGGTATAACTAGGGAAATCGATTCTACACCAAAATCAGAACCTCAATCAAATAATATTACAAAACAAGGAGTTACATGTTATCTATCGGTTTTAAAGAAAACAAGGGCTGGCATTGACGGAACACTAATAATATTATACTTTACTCTTATTCTTTGAAATTCCATAAGAAATCCACAAAAAGGCTGATGTGTTCCATTCACATGACGTTCTCTACCTAATATGCAAACAAACTATTCTTTCTAAACATTCTTATACTTACGTCATGCTAT
This sequence comes from Hymenopus coronatus, assembly GCA_030762935.1. Classification (NCBI taxonomy): domain Eukaryota; kingdom Metazoa; phylum Arthropoda; class Insecta; order Mantodea; family Hymenopodidae; genus Hymenopus; species Hymenopus coronatus. The sequence goes on from CM060892.1 coordinate 98,772,126, forward strand.
TCAAGATAAACATTAACAGAAATTGTCTTATTATTTGCTTCCTTCTCAGCAAAAGGACAGTAAGGGAACGCATTAGGCTAAATCATTAAAGAAATCTTTTAAAACCTAACGAGCCATGTCTTCCCGTTTGAGAATAGTTTAATCAGCTTAAAATTGAAACCAATAACAAAGAATATTTCTGAAACGGTTAACTGTACCAAAAATATGGGTTTTAACGAGATCTACATTGTTTATGTAGTATGCTTTTGTCTATTTCTTACGGTTTACCAATTATGCAAAATCTATCCAGAATGAAAAGGTCTTCAGAGGCTATTTCCGGGAAATTCAATACACATTTTATTTCTTATGTAAATATCTTTAATGTACGGTATTTTAATCAAAATCGTTAGAGCTATTTACGAGAAAAACAAATATTTACAATGTAAAGGGTAGTTTGGGTGGGGATTTTCTTGAAAATGTTCCTGTCACGTTCCTGGAGGATACCAAACTTAAATGTCAACCTTTCGTTTTTGAGTTATGCTATTCACAGTCACAAACGCACACTTCCACACACACATACCCGCGCGCGGACCTTTATCTAAAGTTGGATAGAATACAATATTTTCTCTAACTACTTTGTGCATAGGACGTTGTGTATAGAGAATGTAAAAGACAAATCTGATCTGCAGTATTCATGTGCACTTTCTCTACTCATTTGTCTACAAAGGATTCCTCTTACTACTAAACATTAGGTAATTATATTTGACTATAGGGTAGAACAGGTAGGAATGTAAGCAATATTGTCCAAACTTGAATTTTCTTTCTTTCTTTTTTTCTTGTTACTCTCCTCCTATGTACGGTTTAACAACCCTAAAATCCAGCTCTCGGGGTCAGTCTCCCATAAATCAGATGGAAGCCAGGATGGGTGATCAGTCCCATATCTGCTGTGAAAATGAGGAAGCGAAGAAAGTAACAGAATGACAGGAAAGGTGATTTTGGAGCAATTGTGGGACTGAATGGTGAGGAAAACCAGACAACAATCAGAAAAACCTACAGATACTGCTAGTTCTCTAAAAATCTCACATGCTGTCACCTGGGTTCCAACCCGGGGCACTTAAGTGCGAGGCGAGCGGTCTAACCACTCTGCCATGGTATCCCAAATAAATGTGACACATAAATGTTTAGTAACTTATATTAACCCTACTGATAAGTATAGTATTCCTTTCTGTGAACATGATCGTTATTGTTATAAAACTGGAGTATATTGTTTAGTACTTACAATGCGTATTCATGCTGAATTAATGAAGTATTGGTATTAATAATATTAAAACAAACAAGGGAAATCTCGGAAACGGTCATCTTTATGTAAAAACGTATATTATATAAGTTATATGTTTTAACAAGATCCGCAATTTTTACTTTCTCAACACGTACTATGTATTACATAGTGCATAGAGAAGGTATTGCATTCCATCCTAAAATTCGATGTCGAGATTTCACCGGAAACATATGTTTTGGGTCCCGCTGAATCCAAAAGAATGCATTTTGGAAAAAGGTCTATGTGTGTGCGTGTGCGTATCTGTGTGTTTGTGGGCAGTATTGCCTAAAAACGAAAAGACCTTTGAATACCAAATTTGGTAGTTAAGTTTGGAATCTTACAAGGATGCGACACGAAGATTTTCAAGAAAATTCTTCCTCTCCTAACTACTCTTTTTATGGAACTTTTTTCAAAATTTTTGATTTTCTTAGAAATGACTTTAACGATTTCATATCGTATATTATAGATATTTACCTGAAAAATAAAATGCATATCATGAATTTTCTAGGAATAGCCTCTGAAGACTGCTTTATTCTTCATGAATTTTACGGAATTTTGCATAACTACTAAACCATGAGAGATGGACAAAAACTCACCACACAAAAAAGTATAGCTTGTTAAAACACACAATTTATGTTATATACATTTCTTTTTGTGGAGTTGATCGTTTTTGAGATATTCCTTGTTAGAGGTTACAGCTTTAAAAAACCTATATTTTCTCATACGGAAGTTTGTCAACTCCTGTCCATACAAAGAAAGGAACTTCAGTCACAAGGTAACCAGCTTTTGACTATCACTTTAACCTATGGTACTCTCTTATTTCGCTTCTACTTAAAAGGAAGCAAGTAATAAGACTGTTTCTGCTATTTTTTCTCGACTAGCATGAAGTACATAGAAGCATAAGCTTTTTAATAATAATCTGTTGCAAAGATGTAGAGAAAGTCACGTGAATGTAACACGTAAGATTTTAGTAGTAAGTTTAAATCTCATACTGTTTAACCCTTATGCAAAATCCTGCAAAACATATATCGTATATTTTCAGGTTGGTTAATACCTCCAAGTAGGCGTGGTACGCGCAACACATACGTGTATACTTTCCCTGAGACAGCGGTTCGGCAGGCGCAGTCATGAGTGAGCGGGCCTTGCTGTAGCGAATGTTAATAGGAACTCAGTTTGAATGGTATCTATACTACCAAGGTCATGCATTGAGGAATGAAAATATGGAAGCAAAGAAATAGTGTATACTGACGGGCGTTGTTCACTTCGCGCTGCAGTTAATACCATGCAAAACACATCAAGTAGGTAGTTCACGTGATTAGTTTCTGGAAGTTAGATGAAGGGGGAAAAAATAAACCGAATGTTATATACATTAATATATCTATACACCTAATACATGCATATTCATCTCTTTGAAGGGCAATCATGTTTACTACTTCACGAAATCTATTTTCCTTAAAATTTTGGTCAATTCTGAGAGGTTGATTCCTTTAGGTAGTAAAAACAGACAGCAAACTATTTCTACCTAATGGCAGATAAAGGTAGCATGAGAACAACATCGAAAACAGCACAATAATAAACCTTTTAGTTGTTTGAGGTTCATGCAGCATTTACGAGAATTTGCCATGTTAACATAATTGCAGCATTGCCGCAATTAAAACTTTGGGGCGTTTCCCAATGAGGCAATAATGCATTTATTTCGGGTGATATGGGATGAGGTCAGCAATACATTACGCGTGCATAATTAGCTCATTGGGCAACCACCTATCCTCGTACTCCTCCAGTCTCCCCTTCAAACCTACCACGTCATTGATTGTCACCAAGTGTTTGTTACAACATACTATACTTACTAATGTTTCTTAAAAATAAAATCCGTATATTGCCTGTCCAACTTAATGTAAACAAAAGCAACAGGTTGCAACTGTTCTGATTGGTTGCTGAACGTTTTACCGCTTTGCTCTATAAAAATAGTTCCTCATAATTTGCTGAAAGAAGTACATAAATATCATATAAGATAATGCAATGTTGTCTAAATAACTAAGTAAGAGTTATTAATACACGGAAATTGGTTGAATTTGAATCATTATTCCTTTACTCAACAATGCACATGTGTTGTGCCGTTCATACATTGCAACGGACGACTTTCAGTTACCACGTGGAGAGCGTAGTGTATGTAAACAATGAAACAAATGTGACTACATTGTTCTACATACATATATATTATGTCATACTTAGGTCACTGTTGTGCTATGGTTTTATATATGTTGTATATATTATGTGTATATATGTCTTGTAAGTGTAATTTTTTATTATAAGAGGGTGCATTTATAAAGGTGTACTCTGTGCTGTAAATTTAAATTGCTATATTTGAATATCTTTGTATTTTTATTTTCGGGTTCACTCTTAATTCTTTATTGTTGTTTAATAATGCTTTGGACTGTGTATTTCCTTTGTCTTTTTATTTTCGTGTGTACTCTTTTAATTCTTTGTTGTTGTTGTTTTAATATTGCTTGTAATGTGTATTACAAAAGCACGTACGGTCTGTGGACCCGTGCGATTGTTGAAATTCTATGTATGATATTGCTATGTCAATAAATACACTTATTCATTCATTCATGTAAGCAATGGCGGAGGCGTGTGATACAATTGAAGTGAAACATGAGCGAGGTAGACCTCTATAAAACTTATCCCTAATGTATGTAATACGTTTTGTGAAAAGTGCCTTACTTTTGCATTAAACAATATTCTCAACTTGATGTTGGAATTTACTGGTATTTCCCAGAAGAGCATCCAGCTTGCAACATTTTTAAATCATTCGAGATGCGATACTTTGTGCAAGCAGCTTTCCAACAAGCGACAACCGAAAAGCAGTAAATGTATGTAACACATTGTTCGGGAAAAGCAAAGTGAGTTTTGGAGGGAATGGTGGACATTGTCGTTGATCGACTAATTATCAAATCCCAATGCGACAGTTCGAGTGCAAATGATACAGGTGACTTGTATCTTGAAGGAGTGGAACTATTTCCATCTTCAGATTTACAATATATATAATATAACGCCATTAATCGATTTTGATTAAAATGGCGTATATTAAAGATATTTACTTTCCAAATAAAATGTATATCTTAAATATTTTTTTATTTTATGAAAAATGGCTGTAACGATTTTTATTAAAGTATCGTATATTAAAGATATTTACCTGACAAATAAAATGCATATGTTGAATTTTCTGGGAATAGCCTTTGAAGACTATTTTATTTTGGACGAAATTTACGGAATTTTGCATAACTGGAAAACCGTAACAGATAGACCATAAGTTGCGTAATTAAAAATGTAGAGCTCGTTAAAACTCTCAATTTATATTATATACATTTTCTCGTAGATTTTTTTTTTTTTTTTTTTTTTTGTTTTTTTGAGATATTCCTCGTTATTGGTTTACAGTTAAAAAAAAACGTATACTATTCTCATGCGGGAATTTGTCCACTCCTGTCCATACAAACAAAGGCACATTAGTCACATACCAACCAGCTTTTCACTAATACTTTAGTACGTGCTATTCCTTTATTTTCGTTCTACTTGCATGGAAGCTTGAAGTAAAAAGAAGCATAAGTTTTTTAGCAATAACTTGTTGCAGGTGTAGAGATGGTCATGTGAATGGAAGACATCTTTTTAATTATCAGTTCTTATCATATTTTTACTTTCCCTAGCCCCGTATGTACAACGTACATAGGAGTATAAGAAGGTATTGTATTCCACCCACAAATTCGATGTCGAGATTTCACCAGTAATATATATTTTGGAATCTCCCAGAGTCCGAAAAAGCATTTTTAGAAAAAGATCCGGGGGTGTGTGTCTGTGAACACCATAGCACAAAAACGAAAAGACAGTTAAATACCGAACTTGGCATTTAGGTTTGGTATCTTCCAAGGATGCGACACGAAGCTTGTCAAGATAATCGCCCCCACCCCCAGTTTTGATTAAAATGGTGTAGGTATATTAAATATATTTGCATCCCAAATAAAATGTATATCTTAAATCTTCTGGGAATAGCCTCTGAAGACCTTTTATTTAAGAGACAGACAAAAACGTACAGCACAAAATGTAGATCACATCAAAATACACAATTTATACCCTTTGCATTTTTGATGTGGAGGTAACCGTTTCCGAGATATTCCTTGGTTTCAATTGTAAAGTGCTTATACTTTTCTCAGCCAGGAAGTGTCCGTTTTTCTTTTGTTCTATTCCTGGCCAGGTAAAGAAGCGATTTGCATTGACAATCGCATAACGAGCGCATAAAACATATGACTATCACTTTTGATAGCGCTTTCCTTTAGTTCCCTTCTACTTACAACGAAGTAAGTAATAAGAAGGTTCTACTAATGTTTATCCTGATTAGCATTGTGTAATGATGATAATATTTTGTAAGAAGTTTGCAGAGCAGCTAGAGAAGGCCATGAAAGTGTAACACATCAGAATTTTGTTGTTGTTAGAACTAACCGTTTTAGAGGCATAGGAACACATTATTGATTTCACTTTTAAAATTCACTTTTATTAAACGGGAAGCAATCATCCGTTTTGTATCACTTTTATTTCTAAATGTTTCTGTAACCCCCACATTTAAAAAAGTTTAATTATGGTGGTAATAAAACTCTTTCAAATTATTTTATGTTATTTACCCACTTTAAATTCTTTAGTTAAGCCGTATTTATAATAAATATTTGAATCTTCCAGTACTTTGAATGGTTAGTTATGTTGGTTGTGTTATAGATAATAAAAATCTGATGTGTTCCATTCACATGACTTTTTCTACCTGTTATGCATACAAGCTATTCTTATAAAATCATCTTAATCTAGATAAGCATTAGCAGAAATGGTTTTACTACTTAATTCCTTGTAAGCAAAAGGAAAATAAGGCTAAAAAGATATTTTAAAAGCTGGTCGCTATGTGAACAATTGAAGTTCAGTTCGCTTTCCATAGGCAGCAGTTAACAAAAGCGAGATAAAATGAAAGGTAACCCCGTTTGAGAGACGTTACGTGGTTTAAACTTGAAACTAATAACAAGGAATATCTTGGAAGTGGTCAACTCTACAATAAAGATGCATATGACAATTATTGTATGTTTTAACCAAATGTACATTTTTGTATATGTATATATTTTTACGGTTTACTTTTACAAAATATCGCAAAATTCGTCCAAAACGAAAAATTCTTAAAATGCAATGCCCGGAAAATTCTAGATATACATTTTATTTGTGATGTAAATGTCTACAATATACGGTACTTTAATCAATCGATACTTTGAGAAAAATAAAATATTCAAAATGTTTTTCCATGCAAAGATTAGTTTGGGGTGGGGGAGTTTCTTAAAACTCTTCGTGTCATATTCTTGGAAAATAACAAACTTAAATATTGCCTTTTAATTTGAACTATGCTGCCCAAAGTCACGGGACCTTTTCTTGACTTAGGCTATCTCTAAACCTATATTTCCGGTGAAATCTTGGAATTTAGTTTTTGGTGGAATATAATAGGTACCTTCTTTTTAAACTTTGTACATAGTACTTGTACGGAAGGTAAAAATTAATTTCTTATTTTCCCCACTTGAAATTGTTAGAAATAATGACAATTCGGAATATCCGTGAGTGCTTAGCTCTAAATATCTTACCAGATTAAGCACAAAACCTACAGTGAGATTTATAATATTACGGACATTATTATCGATGTGAAAATTCCAATAAAATATAACAATAAAATTTCATTGTAATTGTTATTCAAAGTCATTTCACAAACTCCGTGCAATCTATCATTATCACCAATAGTAGAACCATTAGTCTAATCTGTAGAACAACGTTATATAATCCATTTCAAATCTTATAGCTTCTATTTTGTTTCAATCTTCCCAAAACAGAAACAAATGAAGAAGGATGCGATGACTGCCCTTTAATCTAGTCGCAGATGTTTGATAGCCAAAACAGTCTTAAACACGTTCATATCTATGTCGAATGACTTGAATAGTAAACCAAATTTATCTTTGCGGTGTAAGTAAATGTTAACCAACAAATTTGTAATTTAGCCTAGTTCCGTTTTACTTATAAGAACCAAGTAATAAGAGCATTTTGCTAGTGTTTATTTCGATTAGCATTGTATATATAGAAGAAGAATCTTTTGTGGAAGTTTGTAGAGCAGATAGAGAAAGTCATGTGAGTGTAACACATCAGATTTTTTATGATGAGACATCAGGGACAGTGGAACAATGTGTTTTTGATTATCTCCACAGATTCATAAGTTAATTATATTAGTTATTGCTGTAAAAATGTCAAGACTATTAAATTCAGCAAGTAATTACTTTTAGAAACTGTTTTCAAGAATTCGTAGGTTAAAAGCTCTGTAATATTGATTTTTATGGAAATTCATAAGGTAAAACTTCAATTCATATTTTTACCTCCTAAATAAATAACTAGCCAACTTTAGATTGCACAGGTGTGTTTTCCTGTGTGAATTTGCAATGTGTAGTCAGAGGATGTTGATTAAATAATGAATATAATACTAGAGTAAAAAGGAAGATTATGTTAACGCTTATTTATACAGTTTTAAATGTATTTGATCATGTTTTGATGCATTCTTAATCAGGTTCATGGCAAGAGAAAAGATACATATTATTGGCTTTATTTTATTTTGATGAAATTTTCCGATTTTGTTTATTCTGAATTCTCCTATTGACCCACTAGGAAACAGACTTAATATAAACAAAACATTTTGTATCCTTCGGCGTTAACCTAAAGCTCGTAACGTGGCCTTATCTATTGTATTTGTAGTGCATCAGAACTATACTGTAATCTAATAAAAGGTGTAACACTGACCTCCACTCTTTTTTTATGAAAGTGGGCTGGCCATTGCTATTGCACAGATTTGCTTCGGTAGGGCGGGGTTGAAGGGGAAACCAGAACGTTTTGAAATTTCTTTCAAAATCCCGTCCTTAATTCTCTGTGGGCGATTTCTTCATACTCCGTTCTTCAGATGCTTTCAAATAAAGTAATTTTGCACTGACCAATTTGGATATAGGAAACCGTCTTTGATCTGATATACGTCTGACAAAAATCTGCCATAGAAGTTGGTGATGTAATGCTATCTTGCTGAAAATATGGTAGGTCGTTGCAGGGGAATATTAAAACATAAGAAATACGAAACGCGTAAGAGGAACTTAGCAACTGCTACTTTTCTTGCAGTAGTTTAACTGCAATTGTTCAAAATCTTTATCTATGAAATTTTAAGATACATTTACTGCAATGGGATGAAATGCGTGAAGATTTTTCTAAAGCTTGTTGTCCTTTGGTATCTCGTACAAGAGCACGAGGTGAAAATAAGTACACCAAGAAACGCACTAAAAGTGTGAAAATTGAAAGGTTTGCCTACAGTTTCATATAAATTTACGCACAGGGAGCCACTCATATTATATGGACAATTTGTGCTATCTTTAGTGTGTATCTATAACGTCATAGTAGATCTTTTTAAAACACACAATTTGTGTCATATACATTTTTTGTAGAGTTAAGAGTTTCCAAGATATTCCTTGTTATTTGTTTCAATGTGAAACTACTTAGAGTTTTATCAAGCGGGAAGTCGTCGTCTTTACTTCTAGCCACCAAAGAGAACCGAATTTCAATTGTTTCAAATAGCGAAGTTTTTAAAATATTTGACAATCGCGGTAGCCGAGTGAATTCCTTCATTTACACAGTGCTCACAACGAAACAAGTAAAAAGACAATTTCTGGTAATCTGTATCTCGATTGGCATAATGTACGTAAAGGAATAATCTTTTGTAAAAATAGTTTGTTTGCAGAGCAAGTGAATGGAGCACATCAAAATTTTAGATTCAATATTTAAATGTTGTGGAATACCCATTTAGTTTATTTCTTTCAAGCTCACTTCAGTATTTTCAAAAGAAACATTTCCTGTTCTTCATTTTACATGTGTACCTAGATGAAAAACATTGGATTTCATTCTGTATTATTATGGTTATTACTGTACTTGTTGTTGATAAAATCGAAAACAATCGCACTCACATTTTATAGATTCCTAAGATTGCTGGAGTATATACTTCTCAACGACACTCATTCACTCTGAATGAGTGCATCTCGTATTGGTTTGATGCCAAAAACCTAGCACTCAAGCATTTGCCGATGAGCACAGGTCAATTTTAGGCTCAGAAACGAAGAAAAGGAAACATTCAGACAAAAATTCAGTCAGATGCTAGAATCAGAGAATTTTTTGTTGTGTTAAACGCCCGCTTTTACAAATTATGGCACAGCAGGCGATGATACTGGTGATACATGGAATTAAGATGAAGCACCGGTGGAATGCGATGGCGGGGGAAACCGGAGAACCCGGAGAAAATCCGACCCTGCACCGTTTTATCCACCACAAATCTCACATGCGGTCGCAAATCAGGGAAATCTGCCATAGTTTATTTCGTATTGGTTTGATGCCAAAAACCTGGCACTCAAGTATTTACCGATGAGCACAGGTCAATTTTAGGCTCAGAAACGAAGAAAGGGAGGCATTGAGACAAACATTCAGTGAGATGCTAGAATAAGGTAAGGGGTGGTGCATGGGTGTGACAGAGATGTTTTAGTACTTCCTTACTAATTAACCCGTTGCATATTATACTGGCAGAATTTCCTTCATTCGACTGTTCCCCTAGATTTGTATACTGCGTGCCTAGCATTTTGTTTTAGCGAATAAAGATAAATGTTTGGAATAGAATAGCCTAAGCGAAGGATTTTCCTTGATTTGGTAGAGAAATAAACTCCAAATCAGCTAAGTTAGGGATATCTTATAGCTGTGACACTATTCGTAATGTTATTTGTTCACTTAATGTGCTTTATAACTGGGAGGAAAAATCTTAATATTTCCAAGACCAAGGAAGAAATTTGCATTTAGATTGTTTAAAAGAAATACGTAAGTGAGGTAATAGCAGGGTGGCGCTGTGTACGTTTATTGGGGCAGGAACGACTTTAGAAACCTATAAACCAAATAGTTTTTTTTTTCTTTTATTAGCTCTTATTTATATACATCTACGTCTTATAAACCCAACGGATTTCTGAGCTTTTAAATTTTTGTTTCCTTTTAATACCTACTGCTGTCTCTGTCTAAACGTAACTCCTGCCATCTCTCTAAAAAGTGCTGAATAACGAATACGAACATTACAGAAAAAAAGAACAACAGCGCTTTCATTAAAAATATTTTTCGATGTCTGTTCCCAAATGGTTGCAAGAATCCTATGTCCACATGTGATTGTAATAAAATCCTAACACATCCTGAGAAAGATTTGTCAATTGAATAGTTGGTTGAGAACAATGTTTAGAATATAATTTACTAAATATTTCAAACCATAAACAACATTTAAACTTAATATCAGAACATTTTTAAAAGAGTTTAACTCAGTTCTCACCATATACAATGGGTGAAAACACACAGCAGTGACTTGACAAGTCAAGGTTTTTCCATTAGGACACTACCCCCTTGCTGACGCAGGGACGGAAGTGGATATGCCACTTACGCGTGTCAAACGCCTAGGGGAATGACTACTGAGGACCTCGGTGTGGGCAACAGTTATTAGCTTCTGTGAACTAAGCTCTCCAGGTTAGAGGCCGAAGGACACTAAAGCGCCTCAAAATCCCCGCCCAGGCACCACCGCTCAGACGTACCCAATCACCTATGAGTCTCGGGAACTACTGCCCCACCGAGTTCAACCCAAACCGAATAGCTTCCTTTCAGGAGGGACTCAGAGGAAACGAACTTCAATTGTTTAACATAACACTAAATTTTAAAAGATCGACTATCGCTTTAACCTATTGTATTCCCTTGTTTCCCTTCTATTTACAAGGAAGCAAGTAATAAGCCCATTTTTGCTACTGTTTATCTTGATTAGTGTCATGCAGATAAAATAATATCCTTTTATTTAATATTTAACGACTTTTCGATTTTGAGTTATGCTGTTCACAGACAGAAATAGAAAGGAGAAAGAGAGCGAGAGAGAGAACCTCAAACACCCGGATTCAGAGACTCACATACGCATACAGTCAAACAGCCAGGCACGCACATATAGTCACACATACACAAACGTACACTTAGAGATATACACGCGCGCACGGTGACTTTTTTCTAAAAATGTGTTTGGAGTTGTGACTTTCTCTACACACACACTATGTGCATAGTGTATGGAGAAGATATTGTATTCCACCCAAAAATTCGATACCGAGATTTCACCGGAAATACATGTTTTGGGTTCCCCGAATCCCCCCCAAAATTGCAAAAAGGAATGTGTGTAGGCGTGTGTGTGTCTGTGGACAGCATAGATCAAAAACAAAAAGACCGTTAAATATCAAATCTGATATTTAAGATTGGTATCTTCAAAGGATGCGACACAGAGATTTTCAAGAAAATCCCCCCAAAACCAACTACCCTTACCATGGAACTTTTTTCGAAAATGTTGATTTTCTCAAAAATGCTTCTAACGCTTTTGATGATAATAGCGTATATTAAAGATATTTACCTGACAAATAAAATGTATATCTTGAATTTTCTGGGAATAGCCTCTGAAGTCTACTTTATTCTGAATGAATTTTACGGAATTTTGCATAACCGCTAAACCGTAAGACATGGACATAAACTTACTGCACAGAAAATATAGAACACATTAAAACATGCAATTTATGTCATACACATTTTTTCGAGGAGTTGGTCGGTTTTGAGATATTCCTTGTTTTTGGTTTCAGTTTTGAGAAACTTATAGATTTCTAATACAGGAATTGGTCAACTCCTGTCCATATAAACAAAGAAACTTCAGTCACATAAAAAACAGCTTTTGATAACTTTAACCTATGGTACTCCCTTATTTCACTTCTACTTTCAAGGAAGCAAGTAATTTTTCTGCTAATTTTTTGTCGATTAACATGAAGTAAATAGAAGCATAATCTTTTTAACAATAATTTGTTGCAGAGATGCAGAGAAAGTTTTGTGATTTTTTTTCTTCTTTTGATTCAGGAACACGTGCATTTCTGGGGGAATCTCGGTGTAGATTTTTTATATGTAATGCAGTATTTCTTCAAACTTGCTGTTCATGTTTTGAGACTCTCTTCAGGTAAAACCATTCTGTGTATGTGTGTGTGTTTTCTCTAAATGAAAAATATATAATGGGTAACTAAAACCAAACAAATTCAAATATTATACCCTTTTTTGAACAAATAACTTCACTCCAAGCATTAGAATACTGTTTATTAGTTTATTTTAGAGAGCTATGGTTATCTTTCAATTAAATGCGTTATCTTTCCTTTGTACATTTTGTATAACTGCAAATTTAAACACAAATAGACCTCAACATAACCTCAAATAAACAACAATTTGTATGTTTTAATAATAAAACACTGTATACGAAGACTCAACGCGAAAGAAAAAGTTCAACTCATGCTTTAAAACAAATATTCTTGTCAGCGAATACCTTTTAGTTCGATTCAACGCGCTTATTTTCATTTAAAATCATTGTAAACGGAAACATCCATTTCAATTCCGTTAAGTGGGAATAGACCTTAAGAGTTTCCGAAGGAGAGATCCTTGCCGATACTCCTGGGGTGGTCAATAGGGTTTTTAAATTGTTATCAAAAGTGTGCCTTCCACTAAAGATATGATTTGTATAAATGTGGTAGTAGTACTGTTTTTGTTTTAGCTCCTTTTAACCTGTTTTAGTAGCCCTTGTTTTTAATGGTTTTATCGGTTTTACCAAGTTTTTAGTAAAGGATGGTTTTAATCTCTATTTTCTATATACTTTTAGCCGTTCTTTTATCTTTAATAATTTTTATAATGATTTTAGCTCTGGACTCCTGTTATATTTAGTTTTATAAGGGGACTAATAACCTAGCAGTTGAATTTCGTAAAATTCCACTCATCATCATCATCATCATCATCATCATCATCATCACCACCACCACCACCATCACCACCTTAAAGAGCTACACAACATTGGTTTACGATATGAATCTTTTAATTTGTAGTAACGATACATGCATCGCCCAACGTTTTAAACATTTTAATTACATAATATGAATGTTAATATACTTTAGTAAACTACATGTTTACTTCAGTTGAAATATTAGGAATCACTGAAACCATTCACTACTTTTATATATAGTTCATCTGTTTTTCATGGAGAAAAATAACACAGTATATAAGGCATTAGACCTATATAGAAGGCTCACTGTAATCCTCCGAGTTCAAATAATGAAAGTACAACCAGATTGGATGGCACCCTTGCACCATCTATTGGCCGCGAAGTGAAAGTGGGAAAAGACCTTCAAGTTTACTGTTTACCATACAATGTGTTACCCAGAGTAACAAAAATAGAACGGTGTCCAAGAATTTAAAGTGAGGTTTAATGAATATAATTTAGCTTTTACTATAATAATGAGATATACTTTAATTGGTAGTTTGCAACAAAACCTATACTTTATATTCTAACAAAACATTAATCACGCTATCAAAACATATAGGATAGGTTCAACAAAACGTGTAATACACTTTAATGATGATGTTCTATATTGTATTACTTTCTCTATATAGTATATGTTAAAATACCAAACTTTGTATATAAGCTTAGTATCTTCCTAGGATGAACACAAAGATTTTGAGGGAAATTCCTCCAAACCCAACCATCCTTTATATGAAATAATTTTCGAAAATTTGATTTTCTAAAATATTACTCTAATGATTTGACCAAAATGCCGTATACTAAATATATTTATATAAAAAATAAAATGTATGTAAGGAACTTTCAAGGAATAGTCTCTTATGAATTCTGAATGAATTTTATATAACTAATAAACCATAAAAGACAGACAAAATCTTACTACGTAATAATGTACACCTCGTAAAACACACAATTTATGCCTCATAGATTCTTTTCGTGGAGTTGATTATTTCCGATAAATTCATTATTATTGCTTTCAGTTTTAATGTATTTAAAACTTTTAACATACTGAAATTTTTCAACTCCTGGCAATGCAAAGAAACGGATATCAATCACAAGGCAGCCAGCTTTTAAAACATTTGACCATCGCTTTAGCCTAGTGTATTTCCTTATTTACATTTAATTTACAAGGAAGCAAGTAACAAGGTCATTTTTGCTAATGTTTATAATTCTTCACAGAGATGTAGAGAAAGTCATGTGAATGGAACACGTCAATTTTTTTCCTCTAATTGATACTTATTGTAATATTACAACGATTACAATTAGTAAATTTTATTGGAGGCACATTTTCTTAAAATCAAATGTATTGATTTCCACGCTTTGCCTGTAATAGAACGTTCTCCCCTTAGTATTGAACTAGCAATTTTCATTTTACCCTTCACACCTTTTTAGTTTCTCTATACGCACTATGTACATGGTGTATAGAGAAGGTATTGCACTCCACCCAAAACTTAGATACCGAAATTTCACCGGAAATATATATTTTAGGTCCCCAATATCCAAAAAAAGCATTTTCACAAAAAGGCCCATGTGTGTGTGTTGTGTGTCCGAGTGTGTGTGTGTCCGTGTGTCAGTGTGTCCGTGTGCCTGTGAACACGATAATTCAAAAACGAAAAGCCGGTGAAATACCAAACTAGGTATTTAAGTTTAGTATGTTCCAGGGATGCGACACGAAGATTTTGAGAAAAATCCCCCCACCCCCAACTACCCTTTGCATGGAACTTTTTTCGAAAATTATGATTTTATCAAAAATGGCTGTAACGATTTTGATTAAAATTTCATATATTAAAGATATTTACCTGAGAAATAAAAAGTATATCTTGAATTTTCTGGGAATAACCTCTGAAGAGTAGTTTATTCTGGATGAATTTTACTGAATTTTGAATAACTGCTAAACCGTAAGAGATGGACAAAAACTTACTATACAAAAAATGTAGAGCACATTAAAACACACAATTTATGTTATATATTTTTTCATGGAGTTCGTAGTTTTTGAGACATTCCTTATTTTTGGTTTCTACTATGAAAAACATACTTTTCTCATACAGGAACTTGTCAACTCTGATCCATATAAACAAAGGAACTTCATTGACATAGCAACCAGATTTTGATTATCACTTTACCCTATGGTAGTCCCTTATTTCGCTTCTACTTACAAGGAAGCAAGTAATAAGACTATTTCTGCTAATTTTTTCTGATTAGCATAAAGTAAATAGAAGTATAAGCTTTTTAAGAATAATTTTTTGCAGGGATATAGAGAAAGTCATGTGAATGGTACACATCAGATTCTTCTACATATCCTGCAAAAGTATTCTATTTCCTTCCATCATTTTTGTTAAGGTAAGACATCAGCACGTCTGTCTGCGAGTAAGGAATCAAATGAACGTAATATATGCTTTAAATTCTCATAAGAAATTAGCATAAAAGTAGCAGAATGTAACAAAAGGTTAGCTTATCGTGCGTGTCCTATTTCCAAAGCACATGCTATTCTTTGTCTAAACATATCTCATAGCTTATAAGCACAGCTCTCTAGGAGGAAGGTAGCGGAAGAATATCAATTTTATTACTTTCTCTACACGTACTATGTACATAGTGTACAGAAAAGATATTGTAGTGCACCCAAAAATTCGATACCAAGATTTCACCGGAAATACATATTTTGGTTCTCCCTGAATAAAAAAAACAATTTTAGAAAAAGGTCCGTGTGTGTGTCTGCGTGTGTGAAACTGTGAACAGTATAGCTTATAAACGAAAAGACTGTTAAGTACCAAACTTGGTATTTAGGTTTGGTATCTTCCAAGGATGCAACACGAAGATTTTCAAGAAAATCCATCCACCCTAACTACTTTTACTTGGAGCTTTTTTAGAAAACTTTGATTTTCTAAAAAATGCCTCTAATGATTTTGATTAAAATAGTGTATATTAAAGATATTTACCTGACAAATGAAACGTATATCTTGAATTTTCTGAGAGTAGCCTCTGAAGACTAATTTATTCCGAATGAATTTTGCGGAATTTTGCAGAACTGCTAAACCATAAGTGATGGACAAAACTTTATCACACAGAAAATGTATAGCAAATAAAAACACACAATTTATGTTATATACATTTTTTTCGTGTAGTTGATCGTTTTTAAGATATTTCTTGTTTTTAGTTTCTCATACCGGAATTTGTCAACTCCTATCCATACAAACACGGAACTTCAGTCACATAGCAACCAGATTGTTACCATCAGTTTAACCTATGGTTTCCCTTATTTTGCTTCTACTTACAAGGTAGCAAGTAATAAAACTATTTCTAATAATTTTTTTCTCGATTAGCATAAAGCATAAGCTTTTTAACAATAAATTGTTGCAGATATCTAGAGAAAGACTTGTGAATGGAACATGTCAGAGTTTTTTACATTCACGTATGAATTTTGCAATCAAAATTGAGGAGCTTTCTGGAATACGAACCTATATACCTATGGGTCATTTTTCGATAATTCATTTAAGTGATCCGCCATATTGTGTAGAATATTTCCCTCCAAGTTTAGTTTCAGTCTTTGGCCATTTGAGCAACTTTTGTTTCTTATATGCAATTGCCTGGATTCTTTGCACTGAATCTGTTTAGTTGGTATAACGTTTTCTTACATAAAACAAAGGGAAATGGAGACCAATGGAAATAAAAGGTAACAGATTTACTGCAGCACTAGTGTGAAGAATAATTTAGAAGCTAAGAGGAGGAAGTCAAGTGGTGATACAAACTTATTTCATTTCCAATCCAGGGACATTCTTTCGGACAATGCAACAGAAATTTTGGACTAATAAAATGAAAACTGAAGAAAGTGGAGACAATCTCAACTGAGTTACAATATCTCTCAGCTATGGTAGAGTGTGGAAATTATCCTTCGCCATTTGAAATTTACCCTGTACTGGAGAAGTCATATCAACGAATATTATCTCCCTAAAGGCATTCCAAAAGGGAATGTATTAAAAGAAAATCTGATGTGTTTCATTCACATTACTTTTTCCACATCTCTGCAACAAATTATTGTTAAAAAGATAATGCCTCTATTTACTTCATGCTAATGGAGAAAAACTTTGCAGAAATAGTCTTATTACTTGCTTCCTTGTAAGTAGAAGCGAAATAAGGGAGTACCATAGGTTAAGGTGATAGTCAAAACTTTGTTTGTATGGACAGGATATGACAGATTTTTGTAAGAGAAAAATAAAGTTTTTTAAAGCTGAAACAAAAACGAGGAATATCTCAAATACGATCAACTCCATGAAAAAAATGTATATAACATAAATTGTGTGTTTTTTGTGTAGTAAGTTATTGTTCATCTGCTACGGTTTAGCAGTTATGCAAAATGTATTAAAATTCATCCAGAATAAAGTAGTCTTCAGAGGCATTCCGAGAAAATTCAAGATATACATAGGTATTATTTGATATACGATATTTTAATCAAAATCGTTAACAGCCATTTTTGAGAAAATGAAAATTGTCGAAAACAGTTCCATGTAAAGGGTAGTTGGGGGTGGAGGGACTTTCTTGAAAATCTTCGTGTCGCATCCTTGCAACATACCACACTTAAATACCAAGTTTGGTATTTAGCGGTATTTTCGCTTTTGGGATATGCTATCTACAGACGCACACGTGCACACACACGCACACACTCATGGACCTTTTACCAGAAATGCTTTTTTTTTTTTTTTTATTCAGTTAGACCCAAAACATGTATTTCCGGTGAAATCTTGATATCGAAATTCTGGGTACATAGTACGGATAAAACAACTAATATACAACTAATGTTACTATACTGTGCTCACCCACATACTTGAATACATTTACGCCATTTCGTCCGTTGAAACCGAAATTTAGTACCAACAGCTAGAAGAAAATGAAACAGTGAATCAGGCACCAGTAAATCTGTGAAAGAATATGAAGTTCGTAGCTTATTTAAATATGGATGAAGGGATTTGCAGTTGGTTGGATAGGAGTTTGATGAAAGTAAAGTATGAAATGTGTTATACAGTTATAATTAATTAAATATGTCATATCATTAGACTTAATGTGTATTATGATATCTAAAATTAAACATATTTCAACCCTGCCTTACTCGTATTAAATTAATTTACTGTTGAGTTATGGGAAAAATTCCCATGTGCAAGTTTATATTTTCAAGGCTGTGATAATTTTAATTTTCAAAATGAAATATTTCTATTTAAAAATGCAAAATGAGCTAGAAAGTGGATTTTTAATTATATTACATGTTTTTTTATTAAGTTACACATACTAAGAATCGTTAATTTCAAGTATATCAATTCGCCATATTGTCTTATGGGTCCTTCTTCCAGAAACCCCCTCAATTGTAGAATATAAAAACTATGTATGTTGATTTAAGATGCATATTTTCCAAAGCTCACGTTACTCTGCCATATAAATACATTATATTAAATATATTAGCTATGCAACATATGCTAAAATCCTCTCGACGTAGACAATATATTGTTGACAACACGTTACAGAATTAGATTTAGTAACTAGTCCTCTAAATTAGAGTTAGAATTTTGATGTGTTACATTAGCATGACTTTCTCTACATATTTTGAAACTATTCTTATAAAACCTACTCTGCTATCTACTTCATGCATATTAAGAAACATCAGCAGAAATGGCATTACTAGTAACTTCCTTATAAGTAAGGTGAATAACTCAATACACAAGGCTAAAGCCAAAGTCAAATTCTTAAAAGTTGTTGCCATGTGAAATAATTGAAATATGATTTGCTTTGCAAAGGCAGCCGTAAAATAAAAGAGAGATGAAACAAAAGAGAAAGGTTTAAGTAGTTTAACATTGAAACAATAACATAGAATATCTCGGAAATGGTTAACTCTAAAAAAAAAAAAACGTATATAACATAAATTATTTCGTTTAACGAAATCTACAGTTTTGTGTAGTAAGTTTTCTTCTATCTCTTATGGTTTACCAGCTATACAAAAGTCGTACAGAATGTAGAGGTCTTCAGAGCCTATTTTTAGAAAGTTCAAGATATGCATTTTATTTGTATATTAATAATAAAAATCCTTAGTCAGTTTTGAGAAAGTGTAGTTGGGGTTGGAGGGATCTTCTTCGAAATCTTCACATCTTTGGAATTGGCTAAATATAAGTACCAAATTTGGTATTTAACGCTCTTTTCATGTTTAAGAAACACACACACATAAACCTTTTTCTAAAACTTCTCTCTCTCTCTTTCTTTTTTTGGATTCAGGGTCTCAAACCAAACATTTACGGTGAAATCTAGGTTTAAAATTTTCAGGTGGAATAGAACACCTTTTCTTTCTACTATGTATCATGTACATACGTAGTAAAATAATCTGACATGTTCCCTTCACATGCCTTTCTCTACATTGCAGGAACAAATTACTGTTAAAAAGAAAACTCTTCTATATATTTTATGATAATCGAGATAGACATTACCAGAAATTGTCTCATTTACTGGCTTCCTTGTAAGTAAAAAGAAATTAAGGGAATACACTAGGCTAAAACGATAGTCAAATCTTTTAAAAGCGGGTTGCATGTGGTTGATATCCGTTTCTATGGAGGGCCAGGAGTTTACAGCTTTCTGTGTAAGAAAAGTTTAAATTTTAAATCTGAAAAAAAAAAATGACAAGAAATATCTCAAAAATGGTCAATCAACGAAAACAAATGTATATGACATAAATTGTGTCTTTAACTAGATCTACATTTTATGTGTAGTAAGTGTTGTCTATCACTTACGGTTTACTAGTTACGTAAAATTCAGAAAAATTCATTCAGGACAAAGAAATATTCAGAGGCTACTCCTAGATAATTCAAGACATATTTGCCTATAAATATCTTTTAATCAAAATCGTTAGAGCTATTTTTGAGAAAATCAAACATTTTGAAAAAAGTTCTATGTAAGGGGTAGTTTGGGGTGAGGGGATTTTTCTAAAAATCTTCGTGTCGCATCCCTGGAATATACTAAACTTAAATGCCAAGTTTGGTATTTTACCGACTGTTCGTTTTTGAGTTATCGTGTTCACAGACCCACGGACACAAACACACACACGCACACACACACGGACCTTTTTGGGAAAATGCTTTCTTTAGATACAGGGGACCCTAAAACGTTTATTTCCGGTGAAATTCGGTATCGAGTTTTTGAATGGTGTGTAATACCTTCTCTGTACACTATGTATGTACGTAGTACGTATAGAAAAAGTAAAAAAATCATAATAACTTTAAAGATATATACACAAACAACTTAGTTTGTTTTCAATAGTTACACAAGAAATCTTGTCGTATTACCATTGTGAAATTGAAATTATCCTCCAGATGTTTTCTTCGCATGGCATTTGCGTAGCTTTTTGGGCTATATTTTATGTATGTCTTGAAGGCTTAACAACTCCTACAATTGATAAGAACTAAAAGAATAATTATATTGTTTATAGAAGGGTGAACAAGGAAAGACAATGCAGGTTTCGTTAATGAAGACAAAAAATATGATTTGTTCCATTCACACGACTTTCTCCACAACTCTGCAATAAATTATTGTTAAAAAGCTTAGGTTTCTATTTACTTCCTGCTAATCGAGAAAAAATTAGAAGAAATAGTTTTATTACTTGCTTCCTTGTAAGCAGAAGCGAAATAAGGGAGAATCTTAGGTTAAAGTGATAGTCAAAAGCTAGTTGCTATGTGACTGAAGTTCATTTGTTTGTATGGACACGAGTTCACAATGTCCTGTATGAGAAAAGTATGCTTTTTATAGCTGAAACCAAAAACAAGGAATATCTAAAAAACAATCAACTCTACGAAAAAAATGTATATAACATAAATTGTGTGTCTTAAAGTTGTTGTTGTGTGGTAAGTTTTTGTCCATCTCTTATGGTTTACCAGTTATGCAAAATTCCCTAAAATTGACCCAGAACAAAGTAGTCTTCAGAGACTATTCCCAGAAAATTCAAAATATACATTTTATTTGTAAGGTAAATACCTTTAATGTGTAATATTTTAATCAAAATCGTTAGAGCCATTTTTGAGAAAATAAACATTTTTGAAAAAAATAAACATTTTTCGTGTCGCATCATTGGAAGGTACTAAACTTAAATGCCAAGTGTGGTTTTTTACCGACTTTTCGTTTTGGAGTTATCGTGTTCACAGATACACTGACACACGGACACACACACGGACCTTTATCTGAAAATAGTTTTTTTTTTTTTTTTTTGGATACAGGGGACCCTAAAACATATATTTCCGGTGACATCTCTGTATCTAATTTTTTGGTGGAGTGCAATACATTCTCTATATACTATGTATATAGTGTGTATAGAGAAAGTTAAAGATTCTGTATCATTTGTTTCATTGCTGAAGCTAGTGGTTAAGTAAACAGTGATGTACTTGTGAATGTGTAACATTGCTCTGAAAGGACTGCCTTGAGTTCTACGTTCTCTAGAGCCCAGCATTATGTGCTGGCAAGTACATGAGGCACTGTGAAGTTTGCGAATGTTTAGATGTTCAATTGGCAGTGATGAAGTTGTGGGGGAGATGATGCATTCACAATTGCGGGACCAACATAAATCCTTTGCTGTGTTGGAATTAGGAAACAGTGGGCTGCTACAGAAACTCCGGGTCGATGGAAACACCAAATTGCTCCATTTGGGTTCGCGGTTCCGTCATCGTTTGCATCCCAGATAAGATTTCTAATACAAACTGCTGGTCTAATGTATACGCTTGCGGTGGCATACAATAAGCCCACAAATTCTTTAACAAACTCAAATCCCTTTGTTGTTTATTAAAGAAGAGTTTATATGACAGAAGAAAAGTGAATAAATGAGATTTCCTCTGCATTACTTGTTCTTTCGGTGTATTGTTAAATCAAGAGTTGTCAAAAATTAAAACAAAGGTTTAAAGTAGGAATTACACTTCCTTCATAAAATAATATTAAAATAAAACAAATAAAAATAAATTATATTAAACTACAAAAAGTAAAATATAGCATAATTAAAACATACAATTTATAAATAAAAGCAATTTATTGTAAAAGTTATAACAAGTAACAGAATAAATCGCTAAAATAGAAGCACATTTTACGAGTGAATGGGTCATTTGTGGTACAAACGTCAAAACATGTACTTCTCTGCATTTATAAAAATACTGGTGGTTTATTTATTTATATATTTATTTATTTTGTGAACAATGTGGGAGATGAATAATTGCAAATATTTGTGGGCGTTTCAGGAGAATGTGATGATCCAGTAGTTGTAGTTTTTCGCTATTTTCTATTATTTTCAAGATTTTAATATGTTTTGGGATGGCTATTGTTCCCTATATCTCACACGTTAGGTGATTGTTTACGTAAAAGGTCATACAATAGATCCTCCTCTATTCTCTGCCCTTTGCTTTTCCCGAATACAGGTGGTATGATATAAGGAAAGAATATCAATCGCTCTGAAACTTCAATCTCCGTATTATATGTATTTTTGTTCATGCATCACCTGAGTAAGGTTCGCGATGCATTCAGAGTTTTCAGTATAATGATTATACTTTATTTAAATTTGTTTTGTTGAACGAATACCTAACTCAAACTAACAGGTAGGCATTTGCGCTTCCTTCTTTAAACTACAAAATGATGTTTTAAATTAAACCTCAACAATTAAAATATTTTAAATTAAAAAATTAAGAGAACTTGTATCACAGATCTTTTGATACACTGCAGTTAACGTTCGTCTTTTGAGAAAATGATGATTTGGAAATTGCCCATGATACACTACATTGGTACATTCCCCAGTTGCGGCATATATTAAATAGATATCTGCTAATTCAGCAGTGTAAAGTCATTCACTGTGTAAAGGAAAGTTTGCGAGTAAATCGGTCCCTTGGCCCCTCACTGTGAGACACGTGAATGCAGGTGGGTGGTGTGCGAACTGCGAGGTCTACTGAATTCAGGAACTGGCTGCTACGTGCTGTCCGTAACAGGGAGACATAACGCATGGCCGTTCAACATATAAAATCCTGAAATTTGTGCTTTATCTATGACAATATTTTAGTAAGGTTTTTAATGTTTTATGTTATTGTTTGTGCTAACTATTTGCATTCGTTCACTTCCACCGCGTACAGTATTCAGTTGGGTGGCACCGTGGCAGAGTGGTTGGGCCGCTTGTCTCTCACCTCCGGCCCAAGGTGTGAGATTTGTCATCGGCGAAGCGGCATTTAGGCAAGTTTCATCCATAACCTTCCTTTTATTCATTTCACCGTCATTTCATATTATATACTTCCCCTCTTCCATACCAGACTTCGGGCTGATCAACCTATCTCTGAACCAGATCCTCTGCTCCTCAGACGCTGAGAAGAATAAGCAGAGAAATAACAAAGAAATAAAATGATAAATATTTGGCCCAACTGCCCCGTATTTGACGATAAAACTGTAATTTTCAACGGAGTATTTCAACCTAAAATCCACTACTAGTGGAGGACTGGAGATTACAGACTTTCCTTTTATAGTCTTTTTTATCAGCGGAGACGGTGAGGGGTCGCGCTCATTGCGAGGGGTGCAGTGAAGGCCGCTGTTGGCGGGTTTTAACTCAAACCATCCCCGTTGAGTTCTGCAACTATTTTAACGTGCGAAGGGACATCTACACATGTCAAATACGGGGCAGTTGAGCCACCTGTTATTTATTGGACATAAAACAAATCAAACCATTTCCGTTCAATGGATTGTTTTATGAAATGTCTTACAATTAATCTTGTGAGGCATAACATATACTGAATAAACACATATAAAACTATGTAATAAATAAATACCTATAAGAAGTTGACACACAAATATTCTGGACGCCACAAGGGTAGACAGGATAATTTAGCATGGGCTTATGTTTTGGAGTCAAATCCAGCCATGACCTTTCTTCCAAACTGACATTTTTCTACATTTTTCTCAGTTCTCATACCTGACAAATGCTCTGGAGGTAGCCTAACTTTAGGCTGGAACTTTTCTTCCCCTAATGGTGGGTTCTAATAGAGCGCTTCCGCTTCAACGCCTCTACTGCGCAGTTACCATCTATCCGCACCCCACCGAACACCGTGGCTTGGCCCTTCAACCCTGTATGTAACAAATGACAAGAAAGTGTTAGCCAGGAAATACGGAGGATGTAATAAACACTTTCAGCTTTTATCTAGCACGGGGGAAAACTCCTCAAAAAATCTGAGTATTTCATTTAGATTTCCTTTACAAACTATTGTTACAAAAGATAATTCCTTTATCTACATCGTGGTAATTGAGATAAACATTAGTAGAAATAGTTGAATTAGTTCCTTTTGAGTAGAAAAGAATAAGGTAATGCATTAGGCAAAAGCTTCATTGCATTGGATGCGTGAACATGTTATATTGGCATTAAGGACATGTATGAATGAAAGCTTGATATTCCAAATTATTTTTTTAAATTTACACCCAGGTCTAACATAATGCAAATAAATTACAGTGCAAATTTCTTTCATTTTGCTATAATGGTTTGGAGTTATGGTTAAGCTTATTTATTGAGACAAAAACATTAAAATTTTGGTCTAATACTTGAAACCTAGATTCTATCACGGGAAGTCGGTGTCTCGTTCCAGCAGTGCCCTCAGCTTCGCCTTGGTGAAGATTCCAATTGTAATCTTCTAATTAAAATTATCTTAATTGTGAGTGAGGCTAATATTAAAATCACTGCATTTTCCTTACGACTTGAATTTATTGAATCACAGATTTAACGGGCGGCTAGCTTGTTTCCTTACTAGTGTGTTATAAATAAATATCATCCCATCACTCAAATTATTAATCAGGAGCCTAATCTAACCATCTGCACAACACTCCCCCACCACTCAAGCACGTGGACGTGCACGCAACACAAGATGACGTGAACACAACCTCAAGAGAGATAGTTATAGAGAGAGAGAGAGTAACCACATAAGAGATCTGCCGTGCCTTAAATACTGATCCTGGGTGACGCCAGATTTCGCGCCATAAAATGTATGAATATCTCTTATTGGTTCTTAGATAGCATCACCTCACAAGCTATGAAATAAATTGTGCCAGTTCTGACGTCATAGCGTGTACATGACAAGCTTGGGAAAACTCAGTGGTTCCTTCTCTCTTTAACTTTATGCTTGCTTTTTCTGTTTTTCCAATTCCCTGTGCTACTTAGAAGACAAGTCACTGTTCCTGTCTCACTTATTTCTATGTCTGTTCTTTTCTATCTTACATTGTTTAGTCTAAACCCTGGGCTCATTAGCAGGTGCTGGTTGGTGAACTGTTACCTGGAATTAAGCGACCTCGCCTTGCCTTAATTACCTAAGTTACAACTTACATTTGTGCATACTTCTACCCTTATATCATCACAACTATTTTACATTGCTTTCATACATATATACATTTTCTCTTTTTATATATTTGTGAACATATGAAATGTGCTCCTACAGTTCACAACACATCTTTTTGTGACATTACCCTAGACTTCTTTGTGTCTGCTTTGGTTTAGGCTGCAAAATTTTAAGTTATGAATGTGCTTTTTGTCATAAAAATATAATTTCTGTGTTTGAAAATTGAAAATATGTGCTTAAATAAATCTGATATTAAAGCCTAGGATAAATCTTAATCATTGTAACTCTGTGAACATGTACAGAAAATTTTGTTTTTGTAGCAGTAAAACTGCTCCGCAAGGAGCATTTTACAGGAAGAAAAATCTGAAAATATCAATAGTAAGAAACCAAGGAAAGATTTGAATGCATGTCTCACATTAAAATCCACTAGGTAGTTGGGCTTTCAGCTTTTCTTTTCTTCTCCTCTGCTGCTTCATTTTCTGTCCTTTTCTTCTTGCATTGCTGCTAATTGTCTAAGGAACTTGTTTACTTTGCATGATGTGAATTATATCTCGTTGAACTGAAATTTTTATTGCCGAGCCCCAATTTCAGTTTTGCTCCAGTGACTTAACGCATTTAAAACTGGTGTCTGGGGGCCAATGGCCAATTATCCTTTTTTATATTCAGGAATGTTCAAATTATTTTATGGAAGTAAAATACAGCACTCATTTTTTTCTGATTTTTCATGAAATTTGAGTCATAAATGCCCTTAATAGGCTAGATAAACCGAAATGAATAAATAGAATATTGACAAAGAAGCAAAATGGCATATAATCTGGAGTATTATAAACAAAACGCTCTGTTCGTTCAAAGAAATCACAGTAATACAATATTTCTTCAGAAATTAATACAATTTGACAGGATTGTGTGGTCGTGCAACATGTTAGTACTCAAATAGCAAATAGTTAGTACACATGTGTGAAGGAAAAAATTGGGATCGTTTATCTATACATAAAAACAGCTGAGAGAGCTGCATTTCCAAAAGCTACATTTGTCAAGAAACATTGCTATTATGAAAGCAAGAGGTGTTTTTATGAAGATCTTATAACTTTTAATAGCTTAAGAGAAGGCCCACGCTCTATTTGTAATTAAGGGGATTAATCACAAAGTATTAAAAAAAGTATTCTGGTCCTGATAAGAAGAAATCTGGAAGGCCAAATATAATCAATGACTTTACTGTTGCTGAGGTGCTTCATATCGATACCTCTGTAAACAATTTATTTACCCAGATCTTTACGATATTGGTATTAGTAGACAATTAGGTATCAATCCCACCAACTTTCGGTTTTGGGGTTACTTAAAAGAACGAGTTTTCCTGACACATGTAACAAACCGAAGGTAACTGAAAGATGCTATCTCTCAAGACACTGCTAATATCCTAAGACATCATCTGCAAAATGCTGTGCTTGGAGTGACAGAAAGAATGGTGTACTTCGAACAAGAGAATGGAGGACAAATTGCCAATTTTATAGAAAATCCCATTGTTTGTCCAGTATGTGACTTCTTTTGTTTTTTTCCTGTCTCAAGTGTTATTATAATATGCATACTGGTTTAAAGTTTGAAGTTGCCTTTGAAGGACTAAAAATGAAATAGTCTGACGTGTCCCTTTCACATGAATTTGTCTACATCTCTATAACAAATCATACTTAGAAATCTCATTATACTACCTATTTCATGCTAATTTCATTATAAATTAGCAGAATTTGTCTATTACTTGTTTCCTGTAAATAGAAAGGAATGGAGAACTATTCTAGGCTAAAGCGGTAGTCAAATCCTTTAAAAGCTGGTAGCTATGTGATTGAAATTCGTTACATTACATGGTTAGGAGTTGAAAAATGTATGATAAAAGTTTTGAGTATCTTAAAAACAAAACCAATACAAGAAATATCTAGGAATAAAACTATATAACATATATTGTACCTCTTAACGCGATCTACTTTTTAGAGTAGTAAGTTTTAATCTATTCCTTATGATTTACTAGTTATACAAAAGTCATCCAGAATGAAGAGGTCTTCTGAGGTAATTCTAAGAAAATTCAATACACATTTTATTTATCATGTAAATATTTTTAATATTTTATAGTCAGCTTACCATCCCTTTATTTAGGACTGACATCCCCCTAGGACTTACGAACGGATGCCTAGGGGTCAGAAGCCTTTAGGGGAATCAACGGCACGAAAACACAGAATGGAGAACTTGGAACGAGTAGTCAGCCCGTAGCCAGGCAAGAGCGTGAGGAAGTAGATAATATGACATGGAAATTAAACGGATGACAGGAAAGGTGATGATGCAGAAATTGGTAGAATGAGTGGCGGGGAAAACCGGAGGACTAAGAGAAAACCGTCCCAGACGCTACTTCGTCCACCACAAATCCCATATGCGGGTGCTTGGGATGAAACCCGTTGGGAGGGAGTGGTCTGAACACTCGGCTAAGGTGCCACCTAAATATATTTAATATAAGGTATTTTAATCAAAATAGAACTATTTTTAAAAGATAAACATTCTCGAAAACATTTCCTTCTAAATGGTAGATTGAGGTGAGGGGATATTCCTCAAAATCTTCGTGTCACATGCTTGGAAGATATTAAACTTAAATACGAGGGTTGGAGCAAAAGTCATGGCAACTAGTTTTTTCTTGTAGATATGTTATCGGATCACAAACGTATATGTTTCGCGTGGAAGTTCCAGAGGCATAGTGTGTATGCAGAACAACAGATGACTCTGTGATAGCTGGTAGTGGCGCAGCAAGGGCTGTGAAATCAGTCAGTTGGTAAGTGTCGTGCGAGATGGAAATAACCCGTGTTGAGCAGCGCGCTTACATTAAAATAGCTGTTCTCCGAGGGAGAAATGTGACGGAATGTCACAGTGAATTAGTGGAAGCCCTTGGGAATAATGCTCTACCATACCGTAGAGTAGCACGGTAGGTAGAAAAGTTTCAGCAAGGACGTGTGTCAACAGCAACGTTCTGGACGACCTGTCAGTATGGTGACCGACGTGGCACGTGCCGTCATCGAGCTGCTCCTGGATGAAGACAATGCAGTTAGAGAGGGCAAGTGGCATCGAGAAACGCACCGTCCACAGATATTGCATAATGAGATGCAACTACGCAAAATCGCATCGCGGTGGGTACCGCATGAAGTTCCAAGGTGGATGCGCTATGCAATATGCTCCGACCACCTTGCACGCTGTCAACAGGACCGCGATCAATTCTTGTCACGAATAATCGCCATCGATGAATTTTGGGCCAGGGCATACGAACCAGAACTGTAATTCCAGTCCGCGGAGTGGCGATACGCTGGATAACCAAGGAAACAGAAGTTCCGTCAGAATCCTTCCCCACTCAAAATGATGGTGATCGTCGCGTATGACGTCAGGGGTGTCATTGTTTACCAATTTGTTCCACATGGCAGAACAGTGACCGCACAGTAATACAGGACTGGCGTTCGACGTGGCGTTCGGGAGAAACGTCCGGATCTTGTGGAAAGTACAATAACCCTGCACGACAATGCAAAACCACATAAAGCAGAGTGGCTAGGGCAGCTACTGCGACATTAGGGATGGGAAGAACTGGAACACCCACCGTACTCTCCCGACATTTCGCCCTGTGACTTTGATCTCATTCAAAAGAATAAGGAACCATTACGTGGTAGGCGGTTTGTAACTCGAGAGGAC
Source organism: Hymenopus coronatus (assembly GCA_030762935.1). Classification (NCBI taxonomy): domain Eukaryota; kingdom Metazoa; phylum Arthropoda; class Insecta; order Mantodea; family Hymenopodidae; genus Hymenopus; species Hymenopus coronatus. Next base: position 98,801,506 of record CM060892.1, read on the forward strand.
ATTGCTAATGCTGTGCGCGAACAAATGACCCGATTCACACCTGGTGCGGCAAATGCTGCAGCAAATGGTATTCAGCGCCTCCCACATCGTTGGCAGCGTGGCGACAAGTAGTAGGGGACTACTTTGAGGGTCTTTAGGCATAGGTTTGTCATGTCATGTATGTGTACTGTGTTATTCTTTGGCACCGTGAAGGTCATATTGCCCTGTATACTACCGTAATAAATTAGTGTGTTACGATATTCAGTGCTATTTATTGTCCACACATGTAGTAAGCACCTTGTCCTTTCGTCTGAATACGTCACATTTTCCAACCGGGCTGGTGTCTTCAAGAAAGTAAATAGTTTCAATGAATTTTGCCCCAAACCTCGTATCAAGTTTGAAATTTAACGGACTTATCGTTTTTGAGCTATGTTGTCCTTCAGACACATACACACACGCACACACACACACACACACACACCAGTGCAGTACACTGAACTTATTCTAAAGAAGCTTTTTCTGGATTCAAGGGATTTCAACACATGTATTCCCGGTAAAATTTCGGTATAAATTTTTGGGTGGAATACAATATTTTCTCTGTACAATGTGCACATTGTACATGCACATTATTTTTGTATTTGTTTAAAGTTATATCTAATTTTTTTATATTTTTACTTTTATATTTATAATTTGTACTTATGATTGTGTTACCTTAAATTTATCGTAAATGATAATGTATATGTAAATGTGAAGGCTAATAAATATTAAAAATCTGGCATATTTTCCTTGGTTTAAGTAATTAGGTACCAGGGCTATTATACATATTGTTATTTTATGTTATGTACATACTGACTAGAGAAAAAAAATGAGTAGGAAAGCTGACCAATGATGCTGTCCTACGCTGGAACGGTCATTTATCATCAGATCAAATTAGCCAGCTATCATACTGTAAAACGACGTATTTAGGGAGGCTGATAAATGCGCAACTGAAGTCTCTTTGTCAGATGTGAATGCGGAGGGAATTTGCAAAGACAAGAAAGGAAACCACCTTGCTTTTGATGAAATTCATTTAATCAAACAAGAGAGGTTTTCCCATTCTGATGACATGAGTTGAGCCCCATAATGTGAGCTAAGCATCGAGCCCTTTTGTTGCCAGTTATGATCCCACACGCAGTGAATAATTTTCTGCTACCATCGCTCAGTTTAAACCCGCTCCCTCCACCTCCCCAGCCGCCGACGGACCAAGGACTAATCGCATTGCAATCGCAACCTCTTCCCCCACGCTACGGGAGAAAATACATTATTTATTAATGATTTTCAGACCAGCGCGAGCGTTGCTGCATTTACTTGCACAGCGAAATTTCTCTCCGAGTTTCCCCACCTCGACGCTGTTTGGGATGCAAATCACTGCTTAATAAGTTTATGGGCAATCACATAAAATAGAGTTCCAATACACCCTCAAGTCTTGAGGAGATTTAATATTTTTGTGAGTTACATAACGGGTACTGCATTTCGTTATGTAAGTAATAAAGTTAGCGTATATTCTCCTAAAAGACAGAGAAGCATTCTCTTTCTCTGTAAAATCCTTTTAAAGGTTCTTATTCTCTCTTGTTCAGAAAAGATGAAAATTACTGGAGGCTATTTCTTGTTCTCAGAAAATTCCATTGTAAGAGAAATGAAAAGTGGCAAAGATGAATAAATACAATGATAGAGCTTGGAAACAAACAAATGAACCTAAAATATCTAGAGGGTTAATAAACCAAACATGCTTATAAAACATTATCCTTCATTATACTTGAATTTTACTTTTTTGTTACGTTACTTAGTCGGTTTGAACACTAAAACTTCCCTAGGACTTACAATCGGATGCCAATACGTGAGAAGTTTGTTGGGAAGCCAAAAGCATGAAACCACGGAATGGAGAACCTGGCACGAGTGTTCAGCCCATATCCAAGCATGAGTGTGAGGAAGTGGATGGTATGAAATGCGAGCGAAATGGATTTTAGGAAACGTGTTGATGGAGCAATTGGTGGAATGAGTGCCGGGGAAACCGGAGGATCCGGAGAAAACCCACCCATGGCGATTGGGAATGAACCCGTGCCACCAAGGTGGGATTCGAGCGGTCTAACCACTCAGCCACGGCGCTGCCTTTTAATTCATTTATAAGATATTTAATAGCACCTATTTATCAATATTATGAATAAGCATCTATTTCGTTTTTACTGTCATTAACTACAGAAATGATTTTTTTATGGATAATCTAATTGGAGTGGTTCTCGGCGTCCATTCTATATTGGGCGTGAAATACCGGTTTATTTTGCTCAGAGCCCTCTCTATGGCGCTTGAAGTATTTTTACGTGCTCTGCGACATGGAACTAACAGCTTTACTTACGCTCGAAAAAATCCATCGTCCTCCGCCGGATATGAAACCGCGACCTTGGTAACTAGAGGCTAAGATGTTACCTCTAGACTATGGTGGGCGATAATCAACCAGGTATGTATATGTACAGGATGTTAAAGATCTCACCGAAATATTTTCACAGAATATGTAGAATACTTAAATAAGTAATTTGAGGTAGTAGACTTATGACCTGTTTATTGAAATTTCGATGTAACGGCTATAAGTTTCTGAAGTGCCAGTACGCCACGTATCGTGGCACTTCTTCTGTAATGAAAAAAAATAATAGTAAAAAACATTTACTCTATGACAGGAATCGAACTCATGACCTTTGAAATAGCGGCTTCCCGCGTTGCGCATTAAGTCACCAAAGCAGTTAAAAAATGCCTCCAGCTACATAACTCAAGAACGTATTTAATGAATACTCAGTGTCGCACTGTCAAGTGATTAGTCCGTCATTAAATCTTGAGAATGATAGTAACGAGCTACTAAAAGTCGATATTTCTATACTCGGGCAGCAGTTTTAAAGACATTCTAAGCCATTTTTTCAACCTGCTCTGCTTTAACACCGACTTATCAGCACCTGATACCCACACGTTAAATGAAATGTAACTGCATTATGTTTATCCGGGGACCATGCATCGCCGATCTCAAATTACTTATATGATTCACGTGCACAATCTCGCAAACTATTTCGGTGTAGTTCATGAACAACCTGTAAATATATAAATATATAGGAATATATGAAGAAGCTCAATTTCTTCGATCTCATATACCCTCTGATTATACGAATACAAACATTGCAAGTACAGAACTTTAAATTGCTAATAGAGGTTTGGATTGAACTTAGCATATATTTATATATATATCCTTTTAGTTAAATTAACTAGGGTTGCAATATAGAATTGTCCCGATTTCGAATGTTGCAAAAACTGTTCCGGCCAAATTGATAAAAATCTGCTGTTTTCATTCACATGGATTTCTCTACTTGATCTGCAAACAAACTATTCATAGAAAAGATTATCATTTTATCTACATGTTAATTGAGGAAAGCCTTAACAGAATTAATTTTACCACTTGCCTCCTTGTAAGGGAAGGGAAATAAGGGAATGCACTAGGCTAAAGTGATAGTCAAATATTTTAAAAAATATCACTATGTGGCTGATGACATTGAAATACATTCCTTTCCATAGCCAAGCGCAACACAAAACAATATGAAACGCATGAAAGGATGAGAATTGCTGTGTGAGAAAAATATTTTGTAATTGAAACCAATATCAGGGAATATCGCAGAGGTTGTTTTCTCTACAAATGTATTTGACATAAATTGTGTGTTTTAAGGAAATCTACTAGCATTCGTCTTCCTTTATGCAAAATGCATTCAGAATGAAGCTGTTTTAAAAATTTGAAGATATACATTTCATTTGGCATATATACATTTCATATCTTTAATATACGTTATTTTAATCAAAATCGTTAAAGCTATTTTTGAGAAAATAAAAAAAATCGAAAAATTTTCCATTTAAAAGGTAGCTTGGAGTAAGAGATTTTTTTTTGAAAAGCTTCTATCTGATCCATTAAAGATGCTCATTTTAAATATCAAGTTTCGTATTTAATCGATTTTCCTATTTGAGTTATCGTGTTCTCAAGTCATTCAGGCGTGCGCGGGCGAAGAATTTTCTCATATCATTTTTTTGATTCAGGAGACCTCAAAACGCATATTTCTGGTAAACTCTCGGCATTAAATTTTGAGCGAAATACAACACCTTTTCTCACTACTATGTACACTCAAAGACATAAAGAATACGCCTGGAAATACTTATCGTAGGACGGGGTCTTTTCGATAACTGTCTTCATCTGTTTGATATGCTGTTCAAAGCAGGGGAATTTATCGAAGGAAAGGAGACGTAACTGTCACAAATTAAGTGGTGAATTGCAAACTGGTCATGCCATAAATTTCTGGTTGGACAATAATCTACTATTCCCACCGGGTGATACAAACTTAGGTTAATCCTTTCTGTGCGCTATATACTATACCATATACTAAAGTTCTAAGGTAATTTGTGCACGTGGTTGACTAAATTTGTACACCGCTTATACAAGTGAACCTGTTCTGAGGGAGCGTCAAGCGAGGTTGAGGGATTAATGGGTGAGTTGCCCAATTGGTTTGCCTTTTCACGTGGTACCAGAATGGCACCAATGAAAATCGTGCCCGTCACACGTTCATATTCTTAGCAAAATCTCAGCATTAGGGGTATTTTTACTGTCTTTGCGCATACATACTAAATACGTCTACAGAAATTAAAAATACTTTATTTTCACAATATTATCCCATTTCAATGACTTCAGTATTAAATATATTTAATTTTGCAGTTTACAGCCGCTGTTACTATTTGACTGAAAAATTAATGGCAAGCGTTTTGATTTAATTTATCATTATTAGCACGCTATCGAACGAAAAGTCCGCGCACTCTTATGCTGGGATTACATGAACTTTACTTAACGTGACGGACGTAACGTGAAATTAACAGATGCTGCTAAACTTAAAAATTATTAGGTTGCACTTTAACTTAACGTTATAGGAATTACCCTTGATTGGCCGTTTTTACTGCTACTGCTTCACGTCAATTGTGAAATTACTTAACGTTTCGAAAAGGAAAAGTTTGTGACTGCCAAAATATAAGTTATGTCACGATAAGTCACATTAGTCAACCCTATATTTAACCCATTTAATACTAAGTGTTAGACTTTCACGTTGCGTTGCGTTAAGACAGGTCACGTTACGTAATCCCGGTATTAGTTGGAGATTTACGTTTGTTGACCAAGTGCTGGTCGGATTTGAAAGTTGAGCAAGGGAGTGAATACGTTCACCTTGGTTTCATAGCAACCAACAAAAGCTACACTGTAATCCTCTTCACATGTTTGGTATAAGTTAAAGTATGTGAAGTGTTGAATATAGACACATACATTTTCCAAAATGTGTACCTTTTATTTTCACTACATGCTACATAGTACATAGTTAGAGAAGGTATTGTACTACACCAAATTAATTCCCGAATTTCACCGAAAATACACGTTTTAGGTCCCATGTACCCAAAATCAAAACATTTTTGGAAAAAGATCCGTGTCTGTGAACACATAACTCAAAAATGAAAAGCTGGTAAAATACCAAACTTGGTATTTAAGTTTAGTATCTTTCAAAAATGCGACACGTATATTATGAAGAAAATTCTCCTATTCCAAACTACCCTATACCTACATAGAAAAAATGTCAAAAAGTTTGATTTACTCAAAAAGGCTGTAACGATTTTGATTAAAATACCGTAAATTAAATATATTATTTACAAGACAAATCAAATGAACATCTTCAATGTCCTGGAATAACCGAGTAAGACCTTTTTGTTCTGGATGAATTTTGCTGAAGAGATAGATAAAATCTTACTTAATACACTAAAAATGTAGATCTTGTTAAAAACACAAATAATAACGACAATTTCTACTGATGTTTATCTCGATTATCATGAAGTAGATTTAAGAATAAGCTTCTTAACAATATTTTATACAGAGATGTAGAGAAAGTCATCTGAATAGAACACGTCAAATTTTTTATTTTGTTTAACACCTATGCATTACGTACACAGTAAACAGTCCCAAAAATTCCATATATACTGAGTTTCACCTGAATGTTTTGTGGCCCCTGAACCCAAAAAGTATTTTTAGAAATGTGTCCGTGTGTGTGTGTGTGTGTGTGTGTGTGTCTGTGGGCGAAAACTCTCAAAAACGAAATGTCGCTTGGATATCTAATCTCTTATTGATAACTTAGGAAGTGGCACGAAGATTTTCAACAAAATCCTCCTAAGTCTAATTACTCTTCACATAGAAGATGTTTCGAAAATGTTGATTTTCTTAAAACAGGCTCAAACGGGTTTAATTAAAAAGGTCATATGTTTAAGATATTTTCACGACAAACTAATGCATATCATAAATGTTCTGGGAATAGCCTCTGAAGACTTCTCCATTCTGGATGAATTTTGTATAACTAGTAAATTGTAAGAGATAAACAAAATATGCAAAAAAAAAAAAAATATATATATATATCACATTAAAACACACAATTTATGTCATATATGTTTTTGTACAGTTAGACGTTTTGGAGGTATTCCTTTCTTTTTTAAACTACTTAAACTTTTCTCTGGCGGGAAATCGTTTCATCTCTTTTGTTTTACTTCTGGGAATGCAAAAGAGAACCGAATTTATATTTCACATACCGATGAGGTTTTAAAAGATTTGATTATCACTTTAGTCTAGTTTAGTCCCTTATTTCCCTTCTAATTAAAACGAAGCATGTAATAAGAGCTCTTTTTCCCAATCTTTGCTCAGTTAGCATGGTTTAGATAAAATAATGAACTTTTGTAAGTCAGGTTTGTAAGTGGAACAGCAAAAGAAAGTTATGCGAATGCAAACATCTGATATTTAACTTTCTCTATTGGATAGAGAATATATTGTATTCCACCCAAAAATTCGATACTGATATTTCACCGAAATACATGTTTTAAGACCCCCTGAATCCAAATAAAGAATTTTCAGTAAAAGGTCCGCACACGGGCATATTTGTGTGTATCTGTTTGTGTGTATCTCAGGACAGCATGACTCAAAAACGAAAAGACGGTTAAGTACCAAACTTGGTATTTAAGTTTGGTGTCTTCCAAGGACGCGACATGAAGATTTTCAAGACAACCTCTCAAACCTCAAACTACCCTTTACATGGAAAAAGTTTCGAAAATGTTTGGCTCTAACGATTTTGATATAAATACCACATATTAAAGCCATTTCCATCACAAATAAAATGTAAATCTTGAAATTTGTGGGAATAACTCATGAATTTCTGGATGAATTTTGCATAACTATTAAACCGTAAGGGATAGACAAAAACTTGCTACAAAAAAAATGTAGATTTCGTTTACGTACACTGTCAATACACACAATATATGCGATACACAGTTTTTTCGTGGAGTTTATCGTTTTCGAGACATTCCTTGTTATTAGTTTCAATTGTAAAGTAAAGTGTCCGCTTTTCTTTGTTGTACTCCTGGCCAAGCAAAGAAGCGATTTGCAATGACAGTATATAACGATAGCTTTAAACACATTTGACCATCACCTTCCCATAGCGCATTCCTTTAGTCCCCGTCTATTTATAAGGAACTAGGTAACAAGAACATTCTGCTACTGTTTATCTCGATTAGCATTGTGTAGAAAGAAGAAGAATCTTTTGTAAAAACTTTGTTTGTAGAGCAGCTAGAGATAGTTATGCGAATAGAACACACAAGACTTTTTGTACATCAAAGTATCAACTTCTCAAGTAGTTTGTTAAATGATGGTGCGCATTGTATGGGCATTTTGCCAATTTTAATACGATACAACTCATAATAACTTAAGCTCCAAATTTGTTCGGGCTCTATGGTAAATAATAATAATAATAATAATAATATATATATATATATATATATATATATATATATATATATATAAACCATACGATAGAGTTCCGCTAAATTATCGTGTCCTGCCTACTATGTCAGAAACCGAGGCAGGTGGCTAAAGTATTTCTTCTAGGACTGGCATTCGGCAGGTCGTGGGATCGGTTCCCCACGGCTGACCTCTCTGACCAATGGATGCTGGGGGGGATTCTTCATTCCCCCGAATTTCCTGTCCCTCCATTTTGACTTCATTTCACCAGTCTGGTCTTTCTTTCAGAGCTGTAAGTGTTGGCGAGGACTACGGTGGTGGCGCCCTCTTGTGGAGATGATTGCGCTTTGGAAACTCAGCTCTCGGCGGCAGAATGGCGCTGGGAGTTGTCAGTATACTCAGTGGTGTTTATTACCTGAGGCGTGCGCTCCTAGCGCTCACCGCGTCAGGATGAAGAAGTGCTTTGGAATTGTTAGAGACTCTCCACAGTGGCTCCCTGTCAGAGTCTGGTTCCGGCTGCCCTCTGCAATTGCTCTAATCTTATCCTCTTCTCACGAGGTCTGACGTACTAAAAGCCTAATAACTGGATGAGGTGCGAAATCCCGTTCGGTACACTACACTTCACTACTACTATGTCAGAAAATAGAGCCAGTAAAATCTATATTCAAACTGTCAAATGTTTAATACAAACCTTAAAAGTAGACTATTATCTTTTTTTCTTTAGTCCCCGAAGAGGTATAGGGGTAGCCTCTCCTCCCCCTCCCCGATGGGGATCATCCGAAAGGGACCAACATCACCTCCCCTACCATACACTAGAGCTACTGCCTAGGGAATAGTCAGCAAGTAGGCAAAGGTTAAAGAGATAGGGTAGTCTGAACAATACGGAAATTACCCCTTATTTGACATGAATTACCACTGCTCTTAAAGTATTCAATTGTTTTTCCAGAAATTTGTATGCATTATTCTATAAATCGTGACAATCGTTTCAAAGGGTTGTTTGCATTAATATCTTATGTGGCCGAGTCTATAAAACGTATTTCATTCAGCAGAAAAGTAATAACATTTAGTCTTAAAACATGTGAATTCATGTACTTTTTCTCTGATAATACTTGCAATACATAGACAAACTTTTGCATGATTGTTTTTAATATAATCAGCCATCTTCTGAACCTTAAGTATTTAGCTATGATACAATTTCAGTAGATATTAAAAAAAAAAAAAAAAAACAAGAAATTTACAAATTCAAAATGTGGAAAATTTGCAATGTTGTTGCTTCTATAACATCACAATTGTGGTTCAGAAAGTCAACTATGTGTTATATATGTGTGCTGAAAATGTCAGCATTCCAGCTCTCGTACTTTCTGAGAGAGAGGTAAATAAGTATCCAAAAATGCTGTTTTGGGAAAACTGAATTTAAAGATACAAATGTTCGAAAAAGGGGCATTGCATAGAAGCTTTAAAGAAATGCAGGCTAGCATTTAAACTATATTTAAATTGATTAAAATCCTCTTAATCCCCAAAAGTTTACATTTTCTGAAACTAAAAGCAATAGAAGTTTTATTAATGTCCAAAACCAAAGATGCTATTTTTACCCTTTCAGAGTACACAGAGCACAAATTGTATTAAACATCGATTTTTTTATTGTCTGTAGGGAATTTATAGGGCGTGTCTTCCGATATCCGCTGGCCCCTTCGTCACTCTTATTGGGGAAGGAGGAGGGGTTGTAGCTTACTGTTCTAGTCCACGTTACCTAATCTTCCTTCCAATTGAGTAAGGTGGCTGTACATATTAGCGTATGAGTTAACAAACCCAGCATAGGTATGCTCTATTGCTTCGATATAGAACACGCACCTGCAAAGTGACAGTATCAGTCAATAAAATAAAAACATGGCGTAATAAAGTACCCTACAAACGGCAAGGAATGCGGTGTACGGAACAACACAGTGTTGGTTTCTTTCTGTGCCTTGTGTACCTTGTCCCCTTAAATCAGGAACCGCCGTAGCAACTTGAGATACGTGGCTGACTACATAAAGATGCCCTTAACACAAGATTGTCTCGGGCAGGCGGTGGGCTAAGACCGGATTTGTCGTCGAACCCAGACCAGGACATGCGGGCTCATGGTAAGAGAGAATAAAGTGAGGGCTCAAGAAAGAATAGAAATGGCTCAGTTCTAACGTCATATGATTGAAACTCAGTATGCTATCTAGCATAGGTTCGAGCCCAGTAACCCCCATAGCTTTTATGCCGATCCTGGTGGCCGCGCTCACTAAAGTGTCTCGCTTTGGAGCTTCGTGGTGCACAGGATCGTCGATTCGAGTCCCACCTTGGGCATGGGTTCTTCTGTGTTTGTAAATGTATCTATGTTTGTGTATTGTATATGTAAAAGGAAAACGTTAAGAATATTAAGGTCTACTAAGGAAATATAGAAAATTGGAAAAAATGGAGAAAAAAGGAATATAGAGCTGGAGTCCTGACAAGCCTCCGGAACTGTATTAAAAAAAAAAAAAAAAAAAAAGACTCCGTCCTGGCTGCCAGTTGGCTGACCTGTCAGAAACATATAGAAACACTGTGCATGGTGTTCTGCGGAATTTCTGGCTAAGTTACAGGTGTGGAGCGAAAAACACTCCGAATCAATTGAGGCTTACAGACACTTAAATATTTTTTTGAGTAGTTTAACGTCCTTTAACCTCGTTGGCCTTACCGGACGATGAATTAATGAATGAAATTGGTGAAATGATGCTAAAATGATCTCGGGGTCCATAGAGCTTAAAGTTACCCGACATTCGTCTTCTCAGGATAAGGAACAACACCGAAAAAACCTTATCCGGGTACTCACCCTAAGCAAGATTCGAACTCACGACCTTTTGAATGTGAAGCAGACACGCTACCACCACACTACCCAGGTGGGCACGTTTACATTTACATATATTCATACCAATGTAGTGTAAACGCCTGTGGTAGTACGATTAACGGCTAAGCTAATTATTTCCTATTAATATTGTATTTTATTTTCCTTGGTGTTTAAGATCTTTTCGTTTTAGCCTTGCTGACCAGACACACACAAACGCGCGAGCGTGTAGCAGTAACAAGTATTATAATTGCAATAGTTGGATTTATTAAATTTTCCTATGAATTTAATGAAAAACTTATACTTACAGGTATAATAATTTTAACATTAACTATTATCCAATGATGACGAGACGCGCGCTCACACACATAGACATCTACTTCCAGTGAAATTGAATTTTTGGTGCATTACAAACCTTCTCTACTGTCTATGTGAATATTCCGTGTAGAAAAATTATAAATGTTTTTTTTTTTTTTTTTTTTTTTTTCTCAGACACATGGTGCCTCAAAACACAAATTTCCGGTCAAATCTCGACATAAATTTTTGGGTGGATTAAAGTGCGTCTCTATCCACTATGTATATCGTACATACAGGCTAGAGAAAGTGAAATAACCTTTCGTGAGAAAAAAGTTTTACAGATAATATGTAAACATTAAGAATAATAGAAAAAGTAATATCAGTAGATATTTTAAATGTACTATAAATTCAATTTTAATATATATTTGTTGCCTCCAACACTTTATTTGGTATTCTGCTTATAGCAAATGCTATGAAATAACAAGCAAGCTTGTCATTATTCCCTTTTATAAGTTTTTTGTTCTGTGAAAAATGAAATATATTGAGCTTAATTTATAATCCTATCCTATTTGCCATTTATTTGGTTGCAGGTGTGTTCGGGGAAGCCAATTATGTAAATTAGTTTCATAACTATTTCAGATATTGTCTTACATTCTATAACAAATCTCATGATTTTTAGATCAAATGCTACAGATAAATGATTTAGATGTTATCGGTTTTTAATTCTCTAATTAACGTCCTATGGTTTTTAAAATATTAGAACAGAACTTAAGTGTTCCTATTAAAACTATCGGAATTATAGGGGATTTTAATAAAACACCAATTAATGTAGAAAATAAATTTAACATACATTGTCGCATCTAGGTTATTATGCTCAATAAAAAAAACCGAAACAAAAAGTCGGTTAAATACCAATCTTTAAATTTATACTCAGCATATTTCAAGGAAGAAAAATAAGGTTTTAAAGAGTATGCTCCTCCCCCAAAAACACATGTGTATGTAAACAGTTGGGTACACTTTATTTCCTCAAAAATGGCTCTAACAATTATGATTAAAATACCACATAAAAATACTTATATGAAAAATAAAAACGTATATTTTTTATTTTCTGGGAGTAGATTTTGAAGCTCTCAGCATTCTTAATAGCTTTTGTATACTTGATAAACTCTAAGTGATTGACAAAAAGTTACTAAACAAAAAATGCAGATATCGTTAAAACTTACAACTTATGCCATATACTTTTCTTGTTGAGTTAACCATTTCTGAGATATTCCTTGTTATGGTTAACATTTTATAATTTGTTAACTTTTCTCAAATCGGAATTCTTTCTTCTTTTGGTTCACTCTTGGTCAGGCAAAGAGAACAGTATTCAATTACAGCATTTAAAAGATTTAACTACGGTCTCCCTTTTTTACTTTCTATTTATAAGTAGAATTGTTGCTTGTGTTTGTTTTTGATTGGCGTGAAGTAGATAAACGAATAAGCTTTTTAAGTTTGTAATTGAGTAAAAGTCAACATAGCCTCTTCCTCAGAAAAAAGTATTGTCCGAAATTCCACTTTAAAAAATCTGATGTGTTCCGTTCATATGACGTTCTCTATATCTCTGCAACAAATGTTGTTAAAAAGCTTATGCTTCTCTTTACTTCCTAATAATCGAGAAAAAAAATAGCAGATATCTTATTACTTGCTTCCTTGTAAGTAATAGAGAAATAAGAGAGTACCATAGGTTAAAGTATTAGTCAAAAGCTGGTCGCTATGTGACTGAAGTTCCTTTGTTTGTATGGGAAGCAGTTGACAAATTCCTGTATCAGAAAAGTAAAAGTTTTTCAAAGCTAAAACAAAAACAAGGAATATCTCAAAAAAGATCAACGCCACGACAAAAATGTATATAACATCAATTGTTTGCTTTTTATCGTGCTCTATATTTTTTGTGTGGTAAGTTTTTGTCCATTACTTACGGTTTAGCAGTTATGCAACATTCCTTAAAATTCATCCAGAATAAAGTAGTCCTCAGAAGCTATTCCCAGAAAATTCAAGATATACATTTTATTTGTCAGGTAAATATCCTTAATATAAGATATTGTAATCAAAATAGTTAGAGCCATTTTTAAGAAAATCAAAACTTTTGAAAAGAATTTCATGGAAAACGTAATTGGGGGTCGGGAGTTTTCTTAAAAATCTTCGTGTCGCATCCTTGGAATATACCAAACTTAAATACCAAGTTTGGTATTTAACGAACAGCTATGCTGCCCACAGACATACACACGGGCATTTTTTTAAAAATGCTTTTTTGGATTCAGGGGGTCTCTCAAAACGTCTATTTCCGGTGAAATCTCAGTATCGAATTTTTGGGTGCATTAAAATACCTTCTATACACACTATGTACATAGTACGTGTAGAGAAAATATAAAAATCTGATCTGTTCCATTCACATGACTTTGTCTACATCTCTGCAAAAAATAATTGTTAAACATTTTGTGCTTCCACTTACTTCAGCTAATTGAGGAAAATTAGCAGAAATGGTCTTATTACTTGGTTTCTTGTAAGTAGAAGCGAAATAAGCGAGTACCATAGCTTAAAGTGATAGTCAAAAGCTGGTTGCTATGTGACTGAAGTTCCTTTGTATTAACAGGAGTTGACAAATTCCTGTATGAGAAAAGTGTAAGTTTTTCATAGCTAAAACCAAAAACAAAGAATATGCAAAGAATATAGTTTGTGGTGGGGGGATTTTCATGAAAATGTTCGTGTCGCATCCTTGGAACATACCAAACTTAAATACCAAGTTTGGTTTTTAACAGTATTTTCGTTTTTGAGCTATGCTGCCCACTGACACACCCATACACATATACACACATGAACATTTTTCTAAATATGCCTTTTTTGGATTCAAGGGGTCTCAAAACATATATTTCCGGTGAAATCTCGGTATCAAAATTTTGGATGCAATACAATACCTTCTCTATGTATATAGTACGTATAGCGAAAGTAAAAATTATTGGTTTCATAAACAATACTTTTAGTATACCTTTTTACTCACAAATTCCTTTTTTCAGTTACAGATTAGGTAGAGAAGGCCATGTGAATGTAACATATAAGATTGTTGTATATCTTAACAGGAATGGCAATGAATATGTCTCAGCATGGTGCCCGAAGGCTGTTTGAACATTCACAGAAATAATAAGGCAGAGAAAGGAAACAAACGATGAGCAATGATTTCCCTTTCGGCGCAGAAAAAAAAAACACGGAAATGTTTGGAATGGAAAGCAGCAGCAGCAGCAGCAGTAGTATTATTTACGCCTGGTGTAAGTTAGCCCTAAGGTGCAGTGGACCGCTTCCTGAGAGTCTGATACAACGCACGCGATTGCTAAAGAAATCACTCCCTCCACTTAAAGATCAACAAAAGGTCACAACATTCTCAGGTATTACGTCGTTTCCGCCGGATATGAACTTCATTCAGCATCGTCTATCATCCCTACCCATCAATTATACCTTAACACGCCCTCCATTCTTTTACATGCACAAGGGAAAAGTCAAGCACAGCTAAGCGTTCGGAATGGTCTGTGCCGTAACCTGCAATTTCACGGAATCTAATTCGTCTTTAATGATCTTAAGGTACTCTATCGTAAAAAGAAAGCGCACATAAACCTATCTGTTCGTGCTATCAAATATAAGAATTGAATTGCAAGCTGGCAAACAACATCCTTAGCTTTTTCTGAATCGTTGATGAGAATATCACAAACACAATGTACAAAATAAAGAAAGAGTCTATTGTTTGCGAAGACTTCCAAAAACCTTTGAGAGAAATTACAGTGAAGTTAAATCATTGAATAAAATATAAAGGCTTGACTATGAGTATGAAATAGGGGTCATTACGGCCCTGCACTGCGACCTTTATATTATTATAATCGATTCAGAATCTGATGTTAATATTGAGCCGAATTAATCTCTGGAACGTGATGTTTGAGAGCTCCAATAGTTTTGAATATTAGGTCCCAAAAATAGGGTCTTTGGTAAACTGGATGTTGACTTTGTGAAAATACCAAGAATGAATACAGGATTTCTTTGAGGAGGACAGGGGTTTAGGGACTCTCACCAGCACGTTTTGAAAATTTAGCGTTGAAAATTCAGCATTTGAGGGAAAACATTTCGGAAGAAATAATATTAATAACAAAACTGATTTCATCTTGAGCCGCTTAACGAAAAGTTTCACAGAAAGGCAATTATATTTAAACTTTGATAATTAAACGATTTACAGTAAAAATACGAGAATTTTGACTTATACATCACATTCACTCAAAATGCTCTTAAGAAGTAGTTTAAGTGGTGGGTGAAACTTCCACTGGCGATCCGCATGAAAGTTTTTAAAATATTAATTTATTCAGATATGAAATGCGTCAGATTGCCGAGGTTTTAGCTTCTTGGAGTCATGGGGTTTAGATTCACAGATTCCTCGATTACGCTTTGCGGTTTAAGGCCATCCATCTTGAGGTACACGTTGCGTCTCAGGATCCTAAACGTTTCTAAAAAGCAGTAAGTAACTACAAAGCGATTCTAATATAACATAAGTACCAAGTGGTATAACCAAAATATAAAAGTAATAAAATTACTTAACCAAACAGAACACCATATAAAAACTTCCCTTTAGCATACATTTTTTAATAAATAATAAAGTCCATCTTTATGTGTTTTTGCTTTCAACGACACGCAATGTATAACTTCAACTTGTGTAGGCTCTTGTCGAAGATCAGATTGTTTACTTTCGCTTGTGGAGAAAAATTATTGTTCAGTCCCTTCTTTTTAATGATGAAATGATCAATTTTGTAAGCTGAAATCATATAGAAAGCATACATAGTCGTGCTTAATTACAACGATACAACAATTAGAATCATAACATTGTTTTAATTGCTATCCTCGCTTCTTTTCATGCGGCCTATTCCCCGCCCACGTAAGTCTGCAAATATAAATTTAGATATCAAGTTATGGAAGCAATACTTGGTTAAGTATTTTTAGCATATGAAAATCATATTTAGTTGTTTTATTTTACTAATATTGTACTGAGCTTTTCCTGCCTAACTTTAGCAGTTCCCGTGGTCTGCTTCTGTCCAAACTCCGTTCGAGAGTTGAGTAGTACCTGCAACCTCAAGATGAGTTCTGGGTTTTTCTTGTTTTCTCTGAGCAACCTGTTCCTGATAACTACCTTAACCGATCTTGATGAGAGTCCCAATGCAGATGCGAGTCCAATAACAGGTTTCTCAGAATCCCTCTTAGCAGTTTCAGCTGCTCCTTCATTGCCCAGATTTCCCACGTGCCCTGGTACCCCTGCCCGATTTATCGGCAATTACTATCTTCAGCAACTCACGCCATTTTAAGACTAACCAAGTGGTTATCGCAGGGGTTCAGACCTACTTGATAATCTGTGAGCATAAGAATCCATCTATTACTAAAGCATCGTCTTATAAATTTCCAAGTACTAGTTAAAATAGAAAATATCTGCTTCAAAGACCTTACCATTTTTGCCAAGCTAAACGGCAAGAGTCCAGCCTCTGTCGCTAAACCGATTTTAGAACCATAAGCATATCAGATTGGATCTTCGTTTTCGTCAGATTTAATTCGTCCTTATTATTTACTGCGCTTCTTTTATAACGTTTGACGGCCGCTTTTACTGCGATGACACCGCAGGCGATGATCCTGATGCATGAAATGAAGATGGAACCCCAGTGGAATGTGACGACTGGGGAAACCGGAGAACCCGGAGAAAACCCACTCCTGGGCCGCTTTGTTCACCACAAATCCCACGTGCGGTCACTTGGGATCGAACCACTCGGCCACGGCGCTGCCATTGCAGTTATGAAAAACAGAAATAAGACTCAGTTCCTAAAGTTCAATCATTGGCCTTACATTTGCTGTTAAGTAATATATACTACATATATCGTGCAATTAATAGAACATTTGTTACCGTCTATTCACTAACTAGAGAAATTGAGAAAAAAAACAAAAAAAAACGGAACAATGTGCTTAGTTAGATCTCTTTCTGGACTCAAACCTGCAGCCACAAACATGAGCTACCTAAGCGGATAGACTTCAAAGTAAATTTGAAACGAGATAAGTTTTCCTTTTCTTAGTTAGTGTCAAATTGTTGACGTTGCAGAAAGCAGTCAAATTTAGTTTTGATACAACATTCGGTTTAGCGAGGTTCACCCCCTCATGATCACACCTTTATACCCGCGGTATCAGGGAAAATAAGCACTCTCTTGTGTGTTACGTCTAGTTAAAGAGTACTAACTAATCTGAAAACATACTTCTCTTAATAAGCAAAATTATAAGTCCACAAATGAAGAAAGTATTGATATAATATTCTTTGCTACACTGTTTTAATTAGCATTAAAAATATCTGCACTTATATACCGTTAGATATAGTAATGCTTACTGAGACGAGTAAGAATTGCAAAAGTCAAGAAATTATATACATAGAAGTAATATCTTGTTATTGTTCAGAGTATTATATTGGATTATATTGGAATAGAAGTAATAGTTATTGGTAAAACTAATACAATTTTAACATTTCTGGCTGATCAACGAGCTAAAGATGTTTAAGTATGATTTATATAGATTGGTTTTATGTTAATTATATTTAGGAGAATAGATAAATCAGAAAGGGGAAACGGTTGTGTTTACCGTTTTAATTAATACATGGAAAAAGGAATACAAACGCTGGGGAGAAAAAATGAAGAATTTGTTTTCTATTTGTATAGCCCCCTTTGCCTGCTATGGTCATATTGGAGGGTTTTAGCTGATGAAACAATTCTATATTAACCGTAAGTTGTGTTTAGGTTAATCATATTTTTAAACACTTAGGCATTCATTCTCGAATCCATACTTCCAGACTCTATGGGGGATAGGGAATAGTTTTGGTTAAAGACAGGTTCCCCGCCCCAGCCGGGAATGAACCCAAGTGACCACTCGACCACGGAGGCAATCCAACGAAGGATTTATTACAGCAGAATTTGATATGAGAAAGAGATAGATACTACTGAAATATGTGACTCCCAGGTATATATGTCGCCCTCCGTGGTGTAATGGTTACCATGCTGACTTCATATACCCAAGGTCGCGGGTTCAAACCCGGCGGAGGACGATGGATTTTTTCGGGCGTAAAAATCCTTAGCATGGCTTCCTTCGGAAGGGAAGTAAAGCCGTGGGTCCCGTGTCGTAGATTTACGGCACGTAAAAGAACCTCAAGCCTGATAGAGAGGCCTCTGAGCAAAATTAAGCGATGTTTCATGCCCAATATAGAATGGGACGCTGAGGACCAAAGCAGTTAAAGAGCGTCCATAAATAACACGCCATTTATATTTCCCAGGTATATGTGAAGAAAAGTATTTTGAGTGGTTTAGCGAAATAATTGAAATTTAAGAAAGTAATTATTTTGGGAGATACCTACAAATATTAGAGTTGGAAGAGAAGTGATAGATGACATTGTTGGACGTTATGGAGAGGAAGCAAAGAATAATAATGGTCATCGAATGAAAAAGGTTTGTGAAGTGTATAAACATAGAATAATTTAAGTATCAAGACATTCACAAGTGTTGTATAGGATATATATACAGCATTTAATTCTCCTTCAGAGTTGGATATTTGGGAAAAAAAATTCATTCATAGTAATGGCAGTAATGTGGTTTATTTCGAAATACCACCAGCAGATGTCATTTTAAAATTTGTACAAAAAACAATTAAAAGTCAAGCTATAGACTCAAAACTAGCAAACAGTTCCGAGATGTCCGACTTCTACCACCAGAGACCACTACTGTGGTCAGACGCCTATATTAGATGCCGATGTTGTCCAACTTCCTCAGACGTCTACTAGCCTGCAAGAGGATGACAACGAAGGTTGCTGAAACACGCGTCCAGAGTACTCCATCTAAACCATGACTAAGTGAAGCACGTGTTGGAAATAGATGTCCAGATTTTAACCAAATTGACAGCTTCACTGTATGTATTGGCTTTTTTAACATTTTAAAAACATATACATATATCTGTGAAAGCAAATCAGAGGCCTTAAACGTATAATTGATTTTATATGGCCTAGGAAAGAGCAATAGGAACTAGTAAAATGCTAAGATAAATGAGAGCCGAATGAAAAAATAACCATTGCGTGGTAGTGGCTTTTCCTATAAATAAACTAATCAGAAAACGTTATGTTTCTGAGAGAGTAAATGCTATTCAAGACAAGATTACAAATCACATTTATAATACTGATTTGTAATAGTTTTTTTTTAATTATACTTTTATTTAATGTCACCTAATTACACAGGTCTTATAGCAACATCATGTAACAATAAGACATTTTATAACACTTTGAATACAATATTTACACATTAAATTAATAATTTTACTACTGGTAACATTAATTATTGGAATAGTAACAATAATATTTATATATGTAGTGTGTCATACAACAGTGTATTAAAAGTATACAATATTTTACAGTGCAGTAGTATGTTTACAATCTTTTATGTATTTAAACAATGATAATAATTTGTTTGGTCTATCGAGTGCTTCCTGAAGATCTGGAGGAATTTGATGGCTGGTCTGTACTTAGAATAGTGGGCACGTTCCGTTAAGAAGTGCTTGACTGATAGCCTCTGGCTGCAATGTTCACAGGATGGAGGTTGCTGTTTGTTGAATATATAGTCATGGATTAGTTTACTATGTCCAATTCTTAATCTGGTGAGTATCATCTGTTGATGCCGGCTGAGAGTTTTGTATATTTTAATAAATGACGTGTTACTTAGTTTTGTTTTCTGTACTACGTATAGTAAGTAGAGTAAGTATTGTATTCCACCCAAAAATTCGATTTCGAGATTGCACGAAAAATACATGTTTGGAAACTACTCAAAACTCCCCCACAAATAAAGCATTTTTAGAGAAAAGTCCGTGTGCACGTCTCTCTCTCCCAACTACTCTTTACATTGAACATTTTTCGATTTTTTTATATATTTTAATGGTTCCAGTAATTTTGATTAAATCACCATATATTAAAAATCTGATATTTTCCATTCACATGACTTTCTCTACATTTCTGCAACAAATTATTCTTATGCTTATTTGTTCTGAGTAGCAGGAAGTAAATGGAAGCATAAGCTTTTTAACAATAACTTGTTGCAGAGATGTAGAGAAAGTCTTGTGAATGGTACACATTAGATTTTTACTTAATAAACTTAAAATCTTAGTCTCTCGCCTAGTTAAATGCCTACCTTGCTACTTAAAACAGCAGCACCTTGTAACTTGGTGGATGAACTAGGTTCTGTATTTTTATGCATTCTGTTTCCTTGCTGCTTAGTTGGTAAAACTGTATTCGCATATATTTAAATGTACCAGTTTACAAGCCCCGCCCTGTTATACGCAGGGAGCGGAGGGCTTATTTACGTGGTGTGATTTACGAGTTCACCCTAAAACCATAAAAGTCGACATAGGACAGTTTAAATAGAACAGGTTCTAACTGTCAGCGGTATGCAAACACAAATTGTAGTGTTACTCAGAGGATTAGCATAAAACCAGAAACTGTGTTGCGTTAGCTTAGCGTTGATTTAATCGACAATTCCATGAAGATTAATTTAATATTATCTATTGTTCTCGAACACAACATCCTACCTGAAGCTGCTCCTAGCGCATAAATTCAATAGGAAATTAAGAACGTAGCCCATCCTGTCTCGAAGCCTCACAAGTGCGTATGTACCGTCAATCAGAATATTAGATTGTCCAGGCCATAACGGGCATCCCATAAATCAATGTATAATCACTCTACTCAACAACAGGCTATGTTTCGTTTTCGGATGGCTATATGGCTTTCAGTATATCATCAGAAACATTTAGGTAGGGCATTGGTAGCCTTCTGCTCACCACAATTATCGATCTTCTATACATTCTACGAGATTACAACTTTAATTTTGTAGTTTAATGAAGATTTACAAGAAAAATCTGATGTGTTCCATTCACATGACTTTCTCTACTTATGTGTAACAAATTATTGTTAATAAGCTTATTCTTCTATTTATTTCAAGCTAATCCAGAAAAAAACTAGCAGTAATAGTCTTATTGCTTGCTTCCTTGTAAGTAGAAGCGAAATATGGGAGTATCATAGTTTAAAGTGCAGTCAAAAGCTGGTTACTAGGTGACTGAAGTTCCTTTGTTTGTATGGACACGAGACAAATTCCTGTATGAGAAAAGTATAAGTTTTTCAAAGCTGAAACCAAAAACATTTCGATGAACTCGAAAAAAATCATATAACATAAATTGTGTGTTTAAATGCGCTCTACATTTTTTGTGTGGTACGTTTTTGTCCATTTCTTACGGTTTACCAGTAATGCAAAATTCCTCCGGAATAAAGTAGTCTTCAGAGGCTATTCAAGATATACATATTATTTGTCAGGTAAATATCTTTAATATACGATATTTTAATCAAAATTATTAGAGCAATTTTTGAGAAAATCAAAAATTTTCGAAAACAGTTCCATGTAAAGGGTAGTTGGGGGTGGGAGGATTTTCTTGCAAATCTTCGTGTCGCATCCTTGGAAGATACCAAACTTAAATACCAAGTTTGTTCTTTAACGGTCTTTTCGTTTTTGATTTATGCTGTCACCAGACACACACACACACACGCACACAGGGACCTTTTTCTAAAAATGTTTTTTTTTATTCAGGGGGACACAAATCGTGTATTTCCGGTGAAATCTTGGTATCGAATTTTTGAATGGAATACAATACCTTCTCTACACACTATGTACATATTACGTGTAGAGAAAGTAAAAATTCCTCTCCGAAACTACCCTTTACATAGATAATTTATTTAATCTTGGTTTAATTTTTTTTTTTTTTTTTTTTTTTGACACAAGCCGTGTGTAGGACAGGAGTTGGATAGGTAGAGTCGTACTGAAAAATTCAATGCCATAGCCGGCATTTGAACCACGGATCTCCCAATCTCTAGCCGGTTGCTCTGTCACTGAGCTACCATGGTAACATGGCGGCATAGCACTGAATTTCTCAACTGACTCACACTTTCCCGGTAAACCTCAAGGGGTTTTCAAATTATTTTGAGATAACTACCCTAATGGCGAATCTCGATTAGCATAATCTAGAAAAAAATCTGGTGAGTCCCATTCTCATGATTTTCCTTACATCTCTGTAACAAATTATTGTTGAACAGCTTATTCTTCCATCTACATCATGCTAATCATGATAAACATTAGCAGAAATTGTCCTTTCTACTTGGTCTCTTGTAAGTAGAAGAGAAACATTCTAATGTTTTCCATTTCATATGATGTGCTCTAGTGTTCGGTAAGCAAACCTTTTATTTAAAAGATTAATCTATTGTCTACATTAAGCTAATCAAGATTAACATAAGCAGAATTAGTCTTATTACTAGCTCCTTGTTAGTCGAAGGGAAATAAGAAAATGCATAGGCTAAAGTATCGTCATTTAAAAACCGGTCGCCATGTGAAATACTTAAAATTTGAATCTCTTTGATTGCCAGAGTAAACAAACGAGAAACGAGAGGAAAGAT
Source organism: Hymenopus coronatus (assembly GCA_030762935.1). Taxonomy (NCBI): domain Eukaryota; kingdom Metazoa; phylum Arthropoda; class Insecta; order Mantodea; family Hymenopodidae; genus Hymenopus; species Hymenopus coronatus. The sequence goes on from CM060892.1 coordinate 98,824,054, forward strand.
GTCTTCCCGTTTAAGTGACTTAAATTGAAACCAATAATCCGGAATACCTCGAAAACGGTTAACTCTCATAAACCAATGCATATATCATAAATTGTTTGTTTTAATGAGACCTAAATTTTTTGTACAATAAGTTTTTGTCTATCTTTTACGGTTTGCCAGTTATACAAAAGTCATCCAGAATGAAGAGGTCTTCAGAGAGTATTTCCAGAAAATCCAAGATATACACTTCGTTTGTCATAAAAGCTTTTTGAACATAAGGTATTTTAATCAAAATCTTTAGAGCCATGTTTGAGAAAATCAAAATTTTCTAAAAATGTTCCATGTAAAGAGTAGTTTGATGTGGAGGGATTTTCTTTAAAATCTTCGTGTCACAGCCTTGGAGGATACCAAACTTAAATACCAAGTTTTTTAGCTATGCTACCCACAGGCACTCACACACACAAATACACGCACGCACACACACATATACACAATATTTTCCTAAATATGCTTTTTTGGATTCCGAGGATCTCAAAACAACTATTTCCCGTGAAATCTCGGTATCGAATTTTTGTGTACAATACAGTACCTTCTATATACTGTGTACATAGTATGTGTAAAGAAAGTAAAAAATAATACACTTTTGTAAGAAAAGTTCATTTGCAGAGCACCTAGAGAAAGTCATGAAACACACGAATGGAACACTTTGGATTTTTTGTATAATGATCTCAGCAAAACTCTTTCATAAACGCGACATCTGACCCGCCAACTTCATCCCACATCGAATATTGTCGCGAATAATTCTACGACGTCAGGGATAGCTATTTGAGGGTGGTAAAAGGAAGGCAGATGGTAGAACAATGATAACAACGCAAAGGGAATCCTGATAATATAAATGTATTGACAAGTAGCGAAAGCAAATATACTTTACAATAAAATAGTAAGATAAATTACACCAAACAAGACAAGCGTGTCAGGCGTTTCCTGTCGAGCGAGAACTAATTCAAAATACCTAAGGCAAGAATTGGTAAAATAGTTAATATACAACAAAAGGTTCTTTCCTTTTAGGTTGATTAGCTCGACGAGAAGAAAGATGTGTGTCGGTATGGTAGCCAGTGACCCGGGGTGGGGCCTCGGACGTCTCTCGGGCAGCGAGTCTGTCTCTGTCAAGTACTGAGAATCAAAAGCGCCCCGAATTCAGGATTCCAGACAACTTTACACTAGACAATTGTCTCTAGGGGATTCTTCAGAATCTACGCCCAGGCTCTTAATAAATCCACCAATCAAAATACAGTATTTAAAAGATAAGACAGGGCTTCCTATATGACGTGCTTGGGATTAAAGTCTGTCCTAACCTACGAAATGTCACATGTCCGGGAAGTGGTTGAAAGCCCACGCAAGCTCATAAGTTGCAAAATGTTCCATTAATCAGAGGAAGACACATCCGGTTATAATAACAAAGAAAACCATAAAGCTTCCTCTTATTCAACCCAAGAATCCGATTGTTAACAAATACAGAAATTTATAAGAAAATGGAATTCTAAAACATTTACAATAATGTGACAAACAATAAGCTAATTTAAAAATACTGGTCAATCACATATGTGACAATATATCATTGTTGTTGGTTTGTTTTTATATGTAAATGCATGCAAATGTAAGTGTATATAATGAAACAAAATAATTGAAAAATATTGAAGCACTATTTGCATTAAGCGTCCACAAAGGTCAACCATAATTTACGTCTCGACAAATATGAACTACTCTAGAAAAATCGAAATAGTTTTTCAGTCTCTTCACATTGAGAACGGATATCGGCTGTTGAGTGTCAAAGCTTCAAAATCTTCCGGCAAGAAGAAACTATTCGGCTTTAGAATAAATAATATGCAATTTTTAATGCATGTTTATGTACAGTTGAAAGGAAGAGAAATATCACGCCTGTGTCTTTCCTATACTGTTTTTCTTTATTTAAAGTTGACGGTGTCCTCTTATCAGTTGTGTAACACACCTACCCAGCCCCGTATTGGATTGACCAAAGTGAATGGAGAATGAGTGAGAAACCGAAACATTGTACCTGAGTGACTAGGAGTCACTCGCTAGATGTATCCGTCTTCCATTGGTTGTATGTAGAAACTCTTCGATTGAATCCTTTAGCAATGGCCAGAGGTCGTTTCTCGCTCAGCAAGAAGGAAAGGGTGTGGATGTAGGTGAAACATTATATGCAGTGGCTAGATGAAATAGCCTTGTTCTCTTTATCAAACATGTATTTGAAATAAACAAAGAAAACAAAAATTAACTTCTGAAGAGAATACTATGATATGTTTAGAACTCACAAACAAATGTAAAATGTTATTTTAAGGAACTGAAATATACAGAAATAAATCACGTAAAAGGCAAGCATTAAAATGGTGCAACTTCGCATTATTTGAAAATGGGTTGACAACCTTCCTTGTATTCATTTTGTTGCAAAATGCTGAATATAAAATTTATGTAAGATAAATTTAATTCCAAAGTAATTATGAATAGGCAGGAGTAGTATAAAAATTAAGTGCTTTATTTGGAATGCGAGCCAACTATCTTTGTATTCCTCCAAATTTTCCCCATAAAACACAAGGCGTGCTCCAGCTTTTCTTTGGATAAATACCCCAATGTCGACTTACATAGCTTTACATTCTGATTTTACCTTTCCTTCCTACAGAAAAATTAATCAACCTGAATTGATTATGGCTTCATAACAAATCAAAAACAGCCTTGGCTACCCTGTAATGCAAATCTGCAATTGCAAAAATTGATGTGCCACTTAATTTGGTCAGTTAGAAACAAGCGGAATCATAAATGTGAGAGGTGCTGCTAACTAATACTTACCAACTTAAAACTGAGCTAATTATATCAGCACTTCTTCTTTGCTGGAGACTGGACACACATCACGTTGATGACATAGGACATTTGGACACTTTTTTAATTTAATAGGGATAAAATATGCTATAAGAATGTAGATATTGTTTGATTTTATTGCGGCATGTCTTTTGTGGTGCAGTTATAAACCCTAGACCTCTTACTGGTATTAATATGCAGATATTAAGGGTATAAGTGAAAAAAAATATATATTGATAATTAATAACAGTATAATTACATCACTGTTAGCTTATGGACATTAAATTTTACTTATTAAGAGTAGTATGCTTTCAAGTTAGTACATACGAGTAGGAGTTACACACGTAATGCATACGTGTTTATTTTCCATGAGCCCACGGGTCGGAAAGCGTAACTTGGAGCGGGCGAGCCTCGCTATAACCAATGTTGTATCGGAACTGAGTGCGAGTTCTTTTCTAGAAGGTCAGTGACTCTATACTTATTGTGATGTGAAAACGCGTTGCTCATTTCGCCGCGCAGCTAAGACCATGCACAACACATCAGATAGTAAATGATGTGATAGATTGTAGGAAAACTTTTAGACAAAGAAAACTGTAACCCACAAACCGAAGTGGATACACATTATCAGAATATCTGTAACTGTAACCTAACAATCCGTATGCAAGCAGTTAGTAATAATCCTCGCAGTATAAAACAGATCCAGTGTGAAAGCAAAGATGTTACATTTATTTCTGTTTTCTTATATTATCAGATTCTTTTATACTATCGCTTAAATTTATACATCCTTTTATTAAAGTTGCTCAAGGCTATCAGATGATCACTTTGAGGTTACAGTTACAACTAATAAATAAAGTCGTTCCGCTCTCACTTGATCAAACTCATAATTTAAAACCAGAACTGGTATGAAAGTGAGCAGCATTTTCACTCTCCATATTCTATCTTCATAAACATACAGCCGAACAATCGTAGCTACAGGTCTTGTTGTAATGCTTTGGCTTCCTGTCTGTTAGGATATTTCATTTGTTTATCCAGATGAATGCTGGTCGTGCAGTGTAATATAAGCCGGAATCATAAACCTCACACATTTATGGCAGACACGGAATTAACGTTAGGAGGAATAATGAAAAAATAATGAAAAAATCTGATGTTTTCCCTTTAAACGACTTTCTCAACAAATTATTGTTAAAATTATTATTCCTAAGATTTTAAATTAATAATTTGAAACCATTAATTATATCTTTTTATCTTCATTAAAACATTTTGAGCACCAAAAAATTCTCTTCAGCCTAAATCAATATATTTAATTGAATTTTTAACTACACCTCGATAATCGAGATACACATTAGCAGAAATAATTGTATTAGTTCCATCTAAGAGAAGGTAAATAAGGTGAACAATAATTTAAAGCAATAGTGAATTTTTTTAAAAAACCTTTAGTTATGTGAATTGAAATTCGGTTTTCACATTGCAAGGCTAGGAGTAAAACAAAAGAGATATGAAACAAAAGATGACCTCCCGTTTGAAAAAAAATTTCAAGTGACTTAAAATTGAATCCAATAACAAGGAATACCTCGGAAACGGTTAACTCTTCAAAAAATGTTATGTGTCATAAATTGAATGTTTTAAAAAGATCTACACTTTTTGTAGTAAGTTGTCTATTTTTTATGGTTTACCAGTTATGTGAAAGTCATTGAAAATAAAGGGATCTTGAGAGACCATTTTCGGAAAATTCAAAGCATACATTTTATTTGTTATTTAAATACCTTAATATACGCCACGTTAATCAAACCCGTTATTTCAATTTTTAAAAAAATGCAACAAAATTAAAAAATGTACCATATATTTTCTGGTGAAAAATATACTTGAAAATATTCCTTTCACATCCTCGAAGATACTAAAATTAAACACCAAATTTGGAATTTAACGGTCTTTCCGATTTTCAACTATGTTTTGCACACTTTTTCTAAAAACGTTTTTTTTTTTAAATCAGGAATTCTCAAAAATCTACTTCAGGTGAAATGTCGATATAGAATTTTTGGGTGGAATATAATACCTTCCCTATACATTATGTACATAGTACCTGCGGAGAAAGTAAAAATAATATAGATATACTTATAAGTAGGCTTTGAAAATAAGTGCAACTGAATTCTTAAGGTAGTGCATTTACTAACCCCTATTAGGAATATTGTCACACTTTTTAATGGAAAAATATTAAATTCAGGAGCTTTTTTCAAGGAGCTTTTCTTTGCAAAAAATGAACTGGGATCCACATACGAAGATTAAGGTCTCGATACCCTTCTGAGAAAAAGTGGTAACAATTAATGAATTCTAAACAAAGATTTAATTTAAAGCACTAAAATTTGCATTATTTCTATGAAGGTTTACTTTTTAAAGCATGCCTTATTACAGTTTATATGTCTGTTTTATACTGTTGTAGTAAAAGCAATACGTTTTTTCACAATTAAAGTGAGGAAAACATTTAAAAGTAGCCACAGGAACCTTATAAATCAAATTAGCTATTGACAAGCCGAAAAATACGATGTTTAAACTCTCCTGTCTTGGAACTTGTCGGCACATTCGCATTTTGAATTTGTTCCCCATAATGACATTTAAGGTATAAGAATAATGTATTTCATGCCTCCTTGTGAATATAAGGATAAAAAATTGAGATAATTGTTAATTTGGTTAGTTTTAATGTTATGAACAATAAATCGTATTTTGTATAAATGATTAATAATAAAACCTGATGAGTTCCATTCATATTACTTTATCTACCTATTTTGTAAAAAATTGTCCTTCAAAAACTTACCCATATCTGTACTTCGTGCCAATCGACATAAACTTTAATTTGGAAGCACAGCAACATAAGGGAATACACTAGGCAAAAACGTAAGTTAAAACTTTTAAAAGCCGGGTGTAATGTGATGCAATGGAAATTCCCTTTTCTTTACATACCCAAGATGAAAAATTGAATAACGACAACCCATTTGAGAAAACCCTAAATATTGAAAATGTTAAAACAATAAAGAGGAATATCTCGGTAATGCTTAGCTCTATAAAAATATATATGACATAACTTTTGTGTTTTAACAAGAACTGCATTTCTTGTGAGGCAAAGTTTTAGTATCAATTATTTACGGTTTACCAGTTGTGCAAAAGTCATTCAGAATGAACAAGAATTCAGTGTCTTACCCAACAAATTCAATATATACATTTTATTTCACATGTAAATATTTTAATACACGTTATTTTAATTAAAACCTTTATAGACATTTTTGAGAAAGTAAAAATGTTCGCAAAATGTTCCATGATAAGGTACTTTAGGTTGGGGAGATTTTTTTGAAAATTTTGGTATCATATTCTTGGAAAATACTCAGCTTAAGTTCCAAGTGTGGCTTTTAATGGGCTTATCGTTTTTTAGTTTTACTGATCATTGACACATGCACATACACGCAGACATTTTTCTAAAAAAAATGCTTTATTTTTATTCATGTGTCCTCAGATATGTATTTGCGGGCAAACATCAGGATCGAATTTTTGGGTGGAATACAAGACCTTATCTACCTGCTACGTGTACATTGTGCAAACTTGTTATAGAAAGTAAACAGTCAAAGCAATTAAAAGACAAGTGTAGACATTTTGTTTTCATACATACACTGAATGAATTTTTATAGTTCTATATTTTATATCTCATATCATAAAAATAAAAAAAGGGATTTTATTTATTTGTATACCAAATTCAATGTATGTATATTGATATCACATAATAATACTGTAAAAACAGCAAGAAGATACTATGGCTGACTATGACAGGTTAGGGGCTCACCTTGTGAATGTGGATCTTTTATGACTACTGGCCTGCAGAAAGGAATCGATGAATTGAAGGAACCGCAAGAGGCAAATATTCCCAGCTTTAGGTCACAGAGACGCTCAAAGGATGTAACGATTCTAATCTTGAAGATCCAATCACACCTCCACACCAGCCTGCCCAGAGATGTCGGGGAGGACTCGACACCCACCGAGAGTGGCTCAAAGAAGGCTAAAATCTGGGAGAACCAAGAAGAGCTTTCCAATGTGGACGCAGCTGCGTCATCCGTCCGACCCGACTGCCACAACACAACTTCAAGCCACTCAGAATCTGAAGCCCTGCGCATCCTTTAATAAATGACATACTTCACCTATATTTTATCACTCAGCGCTCTGGAAAACAAACAATCCTCACTTGGGTACCGTCACATGCAAATATCAATGGAAATGAAAACGCCGATAAAGCTGCAAAGGAAGCCACCCGACATCCTGTCAGTGACCACAGAATAACTTCTACACATCAAGACGTCATTAGATACACCAAACAGCTGTTTATAGAAAACTGGAAAACAACATGGTCAACATCCCACAGCAAACTGCTTGATGCCCGAGCCGGATCTACCAATTTCTTCGAACCCCTCCGAAAATTAGAACGTCGTGAGCAAACAGTAATTACCCGCCTCAGAATTGGACACTGCAAACTGACACATTCCCTCATCATTAATAAAGACCCAGAATCAAAATGTGAGACCGGCAACACACCACTTACTGTCCTGCATATCCTGCTACAGTGTCCGAGATACGCCAAACAGAGACTTCAGGCCGGCTTCAATTACTTATCAAGTGCTCTACATAACCACCAGACAATCAAAAAGACAATAATATGAAAAGTGTAAACTTTTTGAATTATTATAAAGTATAAATGTAATCATTTGGTATTTTACCAATATGTAAATAACTATTTTATGTACAATTTTTAAGGTCGCGATATGACCATGCTGTTAAAGCGACCCATAATAAATTATATTGCAAAAAAAAAAAAAAAAAAAAAAAAAAAAAACTTCAAGTCATTCTAGAGACAGGAGAGGGGAAACGAGATATGGGCACAGAAAATTCATGATAGATGTGAAACTCGTAGACAGATTCGCCCATTAATTCAGACAAACTGTATAAAACCTATTGGATGAGTTCCCAGGAATCGAATCCCGAATGTGAACCTCACACATTACAAGGAAACTATCTTGTTCCCTCTGCAGGCACTGACAGTCAACTCTCCTGAAAGGAAACGAAGTTGAGAATGCAGAACGTAGAGGAAAATGGAAGAGATAATTGAATCCTGAAATAACAATAATAATAATATTAATGATAATGAATCTTATGTGCTACAATTACATGACTTTCTGTATCTGCTCTGCATACAACTATTACTTACGGAAGATTATTCTTTTATTAACATTATATTAATCCAGATAAACATATTCTTATTTCTTGTCTCCTAGTAAGTAGAAGGGAAATAATGAATTGCATTAGGCCAGCTCTACTAAACGGAAGGGAAATGTGATGTCTCCCCATTCCACCTGTAGTTCTTAACCTCTGCAGTGACGGAGCTAGCCATTTTTAAAGGTAAGTGGCAAGGTTTGACGAAGTTTGTCAAACCTTTTTCATGCGTATAATAGAATGCTGATATCTTTTATCGACACAAATTTATGAATGTCAAACTTAATGGTGGGCACAAAGAGATGCAGATACAGATAAATAAACTGGAGTGTCTTTATGTTGGTATAGCTAATTTTTTATAACTTTTCAATGCTCATTAGCACTTGCAGAATTAAACTATCGTCTGATGTATTAATTTTTCACTTAGCACAATTGTTTAGAATAAAACATTCGCTCTTTTTAGAACTCTGAACGCAGAAACAATCATGTTTTTCTATACTACGCCAAATTTGTACCTATATTCTTCTGTGACATTCTCAATAAAACATCATTGTCTGTTGTTATCCGTCAGGTGCATATCTGGCACACTGGTAGGGTAAGGAAGGGGTACTAAGTTTGTACACAAAGTTCCCCAAGACTGCACTTGACAAGCGATTATAAAACTTTTGAAATATGCTACTGTGTGAGGAAATTGAAATTCCAAATGTGTTTGACATAATACACACACACATTTGTGTAATTTAACAAGATCCCATTTTTGCAATATTATTCTCTCTATCAGTTATGATTTACCAGCTATGCAACTATCATATCGAATGAAGGACCTCAAGGACTATTTCCAGAAAATTCAAAATATGTCTTTCATTTAATATAAAAATATTTCAAGCATATGACATTTTAATCAAAACAGTTAGAGCCATTTTTGAGACAGTCAAATATTTCGAAAAATGCTCCATGTAAAGGATAGTTTAGATTTGGGGATATTCTTAAAAATCTTCGTGTCTCATCCTTAGAAAATGCTGAACTTAAATATAAAGTTTGGTATTTAACAGACTTTTCGTTATCTATTCATAGACGTACACACACTCAAGCGGATCTTTTTCTAAAAAGTTATTTTTATTCAGGGGATTTCAAAGGATGCATTTTCGGTAAAATCTCGCTATTAAATTTATGAGTACCTACTATTAATATTGTATGTGCATTATAGAGAAAGTAACGACACATATTTTATTCGTAATGGCCACGAAAAGGTTTTGGGGAAAGTATTTCTCTACTGCCTTTGATTCCTTCCATAATAGCATCAACGTTTCTTAGCTTGAATACTCCCACTGTAGAAAAAGCTGAATGTCCTATATATGGCATCTACTTTCAGCAAATGAGTGGTCCATATAACCTTAATCTGCAGTCATACTCCTAGAGCAGCTTGAACATAGTATAACGATTACGTTTTCTTCTGTTTTTTGTTGAAATACCATTTTACTTTACGGCAAGCTTTATGATATTCCTTTACCAAACAGACTTCTTGATAATAGAGCGCCCATGCAGTTTAATCGATACTGCAATGCTTTAAAGATTCAAATATTTTTACAGACTTTCTAAAGATATAAAAATGTTATGTGACGCACTTAGCTTAATCTTTCTAATCACTTTTCTACAAACTATTCTTAAAAAAATATGTGTTCTATTCATATTACTTTCTCTAGCTGTCCCAGTAACAAAGTTTCCTTTTATTACTTTATCTACATCTATAGCAGAATTGTATATTACTTGCTTCCTTGTAAGTAGAGGACAAATAAGGAATCCACTAGACAAAAGCGATGGTTAAATCTTTTAAAAATATCACCACCTCTAATTACCCTTTACATGGAAAATGTTTCCAATTTATCTATTTTCTAAAAAAAAATGCCTCTTTGATTAAAATGAGGTGTATTAAAGAAGTATACATTACAAATAAAATGAGCATCTTGTATTTCTTGTGAATAACTTCTGAAATCCTCTTCATTTTGAATTACTTTTTTATAACTGGTAAACCGTAAGAGATAAACAAAAATTCGCTGCAAAAAATACGTAAATTCCATTAAAGCACACAATTTATGTCATGAAAATGCTATTCGTAGAGTTAACCATTTCTGAGGTATTCCGCGTTGTTGATTTCTCCTTTAAAATACTTAAACTTTTCTCATACGGGAAGCCTTCATCCGTTTCATATCTCAAAATTACAATTACATTTATTAAGCGACAGATTTTAAAATATTTGGTTGTAACTTTAACCTAATGTATTCCTTTATTTCCCTTCTACTAAGGAATTAAGTAATGAGATCATTTCTGCAATGTTTATCTTGAATAGCATAAAGCATATTCAATAATAATCTTAGAATTAATAATTTTTTGCGGAACAGATAGAAGAATTCATGTTAATGAAATGCATCAAAGCGTTTCTCTTCTTCTCAAAAAATTTTTACAAACACATCATACTACTTAATTCTGATATTTTTCGTCCCTAACTGTGGACCGAAATGAACAACTGTGAGTATTGACTATCGTTTTTTCTTTCATGTGTTTACATTTCAGCACCTACTAATAGGGATATTCGCCATGCAGGAAACATTCGACATTTACGCAGCAAAATAAGAAAAACATGCATTAATAATGTAAGCATAAGTATTAAATTCTTAATTGAATGTATTCAAACTTCCATTCTCATTTCTTTCTCTCTAAAAATGCGAGCTTCAGGTAACACAAATAATGAATATTTAAACGCAAAAGAGCCATGACCGATTCTCTATTTGTTATTAGTTTGCAAGAAGTGACCTCGTCACTCATTATCGCAAGGCCTACCCATTCTGATTTATGCCTCCCAAAACTTCTGCCCCACACTCTCGGGAAAAATAAACACGTCACATGACTTTGTGTTCCAGGCCTAATTTGAATAACTGATCAATCTGAAATCATACTACTCTAAATGTACGAAGCGAACTTTGTAATGTTGTCCATTACACTGTCGTCTATTTCTAACATGAATATCTGCACTTGTTCTCCTAATAGTCTACATAATATTGTATATGTCATTCCAATACTTTTTCAGATACCTTTGTTATTTTAATGAAAACCGTAAGAATCATGTTAGAGCTAATGAAAATATTGAGAATTTTAGCACGTAAACACTATTCTCGGAGGTAGAACTTCCTTGTTAATTTTTATGTCGCATCTTTGGAAGATACTGAACTTAAGAACCAAGTTGGGCATTTATTCTATTTTTGTTTTTGGAGTTATGCAGCTCCTATTCACACTGAGGTGCTTTATAAACATGTTTTTTCTAAGGTAGTGCATAAAATGGAAGTCTGTTATCGTTGGAAAATACTGAACTTAAGTACCAATTTGAGTATTTATCCTATTTTTTGCATTTGAAGCTATGCTGCCTACAGACACACATGGGCCGTTTACAAACAAGGTTTTCCAAGATAATACATATAATTGAATATGATTGTGGCCGTGCGCAAAATGAAGTTTTGTAACACGTAAAAGTAAAAATAACAAATTTTAATTTTGCACTCATTGTGAAAAATACAATATGTAACATACTGTGTTTATTAAAAAGTTTAGGTAACAAATTACTTACGGGATTCGGCTATACATCTATTTTCTTTTAACTGTAACTGGAAGTTGCAATATCTACTAAATGAGTCAGCTTTTTGAATTATTAAATGTTAATTGAAACTACCACCACCACTACTACTACTACAAACATTTTAAGCAATTGTTCTCAGGCTCATTACATCTATATTCAATTATTTTAAATGTTTATGTAAGCAAATATGGCCACACTAAACCACTGTCGTATAATTATATCTGTGAACATTTTAACTCTTTTCCAATAGTTATTTTATTTAAGTTTTGTTGCAGTCCAAAAAATATTGTAAGATAAACATGTGCAATTATTTTTCTATTCTGGTGTGGCTATACATTTTGACTACGCCTTGTTTCATTTCATAAAATTCAAACTCGATTAAAAATACGCAATACTTACACATTTGTATCCGAAATAACTATTTTGGATTAAGAGGGCCTCAAAAATACCCGGTGAATTCTGTTTATCGAAATTTTGTAGTGAACGCAAAATTCTCCCAGTCCTCTAAGTTCATACATGGTAGAGAAGGTAAAAATGTTTTATTTTAATCAAATAATTCATTAGATACCAATGGAGCTTTAAAAAATGCTGAATGTTAATTAAAACATTATATTTCCTTACAGAAATTAGAGGTTACTGCCGACTCTGGAGTCGCCCTCCGTGGTGTAATGGTTACCATGCTAACTTCATACATCCAAGGCGGAGGGAACTAAAGCCGTTGGTCCCGTGTCGTAGATTTACGGTACGTAAAAGAACCTCAAGCCTGAGAGACACCTCTGAGCAAAATTAAGCAGTCTTTTACGCCCAATTTAGAATGGGACGCTAAGAACCACAGTAGTTAAAGAGAGTCCATAAATATCACGCCATTTCCGTTTTTGCCGACTCTGGAATTGCAGGACCTAAGTGAAGCAAGAACCAAATGAGCAAGTGGAAAGACCGTCCAGAGCTTCAATTGAAATGCAGTGTCAATAAAACTCTTATCTCATTTCAATGTCGAATGAATTAAATTTAAATTGTAAATCAGCTCTCCACATTCAAAGAAGGTGATATGATCTGGTTTGAGCTTCTCACGCTTTCTGACAACTTAATAGCTTGTCTGCAAAGGCGGCATTATGGTTTATAATGCCTGCGTCTGCCAAGATAAAAATCTGGAAATCCAGATCAAGGTAAAGCAATATCACGTTGTCTGGAGAAATCTAGTAAGATTCGTAATCGTTAATTTCTATGTAGGAAAAGGCGCTTCAGGAGAGAGTTCGGAATTTCAGTCATCATGACAAATATCTCCTGTAAAATTTAAACCGGAACACGCAAATTACATAAGCATGTAAAAAAATCTGATATGTTACATTCACATGACTTTCTTTACATCTCTGCAACAAATTATTGTTTAAAAGCTTATGCTTTTATTTACTCAATTCTAATGGAGAAAAAATTAACAGAAACAGTCTTATTACTTGCTTCCTTGCAAGTAGAAGCGAAATAAGGGAGTACCGTAAGTTAAAGTAATAATCAAAAGCTGGTTGCTAAGTGACTAAAGTTCCTTTGTTTGTATGGTCAGGAGTTGACAAATTCCTGTATGAGAAAAGTATGTTTTTTAAAGCTGAAACCAAAAAAAAAGAAATATCTAAAAAAACAATCAATTCCACGGAGAATATGTATGTAACATAAATTGTGTGTTTTAACGTGCTCTACATTTTTTGTGTTGTAAGTTTTGTCCATCTCTTACGGTTTAGCAACTATGCAAAATGTCGTAAAATTCATCCAGAATAAAGTACTCTTCAGAGGCTATTCCCAGAAAATTCAAGATATACATTTTATTTGTCAGGTAAATGTATTTAAAATACGATATTTCAATTAAAATCGCTAGAACCACTTTTGAGAATATAAACATTTTCGAATTTTTTCCATGTGAAGGGTAGTTTGGGATGATTGAATTTTTCTCAAAATCTTCGTGCCGCATCCCTGGTAGATACTAAACTTAAATACCAAGTTTGGTATTTTACCGACTTTTCGTTTTTGAGTTATCATGTTCAAAGACACACATGGACCTTTTTCACAAAATACTTTTTTGGATACAGCATATATTTTCGGTGAAATCTCGGTATCGAATTTTTGTGTGCAATACAATACCTTCTCTATAGACTATGCATATAGTACATGTAGAGAAAGTAAAAACTATTCTCAATAGTCTATCCTTTAAAACGTATGAATGACTTTCTACCGACTTCAACTAAGAAAATATTAATACAAGCGCTTGTGAATCCCCATTATGACTACTGTGTCTCTCTTTCCACTAACCTAACTAAATTTTTGGCTCTAAGATTTCGACGGGCTAAGAATACGCGTGTACGCTTTGTATCCAATCTCCGTTGGTTTGATCATGTTACACCATGTCTCAAAACATTTAAACGGTTCCAGCTTAGGGATAGAAGAAAATTGCATTCTTTGTCACTTCTCTATCAACTCCTTCATTCTCGCATTCTAAACTATCTAAATGCTCGCTTCAAATATCTTTCTATCATAATCGAAAAACTCGCTTATTTCACTCATTTCTTCTTGCTATACCTGCTCATCATATACCTTCTATTCATCATCATTTACAATAGATTTAGCTCGTCTTTGGAATTCCCTCCCTGAAGACGTAAGGGACTGCCGGAACGTTATACTGTTCAAGCAGAAAATTAGGGCATATATATATATATATATATATATATATATATATATTTAATCAAACCTAATCTGTTGCTGTATTAATATAATAAATACATCACTACTTTCATTTACTTTTATTAATATTTTATGTATTGGTAAGTAATATGCATTTCAGTTGTAAATATGACTAATATGCGTTTCAACCTATATAAATATTTCACTTAAAATAATTTTGTTTACAATTTATTTGCTTTTCATTTCAGTATGCTTGTTACACATTTTAATATCTGTTTTTATTAAGTTGTATACAATTGTATTTTGTTATTTATTTCTTTATTCATTGTATCATTGCTGTATTGAAAATAATGTATTGTCTGGTAGAGTGGAAGAGAAGCCCTTAACACCAACCAGGATAAATAAATAAAGTAATTAATAAATGTCTTTTGATCGAATGAATTATGTATGTACAGATAACTCGACTGAGAGAGTATGGGCTTACTGAAAAGTATTGTTTTACGGAAAAAGGTGTGTGTGTTTCACGGTTCATAATGAAATAGTACAGAAAGTTACATTTTTTTTGGTAGTGTTTAACGCCCGCTTTAACTACTTATGGCACCGCAGGCGGTGACTCTGATGATACATGAATGAAGATGGAGCACCGGTGGAATGCGATGAAACCGGAGAACCCGGAGAAAACCCGCCCCAGCGCCGCTTTGTCCACCACAAATATCACATGTGGTCGCTTGGGATCGAACCCGGGCCGTCTAGGTGAGAGGCGAGTGGTCTAACGGCGCGGCCCGAAAGTTATATAAATACATGTTCTAGCACATATGTAATTGCATAAAAACCTGTCACCAAATTAGCATCATAAATACGAGAGCGATCCAGAAAGTAATAAATGTTTTAGCATAACTAAATAATAACAAAAGATATGAACACAAAACTTTATTTATAAAGTTACAGTAGCTTATTCTATTTCTCAACGTAATCGCTATTACTATAAAGGTATTTATTGTCACGTGGTACCGGTGTTTCAATGCCCATGTTATACTCCTCCATCGCTAAAAATGAGAGTCAAGATGTTGAGGTTTTCACCGGTTGCAAAATATTTTCCACCCAAAAAGTCATTTATTGTGACCAAAGTAAAATACCGGTTTTTATCAATTCTTTCATCCACATTTGTTTTCAATTTCTTCGTAACGATTGATGAACTTTCATTCTGGTCTTTGTCGGGCACGCTGGTTCTTCCTTAATTGCTCGTAAATTATGCGCCATTTCCTCATTGAAGACCTGTTCATTTGATTATCACCATACACTTGCGTTAGTTGCTTATAAAATTCGATTGCCTGAACATGTTATTCATTCAAAAAAACGAATTGTTATTTGACGGTAGATAACTTATAACATTGACAGTTAAAAACTGGTACCACGTGACAATAAATACAGGGTTATTACAAAAGAAATAGACAACTTCAACTGCCTGTAAAACAAAAACTATTAGAGAAAGCAACCTAATTATTTTGGAGGTATGTTGAGAAACTCTCAAAGTTTTGTTTGTTACTATTGGTAAGGCTGTAGTGTTTTGTTTGTTGTTGCAGAAGCTGAAATGGCGGAAAATCCTGTGGAAAAGGCATATTGCGTGTTGGAATTTGCTAGAACGCAATCAGCAACTGTTGTCCAACGACATTTTAGAACACGTTACCACAAAACGCCACCGACTAGACAGTCAATCTACAACTGGTATAGAAAATTCGAGACAACGGGATGTTTGTGCAAAGGGAAGAGCTCGGGAAGACCAAGAGTTTCGGAAGAAAACGTTGAACGTGTTCGTTCTACCTACATAAGAAGCCCACAGAAATCGACATCTAGGGCAAGCATGCAATTAGAAATTCCACAGCAAACTGTACGGAAAATCTTGCGGAAGTGACTGCACATGATGCCTTACAGATTACAGATGTTGCAGTTTCTGAGTGAAGAAAATAAGGTCATACGGCGTGACTTTTGCATCGACATGTTGCGACATGATGAAGACGATGCTGGTTTTTGTGAGCGCATCATTTCATTTTTGTGGTAACGTGTTCTAAAATGTCGTTGGACAACAGTTGCTGATTGCGTTCTAGCAAATTCCAACACGCAATATGCCTTTTCCACAGGATTTTCCGCCATTTCAGCTTCTGCAACAACAAACAAAACACTACAGCGTTACCAATAGCAACAAACAAAACTTTGAGAGTTTCTCAACATACCTTAAAAATAATTAGGTTGCTATCTATAATAGTTTTTGTTTTACAGGCAGTTGAAACTGTCTATTTCTTTTGTAGTAACCCTGTATATTGACAGAATGGAGATTCGTTGAGAAATGGAGGTTAATTTTGTTGAAATCTTTCGTTTTTATTTAGTTATGAAAAAATGTCTGTTACTTTCTGGAAGGCCCTCGTTTATTGCGAAATCTGAAAACACCATACTACACCAAATACCTGAACAAATCACGATAACACAGAATATTTATATACATCAGTATGAACACTAATACGTAAACTAATTAATATTTACCTATATTGTTTTCCACATAGTGATTTTTAGAAATGATTGCTATCAAGTTTGACGATTAAAAGTCTGGTGTGTTTCATTCACAAGACTTTCTCTACTTCTCTGTAACAAATTATAGTCAAAAAGGTTATTCTTGTTCTTATATTTGCTTCATGATAAGAGAAATTTAACGTTTACAGAAATGGTCTTATTACTTGCTTACTTGTAAGTAGACGGGAAATAAGAGAATACACTAGACTTAACCAACACTAAGTTGTTTTAAATTGAGGTTGCTATGAGACTGAAATTCTTTCTGCATGACCTGGAGTTTACAAGTTCCCGTATGAGAAAATTTTAAGTAATTCTAAAACTGAAATTAAATAACAAAGAATGTCTCTTAAACGGCCAACCCAACGGATGAATGTATATGACATAAATTATGTTTTAAGGACATCTACATTTTATGTGTACTATGTTTTTGTCTATCTCCTACGGTTCACCAGTTATTCAAAACTCAGCCAAATTCAGTCGGAATAAAGAGGATATACCCAGAAAATTAAAGATATACAGTTTATTTGTCGTGCAAATATCTTTGACATACGGTATTTTAATAAAGAAACAGTTTTTGAGAAAATCAAAATTTTCAAAATATTTTCCATGTAAAGCGTAGTTGGGGTAAATGGATTTTCTTCGTGTCACTTCCTTGGAAGATGCTAAACTTAAATACCTAGTTTGATATATAACGTAGTTTAGCTTTTGAGCCATGCTGTTAACAGATGCACACAGAAACACACGAAGCTTTTTCTAGAAAAAATTTTTTTTTTTTTTAGTCAGGAGACCCCAAAATGAACATTTCTGCTGAAATATGGTACTGAATTTTTGGGTGGAACACAATACTTGCTCTATGTACATAGTACGTGTAGAGAAAGTAAAAAAAAATCGTTGACTAATACGTAATGCCAAGTTATCGGGATTCCACCCAGTTTGTATAAAAGCAAACAGTTAAAAAATGTGCTATACATCAATTTCTAGAACATGTAAATATAAATTAATATCCCCGCCGACTTTTGCATTTTTTGCAATGCACCTAGAGAAAACTACACATGTAAAATACGGGTTATTGGAATAGATATTATATACAGCAAAAGTCACCCTGCGTGGTGTAATGGTTACCATGCTGACTTCTATACCCAAGGTTGCAGGTTCAAACCCGGCGGACGACGATGGAGTTTTTCGGGGGTAAAAATCCTTAGCATGACTTCCTTCGGAAGGGAAGTAAAGCCGTTAGTCCCGTGTCGTAGATTTACGGCACTTAAAAGAAACTCAAGCCTAATAGAGAGGTCTCTGAGCAAAATTAAGTGGTCTTAGAATGGGACGCTGAGAACCACAGCAGTTAAAGATCGTCCATAAATAAAACGCCATTTCATTTTTATACAGCAAAAGGCCATGTGCGCAGATATATGCATGTGAGTATGGGTGTCCAACATAATTTAAATGAAAAATGCATAAATACCAAACTTGGTACATTTTAGTGTCTTTAAAGTATGCGAGACGAACATTTTTAAGAATATCCCCTACTACAAACTATCCTTTACACGAAACATTTTTCAAACAACGTGATTTTCTCAAAAATAGCTGTAACGGTTTTGAGTAAAATTCAGTATGATTCAGATATTTTTATAAAAACTCTCATGTATACCTTGAATTTTCTGAGAGTAGGCTCTGAATAGTATTTGCATAAGTAATAAATCATCATTTATTCAAACTTAAAAACATATCAGAGATTTAGATTTTAGAAACCGCCCAAAATATATGCGTTTCAAAAACCATTCAGTATTATTTTCAACCACACACACATTAACATTTGCTGAACTGTTTGAAAAAAGTTTCATCATTTAAGCTTATAATGAGTAATAAAAAAAACTTACCTTTTATTTGTTTTTACCCTTGTTATGAAGCTTACAGTACTACAAACTGTACATAAACTAACCTATCATTATTTTGAATTTCTTAGTTAAAGCCAACATTTTCCAAACCCTTAACATTTGACTGTTCGATACCAGAAGTTTTATAAGCAATAGGAAAGTATGTCGTGTATGATAACGCGAAGTCGCCCTCCGTGGTCCATGGGTAACATGCTAGTTCCCAAGATCGCGGGTTGAAACCCGATGGAGGGCGATGGATTTTTTTTTTCGGGCGTAAAACTCCTTAGTGGGTAGTGTGGTGGTAGCGTGTCTGAATCATATTCAACAGGTTTTGATTTCAAATTTCGCTTTGGGTGACTTACCCGGATAAGGTTTTTTCGGGGTTTTCCCTTATCCTAAGAAGACGAATATCGAGTAACTTTAAGCTCCAAGGACCCCGAGATCATTTGAGCATAATTTCACAAATTTCATTCATCGGTCGATATGACCAACTAGGTTAAAGGACGTTAAGCTAAAACAAAAAATCCTTAGAATGGATGACTTCCTTCGGAAGATAAGTAAAGCCGTGGTTCCGTATTGTATTTACGGCACATAAAAGAACTGCAAGCGTCTTACACGCACAATAAAGAATGGAACGCTAAGAATCGGAGCAGTAAAGAACGTGTACATATTTTACAGAGAAGATATTGTATTCCACCCAAAATTTCGATGCCGAGAGTTCACCGTAAATACATGTTTTGAGGTCCTCTGAACCCAGAAAAACAAAAATGTCCGTGCGTATGTCCGTGTGTGCGTCTGCGGACAGCATAGCTCCAAATCAAAAGACCGCTAAACCAAACTTAGTTAATTAAATATTTGAATCTTTCTTGGTGTTGGTTACTAATGATGACTTCATGGGATAACAACCGAGTGAAATTGGGGTCGTAAAAATGTAAGCTCTGGTCAGGGAGTTAAGATGCTCAAAAGATTTAATTCTTATAACCCTTTACATAGAAAAATATTTGAAAATGTATTTTTCTCAAAAATTTCTCTAACAATTTTGGTTCAAACACCGTATATTACAGATATTTACATCACAAATAAAATGTATATCTTGAATTTTCTAGGAATAGCTTCTGAAGATCTATTAAGTCTGAATGAATTTTGCTGAATATTGTATAACTAGTAAACAGTAAGAAATAGAGAAAAACTTACTATACAAAGATGTGGATCTCGTTAAAAAACACAATTTATGCATTTTTGCTGTTGAGTTTGTTCCAACATATTTATTTATATTCAAATTTAAACTACATAACTTTTCACAAAGGAGACATCATTTCCAGCACCTTCTATGATAAAGGTATTGGTTATTGTATATATGTAAATCTATGCGCTTGAGTTGCGGGCACGCTACGCGCTTGAGTTCAGCGCCTGAATATTCAACTCAGCCGGTAGCAACTTGCCACGAAGCCAAGAGTAAGAAATAAGGCACTGCATAATATTTAAAATACTCGTACTTTGCATTTTGTTGACCGTAAAGGTGGTTGCAATGGATGATTCTGGAACCTCGTTGCTGTATTGCCAATATTGGTAGTATAAGGAATTGTAATTACATTTCAAAGTGACAGTGCAAATAATGGGAAGCATTTTTAAATATAGTATTTCTTTTAATGAAATTATAATAACCTATGACATTGTTCTTACACATAGAAAACATTTTTAAAGAATGGGGAAATGTTATACGCAAAAATAAGCCATCAAGAGAGCGAAGATGAAATGGTGGTAAAAATATACATGTAATAAAAAAGAAGTTAATTAAGAATGAGAAGCGCTGGAAGGAATATATGAAGGAAAAAGAAGAAGAAAAACCAGGATTGTGGAAGAGTGTAAGAAGAAGAATAAAAGGCATAAATAAACAAGAATTATGGGGTGAGCTATAAAATAAAAAGTAGCTTTGCTCATACAGAAAAATCTATGTTTTACACTCACATGACTTTCTCTACCTGTTCTACAAACTTCATACATAAGATTCTTTTTCTTTCTGCACCTTGCTAATCGTGGTACTCATTAGCACAATGTTCTTATTATTTAGTTCCGTATAAGTAGGAAGAAAATAAGGGAATACACTAGGCTAAGCCAATAGTCAAATGTTTTAAAAGCTGTCGTTATGCGATTGTCATCACAAATCGTTTCTTTTCTTGGCCAGGAGTAGAACAAAAGAAAAACGGACACTCCCGTCTGAGAAAAGTATAAGTACTTCACAACTGAAAGTAATAACAATGAATACCTCGAAAACAATAAGCTCCACGAGAAAACTGTACATGACATTACTTGTGTATTTTATCCAGACCTAAATTTGTTGTATAGTAAGTTTTTGTCTATCTCTTACGGTTTACTAGTTATGCCAAATTAAGCAAAATTCATCCAGAATAAACAGGTCTCTTCAGAAGCTATTCCCAGAAAATTCAAGATATACATTTTATTTGCTAGGTAAACATCTTTAATATATGATATTTTAATCAAAATCGTTAGAGCCATTTTTAAGAAAATCAAAATTTTCGAAAAAAGTTCCATGTAAAGGGTAATTTGGGGTGGGGGATTTTTCTCAAAATCTTCGTGTCGCATCCCTGGAAGATACTAAACTTAAATACCAAACTTGGTATTTTAGCTACTTTTCGTTTTTAAGTTATCGGGTTCACAGATACACGGACACACGGACACACACACACACACACACACACACACACGCACACGGACCTTTTTGTGAAAATGCTTTTTTTAGATAAAGGGGACCCTAAAACATATATTTCCTTTGAAATCTCGGTATCGAATTTTTTGGTGGAGTGCAATACTTTCTCTATTCACTATGTACATAGTGCGTATAGAGAAAGTAATAAAGAAAGAATGGATATGAAATGGGTTTGCAGAAATATGTAACATTCCACAGAGGAAAAAATTAGTTTCAATGAAAGCAGGAACATTACTTTTAACATAATTGAGAGGGAATGAACCAGCGAGGTGTATTTTGTGTGGGGATTAGGGCAGTGTTGTTGACTCCTTGGCTGAATAAAGGAGAAAAGAGTTTATAAAAAGATAATTTATGAACACAGATTGGTAATGTGCCATGGTAGATATTGTGTTAAAATGATGAAGAAAACAGAAAAATAAATTAAATAGGGTTTTTTTGAGAAAAGTAAAAGAAAAATACACAGTAAAACAGAAATAATGAAAACAGGAGGGTTAACACAGAGAAGGGAGTGGAATAGATAGCACAAAAACTGCTCCATTCACATGACTTTCTCTAGATTTCTGTAAAAAGTTATTTTTAAAAACTTATTCTTCTGTTTACTTCATGCTAATCGATACAAACATTAGCAGAAATGGTCTAATGGGAAAAGTTTTATATATTTGAAAACTGAAACAAATAACAATAAATATATCAGAAATGGTCAAATCCTCGAAAAAATACTACATACATTTTGTGCTTAAACCGATTTACAATTTTATTGTGTTATAGGCTTTTTTTCTGTCTCATACAGTTCACCAGTAATGCAAAAGTCATCCAGAGGCTACTCCCAGAAAATTCAAGATATACATTTTAATTTGTCAAGTACATATCTATAATATACCTACGGTTTTCAATCAAAATTGTTAATGCATTTTTGATAAAATAACAATTTTCAAAACTTTTCCCATGTAAAGGGTAATTTGGCGTTCTAGGGATTTTCTTGAGAATTCTCTTGTCACATCCTTGAAAAATCCTGAATTTAAATATAAAACTTGGCATTTAACAGACTTTTCCCTTTGAGATATCATGTTCATAAGCATACGAACACACACACACAGACAGACAGATAGATAGAGACAGACATGCAGACATAATACATACATTACAATGCATGCATGCATTACATACATTACATACACACATACATATATACATACACACACACACACACCTTTGTCTATAAATGCATTTTGGATTCAGGGAACCCTAAAATGTGTATTTCCAGTGAAATCTTAGTATCGAATTTTTGAGTGGAATACAATATATTCTCTATTATGTAGATTGCACATATGTGCTAGAGATAGTAAAGAAATGGAGTACAGCTATGAAGCTAAGCCTAAATGATATCCAAATCAAACTTGACGTTACTATAGCTCATGCAGGAAGGATTGGACATGGTTTTGTAAAGTATTTGTAACGTAACATACATAAATATAATATATGATAAATGAAAATATTTTAAGTCCTTATTTTAGACATATTGAACGCAGTGTAGTTTTTATGCGAAGACCATTCCAGAAATGCAAAATTATGAGCTCTATGCAGAAGGTACCGCTATCAAGTTTAAGAGAAAACAGAACGAAAGGAAAAAAAAACAAGATTCTCCGGAAGAAGCGGCAGCAGTTTTATAAAGAAACGTTATACCTACCACTATTTATGCGCGGTAGTAAAATATGCATATTCTGTAGAAACAATAGACGTGGAATATAAGCTTTTGAAGAGAAGTTTTACGACCCACATTTACGAGGAGACTGCGGCTCTGCAATCATCTACGTTAGTGATATTAAATAATTAAAAACGTTTTTATAGTAAATCATATTAGATTTTCCAAGAATCTGGAATAAACAGGTGGGTTTCTTTCAAAGCAAATCGATGTCAAAAGTATTGCACCGGGCATTATTTATGTGTTTTAGAAAACATATTTACTTTCTTCTTATGCAAAAGGAAGTAAAAGAAGTAGCATGTACCATCCAAGAACTTGACATCCAGATTTCACTGAAAATATATGCTTTGAGGACCTCTAAATAATTAAGTGTTCCATTCACATAATTTTCAATACATCCCTGCAACAAACTATTATTAAAAAGCTTTTCTTCTATTTACTTCATGCTAAACGAGAGAAATTTAGTAGAAATGGTCTTATTTCTCGCTTCCTTGTAGTAGAAGGAAAATGAGGTAGAATAGACTAAAGCGATAGTCAAATGCGTGTGATGGGAGTTCTTTTGTTTGTATAGCCAGGAGTTGACAATTTCCCATATGAGAAAAGTAAAAGCATTTTTAAAAATGTTATTATTGTTTAATAGCCGTTTTTACTACTTTTGGCACCACAGACGATTATTTATTAAAACTGAAACCAATAACAAGGAATAGTTCAAGATTGGTCAACTCCAAGAAAAAAAAGTATATATAACTTTAACTTGTGAGTTTTAACGAGCTCTACATTTTGTTGAGTAACATTTTATCTCTTATGCTTTATAAATTATGCAAAGTTCCGCAAAATTCATCCAGAATAAAGATGTCTGCAGAGGTTATTCCTGAAAAATTAAAAATATACACTTTATTTGTCATGGTAATATATTTAATAAACTACACTTTAGTCAAAATCGTTAGAGCCATTTTTGAGAAAAACAAAATTTTCGAACATTTTTTCATATAATGGTTAGTTGAGGGTGGGTGGATTTTCTTCAAAATTTTCGTGTCGCATCCTTAGAAAATACTGAACTTAAATACCAAGTTTGGTATGTAAAGAAATTTTTGTTTTTGAGCTATGTTGCTCACAGACACACACACGCACGCACACACACACATTGACAGGCTCACACTATGGATATTTTTCTAATTTTTTTTTTTTGTATTCAGAGGGTCTCAAAGCATATATTTCTGGTGAAATCTCGGTATCGAATTTTTGCGTGCAATACAATACCTTCTCTTCACACTATGTACATGGTACGTGTACAGAAAGTAAAAAGAGATGTTCTGAAGTATTAAACCTAGTGCTCTACTGAGCTTTATTGTACAGGCATTACTGGTAACAAAAAGCATACCAAACTTCATTCAAATATCTCTTTTGTTCTGGAAGTATTAATTAATTCCTTTAATTAATTAACATCAAAATGTATATTTAATACATTAAAATAATAGATGCTTAGTATTTTTGTAACAAATATTTTTCTAAAGTGGATGTAACGTATTAAAAAAATATAATTTACGTCAGAGTGTCGGAAAAATTGCAAAAATAATTAAAAAAAAACAAACTGTTACTAATATCAAAATTACAATCAGGCACTTTATTACACCCATTCAGCAGTGTTTGGAATTTTTTGTGGGAGGAAATAGATTCTAAATATGGGAAAATAACAACAAATTTGAATCTGAAAAAATGGTTTTAAAGTCTGAGTAAAGAGATATTAATTACTTAATAAGAGCAATGTAAAATGGTGTCCAAAACGTGTTATATTCACCCCAGGAAAATCAAACTTTGAAAACGTGTGCTTTACATTATGGTGCATTTTTGAACCAAAAATATAAAAATCGGCAGTTTTGAACAAAGTCGCTAAAGCATCTCTGTGTCCCCTTAAACAAAGATAAGCGTATTGTCTGCTAGATACAGTACACCAGTTCCGTTGGTGTTGCTGAAGGACACACTGCCAAATCCATTTCGACAATCAGTTGATGAACGTTCGCTAATTAGTGTTTATGCAACCCAACGAACATTCAAATCAATCAGAAATTAGCTTCTGGTCTGTGTGCGTTACGGAGGGGTATTCCACACTACAGCTGCGGGCGTCAGACCCCCGGAGGAAGAGTGATTTAAGAGAGTGGCCGACATTCAGACTGGGAGAGAGCCGCCGTGGAAGGTCCCTAGCAGTACACAAGCAGTTCTTAACTCGACGCGGGGAGCGCCAGGAGCAGTAGTTAAGTTCCGGAAGATCACCATTCCATCGCCGAGAGCTATATTTCCAGAGCGCAGTCACCTCCACGGAATGACGCCTCTGCCGCTATTCTCGTTGAAACTTACAACTCTGAAAGAGATCGATTAGGATTAAAGGAAGATAAAATGAAGGGACAGAAAGGTCGGGGGAATGAAGAATGCTCTCTAGCAGTGACCGAGGAAATCCCCGAAAAAGCCATGGGCCAGAGAGATCGGGAGAACCGATCACACAAGCTCGTGAAGGCCAATCCCTGAGCCACTTGACTCGGTTTAACTGACTGGTTATCAGTAGGTAATTTAATTTGTTTTCCTGCAATCGAACATGAGAGTTTTATACTTAGTAGTTCTATAAATTCGAATCCAGTTCCTGGTTGATTAGCAAGTTGTCGAGTAACACGGATGACAAAAGTTTTCAAGTACTTCACATAAAACGTTAGAAAAAGTAAAGTAACTGAAAAGAAGAGTAACAGGAATTGTGAATTTGGAATGCATCCAAGCGAGTGCTTGAATAAGAAGAAGAAGGGAGCTATGTGCTTCCCTATTCCCTCCCTCCTTTACAATGCCATTTGTTATGACACTGGAGTGGAAGACCAACGAAGCATTTTACTTGGAGTTCGCCTCGCCATTACTAATGGAGAGACGAACAGGGAACAAACTGTCGGAGCAATTAGTAGCCGAGTTACTTTATGTGAAGACGCTGCTCTTCCCCTCCGGCACCTGTTGAGTTAAAGTAATACCCGCAGCGCGCAGTGCGTGCATCACACAAATCTGCGCAGTTCGAGTTTATGGCTTTGCTGTGTTTCTCGGAGAATTTCGGCCCCACAATACAGCGGCAAGTGAAACAATCGATGGAGCAAGGTCCCCAGTGTGTGCCTTATCTGTAGAAATCCCACAGCAGTAATGTCGCACGCCTGCACTTCCCCCACACAGGCACTCCGATCATTAGGGTGCGCATGGGACTAACCTTCATGCGCACGTTTTTGTTTACAGAAATAAAAGCATACGTTTATTACCTGTGCGTTCTGTTCCAGCAAAATAGCTGCTTCTTAGTAACCAGCATTCGAAAAATTCTTGGTTACGAACTTTTGTACCAGCAAACAAGGTCCGGGCAAGCCTTTTCTGAAGTTAGATACATACATATATATATATACATATATATATATATATATATATATATATATATATATGGACGTCCATCTTGAGACTTCTTCACTTAAATTTTATGTAGGTTGGATAGGTAGGGTCAGGCTGAAAACTTCAATGCCATAGCCGGGGTTTGAACCACTGATCTCCCGGTCTCTAGCCGTTTACTCTACCACTGAGCTACCATGGCAACATGTCGTCATAGCTCCATAGACCCTGCGGACAACGATAGACTTTTTTTTCGCACACAAAGGTCATAAACATGGCTTCTTCCGGAAGGGAAGTATAGCCGTTGGTCCCGTGTCGTAGATTTACTTCGCGTAAAAGAACCCCAAGCTTGATAGAGAAGCCTCTGAGCAAAATTATGTTTCTTTCACTCCCTGTATAGAACGAGAAGCTGAGAACCACAGCAGTCAAAGAGCGTCATAAATAAAACGCCATTTCATATCATTTTGTCAGCATTAAATTTCTCAACAGACTCGCATGCCTCCCGGTAAACCACAAGATGATCTCAAATTATTTTGTGATGACATACCCCAATGGTGACTTACAATTTTGTGAGTACTTTAAGTCTCAGGATTCATACTATAGCCAACTGTTATGGTCAATTAGTATTGATTTAATTGTTTTTGTTACTAATTGACCATAATAATCGAGAAATGTTTAAGTAGTGTAAAATTGAAGCCAATAGTAAGGAATCCGATAAAATCAACAGTACAAAAAAAAAAATCTTATGTTCCATTCACATAACTTTCTCTAGCTATTCCACAAACAAATTTTTCTTACAAAAGATTATTATTTTATCTACGTTCATGATAATCGAGATAAAAATTAGCAGAATTGGTCATATTACTTGCTTCCTTACAAGTTGAAGGGATATAATGAAATATTTTAGGCTAAAGCGTTAGTCAAATCTTTTAAAAGCTGTCGCTATAAGATAAATTTGAGGTGATGTTTGGTTTAAAAGGTTCAATTTGAGAACAGTTAATTAAATTAAAATTGAAATGAATATCAATGAATATTTGGAAAACGGTCAACCTTACAAAAGAAACGTATATGTCATAAATTACGTGTTTTAACGAAATCTATATTTTTTTCTATCCCTTACGGTTTAACCGTTATGTAAACTCTGCAAAACTCAACCAGAATAAAGAGTCCTTCAGAAGCTATTTACAGAAAATTCATAATATACATTTTATTTGTGATGTGAATATCTTTAATATACACAATTTAGTCAAAATCATTATAGCCATTTTTGAGAAGATCAAAATGTTCAAAAAATGTACCTTGGAAGAGACTGAACTTAAATACCAAGTATTTCGTTTTTGAACTACGCTGACAACAGAAACACATGGACCTTTTTCTAAAAAGACATTTTTTGGACTCGGGATCTCAAAACATATATTTTAGGTGAAATCTTGGTACCAAATTTTAGAGTGGAACACAATACCATTTACATTTTACATACGAGCTAGAGTTAGTAAAAATATTGTCTTAAATCCTGTATTTTAACGAGGTCTATAATGTTTGTGTAGAAAATTGTTGTCTGTCTGTTGCGGTTTGCATCTAGAATGAAATATTCTTCAGATGTTACTCCCAGGAAATTCAAGATATACATTTCGTTTGCAATTAAAATGTATTAGGGATATGGTATTTTAATACAATTTGTTACAGCCATTTATGAGAAAATCAAAATTTTAGAAAGATTTTCCTTGTAAAGGATAATTGGGGATGAGACATTTTCCTAAAAATCTTCGCGTGGCATTCTTGGAAGATATTGAGATACTTTTTGAGTTATGCTGTTTACATACACACACTGACCCACAGACTTACACACGGACCTTTTTCTAAAAATGTTTTTATTTGTTTCGATTCATTGGATCCTAAAACCTGTATTACCGGTGATACTTAGGTATCGATTCTTGGATGCCTAATAGTATACACCAAAGTAATGGTCCCATTACAAATATAAACGCCATAGGCAACTTAAGACTTCAATGTGCTATTTTCAAGAGTGCAATGTTTTATTTACATTTGTTGATTATTATTTTGTTGTTTAGTTTTTAGTTTAATGTCTTTCAACCTAAAAATTAATCATACCAGGCAGTGGAAGAAATTATATTATAATGATTCCATAGAGCTTACAATTATCTTTTTTATTAAAATCTGGACATCTATTACCAACACGTTCTTCACTTGGTCATGGTGTAGATGGAGTACCCTGGACGCGCGTTTCAACAACTATCGTTGCCATCCTCTTGCAGGTTTGCAGAGACATCCAGGGTACTCCATCTACACCATGACCAAGTGAAGCACGTGTTGGTAATAGATGTCCAGATTTTAATATAATGACAGCTTCACTGTATGCAATGGCTTTTCAACATTTTAAAATTACAATTATCTACTCAATAATTGTATTTCAGGATAGGGAACAACCCCAGAAAAAAAAGAACTTCATCGGTTATCTCACCCGAACCGAGATTTGAACTCGGTATCACTTGAGTGTGAGGCAAACACACTAACCTCATACCACAGAGATGGGCTTCCAAATGTTATCGAAGAACGCTCTGTGTTTATGGAAACCACGAATCAAGCCTGCAGTAAATGAATACCAACCTTCAATTTTAGGATGAGCATGTGTATATATGTACATTACGGAAGGGTGTTCCACACTACAGCCTTGGGCTTATTGTACGTCAGACCCCTGGAAGAAGGTTGAGATGAGTGTAATTTAAGAGGGCGATCGACATCCGGACAGTTTACAAAAGGTTTTCCATCTCGACGCATGGAGCGCCAGAAGGCCGTGGCTCAGTTCCGGATAGACCAGTGGAACCCTCAAAGGAACCACTAAAGCCAACCAGAAAGCTGTATTTCCAGAACTCAGTCACCTCCATGAAATGGCACCTCTGCCGCAGTCCTCGCGGACACTTACAACCCTGAAAGAGACTAGTTGGGATGGAATGAAGATGGAATGAAGGGACAAAAACTTCAGTAGACTGAAGAATCCTCCCCACCCAGCATTCGCTTCGGAAACACCTGTGGATCAGAGAGGTCGGCCGCGGGAAACCGATCCCACGACTTCCCTAATTCTAGTCTCAGACAGGTCACAAATACACCCAATTGGAACAATGTTCGTGTTTTGTTTGTTTGTTTTTTTCACAAAATGTCTATATAGATTGTTGTATGATATTCCGTATGATTGAGATATCTTTATGTGCAATAAAATCCATGTCTAGAATTTTTCATAATTTAAAACTACAGGGAATTCTTCAGAGATTGTCAGAAGGATAATACTGGGTAACATAAAGCACATTTGAAAAATAATTGTCTACTTTCTTCGTATCCTGTCGCTTTTATTTTATTTGTTTATTTATTTATGTTCTTATCTTTATCATGTGCTGTATATTGTCAAGAAGTTTCTTGTTGAAAATCTTTATCCTAAAAGTTCGTCTTAAGCAAATTACCCACGTATAATTGCATGAATAAAATGTACGTAGCCGTTCCCTCCGTAAGGTTTTCATCTTCTGGTAAGCCAATGTTGACTCCTCCCAACCGATATCGGTTCTCTATGTATTGATCTGAAAAACAGAGTCATAAGAACTAACTATAATCATTTTCAAATGGAAAGCGTGCTACGCTGCGGCGAATAAGGTCCATTATTGTGTGTTTTAATGTGCCTACATTTTTTCTGTGGTACGTTTTTGTCCATCTCTTACGGTTTAGCAGCTATGCAAAATTCCTTAAATACATCCGGAATAAAGTAGTCTTCAGAAGCTACTATTGGTTAGGTAAATATCTTTAATATACGACATTTTAATCAAAATCGTTAGAGCCATTTTTGAGAAATGCAAACTGTTCGAAAAAAGTTCCATGTAAAGAGTGGTTGGGGGTGGGGAGATTTTGTTGGAAATCTTCGTGTCGCATCCTTGCAAATACCAAGTTTGGTTATTTAACGGTCTTTTCGTTTTTGAGCTATGCTGCCCACAGACACACGCACACACATACACACACGCGGGCGCGTAGACCTTTTTCCAGAAATTCTTTTTTGGGATTCAGGGTGACCTAAACTATGTATTTTCGGTGAAATCTCGGAATCGAATTTTTGGGTGCATAACAATACTTTCTCTATACACTATGTACGTAGTACGTGTAGAGAAAGTAAAATTAATCGAATGAAAAATGTACACGAGGTAACACCATTTCAGAAGCCTAGTAGGTTTATTCCAAAAGTATAAGCCGCCGACTTGATTATCACGGTTAAACTAAGGATATAGATATGGAACAATTAAAAAATACTTTCGTTTCGTAGTCAGTTTACTCTCCCTGGCTTAAAGCGGATGACCAGGGGTCAGAGGTCTGTCGGAGAGATAAAGGTACGAAACCATTTCTCTTTTGTTTTATACCCGATTATGTAAAGACAACCACATTTTAAATGTCTCATATAGCGTCCAGCATTAAAGTGTTTTGCTATCTTTAAACCTAATGTATTCTTTACTTCTCTTATACTTAAAAAGAATCAAGTAATAGCACAATATCTGCTAATGTTTAATTTGTTTAGAATTATAGGTAAAATATATAGTTTTCTATCAATATTTTGTTTACCGAGCAGCTTTAGTAAATCATGGAATACATTAGAGCTTTTGATGCACTATTCTACATTTTTACGTTGCACCCAAAAATTCTATACTGAGATTCGCCGGAAATACATGTATTGAGTCCCCCTGAATCCAAAAAAGCTATTTTTATAAAATGTTCATATGTGTTTTGTGTGTGTGTCTGGGGACAACATAGCTCAAAAACGAAAAGACCTTTAAATCAAATTTGGTATTTATGTTTTGTATCTTCCAGGGATATGATACGAATATTTTAAAGAAAATCCCCGCACCCCCAACTACTCTTTACATGGAAACATTTTCAAAATGTTTGATTTTCTCAAAAATAGCTTTAACGATTTTGATTAAAATCTCTTAAATTTAAGATATTTACGTGGACGATCCAGAAAGTAACCGATGATTTGGCAAAACTAAATAATAACAAAAGTTATCAATACAAAACTTTATTTACAAAGTAACGTTACCTTACTCTATTTCTCGAATTAATGTCCATTCTCTGAAGACATTTATTGTCTCGGGGAACCAGTTTTTCAACGCCGATTCTATACTTTTCTACCGCCAAACAACTTATTTGTTTTTTTAATGCACAAAATGTTCGGTCAATCAAATGTTATAAACAAATAAGCAACTGTATGGCGATAATGCAATGAACGACTCTTCAGTGTGGAAATGGCTCAAAATTTAGAGTAATCAAGAAAAAACCAGTATGCACGACAAAGACCGAAGTGGAAGTTCATAAATCGTTATAGAGGAGTTGAAAGCAAATGTTGATAAATGAATTCAGAAAAACCGGTGTTTCACTTTGGACACCATACATGACTTTTTGGGTGAAAAAATCTCCCAACCACAAAGTTGCAGTACATATTGGCTCAGATCTTTGGCGTTGAGAAATAGAGTAAAGTACTGTAACTTAGGAAATAAGTTTTGTGTTGATAGCCTTCGTTATTATTTAGTTATGCCGAATTGGGTCTTACTTTCTGGATAACTTTCGTACATTACAAATAAGATGTATATCTTCGATTTTCTGGGAATAGTTTCTAAGAACATCTTTATTCTGTATGAATTTTGCGTAAATTGGCATAATTGGCAAACCGTAACAGATAGACAAAGCTTAACCACACAAAAAGTGCAGATCTGGTTAGACATACAATTCATATTATATCTATTTTTATAGTGGACTTGATCGTTTTTGAGGTATTCTTTATTATTGGTTTCAGTTTTAACATAGGTATACTTTTCTCATACGGGAATTTGACAGCTCCTCTCCATACAAAGCTACTTCAATCACATAGCAACGAGGTTTTAAAGTTTTAACTATCGATTTAGCCTATTGTACACCCTTA
Organism: Hymenopus coronatus; assembly: GCA_030762935.1. Lineage (NCBI taxonomy): Eukaryota > Metazoa > Arthropoda > Insecta > Mantodea > Hymenopodidae > Hymenopus > Hymenopus coronatus. The sequence goes on from CM060892.1 coordinate 98,856,682, forward strand.
TTTCCTTTCTGATTACAAGGAAGTAAGCAATAAGATCATTTCTGCAATTTATTTTCCTCCATTAACAGTAAGTAAACAGAAGAATAAGTTTTTTAACATTAATTTATTGTAGAGATATAGAGAAAATCCTGTAAATAAAACATCAGATTTTTTTTATACGTACTCTTTTAATTTGTTATTTCTTCATCTCCAGATTAGCTGTAGGCCTATACTCAGCATTACAACCTCGCAATGGCTTTTCACAATTTTGCCCGAAACCATTTGCTTTTGACAGCACCAAGGATAATATTACCTTGTCATAACATTATGTTATAAAATTATCATACATGGAAGAAGTTGCGTATTTTTGAAGTCCATGTGGGCAGGCAAAGTACAAAAAATACTTTTTGGGGGCACGCCTGTCCCGGAAGGTAAGTACACGTGGCAGTAGCTATAGCCATTAGGCGTTGTTTCTAAATTAGCATTTTCCGTCGCGGTTAGATGGCGACCCAGTTCCCCTTCGCGATCGTTGACTCAATTATCCTCCTATTCGACTTTGAAGGACGGCAGGCAAAATGGCGTAACCTTCCCCTACCCTCCCTTGTAAGACTCCTCACAGCCTACCTATTTCTTTCGACGTCCTATTTAAGCTGTTATATTCATACAGTATAAATCTGTTTGCCAAAATAGGATTGATATGCAACGGACGAACACAGAGCCCCACCTATCGTATAAAACATAGCTTCTGGGTAACGTCATGTTAGCGACGCTATAAACGGGCGCGGATTGGCGAGGATTACTGGGACTACAAAAATGTCCTCCACGGGGGGCGCCTCTTCAGACACGGGAGACAAGCAGTTCGGGTCGGTTGACGCCCCAACTGAGTCGGAACAGGACCAACAGCGACCCTCGACACCCAGGAGGAAGCCAACGCCGCCGTCCAAGTCGCCGGGGAGCAAGAGCAGCTCGCTGCAGAGACTGAACAGAAGAGATATGTGGGGGGACCAGCTGCTGAAGGCGGCCGCGGACTTGGCAGCAGGAGGAGACGACCGCGACGGGTCCGACTCCGAACTCTCAGAGTCAGATCACTTTCTGGCTCGGGGAGCTTTTCTTCTAACCCCCAGTCACGAGCTCAGTCTCGAAAAGGCTAGTAGCATTTGCGAAAAGATGAACTTCAAGGGCCTCTTCTCCCTCACGAAAACGGCTACTGGTATCCTCTTCAAGTTCTCGGAACCTGAGGATTACCAGGCAGTTTTCAAGAAGGGCTTCCATAAGGTGACCAACTCGAGGTTCTACAAGAAGGTGAGTGCCTGAAACACTGCAGTTCACTTTGTAGTTAGCTGCGATCTCTTCTATGTCCCTTTTCAATCCAAAAATGTGTAGGTACAAGCTTTTGATGTTTATTTGTCGTGCCCGAGGTCGTTAGGCCACCCACATGACCTTCTTCAGTTGTTCAAAAACAAAATTTTCTTATAAAAGATTATTCTTTTATCTAGATAATACTAATCGACATAAACATTAGCAGAATGATATATTACCTGCTTCCTTGTAAGTGGAAGGGAAATAAAGCGTACACTAAGATAAAGCGACAGTCAAAAGAGATGAAACGAAAGTTAACTTACCAGTTAAAAACAAGTTTAACTAAGTTTAAAACTGAAACAGATATCTTGACAACGATTAGTTCTACAAAACAAATCTATAGAAAATAAATTATGGTTTTCAACGAGAACTATATGTTTTTGAGGTAAGTTTTTGTCTATCTCTTAGAGTTCACCAGTTACACAAAAGTCATCCCCTATATTCCTATTTGCGCGGGCGCGTGCGCGTGTGAGTATATGTCTGTGTGTGTTTGTGTGCCTGATAACATCATAACTCAAAAACGAAAAGTCGGTTAAGTTTCAAACTTGATATTTTATTATCTTTTATGAATGCGACAATTAGAAAAATTACCAGATCCCAAACTCCTCTTATAAGGAATACTTTTCAAAATTTGTAATATTCTCAAAATGTATGTAACAGATTTAATTAAAAGTCCATACTTTACAATATATTTACATGACAAATAAATATGTATATTGACTTTTCTTCATTCTAGATGACTTTGTAAAAACGAAACATTCTATACAAAATCTTGCTATACAAAAGATATAGATTTCTTAAGAGACACACTTTATGTCCAAGATATTCCTTGTTATTGGCTTAAATTGTATTTATAACTCCTTTTTTATTTCTTTCTCTTTTAATGTCAAGCTTTAACTTATATATTCCCCTATACTTCTCTTCTACTTAATGGGAACTAAGAAATAGGAGGATTTCTGTTATTTTTGAGTATTATTAATTAATTATTAGAATAAACTTTTGTAAAAAATAGTTTATTGCAGAAGAGGCAGATATAGGTAAATGGATTGAACATATAAGATATTTACCTTGAAAATAAGATGTCTGAAAATTGTTTTAAAAACGAAGTCACTATATGTTTCGTGTACATTGCACTTCTTAGGATCATATCTTTTCTTGTTTTATAATTGGAAGCCAAACGCGGTTCATAACATGTTTGATCGCTCTCTTGCGCGACTTCATTGGTAATCTGTTAGGCACAAAGATCAATATTGTCTCTTAACACTGCTTTTGCGAAAAGAAATTAAGTGCATGTCTTTACGTATAGGAAGTTCCCTACCGCATCTAATGATACACAGAGGTTTCTTCAGAAGAGGTAACCAAGCGTAAAAGAGGAGATATGTATGCATAAGCGTACCTATGGATTATTTCTTGCTTTTCAACTATGTTGCATCTTTGACATTTTGAAACTCCACACTATGTAAATAATTGAACATCTTTACCAACTAAAGCATTAATATGAATTCTGATTACATAAGAAAACATAATTCATTCATGAATAGTTCAATGATTTAAGCAGGGGTTTTATTTAAGTTAGGAGGGTAAAGATTATATTTACTTTCTCTATACGTACTATGTACATAGTGTATAGAAAAGTTATTGTATTACACCCAAAATCGATGCTGAGATTTCACGGGAATTTCCTGTTTTGAGACCCCCCTGAAACATAAAATATACTGCGTGTGTGTGGGCATCATGGCTCAAAAACTTGGTATTTAAGTACGGCATCTTCCAAGGCTGCGACACGAAGACTTTTAAAAAAAGTCCCCCCCACACTAACTACCCTTTACATGGAGGAAGTTTCTAAAATGTTGATTTTCTCAAAATTGACCAACGATTTTGATTAAAATCTTATATTTAAGATATTTACATGGCAAATAAAAAAAAAAATATATATATATATATATCTTCAATTTTCTGGAAATAGCCTCTGGATGAACTTTGCGAAATTTTGCATACCGATAAACCGTAGGAGATAGGCAAAAACCTACTCAACAAAAAATGTAGATCTCAATATAACACACAATTGGTGCTATATACATTTTTTTCGTGGAGATAACCAGTTTTGATATATCCCTTGTTATTAGTTTCAGCTTTAATGTACCTATACTTTTTTCATATGTGAATTTTATTTGTCAACACCTGTCAATACAAACAAAAGTACATCATTCACATAGCAACCAGTTTTCAAATATTTGATTATCGATTTAGCTTAAGCTACTCCCTTATTTCCTTCTACTACCTTCTGGTAATTTTTTCTCGATTAGCATTAAATGAATAAATGAACAAGCTTTTAAATAATTTATTGTATAGATGTAGAGAAATTAATGTGAATGGACACATCAGGTATCTTTATTATCAAATTAGAATTCAGTTTAAGTTTTTATGTCTACCTTAAGATATCTTATTGAAATTTATACCATTTATTACACATAATGAAAGTAATGTTTTTGCCATATATTAAAGTTACAGCTTATATGGATACCCAAATAATAATTTTTACAGTCTTAATTCATTTTCTAGTAAAATGAACCACGAAAGATATTTTTCAAACCATTCGTGTAAAGTATTCAAGTGTTGCAGTAAATGAATTTATATGTAAAACTGTTAAATATTATTTATATATTAACTCTTATTGTTGTACAATTTTTTTCGTACTCTGCAACATTTTTGGCTTTCGAAAAATGTTATAATTTATTTCCCAGAATTGTAGAATTGTCTCAGAAAATTACACAAACATTTTCTTTAATGTACTTTTTAAAGGCAGTATAATACATTTTGAAATAAATTAATAAACAATTGTATCATGTGGGGCATTTTCAATGCAGAAAAGTATTGGAAAAAAGAGATGAAGAAAGGTGTAAATTTGGGACTTCCTATTAATAAGCAAGCGCCTACACATTTAAAACTTCAACTTTTAGTTAGTGAGCCAACTAGAGGGAAAAAAAGCTTTATATTTTCTTAAATTTTAATGTAATTTTAATATGAAAAAATTAGTCAAATTTCACAGCAGAATCACCTTAATACTTGATGTTGTGTAGCTAGAAGTTGAGTAAAACTGCACAAACACATACATACATTCAATAAGTGTGTACTTATTGTTAGAAGTGAACCTTTCCTTACATCTCAAAAATATGCCCAATAGTTCGAAAACATATTTTTTAAAAATGTAAAATAAGTCTATTATATTTGGTCCTTGTAAATGTACATTGATGTGCACACGAAATTGAGTTTAATATATAAACACTCTTCAGCTGTTGTCCTTCTCAGCATTCCATTCTATTTTGGGAGTTAAGGACCTTTAATTTTCCTCAGAATCTCTTTTACCAGATATGAAATTATTTTAAATGGTGTGAATCTATGTTATCAACGCCTTTACTTACCCCCCCCCCCCGAAGGAAGTCATACTAATGAGCTTTAAGCCCAAAAGAAATCCATCGCTCTTCAGCGGGTTTAAATCCGCGAACACGCGAAATAGAAGCTAGTATGTTTCCCCTAGACCAGCGAGGGCAACAATGTGCATAAAATTGCCTTATTTTATCGCATCATAATATTGTTTTCCTTTCTCTATGATTTCCACCCACAGGTGACCAAGTTTCGACTCAAACTATCTGGTAACAATTCCCCACTCAGTGGCCTGGAAAACAAACAGGGATATTACATCTAATCAACAAAATATGTTTATAATCCATGGGAAATGAAACCACACTCATATACTACCTATGAAGAAAAAATTGGTAGGCAAACAAACCCTAAATCATCTACAACATAATTCAGCCTACTAGAGTGGGTACTAGAAGATTGAAGGTCAACTAATCTGGATATTTTGTTCATGGTTCCCCCTCAGTCGCCATGATAAATACCGGATTGGATATTTAATACCACGACGCAAAGTTCCATCTGCAGTCTAAAGCTAAAAATACATGGTAAACAAACATGAATATTACATAAGTTGTGTGTGTATTAAGTTTTTGTCTATCACTTGCGGTTTTTCAGTTATGCAAAAGTTCTTCAGAATAGAAAAGCCTCAAGAGAAGGCAACAGCCGCACCGAAGAGCTCTGAAATTATTCATGTCTTTAAGTTGGATCCCAGATCATCTACAATTAGTTTTTGTTTTGTTTTACTCTCTCTACATCTTAAACCCAAAGTCAATAAAATAATTTACCCGAAATATACCGTTTGAAACATCCCGAATAAAACAGAGCGAAAGAAAGAAAGAAAGAACAAAACAATTGCTTGCAGAAAATAGTCTGCATGCTTGTGAGCGTGTCTGTGAACAGGATAACTCAAAAACTCTGATGTGTCCCATTCACATGACTTTCTTTACATCCGCACAAGAAATTATTGTTAAAAAGCTTATGCTTCTGTTTACTTCATGCTAATGGAGAACAAATTAGCAGAAATAATCTTATTACTCGCTTCTTTGTAAGTAGAAGCGAAATAAGGGAGTACTATAGGTTAAAGCGATAGTCAAAAGCTAGTTGCTGATTCCTTTGTTTGTATGGACGGAGTTGACAAATTCCTATATGAGAAAAGTATACGTTTTTCAAAGCTGAAACCAAAACAAGGAACATCTCAAAAACGATAAATTCCTCGAAAAATTGTTTGCTTTAACGTGCTCTACATTTTTTGTGTGTTAAGTTTTTGTCCATCTCTTACGGTTTGGCAGAATAAGGTAGTCTTCAGAGACCATTCCCCGAAAATGCAAGATATACATATTATTTGTCAGGTAAATATCTTTCATATATATTTTAATCACTCATTTTAATGTGTCAGTTATGCCTGCCTAAGAGGAATTGTTCTTAATTATAGACAGTAGCGGAATAAGTAGTCTTGAACACTCAAAATTCAGTTTGCAGCTTCATTACCAACAAATGCAATGCGCAATATTTACCAAGAAGAACGCTTCTTTTAAATTGCATTCGATACCCATTAATTATAACGATATCTGTTCATATTCATTGATATAAATGTGAAAATTTTTCGTTAAAAATTGCTAACCAATTTATGGAGCTTATTGTTTAATTATATTACTATTTTAATAGTTTTCATTATTTTCCTTGGAATTATTTATGTTACAACTACCAATTGGTCGCATAATACACTCACAGTAGCTTTATTAACCTATGAAATGTGGAGTATTTCAAAGCAAAATGTTGCACACTGCCACAGCAATAAATAGAATATCACTTATTGCTTTCCGCGTAACTCGTCACGCAGTGCACAGTAGCTGATTCACAGGAGCATGGGGACAATTTTCTCTCTCACTCTGCTCTACTCTAAGGGCAGCCATTGGTGACATCTGAGCTAGTGTTTGAAAGTAGAAGGATCAGAGAAGCAAAGAGAAATTTACTCTTAAAATGTTTGTCCTTTTTTAAAGTTTAAATAATGGATAACAATGCTAGTATGCGTGTAAGTACTCTTAATAATACATAATTTCTATTATACAATTATTAAGATTTTACTAGGCTTCCTTTGAGACGTATAACTCAAGTTATTTTGTATGCTCTTTGTTTATATTATATTTTTTAAAACTAATACAGGTTTTAATTTCAGTACTTTAATGGGAATGTGGAATTTATAATTTTATTTCATCTAAAAAAAAAATTAGTATTCTAAATATTGAAAATAAGTATGGAACCAGTGCCGTCAAGAATCCTTTACTCAGTACTACCACAGCCTATGAAATGCCAATTAAATATTTTGTATGATGGATTGTAAATTTAAAATCTTTTGATAATCTTAAAATTTACAATCATAATACAAGTGAATTTATTTCGTTTCACACTTCCATTTCCTCTAGTATGTTAGTACACTATACATAGTAGTAGAGAAGGTATTTCATTCCTCCCAAAATTCTATACTGAAATTTACCTGAAAATATACGTTTTGAGGTCCCCCTATATAAAAAAATTTTTGAAAACAAGTCCGTTTCTGTGTATGTGTGTGTGTCCGTAAACACCGTAACTCATAAACGAAAAGTAGGTAAAATACCAAACTTAGTATTTAAACTTAATGTCTTGAAAGATGCGACACGAAGATTTTTGGGAAATTTCCCCCAACTCCAAGCTACTCTTTACATAAAAAAATTACATTTTTTATTTTATTAAAAACGGTTATAACGATTTATTTTTACATGGGATATAAAATGTATATTTTTAATTTTCTGGGAATAAGCTCTGAAGACATCTTCATTGAGGACAAATTTTGCTGAATTTTATATAACTGATGAACCGGAAGAGATACACAAAAATGTACTGCACAAAACATGTACATCTCGTTAAAACACACAATTTATGCCAAATACTTCCTTTAGTGGAGTTGACCATTTTAGAAAGATTCCTTGTTATTGGTTTTAGTTTTTAAATACTTAAAACTTTTCTCCATTTGTCAGTTCCTGGCTATGTATTGTATTACCTTATTTCCCTTATACGTTATAAGGAAGCAATTAATACGACAATTTCTGTTATCTTCTGTTTATATTAATTAGCATGAAGTAGGAAAAAGGATCAGCTTTTGTAAGAATAATCTGTTGCAGAATAGCTAGAAATAGTCATGTAAATGGAACACCTCTGATTTTTTAAATCAGGCACTAAAGATATATTTAAAAAATTATGATGAGTTCCACTCACATGACTTTCTCCACATCTCTACAACAAATTATTGTTAAAAATCTTAAGCTTCTATTTACTTACTGCTAATTGAGAACAAATTAGCAGAAATAGTCTTATTACTTGCTTCCTTGTAAGTAGAAGCGAAATAAGGGAGTACCATAGGTTAAAGTAATAGTCAAAAACTGGTTGCTATGTGACTGAAATTCCTTTGTTTGTATGGACAAGAGTTGACAAATTCCTGTATGAGAAAATTGTATTTTAAAGGTGAAACCTAAAACAAGAAATATCTAAAAAACGATCAATTCTAAGAAAAAATGTATATAGCATGAATTGTGTGTTTTAACGTGCTCTACATTTTTTGTCAGGTAAGTTTTTGTCCATCTCTTACGGTTTAACAGTTATACAAAAATCCGTAAAATTCATCAAGAATAAAATAGGCTTCAGAGGTTATTTCCATAAAATTAAAAATATGTAAATGTCGTGTTTTTATGGACGCTCTTTAACTGCTGTGGTTCTCAGCTCCAAATTCTAAATTGGGCGTGAAAGCCGCTTAATTTTGCTTAGAGGTCTCTCTATCAGACTTCAGGTTCTTTTACCTGCCGTAAATCTACGACACGGGACCAACGACTGTACATTTTATTTTCAGGTAAATATGTTTAATATACGATATTTTAATCAAAATCGTTAGAGCAATTTTTGAAAAATAAAAATTTTCGAAAAAAGTTCCATATAAGGGCAGTTTGGGGTAGCGGAATTGTCCACAAAATCTTCATGTCACATCCCCGTAAAGATACTAAACTTAAATACCAAGTTTGATATTCTACCGACTTTTCGATTTTGAGTTATCGAGTTCACAGACACATGGACACACACACATACACACACTGACCTTTTTCTCAAAATGTTTTTTTTTTTAATACAAGGAGTCCAAAAAAATATATTAGCGGTGAAATCTCGGTATCGAATTTTTGGGAGGAGTGCAATACCTTCTCTGTACACTATGTACATAGTACGTACTCGTATATAGAAAGTAATTAGATTTTTCTCATTCTTTGTGTGTTCTTTTAATAATTTCGGAGCACAGAATAAACACAAAGAGAATTAAAAACGTACTCTGCAAATTAAATTACAAATACACCACAATCGTGATCCATAATAAGTATATTTGAGATAGCTTTTACTTTCTCTAGCACGTACATAGTACATAGAGTAGGTATTGCTTTCCATCCAAAATTTCGATATCTTGATTTGGCAAGAAATAACGTTTTAGAATCCCCTGAAATGAGCATCTTTAGAAAGCATTTATGTGTGAAAGCATCTGTGAACAGCATAACTCAAAAACTAAAAGTCCTTACATACTAAATTTAATATTTAAGTTGAAAATTCTTGCACTTCAAGCTCCCTTTACATGGGACATATTTCGAAAATTTTAATTTTCACAAAAACTGTTCCAACGATTTTGATTAAAATATATGTTTAGGATATTTGTGATAAATGAAAGGTATTTATTGTATTTTCTGAGAGCTTCTGGAACATTCTGGAGAACTTTTGAATCATCGCCAAATGTACGAGAACATCTTACTACAAAAAAAAAAATAAATAAATAAAAACCAAAACAAAAGTAGGTCTGTTAAAACACGTAATTTGTGTGCTATAGCCTTTTTGAGGAGTGATTCATTTCCGAGATATTCGTAGTTTTTGGTTTCAGTTTTAAAATGCTTAGTCTTGCTCTAACGAGAAGTGGACATTATTTTAATATGTATTTTGTGTAATATCTGGTTATATAAAGAAAACCGAATTTCAATCTCATTGCATGACGACAGCGGTAGACTAGTATATTCCTTTATTTCCGTTGTTCTTACAAAGTAAGCAATGAAACCACTTCTGCAAATATTTACCTGTATTAGAATGAGGCAAATAAAAGAATGAGCGTTTGTAATAAAAAATTTGATTTGTTGCACTCACATGACTCTTTTACATAAGATTATTCTTCTTTCTGCACCTTGCTAATCAAGATAATCATTAGCAGAATGATTTTATTACTTAGTTCCTTATAAGTAGGAAGATAATAAGGGAATATACTAGGCTAAACCGATACTCAAATGTTTTAAAAGCTCTCGTGACGCTATTGTCATTGCAAATCGCCTCTTTGCCTGGCAAGGAGTAGAAAAAAAAACGCGCATTTTGGAAATATTTATTTTTTCTCAAGAAGGGTTCCAACGATTTTTATGAAAATACCGTGTATTAAATATATTTACATCAGAAAGAAAAAGCACATAATGAATTTTCTGAAGTTCTGTTCATTCTGGATGAATTTTGCAATAACTGGTAAACCGTTAGAAGCAGACAAGAGCTTAACTACCCAAAAGAGTTAAGCTCGTTCAAACATACAATATATGTTATACACATTTTTGCTGTAGAGTTGACCATTTTTGAGATATTCCTTGTTCAATTAAGAATATAAATCGCCTATAGCGATTAGTGAGGCTAGCTTTAAGAAGGTAAAATGAAGTTTGGAATATTTGAAGATGTGTAGTTAAATATTTTTACTTTCTCTACAGGTCTTATGTACATATTGTATAGAGAAGGAATTTTACGGAATTTTGCATAACTACTAAACCGTAAGGGATGGACAAAAGTTTATCACACAAAAACGTAGAGCACTTTAAAACATACACATTATGTAATATACATTTTTTTCGTGGAGTTGATCGTTTTCGATATATTCCTTGTTATTGGTTTCAGCTTTGAAAACTTATACTTTTATCGTATAGGAATTTGTCAACTCGTGTCCATACAAACAAAGGAACTTCAGTCACATAGCAATCAGTTTTGATTATCTCTAAATCTATGGTACTCTCTTATTTCGCTTTTAATTACAAGAATGCAAGTAATAACACCATTTTTGGCAGTTTTTTTTTCTTGATTAGCATGGATTAAACAGAAGCATCAACTTTTTAATAATATTTTTGTGCAAAGATGTAGAGAAAGTCATGTGAATGGAACACATCAGATTTTTATAATTGTAGATAGTATGGGGAATGTAAATTTAGCGTGGACAATAATTATACCAAGCCTAAGGTAAAGGATTTTCACACTCGTGTATGATAATTGCTTGGAAATTTTATCAGACACGTTTTCAGTTTATATTAAAGTAAACCAGTAGGTACATTTATTTTATTTGTACCCTTTATTTGAGCTAATTAACGCTAAACTAATCTCTAATAAGGAACCCGTTGTATAAACAACGCAATGCCACTAATTTGTGCAATTGTTGGCAACTTAACTATGTTAACGACTCAAATAATTGTAAACTTCTAAATAACACAGGTACAGAATTTGCCTAGCGATTTCAGGGATATGACGAGTAAAATTTTTACTAAACTTGGTCAAAAATCCTAAATTGCTTTCTTATTACAAACATTTGCTGGAAGCTTTTTGGCATCCATAGAGGATCAACATTTATATATCATCTCCTTGCTTCCGCTGTACAGCCATTTAAACATCGTAAGATACAACTAGTTCCTAGAGGTTTTCTCAAAACTACATTTTTACACCTTCAAAAGGTTTCACGCCACTCAGATTTTGTTTAAATACACTAAAATGTCCTATTATGTGCAGTAGTATCTATTGTAATATCACTAAAGTGAAAATTGCGCCAACTCGAATATTACTTTTAAAACAAATCTTTTATTTTATATATTTGTCTGAAAAAAGTATTAATTTTATAGACTAAAATGTTACTTTTTCTATAAGAACTATGTACATAGTGTACAAAGAAGGCATTGCATTCCACCCACAAATTCAATATTGAGATTTCACCGAAAATACATGCTTTGGGTTCCTCTGAATCCCCCCCCCCAAAAGCATTGCTGGAAAAAGGACCGTGTGTGTTCATGTATCTGTAAACACGATAACTCAAAAAGTGGGTAAAATACCAAACTTGGTATTTAAGATTAGTATCTTCCAGAGATGCAATACGAAGATTTTTAAAAAATCCGCCCACCCCAAACTACCCTTTACTGGAAAAAAAAAATTGCAAATTTTTATTTTCTCAAAAACAGCTCTAACGGTTTTTATTAAAATACCGTATGTTAAATATATTTATATCGTAAATAAAATATACATCCTGAATTTTCTGGGAATAGCCTCTAACGACTTCTTTATTCTGAATGAATTTTGCTGAATTTTGCGTAACTGGTAGACTGTAAGAGATAGACAGAAACTTACTCCACCAAAAATGTAGATCACGTTAAAACACACAATTTACTTCATATACGTTTTTTTTCTGGAATTTGCCATTTATGAGATATTCCTTGTTATTTTTATTAGATTTAAAATACTTCAAACCTTTCTCACACGGAAAGTTTTAAAATCCTATCCCTGCATAGAAACGGATTTCAACATCATGCTAACGAGCTTTTAATAGATGTGACATTTGTGTATGTCTTATTTTCCATCTACTTACATGTAAGCAAGTAATTCGGCAATTTCTGCTAATGCTTATCTCGATTATCATAAAGTAAATAGAAGAACATGCATTTAATTTGTTACAGTGATGTGGAGAAAGTCATGTGAATGGAACACATCAGATTTTCAAAGTAAGAGTTAAAGTTTTCCTGCCGACGTATTAAGTCTGAATTTTTTCGGGCTTCTAGCCAGGTACATGGATTGATTCCAACTTTCAAACGATAAATAACGAATACGAACTTTGAAGTCATCAGTTTACCTTGAAGCCAGGATGATGCACATCTTGAAACGCTGGAGTCAATCCATGTACTTACCTGAAGCCCGAGATCATTTTGAGTTAAAATGTTTAAGCTTTAGAAAACGTTTATTAATTCAGTAATCAACGTTTTTAAATATCCCACTTTAATATTGTTTTGTGTGGTTTAAAGATTCAATTCAGAAAATGCATCCAATTTTCTCAAATTGATGAAACACCTGACAATACATATCTACTGATAAAGGTAAAGGATATCTCGCAAAAGTGAATATTTAGGTTGGAAGTAGAGCTAGCGCGCATGCCCTGGGTTATTGATTTCCTCGTCTCTGTGATGTCAATGCCATGATCTACTTTACGTTGCGTACGTAATATTATGAGTTTAGATTCGGGAACATTTTACTAATGCAACATACTTATATGAGTTTCCAAAAAGTTAGTTATATTTTGCAATTGTACATTAGGATTATAGTTGTAAACAATGTGTACTTATACATAATAACAGTTGATATTAAGTATATAAGCTACAGCAGAAGCATTAACATTAATGCAAATTGACAGATAATAAAAATAGGAACACATTTTTTGGAAATTTAAAACAGTTATTTACATACTGTGTTAAGTAGTTTAAATATATAGGGAAAAGAAGGTAATTATTTATAATGGATTAAATATATTAATGACAAATGTTTTAAATTCACAGTAGCAACAGTTTTCTAATGATGTGGTGTAATGGTGGAGTGAAAGATGCATTACAGAAGTATAAGTGTATTATTAATCTGAGCCGTTTCCTTTCGTGTAATAAACAGCCAAAGAGTAAGTGATTAACTTTCTGTATTGGATATAAACAGGCTCTTGTGGCACTGTTTAGACTCATAATTCAAAATCTTAAAGATATACTCCAAAATTTCCGTGTCCAGTCATGAATTGAAGTATTGTAAATGTATCCACCTTAAATTTCGGGAAAGAATATCTGTTTTATAAAATGACCATTAATAATTTTTTGTCATGTTTGATATCACAATTAATTCACATTAAAACTTTGAAAAAAATGTATAGGTACAAATGTATCTTTGTAATTTCCCTCGAGTGTTCCTAAGCTTCCTTCTTAACTGAAAAAATTAATAACTGGCACGTATATAATGTGCACCAATATAGCATGGTGCGTTAAAAGAGTTGCAGAGCTCAACGAGCAATTCCAAGTTAAAACCATCAGTAGAGTATTGGCGAGAGCGAGCACTTTACACGGCTTACTACCAGAGGTAAAACTAAGGTCTCCCCCAGTTTGCCAATATTTCTTTTTCTTTTGATAGTGTTAAGCGCCCGGTTTTACTACTTGTGGTACCGCAGGCGATGTCACTGGTGATACATGGAATGAAGATGGAGCACCGGTGGAATGCGACGAAACCGGAGAACCAGGAGAAAACCCGCCCCTGCGCCGGTTTGCCTAACACAAATCTCGCATACGGTCGCTTGGGATTGAACCCGGGCTGCCTAGGTGAGAGGCGAGTGGTCTAAGACAACTTGACAGTTTAATACCAACATCACATAACATGGGTTTAGAAATTTCTAGGCCAGCTGTAAGTATCTCTCTACAACATAGGATTTCTATAACTTATTTCAATTTTTGTTTTCCCTACAGCATATCAGTAATTAAGTATTTTAATCCAAACCAATATCTATTTTTCAAGGAAAATATGTGCTTTGAGGTCTCTGAACTCCCAAAAAGCACTTTTAAGAAAGCTCCGTGGGTATATATATATATATATATATATATATATATATATATATATATATATGTCTGTCGTCTGCGTGTGCGACTATGAACAGCATAACTCAAAAACGAAAAGTCGGTTAAATATCAAGCGTGTGTTATTCTAAGAATACAAGACCAACCCATTAATAGCCCCCCTCATCGTTAACTACCCCTATACGGAATTTTTTCAAAAATGTAATTTTATATAAACTGACTCTGAGTTTTATTAAAATACTATAAATTTAAGATATTCTAATGACAAATGAAATGCATATCCTGAATTTTCTAAGACTGATTTCTGAATTCCTCAACATTGCGAATGCGTTTTACAGAACTGGTAAACCTTGATAGGTAAGCATTTTTACTACACAAAAAATTAGGTCTTGTTAAATCACACAATTTCCGAGTTATTCGTAATTCCTACTCATTTCATCTTCTTAGTGGCATTTCCATGCTTTTTCTCCCTATTAGATTATAATTAAAAGTTATTCCTAATTTATTCAGCGGTCTGGAAGTGTGTATCCGGATATATGTAGTTAACAAATATAATTTCTGTTCACTCTCCATCCTCATTTGATCTTTTGTGTGATTAATTGAGGCAAAAATCTGAATTGAAAGTGAATTGATTTGCGCACTATAGCCGGAGCTCCCAGGGAGGGGGAACGAAATGAGAGAATATACCGGACGGTCGGAAATAGAAACGACAATACAGTAATCACACGGTCCCTATAGTGTACAGATATCATCTATTGCAACACACCAGATATTCTATTAACTATTTTACAATTTATAATCATTTTTGACATAGCGAATTTTATATAATTATAAACGTTTGTTTGTAAACTGCATAACTCAAAAACGAAAGGTCCTTTAAGGGGACAACGCAGTCTGAAATTACACCTTAAGCGAGTAGAATTACCACTGCTCTTAAAGGTTTCAATTGTGTTTCCAAAAATTTGTATGCTTTATTCTATAAATCATGACAATTATTTCAAGTGGATGTTTGCATTAATCGCTTATGTGGTTTGAGTGTATAAAAAGTATTTCATTCAGCACAAAAATAATAAACCTTAGTCATAAAACATGTGTATTCATGTAGCCTTTTCTTTGACAATACAATACATAATCACACTATTGCGTGCTTATTCTTAGTCTAAGCAGCTTTCTTCTGAACCTTAATTATATAGCTATGATGCAATTTCAGTAGAAATTAAAAAAGAAATATATTTGCAAATTCAGAAAAGGAAAAATGTGGGAAAACTTACACTGTTGTTGCTTTCTGAATATGCTCAATATATACTAATAATATCATGACTGTGGTTCAAAAAGTTCAACTATATGTTGCATATATAAACTGAAAATTACAGCTTTCCAGCTCTCATACTTTCTGAGAAGAAGGTACATAAGTATCCAAAAATGCTTAATTTTATTAAAATCCTTATAATCCCCAAAAGTATACATATTCTGAAAATAGAAATAATACAGCTTTTATTAGTGTCTGAAACAAAACATGTTCTTTTTTTACAATTTCAGAGTATCTTGTGCCCTTAAATACCAAACTTGAATTTAAGTTTAGCATCTTCCAAGAAACGACACGAATATTTTCAAGAAACGTTCACCCCAAACTACCCTTTACATAGAAAAATGTATGCAAATGTTTATTTTCTCAAAAATTTCTCTAAAGACTTTAGTTAAAATGCCATATATTAAACATATTTACATAAGAAATAAAATGTATATCTGAATATGGCAACAGTCTCTGATATCCTCTACATTCTTGAATTTAACATAAATGCTATCTAAACATAACATATAGAATATAATACACAATTTGTATTAAATATTTTTGTGGAGCTAACCACTTCTTGTATTTTGCTTGTTATGGGCTTACATTTTGCAGTACTTGTTTACTTTTGAAAAGGGAAATCGTTATTAATATTGTTTCATCCTGGGGAAATACAGAGAACGCTTTCAATATGGTCACATAGCAACCGGTTTTTAAAAGTTTACACTATCGCTGTGACTTATTATATTTTCTTATTCGTCTTGTACAAAGAAATAATGCAGTAATAAAACAATTCTGCTAATGACTTCTTCGTTTAGCATGAACTATACAGAATAATAAGCCTTTGTAAGAATAGATTGCTGCAGCATAAGTAGAGAAACCTATGTGAATGTAGCAATACAATTGTATTAGTAATCTCATATTGTCATAATATTAACTATTTTCATTTATCAAAAATTATCGAAGACCGAGAAAAAAACTCTTCGGTATATGTTTTCGTTAGTTGGCTTCAAAACATGTATTTCCGGTGAGTCTATGCATAGAATATTTGGGTATATTTCAATATCGTATAGACTTCCTTTATAGGTGGTAGAGAAGGTAAACTTTTATTAAAAAAGTTAAATTATGTTGGATATCGCAGGTAACATAAAATGTATATTTTAAAAGTTGCAACTATATTTTAAAATACCCCGCCTGTAAAATATGGGTGGTTTTGTGTCTGCTTCACATTCAAGTGGTCCCGAGTTCAAATCTCGGTTAGGGTGAGCTAATTGTTTTAGTGGAATACCAAATCACCGAGTTTATTCTTGTACGATACGATTTAATAGGTTAAAGGACGTTAAACTAAACTATTGATTATTGTATTAATAATAATGATTTGATTTACTAGGCTAAAGGACATTAAACTAAATTATTATTATATTGATGTAATAATGATAATAATAATAAAAATGATAATGATAATGGTGATTTACCAAGTTAAAGGACGTTAAAATAAACTATTATTATTTATCTATTAGTATAATAATAATAATAATAATAATAATGATTTGATTTACTAGGCTAAAGGACGTTAAATTAAACTATTAATATTATTATAATAATAGCAACAACAACAATGTGTAAAATCGATGAACCACAACCCTTTAAGTTTGTAAGGCAGATTTAGTGAATGCAGATAACCGTATTACGTCTGGAAGGCGTTTTATTGGCTGAGAGACAAAATGAGGATTCCTCACTCCACTAGCGTGTAAAACAAGCCATTGCCGATGTTTAATCCATGTCATACAGAAACAGGAAGAGTGGTCATGTGGACATTAATAACCCTTCTGCTGCAGGGTTGGTGGAGTTGAACTTTCTGGAAGTAGCCCCACAAGAGGGCGGAGCAGAGGAGAGAAGAACCTTTTCCCAGGATCGTAAATTCTCTTCTGGCTGTCAGAAATTTCCCGAGCGCGACGAGAGTAATATTCTACCAAACTGTTGTACGCTTATAATAACCCAACCGAGTTTCTCCCGACGTTATGAGTGGAAGATATAGTCGGAGGAGGTCAGGACGATTCTCGCAAAGCCATCTGTCGCGCCCGCCGTTTCTGCGACAAACTTTCTGCTGAATATGTATGTCCTGTGGTTTCGTATTTGGCCACTGTGGGTAATGTCTAGAAATCGTTATTTGTTAACACAATTACAAAGAACGTTCCTTCATCTTTATGTAATCTTCCTGACTGGCAAGGACAACTTGGAGCAAGTTTACTGAGGCTCTAAACGTTCCTTTATGCAGTTATGTTCTACGAAAGGACTGCTTGCTACCTATCCATGCGTATCCCCATTCACAATGAAAACTAAGCGTAACTTAACAACCAGATGTAATACAATAGGGTGTTCACAATGAATAACGTTAACATAAAAATAAGAAATGAATTAAACTTAACTTCAGAGTTCTAGCTTTTAAGTTTACTTCAACATTCAAAATAGCCCTCCTGGGCTAGCGTGTCTGCCTCACAATCAACAGGTCGCGAGCTCGAATCTCGCTTAAGGTGAGTTATCCGGATAATATTTTTTCGAGGTTTTCTCTCATCCCGAGAAGATGAATGACTTCGAGGTCATTTGAGCATCATTTCAGCGATTTCATTCATCGTCCGATATAACCAGCCAGGTTAAAGGACGTTAAGCTTAAAGAAAGTTCAAGATAAAATATCCTATTAGAGAGCAGTTCTCATCAGTAAATAATCTATATTTTTTATCATTTTATGCCGCCATATTAGAGTCACTAACTGCTTTTTCTATAGAAATTAAATGCAATAAACAATAATACAGGCGTATTATTACACAAAGTACTAAAATTGTACCACCAAAATTAATCAAAATTAGAAAGCTTTGCTTTTTAAAAATATTCAGATGTCCTACAATCACATGACTTTCCCTACATATCTGTAACAAATTATTGTTAAAGTGCTTATTCTTCTATCTACATGGTCATAATCCAGATAAACATTAGCAGAAATTGTCCTTATTACTTGGTTCCTTGTAAGTAAAAGGGAAAAAATTGAATGTATTCCATTCACATGATGTCTTCTAGCTGTTCAGCAAACAAACCTTTTATTCAAAATATTAATCTGTTATCTAAATCATGCTAATCAAAGTAAGCATAAGCAGAAGTAAGTAAAGGGAAATAAGAAAATGTAGATTATAGCGATAGTCTCGTCATTTAAAAGCCGGTCTCTGCGTGAAACAATTGAAATTCCAAATGCTTTTCAGGAGTAAACAAACGAGAAACGAGAAAAAAGATGTCTTCTGGTTTGAGAAAAGTTTAAGTAGCTAAATTAGAAACCAAAAATCCGGAATATTTCGAAAACGGTTAACTGTACAAAACATGTGTGTGACATAAATTGTGTGCTTTAATGTGATTGTCATCTTTTGCAGTTAGTTTTTTTATATCTCTTACGGGTTTCCATTTATAAAAGATCACCCATAATGAAGAGGTCTTCAGAGGTTATTCCTAAAAAATCCAAGATGTACATTTCGTTTGTCATAAAATGTTTTAGACATACAGTATTTGGATCAAAATCGTTAGAGCCATTTTTCAGAATGTCCCAGTAAATGGTAGTTCGGTGGGGGACTTTTCTTGAAAATCGTGTCGCATCCTTGGAAGATACCAAACATAAATACCTACCAAATTTGGTATTTAACTGTCTTTTCTTTTTGACTATGTTGTCCACTGACAAATACATATACACGCACACACACAAACACACATGCACACAGAAAGACAGACACATACGGACATTTGTTTAAAAATCCTTTTTTTTTTATTCAGGGGGTCTCATGAATTTACGGAGAAATCTTGGTATCGAATTTTTGGGAGTAATACAATACCTTCTGTATACTCTATGTACATAGTACGTGTAGAGAAAGTAATGGTAGTAATGCACTGTTTTTAAAATAATGACTTGGTCCTTAAAATAGTATATTGCATTTTACTCAGAATTTTGATATCGAGATTTGGCTGGAAATACATGCTTTGAGTTCCCCTGAAGCCAGCAATAGCATATTTAGAAAAAGATCCTTGCGCATGCGTGTATGAGTCCGTGAACTGCGTAGCTCAAAAGTGAAACGTTGGTTTACTACCAAACTTGGTTTTTTGAGTTCATTATCTTCCAAGAAGACAAAACCTTTATATACAGAAAATGTAGATCTTGTAGAAAGCTCAATTTATATAAATTTATTTTTAACAATGTTAATCGTTTCTAAAATGTTTCTTATTTTGGTTTAAATTTTAAAACACTTATACTGTTCTGAAGTTGGAAACGGTTCGTATTTCTTTCTCCTGTTTTCTTTTTACACACACATACACACACATACACACACATATATATATATATATATATATATATATATATACATATTGCTATGTAAGAGATTCCAAAGTGTCCTCAAAGAAATTAAAAACGCCTAGAAATACTTATCGTAAGACGGGGTATTTTCATTGACTGCACCCATGTCTTTCACCTGTTTGCTCTACTCCTAGGGGAGTATCAGCGGACTACAAATATTTACTCCGCAGTTCGAAAGTGAAGCAAATAATCAGGCAAACATTTGGAAAATTCTATGTATTATAGTTTGGAAAATATATTATGACCTTCCATACAACGCTAATTTGTTTTTCTTGCTGCTTTAATGTGATCCAAAGGACTGAAAACTTAAATGTGGTAATGAATATATTTCATTATAACATTTGCTGATTAAGGTAATAATCTACCAGATTTACTGTATTAATATGATTACTACATGATTATGACCGGAGCTAGGAAGTTAGAACCGATTTCTTTATGTATAGTAAGAGCGGCCAGGTTTGGCAATACCATGCGGTGCTACTTGCGCGAGCAAAGGTCAACGTAAAGTGCAACCCATTACTGCAAAACAGCTAGCACTGCAAAACAGCTAGCACTGCAAAACACAGAACCATGTCGGTAGGAAGGAAGGCGTTAAAATAACATCCTTGTTCTGCTCAAATGTGAGCAAAATTAATTTGTTGTACAACCATAATAAGTTTCCAGCAGTGCACTTACGCATGTACTTAGTCACAAACCGATGGCAGTTCTAGTAAACAAACTATCAAATGTCTAGTAACAGAACAACTTTAAAGAGACATTATTGATTGCAAATGTGTTCACAAAGTTACCCACAACTATCATATTGTTACAGTCCAGAGATATGGAGCTGAACTGAATCTGTGCAGCATGTAGAAGAACTGTCAAGACGGATTTATTAATCCACAAGCATCCTACTTGAAATAAAGATGAAAACGAAAGATGTAAATGGAAAGAATGAGGGTTGTGTGTGATGTATCGCATACAAACTGCACTTTTAGATCACAACAAATGCTATTTGCTTAGTGATACTGATACATTATGCGAAGTGAATGAGGCTTTCATTTGAAAGGCTTCAGAAATACATATAGTTTTCAGTAGTACGGCTGCAGATGAGTAGAGATGTAGTTCAATTCCTGGTAAGAGTCTGAAGGTATTTAAGACATCATGTTATTATTTGGTTATTATATTACATTTGATCAGCAAATATTACAATTCGTGTTATTGCTCGGGTGTTTTCATAATGTATATATGCAAAGAAGGAAATTAGTCAGAGTTACCAATATATATGTAACAATTTGCATGTTGTACATAATGATCTGCTTTTACGGATGACTCATAAGACATTATTGTGCTCTGGGAACAGTACTGTTTACTTGACAATGGGCTTGTTTACCTCTCTGCCCTGCGTTTTTATCAATGACTTGTTTTGATGCGGTGAGATGGTCAGTCGAAACCTGTATACGGAACGGGAGCGGTATGAACTTCCTAGCTCTGTTTATGACATTCTCTACTCTGCTAATTAGGGAAACAATCTTCGTTTAAGGTTATATTTGATCTTAATGGAATGTTGGTGAACCGGAGGTTTTCGGATATGCCAGTAGGGGGAAAGCCAAGCCAACACTGGAGTCCCACGACAAACTCTCTTTGTGTAGTTTAGAACTGTTTACTTGGCTTTCAGAAGACGCAGTAGTGCTACCAAAGTGTCAAGAAGTGGAGATTAGATGCCTTGTCTTGAGAAATTTCTTGCAAGAGGCCCGCAGGGAGTAAATGTCATCCTAAACCGCACCCCACTCTGCTCCTGATGACTATCAAGATCCTCTTCCCACTCACTTTCAACGGCATCATCTTGTTACTTCAATTATGCTGCAGTCGTTCCACCTTGAATACCTTATTATGTAAATGCATAATGTAGTAATTATGATATCCCATTACCCTGTAACATCTTGGGTGTGCTACGCGAAACGCCATTTTAACAAATTTGACGCTAAGTGAAAACGCTATTTATTCATCAGGATCATGTGCTTGGCTTCCTAGGCCTGGTATATCATTTTCCCTCTTTTCTTCTCTGAGTAAATACTCCATGCAAGCTCTTCAATGGTGTACACATAGAAAAGGTAACGTAAAATGTGACAGCTGTTTAAAAATAAAAAATATCTTGAATTTGGTTGCTGCCAAAACGTTATTGTAAATAAATTATGTGTTTTAAAGATATCGACATTATTTGTCCAGTTAGTCTTAGATCCTAGGGTGACACACATAAACTTATACAAAATTCCTTACGACTAACTATTCCAGAAACATTAAGATATACATTTTGTAATATAAAATTCTTAGATATATAGACTTTTAAATAAAATGTTTAGACATTATCAGAAAATCAAAGTTCTTGCAAAAATCTCTCTACAAAAGGTAATCTGGGACGTGGAGATTATTTTGAATTGCTTCGTATCACATTTTGAAAGATATTAAACTTAAATATTGAGTTTGCAGTTTATCGAACATAACGATTTTTAGGTAAGCTGACGGATTGTAAAAATTATTTTTAGTGTTTAGAGTTCTGGAACCTCAAAACATGTCATTTCGGTACAAAACATCTTCTATTTGCTGTAACTACGTAATAGTAATTAGTATGATGAAAGTGTGTGTGTGTGTACATATGAACAGCGCGACTCCAAAAAATAAATAAATAAAAGTATATTTGTCAGAAGAATATCAAAACTGATGTTTCAATTCAATGTCTTCCAAAGATGGAGTCCGAAATTTTAAAAAAAAATTACGCACTCCAAACCATCTCTTGCACACAAAAATTTTCAAAATATTTCGTTAAAAAAACGGTAACTATGTTTACTAAAAGTATTATATATATATGGTATTTACATGGAAAGTAATTGTATAAAGTTCATTTTTAAGAAGAATCTTAATTCGGAAAAATGCTCTGTAATAACTACTGTCGTAGCTTGGCATTCTCTATATCCGACAGGAGTAACAGGTATCTGTTGGTTGTCTTGTCAAGTGCCCGGAAGTGCACGTTATTCCTAACCAGGATCATCACGAACTGCTTCTTAAAAAAAATGTGCTACTATATTTGTAATGTTGGAGTGATCAGGTCAACCACTTTGAGTTGAACCTGTTGAACTCATTGGAGCGATTTGGAGTACAAGAAACTCGCATAACACTTCTCCACTTACAGTCAGATGGCATGGTTGCGCAGAATATGACAAATATAGAAAAACATTTAAGGAAGTTGGGACCAATCATCAGAGAGACTAAGATGTCAGGAGTAAGTTTTTTGTTGGCTACCGCTCTTCAAGTCACATCAAAGCCGGGTTGATACCAACAGATTGGTCTTTTGCAGGGAGCTGATCTACCACACGACCTAATGTTTAAGAGTCCCTCTGGGAGAGAAAGTTAGCAATAGAATACGTGGAGAATCTCTTATACCCACTTAACGAAGAGCATTAATTGCACATCCTGATAAGAGCGCAAACGAATTTCCAACAGGGTGATTTGGTATGGCTATATTGCCCTACCCGGACCAAGGTGAGCTGTCCCAAGCTTCAACAACCATGGCAAGGGCCATATATACTTCATGGTGAGGAGAATTGATGATGTCTACCGCCTCCAGAATCACCTAGTCCGCTACGATTGTGGTAATGGGAACCCCAGTGCATCCTTGGAAGTTGTTGAACTTAAGCAAAAAGTCTTATGTGTTCCATTCATATGACTTTCTCTACATGTCTGCAACAAATGATTGTTAAAAACCTTATGCTTCTATTTACTTCATTCTAATAGAGAAGATTGGCAGAATATTCTTATTACTTGCTTCCTTGTAGGTAGAAGCGAAATAAGGGAGCACGATAGGATAATGTGATAATCAAAAACGGCTGCTATGTGACTGAAGTTCCTTTCTTTGTATGCATACGAGTTGACAAATTCCTGAATAAGAAAAGTATTTTAAAGCCGAAACAAAAAACAAGAAATATCTGAAAAACAATCGACTCAACGAAAAAAATATGTATAACATAAATTGTGTGTTTTAATGTGCTCTGCTTTTTTGTGTGGTAAGTTTTTGTCTATCTCTTACGGTTTAGCAGTTATGCAAAATTCCGTAAAATTGATCCAGGATAAAGTAGTCTTCACCTATTCCCAGAAAATTCAAGATACATTTTATTTGTCAGGTAAATATCTTTAATACACATTATATTTTAATCAAGATCATTAGAGACATTTTTGAGAAAATTAACATTTTCGAAAAAAGTTCCATGTAAAGGGAACCTTGTGTTGCATCCTTGCAAGATACCCAGTTTGGTATTTAACACACACACACATATACATGCGCGGGCGGACCCTTTTCCAGAAATGCTTTTTTTTTAATTCAGGAGGACCAAAACATATATTTCAGGTGAAATCTCGGTATCGAATTTTTGGGTGCATTACATACAATACTCTCTTTATACACTATATACATAGTACGTGTAGATAAAGTAAAAATGTTGTTTTTAACCGCATTTTCTCTTTTGAGTTGTTCGTGTTCACACACGAACACGCGCAAACAAACGCACACACATGGACCTTTTTCTAAATATATTTTTTGTCGGACTCAGGGAACCTTAAAACATATATTTCTGCTGAAATCTTGAAATCGAATTGTTGGATGGATAGGACACCTTCCCTATTACGTGGATGGTACATGTGTAGAGGGTAAAAACGCACGTGCAAATTAAGACTTAAAGTAGTGACATGCCCAAAAAGTATATAATACAAGTTGTGTGTTTAAATGAGATCCACACTTCTGTGTCTTTTTGTCTGTCTGTCTGTCTCTATATCTCTCTCTTTCGCGAAGGTTGATGACCCAACCACAGTCATCCAAAAAGGTCTTCATAGGCTGTTCCGTGAAACTTCAAAATATAGAGTTTTTTATACGTATTTTAATCAAACTCGTTACGAATTTGTAAGAAAATGAAATGTCAAAAGGAAAGTTGTTCGTGTATAGGGTCATTTGAGATAGGGGATTTTCTTGAAAATGTTCATATCTCTAAACGTAGAATATCAGCTTTGATATTTCACCTACCTTTCATTCTAGATATGATGGCATCACACACACACACACACACACAAATGCACACATGTGCGTGCCATTGTCGAATTTTGTGTGTGTATCTTGGTATAAATGTTTTAGGTGGAGTGCAATACTTTCTCAACATATGGACTATGAACTAAGCAGAGAAAGTAAAAATGAAAAGTCAGTTAAATATCAAACTCGATATTTAAGTTCAGTAACTTTCAAGGATACGACACAGGATTTTCCAGTAATTCCCCTACCCCAAATTAATCTTTGCATAGTAATGAGTTAACGTTAACGATTAAAGCACCATAAACTAAAAATATATACTTTATTTATCATTTAAATATCTTAAATGTTTATGGAATAGCCTCTGTAGTCCTTTCATTCTAAATTACTTTTTTACTTTCTCTATAAGTACTATGCACATAGTGTATAGAGAAGATATTTTATTGCACTCGATACCGAGATTTCAACGGAAATACATGTTTTGAGACTTCATGAATTCCAAAAAAGCATTTTTAGAAACATTTCCGTGTGTGTATGTGTGTGTCTGTGTGTGTGTGTGTGTGTGTGTCTGGGCAGCATAGCTCAAAAACAAAAAGTCTGTTGAATACAAACTTAGTATTTAAGTTTGGTATCTTCCAAGAATACGACAGGAAGAGTTTCAAGAAAATCCATTCACCCCCAACTACCCTCTACATGGAACATTTTTAAAAAATGTTAAATGTTCTCAAAAATGACTCCAACGATTTTGATTAAAATATCGTATATTAAAGATATTTACCTGACAAACAAAATGTATATTTTGAATTTTCTGGGAATAGCCTCTGAAGATTATTTTTGACGAACTTTATGGAATTTTGCTAAACCGTAGGAGCACGTTTAAACACACAGTTTATGTTATATACATTTTTTCTGGAGTTGATCGTTTTTTAAATATTCCTTGTTTTTGGTTTCAACTTTGAAAAGCATAATTTTCTCATACAGGAATTTGTCAACTCCTGTCCATACAAACAAGGGAACTTCAGTTACATAGCAAACAGCTTTTGACCATCAGTTTAACCTATGCTACTCCCTTATTTCGCTTCTGCTTACAAGGAAGCAAGTTATAAGTTTATTTCTCGAATCTTTTTCTGGATTAGCACGAAGTAAACAGAAGCATAAGCATTTTAACAATAATTTGTTGCAGAGATGTAGAGAAAGTCATGTGAATGGAACACACCAGACTTTTTAACTGGCAGATCGTAAGATATAGACAAAAACATATACCAGAAGCGTGGAATTCGTCAAAACAGAATTTATGTCATTCTTTTGGTGCTATCGATTTCCCTGACATTGCTTATTATAGGTTAAATTTTCTAATACTAATAATTTTATCAAATAGGAAGTAGCTATTCATATTTACTTCCTCCATACGCACTATGTACATAGTGTATAGAGAAAGTATTGCACTCCACCAAAAATTCGATACCGAGATTTCACCGGAAATATATGTTTTAGGGTCCCCAATATCCAGTGTGTCCGTGTGTCCGTGTGTCCGTGTGTCCGTGTGTCCGTGTGTCCGTGTGTCTGTGTGTCTGTGAACACGATAACTCAAAAACTAAAAGTCGGTAAAATACCAAACTTGGTATTTAAGTTTAGTATCTTCCAGGAATGCGACACGAAGCTTTTGAGAAAAATCCCCCCCCCCAACTACCCTTTACATGGAACATTTTTCGAAATTTTTGATTTTCTCAAAAATGGCTCTAACGATTTTGATTAAAATTTCGGATATTAAACATATTTACCTGACATATGAAATGTATGTCTTGAATTTTCTGGGAATAGCCTCTGAAGAGTGGTTTATTCTGGATGAATTTTACTAAATTTTGAATGACTGCTAAACCGTAAGAGATGGACAAAGACTTACTCCACAAAAAATGTAGAGCACTTTAAAACACACAATTTATGTTGTATACATTTTTTTCGTGGAGTTCGTCGTTTTTGTGATATTCCTTATTTTTGGTTTCTGCTATGAAAAACGTATAATTTTCTCATACAGGAACTTGTCAACTCCTATCCATACAAACAAAGGAACTTCATTGACATAGCAACCAGCTTTTGACTCTCACTTTAACCTACGGTTGTCCCTTATTTCGCTTCTACTTACAAGGAAGCGAGTAATAAGACTATTTCTGCTAATTTTTTCTGATTAGCATAAAGTAAATAGAAGTATAAGCTTTTTAAGAATTATTTGTTGCAGGGGTATGGAGAAAGTCATGTGAATGGTACACATCAGATTTTTTATTTTAGTCGGGCAAACAGAAGGGAATTTTGCATAGTGACCGGCTTTTAAAGGATAACTGTGTATTTAGCTTTTTGTGTTGTCTAGTCTTTTTTGATCAAAGGAATAAGTAATAAGAGTATTTTTGTGAATTTTTATCTTGATTAGCATGGTATAGATAACAGAATAGGAATGTGTAAGAATAGCTTGTTGCAGTATAGGTATAGAAAGTTTTATGAATGTAGCATATCAGATTTTTTGTCATTAGTTTCTTGCGATTTTTGCTTTATTTTGCTAATAACGAAGACATAATATACATGATATATAAGACAATATTTGAAGTTACACTTCATTCAGTATTTCAACCGTCACGCTCTATTTCCTGAAGTAGTTCTTGGGGTTCAGTTGGTTGGTGTTGGTCTTTGATTCACAAGATCGTGGGTTCAAACCCGACAGCAAGTTTACTGGCATGTAAGGTATATTCTGTGGGTTGCACAAATTTCTTGTATACAAATTTCAATTTCTGCATTTTAATATTCGAACTAACTGAATTGGTCAATGTGAAATTCTGGAAGTAAATTAATCATTTATATGTATTACCATTTAAACACAGCGTTAACCACAGTTTCTCCATTCTCTTAGACAAACAGTCGATGAGGATTCGCAACAGGAAAGGGCTAGATGAAAAAACTAGCTTTCCACGCATTAAGATCTTGCATAAAAATAGCGGCGGGATTTAGGTATTCAACCTTCAACCTGGCCAGCGAATCTCGACGTGTAATGTACTCTTCTTCTGCGCAATTCCACTGACCTTTCCTACCAGATTTTGCCTGGCTTATATGTGCTAGTGGGGGAGCAAAGTTCAACTACGAACTTCACATTTGCCGGCTCCCTAGAAAATATTTCTGCCATATGTTGTACATAAGACTACTACAAGATTTTAATTAGAGAACCTGACGTATAACATTGTTTTCATTTAAAATTATGTATATATTCGTATATTTAATCCTCTGAGAATGACTTCAATAGACCTCTTCCTTCCGGTGCTTTTTTTCATACATGGCAAACCATAGGAGATACGCATGATCTTAGTGGATCTCCATAAAACCACAACTGTTTCCAACATGTTTTTATAGGGAGGGAACGATAACAATTTTAAAGATATTGCTTCATACTGGTTTGGATTTTGAAAACCTATGATTTCTCAAACAGGAAAAAATTATTTATCCTAGGTATGTAAAGAGAATAGAATTTCAAAAATATCACATAGTGACCAGTTTTTAAGGATTTTATTATTGCGTTAACACCATTGTAGCCACAAGAAAATGTGTAGTAAACCCAATTCTATAAATACGTCTATCAATCAATATAAATTGGATAGATATAAGATTTTGTAAGAATACTTTGTAGAATTTGGGTGAAGAATGTCATGAAATATAACACTTGATTTTTAATTTATCTACCACCTATCTACTGAGAGTAAGAAGAAGTATTTTGGTCCAAATATATGTTTTTAGACTCCTAATTTTTTAGAACACGTGTACCTGTGAACAGTAAACCTCTGAAATGTTTACAAATAGCAAACTTGGACCTTTAATTTTAATACCTTTCAGATATTTACATAAATGTTTTATAATAAATCTCCCGACTCCGTAATGCCCTAACACAGAAATTGTTTATTACTTTCTCTATACGTACTATGTACATAGCGTATAGAGAAGGTATTCCACTCCACCCAAAAAGTCGATACCGAGATTTCACCGGAAATATATGTTTTAGGGTCCCCCTGCTTTCAAAAATGTATTTTCAGAAAAAGATCCGTGTGTGTGTCCGAGTGTCAGTGAACACGATAACTCAAAAACGAAAAGTCGGTAAAACATCAAAGTTGCTACACCAGGGATGCGACACGACGATTTTGAGAAAAATCCCCCCACTCCAAACTACCCTTTATATGGAACTTTTTTCGAAAATTTTGAATATATAAAACTGGCTCTAACGATTTTTATAAAAATATCGTATATTAAAGATATTTACCTGACAAATAAACTGCATATTTTGAATTTTCTGGGATTAGCCTCTGAACACTACTTTATTCTGGGTCAATTTTACTGAATTTTATATAACTGCTAAATCGTAATAGATGGACAAAAACTTACCATACAACAACTGTAGAGCATCTTAAAACGCACAATATATGTTATTATATATATTTTTTTCGTGGAGTTGATTGTTTTTGTGATATTCCTTGTTTTTGGTTTCAGCTATAAAAAACTTCTACTTTGCTCATACAGGACTTTGTGAACTTGTGTCCATACAAACAAAGGAACTTGAGTTACACAGCAACCAACTTTTGACTATCACTTTAACCTATGGTACCCCCTTACTTCGCTTCCAATAACAAGGAAGTAATACGACTATTTCTGCTAATTTTTTCTCGATTAGATGAAGTATATAGGATAATTTGTTGCAGAGGTGTAGAGAAAGTCATGTGAATGGAACAGATCAGATTTTTTACTTTCTCTAGCCCCATATGCACAATGTACATAGGGATAGAGAAGGTATTGTAATGCACCCAAAAATTCTATACTGAGATTTTACCGGAAATATATGTTTTGGGGTCCCCTGAGTCCGAAAAAAAGTATTTTGAAAAAAAGTCCGTGTGTGTGTGTGTGTCTGTATGTGTCTGGACAGCATAGCCTCAAAACAAAAAGACTGTTAAATACCAAACTTGTATTTAGGTTTAGTATCTTCCAAAGATGCGACACGAAGATTTTCAAAAAAAATCCCTCCACCACAAGCTACCCTTTATATGAAAAAAATTTTTAAAATTTTGATTTTCTTAAAAATGGCTCTAATAATTTTTATTAAAATCCCATATATTAAAGCAATTTATATCCGAAATAAAATGTTTATCTCAAAATTTTTGATAATAACCTCTGAAGGCCTCTTTATTCTGGATCAATTTTGCTGAATTTTGCTTAACAGCTAAACCGTAAGAGATAAAAGAAAACGTACTACACGAAAAATATAACTCATGACAAAGTAACAATTTGACAACGTTTGTTTTGTGGAGGTGACCGTTTTCAAAATATTCCTTGTTATTGGTTTCAATTGTGAAGTACTTAAACCTTTTTCACACAGGAAGTGTCTGTTTTTCTTTTGTTCTACTCCTGGCCAAGCAAAGAAGTGATTTGCAATAACAATCGCATAACGATAGCTTTTAAAACATTTGACAATCTCTTTAGCATAATGCATTCCCTTATTCCCTTCTACTTATAAGGAACTAAGTAATAACATTCTGCTAACATTTATCTTGATTGGCATTATATACAAAGAAGAAAAATCTTTTGTAGGAGTTTTGTAGAGCAGCTAGAGAAAGTCAAGTGAGTGTAACACATCAGATTTTTTTTCTCACAATTAATGATTCTCATTGATGGTTTGATTAAGACATCAATGTTTTATATATTATATGATAAAGTACTACTGGGTCAAGAAAGTTCCGGGAATTTGCCAATAAAACACAAAAAATGAATTATAATTCATCCAATTTTATTTTCTCGCCTTCAAAGTAGGCCCCTTCTGAAATTACACATTTATGCCAACGAATAATCCAATCATCAAAAAATTATTTGCAGGCACTTCTAGGAATCGATGTTGATTGTCGCCGCGAACTTTCCTTTGTTTTCTATCGACTGAAAACGGGTGCCTCGAAGTAGTAACTTGAGTTTTGGAAAGAGAAAGAAATCAGCAGGAACCGGATTATGTGAATACGGTGGTTGTTCGATGAAATTTTTTGAGTTTTTGGCCTGGAATTTGTTCACAATAATAGCCTTGTGAGCTGATGCGTTATCGTGGTGCAGAATCCATGAGTTGTCGTTCCACAAATATGGCCTTTTTCTCCGTATTTGTTCTCTCAAACGCCGCATAACGCTCAGATAATAGTCTTTATTTACCATCTGACCTTCTGGCATGAACTCTGATTGCAGGACACCGTGATAGTCGAAAAAAAAAAAAACTGTCAACATGACCTTCAGTTTTGATCGAGTTTGACGTTCATTCACTTTTAAGTTTTGGTTCAATTGCAAGGCGCCATTCGGAAGCTTGTTGACTGGTTTGAATGTCAAACTCGTAAACCCACGTCTCATCACCAGTTACAATGCGTTTCATGAATGTGGGGTCGGAAGTGGCTCGTTATAGCATGTCTTCAGCAATCCTGACGCGATTGAGTTTTTTGTAGAAAATTCAAGTTTTTCGGAACTGACCGAGCTGCAACGCGTGTCATGCCCAAAAAATCGTTTAAAATGATACGAATCGATTCGTGAGACACAGAAGGTTCAGCGGCAATCTCTCTCAGACCTAATTGACGATTTTCAGACACCATGTTCTTCACTTTAGCGATGTTCAGTTCAGTTGAAACCGTTGATGGCCGACCAGAGAGAGGCAAATCTTCCACCACATCTCGACCACTTTTGAATGCACTGCACCACTCAAATGCACGTGTTTTTGATAAATTCGATTCACCATAAGCCCTCTGTAACATTTTCAGCGATTCGGAACACGAAATACCATTTGCAATGCAAAATTTGGGACAGATTCTTTGTTCAATATTTATATCCATCGTAAAATCGCTAATCACCTTTGAGATGAACTAAACAAATGGCGTAATGTAAACAAACTAGATTACAGATGACGGCCAAACTCCGAAGTTGTACCAACTTAGCGATAACAATAATTTCGAATCCCCTTTTGAACAAGATTTTTAAATGATCAATTCCCAGTACTTTCTTGACAGAATGTATGTATCTTGCATATTCTGATAATAGCCTGTGAAGTATGTTTCATTTGGAGGGAATTTTGTATAAGGGGTAAACTATAAGAAATCCAGTCAATAATGCTACAAAAATCATGCATATTTAGAAAATCACAGCTGTTATTACTCATTTTTTTTTTGTGATATATGTTTTTGGCTTGATTATTTCAGCTCTTTTGTATTTTCTTAAAGTGCTATCGGTATTCAGTTGTTCCTCGCATTGTTCAGGCCAACATATATAAAATAGGTTTTCGTAAGAATAGTTGGTAAACACTATATAAAAATCTAATGTGTTCCATTCACATAACACTCTAACTCTTCCAAATGTATACTACTCTTACAAAATATTAGTATTTTATTTACTTCATGCTAACGGTTGCAGGTGGGGTTCCCCTTTTTGTCTAACCGGCTGTCGATGTTCTTCAATCTGGAATTTACAGAGATCCTGTATTTTTGTGGCGTCGCTCCTGTTCATGCCGCCCGGTGTATCCTCTAACCTGGAAGCGCCCCCTCGTGAGGCGTAGGTGTAGTAACCATTTATGTTTGGTGCCGCGTCCTCTCCTTGTGTTTCCTAATTCTAATCGTTGGTTTCACACTATGCAACGTTTAAGGACTCGAGCTCACCCAAAGGGAAAGTGGAGTTTTTTACTCCTTTACAGAACCTGTTTCAATTATTTATTGTAAATTATTACTATTTTTTTTTTTGCATTTATATAACCCCCTTTAACATCTAAGGGTGTTGGATCTTTGCAATTTTTTTTTTTTAAACAGTAACGGAGTCTGATCAGGACTCCGGTACTGTATCCCTATTTACATTTCCCCCCGTAGGTTTTACTGATTACTGGTTTACTGGTTTTACTGTTTCTTTTACAAACATATACACATTGCACAAACATATAACACCCATGTCCAAGGCGGGACTCGAACCCACGATCCCCTGCCCACGAAGCACCAAAGCGAGACGCTTTAGAGAGCGTGGCCATGGGGACCGGCTGCAATTGAAGTAACTCGTCTGTAGGTTCTGTTACATTTGGTTTAAATCATTTTATTTTCTTCAAACACACACACACACTAATACACATTCGCTCTCACACACATACTTGCAGACTCTGTGGAGGATAGGGAATAATTCTGGCTAAAGAAAAATTACCCGCCTCAACAGGGAATCGAACTTGGGACCTCCGGGTGAGAAGTCAGCAGTAATCACTAGATTAACTGCATCAATTAAGTGTCACACAAACTGCCACTCAACATCGTGGGACGGTGATGATAAAAATTTCGGCTGGAGAACTCCTGTTGATTACCATATTCCCATATCACCTCTCTGTAATGAGATGTGTGCGTGAGGCCGGTAGTTGCGTGAATAGATGTAGTTTCTTCATGGCTTTTGTGCTATAGAACTATTACAAACATCACCACCGCATCGCCACCATCACCATGACCACCACCATCACCATGACCACCACCATCACCAACATCAGCACCACCATTATTATCACCACCACCACTACCACACCCAGATCTTCGTGAATTGATCTTATATGCAACGCACAAGACAGAATAATATTGCACTTTAAATTATTAAAGAGAAGGAGAAGGAAGAGGGGGAAATGTGAAAAAATGTGGTTATTCTTATGCGTCAGAGGAATGTATTTATTATACTTAATGCTAGGTTTGTATTACAACTTTAGTTTAACTCTTTTTATTATGTATATTTTCAAATTCTATGTTATTTTATTATGCAGTAATTAATTGTAAATATTTACTATTTTACAGAACTCTTACTGTACCCAAGGACAGCAGGCGCAGACTATAGTTTTATATTCCCAAGTGTATACTGATATGTTTGACAATATTTAAAATATTTGACAATAAAAGTCCTTCTACTAGTAAGAAGCAACTCTGACAAGAAAACAATTCTTAGCTATTCATTGATACAAAAAAATATCTCTCAACTTGAACATATGCGTATCATGAGAAAATATTGAATACAGTATTTTTTATCTTATTGTTTGTAAAATACAAGTTACTCTTTAGCTACCTTTTTGTTCTTTTCAAAACATGATTTTATTAGCTCAAAGAGCTTTAAAAGTTTCAATAAAGTGCTACAGATATTCTGATTGGATATGTTTGAAGCCTTTTGAGACTGACGAGCACCGAAAATAAACGAAGACGTTAACCGAATTAGTGATAGCATCAAGGCTCCCATCAATGCAATGGAATCATAGAAAAGAGATCTAGTTCATTAGTCATTCTTCTTAATTGTATAATCTCAAGCACAAACTCTGATTGCTCAACATCCAACACAGAAGTTCTCGGAGTGACACGTATCACTTGGTCTATTTTGGAGATATAAAGTTAATTAGCAGTTGGAAAACGTAATCAGGTTCAGAAACTTATTGCGAGGAATAAAATTAATAAATCTAATGCGGTACACTCCATGACATTCTCTGCCTATTTTGCAATTGCAAATCGAGATAAAAATTTCCATAAATGATATTCATGTATGCTTCCTTGTAGGTACAGGGGGATTAAGGATGTATTAGGCTAAAGCGATTGTTGAAACTTTTAAAGGCCGGTCAACTTGTGATCATACTGAAATTATTTTCTTTTTGGTTTGCTAAAATGAAAGAAGCAAACAAAAGTTAGGAAATATAAACCAATGACAATGAATGCTTTGTAAGTTATTAACTCCACAAAAAACGTATATGAGGTAAATTGTGTTTTAAAAATATCTACATTCTTTGTGTCATAAGTTTTTTTTTTCATACAGTTTACAGTTATGAAAAAGTTGTGCAAATTAAGGAGGACTGCAAAGGCTATTCCCAGAAAATTCAAGACATAGATTTCATTTGTAGTGAAGATATCTTAAACATATGTTATTTTAACCAAAATTTCTCTAAAATTTGAGAAAAAACAACATTTCAAATAATGTTCAATGTAGCTTGGGTAGAGAGTATTTTCTTTTACCGCATTTTTGGACTTTATCTTGAATCATACTGTTCATAAATATTCTATACACAAAATATTTGGAGGGCCTCACTACGTTTTATATACATTGTAGTTAAATGGCAGAGAAAATAAAAAGGTATGCCGTTCCACTTTATTGAAATAAAGCACTTTTTTACTGAAATTAAGCACGTTAGAACGCTGATTTGATCCTACAGCTAGAAGTATTCCTAACTGCCGGTGTTTTGCTTCCTTACACAAAATAACTACTTCAGCAAATTGAAATACCTGGTGGACCAACTACCTCATATTTAATGTGTGCAGATACACCTCCTTGCGATAAAAGAGTTGCAGAACTCAACTGGGCTATTTAAATTTAAAATCCGCCAGTGAAAAACTAGCAAAATCCTTTACCTCCTTCCTTATCAGCGGCGACGGTGAGGAGGTCGCACTCATTGATTTCTCAAATTATTCTCGCTAATTAAAAATTCTTGCAAATGAACTTATAGGTGGAAAGCCTTTCATTATTTCAGTTTGTTTTCTTCAAAGGTTTTTCTTCAAAAATATTAAAATGCTACCTCTTTGTTATATTTTCAGGAAAACAAAATTAATGGTTTTAAATTTTCTGGGAATCTTTTGTGAAGCACTGTTTAGTCTGAATTAATTTTCTATAACTTGTAAACCGAAGAAACAGTCGAAAACTTAGTACAGAAGAAAACCTAGATCTCATAAAAAGAGTTATTCTAGCACTAACTAT
This sequence comes from Hymenopus coronatus, assembly GCA_030762935.1. Lineage (NCBI taxonomy): Eukaryota > Metazoa > Arthropoda > Insecta > Mantodea > Hymenopodidae > Hymenopus > Hymenopus coronatus. The sequence goes on from CM060892.1 coordinate 98,892,652, forward strand.
TTCCGACATATTCTTTATTATTGTTTTGGTTTGTTATATCTTTATAGTTTGAAACGTTAAGTTGCTTGTCGTATCTTTTCTTCTGCTAGTCGTGAAGAGGATATCAAAGTCATCACACAATGACAGAAATTTACGTTGCTTGGCTATTATAGTACTGCAACAAAGTAATAAAATAATTTGGGTAAATTGTTTATATCAACATGAAACAGCTACAGAATTAGTTAAGAATACCACAAGAAAATTCTATGAGAAAGTAGTAAGACCAGACTGTTGGGTATTTTTTGTCAGATGTTGCCCATTTCCAACTGTCAATTTAATTGCTCAGCATTTGTTTTATATGATGAATGAAGGAGTAATTAATGTTATTTTTCAGATACCCATTCCTTGTCGTCCTCAAAAGACGTTCACCGTTTTTGTACTGGAGATTCCTGAAGAAATACCAGAGGAGGATATTCGGCATTCGCTTTACAAATTTCATTCCATTGTGGAAGTGACGCGCTTGCCTAAGGACGCCGTTATTTCCACTGGAGTTTCTTCCTCTGGCGTGGCTGCCGGGAACCCTGGAACGACCAACACTACTGCAGGTTTGAATTTTAACATTCAACAAGTTAATTATTTAGTATAGTACTGTAATATTATGGGATTGGGTGACCTGATAGATGGTCTGTTGGTGAAGACTATACCACTTAAGCATTGTAACATTTAACAAATTAGTTATTTATTATATTACTGGGTAATGTTACGGGATTTGGATAGGCGGTCTGTTGCTGAATATGATACCATTTTGACATTTAACAAGTTAGTTATTTAGTAAGTACTGGGTAATATTACGGGATTCGGATAGGTGGTTTGTTGCTGAAGATGATACCATTTTGACATTTAATAAGTTGGTTATTTAGTATAGTACTGTAATATTATAGGATTGGGTGACCTGACAGACGGTCTGTTGCTGAAGACGATGCCACTTAAACATTGTAACATTTAACAAGTTAGTTATTTAGTAAGTACTGGGTAATATTACGGGATTTGGATAGGTGGTCTGTTGCTGAAGATGATGCCACTTAAACATTGTAACATTTAACAAGTTAGTTATTTAGTAAGCACTGGGTAATGTTACGGGATTTGGATAGGTGGTCTGTTGCTGAAGATGATACCATTTTGACATTTAATAAGTTAGTTATTTATTATAGTACTAGATAATGTTACGGAATTTGGATAGATGGTCTGTTGCTGAAGATGATGCCATTTTGACATTTAACAAGTTAGTTATTTATTACAGTACTAGATAATGTTACGGGATTTGGATATATGGTCTGTTGCTGAAGATGTTGCCATTTTGACATTTAACAAGTTAGTTATTTATTACAGTACTAGATAATGTTACGGGATTTGGATAGGTAGTCTGTTGCTGAAGATGATACCACTTAAACATTGTAACATTTAACAAGTTAATTATTAAGTATAGTATTGGGTAATATTACGGGATTGGGTGATCGTGATACACTGTCTGTTAGTGAAGACGATGCCACTTGTAGCAGGACTGGAAGCAGTGGGTTGCTTGGTGGAGCAGGTAGGATGGATGTATTTTTGGTATAACACAAAGTTCCACGTGATTCTTAAGTTGACTTGCCGTATACGTGTGATTTATATTTGGACATTTTTGGTGAACATATAGTTGGCCATTGTATGTGATTCTCAATTGAAAGTCAACTAAAATTTACTTTATTTCTAAGCTGGAAGTTCTGATGAATGTGAGTAAATATACAGGTCTCTAGTTGGTGAGTAGGACTTATGCTACACTATTTCTTGAAATACAGGAATTAAGATAAAAGAAGTGAAATGGTAATTTATTTTTAAAAATTGTAAAGTGTTTTATTCTCCTTAATTTTTGCTGCTAGTATCCTCCTTGATGACGCAAATATTTTCTTTTCAGTAATTAAATTAAACACATGCGTAAATATAATGAGACATAAACAATGTAATTCATTATTTTCTGTATTAAAATAGTACAATTTTTTGATCTGGATTTGGAGATTCTTTTGCGCATCCACACTTTGTCTCTTTTAGACGCTCTCTTTCCGGAATGTATAGAGAATTTTCTTACATTTAATTAAGATGAGCATCGTTGTTTACATATATTGTGTTTTTCTTGTTATCATGGCAACAAACTTTCATTTATTATACATCACATTAACATAAATTAAATACATAGGATAATTTTAGACCTTTCCAAGTACATATGTAAACATTAGTTGTTTTACAACTCTGGCATAATAATGCTCTTTACCGAGGAATACTTTTTAGTGTACGTATAATTTAATTACACCTTTTAATATTTCGGTGTCTCGATTTCAAATCTCCCGAACATCCGATTTTGGAAACTAATCTTCATATGTATCTTGGCCGTTCCATTTATGGCGCATTTTTGTTAAAATTGTATGCTTTATGAACAGTTCTTTATATTTTACTAACACACACATACATATATGTACACCCATACAGAATATATCATATGCAGTTGCGTATTGGCAGTGATGACGCCATATGGCATTTCTTTCTAGCATCAGTTTATACTTTACATATAAAAAATGTATTACGATTATTTTTCTTCTGGTTTCTAGCAATCAATATTATAAATAATTAATACAAATTTATATGTGTTATGACTTAACACCGGTTCAGTAGATAGTCTAATTCATCTCGAGGGTGCTTAGGAGGTGTTTCCGCCTCGGCGGTAACCACTCAGTCCAGAACTGTGCCATGACGCACATCCTATACCGGTAGGATGATAATACCGAGATTGAAATATTTGGTTATTGATGGAAATTTTGTGAGTGTTAGACAAGTATTAGCCATGTATATAGGTATGCTGTGTAGTATTCTTTCTTTATTAATTGTAATGCAGTTGTGATTGGCCAGCCGAAGTCTGGTATGGAGCATTTGCCGCGGTCAAATGGAAATTGAGTTTTACTTATAGACGCTCTTTAACTTCTATGATTCTCAGTTTTCCATTCTATGCTGGGCGCGAAATACCTCTTAATTTTACTCAGAAGCCTCTTTATGAGGACTGAAATTCTTTTACCTGCCGTAAATCTTTGATACGGGACCACTAATTTCACTGTCCTACCCAAGAAAAACTTCTGAGGATTTTTACGCCCGGAAGAATCCATCGCTTCGTCGGGCTAAAACTGTAACTTTGGGAACCAAAGGTTAGTATGTTACCGCTAAATCAAGGAAAACTTCCAGGGATCGTGGTTGTATTTCCGTGGTTGTAGATAAGGTCATTAATTAGTTTGAGAGTCAGTAATAACATTTTCGGAAAAAAGTCAGTATTTAGTCAGTTGTCCTGGGCTTTTTGGGACCACGGTGGCTGTCTATATCAGTCGGCGTTGACGGCAATGATGAAACAGATTTAAAGGGTTTGAAGTCGGTTAAGTTGGGTTTTTGCAGAAATTCACCAGACTTGGCGCGCGTGGTGCACATCCTGAGAACTTGCATTGGATACAGCATAGCCACCATTGCATTGAGTTTGAAGGATAAGCCCACTCCATACGAGATTAGAATCAAGAGTCACTCTGAGGTATTTTGTCTTTGAGGACCAATTTCTGATAGACTCAGAACTTTTCGGATACCCTTCAAACGGTGAAGGAAACTACTTATGAATAGCTGGACTTTCGGACCCCACATGTCCATAGTTCTGTAGTCTTTACAATGCTACTTGGTGTTTCAGAGGTGCGGATACGTTGGGACTGTTGTCTACTCAATGATAAGAGGGATCAACCTTGGTAAGATGACAAGTGTTAATGTAAGCCAGCGGACTGAGGACGCTGTCTTGAGGGTCTCCTGTATGGTTTGATGAAAGAGTGTGAAATTACAATTTGGTAGATTGGAGTGGATGAGGCGAATACGAGTAATATAGTGCATGAAACGTTTAATTTGCAAGCTGTGCAAAGAATGCACCAGCTGTACGAAAGTTATAGAACATGTATTCACGACACTCATAGATTTAAAACATTGTTAGATATAAAGACGTGACATTGTCAAATGATATTGTAATATCAAATTATTACTCCTCCACTGCTATCCTTGTCTGACTTGGTAGCTGTCCTCCCAAATTATAACGCGTGCAATTTAAGGGACGGTTCTGCTTAGAATAAATTGGATTTTTAAGCGTTTTAGTTATTGATACTCGCAAAGTCAGGTGTGTCCATTTAATCTGAAAACTTTAATCTACATAACAAAGAGCTCTACTTCAATTTTTTTTAAATATAGATTATTTTTGCAGTTATGTGGACTCTCCTCCTAACCTCAAAAACCAGCTGGGTGACTTTCACACAGCCCTCTCTTATTAATTTATTCTCTCTGGTAGCTGAGTGTATAACTTGGGAGCATATCTAAACAGATATTTCAACCCAATCTTCAGATGATTTAGGAACACAACTGAATAATTATACTTACAACTATTTTCACCTACACTTGTAAACCCAGTAAACTTTTTAATTGTTCCTTATATTTTAATTATAATTTCAAATCATATTTAACTCATGGAGTCACGCTTCAATATTCCTGTGCACCTGAGCCATTGGTGAGTATATGCCATATAAATGCATTATGTGGATAAAGGTTACTCGAAACAAACATCATTGCCATGAGAAATTATTCCAAACTTAAACTTGCGAATTGAGTCATACATGATGTTTAAAGTGGCATAATAATGAAATAAAAGCATCTGCATATACAATTCTTTGCAAAACGTCCAACGATTCGAAACTATAACTGCAATATATGATCAAAATTCTTGAAATCTGAAAATTAATAAAACCGCACATCAGATAAAATGGCATTGCTTTCAGCATCTCCAACACTGATCAAAATTAATTTATTGTTATAGCCGCGATAAGACTTTTTACGCAAAAAAACAAACAAAAAAATATCTGATATATTCCATTCACATTACTTTTTCTACATATCTGCATAAATTATTGTCAAAAACTTCTTCTGTTTACTTAATGCTAATTGAGAAAATATTCGCATATTATTTGCTTTCTTGTAAGTATAAGGGAAATAAGCGAGTACCATAGGCTACAATGATGGTCAAATCTTTTAAAAGCTGGTTGCTATATCATTGAAGTACCTTTGTTTGTATGGACAGGAGTTAACAAATTACCATATGAGAAAAGTATGAGTATATTAAAACTGAAACCTATAACAAGGTATATCTCAAAAAAGGTCAACACCACGAAAAAAATGTATAGAATATAAATTGTGTGTTTTAACGAGCTCTAAATTTTGTGTATGTAAGGTTTTTGTCTACCTCTTACGGTTTAGCAGTTATGCGTAAAATTGAAGACATACACTTCATTTGCCATGAAAATATCTTAAATATAAGAGATTTTAATCAATATCAATAGAGCCGTTTTTGAGAAAATAAAAACTTTCGAACTTGTTTCCATGCAAAGGGGGGATTTTCTTGAAAACCTTCGTGTCGCATCCTTGGAAGATAAACTTAAATACCAAGTTTCGCTTCTATTCTATTCTTCTATTAAGTTTGGTATTTATCGACCTTTTCGTTTTTGAGCTATGCTGTCCACAGACACATACACACACACACACACACACACCTTTATCTCAAAATGCTGTTTTGGATTCAGGGGACCCAAAACATGTATTTCCGGTGAAATCTCGATATCGAATTTTAGGGTGCATTACAATACCTTCTCTATACACTGTACACATATTTTGTACGTGAAGAGAAAGTAAAAATACGTACATTTAAAAAATGTATTTTTTGGATTTTCACAAATACATTATCCTAAAAGTAAAGTATTTAAGCTTAAGCTTTGAAGAATAACAGTGGTTAGTCAACCAAATTTAAAAAATCTGATGTGTACCATTCACATGACTTTCTCTATACTGCAACAAATTATTCTTAAAAAGCTTATACTTCTATTTATTTTATCCTAATCAGAAAAAATTAGCAGAAATAGTCTTATTATTTGCTTCCATGTAATTAAAAGCGAAATAAGGGACTACCATAGGTTAAAGTGACACTCTAAAGCTGGTTGCTATGTCAATGAAGTTCCTTTGTTTATATGGGTAGGAGTTGACAAGTTCCTGTATGAGAAAAGTATAAGATTTTCATAGCACAAACCAAAAATAAGGGATGTCTCCAAAACGACGAACTGCACGAAAAAAATATATACAATATAAATTGTGTGTTTTAACGTGCTCTATATTTTTAGTGTAGTAAGTTTCTATCCATCTCTTACGGTTTAGTAGTTACTCAAAATTCAGTAAAATTCATCCAGAATAAACAACTCTTCAGAGGCTATTCCCAGAAAATCAAGATATACGTTTTATTATACAACATTTTAATCAAAATCGTTAGAGCCATTTTTGAGAAAATCAAAATTTTCGAAAAACGTTCCATGTAAAGGGTAGTTGGGGTGGGGGTATTTTTCTCAAAATCTTCGTGTCGCATCGCTGGAAGATACTAAACTTAAATACCAAGTTGGTATATTACCGACTTTTCGTTTTTGAGTTATCGTGTTCACAGACACACGGACACACGGACACACACACACACACACACACACACACACACACACGGACCTTTTTGTGAAAATGTTTTTTTTTTTTTGGATATTGGGGATCCTAAAACATATATTTCCGGTGAAATCTCGAAATCGAATTTTTTGGTGGAGTGCAATACCTTCTCTGTATACTATGTACATAGTGCGTGTAGAGAAAGTAAAAATTAAGAAATAAAACTACAAATACACATTCTTCCTGATTATCTCAATAAAAGATTTTTATTTCTTTTTATTTTAAAATTTTTCTTTTAAAGGCTTAAATAAATTAAGTACAGAATATCTTCTAAATAAAAAAACAAAAGATAATAAGTACCAATTTTACCAGTCACCACATAAGTAATCAGTTAAAATGGCATATAGGAAATATAATAAAATACAATTTTCATCTAATTGTTTTGGTTTTCTTACCATATTCTGAAAAAATAAAGTTGGATAAGATAGTGTAGATACACAATATATCGTTGAACTAGTTTAAACCGTTGAGGTATTATTTATTTATCATTAATCGTTTAACTATGGTAATTTGTTATCCTCCACAGACGGCTTTTCGTATTGCTCTAAATCTTTAAATTTCAGCTTAATATAGAAATGTTAAGAAATTCTTGTGCGGCTATTTCTGAATTTTAATTAGTTTAAGTGAAAAATATTGTATACATTGTTTTGAACTTTTCAGATTTCTCAATTTGCGTTCTGAAGCTCTCCTAAGTCTCGAGCTAATAAGTTATAAACTAATATTCAAGTAAAATTCTGAATACAGATACTGAAACAAGAAAGCTCAACTAAACGGCACAGGTCTAAATTAATATTCATTTTTGGTTTTAAAACTGTTGATATTAACAACAAATCATAATTCACAAGAAATCACTTATAACTATTAAACAAATACAGAAAGAAATAAAAAGTGAACTATTACTTTCTCTACACGTATTATGTGCATAGTGCATAGAGAAGGTATTAAATTGCACCCCAAAATTCTATACCAAGATTTCACCGGAAATACATGTTTTGTGACCAGTGAATAAAACAAAATAAAATATCCTCTGTGTGTGTGTGTGTGTGTGTGTGTGTGTGTGTGTGTGTGTGTGTGTGTGTGTCCACAAAATACCAAACTGGATATTTAAGTTCAGTATCTTCCTAGATGCTACAGGAAAATTTTCAAGAGAATCCCCCAACCCAAACAACCATTTCTATGAAAAAATTGCCAAGATAATGTTTTTCTTAAAAATGTCTCTAACTATTTAGATTAAAATCCCTTGTATTTAAGATTTTACATGCCAAATAAAGTGTGTATCTGAAATTTTCTGGTAATAGACTCTAAAGACCTCTTTATGCTGGATAGTTTTTATTGAATTTTGCATAACTTGTAAACCAAAAGAGATAGATAAAAACTTACTACATAAAAATGTAGATCAGGATAAAACACACAATTTATGTCACATATATTTTTTTCGTGGAGTTGGCCGTTTACGAGATATTCCTTGTTGATGATTTCAGTTTTAAAATACTTTTCTCATGGGGGAACTTGTTAATGCACGCAAAGGAACAAATTTGAATCCCATAGCAACTACATTTCAAAAAAATTGACTGTCGGTTTAGCCTAATATATTCCCTTATTTCCTTTCTATTTATAAAGGTAAGACCGTTTCTGCTAATATTTTAGTATTAAATAGATAGAAGAATGGACTTATTAACAATAATGTGTTACAGAGATGTAGAGAAAGTCATGTGAATGGAGCACATCATATTTTTCAATTATATCTGTTGCTTAGAGCCAAGGTTATGTAGTATTTCTCAGACACTTTTATGTAAACTGGAAAAAATTATGGATAATAATTACATTTTTATATATTTTTTATTATTTTTGTTGGTTTTAATAACCTCTTTTCTTTTTATTTCCTTTTGAGTGTACTTGTTTGTGTTTTTTGAGTATACTGTGAATTAACTGGCTAGTAAATCCATTTAGCTACTTTAATGATATAATGCAATTCTTTGTTATATTTTTCTCTTGTTAAAGGTATACTAATTAATCTTTATATTAACTCATGTTAGTGATTATTTTGGACTACACTTTATTATTATTGATATTATTATTACACTTAATAATTAATTTATTCTATATAATATGCATGACTTATGTTTCAGCACCTGACAAAGCCACGGGAGCTTCAGGAGGTACTGGGGCACCATCAGGTGCAAATGCAGCTCCACCTGCCATTGTCCGAGTAACACTTGCTTCCCTGGAGGAATGCAACATCCTCCTACAGAACGGGCTCGACTTCTACGGCGCTACCTTCTTCCCCACTGAAGCTGCAGCCTCTACCTCAGTAGTGCGTGCCACGGGTAGAAAATCTATTATAGGCAACAGGTACGGATCTTCTCTAACTGATCTGTTGTGAAACAGACTTGAGCAAACTGCCATCCCTGCAAATTCAGCACGCATCCTCTTCATCCAACAACACGGATTTCAATTGGAAACGTAATCTAATAGATGCTGTGGGAAAAGGACGAGAATAGCTTCACGGTTTGAGTAACGCAAAAAGGAATTGCTGTTATCTGAATGGAAGGCTGAGGACGATTACGAAGTAAACTGTTGATAGTTCGCTGAAGATTCCCTGAATGCATTTTTCATGAGGAAAACGAAGCGAATGGAGAGGTCCTGAGAAACAGTTTAGATGCCATCTGTTGCTAATACAATATACTCCCGATTAAAAATATGCGTAAGCTTTCACGGCCGGTGTCCATGGTTTCAGTTAAACTATTTTAACTAAACATATTTTAACCTACAGACCACGGCAAAACAGCCCGAAAATTTTAAATTTTAAAACCATACTCCCGATTATTCGCATGCGGATTATCCATGCACCCCCTCCCCCAAATTATTTTGTTTTAGTCAACAAACGCTTTTCTCGTTTCTCCGCCATATCTTTTACAACTTACTTTTAACTAGCTTCGTAGACACTTACTCGCCGATTGACAACCAGAAAGCGATATTCGTGTTTAATTTACTCGGAATGGCCAGGCCAATAACAATGGAACGGTTCTCTGTTGTAACGCGGTGATAGTTTAAACAATAGAAATGACACTTATTGTCACGCGGCGGGTTCTTTGTTGCTTTTTTCTAAAGAAAAACAATATGTAGGTATGCACAGAAGTAGAAAAAACTTTTGAACAAAGAATACATGTTGATAAAAGCTTTTAAACGTAATTTCCTATTTTCAAAATATGTATGTATGTATGTATGTATGTATGTATGTATGTATGTATGTATGTATGTATGTATGTATGTATGTATGTATGTATGTATGTGTGTGTGTATGTATGTATGTATGTATGTATGTATGTATGTATGTATGTATGTATGTATGTATGTATGTATGTATGTATGTATGTATGTATGTATGTATGTATGTATGTATGTATGTATGTATGTATGTATGTATGTATGTATGTATGTATGTATGTATGTATGTATGTATGTATGTATGTATGTATGTATGTATGTATGTATGTATGTATGTATGTATGTATGTATGTATGTATGTATGTATGTATGTATGTATGTATGTATGTATGTATGTATGTATGTATGTATGTATGTATGTATGTATGTATGTATGTATGTATGTATGTATGTATGTATGTATGTATGTATGTATGTATGTATGTATGTATGTATGTATGTATGTATGTATGTATGTATGTAGATGTTCTCGGGCTTCAAGCCAGGTGAGGTGATGTGAAGAAGCCCGAGAATATCTAGAGCATTTTCGTCTCCAGGAAAGCTTCAACTCTTTTTACTTAATATGTATTTTGTACCTCAAAAGCACAAAATTTCGAGTTTATTGATTATTCCTGATTCTTCTCCCCCACATTACCCCGAGAGTATACTGTATTAACAAGATACTTTCCATTTTATTAAAACTAGAGAAGCCACTATCAAGAACCGAATCAAAGTTATTAATTCCTTGTATTACTACTTAGTAGTTGGGAGAATATATAAACTTGTATATAAAATTCGAAAAAGAAATTTCTAGCGAAGCAATAGTCCTCAACATCGTACTGTAAACTTTTGAAATCGCATGATCATTTAGTAACTAATGGAATACACATACTTTACCAGATGGTTACGCATCAAGTGCCTTTAATGATAAACTTCTAAGTCCCATATACTTATTCAACTAAGATTGCTTCTTATCTAGATAGAGGCCTATCTTGTCTCTATATAACGTCTACATGTTATTAATTCCGTCCTCTTCTACTCCCGCTATTGTAAGTTGCTAATAACTTGATGTAAACATTTAGTTGTTATAATTTTCATCTTTAAACATATTAACTGATGCAGAATTTTCTGCTCTATCAGATTACACATTCTTAGAGCCATTTACATTTCAGTAGGTCCGATTTTTTTTAAGAAAAGGTGTTTTTCAGAAAAAGTCCGATATTTCCTGCTACTGTGTTTATCACGCAGTAACTAATAAACTAAAGGACATGACCTCAACAATATTTTTACTTCCTAGTACGCATGTATATAGTAGCTAGAAAAAGTATCCATTGTCTACCACCCAAAAATTCGTTGACGAGATTTCACGGAAATGTGTTTTCTGAGTCAGAAAACAAATAGAAAAAGGTTCTTATGTGTATGTGTGTATGTTTTGGGACAACACAGCTCAAAAACGAAAAGACATTAAATACCAAACTTGTTATTTAGTATGCTCGAGGTGTACTATGTACAAAAGCTATGTCTGTGGATGATGGGAGCCCAGTATCTTCAAGAACACATGCCTCGAGTAGATATCAGGATCTACTCAGATTTCTCCGGTTTAATGAAAAATTAATACGGGGTGAACGTCTACCAGCTAACAAGTTTGTCCTTGTTTTAGAAATTTGTCACAAATTTGTAAGCAATTGTCACTGCTTTACCACCCAAGTGACAATGTAACCACTTGATGAACAGTTGCCTTCAAACAAATACGGTGTAGCTTTACGCAATGTGTGTCTTATAAGCCAGACAAATACGGACTGAAATTCTGGATTGCTGCTGACGTAGCATCAAGATAATTATGTCTGCAATGATTCCTTTACCTAGGTAAGGATGACAGCCAATCTGAGGCACAAACTCTGGGAGAAAGCGTTGTTTTTTTTTTCTGTTGTTTTTTTTTTTTTTACAAGGAATCATCTATAAACCAAGGAAGAAAATATCACACCACCTCTTCACCTCTCTTCAAGCGAAAGCTTCAAGCAAAGAAAACGTTATTGGTAGGATCAGTAAACATAATTCACCGTGGAATCCCTGTTGAACTAAAGAAACGCAGTACATAATTACACTCCAGCACCATTTTGCGATGGACAGGCAACAGAGACTGCACCCTGGCTGTTTATCAAGCAATGAAAAATAAGGTGAATCTCCTTAGTATGCTTCACGCTGAAGTAACAGTGAGCAAAGAAACTGTGACTTTCCAAAACGCTACTTTGCTTCTATCAATGTCATTTACAACCAAGTAAGAGGTTCAAAGGTGAAAAGAAAGAAGCTCATCTTTTAGATTTTCAGACTGTAACTGAACTAAATAAGAAAAAGGAACATAAGCGCAAAAAGCAGAAGTGTCGACAGCACCAACACAGACCAAAAAGCGAAGGAAACATCAGATCAGTCTATGTAAAGGATACAAGACTGGTGATAAGTATCAAAAAGGTGTGTGACAAATGTGCAAGAAAAATAAAATTAATGCAAGTGTAAGTTAAAATCAGAGTTATTGTCATGCAAAGTCATCAAACTGAATCATAATACCTCAATCTTTAAAGCAAAATGTTAAATTCCCGTATTTATTGTTGAAAACAATGCTCTAAATCAGATTAAAGTGATTCAGTTACAGTGTAAACCATATGTATATGCGTAGTATTGTAGGAGTCAAAATGGTCCCTCCCGCAGTTCTGGGTACATCAGATTCACTGCATTTCTAGTGTCATTTTTCAATATTCCTTCAAAAATGTAAAACTGTTAGCAGCAAGTTATATCTTGTCTGTGATATCTCCAGTAATTTTAATAATACTGTCAAAGCATAATAATGAATCATATCAACTAAGAATTAACAGAAATTAAAAAATAAAGTAAAGAAAGAAACAAAAATAGAGTTGAAGAAACTCTTGTGCTCCCTTCATGTCTATATAGACTTTACGTGAACTCTCAAAATTGTAGAGGAAAATAAGAGTCCAAATATCTGAAACAAGGTTACATGACTGTTAGAAGCCTCAAAAAATAAAGATATTTTAAAATAAGGACAGTAATTGATTAAACCCGAAGAACCTACATAAAATAAAAAGTGAAGAAGTATATGGTCGTCTTTTTCGGTCTTGTGGACAACTAGAATACCAAAAGAAATGAAGTTAAAACCAACCGGAAATAGAATCTTAGAGCGACCAAGCAAAATGGTCGGGTTAAGCTCTATCGAAAACGTGACGGATCTATGTTGTCTAATTAGTTGTGTAGGTAATTGTTCTGTCATTGCATATTGTATTGAGTTTCTTAATCAGCTTTACTCTGGCTCTAAAGCTAGTTTAACAGTTTCAGACTTCTTGAGGGCACAATAGCTATTTTTCACTTTGGGAACCACAATTATTGGTACGTATAGATAAAGTTGCATTTGCGAAATCATTCACGGTATTCCGGAGATCAATGAAACGGTCCAAACTAGGGGCAGGCGTCTAAATTCAGTTAGTTCCATAAATAGTTAAAAGGTATGCTGCTAATTCTTTTCAGGGTCATGACGGCATTCTGTTCCATATACCAAATTTAGCTCCAGAAGTTGAGGATTGCTGATTAAGATTAGTTGACGGGCTTTCTGAATCGAAGCAAATGACGATAAATGGTTGAGGACTATTGCTTTCAAGGACCAAACTGAGGATTATACGGGCGGCACCTTGAGTAAAATTATTTCCCAGCTGTATTGGTTGTGGTGTAGAAGATTTAAGAGATACCGATGTTCCGCGCAGGAGAGCTCATAATATCTTCATAACCGCTGCTCAGAGCTTTGAACCAGCAATCCATTCACCTATGAAGATGTCTAGTACAGTCCAAGGCGAAACGTTGAGATACCACAAAACATGATATAGCAAAAGTTAAAGAATAATCTATTTTTTCGAACAAGCTTGTGCCAAATAGTGTATTAGTGATCTCCTATATTTGATTTGTACATCTCTAGATATTGAAAACAAAAACTGTGGGATCATTAGGCAAATCAACAACTTTTGGCAGGAAGAAAGACAGTAACAGTGACCCCGGCATTAAGTTATTAGTACTATAAAACGCGCCTTATCTTATTTTTGTAAATAATTAACATTGTTGAGATGCGAGAAGGAGGCGAAAATCTTGGCTTAAGGATGTCTCACTGCTCAAGTCAAAACACAATTTAACATTTACAACACTAACACATTAAAACTCTAAATGCGCATATTCTCCAATATCAATCCTGTTCAGTTCATTTTATGTGCTCCTATAAACATGGCTAGTCTTACAGTACAGGTAACAATACTTACATAATATGAAATATCAGTACTTCAGTACAGGCCAGGACATCAAGTCACTACACAAACAGGTAACATCTTCACGATTTAATACAGGACAGAATCAACAGGAACTACAAGCACCATCTTGCAGGTAACAATTAAAAGAATAGTTTATTAAACATAGAGGAGTACGTTTGCACTATTATTCAGAAACTACTCTTACTATCAACCAGACCTTTATAACTCAATTGAGGGATGTATGCGGCAAACTTTATGCATAAAATAAACATTCATCTGCATCCATAAAAGAATAGGATTAAGATTATAAACTCCAACTTCTCTCTTAGCTACTCTTAACAGCTCGGCCCAAATGTCCATGCATTCAAAGCGCATCTGAACGTTATAAAACAGAAGACAAATCATACAGAAATGACTGACAAATGGGGATGACATACATTTAGTCCAACGGCCCTGTATTTGATGTGTGCAGATATCCCTTCGTACGTTAAGAGAGTTACGGAACTCAACGGGGTCATTTCAAGTTAAAACCAGTCAGTTAGGATTTGGCGTGAGCGACCTTCGGTTTACCCCGCTTACTATCTCAATGTCTAACTGCACATTTCGCTTAAAGGTACTATATGTTATAAGCACTATAAAATTCTTCTTTCTCTCGTTTTTCCTATGTTTATATCCTCACGACAGTATTCAATTTATCGATCAAAATTCCACTTGATGTTCGCAGATTTAGCGGCAATTTTTAAAGTGTTACGTGATCGTAGGAAAAGGACAATCCAGTGCATTGCGCGTAAAATTCCAACCAATCTAACTCATTATCTCTGAATTTTAATCGATTTTTATCATACCTACGTGCAATTGTTTTTCTAAATTTATCACACCCACGTGCCTTCGTTTTCTTTCTAAACTAATAGTATCAGTGTGCAGTGATTTCATTGCAATTATACGACAAGACAAATGAGATTTTAGAAACATTAATTCTTCGTATCCATATAAGCTAATATTTTTTTTTATCACGAAATAGCCTTATTAAAACAACTCCAGATACAAGTTTCCTCTAGATAAATTCACTCGTAGTAAGTTGCACGCGAATTTATTGATAAAAGTTGCAGCTCTCGTTACATTATTTATGAAAATAAATCGGAAAAATATCTGCCCCGCCTTTCTCTCATATAGAATCCCTATTTGATGGAAACAAATTATAATATTTTAAATTGCTACTATGCCAGAAGCTGATAATGAATTTTACCCGCACCGAGGCGACAAATATAAGCGCGCAAGGCAAAACTAATGATAACTTACAAACAAGAGTACATTGGAGAGAATATTGACCACAAATATCTTCAATGTTTACTTGCTCTACACGTATTAAGTACATGGTTCATAGAGAAGGTATTTTATTTCACTCAAAAATTCAAAACCAAGATTTCATCAGAAATACAGCTTTTAGGGTCCCCTGTATTAAAAAAAACACATTTTTAAGAAAAAAGTCCGCACATGTGTGTGTGTGTGCCCGTGTGTTTGCGAACATGATAACTGAAAAACGAAAAGTCGGTAAAATACCAAACTTGGTATATAACTTAGGTATTCTTCAAGGATGCAACCCAAACTATCCTCAACATGGAAAAATGTTCAATTTTTTTTATTTTTTAAATTATGGCTCTAACGATTTTCATAAAAATTCCCATACTAAAGCTATTTACATGACAAATAAAATGTATATTTTTAATTTTCTGACAATATTCTCTGAAGATGTGTTTCTTTTTGTATCCTTTTTATATTATATAAAATATTTTTCTCAAAACTACTTTTTCACATCCAAAATATACATAATTATAGATATATTATAATATTACTGGCAAGAAAATTATGCTAGCAGAATAGCAATTTTTCAAAAAGTATTTTTCTGAAAAATGATTAATTGTAGACATTCAAATTTATAAGCTTTTTAAAAAATCATCATAATTCAGTAATCAGAGTTATTGAAATATCATTGCGTAAATTTGTATATGATTTAAAGTTCCTATTCCAAAAACGGCAATCAACTTCTCAAATTTTGAGGTGCGTGGAATATTTTGAGTATGCAATGATTTAGATAATGAAACTAATGGCATAATTTATCTCTTCCGAAGTATTTTTCAAATTTTATCGAAACTTGTTAATTATATCACCATAACAGTAACTGGGTTTTGTAATATTTTTATAAAAATCATACAGAAATATAGGTTTGAAATTTTACTCCCAGTATCCCTTAAAAGGAGAGGGTACCTAAAAATTCTCAAAAAATTTGGTTCAGCTATATTGTGCATGCACTTTACTAACACGTGTACTAACTTCAAGCCACTGTCTTTCAGACTGGCAATCTTTAATTTTTCAAACAACTCGTACCTTTTCAATTAAATCCCATGGATCTCAAGCACATCCCTATTTTAAACTGGGATACTCTTTCAATAGATTGATAGATAATCCCAGTAATTCATCTTTCAAACATTACATAATGAAAATATAGGGTAAGAGGTGCACTTGCGTAAGTAAACAGTGGCCCATTCCTCTAGATTGCAGTTGTGGTTTCCTCTCCGTAAGATTTCCACCTTCAGGTAAGGAAATGTTGACTCCTGCCAGTCTGTATCCTTTCTATATATTGGCCTAAAAACAACTCAAGAAGTTAAACACAAACATTCATTTTGAAGGGGTGGATCGTATACCGCCTCTATGAAAGAGTTTCAATACAATCGGTATGCAATGAAAGGCTAGGCCACTTACATCATAATTTAGCATTCTAGAGGAGGAATGAAGAATTTGTCTCTGACTTGGAGAACAGATACAGAATTTACATGCAGGAGAGCTTTCATCAGATACATGGAGATAGGGGTGAAAGTTATTGGCGCTATCGAACGGAAAAAACAAACAGATATTAAGATTGTAATGTTGTTACACTTCAGCACTTCGGTCATATTTTGGGGGAGGTAATGTACCCTACTAATCAAGTGGCTAGAATTATGCTTGGAGAAAGGTGTGCTAATGTTTTTTAATAGGTGGGAACGATTGGTTCAGTACCAACATAAACAGCTCCGTTCCATTAAGGGCCACATTTTATGCACGAGGATATACATAGCTTGTTCACAGATTTTGGGTGTAACTATTATCGTCTATGTAGTGTCAACACTTATAAATACCTATTGCAACATGTCCCTTGACACAGCTCCAGTATCATGTGGCAGCAGTGTAAATAAATCCATAAAGAGCGGAAGTGCTAAAGTTATAGGCGGAGGGTATCGAGGTGTGTTGAGCGATATCGATGGGGATTGGTACACCTAGCTGCAGCAATGTGAGATGTCTCAAGGGATTAAACATAATAACATCTTGTTTCTTTTCTGATGGAGCTTACGCGCTTTTCTCAGCAAAATTACATAAAGTTTTAACTTTGGCAATTTTTTTCTATAATATTATGTAGTTTGTGATTCTATGTGGAAAGTTTAAACCTAATTTATAAAACGAATAATTTTATAATTTGACTCAGTTTTCTGACACTATTTATAAGATTCAGAAATTCAGATTTTAAGATTTGTTCCGTACGTTGATATACGACTGGGAGTAATAAAATGTAAATTTTTACAAGAATATACAGCAAAATTAACATGTAATAGCAAGTTTATGTCGTAAATTGTTTAAATTGTTAGTTTACCTATAAAAGTAATAGGTGTCTCATATGTGTCTCCGCAGTGAGATGAATGGGCTAGCACATTTACACCTTTCAGTTGGCAACGAATCCCGTTAATTATTTTTTGGAATGAATATGAGCCAAAAAGAAATTGCGAATAATTATTTACCACTATCATAAACATGGTAGAAATGCTTTTCTCTCTTTTGTTCTTGTTTCGGACACTTGAGTGGGGTTTCCTGCGTAATCGTGTATACTACTATATACATCATAAATACATCGTCTTTAGTTCATATTATTTTTATACTTAAAGGGATACAATTTCATTTACTTACTAACATCTCTGTGTGGAGTCTGCCCAGAAACATTTGTTCCCTGTGTTGATTTCTGCATTAGTTTTGTGAGGCCTCTTAATATAACATCTGAATTTCGCCCAGTTTAGTCTATGTTAAAAGATAAAGGCTACCGCTTTTCGGAGCAACATCGCAAGAAGACATATGTGCAAAACGTTCAAGAAATTTTGGTTTTACATTTTCTAAAATCAAAGAATGCATCAACTAAAAAATCTTATGTGTACCATTCACACGACTTTCTCTATATCCCTGCAACAAAATATTCATAAAAAGCTTATACTTCTATTTACTTTATCTAATCAGAAAAAATAGCAGAAATAGTCTTATTACTTGCTTCCTTGTAAGTAGAAGCGAAATAAGAGACTACCATAGGTTAAAGTGATAGTCAAAAGCTGGTTGCTAAGTCAATGAAGTTCCTTTGTTTATATGGATCGGAGTTGACAAGTTCCTGTATGAGAAAAATATAAGTTTTTCATAGCAGAAACCAAAAATAAGGAATGTCTAAAAAACGACGAACTCCACGAAAAAAAATGTATATAACATAAATTATGTGTTTTAATGTGCTCTACATTTTTGTGTAGTAAGTTTTAGTAAAATTCATCCAGAAAACTACTCTTCAGAGGCTATTCCCAGAAAATTCAAGATATAGATTTTATTTGTCAGGTAAATATGTTTAATATACGAAATTTTAATCAAAATCGTTAGAGGCATTTTTGAGAAAATCAAAATTTTCGAAAAAAGTTCCATGTAAAGGGTTGTTGGGGGTGGGGGGATTTTTCTCAAAATCTTCGTGTCGCATCCCTGGAAGATACTAAACTTAAGTACCAAGTTTGGTATTTTACCGACTTTTCGTTTTTGAGTTATCGTGTTCACAGACACGCGGACACGCGGACACACACACGGACCTTTTTGTGAAAATGCTTTTTTTGGATATTGGAGACCCTAAAACATATATTTCCGGTGAAATCTCGGTATCGAATTTTTGGGTGGAGTGCAATACTTTCTCTATACACTATGTACATAGTGCGTATGGAGAAAGTAAAAATGTATATAACATAAACTCTGTGTTTTAACCTGCTCTACATTTTTGTGTAGTAAGTCTTTGTCCATCTCTTACGGTTTAGTAGTTATTCAAAATTCCGTAAAATTCATCCGGAATAAACTACTCGTCAGAGGCTTTTCCTAGAAAATTAAAGATATACATTTTATTTGTCAGGTAAATATGTTTACTATATGAAATTTTAATCAAAATCGTTAGAGCCATTTTTGAAGAAATCAAAATTTTCGAAAAAAGTTCCATGTAAAAGGTAGTTGGGGATGGGGGGATTTTTCTCAAAATCTTCGTGTCGCATCCCTGGAAGATACTAAACTTATATACCAAGTTTGGTATTTTACCGACTTTTCGTTTTTGAGCTATTGTGTTCAGAGACACACGGACACACACGGACCTTTTTGTGAAAATGGTTTTTTGGATATTGGGAACCCTAAAACATACATTTCCGGTGAAATCTCGGTATCGAATTTTTGGGTGGAGTGCAATACCTTCTCTATACACTATGGCAGTGGGTATAGAGACAGTAAAAAGGCTAAAAGTTTAACAGTTTAACTTAGTTTCACAAGCACAGTCATACACTATTGACTTCAAGCATACAGTTCTCACAGTATTATTCAAGTGAGATAAAGGACAAACCTGCTCAAAGTAATGCTCCCCCTCCAGAGTTCCGTTACTTACGTAACCACTGTTACAACCGTCCGAGTTCATTGTAGAGACTCTTTTGAGACACCCGATATTACTCACGAATGCTTTTATTCAAACAAACTTTTTATTAGGGTCAAAAGAAGTGAAATTAAAACTATACACTGTAGGAATTGAACACTAATATTGTAAAGTTCCCTAAGAAAACGTCTCTTGACATAGATTTGACATAGGCATTGTAGGAATTGTTTTTTCATCTAAATGAAATACCCCAGACTTCTGAAAAGCGCTTTCAAAACTTAGGCCGATACTTTGTAATTTTCTATCTGTATTAAAATTATAAACTATTCAATTAAATTACGTTTATAATTCCACCCTGTGATTCTTTACTAAGGTCAATATTGTCGTTATTTTTCTTAAAAATGCTGAAATAGTTTTATAATTAAATATTTGAACATAATTGTGATGCGAATTTTATTTCGTAGACCAATAATCTAAACACTTTTAAAAAGGCATTAACAATGTAATTTAACATAGAAAAATTAGAAGGTACTCTCTAACTCTAAACTTTTGATGCACTGTGTTACAGTGAACTTATGTTTGTGAATAAAACCAACTTTAAATGTAAAAATATTCCATTTGAATATTTGCTTTAAGTAAATGCTTTCTCAAAATTTTTGTAACAATTTCATTTGTAATTCTGAATCAAAAATGAATTAAATGTATATAATTAGCAACTAGATGGTATAGAAATTTAATAATTCCTCTAAACATTGAGTTTTATGATGTCATTAACATTAAGCCATAGAATTAAATGTATACACCTCCGAGGTGCGTGATTCATGCTCATAAAATGCCATGTTGACGGTTTGTCTTACCAATTTTGTTTTTCCGATGTGTATAAAACAGTTTTATAGAGCAGTCGCTTATTGCATGCCCCAAAGCTATAAAACAATAATAGTACGTTTCAGATACTGTAATTTTTACAAGGTCTTTATTATCGTAAAAAATGCACCCGTTGGTTTGTAGCATCTACCAAATTGACTGAGAGACCTTACAGGATGCCCAGTATCTAGCAAGCTTTACTTTCTACAAAATTGCAAAAAATATACTGTGCATTTTAATTAATTTCATTTTTATTCACAGATGAGAAGCGATAAAAGGAACCCCCAGGGGTAGGAAATTTTCTCCGCTTTCTCAGACCAATGGCAATACCTATCCACTTACAAATATCGTGTTTATTTTATACAGTATCCTGAAGTGCAAAAGGTTTGCTTTTAGACCAGATCTTATGATTAGAAATATATTCTATTACTTTCACCCTCCATTTTCCTTCATAAAGTTTAATGGGGTAGTGAGGTATTAGTTTGCCTCACATTCAACAGGCCGTGAGTTCGAATCTCTCTTAGGGTGACGAAGTTAAGTTTTATTAAAAAAAATCAATATATATATATATATATAATATAGGTGTTCTTCTCATGTCGAGAAGAAAATGAGGTCTTTTAAAATTCATATCTACACGCGCCAGTAAATATAATTGCAGTGGTTTCCTTAATTTGCAGGTGAACACCAAAATTGCATTAAAATTGATTTTTGTAGTTTTTTGCTTTAATTTTGTGCTATCTTAAAAACTTTTATTTTCATTATCTGTATTTTTATAGCTCAGTAGTGAATAAAAGGGTGTCACGTGACTTTTTAAATCATCAGAGTACTTTTCCTGCTTTCTAATTGTTACGCTTTTCTGCAGATTCGAAATTCTCTATACCTGCAATTTTGGTTTAACTGCCTTCTAAATTTTAAGGCATACTCTAAAATGTTTAAATTAAACTTCTTTGATGATTTTTATTAGTTTAAGATGTTTTTCAAAATAATTCAGTGGTTTTATAAATATCTTTTTCTAAAATAATCTTCATTCCCTAATTAAACATTTAATAATATTTTAAAACGTTATTATATACTTAAACTTAATTAAGCTCTATAAACTTTAAGTTGAAATAAATTTGAAATAATTATTTTCATTTTACTTCTTATGAACCACTAATTTGCAACTTTTCAGATTGAAACCAAAATTCGCTTTTTTTTCGTTTATCATATTTCTATCTGCCAAATTCTCCACATGAAAGTGACTGTGCATCATTGTCTTTTCATTGCTAAAATTTATTCAATTCTGCTTAGAATGTCCTTATTTTATTCCCTGGCATTATTTGCCTTTATTCTTACTCAATGAGGACAATAAACAAAATAACAAACAAAAAAACTCTATGAAGTCTGCTGGAGAAGCTTCAAATCTACCTGATTTACCTCGAACTGCTTTTAAAATATGTTTCTATTTTATATAGTCCAGGCAATACTTAACTACGTTGGATGTTGCAACCATATAGACAAAGTTTTGATTATAACTTTATTTAGTAGACCTGCAGACTATATAAAGCTTGTTTAGATACTGTTAAGAATAAATTAACTATTTAATATTTTCTTAAAAATGTCCTTTTTCCTTTAATTACCTTAAATAAAATATAACAATTTTCTTATCGATTTTCTTAAAAGTTACTTGAATAAACTAAAAAATAATCTTTCATTTGTATTATTACTAAGATAAATCTTAAGCAGCACTTAAATTTTACATACACTCATATTAAATATATAAAACAAAACTACTGCGCATTTTATATTGATGAACAATAACAGTAAGCGAGTAAAGTACACACTGAAATAATACAACACAACTGTTAATTCCATCTCTGTCACTAAAGAATACTAAGAAATGGTGATAACCAGAGGCAAGATTTTATATTGAAAATTATTTTAAAAATTAGCAGTAATTATTTTAATACGGGTGTTTGTGTTGAATTTTCTACTTATATTCTCATTTACAGATAACTTTTGGACAGAATTATTGATTAATTAGTGGCAGAAGTGAAAATTGGTCAGTAACATTAAATATTAAAACTCCGAATTTCAAATTCAAAACATTTTATTACAAATTAATATAATGAATAGAGTCACACGCTAAACACACCAAACTGTAACATACAAGTTTTTCGGTTTTGATAACTGTCCTATCAGTTATTACTAAAATATACAAAAGGATAAACTCCAACATTTTGCTATCAATAATAAGAAAGCATCGCTTCTAATTGTTACGTTGATTAGCTGTTCAACAATGGCATAAAGCTTTTTGTAACAAAGAAGCAAATTGTAATTAATACAACCAGGTTTAAATACATTTAATTGACTAAATCCTGCCATTATAGTATTCAAATGATTTATATTTTAGTTATTAACTAACCTTCAGGACTCAAGCATTGATGTAAACATTTATTGTAATGATATCAGTTTATTTTGCTAAAATAGAGTCTGGTTTATAGTCATATAAAATAAAACTTTTAAATTGTATTCTATGCATATCTAACATAACAAGCACATTACTCTGCTTCCAAAATGACCACTACCTAATATAACACATTTGACAAGTTAAATCAGAATAAAGCAAAGCAACTAAAGGTTTTTCTTTTGATTGAAATTCTAGTATTAGTTCATAAATTATACCTTTTCCTGCTTGGTACCTTATAATTAACTGCTGGCTTTTCTGTTGAAATTCTAAACATTAATTTACAGCTTTTAGCTTCATATGACAACGCAAATTTAAATTAAAGCTTTATTTTTTTTAATTTGAAATATACGCATTGATCGTTAAAACATGTTACTCTAAAATGTGAAAAATTCTCAAAAATTCGCAGAAAAAAATAACTTTTATATAATTTCAATTTGTTTTTGAAATCCAACAACTTCCTCATTTATTGTTTAAACCATAAACTGTTGCCTCCGGTTACAACAAATCCACAATGCTACAATAATAAAACATTTAAAAGCAATGCGTAATGCTCCACCATATTGATACTGACATGCTTGAAGAAACCTAATTTGTAAACAAATGTAATCAATTTTGCGTTTTACCTAGAATAGACATATTAAAAAAATTAAATAAATTAGGGGAGTTCAATAATTCCTTAGGAAAAGATAGAAAAGCAAATTATTTTTAGTAGATTTTTTTGCATATAATCAATCTCCTATTAGCTCGATACATTTTCCCCAACGTTTCCTCAAATTCCTCAAAAAAGGCAAGACGGAATCGTTTACCGCCGAGCCATTTTTTTCAAGCTTGGAAATAAAAAAATTTCACTGGGGGAAAATTGGTAAATACGGTGGATGTTAAAGTAATTAGAACCTTTATTCTCCAATTTTCACATCCAAACTGCGCAGGTGTGTTCCCTTGCATTGTCGATGGAAAATAATTTTTTCTTTCTAGACAAGGGCGTTTTTTCTTGATTTCTTCGTTTATCGGGAGTAGAAAAGATGCTGTCCAATTATTGCTCTTTCTTTCTGCAAGTAATTAATGTAGATGATTTCGTGTGCATTCCAAAAACCTGAGATCATCACCTTGTCTGCAGATTTCACCACTTTTGTCTTTTTTGGAGCCGGGTTCGCCTTTAAAAGCTCATTGTTTCAACTTACTTTTGTCTCTGGAGTGCAATAGTGTATCCAAGATTCATCCACAGCTATGTATCGATGTAGAAACCCGTCAGGATTGTGACGGAAAAGTGGCAAACCTGCTTCCGAGTCGATCACAGGTTTGCGTCTATTCTCCATTGAGAGTAAACGGCACTCATCTTCCCGAAACCTTTTGTCAAACCTAACTCTGAGTACACTGTACCTTGTGATATGTTGTCGATCACTCTAAGGGTCGCGCCGTAGCCGAGTGGTTAGACCACTCGCCTCGCACCTAGACGGCCGGGTTTCGATCCCAAGCGACCGCACGTGAGATTTGTGGTGGACAAAGCGGCGCTGGGGCGGGTTTTCTCCGGGTTCTCCAGTTTCCCCCGCCATCGCATTCCACCGGTGCTCCATCATCATTCATGTATTACCAGTGTCACCGCCTGCGGTGCCATAAGTAGTTAAAGTGGGCGTTAAACACTACAAAAAAAAATCACTCTAAACCTATCCTGGATTCTGTCAATCATTTCGGAGGAAGTAATCTCTACCGGACCTGCGAAAGTTGTTCATCTTTTATGGATGTACAGCCAAATTTAAATTCATTTATCAGATTTTAATTGTTACAAACGCAGAAGCAAATATGCTACAGACTTTATTAGATTCGACTTTTATCTATTTCAGTGTTAAGTCTTTAAATAGAAGCGTTTAATCACCGCACGATTTTTTTCCCATCTTTCTGAAGAAGCGCAATATTATTGATTCAATCGCTAATGTCAAAAGACCCATGTAATGGATATAGCTGAAACTTTAGCTTCCATTTAGTAAGGGTCGATGTTACTAAGTACAACTTTTTTTCAAAGATAAGAGTGTAATTTCTTGAATTTTCTTAGGTCTTGTTGAAAGCCCACAGTGTATAACAAAACATGCAATTTAAGATCAAAAGAACTTATAGCATTCTTAAATTCATATTCTTGTGTTCACCAATGATAGCCCATTTCCCATTCTCTCCATGAGGTTGCTACCATCAGGTAACCAAATTTTGACTACTCCTTTGATTTCTCCTCCAAAATTTGACTTTTCTAAGAAGCAACACTACACATTAAAACAGAACCAGTGAACGGTGGGATAATAGTTGTGAACTGAAGGGGTGGGTCACATACCGTCTCTATGAAGAATTTCTGCAAGATTTATATACAAGAAATATCTCATATATGGTTAACTAAACACATATCATATCTAACATAAATTGTGTGTTTTAACGAGATTTAAATATTTTGTGCAGTAAGCTTTTGACTATCTCTTAAATTTTACCGATTATACAAAATTTCATCCAGAAGGAAGAGGACTTCAGAGGATACTCATAGCAAGTTCAAGATATTTTATTTGATTAATATACTGATGCTATTTAAATCAAAATCCTTAGAGACATTTTTGAGAAAACCCAAAATTCCCAATAATATTCCATGTAAAAGATAGTTTCGTGTCGAGGATTTTTCTGAAAATATTTGTGTAGCATACATGGAACTAAACTTAAATATCAAGTTTGCTGCATAACCGGCATTTCGTTTTGTGTTATGTTCACAGACATACAGACACACACCGTTCTAAAAAATATTCTTTTTGGAATTCAGATACCCCCGAAAACAAGTACTCCAATGAGAATCAGCGGACTTTTTGGGTTGAATGCAATCCTTTTTAACTTATTACGTGCATTGTACATACGTGGTAGAGGAAGCATAAAACGATTTTCAAATACTTTTCCTTTCAAGCCTAAAAGCGCAGTACATTTTATTAGACTTGTTCATACATTTAATTTTAGAGACAGGGAAGGCCTTTGGAACCCTATTACAAGAATGCTATCTGAATATATGCAGAAAGTAATTTATAAAGTAGCGAGACATGTCACCGTCCCGGAGTATAAGAATTTAGCAGTTTCTGATCCTTCTGTCGATAAGGAAGTATGGATTATTATCAGCAGGTAAAGTAACTTATGCAGTAAAGACGCTACAACGCCCGGTATATGTCTTCTAAAGTGGTAAGTAAGAAATAAGGTAAGATCGTATAAACATTATAAATGGGGTTTTAGTTAGAAGGACAATAATCCATATAATCACTGCTAATCTAGGTTTTGCATGTTGAATCATTGTCAAGCTGACAATGAATATGTTCTGTTGTCAGTATATCGTGTATACACTTTTTTAGTTTTTAAATTGTTGAAACAATTTCCATAGTTAGGTTATGACGATGGGGTAAAGTATTTTACATAGAATTGCCTGTCATTCGTCTTTTAATTGCATCTATAATCTAGTTTTAAGCAATTCATGCATTGGAATAATATTAATGTCATACACAGCTAAATGTCAAAGGACTCGTTGAGACTCGTATGAGAATACTACAGAAATGCTAAAGAAATTCACAGCGGTGGCTTGAAGCACTTATTTGTAAGGAAGCCTTGGGGTGACTCTGCTGTTCTTTACAGGGTGTTCGATGTGGTCACGACTTCCGGTCAAAGAATACGTGACATGCTTCCTGTGTTCGACGCCGCAGGATTCACCAAGATCCCTCCACCGGCCATCAAGACCATCAAGCCCATCAAAACAAGATCACATTAATAAATAAAGTTCCTAATGCAGAAGGCGATGCAATACATTATTGTATTCTTAAACAGTAGACGAAGCACTCTCAAGTACTTTATTACTATTCTGGATGCTAAATCAATTACTAAATATAGCTATAACTTTTAAGTTCCTCAGCAAATTCTTTGCTTAAGATGATGCAGCTGTGAAATTGGACCTAAATTTTGGAAAGAAATATGTTTCGTAAATTCTAAACTTTAAGAAAATATGTCGTATTCTTCCACTTACACATATTGATTACCAATTAACTGAAGGCAAATGCTTATTAATAGGCACTCCCAAATCTAAAAGTCATTTTTCAAAGCGTTTGCACACTCAAAGATGCAGTTTTTCATTAATTTTATTCAAAAATTGTATACCCCTCACTAGATCACAATAAAGAAAAAGAAAATTTATCTTTCAGAAATAAAGCTCCAATTTTGAGAAATAAATTATTACATTTAGAGTTTTGGAAAGTACGAAAACTATATTTTGCTACATTAATTTAGCACTAATATAAAAATATAATATGCCAGATATATTTATAAACTCAATTACTCTAAAACTTGATTTCTCTGCATCATGTTGATTATTTTTATGAACAACAATATCATATACATTTCAACAGCTTATCTTTTAGAACTTTCACAGATGCGCCACCTTAAGAAAGTCAAATTATTGCTTATAGTTGCAAATATTTCAACGTTGCACATGTAAGCTTCACAGTTTATTCCAAATGTATTAAATCTCTCTGTAATTTTTAAATTTTGTTTTAAAGGTAAATATTTTGCAACATAAATTATAGACCAAAATCTTTATGTGAGACATATGGTTTTAAAATACTGCTAGAAATTTGACGTTGATTTAATTATAATAGAATGACATCCTTTGTTGCTTTAAAATGCTGGTTAGAGTGAGAAAATTATATGATTTTTTCACTACCAAAATGTATTCGGGATTTACCTTAGAACTTTTACGAATCAGCTACATTCAGAGGAAATCAATCTTTTCCTACCTTAAGGGTGCGTTTAGCTGCACATCTGAGGACTGAACCACGCATTATACTGTGATATATTCCCAATTTTTTAAGTGAATTGCTGCAAATTTAATTTATTTTCCCGAAATACACTTTTATCAATTTTTTCAAGTTTTGATTGTATTGGAACTGTATTATTATACTTTGTGCCATTATTTTGAGCTTTTACAATGTAATTGATTAATTAACAATTGTATGGAATATTAAAGGGCTAAAATAAGTTACTGTAAAGTCTTTAGCTCATTTATATTTATTTAAACTAGAAATAAATTATGTCAAACATAGTATAATATCCAATTCGTTCTTTTAATCTACATTTAGAATTTTTTAGTAATTTGTGCCAAAACGGTGGAGGGACTTTAAGATTACGTAAGGTTGAATTAAATTATTTCTGATAACTAGTCATTTTAATATATCTAACGAATTATCGACGTTAAGAGTACAAAGCGCGCTCTAAACGAAAGAAAATAAATAAATAGAAAAATAGAAACCACAAAGCTGCGAAAGTAGTAGCGAAGATCTACTTAACCACCTCAAATACATCTAGTAATTAAAATCACCGAGTTTAAGCGTCTTTTTCTTTTCTTTCCTTTTTCTTAAATAAACTATAATAAATAGTAGATTAAATAGCGAGAATAGCAACAAAATTGTAGTTTTGGATTTTTGATACGTATTTTATTATTGAAAGCATTATATTTATTTTTAAATATATATTTTTAAGATCATAGCTTCTACAATTTTGTGATGTGAATTTGGTCCCACTTAACAAGCAATTCATGACTCTTATACACTTTAAAATAGAAAGATAAATTTTAAGATGACTTTTCCGGGAAAGTTTTACAAATGGTACTACTGTCAAAAATATTAGCTATGTATGCTCAGGCCATACACTTTGTTTGTTTGGTTCTTTCTTTCTGTTTTTCTTTTTCTTTGTCAATATAACTGTAATATATTATTATCTCAACTGTTTTTTCGTATCAACAGCTTTTTGTGATATTTTTCTATCATAAATCTCTCTATTACAGAGAAAGTATTGAAGATAGCTTAAATAATGTTTGGGTGATAAACCCAAACTGTAAGTGTAATTTGTGGAAATGATTATATGTTAATAAGCTGTTTCCATATTTTTAAAACGTAATGGATTGTAAAATTTAACAAAATGGTAGTACAATTAAAAATAATACCAAATGCCTTAATAAAATGTTGCATAAAACTATATTGGTGAATTTAAAGGCTTGCATTTACACCCTGTAACATTACAATGTGATATCTTAAATAATTTTTTAGATATTTGGTTTTAAATTAAGCGAATGTAACATTGAGATACGACGTTGAACCTCCCGTTAAATAAAACATAAGTAAATATTACCACACATAGATATTTTTCCCTTCTTAAGAATAAAGGTATGCACAGCTTTAAAGAAAATTTTAGGCCGATTTTGTATCGTTTTCTGAGGTATTTTCCTGCACTAGTGGATACGACATTGCTACCAATCATCATAAGAGGCTGTATGACAAACTGACTGCACTCACTCTACCTGTTTTTTGTTTCTACGCCATTTTGTAACCCTTGTAGTTATAGGTATAACTGTTTATCTGGAGTGGCGCACGCTTTCACGTGGCCTAAAGCAAACGATGGTTTTGCAAGGCAGCATGCAGCGATTAGTAATGTGACGCAGACGCGAGGTGCAGTGAGATTTTCTTTGGCACTCTTTGTACAATTACTAGGTTTTTCTTTACAGGCATTAAGACGCAGCAATTCAGATGAAGGTAGTGTTAGATAAAACGAGTTACTGACTTCCAAAAAACGTAATATATTCGAATACTGAATCCTGTTATATAAGTCTGTACACACATCTAATATACCCCTGTTTTGTCTACATAGTGTAGTTTTACAAGTACATTTAAAGCAACCAGGAATTTAAACCATATCACTTGTTTAGCAAAATAAAGGAATTGCTTCAAAATAGGTTAACTATTGTATGGACATTTTTCGTAGTTAATTTTCTATGAGTATTTAAACGTTGTTACTTATTGACACCGTGTATGTAATTGGTTTTAAACGAATAAAGATAAATGTTTGCATTTTGGTATAAATGAGAAGTCAAGAGTCATATTTGAGGTATTCTTGGACATTCCAAATTAAACTTTGAATCAATGAAATGGTGGAAACCTTTGGACAGAGACTTCATATGTTCCTATGTACTAAATTCTGCTTCCAATCTAACTCCTCATTTATGTGAATGTTATTGTTCTCTGATGTAGCACAGGTTAAGATGTTTTATGCATTTAAACATTACACTGGAACCACTAAATGTGCTTGTGAATTTCAGGGGGAAATTATCATTCGCAGAAAGCGTTTAGTAAAGTATGGTATTTATCCAAAGATTTTTAACCTCTGGGTAATTCCCTTAAATAACCCTTAATTAATATAAAACACTCCAATAAAATGTTAAGAGTACCAGGTGGCCCAACTACTCCGTACTTAACGTGTACAGATATCCGTTCGTTTGTTAAAAGATTGCAGAACTCAACGGGATTATTTCAAGTAAGGCACTGGTCGTAACGACCTTGGTTATACCTCTCTCAATTAGCGCCACCCGCTCACCGTACTGCTGATCAGCAAGAGGGTAAAACCAGGATCGTTCCGGCCAGTTCCTCACTTATTAGTTTTAACTTGAAATAGCACCGTTGAGTTCTGCAACTCTTTTAGCGTATAACGAGATATTTGCATACGTCAAATACGGGGCAATTAGACCATCTTATATAGTATTGTAATGAGAGCATTTAACACATTAAACCAATAAGAGGCATGTCAACAATTTATTATACTGATAGAATTATGGAAAACTTAAGCAAGGCAGTTAATACCTAAATTTATAAAATCTATAGGCACTTTATCGTAGGAATAGAGAAACAGGAAACTTTGTTCACCTGAAAACCACAGGAAAAAAAGTGGATATTTCAAGATGAGAAACCTTTTAGGACACAAATTTTAAATGTCATAGTGATGCTTTCAAGAACTGTGTGACAAACTATAATTTTGAATGAAACTTGACTTACAAGTATTGTAAGATTTCATTGTTACTTTATCTAGCACATATGTGCATACAACGTACATAGTAGCTAGAAAAGGTATTAAATTCCACCCAAAAGTTCAACCACAAGATTTCATCGGAATATATTTTGAGGTCCCCTAAGTCCAAAAAAAAGAATTTTTACTTAGGCTACACGTTCTGTGTGCATAGTATATATAGAAGATACCTATTACATTCCACAAAAACTTGAATACCGAGATTTCATCGAGAATACATGTTTTGGGGTCCCGCATATAAAAAGAGGAATTTTTAGAACAAGGTTGTGTATGTCCATGTGTCAATGTGACTTTGAACACGGTAACTCAAAAACGAAAAGTCGGTAAAAGACCAAAACTGGTATTTATGTTAAGAGTCTTCCAAATATGTGACACGAAGACTTTGAGGAAAATTCCCTCACCCGAAACTACCCCTTGCATGGAAAAAGATTATAAAATATTTATTCCCTCTTAAGTGGTTCTGATGATTTTGATTAAAATACCATACATTAAATACATTTACATAAAAAATAAAATATATACCTTGAATTTTCTGGGGTTTACCTTTGAAAACCTCTTTATTGATGAAAAATGATTCTGAATTTGCATAACATTTAAACCGTAACATATACTACACAAAAACATGTAGATCTTGTTAAAGCTTACAATTCACTTCATATACATTTTTTGTGTAGTTGACAGTTTTTGAGATAAACCTTGTTATTGGTTTCAGTTTTAAATTGCTTAAATTTTTCACATATGGTAAATTGTCAACAATGCAAAGAAACAGATTTAAACCACATGGTAAATTGCTTTTGAAATATTTCATTATCTTTTTGGTGTAGTGAAATCCCTTATTTCTCTTCTACTCACAAGAAAGAAAGTAATAAGAGCATTTATGCTAATGTTTTTCTCGATATGCATGAAGTAGAGAGAAGAACATTGTTTTTAACCATAATTTGTTACTGAGATGTAGAGAAAGTTATGTGAATGGAACACATCCGACTTTTAGATAAGGGTGTGTGTGTGTGTGTGTGTGTGTGTGCGCGCGCGCGCGCGCCTGTATCTTGGAACAGCCTAATTTAAAACGGAAGCACCGTTAAATACCAAACTTGATATTTATGTTTAGTGGCTTCCAAGGATGCGACACGAAGATTTTCAAGAAAATTCCTTCACCACAAACATTCGTAGCAACATTTTCGAAAAGTTCGTTATTCTCGAAAATGATTCTAACGAGTTTCATTAAAAGACCGTATAATAAAGATATTCAAATCAAAATAAAACTGTATTTTGAATTTTCTAGGAATCGCCTCTGAAGAGCTCCTTATTCTGGATGAGTTGTGTAGAATTTTGCATAACGGTTACACGGTAAGGAATAGACGAAAACTTCAACACAAAAGCATAGATCTCGATAAAATGCACAAGTATATAAGTTTTTCTTGCAAAGTTAAACGTTTTCAAGATATTCCTTTTATTTGTTTCAATGTTAAGCTCAAACGAGACCACGTAAGGCGAACCGAACCTACAGTTTTTCACATAGTGAGCAGCTTTTTAAAAATTTGACTATCGCTTTAGGCTTATGTATTCCCTTATTTCCCTTTTAACTACAATGAAGCAAGTAATAAGACCAATTCTGCTAATGTGTGTCTCGATTAGTATGGTGTAACTAATAAAACAAACCTTTCTAATAATATTTTGTATTTGGAACGACTAGAGAAAGTTATGTGAATGGAACCTACTAGAGTTTTTGTTGTGTCTTAATCAGCAATGACTGGATTGCTGGCGCTGAGATGGACAAGCTGTATGGAAAAATTGTGATGGAGACTACACAATATGATAAAATTAATGAGCATTCTTAAAACTATTATTAAAACTAATGAACTATGATGTGTTCTATTCTCAGCACTTTCTCTATCTCTTCTGCAAAAAACTAGTCTTACAATGGATTATACTTTTATTTACATCATGCTAATAAAGTAAACATTACCAGGAATGGTCTTATTACTTAGTTTCTTATTTGTAGAAGAGAAATAAGGATCACGCTAAGTTAGAGCGATAGTTAAATGTTTTAAAAACTATCGCTATACGATTGTCATTGAAGTTTGGCTCTCTTTCCATGGCCAGGAATAAACAAATTAGAGATTAAACGGAGGAGGACTGTAAGTACTGTAAAATTGTAAGCAATATCATGGAATACCTCAGAAACGGTTACTTCTACTATACATAAAAGAACAATAAATAATAATAATACCAATAGTAATAAATTGTGTGATTTAATTTTATATTTTTCCGCAATTACTTTCTACATATATCTTATAATTCTCCAGTTATGCGGAAGTCCTTCTAAAATGACCAGAACTTTAGTGGTTGTTCCCAAGAAATTGAGGATATGCATTGCATTTGCCATGTAAATATCTTAAATATTTGCTAATTTAATCACACACATTGACCTTTTCAATGGGCCATAAAACAGGTATTTCCCACGAAAACTCTGTATTGCATTCTTTACCTACTATGCAAATTGTGCAGAAGTGCTATTTAATATAAATATATGGCATTAGAATACATCAGTATCTTAAATAATATTAATGAGGATTGTAAACACCAATTGTTGAGTATTTCTCTAATATTCTAATTTTTACCTTATGCTGTGAAATAAAATCTCTACTATTCGTTAAAGGAATGTTACCAACAGAACAACTATATATATTCAAGTTACCCCTTGTTTTCCTGTACAGCAAACATTCAAAGCAGAACACCGCAGTCAAAATGCACTTTCATTTCATGTTTGACAGTGTAAGCCTTTCTCCTAACCATAACTTCCAAATTTTACTTTATCCCTCCTTTCTTCCTGTGGAGTAAAATTTTAAACAGCAGACTGGAGTTACTAATCATTTTTACGTATCCTTCTGATAATAAAGTAATAGCGTTTACTATACTATTTTTATATTGTACTCATAAAAGAGTGACATTTAGTAGGGTTTTCTTTCCGTGGCGGAAAAAACTTAAAATAGGCCAAAATAATAAACACAGAAAATTCGGAAAATGAATCACCCCATAAAAGGCAGAAATCATCACGGAAGAAACTAAACTGAACCTTAGAAGGTAACCAGGAGAGATAACAGAGCATCGAGGGGGCAGTATCTTCGGGGCTCAGATCACGCGTATGCAAGATCTGCGCACTGCCTATTACACAAGAGGTTCTCGGTTCTAATTCTCTCGCATTATTTTTAAGAGTGATATTAGATGCGCTGGAAGGAGTACTAATCTACTTATGTTTTGATGAAAGTATTGTCCACCTCCATGAAGGCATTCCAGGCATTCCTATTCGTCAGGAGACTGTAATTCATGGACACTGTATGAGCAGACGATTTTTAAACACCTATTTACTGAGAACATGTCATAGAGCAGGCCTGGCGAACATTACTCCCAAAGTGTGAAGCTCTTCTCCTACTCCACCTCCTTTAATGAATCCAAAGCACAGCGATCGCCGCTGCAGGCTGGGTATTAAGTGCTAGCGTGTGTGTATTTCTGTGGTCAGTTGCCATTACAGGCAAGGAGAAGAGGGCGAATTTTGTTCATAATTTGGGAGTAGTGTTCGCCAGACCTGTCATAGATATTTCTTTGGTGAGTTTTCGAATGATGCACCAATTTCTATTTTTCCCATTAGAATATTTCGTTTTAGCTTCCTAGGTCAACGTTTGGTGAACGTTGTGTTAAATACGTTAACCATATATCTAACAGTTTCTCTACCTGGAACTGAAATACCAGAAAATTTCTGCTCAAATTGTCTTCTGCACAATGGTCTTCTAATATGTGTGTATAACACATGAAACTCGTTGTTCAAGCGTAGCAGAGAGTGAAATAAATAATAATAGTAATAAGAAGAAAATAGTGGGAAAATAGCAAAGCATGGATAAGTAAATACACAAAACACAATATATTGAATACATTTCCAGTTTAATGTAGGAATTTAAGTATTCACATCACGAAAAACAGGCAGCACATGACACAGTAAAAATATATAACACGGCTGATAAACGTTATCAGCGAATTTTCATCAGTAGTGAGCAGCGGAATATTACCGAAATTACTGCAGTGAAAGTGAACTACGCATATGTATGATTTATAGCCCCTTATAAAGCGAACGCATAGTATTAGTCCTTAGTAATGAAATATGGGCTATAAGCCATTCACAAAATAAATACAGCTCAGGGATACATTTATTTTTAATAGATAGTTTATTGCGCACTGAGAAGAGACAAGTAAATTAAACATTACTTCATACAATGATATTACAAGACTACAATAAAAAAGATAATAATAATCTCATTTCATGTCACAAGTTTCTGAAATACTGTAAGAGTGTTTGCCTTCAAGGTTGTTGTGATCCTCCTTCTACAGGTTAACAGACTCTTGATATTCTGGGGTAGAGTGTTGACAAATTCAACTGACATACATGTTAAGAGTTTTACTATATTTACATTTGCTATCATTAATATCAGAGCAATTTCGAGTGGGGTAATTATGAACAGGAGAACATGTTGTAAAAACTACCATATTATTTTTAACATATAGGAGAAAAGGTAGAACAAATATTGAAAACAATGTCAGTATACCAAGTTGCATAAAAAGCGGTTTATAGTGAGTTTTTGGTGAAACTCCAAATGTGATACGTACAGATTTTTTCTGAAGAATAAATAGCTGACCGTCAGAGGTATGATTGCCTCACGACAGAGTACATAACTTATGTAACTATAAACATGAGCATAATACACTGTAACAAGAATACAACGGGAGACACTATGTCTAAGTGACGTTAGTAAGAATAATATTTTATTTATTTCTTGTTAAGTAGTTAATATGAGTCAGCCAACGCAAGCCAGTTTCGACATGGATGCACAGAAGCTTAACTGATGGCACGGAGGAAGAATTTTTTTCAGAAAAGGGCGTCTAATAGTAAGTTTATTGGCATCACACCATTGCTGCAGATTACAGGATAATTTGTGATAGATAAAGCACTAGCAATGGTAAAATCAGACGAAAACTGCATGGCAGAGATTGCCGTAACAACTTGCCTACCCTAGCATGGTGTATGTCAACAAAATTCCCCAACTGACTCACCCTTTTCCGGTTAACCACAAGGTGTTTTCCAATGAAATTGCCTTAACGTCTCTTTGTGGTTTACCATAAAAAATGTGAGTATTTATTAAAGGATCACCAGAGGGTAAAACAAACTTAGGAACTTTAGAAATTAATGGTTTTAAATACAGGGAAATAAGATAACGAGATTCAATGCACGGAATAAAAAGGAGAATCAACGACAAGAAAAATAAATAAAGATGAGTTAATGTCCTCGTAAACCAAGGCCTAAATTAATGTTGCAAAAATGCTGCTCCCACATTCAAGGCTCCATCTGGTTCTAGCTAGGCAGCTGACTGGCCTATCGTTCTTTGGTGATGGCAGATGTGCACCATACACTAGGATCGAAGGCAGTTTTATATTCGTTGTGAAAACATATTTAATTTAGTTTTATTGATGAGTATTATTATGTAACTGGAAAAGTGAAATCCGAATGGAAAAGTATGTTAGTGAGTAAAATATCTCAAGAGCGGTTGGGAATGCCTTGTGCTTTATTTGTGAAATACTAGTCACAGAACATTTCCAGACCTGCCAGCATCGATTTTTCTCTACACTATGCGCATAGTGTATGGAGAAGGTATTGTATTGTACCCAAAAATTCGATATCCAGATTTTACCGGAAATACATGTTTTGGAACACCTGAATCCAAAAAAGCATTTTTAGAAAAATGTCCATGTGTGTATGCATGTGTCTGTGGGCAGCACAGCTCAAAAACGAAAATTCCGTTAAATATCATACTTGATATTTAAGTTCAATATTTCTTAGGAATGCAATACGAAGATTTTCAAGAAAATCCCACCCACACTCAAGTACCCTTTACTTAGACAAATTTTTGAAAATTTTGATTTTTTTAAAAATGGCTCTAAACGATTTTGATTAAAATCTTTTATATTTAAGATACTTACATGACCAATAAAATGTAAATCTAGAATTTTCCTGAAATAACCTCTAAAAACCTCTTTATTCTGGATGATTTTAATTTTGCAAAACTAGTAAGCCGGAAGATAGAAAAAAACCTTACTACACAAAAATGTAGATCTCGTTGATACAGAATTTAAGTCATATATATTTTTCCTGGAGTTGTCCGTTTTAGAGACATTTCCTGTTATTGGTTTCAGTTTAAAATACACATAGAGGAACTTGTCAACTTCCGGCCACGCAAAGAAACGGCTTTCAATCACATAACAGCAACATTTTAAAACACCTAACTGTCGGTTTAGCCTAATGTATTCCCTTATTCCCGTTTACTTATAAGGAAATAAGTAATAAGACCGTTTTACTCATGTTTATCTCGATTATCACGAAGTGAATAAAAGCAACAGCTTATTAACTATAATTTGTTATAGAGAATTAGAGAAAGTCATGAGAATGGAACTTTCAAATGGAAGAGAAGAGCTTTGGAACTGAATGTCAGCTGGTTAGAATCCTGTCCAACATTAAATATAATGTACTATCGAATTTTTGTAAGTAAATGGATATAAGGATGTTCCCAAACCTTTACAAATAATGAAACAATAAGATATTTTAAAAAAGTCTTCATTTTACTGATTCATCTGTGTAAAACTGGTTTCCTCACTATAATTTTCTACTCTATTTTGTAACACCAAAATTCTCCAATAATCCCTTCGTGGTATTTCTTCCAACAATTTGGCCATTTTCTTGGAAATACTCCACATAGCTGCGCAGCTCAATAAGGTATGTTGTCTATGTCTTTTGGTCCTTTCAAAGATGTATCCAATAAAGAGAGTAATGTTTACAAAGCAATTGCTCTCCACATAAGGTTTTCCTTCTCTCCTAAGCTGAAAACTGAACTATATTCATTGATTAGGGTTTGTGTGGGACTTCTAATATACAACCAATAAATTACGAGCTCATCTAGCGAACGTCTTCCAGCCACGGTAAAATGCTTCCGTTTCCTACCCATTTCCGGTCACGTTGTATAATCCAATGAGAGGTCGGGTGAGTGTGGATTACAGCTGATAAGGAGATTCTGCCAACATTAAACACCGAAAACAGTATAGGAAAGCAAAAGCACTGGCAATTTCTTTTGCTCTTGCTATTCAAGCAAGTATATGACGTAGGCTAATGTAAGCAGTGAAAAGTTCCAATTGGAAAGTCGCCATGGTGGATTCTAAATCTGTATATACAGATTCTATCTTCCTTATTGATTTCTGAAAATGGTACTAATAACTAAATAAACAAACATTTAAATGAGTTTAATCAAAAAAAAAAAAAAAAAGAAGGAAATATTGTAAGTCTCTACGATGCAATTAAGACTCGAAAATACAAAGGAGCAATTTAAAAAAACATGTACTCTCTTTTTATAAAATCTAAAGAGTAAATAAGTTACGAGGAAATGATTTTGACATTTTTGTAAGTCCTACGCATATCGAACCGGCAAGGATGAGACTGAATTTCCAGATATAATATACCTCGAAAATAATACGTTTTGCAAATATTTGTGTCACGGTATCCATACTTTTAAATCTTTATCGGTAACAAAACACTGCACTTAAGATCTTTGCAGCTGAAAGGTTTGCTATGTATGCTTCTTCATACTTCTGTGAGCAATTGCTTTACAAATGAATTATGCCTAGTCAAAATAAAGAATTCATTTTACTGACGAACAACAATTGGCATATCCGAAAAAGCTCTATCGGAGGTAACTCAGATTTTAACGAAATAATTAAAAATGTGAATGAATGTAGTTAAAAGCACCATGTTGATTGTATTAATTTACTGTAATATATAGTCCATAAAAAGAAAATATTACTGTTTATCTGTGATAAACTAATCCCACTGCACTTTTTTTGGCTCTGTTTCTGTATCTACCGATTTGTTTCGAACTACCTGGTATAATCTTACTTTCTCGGTAGCGTGTCAAGGGTTTCCGAGTTTGCCCAACCTGACCTAGGCATTGCGTTCTAGGTATAACAAGGATGTAATAAGTTAAACTGATTAGTCACATTTCTAATTTCTCTATTATTTATAGAAAAAGAAGAAGTATTGAACTCAAAACGATCCCTTCCTTAGAAAAAGATCTCTGTGTTTGTTACTATAGTACAAATAAAAGACGTAAAATCAGCAGAATACCAAACTTGAGATTATTATCCACTATTTTTCAAAGATACAACACAAAGATTTTAAACAAATTCCCCTATTTCTTTTTACGTGAAAAACGTTTAGAAATATTAAATTGTCCTAAATATAGTGTGAATTTTGTTTTAAATACCGCATATAGATAGGTAGAGTCAGACCAGAAATTCAGTGCCATAGCCAGATCTCCCGATCTCTGTCCGATTGCCCCAACTGCTGCTAACTTGGCAACTTGCCAAATCGACATTAAACTCCTGAACTGACTAACATTGTTCCCGATGAACCTCAAGGAGGTTTCAATAAATGTACCCCAATAGAGAGTTATTATATCAAAAGTACTTTACCCCGAGCTTTATAGCTAATCATTTATTAGGTCAAATAATGCCAATTAAATACTTTTACTTTCTCTATACGTGCTATGTATATAGTGTATAGAGAAGGTATTGCATTCCACCAAAAATTCGATACCGAGATTTCACCGGAAATATATGTTTTAGTGTCTCCTGTGTCCAAAAAAAACTATTTCCAGATAAAGGTCCGTCTGTGTGTGTGTGAACGTGTGTCCGTGAACATGATAACTCAAAAACGAAAAGTCGGTAAAATACCAAACTTGGTATTTAAGTTTAGTATCTGCCAGGGATGCGACACGAAGATTTTGAGAAAATTTCCCCACCCCAAACTACCCTTTACATGGAACTTCTTTCGAAAATTTTGATTTTCTAAAAAATGGCTCTAACGATTTTGATAAAAATATCGTATATTAAAGATATTTACCTGACAAATAAAATGTATATCTTGAACTTTATGGGAATAGTCTCTGAAGAGTAGTTTATTCTGGATGAATTTTACTGAATTTTGAATAACTGCTAAACCGTAAAATATGGACAAAAACTTACTGCACAGAAAATGTAGAGACCTTAAAACACACAATTTATGTTATATAAATTGTTTTCGTGGAGTTCATCGTTTTTGAGACATTCCTTATTTTTGGTTTCTGCTCTGAGAAACTTATTCTTTTCTCATACAGGAACTTGTCAACTCCTATCCATACAAACAAAGGAACTTCTTTGACATAGCAACCAGCTTTTGACTATCCTTTAACCTATGATAGTCCCTTATTTCGCTTCTACTTATAAGGAAACAAGTAATAAGACTATTTCTGCTAATTTTTTTCTGATGAGCATAAAGTAAATAAAGGTATAAGCTTTTTAAGAGTAATTTGTTGCAGAGATATAGAGAATGTCATGGGAATGGTACACATCATATTTTTTTACATAACGCGAGTGCGCACACGATGGGAATAATTGGAAAACAATAGTCAGCATATTGCCATGGAAGTACATAGGTTATAGCAACGGAAGGTCCGTCGTTCAA
Organism: Hymenopus coronatus; assembly: GCA_030762935.1. Lineage (NCBI taxonomy): Eukaryota > Metazoa > Arthropoda > Insecta > Mantodea > Hymenopodidae > Hymenopus > Hymenopus coronatus. Next base: position 98,933,301 of record CM060892.1, read on the forward strand.
ATCCCCAAATCGGCATTGGATTTTTCAGCCTTACTCTACATATCCCACTTCTATCTTACGCATGGATTGTGTAAAAAAAATTAATGAAAAATATGTGAAGAATATTTATCATAAATGAGAAATAAAATATATATATCTTGAATTTTTTGGGAACAGCCTCTGAAGTCTTGTCATTCGAGGGGAATATAGAATAATCCTATATAGTTGCTATGTTATGCGGTCTACCAAAACTTACTAAAAATGCAAATCTCTTAAAAACACACAATTTATTTCCATTGATTTTTTTTGTGCTGTACATTTCCGAGAATTTGTTATTAATCTTCGAAACTGTTCAATACTTGATCATTCTTTCAAAGCTTTGCAACTTTCAGTTGCCCTGAATTTCCATGGAAAAAGTGTGCAATTTCAACAGTTGTTAAACATGTAATTATACATTTTTGTATCTAATTACGAAATGTGCAATGCAGCTATTTCTGTTAAGGTTTATCTGGATTAAAGTGAAGTGGACATAATTACAAACTTTAGTAAGAATAGTTGTTATTCCCAATAATAAACGCTGGACTAAAGGGAAATCTTGTAAATGTAACACATCAGATGCTAAAAAACGTTTTGTGATGGCTTTCAAATTACCTACATGTTGCATGAAAATACCTCAAATGTTCCATACACATGATTATTCTTATCTATTCTATAACCAATATTTTAGAGAAACCTTTATTCTTTTATCTACTGCTTGCTGTCAAGATAAACTTTAACAAAAGCAGTCTTACCAACCCTTTTCCTAAAAACGGCTTCTGGAAAAAGCAATTGAAATTAATACTAACTGACCGAATAATAGGCTAAACTATGAATCCGAGATTTAAAATACTTACGCATTGGGGTACGTCACCTCAAAGTAAGAAATTTAAAGTCATGCCGATATGTTGGCTAGGTAGCTCAGTGGTTAGAGCAACTGGCTAGAGACCGGGAGATCCATGGTTCAAATTCCCGCTAAATTTTTCGGTCTGACTTTACCTAACCAACTCCTGTCCTACACACACGTGTGCGAAAAAAAGAATTACATTTACAAAAATAGCCTAGTTACGTATTCCCTCGGAAGTACAACAGAAATGAGGAAATATACTACACTAAAGCGATAGTTAAATCTTTTAAAAACTGTTCGTTAAGTAATAACACTGAAACTTCGTTCTATTTGCAGTCAGAAGTAAAACAACATATGCATTGGAAAATTTATTGAAATAAAGAGGAATATCTCAAATAGTTTACAATAATTTTATGCGATATAAAGTGTTTATTTTAAATATATCTACATTTCTTATGTTCTACCATTTTGTCTATCTCTTATGCTTTATCAGTAATGTAAAGGTCCTCCAAAATTACAAAGGATTCAGAGGTAGTCATATTAAATTAATGCATAAGATGTCAGTATTGTCATGGGTTTATTACTCACAGCTTGATTTCAGTGTTAAATGTTTATATTACTCTGTCCACTTCCATGTGAGCTAAAGGAGAATGTTACGCTCTCCCTTAATTGGATTCTCTCTAGTTTGTAAACCTTGTGGCTTTAGCACACACACCGTCCTTAAAGTTCCACAAAACACATAACTTGCAGGGAAATAAAATTGCAACAAATGAAGCATTAAAGCAGTATTAATTACTTGCTTCCTTGTGAGTAGAAGGGAACTAAGAGAATACACTGGGCTAAATCGCTTGTCAAATCTCTTAAAAGCTGGTTACCATGTGCTTGAAATCCGTTTCCATAGGACAAAAGTTTAAGAATTTTAAATCTGAAACAAATAATAAAGAATATCGTAGAAATAGTCAATTCCGCGAAACAAAAGCATATGACATAAACTGTGTGTTTTAACGTGATCTATACTTTTTCTGAAGTAAGTTTTTGTGTATCTCTTACGGTTTACCAGTTAAGCAAAACTCAGCAAAATTCATTCAAAATAAAAAGGTATTTATATGCTACTACCAGAAAATTCAAGATATACATATAATTTGTAATATAAATATCTTTTAATCAAAATCGTTAGAGCCATTTTTGAGAAAATCAAAATTTTCGAAATTTTTTCCATGTAAAGGGTATTTTGTGGTGGGGGGACTTTTCTCAAATCTTCGTGTCGCATTCCTGGAAGATACTAAACGTAAATACCAAGTTTTGTATTTTACCGACTTTCGTTTTTGAGTTATTGTGTACACAGACACGCGGACACACACGGACCATTTTCCAAAAATGCTTTTTTTGCATATAGGGGACCCTAAAACGTCTATTTCCGGTGAAATCTCGGTATCGAATTTGCGGGTGGAATGCAATACCTTCTCTATACAGTATGTATATAGTACTTGTACAGAAAGTAAAAATGAAACCGTAAAATACTGAGCTCAAACACGTTATAGTATATGAATGCTTATATTGGTTACAAACAAGAAGTAAATAACAACTTCTAGCTCGGCCTAGTTCCAGAAAGCAGCAATAAGCTATGAACATGTGTAACATCCAATAAAGACTGCAGTTTCAAGATAATTTCCTTTGAGTTAGTGATTCTAAACCACTGTATAGTCGAGAACAAAAATGTGCCGATGCTCCTGTTTTTTTTCCTTTAATGTTTTTCTTTTTTCAATATTTGCAAAACCTGCTCTCAGTTGTGCCCTACAACTTATTCTTATTTTGAAAAAGCTGAGCATTTTACATAAGTAGCTGGAAGACCCTCTCTAGATGTCTGCCAATAGTTTGAATATAAAACGTCTGACAACATCCACTGACAAATGAACGCAGGTTGGATGCAGAATCGGAAGAGAAGAAAAGGGCATAAGGCAAACATTTTAAGGAATGGTTGATATACTTGCCTTGTAAGCATCATACTCTTTTTTAAATATTTAAGTGAACTGAAAGAAACAAAACTTATGGAAAAAATTGAAAATAATTGCAAGATTATAGCGAGGGCTGTTGAGCTATATGGAGTCCGCAATACCGCATCAAGCTGGTGGATAACATACTACGGACACGTTACTAGACATGTTTATGACAAACAAAAATGAAAACAATCGTGGTAGGTTTTGGGTTATACACAAATTAAGCATTTAAAATAAAGCAGAATTACATAAATGTCGCAATTTCACATTCTTCTTCTTCTTCTTTATAATCATATTCTTGCAAAACTCTGATGATATTGCGTATTTTAGATCATCTTATCCCGAAGTAATTTTGGAAAGGTAAAATCAGAGTGAAAGCACAGAGCGCTGATCAATTCTGAACCACCAATATTCGGTTTGCGTTTCGCTGCTATTCCATCATAGCTATGAAGTCGATATCAGTATGCCATGAAATTTCCCATGTGACCCGTATTTTCAAGAAAATGGAACGTTTCAACTTTTTTGAGATATCCCATTGTTAACTTACGTACCTTTTCATTCTTGTTCAGGATTTCAAGTGTACGAAAGAACAAGTAATGTAACTGAATTGATTATGTTTTCTAAACGATTTTTAAAATTCTTTGGATCCTAGCCTCTGGCGAACCTCTGCATTCGACATAAGTGATATGCCAATCGGATTTCTCAGGTGCAGGCAAGAATGTGGAAGGAAATGCTTTACTAATTCTTATGAACTTAATATATAACTCACTATAACATTTTTTTTTCATCGACTATATGGATGAATTACTTTTGAAGAAAATATCGAGTTGTAAACTTACTACTCATGACGCCCTAACAGCATACCTCTATAAAATCGTGAGCTGTAGGTAAGTGTTAATCGCATATGCCCTATAGCTCAAAATATGTTTTGCACAAGGAATACACATTAGTTCTAACAAATTATCACATTAATCAGGATTACTTCGAACGTTAAGTTATCTTCCAACCGGGAGCACTATCAATATGCATTATATCTAAGCTTATTCCACCTGTAACGTGTTAATTATTTTGGATACTTGTTACTTATACGCCTTGTACTTTATATACAATGGGAATGATTATGAATTACTGTGATTTTACGAGGACATGATATCTCTTTGATAGCTTGAAAAGCATCCACGTACACTCAAGTATAAAAAATGGGCTTATCTTTTTATTGTAACAGTGTTTATCTTCGAATCAATGCAATCATTTGCCTGATAAACGTGGAGCTACTGCTTCAATTGCAGGTTCCTGGTAACCAATTACTTATTCGGAAGTGAAGATCTGGTTTCAGTTATTGACTTCGCGATTACCACCCATTTTCCATTCCATCTCACCTTCATGTCAATCAGCTTACTTCATTCCGACCTTAATCTCATTTTGACAGAAACCAACACCAGCCAGCAACTACTCCAAACAGGTCAACTGGGAAGCGGTAAGGAACTATCTCCGCACCTCCATACCACCGAAGACCAGAATCATTGGACATATCTTAGGAGAATGCGGTCTTATCATTTACCTTCAAAGCTATGCATACTGCCCACAACTTAAAATAAAGACCCGACTCTCTTACACTAGACGTCCTACCAGTAGACCTAAATGTACTCATACGTTGCTCCTGGGCGTTGTGAAATTTCTACAGCGCTACTGCTGGCTTCAGAACCAGGTGCTACTATAGCGCTCACGCTGGAAGATTCGCCTCCAACTATGCAAACACCAAATGCAAGCACGGGAGTACTTAATGACCTAATTGCGTATCGAAAGTGCTTAAATTTGGAGCATTACAACAAGTCTTCGAAATCCAAGGACTCGCCTATGATCCCAAGGCTAACGCTTTATAGCAGACTACCTTAAGTGTTCCATGGACGATATTTTCTCTGAAGCAGTCTGCCCAGAGGCTCGGAGATGCTTTCGTCGTGCTATGGAAAACGAAGAACGACTCCCAATGATTCATCCAAGTGAAATGCAGATGGTATTGCAGAACCTCAATCCTTAAAAAATGGCAGGGTCTGATTACATTCACGCTCCCTCCTTTTCAAGCTGTGCTCTTTCGCAACCTTAGTTTACAACATTTACTTCGACTTGGATGACTTTCTCCGGGAGTGAACAGAGGCTCAATGATATGCATTTTGAAGCCAGGTAAAGACGCTCGTTAAAATACCACCCCAGCAGCTTCCTTTCGACCCTCTCAAAGATTTTCAATAGAACGGTGCTAACCGCTTTTTCTCGCTTTTGAGGGTCGTTCAAGAAATCCCTGACACCAGTTTCGATTGCGTTCCAGACAGTCGACACTGGGATTCCAGAGGATGCCTTCACAGCAGTCGTGTTCTTGGATGTCGAGAGACCTTCTCAAAGGCATGTCAACTGAGTCTCTTTCAAAAACTCATCATACTAGGACTACCCACACAACTGAATATCTTAACAGCAACCTCATTTAGGGTTACAGTGCAGGGAGAACGTCAAAACTTAGGCAATCAAGAAACGGATTCCCTGAAAGTTCTGTGTTACCCCATGCTCTTCAATGCATACATAGAGGTTTCTGAACCCCGCCGCTCAATTTAGATCAGTATGAGGATGACTACATGTTGTACTGTATCAGAGCCTTCAAACCTTTGTAAGACATTTTTATCTCATCCAAGAATGGTGCCTACGTTTGCGCATGTTCTTTAACAAGAACAAAAGCCATGCTACCTTATTAACTGAGCTCCACACCATCGTAGATTACTCTCTCTTAAGCCACAGAGGCCAAAAATATCAAATGGAGGAAGTTCATCAAGCCCTGGAACTAAAACTGAACAAAGTTATAACCTTTTGCGAAACCTATTAAAATTTAGTAAGCTATGCCCGCAATGGCAACCCCAAATAGGGAAGATGTAAATTCAAACTTTCTATTATTATAATAATAATAATAATAATAATAATAATATCAATGATAATAATAATATTGCACAGCAACAAAGCTATGATATCCGAAGCAAGCTGCTCACACACGTGCTTAGTTACAGGATGTAGTACAATATTAACTAATATTGTCAGCGATTATCAGCATTAGGAATTTATTATAAACTAGCAGCGATAGTTAACATACATTTCATAAATATTTCCTGCAAATATACCTGGGATACATTGCTCCAGGTGATCAAATCTGCAGGTACGTAAAAGCTACAACGCTGCACCAGGGTAATTTAGCGATTAAGGAAAGAGTAGGTTTAGATAGAGTCGATTAAAAGATTTCCCAGAGGTGTCCTAGAGGTTTCTTTTTTCCTCTTTTATACATTAGAGCTTTCAAGATGATACAACGATCATCTGGGTGTGTATATAACTTACTTTAATAGATAATTTCTTTTTCGATTGGACACATTGTAAAAATTTAGAATTTTCGTTTTCATAAACATCTTATAATACAAATATTTTTAGTTTCTTTGTGATGGATTTCAGTTTGACAAAAGTAACGATTTCACAATAAACGAAATTGGTTTGACTTCTCTGAATGTTTTAGATGCATTTCTGGAAATTTATCTGTGTACGTGTCACAAGTCCCAATTCAAAAAGTTTAATAAATATAATTTCATATTTAAATCAAACTAATTTTAGGAATGTCAAAGGAAGATTTTTAAAAATTCTACTCACCAACCTAATATTAAAACATTTCCATTGTCATTTATTTTATCAAAGCTGCCTCTAAAGATAAAAAAGTATAAATTAGAAATATGAATCTTGAAAATAAAATCCTATCATAAATGACATACTATCACAGAAGCAAATATTACTCAACAAAAATATAAAATTTCGTGGTCTGAATGTTAATTATTGGGTCGGAATTTATTTTATTGCCTTAGATCATAAGTTAAAATACCATTTTCCGATGCATATGCTGTATTGTATTCAAGATATTTGGATTCCGTTAAGATATGCGAATATGAAATAGTATTGTTCAGAATAATAGCAATTTCAGAGGTATTTGCAATTGCTGGTCTAAATTGTCTGATATTTTAATAATACATTTTCAAGAGCCATTATTTTGTGCTTGAGTAAAAACAAAACAGTATATTACAATTTCTGTATGGGGAATGTATTTTACAAATTCGGTTTTCTTTTAGTTAGATTCTTACAAAAATTGATGTAAACGCTTTAATTGATCATTTATTAAATTACGTAACAAGGAATTATAGCTCCCTAATTATGATTTCAAGGCATAAGGTAACCGCTCATTGAACAAAAAAAAAAAAAAAAAAATAATTTATAATGACTAAATTATTAAGGACAAAAATATTGGTAAACACTTTAATAAAATATAATTACAAACATACCAATTTGAAAAAACGAGTCATTAACAGTTCCCCGGTCGTCACCTTAGCACGGTGGTAGCGCGACTGCTTGCCACACGGGACACCTGAGTTTGATTACCGGTACCGGCGTGGAAATTTTTCCCCGCTGGGAGACCTGGTAAGGGGTGTACTCAGCCTCGTGAGGTCCCTGGAGGGGGCAACTGAGGGGCTACTTGATTGAGAAGCAACGGCTGCAGATCGAGAATACCGCATTAACCGGCCGGGAGGGACTCGAAAACGCTGATCACGTCTCACCCTCCAGCACTGCACCCCATTCATGACGCATTCGGGCCGAGTAGCAGCAGCCGGGCGGTAGGCCTTGGTCCCTTGCGGGCTATTGTGCCATGGAGTTAAAAGTTCTCCATTTTCGAAATTGTTTAATCATTTCACACTTGTATTGCATGCTGTTTTTTGTATGAATAGTGTGTTTTAATATTCTGAATGGATTATGGATTTAAAATATAATATGCTCTATTCACATGATTGTCTCTACCAATTCTGCAACAAACTAATCTCAAAATAGATTACTCTTCTTAATAGTGTTAGATATATAGATGCAGATATTTTGATAAATGTGCATCCAATTCGATATGTTATTTGTTTCCATTCCTATTTGTCTAACAGAGTTACCAGAAACCAATCACAACTAAACTTAACTGCACCGCGATATGGCTAATGCCTGAAAGCATATTTGTTTTGCTTCCTCAATATATTACCTGCTAGCTTAGGTTATGTAAGGGTCATTGACCTTACAGAAAGCACTCAAACTCAGTTCCAGTAAAACATATTTTATATCGAAGGGTGACCACTCAAAGCTATGCTTTCCGACCCGCGTTTACAGGGAAAAAAACACGTATGTCAGTCCCCTTGGAAGTGTAAACCAACTGGAAAACTTATTACATCTAATAAGTAAAATTATAAATTCGTAAATAAAGGTAATAGTTAAAGTTAATAATCTTAATTAAAAATATCTGCATTTATAGCTAAGCATCGAAACCAGATACACTTAACGGAAATAGTAATAATGCCTACTAATTTCCTTGTACGTAAACGGAAATAAGGAAATACATAAGCTAAAGCGATGGTCACATCAAAGTATTTCAGGGTAGGTTGATCTGTTAAAAAGTGTAATAAATACATTAATAAATCAAGTAAAAATGAAAATAAAGAAACGGATGACTTGAGAAAGATATAAATAGTGGAAAACATAAACCAATAAGAAAGAAGATCTCGAGTATGATAATTCCACAAAAATACAGAGAATCCAAATCGCGTTAAAGCACATAGTTCACATCAAATAACGTATCCGAGATATTCCTACTTTTTGGTTTGAATTTCCAAATAATTATACTGTTATTAAATAAAAAGGCATGACTGCATTTTCCTTTTTTGTATCCTGGATATGAAAACATTTCTACACCATCATATAATGAACAGCTTTTAAAAGATTTGCCTATAGATTTACACTGTGTATTTACAGGGAAATGTTTAGTATACCATTTTCTGCTAATGTTTATTTCAATTAGCAAGATGTAGATATAATAATAGGCATTTATAAGAATAGTTTGTTACAGAATAGGTAAAAAATCATGCGAATGCAGTACATTTTTCATTTGTTTCTCAATAAAAAATACGTTGTCAGCATGTTTGAGAGCTTTTCAGACAAATTCTTCAACTCGGTTTACAAAATGGCGCATAAACGAAATATATGTTTACGCTCTATATCGTATTGACTAAAAGTGAAGGACGTAGAGTGAGTGCATTCACATTGTTATACAGACCTCTTATGATGATTAGCACCATAATTTATCGGCTTGGTATTTCATTTTGGAATCTTCCAAGGATGCGACACGAAGATTTTCAAGAAAATCCCCCACCCCAAACTACCCTTTACATGGAAACATTTTCGGAAACGTTGTTTTTCTTAAAAATGGCTATAACGTTTTTGATTAAAATACCACATATTAAAACCAGTTATAAATGTATATCTTGAATTTCCTGGGAACAGCCTCTGAAGACTACTTTATTCTGAATGTATTTTACGGAGTTTTGCATAATTGCTAAACCGTAAGAGATAGACAAGAACTTAGCACACAAAATATATAGAGCACATTTAAACACACAATTTACGCTATATACATTTTTTCATGGAGTTGATAGTTTTTAAGATATTCCTTGTTTTTATTATCAGCTTTGAAAAACTCAATACTTTTCTCATACAGGAGGTTATCAACTCCTGTCCATACAAACAAAGGAACTTCAATCACATAGAAATAAGCTTTTGACTATCAATTTAACCTATGGTAGTCCCTTATTTCGCTTCTACTTACAAGGAAGCAAATAATAAGACTATTTCTGCTAATTTTTTCACGATTAGCATGAAATAAATAGGAGCATAAGCTTTCTAAGAATAGTAGCAGTAGAGAAAGTCATGTGAATGGAGCACATCAGATTTTTTTTTAGTATGCATTCACCAGGAAAACCGAATTATTAAACAATGAATATTAAACTCATATTTAAAGCATAAGCGAGTTTAAATATAGATCTTTCTTGTCGGAAATTTATAGTCTGACTACGCCTTGCTGGCCCGTAATCGGCACACTTGTATTATTGGTTTGCTTTTAAAAGCATATAGCCTATTGTTGCACATGTCCCCAGTTCCTTAAGTAGTCATACCCATTGTCGCAGGCAGATGTTCAAGAAATTAACACATGAAGAGCGGCGGGATTAATTAAAGTCCTTGGAAGGGATACCTGCTACGTGAAATGTTCGCTTTTACTGGAAATTTCAGTTGACGTCATCAACAGCTGTCAAACGAACAGATGCAAAGCAGGCGAGTCAGTTTTCAACTGAGAGCTCTAGCACGCAGGGCAGCGTGTGAGAAGTCAACCGGCTACATGTCGAAGCTATGAGAAAATTATACTTCAGATTTGTTGATAAACAGCGGAATAAAGACGTTTATTTATAAACAGTTTTGAACAAAAGAAAATCTAATTACTGTAGAAAAATCATTAGAGTTTTACCTTCTAAGGTTCTACTCTTTCACAGTTTAATAATTTATTTCTCAAAATAGCGGCTGTATTCCTTTAAGTATATAGTGATTTATGTTGATGTAAATTTGAGGGGCAGTAAACAAATAATAAACAAATTAGTAAAACTTCATGTGGAGGATTCCAAGTATGGAGAAATGTTGAAAAGGTTTAGCGAGAAAGCGTGATTTAAATTTAGGCATGCGACTGTCCATATATATCTTCATACAATTAATATTTTGTATGCAAGTAGATATTTGCTATACATTTCCTTTAAGCATAGATTTTATTAATAACAATATTTTAATTTTAATATTTCATAATTTCTGTCAGTTTACAAACATTCCTAGGCTTAACAAATATTTTTCCTTCATAACGTGCGTATGGGCAGAAATAAATACTTTAATTTTGAAATGCATCTGAATTTAAAATTTTGTTTGGTAATATTGACACTTCCAACCTTCAGTTTTAGTTTCTATATACAAATTATGAACATAGTAGGTAGAGAAGGTATTGTAATCTAATCAGAAACGGAGATTTCACCGGAAATATATGTTTTGAGGTTCCCTGAGCCCAAAAGAAGGCATTTTTAGAAAAGGGTCCTGTGTATGTCTTTGGACCGTTAAATAACAAACCCAGAGTTTATATTTAGTAACTTACAAGGATGTAACACAAAGATTTTCAAGATAATCTCCCAAACTACCATTTACACGAATAAAGTTTCGAATTTCTTTTAAATGTCCCTAACAATTTTTATTAAAATAAAATTAAAGATATTTACATCACAAATAAAGTTTCTGTCTTGTATTTTCAGGGAATAGTCTCTGATGGCTTCTTCATTCTGGATGAATTTTATTGTAGTTTGCATAACTAGGAAACTGTAAGAGGTAGACAAAAGCTTACTACACAAAAAGGTAGATCCGGTTAAAACACATAATATATGTCCTATACTTTTTTTTTTTTTGAGTTGATCTTTTTTGAAATATTCCTTGTTATTGCTTTCCGTTTTAAACTACGTAACTGTACTCAAACGGAAAGACACCTTTAGTTTCATCTCTATTTTGTTTTACTGCTGGACATACAAAGTGAACTGAACTTCTATTATTCACACAGCGATCAGGTTTTAAAAGATTTGGCTATCGCTTTAGCCTAGTGTATTCTCTTACTTTCCTTCTGCTTAGAAGGAAGCGACTAATAAGACAATTTCTACTAATATTTATCTCAATTAGCATGATGTAAAAAAAAAAAAAAGAATAATCTTTTGTAAGAATATTTTGTTGCAGAAACAGGTAGAAAAAATGCACGTGAATGAAACGCATCAGATTTTATTCAGTTCCAAATATGATAGTGTAACATCATGTGAACAATGGCCATGTATGATGTTTTTTGTTTATTATTTTGGAAAACTGCATATTCAGTTTAGTCCCCACTTAATTGATTGAAATGAGGTAAACACTACATTAGCTGAACCTCGAACGGGGCTTTGGGCACTTCAGCACACCGTGGTATTAAAGTGGCTTGTACTCAACTTATTTACAACATGAGATTTAATCCGGTTATACCATAGTAAGTTCGTGGTTCAGGAAGAGTAGGTATATAGGATGATTCAAAAATACTTTGACAAAGATGAGTAACTGGTTCCTTGCATCCAAACAAGAAACAATGTCCATATAAACAGATGTCCCCAAACCCTTCGTTTTCGATTTTCAAAATGTTATTAAGCATAACGTTATAAAGTGGCACATTATTCTGTTTTTGACTTTATCGACTGTTAGAAGGTGCTCAACAGAAATAGAGCTCTTAGCAAATGCTCGAAATTCACTCCTCTTGCATCTAGACATGCATGCAGTCATCAAAGCACGAACTGTAAAGTACTCCCAGTTACTGTCTTATATTTTCATAGGCCTCCATGATCGTAAATTAGGAGTTTCTTCATCCGGGATTTCTGCAGCATAAACCAATTGTTTTAAGAAACCCCCAAAGATAAAACAACAAAAGACTGAGGTCAAGCGAACATGCAGGCCATGGAGACTGGTCTTACTCTACCTATCCATCTGTTATGATAGATACCAGTCAGTGCATTTCGAACAATGAAACTAAAATGTGCTGGAGCCCCATCATGTATAAACGACTTGTTTCTACTTATTTGCAGGGGCACATGATCTAGTATGTCTAGAAGTGTGCTCTGACTGAGCACCTGTGAAGCATGTTGAGATAATGACAAATGAGACCAGTATAAACAAGCAGTCATGACAACAAAAGGCCATTTCCGCAAGAAAAATACGTCAAGGCTATGAATGAGTACATAGATAAATAGGGCCTGGAAAGCCATTGAACGTAAATTTTGATAAACTGATAACACAAAACGGATGGTTTTAGAGCATATGTTTTTATGAACCTATCTACTTGTTTCAATTTGAGAAATCCAGCCGTAACGTTGTGAAGAATATTTTTGAAACACCCTGTGTTGTAGAGACGAATTTTACCTTTTCTGCCTAAAGTTTAGAAAGTATTGCATTCCACCCAAAATTCAACGGTATTATATATTTATGGTTTCCTAAACGAACAAAACAAGTTTTAAGAAAAAATACGTATGTATGTGTGTGTGTGTGTGTGTGTGAAGAGCGTATCTCAAAAACAAAAACTTGGATAGTAGCAATATAGCTCTAACGAGTTTGTTTAAAATCTATACATATAACATAATTGCATACAAATAATGTATATACATCTGGACATTAAAAGTGACCCAGTTCTCTAGATTGCAATAGTTCTTTTTTGCTTGCAAAGTTTCCAACTTCAGGTAATTAAATACTTCTCCAGCCGATATCAGTTCTGTATGTGATTGGTCTGAAAAACAACTCAGGGTTAAAAACACAAACAATGCATGATTTTATAAGCCTTGTGAAATGGAGGAGTGCATCGCATATTGATACTCAAGGAAAGAGAAAAGAGTATAGAGAAAAAAGTGAAGAATTATCTGCATGTGTCATTAAACTTTACAACAGTACGACATTTATATTTCCATGAGTGCTTTCGCCAGAGACAAGGATAATTTATTTCGTTTCCGAACGATAATAGCCAAATCGATATTAAAACAGTAGTGTAACATGAATGTTACCTTTCGGCATTTCGGCCATATTTTGTATAGGTAAATTTAGTGATCTTGTGGCTGGAGTTACGCTCGGAGATAAGAGATGATCAGTTTGTACGCGGTGAGGTACAACAAACAGCTCCGTTCCACTGTGAATCACATTTTATTCAAGAGGATGTGCAGTGGAGGAGGAAAAAACCTAACAAAAACCCATGTCGATGCTTTCGGTTCACTGCAGTGTTTTTCATGTTAGTGCAATTTCCATATTAGTTGGCTTAAACACCTATCCGGTCTCTTATTGGTTTTAACAAAGTGAATGGTGATGAGATGAGATGAGAAACAGAAGCATTTTATCTTAGTGACTGTGAAACACTCTCCGAATTTTTCCGTCTTTTATTGGTTTTATATAAACTTCATCAATAAAATTTTAAGCAATGAACAGAGATCGTTTTTGGCTCAGGAATGAAACAAACAGTGGAAACGTACGAGAAACATTATGTGCAATGATTGGATGAAATTGCTTTTGGTTCTTTATTATATATGTCATTTGAAATAAAACAGAAATACATAACAAAGAAAATTAACTGCAGAAAACCCTGAGTTTGGTATTACAAACAAAAGTAAAATACCTTGTGAGGAACTGGGATATACTGAAATAAATCACATAAAATGAAAAAAATAACTAGTTGCTATTCAGCATTACTCGAAAGGTTCAGGAAGCATTTATTTTCTTAGAAAAGGCTAATAACAAAACATATTTAAGATAATCTGTATTACGAAGTGATTCCATGTGGCCGAATTTTCTCCAACTTTTCACATACAAATATAGACTTACATAACTTAACATTCTAATTCCATCTTTTCTTTCTATGGAAGATCAGATAATAAACCTGAGTCGCTTATTAATTTGGTTCATTATACCTGAGTGGAAACAGGAATGTGGGAGGAAGTGCGTAAGTAATCGTTTACCTAACACACAGCATATTGTGATTGCAAGATCTTGAAATTTCTGTGAAGTTCTCCTCATTCTATGTGAATATAGATATAACTGACAAACTGTAAGATGTAACAAAATATTAGTATAAATAGATCTAATATTGCTGCATACTTTATGGAACTTTTACGTTTGGATCATATAGCAAACATATTTTTAAAATTGATAATTACATACATGAGTGACAAAATAACAGTGTCCTGACTATGCTAGTTCAAAATAAATTTGAGAGTATAGACCTCGATATAGCATCCAGTTAAAAAATAATGAATTATTTTAATGATATTAACTATATCTAAAGCATTCTTTGTTATAGGAATACATTTTCAAATACTTGTAATTTTTAAGTGTTAAACTCCATTCATTTTTGACCATGGTATTATAAGGCCATGACAGACACTTTTTAAAAATCTGACTATCGCTTTAGCCTTCTGTATCTTTTTATACAGTAAATGTGCAACAGAAATGTATCTCAATCAACAAGCAATGTATAGGAGTAAAGGATTTTTTAAGAATAGAAACAGAATATTGAGCAGAGAAAGACTTAAGAGTTCAACTTTTTATACCACATGAAAGCAATTATAGACACACACCAAACTTTAAAACTCTGATGTGTTACATTTCCAAGACTATCTTCAACAAATTATTCTTAAAAAGCGTAATCTTCTAAGTACTTCATGCTATTTGAGATAAACATTTGCATACATGTTTTTATTACATATTTCTTTATAGATGCAAAGGAATAATAGACTGCACTAGACTTAAATGATGCTCAATATTTTTAAAAAATCTGGTCGATTTGGGATAGTTTTGAGATTCCCTCTCTTTGCTTCGCTAATTGCAACAAAAAAGGAAACGATATCTCGATTTGGGAAAGTATAAACATTTTAAAATTGAAACCAATAACGCAACATACATGAAAAAGGCCTTTAGGGGCTATTGCCAGCAAATACAAGATATGCATTTTATTAGTCATGAAATTATTTTTAGCATATGGGATTTTAATCAAAATGCTTATAGCCATCTTCATGATATAATATAATATATTGACATAGTATTGCTTTACTGAGTAATAAGTCGTATTTTTTGCATGCAAAGAGTAGTTGGGGAGCGGGAATTTATTTGAAAATTCTAGTGTCGCAAACAGACCGCAGAGTACCGTTTCGTCACATCCATCCTAAGTACCCGCTGCTACATATTTCTTCTCCTTATTTTACATTCATTCTTCTCTTTGATGCTTCTTCTTACAAAGAACTTAGCAAAATCCTTTAATGAAAAATATCTACCGATACAGAAATTTCAAGACTTACCAGTCCGCTTTGTTTCGTTATATGTATAGCCAAGGGTACTAAACCAGAGATAATGGATCCCGGCCATTCGTTCCATTCCTACCCTGGCAACGTCATAACCCTCCTTGTTCACCGAGCGGGGGCATAAAACGACAAAATGTTGAGCGGTTTACGACACTGGACGAGCAAAAACAGTCGATATTTTACTCCATGCTTGTGCAACTTCCTCCTCTTCAGGTCACGTAGTGGCTTCTTGTCGCTGTTTCCTATTGGCCGGCAAACAGCCAATGAGGTCCAGGAAATTGTAAACTATTCTGTTGTAAAAAAAATACAATTGGATAGCTGTCTTCTCCAATAAAGAACGTTTTATAGACGCAGCTACGGCATAAAGCGCAATAAGACTTTATACCTTCTTATTTAAATTTGAAAATTCCGGGGATTTGAATGCCCTATTACTATACGTTACCGAGTGTATACATACATATATATATATATATATATATATATATATATACATACACATATAAACATATATATACACATTATGCAGCCTGTTTCAAAAGGACACCAAACGAAGATTGGCTTACACTTTGACTTGTACGAAACTTGGTGTCACTTTCAAACTCTTCTATTTAAAGTTTTATGTGTGTTTAAAAATCGCACATATTTGGGAAGGAACAACGGTTGTCATACGTCACATAAACAATCTCAGAATGTGTTATACAAAGCACATAACAAAACCCACATGATATATTTTCCATTACTAAGATGACCTGTGCCGCGCCGGTGTGTCTATCAGACCACCTTTACTCTACTCGCCTGGGACCTTAGCTACCAACCGGCACCTCTCTTGGAGTGGGCCATTTTTTTATGTACAACTGCCTAATCCAAGGTGATTTTATGGCAGTTTTTTTTTTTAATGTGCCGAATTTAGAGCTGAAAATTATTTTCACGTATCACATTTGGTATGACCAACAAGATCCACATCTTTGCTTGGTGTCGTTTTGAAACACCTGTATGTATATATTTATTTATAGAACGGGTCTTCAAGTTCATTCAGCCTTTAGCAACAGTGGATTTAAATGCAAAACTTTACTAATAGTTCAGCAAGCCTCTTGTCTCAAAAGGGAAATGTGGACATCGCCTTGGACTGCACTCATTGCCGTTTCAGAAACTGGGCGGCGCAGAGCTGTTTTTACTAGGGCAATTTGTGCGTTCTTTTCAGGCAAGACGGCAGTGACCACCGATCACAGAATTTGCATGATTGGGTGATACCTCCATCTGGAATATAGATTGCCTCAGCATAAATTCTGCGATTGCGAGGTTACGAGACGCAAGCGAATGCTCCAAATGTAAATAAATATTGGAAACCTGCGATACAAATCCCATTTAACTAAGGTGATATCACAACTGTTCAGTTCCACCCTTTCAACACATCGTTCGCTAGTCCTCTGCTGTGATAAATTCGCTGCCCTGTATCGACTTCAGGCGAGGACAAATGACTGGCGGTAGAGGTTGGATAAATCTTAAGACCATATTCCACTACATGGAAGTAGTGCTGCTCCAGCTTGAAGTGTTATTTATTCCACGTAAAAACAAGGAAACTAAATATCACTGCTGAAAATACAGTATTAGTTCAAAATCTTCTTGGAAAATTTACAAACCAGAACTCACAATGGGTGCTTCTTCCTGTGCAATCATTATTTAGGCACACTGTATCACCGATTATTTAAACGGGATCCATCCCATCCTAATCCGCGACGCGAGAGCTACCAGACGTGCTAGACGTACTTCATAATAGCATTATTCATATTTTACCACCGAAGTAGTGAGTGTGGTTAGAACCGTTTGTTGCTCTATCTTGTCTGTGGATTATGATGGAGTGAACTCATAAAGAGTCCAGGATACTTGGGTGATGACAGCCAGGTAGAACACCCGGTGTGGCTCCCGTTTTGTAAATATATACGGGAGAAAATTAAAGAAATGTCAGAATCAGTCCGTGAGACTTTTCATTTATAATGAAATTAATAAGTCTGCGTTTGTTTCCAGAGCGATCTATCTGTAATCAAAATGACGCGTACAGTCAGACAGTCTGACTGTAGTCAGATGATAAGTCGCATTCCCATATACTATACTACTTTTATCCGTAACCCCCCCTAATTGGTCCCATTCCTTTATGCCTCGGTTAGGTTGTTTTGATGACCCCCTCCTCCCATCCTAAGAAAAAATATGTTTAGTAAAAAGGCCATCTCTAGTGTGAGTGTGTAGTATAGGACGGAGATTTTCTTGCAAGTCTTCGTATTATACCTTTGAGGGATACTGAGAATAGTTATTAGTTTATATTTAACCGACAGTTTATTTTGAAGTTAAGTTGTTCACAGACACAGACACATACCTATCTACTCTCTCGCTCTCTCTCTCGCTCTCTCGCTCTCTCTCTCTCTCTCTCGCTCTCTCTCTCAGGCAAACAGACACACATTTGATAAGAGCTAGCCGAATATGTTCAAATCTACAATTTTTTATGCCAGAATTATGGTTATAGCTGACCTAGGGAAACAACGGATAGCGCAGCCCTAAAAATTAAACCCATAAAGCTATTTAGTGCATGAGCACAAATATTTGCATATGATTAATGTAATGAAAGTAAAATATGAGAGAAAGACAGAAGTCCCTGCCCACATATTATGTAAAATATCTTACAGAAGCGAAGACTGAATGCGCTGCTGATTAATGTGATGAAAGTAAAGAATGAGAGAAAGAAAGAAATCCCTGCCAACATATTATGTAAAATAAACTTCAAGAAACAAAGAATGAATGCAAAGCTGTATATGAGTAAACATACCGTGATAGCGTTGGCAAAGGAAATTAGAGAAAAACGCAATGTCCATAAAACCAATTACATTTCATGTAAGCTCATTTACATGTGCCCAGAGTGTATAGCAGCAGAGAGCACCAAGTTCGATTTGCTAGGAATAAAAGACAAAAAATTGGAACGAATATAACATTCCAAACTATTCTTTTATATCCCACAATTTTGTGTTGTTGCCAAAACGACCATTGCATTCATTTTTCAGTATTGCTTTTGTAGCAACCTCATTTTATGGTCTATAACAGTGTCTCGTAAGCTAACATCGTCCATTGCCTGAATAAAACAGAGTAAATGGGTATATGTTTGATTCCTACTTCCATTACTAGCATGCAGTTTAACCAATGTAACAACATTGTATTGGGAATACAATGTATGCCTGTTTTATACTTCCAATTTCAAACAGCATATTTCTTTGTTCTACAATAATTCACACGCCCCTAGAACCACAAGAATATCAAGCATACCCTGGCAGATTGGTGTGTTTGGCATTGAAGGTGGACCTGGGATCTTTGAACCCAGGGACAAACCATCTCTTCGCAAATAATTTGAACAATAGATATCTGCTTTAAAGTCAATAGGTTTTAACTTTTTTTGTGAATATTTGTTTACCCCCATTATCCCTTCTTTATTGAAAATGCAGGCTGATAGGCAGATACTTTATTGGTGATTAAGAACGGAGGACGATGGATTTTTTCGGGCGTAAAAATCCTTAACATGGCTTCTTTCGGAAGGGAAGTAAAGCTGTGGGTCCCGTGTCGTAGATTTACGGTACGTAAACAAACCTCAAGCCTGATAGAGAGACATCTGAGAAAAATTGAGCGGTCATTCACGCCCAGTATAGAATGGGACGCTGAGAACCATAGCAGTTAAAGAGCGTCCATAAATATCACGCCTTTTCCATTTAACGGCATTACATCAATATTTGCTTCATTTGCGGACTTATAATTTTACTTATTAAGAATAGTATGCTATCAGGTTGGACAGTAGCTCCAAATAGGCATGGTATATGTTTATTTTCACTGAGACTGGGGTAACAATGAGTGGGCAGACATCACTATAGCCATACCGAAATTTCATCGGAAATATATGATTCCAAATCTCCTCAATACAAAAAAAAAGCATTTTAGATAAAGGTCTGCGAGTGAGTTTGTGTAATTGTGTCTGTTGGCAGTATAGCTGAAAAAAGTCCGTTAAACACTAACGTTGGTATTCAAGTTCAGTGTCTTCAATGATACGACACAAAGATTTTCAAGAAAATTCCGATTTTTTATATGCAGCCCTTTTCGAAAATATGGATTTCTCAGAGTTAAAACATTTGGATTAAAATATCGTTAAAACACATAACTTATGTCCTATACAGCTTTTCATAGAGTTAACCGTTTTCAAGATATTCATCGTTATTGGTTTCGATGTTTAACTATTTAAACCTTTCTCTAGCAGGAGCTTAATTTTCGTTTCATTTCTTTTGTTTTATTCCCCTGAATAGAAAAGAGAACTGAATTTCAATTGTTTCACTAACAATGAGCTTTTAAAAGATTTGACTATTGATTTGGCCAAGAGTATTCCCTTTTTTCCTTTCTACTTATAAAATACAAGTAATAAGACTAATTTTTATCTCTATTAGCATGAATTAGATAAAAGAATAAACCTTTGTAAGAAGTTTGTTTGTGGAAGGCTAGAGAGTCATGTGTACGGAATACATTCGACTTTTGTCATAGCTGTTTCAGCCTCAGCTTCTTCGGGAAGCTTTAGGGCACTAGAACTTGTGAAATCATTTCGAAGTCATAGTTCAAAGTTTGCGTTGACATGGAATAACAAAGTTGCACCTTCTGTATAAAAAAAAAAAAAAATCGTAATAAAGGTGTATATTATCAGTTCACACTTGTAATCGGCATGCTACTATGCCAGGTGAGCGAATAAGTTATAAAAACACATTATGTGCATACACCTGCCAAAGTTTTGTTTAAAGAAGTTTAACTTTTTTCATGACAGAAAACATAATAATGAATCAAATGTGGACTAATTTATTTATATGATATAAGCTCTAAAATTTTCAAATTGAGATAAAATATAATTATTAAAATTATTAAAAAAACAATTTGTTATTTCTGAAAAATGTCGTTACAATGACTTTTTTTTTACTGCTTTGTTTGTAGCTTCAAAAACTTTAAACGCTAACTTTAGTAGTTTCTAGCAAAACTGTGTCTAAATCCTAAATTTAAACTTGCGGAAAAGCGTAAGAAACTATGCAACGAGGAGATGTGGCTCAGATGTCTATATATTTAAATCACTGGTTAAATAGCGCAGAAAACGTTTCAGAAAAGTTACATCACTGGATTCTAAAAATCAGGAAGAATTTTGTAAAAGATGATAAAATAATTGATTTCCTGGGCCATCTTTCGTCCCAGTATTATTTGTTTCTGAAGGAAGTTTGTGTAGTAAAGCACAGAACTTTATTATTATACATATTATACATTTATGACGTCCATTCCTGAAAGCTCCTCGCTGAATTTTGGTGGAGTTTGCCTGGACACGTTTCGACAATTCGTCCATTGTCATCTTCTGACAAGTTTTCTGATGATTCTTTCAGATGTGAAGTCATCCAAATATTATCTATGGACCATGTTGTAAGGGAAAACACAACTATAGTGCACCATAACAACTCTCTGATTGCCACACCTATACATTTGGTGCTATGGTCTTGCTACACTCATGGACGTCTGAGGTATTGTTCTTCCTCGACTTCTAATACAAGTGTCGTCACGATTGGGACGACCTCAGGTGGTAGTGGTTGGGCCTCCGTGACATCTGCCTTCTTCCGACGAGATCTCGGCGAACTCTGGTTGAAGGTCTCTTTAACTCTCAGATTGTATCAATTTTAAAATGTCCATAAAGCTGCTTTATTATGGTTGAAGCATTTTCTCTAGATATCTCTGATGATGTAGTAATGGCTTCTATTAATTTGATTTCTTGCCATTTTCATGATTTAAATTCCAGAAATAATTACATACTGCTGATCTTTTCAACTCTTTAACCTTAATATCTCTTTGATGTTTTTACTTTCTCTGCATTTACTATGTACATAGTATACAGAGGAGGTATTGTAATACACCCAAAAATTCGATGCAAAGATTTCACCGGAAATACATATTTTGGGTCCCCTGATGCTAAAAAAAAAGCATTTCTGTAAAAAGGTCCGTGTGTGTGTCTATCTATGTGTCGACACGAAGATTTTCAAGACAATCCCCCCACGCCCAGCTATCCTTTAAATGGAAGTTTTTTCGAAAATGTTGATATTTTTAAAAATGGCTCTAATGATTTTGATTAAAATATCGTATATTAAAGATATTTACCTGACAAATAAAATGTATATCTTGAATTTTCTGGGAATAGTCTCTGAAGATTACTTTATTCTGGATCAATTTTACGGAATTTTGCATAACTGCTAAAGCGTAAGAGATGCACCAAAAACTTGCCTAAAAAAAGTAGAACACATTAAAACTCACAATTTATGTTATATACACGTTCCTCGTTGAGTTGCTCGGTTTTTTTAGATATTTCTTGTTTTTGTTTCACCTTTAAAAACTTATACTTTTCTCATACAGGAATTTTTCTACTGCTGTCCATACAAATAAACGAACTTCAGTCTCATAGCGACCAGCTTTTGACAATCACTGTAACCTATTGTACTCCCTTATTTGACTTCTACTTACAAAGAAGCAAGTAATAAGACTATATTTACTCTTTTAACAATAATGTATTGCAGAGATGTAGAGAAAATCATGTGAATGGAACACATCATATTTTTTTAAATGTCTTCAAACTTCTTTTAGTTCTGCTAATGTAAACCTTTTCACAATTACAGCAACCTATTTAATAAATTCCAGATTTATTTAACATATTTCTATTTCTATTGAGTGAGTTACTGAATAAATTTTCAGGTTAACTAATTTACTAAGTGCTAATGTTATGTTGCATTTCTCAAAAAACGTTTTGAAGACAGAGAATAGCTTTGGGTGATAGTTAAAATGTTTATACTCGGTGCTGATACTTTTATTGATTTTAATAAACTAGGTTATTTATTATTTTTTGGTTTTCCTATTTTAATGTATACTGTAAATCAATTGGTTGGTGTATCGATTCTTTTTAGATACTTTAATGATATGATTTAATTGTTTTTGATATTCTTCTTTTCTTAAACATACATTGGTATTAAGCTTTAGAAGTCAGCATGTTGATGATTTCCTCGACTGTTTTTTATAATTATTCTTTATGTAATCATCTACATGCTATTATTTCAGAATATCTTCAAATCCAAAAATGGAAATGTGGTTCTTTTCTGTTTTAATTATAAGCTTAATGTTTTTGTCCTGAGTATTAAAATTATTCAATGATTCATCTACGGCTTTGCTAGGAATGATAACCATTACAATATCCATATGCCTATGCCATTTTTTGAATATTCCAAGTGGTTCTTTAGTGACTTTAATTTCCTAAAACAAATTTATAAATTTGCTAAAAAGTGTGAAAGGGATTTCCCTGTATCTGTTTGTAAAATTTGTTATTAAAAGTAAAAAACATTTGGTAATCTAGCATGAAGTTAAAGTAATTAATTCTTTTATTGTGTTTTTATCCTTTGAAATAAAATATAGCCATTCATCAAGTATATTAGGTAGCTTTTCAGTTGGGACATTTGTAAATAGCGATATAAAATCAAAAGATACGACAATGTCTTTTTCTGAAAGTATCAAATGTTTAATTTTGCTAATTAGCTGTAATGAGTTTTTTATACTGAAAAATTCAAACTTTCTGAATAAGTTTCACTTTTATGTTAAATCATTTTGAAAGTTCATAAGCCAGGATAACCTATATTATTGATTATAGGTCTCATGCTACCATTTTTATGTTTTTTGGTAGACAGTACATCCTTGAGAGTGTAAAATTATGTTTTTCTAAGTTTTTCTTTACCTCCGTTGATACGAGTTTAGAATTAGGTGTTGCTAGTTTAACAAGTTTAACACACATGAGTTTAATAGAACTTTATTTACTTGAGTTTAATAGTTGCAAAACTCTGGTGCTGTACTCATCTGGTTGCCTTTGTCAGTTTTAAATACATTACACGACGTTCATTAAGTGGTTTTATTAATTAAGTTGTTTTACAATTCTGGATTTTTCTTGCAGTTATGTTTTAGCTCTCTGAAAATCACTGAGCATTACGTTTTCAATGTGATGCTACAAAAAAGTAGCTAAGCTTGTGTTGGGTACGTAGTCAGGAATATCTTCCGAAAATGACAAACTGGTTTTAAGACCTTTGCTCTGCAGTTCAGATTCCTTGAAATTAACGGTTTCCTTATATAAATTTACTATCTGATTAACGTTTAATTTATTGTAACCTCTTTGGTGGTAAATTCCATAACTGCTCACAGTTAAGAACATAAAATTTCTTTCTCAGATTTTCATGTTTTCATTATTGTGAAATGTAAACATGGGTAATAATTTTCCTCAAGATGTTTACAAACTGGAAT